>JABSSW010000004.1:0-1338822 GCA_018902385.1 Physcia stellaris | reverse complement strand
AAACAACGCAAAACAAAATCGCAAACACGTTAATTTTAATTCAACGACGAAATTTATGATGTTTTGTCACGAACGAATTCGTGATTGCTGTTTTACGATCGTTTCGTTGAAAAAGAATGAACAAATGAATTGATAAAATTTTTTTCGATCAAAAAATCGCGATTGCGTGTTTGTTGCGCGTGTTGCGTCATGACGTCGAAACAACGTTGTTCGATTTCGTCGAATTCGTAAATTGACATTTTTGATTTTTTGATTTTTTCAATCAATTTGAATGCGAACGAAAAAAACGACGATTTGTTTTCACGAACGTCGTAATTCTTGAAAACGTGATCGATGCATGTACGTTAACAACGATTCATATTTGATTTTGATCGATTTCGTTGCGAATCGTTTTCACGCACAAATAATATTCGACGTGCATTTGATCGTTTGTTGAAATTGTCGCAACATTTGTTTCGATTTTCACACGATGACGTCGGCGATTTCATCGACGATAAAAATTTTTACGAAATTCATCAATTTTTGTCGATTCAATTTTTTGAAATAACGACGTCAATTCGTTTTTTTCAATCAAAATTCGAATTCGATTTCAATTTTACGATTTTTCGCGTTCGACGAAAACAAAATTCATGACGACACGAACGACACGAATTCGTTGTTTGATGCATTTGCGAACAACGTTCACGAAAATCGCGTCGTCGTTTGTTTCGTTCAACATTGTCGTTATCGAATTCATTCGAAAATAATTGTTGTCATGATTTATTTTAAACATTTGTTGACATCGTGACATCGAAATTCGACGATGAATTTTGCTTTGTCGTGACGCGTTTTCGATGATTTTTGTGATGTTTGAAACAATGCGCTTTCATAATGATCGAAATTAATGTTGTGTAAAAACAAACAAAATCGATTACACATAAATAAATTTGATCATGTATTTTCAATTCATGAATGAATTCGTTCAAATCATGAATAAATTCGAAAATTTCAATGTTTCGAATTACATTCGTGCGAGCGAATTGTTTTTGAATCAATTGAATTTGATTTTGAAACAAATTGTGTTTCGAAAAATTCGTGAAATGAATGACGACGTGCTTTATTTTTACGACATATTCGCATTTGATGCAAATGATTACACGTCATTGCGAAAACACGATCAAATGTTCATTCATAATTTGCAATCGTTGATGAAAAACAATGTTGCGTAAATATCAAAGAATGTGCAAATTTAAACGACGCGATGTCGCGACGCGATTGACGAAATGTCATTTTGATGATTTTTATCATATTTGTCAATGTTTAATGTCTAAATAAATTAATGATGATGAATAAAGCGATGTTATGAAATTGAAATGATGCAAAAACGTTGAACATGTCGCGTTTGAATACGCGATGACAATGCGAAAACAACGATTCGATGTTTGACATTTGTTTTTCAATGTGATGTCAATCATGATCATGTTATCAATGTTTAATGCGTCAACGCAAATAAAACAATTTGAAAAATGCGTTCGAAAACGTCGAACGAAAACTAAAATTAAAATTCAAAAAATAGAAAATCGACTCGATGAATCGTTGATTTATGAATTTTTTGAAATTTCATTTATGAATTTATCGCGTCGTTTACGAATTTCATGATTGAGCGAAATACGATTCGATGTTTGACATGATTTTCGAATGTGTTGTTCGTCATGATCATGTTATCAATGTTATTGCGAAAATAAAACAATAAATAATGCGTTCGATAACGTCAGACGAAAACTACAAAAAATTCAAAAATAGAAATTCGACTCGATGAATCGTCGATTTATGAATCTGAAAATTATAATTTTCAAAATTCAAAAACTACAATTAAAACTCAGAAAATAGAAAATCGACTCGATGAATCGTTGATTTATGAATCTGAGAATTCATTTATGAATTTCATGAAATGTGACGTCAACGCGAATAAAAATTTCGAATTAGTGCATTCGATAACGTCAAACGAAAACTACAGTTAAAATTCAGAAAATAGAAATTCGACTTGATGAATCGTTGATTTATGAGTCTGAGAATTCATTTATGAATTTCATGTCTGAACGATGATTTTCAATTTATTGATTGTTGCGTCAACGCAGATAAAACAATCTGAAAAATGCGTTCGAAAGCGTCAAACGAAAATTACAATTAAAATTCAAAAAATAAAAATCGACTCGATAAATCGTTGATTTATGAGTTTTTGAAATTTCATTTATGAATTTATCGCGTCGTTTACGAATTTCATGATTGAACGAAATACGATTCGATTTTGACAATTTTCGAATGTGTTGTTCGTCAACGTTATCAAAACGCAAATAAAACAATTGAAATAATGCGTTCGATAACGTCAAACGAAAATTACAATTAAAATTCAAAAAATAAAAAATCGATCGATGAATCGTTGATTTATGAGTTTGAAAATTCATTTTGACGAATTTTTCAATTTTAAACATGATTGAACGATAGTGATTTTACGAAAATTTTCAATTTTAAACATGATGACGTCAACGCGATTAAAAATTTCTGAAAATGTGACGTTCGCGATTAGAAATTTCTGAATAGTGCATTCGATAGCACTTTACGAAAATTAAAATTCAGAAAATAAAAATCGACTCGATACGAAAATTAAAATTCATTTATTCAAACGATGATTTTCAATTTTAAACATGAAAATTCGAATCGATAATCGTAGAAAATCGACTCGATGAATCGTTGATTTATGAAAATTCATTTACGAACGTTGATTGAACGATGATTTTCAATTTTAAACATGTGACGTCAACACAGATAAAACAATTTGAATCGTGCGTTGAATAACGTCAAACGAAAATTACAATGAAAATTAAAAAAATAAAAATCGACTCGATGAATCATTGATTTATGAGTTTGAAATTTCATTTATGAATTTCATGTTTGAACAGTGATTTTCAATTCATTGATTGTTGCGTCAACGCAAATAAAACAATTTGAAAAATGCGTTCGAAAACGTCAAACGAAAATTACAATTAAAATTCAAAAAATAGAAAATCGATTCGATGAATCGTTGATTTATGAATTTGAAATTTCATTTATGAATTTCATGTTTGAACAGTGATTTTCAATTCATTGATTGTTGCGTCAACGCAAATAAAACAATTTGAAAAATGCGTTCGAAAACGTCAAACGAAAATTACAATTAAAATTCAAAAAATAGAAAATCGACTCGATAAATCGTTGATTTATGAATTTTTTGAAATTTCATTTATGAATTTATCGCGTCGTTTACGAGTTTCATGATTGAACGAAATACGACTCGATGTTTGACATGATTTTCGAATGTGTTGTTCGTCATAATCATGTTATCAATGTTTAATGCGTCAACGCAAATAGAACAATCAAAATAGTGCGTTCGATAACATTCGATAAAAATTACAATTAGAATTCAGAAAATAGAAAATCGACTCGATGAATCGTTGATTTATGAATTTTTTGAGATTTTATTTATGAATTTCATGTTTGAACGATGATTTTCAATTCATTGCATGTGACGTCAAGACAGATAAAAATTTCTGAATGATGCGTTCGATAACATCGAACGAAAATTACAATTAAAATTCAAAAATAAAAATCGACTTGATGAATCGTTGATTTATGAATTTATCATTACATTTATATGATTGAACGATGATTTTCGATTCATCGCATGTGACATCAACACGAATAGAATTTTTGAATCGTGCGTTCGATAACGTCAAACGAAAACTACAATTACAATTCAAAAAATAGAAAATCGACTGAATGAATCGTTGATTTATGAATTTATTGTTTCGATTGCGAATCTCATTACTAAACGATGATTTTCAATTCATTGCATGTGACGTCAACGCAAATAAAACAATTTGAAAAATACGTTCGAAAACGTCAAACGAAAATTACAATTAAAATTCAAAAAATAAAAAATCGACTCGATGAATCGTTGATTTATGAATTTTTTGAAATTTCATTTATGAATTTATCGCGTCGTTTACGAATCTCATGATTGAACGAAATACGATTCGATTGAACGATCAAACTCGAATGTCAAACATTCATAAATGTGTATGTAATCAAATGTTCGCAATTGAATATTTGATTGCACGAATGTCACACAAAGTTCGTTTTGACATCGTTGAGTTTTTCTTGCTAGACGTTTCGAATATCAGATTTGACTGTATGAATATTAGAAAATGTCATTGAGATGATGATTAATCGATGATTCGATCGAATTTTGCATTCAATATCATTTTTTTGCGTTTGTGTGCAATCGAACTTTTGCAATTGTATAACTCAATGCGTTTTTGTCACAATAATTAAATTGTTGCATCGTTGAATTTTTCTCGTCGAACGTTATAAAAATCAAATCACACATATCAATCATTTGCGTTTTGATTTAATGATGATTGCTGAATTGTGTCATAAATTCGAATCAAATTTGAATGTCAAAGTTTCATGTATGCAATCAAATTTTCGCAGTTGAATAATTTTATGCGCATCTGTCACATCATTTTGATTTTTGCATCGTTGAATCGTTCTCGTTCGACGTTACAAATATCATGTTTTATATATTCAATTGATACTGTGAATGTTTTGTTTATGAGCTTCTTGAATGTTCGTTTATGAGATTTTTTGTTTCGTTTATGAGTTTACTGAACGAGAATTAGAGTTTTAGCTTCGAAAATCGATTTCATCAAATTGTATGCAATCAATTCTTCGCAGTTGAATGTCTCGATGCGCATTTGTCACACAATTTTGATTTTTACATCGTTGAATTTTTCTCGTCAAGCGTTATCGATATTTGATTTTACATATCGAATTCATGTCGTGAATGTCTTGTTTATGAATTTTTTCAAAGTCTCATTTATGAGTTTTCTGCACGGAAGTCAAGATCTTAGCTTTTCATACAAAATCTCGTTTATGAGTTCTGATAAACGAACGCATAGAAAATAGATAAATTGTTTTCAATTTTGTACATAATTTGTCAATCGATATTATTAATATAAATTAATTAAAACATAAAATTGAATGTATCGTTTAACGTATTGTAACATTTTATTGATTTACAATTATAATCGAATTTTATATATCGAAAACTTTATACAATATCATTGAAAATTTTTATAAAATTCATCGTTAAACACATCAAAATTTACGCTATTTAACGAATACAATTATTCGTTGATATTTGAATTTTATTTTTATTATTATTTATACGAAATTTTGAATACAATAATTACAATATAACTAAAACAAATAAGAAATTTAATTTCAAATTTTTTATATGTGAAATTTTTATCGAATTTTCGATAAATTTCGAATTTCAATATAACGAAACATTTCGAAACAAAGTAATCGTTATTTCGATTCGATTTGATTTTATTATTTTTTATTTATATTTATTGTAAATTTCAAAATGAATTTTATATATTTAATACGTGAAATATTTCACAAAAAATCGTTTCGATATTGCATATTTTTGAAAATTTAATCGATAAATTAATTCGATTTAATTTTCACATGTTTAATTTTCGTGTTTTACGTGAATTTCAAAATTGATTTCAAATTATCGATATATCAACTATTCATCGAAAAACAATTTGAATTTTTTAGAATTATTTCGAAATTTTGTTGAAATTTTCGAAAAATCAATATTTTAAAAATTCGTAAATTTTCGAAATAATTTCAAATTTTCAACACATGTAATGTGCATCGAAAAAAAATTTCATTTTTAACGAAATTTCGAAATTAAATCGAATTTTCGAAATACAAAAATTCAAAAACTCGTAAAAAATCAATCGTTAATTTGATTCGATTCAATTTTATCATTTTTGATTTTTTTTACGTCAATTTTAAAATTGATTTTATTTTTTCGATACGACACATATTCGACGAAAATCGATTTCAATGTCGATGAATTATCGAAATGTAATCGAATTTTCAAAATACAAAAATTCAAAAATTCGTGTAAAATCAATCGCTAATTCAATTGAAATTTAATTTATGTAAAAATGATATCATTTTTTATTATAATTTCAAATTTGATTTCAGATTTTCGATACGTCACATATTCGTTAAGAAAAAATTTCGATATCGATCAATTCTCGAAATACAAAATTTCAAAAATTTGTAAAAAATCGATTGCTAACTCAATTCGGCCCAACAATACAACTTTTTATTTTTATTTTTCACGTAGATTTCAAAACTGATTTTACATTTTCAATACGTCAAATATTCATCGAGAAACGGCTTCGGTACCGATGTTTTATCGAAACATAATCGAATTTTCGAGATACAAAACTTCAAAAATTCGTGAAAAATCAGCCGTTAGCCCGATTGGGCCCAACCTTATCACTTTTCATTTCAGTTTTTTACGTAGATTTCAAAACTGGTTTCACATTTTCGATACGTCAAATATTCGTCGAGAAACAGCTTCGGTACCGATGTTTTATCTGAACTTAGTCGAATTCTCGAGATACGAAAATTTCAAAAATTCGTAGAAAATCAGCCGCTAACCCAATCCGGCTCAACAATATCACTTTTTATTTTCATTTTTTACGTAGATTTCAAAACTGGTTTCACAATTACGATACTTCAAATATTCGTCGAGAAACAGCACGCTAACCGATCCGGCTCAACAAGATTCATTTTTCTTGTAGATTTCAAAACTTTTCAGTCGAATTTTCGAGTTATCAAAATTCGAAAAATTCGTAACAAATTAGCCGCTAACCCGATCCGGGTCAACCTCATCACTTTTTTATTCAGTTTTTCTTGTAGATTTCAAAACTGGTTTCAGTTTTACGATACGTCAAATATTCATCGAGAAACAGCACCGATACCGCAAGAATCTCGAGACTTGATCGAAATTTTCGAAAAACTTGCTTGAAAAGTTTTTTATAATATTAATCGTTAATTCAATCGAAACGTAACGTATGTAATAAACATTTTATTTTACAAATTTTAATTGAATTTTAATTTCGAATATTCAATTTTTTTTAATTCTAACGAAAATCGACATTATATTTACGAAATTCAAAATTCGTTATTTTTATATCAATCAATTTTGTTTTTTTATATATAACTTTTTTGATTTTTTAATTATATTTAATTTAAATCGAATTTTGAAATCGATAATATCGTAATTATAATATCGTTAATTTAAACTTTAAATTATAATTTTATTTTGATTTTCAATGATATCATGATTTTTTAAAATGTTGTTTCGCAAATTAAATAATGTTAACATAAAATAAAATTTTCGAACGAATATATTAAATTTTTGTATAAAATTTGTCGATAATGTAATGAAATATTTGATATACATAAAAAATATAATGATTTTTATTATTTTAAAATATGATTGCAAAATTATATATTTTTAACGATTTATATAAAAATTTGATTCGATATTAACAAATCATTTTATTATTAAAATAGAAATCAAATATTGTTTTAATTTTTTTTCTAAATTTAATAATTAAATTTCAATGTCGTAATTTGATAATTTATACAAAATTCAAACAATATTCAAACGAATTGAATTTGTTTCGAATAATTTTTATGAATTAATACAAATATTCAAAAATAATCAAATTTTATTTAAATATTATTTGTTTTAATTCTTGTTCAACATTTTTACTAAACGAATTCTGAATGAAATAAATCATAACAAACAAATAAAAACGTAACAATTATAAATGTCAAATTCGAATCTGTTTTGTAAATAAACAACGATTTATCGTTGAAATATATATGATTATTTAATAACAATACGTCAAATTCGATTTCAACGTTCAATTTCGATATTTTATTTGACTCGAAATAATCACGAAATCAATTCGCGAAAATCAAATCTCAATTGATGCGAAATTGTCAATTATTTCGAGCTCGAAACATGCGCGAAAAACAAATCTTAATTGAATGCGAAACTGTCAATTATTTCGAGCTCGAAACATGCGCGAAGAACAAATCTTAATTGAATGCGAAATTGTCAATTATTTCAAATTTTATTCGTTCGTTTCTTTTTTCTTTTCGATCTTTACATACACATCGAGATCTGCTAATTTCGTCACGAGCAAATAAGTGAAATTCTTTTTGCGAAATTCGACTTTTTCATTTTTGTTCGAAGTCTGATATCTTCGTCGAGATCTGACCTTCTCTGTCTGAAGATTCGAATTCGATCAGATTTCGAGCACGAAACATGCGTGAAAAACAGATTTCAATTGAATGCGAAACTGTCAATTATTTCGAGCTCGAAACATGCGCGAAAAACAAATCTTAATTGAATGCGAAATTGTCAATTATTTCAATTTTATTCGTTCGTTTTTTTTTTTTTTTCGATTTTTACATACACATCGAGATTTGCTAATCTCGTCACGAACAGATAGATGAAATTTTCTCTGCGAAATTCGACTTTTTCATTCTTGTTCGAAGTTTGATATTTTCGTCGAGATTTGACTTTTTCTGTTTGGAAATTCGAATTCGATCAGGTTTCGAGCACGAAACATGCGCGAAAAACAGATTTTAATTGAATGCGAAATTGTCAGTTATTTCGAGCTCGAAACATGCGCGAAGAACAGATTTTAATTGAATGCGAAACTGTCAATTATTTCAAATCTATTCGTTTTTTTTTTTTTTTTTTTTTCGATTTTTACATACACATCGAGATTTGCTAATCTCGTCACGAGCAGATAGATGAAATTTTTTTGCGAAATTCGACTTTTTTCATTTTTGTTCGAAATTTGATATTTTCATCGAGATTTGATTTTTTCTGTTTGAAGATTCGAATTCGATCAAATTTCGAGCTCGAAACATGCGCGAAGATCAAATCTTAATTGAATGCGAAATTGTCAATTATTTCGAACTCGAAACATGCGCGAAAATCAAATTTTAATTGAATGCGAAATTGTCAATTATTTCGAGCTATTCGAAGCATTTTTTTTTTTTTGGATTTTAATTGAATGCGAAACTGTCAATTATCTCAAATCTATTCGTTTTGCGAAATTCGATTTTTTTTTTTTTCGAAATTTTTATATTTTCGTCGAAATTTGATTTGTTAATTTCGAAAATTCGAATTCGATCAAATTTCGAACAGATCAAAATTCAATTTTTTATTTCGAAATTCGACTTTTTTTTTTCTCTTCTTGTTCGAAGTTTGATATTTCAAAATCGAGATTTGAATTTGTTTTCTGTCTGGAAATTCGAATTCGATCAGATTTCGAGCACGAAACAGACTCGAAAATCAGAATTCAATTAAATAATCGAATGTTTCGAATTTCGAATCTAGTTACTTTACATTTTGCAAAATTCACATTCTCAAATAATAAAAGCTTATTTGCAAAATCGAAATTATTACAATTTGTTTTCAATGCAGTCATCATTTCAAATATTCTGCACTCATTTCATGAAATCATTTTTGGAAATTTTCACGTTCGTGATTGCAAATTTCACTCTTTCGAAATGATTCGATTTCGAAAATTTATTGATTTCGTTCGAAATCATTGCAATTTGTTTTCAATGCAATCATCATCTCAGAATATTTTGCATTCATTTCATGAAATCATTTTTGAAAATTTTCACGTTCGTGATTGCAGATTTCATTATTTCGAAATGATTCGATTTCGAAAATTTATTGATTTCGTTCGAAATTTCGTTCGAAATCATTGCAATTTGTTTTTTATTCAATCATTATTTCAATATTTTGTTTTCATGATATTTTAAAAATTTTTATTCGAGATTGCTCGTTCATTTCGAAACATTTCGAATTTGTTGCAATTTTTTTCAATGCAATCATCATCTCAGAATATTCTGCATTCATTTCATAAGATCATTTTTGGAGATTTTCACGTTCGTGACTGCAGATTTCATTCTCTCGAAATGATTCGATTTCGAAAATCTATTGATCTCGTTCGAGATCATTGCAATCTGTCTTCAATGCAATCATCATCTCAGATATTCTGCATTCATTTCATGAGGTCATTCTAGAAGATTTTCACGTTCGTGGCTGCATGATTTACATTCTCGAAATGGCTCGATTCTGAGCACTTGTTGATATCGTTCGAGATCTCGTTCGAGAACATTGTAATCTGCTTTTTATTCAGTCATTATTTCAGATATTCTGCATTCATTTCATGAGATCATTCTAGAAGATTTTCACGTTCGTGATTGCATGATTTATTTTCTCGAAATGACTCGATTCTGAGCGCTTGTTGATATCGTTCGAAATTTCGTTCGAGAACATTGCAATCTGCTTTCTATTCAGTCACTATCTCAGATATTTTGCATTCATTTCATGAAATCATTTTAGAAGATTTTCACGTTCGTGGCTGCATGGTTTACTCTCTCGAAATGACTCGATTTTGAGTTTTTGTTAATTGCATAATCAATCAATATATATGTACATATACGTGCATGCATAATCAATAATCTAATGCAATATTCATTGAAAATCAATAAACTAATGCAGTTTCACTAGAATATCAATAAATTAATACGAATTATATTGAAAATATTCAAATAAACTTTCAATTATTTCCGAGCAGTTTGTCTATATAATTCATGAAATTTCTCGTTCTTTTCGTCTTTATTCATGACAAAACTCTTCTGTTAGCTAGCTAGATAGTCGATAGAACACACATACACATACAGAAGATGTCATCTGCGTTCGAAGACTATTTTCGATTTCATGCGTCTACACATCCCGAGATTACTTCTCAAGATCTCTGGAAAATGCTCAATATTCTGCCGGTAAATGCCGGAGAGAAATTCGTCTTTGTCAGAGACGAGTACAACAATTGGGAATCGCGTTGAGAAGTGATGCCGACAGTAAGTTTTTCTTATTTCTAACTTCATTAATTATTGATTAATATGTCATACAGTCTGTCAATTACGTCGATGACGCAATGTTGTATAACAACACGTCATTTGACGACAATCTGACGTATCACGTTGACTCGGACGGCAATTGGCAAGCCACTCATGTCAATACAACTGTAAGTACTTTTTTTGTTTTTTCAATAATAAATCATTAACAATTGCTATAGTTCGGCCAAAATTCTGTCAATATTGACAGTAATACAGCTACAAATGCTGAAAATTACCAGTCGAACGAACGTCGTTCTCGAGGCGTAAGTAATTCTTTCTTTTTTGTAATTTTCTGTCAATTATTTGCTAATTTTGTTTAGCGACCTAAAGGCTCAAAAAATCGCCCGAAATCGACTCTTACTAGTCATTCTGGGACTAGACTGTCGGCTAGAATAGTCAAGAGTCAGGCAGTGAAGACAGAAGTAAGTTATTCTTGTATTAATCTTTATTTTATTATTAACGTTATTAGAAAATCTTCACTAAAATGCAACATTGTCTCGAGCAATTCGAGATAAATCAATGTGTCATTTCACGTGATATTTGACTAATTTTTATAGAAATGTCGTGAGAAATTGCAACTTTTGAAACGTAATTACTAGATAGTCTCTGTAGATAGTTTACGCGAAATATTCAACATATTTCGTCAATTCATGACGCAATTAATTTTTTGTTTCTTTTTAAAAATTCTTCATTGATTTGTGATTGTCATGTATTTTTTGCAGAATTTTAGCTTGAAAACTGATACTTTTATGAATTTATTCGTAAAACTATTTCGTTGATATAAATTGTAAATACAAAAAATTAAAAATTGACAATGTATTTAAACGCTTGACTCGCTTCTAATTTTCGAAATAAAATTTTGTCTGATAAATGATTTGCAAAACACGTTGATTCGTTATTGTCAACGTTGAAATTTTTAACGATTTCTTCTTTCAAATCGTTTTTGTACGCGTGAATAACGTGTAAATATGCAAATATGTCTTGACATAAAACACAACGTTTCATTTTTGAATATTTCGATTTTCGACGAAAAATAGAACAAATTTTGAACGACATAAGACATTCAGAACAAATCGTTTCGAATTTTCGATTCGAATATTTTGAATCGTTAAAAAGTCGACTCGATTGTTTTAACAATTCGTACGCAATTTGAAATTCTAATTTTTTAAATTTCTTGCATTTTGACGACGAATGTGAAAGATAATTTGACGATTTGTATATTTTACAAAATATACAACGTGTGATCAATCGTTGAATTTTTTTGATAATTTTCGAAAATTGTTCGTTGATTATTTCGTTTTCGATTTGATTTTTCATGTGTTGTAATAAATCGTCGTCTATATCGAATTCGTCGTCGTTTGTATCGTTGTTTTCAAGAAGTTCGAAACGATTTCGAGATTGATATAATTGTTGAAATTTGTCGAATTTTCGTTCGTCGTCAGAATTATCAGAAAATTCAACATCGATATCGTTTGATTTTAACAATCGATTTTTCGACGTTGTTGTGTTTTCATTTTCAGAATTTTCGTCGTCGTCAGAATTTTCGTCGTTCGAAATTTCGTCGTCGTTTGAATTTTCGTCGTCGTTTGAATTTTCGTTTGAATTTTCGTTTGATTTGTCGATTGAATTCGCACTGTTTGACAATTGTATAAATTCGTTGTTGAATATTTCATTTTTTTCAACGTTTGTCATATCAATTTCGCGTGTATTTTTGTTTTGATGTTCTTGAAATATTTTTTTCGTTTGTTGTTGATTTCGTAAATTACGTTTTTGTTGTCGAATATTTTGTGTTGAATATATTTCGCGACAACGTTTCGATTTTTCGTCGTTAATATTGTTATGAAATTCGTCGTTTTGAACAAATCGTCAATTGATAAAATGAAATTCATTGTTGTTGTTTTTTGTTTTCGACATTTTCGAACATATTTGTTGTATTCGTTTTGAACAAACGAATCGTACATGTTCAATGTTTTGTTTTTTCGAACAATTTCGTCGACAATTTCGTCGTCTGAAGACGATGATATATCGTATAAATTGTTGTCATCGATTATAAATTTCGATTGTTTTTTCGTAACGTTTTGAGTCGATTTTTTATCGTGATAATAATCGTACGTTTTTTCGTCGATTAAATCGTAAAATTCTGAACTGTTTACGAAATTTTCAATTGACATTATCATGTTTTGAATCATTGTTTTGTTTTTGACGTTTTTGCGTGCTTGTTTGACATATTCTTTGTATTTTTCTTTCACAATTTTGTCTTGTTTGTGAAAAGATGTTGTTTCAAATTTTGAATCGATACTTGAATTCGAAATCGAATCGTGACTCGATTTCTGTATAATATTCGACGAAATTTGATTATTGTCACGTTGACTTATATTTAACGTTGATTCGAATTGTAAATGCAAAGAATCGTTTGATTTTTGACGCGATAAATCGTTCGATTTGTCGATTGATTCGTTGTTTGATTCGTCATTTGATTCGTCGTTTGAATCGTTATTTAATTCGTCGTTTGAATCGTTATTTGATTCGTCGTTTGAATCGTCATTTGATTCGTCGTTTGAATCGTTAATCGATTTATTATTTGAATTATCGTTGAATTGAACGTTCGATTGTTGTTTTGATTCGTTGTTTGAATTTTTCAATTGTTTTTGTCGTTCTTTGTGAGAATTGTGAATTTTCATTAATTCTGAAATCAATCTGTCGAAGTTTTGAATAAATTCGTAAATAATATGCATAGCGTGTATGCAATCTGTATCGAATATTGAAGATTTTTGACAGATAAATTTCGAAAACGTCAAAGAATTCGAATTCGAATTCGATTTCGAAAAATTCGTTAAATACGAATTCATCAAGAATTTTTTTTATGACAAAACGCAATAGTTAACAAAACGTACAAAGACGTTGTTAAATATTGACATTTGTTATTTTTCGTGTATTGTTACACAATTTTTGCGGCAATAAACAATAATAACAAGAAAATTCTTCAACGAGTAATTTGTTTTTCTTGATTTCGTCTTTGATATTCTTTGCTAAAACTTGAAAATCGAAAAGTTTTTCATATTTACAATTTGACGTTTCGTGTAAATGCATATCGTCAAATTTTCTGTAACGAAAACAATTGAAACAAAAATTCGAAAATTTTTCGTAATATCGTAAAAAATTCGATTCTTCGTGAAAATTCGACGAAATTTTCGAAATTTCGTTTGTTTTTTGTTGTTGTAATTCGTTGAATCGTTTTTCACATAAATAACAAAGATTTTGATTGTGTGAACACTTTTCAGTTTTTTTATTGTCGAAATAATTGTCGAGAACGCGTCGTAAACATTTCTTTTCTAATAAATATGCATGTAACATATTTTGATCGATTCGAAAAACGTCGTTTTCTTTCGTTATTTTTCGATCGATTTTATTTTCTATTTTTCGTGATAGAAAATTGTAAGGAACGAAAAAAATCGATGTTGCATTCTCGTTATTACGACCGGCTCGTCCGATTTGTTGATCGACAATAATCATTGATTCGTGTTTTGAAACGTGTAAAACGTATTTTATTGACGAATAATCGATTTCTTCGTTAAATGCTGAAGTAGCAATTAAAATACGTTGATTATTGTCTTGAAAAAACGATTTTTGCGTCGATTCTTTGTCGTCTTGTGTCATTTTCGCGTGATAATACAATGTTTTGTATTTACGTGCGAAATTTTCACATTGTTGTTTTTCTTTTGTATAAATCAATATTTTTTCGTCGTTTTTCAACGTTTGATAAAGTTCTTGTTGAATATAATTTTTCAAATCTTCAAATATATCGATATTTTGTTTATGTTCTCGAACGATATATTTGATATTATTTCGTGTCGTTGATGTGTGAAATAATTCGTATTTTTGAATCGAAAATTGCGTAATTATTTCTTGAAAATTTCTGTTGTGAAACTTGCTGATAAAAATATCAATTGAATTTTATACAAATTGATTTGTGACAGATGTTTCATGATATATCGAAATTGTTTATGCAAAACAATCAAATGTGCTTCGTCGAAAAAAAGTCGAATATGTTTATTTTGTCGAATTTGTAACGATAAATAATCGTAAAACGTTGAATTTTCGAGTAAACTTTCGTAAAATATTAATTGCAAATTTGACGAATGTTGTACGTTGTTTTCGAATAATTCTGCGTGAATATTGAACGTTTTCAATCGTTGATTCATGTCGAATTTTAACGATACAAGTGACAACGCTACAAAGTTAATTGTTTCTTTCGAAATAAATGACGAAAACATAAATAACAGACTTTTTTCTGCTTCGATTCCTGCTCGAAAAAACACATTCGAAACGTTATTTTCGATTGCTTTTATTGATTCGAATTGTGCGTTTGATTTAAACGTTGCGTTTGAATTTTTGAAAAATCGTTGTAACGATAAATTTAAATCAAAAACGTTTTCGTTAACATCTCGTGTTAATAACGACGTATTGAAAGATATTTCATTTGACGTTTTTAATTTTTTGTTTGTTGTTATAACGTTGTCGTCGTCGTCGTTTGAATTTGAACGAATACGTTTCGTAATCGTATTTCCGTTTAAATTGAAAAATTCTTGATATTTTTTGCAAAATTTCAACGCTTCGAGTTGTGCATTTTTCGATGTATTTATCAACGTATGTTGATCGCGTCCGTAATGAAATTGATTCGTTTTACGAGAATGATTCGCTTGTATAAATTGTATTGATTCGTCGTTGTCAGAATTCGACGAATCGTCGTCGTTGTAATTTGAAATCAAAATTCGTTCACGAATAATATACGTCATGACTTGACGTAACATCGCGATTCGTAACGGCGTTTGAATATATTCTAACGATTTTAATTTAATAAAATCAGACATTGATTCAGATGTGAATGTTTTGTCGTTATTTTCGAATAAATGAATCGACGACAACGTTTTCGAATCTAAATAACGAATTTGTAAAAATTCGTAAAAAGATTGCACGAACAATAAATAATAAACGATAATTTTTGAAACGCGTTCGTTACAAAATCGAATATTTTTGTTGTTTTTTCGTTGTTTCGATTGATTTTTGTGATATCGTAAATTAAACATGATTAATTTCGATGTTTCGTCGTAAAAGATTTCGCGTAAACTCGTATATAACGAATTTTTGAATTTTGTTTTAATAATTTTTTCGTCTCGAGCAAACGTTTCGATTGTTAAATAAATAACAATTAATAACAATTTTAAAAAGTCTTTTCGATGTTGTAAATACAACGAAAGTTGATTGTTATTAATTGTTGTATTTTTGTCGTGAAAAAAACAATGAAATTCAGTCGTTATTTTGAAAAAACGTCGAATTAAAAATTGTTTTAAATGCAAAAAATCATGATTTTTCGTGACGTGTTCAACGAAATAAAATTGATTTTTTTGTTCGTGTAAATCGTCATATATTTCATTAAGATTAAATGACGTTTCGAGTTCGTTTTTGTCGATTTGTAACAATTTATCAAACAATTGTCGTTCAAGATCATCAATTAATTGATCGAAAAACATTCGCAATTTGTTGATTGAAATTTCAACGTTTTCGTATCGAAAAATATCGTTAAAAACGTTTGTAATTTTTGAATTTTTCGTTTCGTTCATAGAGATTTTTCGCGATAAAGCTCGATAATTTTGTATTGTTTCGAAACAATTTCGTGAATCGTTTGATACGTGTTCAAGTAAATTTTCGTGAAAAAACAATGACAAATTGAAATCATTATCGTCGTCGTCGTTTGCTTGATTGTTTCGATAATTGACGTACAACATGTAAAAATATCGAAGCATGTAAAGAAGTTTGCTGCATAATTTTTCGATCATTGACGTTTTGATAAATGTTTTATCAACAGAATTTATTGATTTGCAAACACAAAACGTGACAACAATATTGTCAAACGTTGCGTGTTTGTCAAATCGTTTTTGTTCTGTTTTTTGACGTAACAATTCGAATGTTAATCGAATTATACACGTTTGAATCGTTTGTTTAAATATCGTTTGTTGTTTTTCGTCGTTATTTTGTTCGATTCGAGACAGAAGTTGAGTAATTAATCGAATAATTTTCGAAATTGTCGTTGTAATAACGAGTTGCGAATAATTTGATTTTTCAATTTCGATTGAATAATAAATATAACAGATTAAATCTGCAAACGTCGAATAATAATCTTGAGTTGACGACGTATTTTGCAATTCTTGAAACGAATTCATTTTTTTGTTATATAAAGCAATATCGATTGCTTTATCTGTATGTAACAATTGTTTTAATCGAATATCGAATTTTTGAATTAATTCGTTTGATTCGATTGCAAGTTCAATCGTTAATTCGTGTAAACAACGTAATTGTTCGTGTTGTTTCAAGAATTTTGTATTGACAAATTGTATTAAATCGTCAATATTTTTGTTTTCGAGATATTCGTGAAAATATGATTGTTGTAAAAACAAATTGTATTCTTTGAATTGCGTCGTTTCGTTTCGTTGAATCGATTGCATTTTGATATCGTTTAATTGTTGATTATATTCGTTGATTTGATTTGTTTCGTCGTTTGTAAAATTTGTTTGTAACGTTGAATTTTGACGTGTAACGTTGATTTGATTGTCGTTGAATAAAACAGCGAAAAATTTTCGATATCGATTTGTTGTAAAAATTTGCGCGTATACGTTCGAATTATAAAACGTTTCTGTTGATTGTTTTGTTTTTTTGTCATTGTGTTGTTGATTACAATGAGTACTCATTTTTTTTTCGTTACGTACAACATACGAACACTTTTTACACGAAAAAGCGTCGTTATATGTGTACAAAAACGAAAAAAAATGCTTGAAATTTTGAGAAATTTCAATATCTTTCGTTGAAACAAGTGTGTAATTTTTCAAGTCGTTAATAATTGATTTTTTCTCGTTGAAAGTTAAATTTCGATGTTGAACGTTAAAATTGAAATGAGTAATTGATTTGTCGTTGTTTTCGTTGTTTATAACGACGTGACATTTTGTACAAAAAACGATTTTGAATTTTTATTGTAATAAAGAAAATCGTTAATTCGTTCAACGTTGTCAATGACGTTAGAATTGTTGATATCGTAAAACGACATTTTGAAAAAATTTATTCTTGAAAATAGAAAGAAACAATAAAACAATAAAACAATAAAACAATAAAATCAAAACAATAAAGTCAAAACAATAAAACAATAAAGTCAAAACAATAAAGTCAAAACAATAAAACAATAAAATCAAAAAAATCAAAAAACAAATTAACAAATTGAAATAAACTTAACGTTCAAAGATTTTTTAATGTTTTTGTGTTGTATTTCGCGTATGTAATTCGTGTGAAAATTGTACGTGTGTATGTGTTGTGTATATGTTGCGTGTATATATTTCGTGCGTGTGTTTCGTGTTTGTGTTTTGTGTATATCGTTTGAATATGTATGTTGTATGTGTGTTTCGTATGTGTATTTTGTATGTTTGTTGTCAATATGTGTATCGTGTGTATGTTTCGTGTGTAAATGTGTGAAAATGTGAAAAATGTGAATGATTGAAAAAAAATTAAAAAGAAAACTTCGTTGTTTATATATTGCAAAAAGAATAAAATTTTATTATTAAATTTATTAAATTTATTCGTGCATGAATATTTATTTATTCATGCATGAATATTTATTTATTCATGCACGAATATTTATTTATTCATGCACGAATATTTATTTATTCATGCACGAATTCTTATTTATTCGTGCGAAAATTAAATTGATTCGTGTAAAAATTAAATTGTATTGTTAAAAATATTAAATTTATTCGTGCATGAATATTTATTTATTGATGCACGAATATTTATTTATTTTATTTATTCATGCACGAATATTTATTTATTCATGCACGAATATTTATTTATTCGTGCATGAATTAAATTGATTCGTGTAAAAGTAAATTTGTATTGTTAAAATTAATAAATATATTCGTGCATGAATATTTATTTATTCGTGCATGAATTAAAATATATTCGTGCATGAATTAAATTATATTCGTGCATGAATTAAATTATATTCGTGCATGAATTAAATTATATTCGTGCATGAATTAAATTATATTCGTGCATGAATTAAATTATATTCGTGCATGAATATTTATTTATTCGTGCATGAATTAAAATTTATTCGTGCATGAATTTTGTTGATTTAATATTAATATTTTTGTTATTTTATTATTTCAATTCAATTAACGTTCATGTATAAATTTAGAAACGATTGCGTTATCGCAAAGTTTCCGAAACTTAATCAAATTTTCGAGATAAAAAAATTCGAAAAATTCGTAAAACATCAAACATTAATTAATTCGATTTGACTAAACATTATCACTTTTTTATTTTATTTTTAACGTAAGTTTCAAAATCGATTTTAAATTTTTGATACGTCAAATATTCATCGAGAAACAACATCGATATCGCAAAAATCTCGAAATTTAATTAAATTTTCAAAATACAAATTTTCAAAAAAATTGTAAAAAATTAATCGTTAATTCGATTCGACTCAATCTCATCACTTTTTTATTTTGTTTTTTTCATAGATTTCAAAATGGATTTCAAATTTTCGATACGTCAAATATTTATTGAAAAACAGCATCGATATCGTAAAAATCTCGAAATTTAATCGAATTTTCGAGTTATCAAAATTCGAAAAATTCGTAACAAATTAGTCGCTAGCCCGATTCGGCTCAACCTTATCACTTTTTTATTCAATTTTTCTTGTAGATTTCAAAATTGATTTCAAATTTACGATACGTCAAATATTCATCGAGAAACAGCATCGGTATCGCAAGAATCTCGAAACTTAGTCGAATTTTCGAGTTATCAAAATTCGAAAAATTCGTAACAAATTAGCCGCTAACCCGATCCGGCTCAATCCCACCACTTTTTTATTCAGTTTTTCTTGTAGATTTCAAAACTGGTTTCAAATTTACGATACGTCAAATATTCATCGAGAAACAACACCGGTACCGCAAAGATCTCGGGACTTAATCGAAATTTTCGAAAAACTTGCTTGAAAATTTTTTAAAAAATTAACCGCTAACCCGATCGAGACATAATATATGTGAAAAAGATGCGTTTTTTTGAGCTGATTTCAGAACTGCTTTCAAATTTGCGATATGTCAAGTATTCATCGAGAACTCGCATCGGTATCGCTGGAACAGCATTTCATCGATACCGGAGCTAGTTAACCCTAATTCCACTCACCAAAATTTGCGGTACCGGTGCACCGATACCGTTAGAGTGAATGTTAGATAATTCATTTCAATTTCAAAACGATGAAAACATTGAACGAACGCAAAACGCAATAAAAAAATATTTGTATTCAATGACGAAATTGATCGCGCAACGCGTTTTCTATAATAATATAAAAATTCGTGCATTGAAAACGACGAATTTTGTTGACGCGATGAAAAAAATGCGAAAAACAATTAGAAATTTTGCTTTTTCGCACAATGCGAAAAATCGAAATATTAAAATCGAATTTTTCAATGCGATCAAAAAGAAAAAAATGCAAAAAGCGACGACGATGACGAAAAAAAACAACGTGAAAAATTTCGATGACGAAAACGAATTCGAAATCAACGAAAATACGAACGATACAAATTTCATAATGTTCGATTTTTAGTTTGATTAAATAACGAAAATGCATTATCATTATGCATTATCATTTGTCTGTGAATAATGATTTTTTTTTTTTTTTCAAATTGCATTATCAAAATTCATTATTCATTATTCATGTTTGAAATTTTTTTCAATATTTTTTCTTTTCAATAAAATCTGTAAAAAAAAATCTATTTTTATTATTTTCTATAAATAGTATTTTTTAGTCAAGTCAAATTTTTCAAATCAAAAAATTCAAGAAAAAAAAAAAATTTGACGTCAAAACAAATTTCAAGTCGAATATGTCGATTTGAATTTGAATTTGACATTAAAATCAAAAATTTGAATTTGACGTCAAGACAAATTTCAAACTTTACATTTCAAACTTGATTCGATTTTTTCGAATCAAATTTTTGATTTTTTTCAAGTTTTTGATTCGTCGCGATCAATTTAATAACAACATCGTTTGTCACGATGTATAATGTGATTTTGTTTTTTGATTTTTTTTATTTCAAATTTTTATTTTTTCATTTTTTTCGTTCACGATTGACGACGACAAAATTGATTTTTGTAATTAAAATCGATTTCGAATTCGTTGAACGATGTGTTGTTGAACGAAAAACGATTTAAACGTAAAACAAAAACGACAAACGAAAAATGACGTGATCGTTTTTACGTGTTCGAAAATGCTATTTGAATTAACGTGAATTCGAAATCGATAAACGACGCAATTTGTTTTGAACGATTAAAATATTGAATGTGATATTGAATGAATTGAAACAAATCGAAAATACGACATCAAAATTGTTTTCGAAAATCGTGAATTGCGACATATGAACAGTCGAAAAATGATTGATTTGTTGTGAAAAAAAAAAACTGTGCGATTGACGATCGTTGAAAAATACAATAAATAAAAAAACTTTTTGAAAAAACAACGAAAATGATCGAACAAATAATTGATTCAATTATATGATCAAAGTCACGACGTGAAATAGTTTTGTGACACAATCGTGATCAATCGAAAAATATAATTCATGAACAAACACGAATCGTTCATTTTGATTTTCGATTCGTCAAAAAAACGACTGATTGTCGATTTTTGTTGATTGAATGTAAATAAAACGAACAAAAAAATTTGCAATCGCAAAAATAACTTTTGAATTTTCGTTTGATGTCGAAATTTTATTAACATCGAACAATATTAACGAATATGATTATTATCGAATTCGTTCATGTTGTTGTGTGTTGAACACGTCGAAACGAATTTATGAAAACAAAAAAATTTCGAAAATTGACAACAAGAAAATGTTATGCAACAAAAAATTGATTTTGAAAAGAATTGTATTTGTATTTGATTTGTAAAAAAAAAAATATAAAATCGAATTGAATTGAAATTATTGTGATAAATGAATGTTAATTGAAAAAATTTTGATGAAAATTATTTTCTTTGTTTGATTTCGTTGATGTTTCAATGTTTTTTTCACGCGATTCGCGATTTGATTTGATTTGATCGTTCGATTAACGAAATGATAAAAACGACGATTAAAAATCATACGACAAACATCATGTTAATCGAAACAAATTCGTTCATGATATATGAAATTTCAAATCATGTTATGTTTGTCGCAAATTTGAAATCAAACGAATTTCGAATCGAATTTTTTCAACGTGATTTGCAACAAAAATTGAACGACATGAACAATTGAATATTTTCGCTTTCGCGTTAAAATACAACGATTGTACGACATCAAATAATCGTCACGAAATTATGCGATCGAACAAAAATAATAAAATAAATTTGTTGATTCAACAATCGAACAAATTTCGAAATTTTTGAATAAACATGTAAAATTTTTCATTCGATGTATTTTTGATAAAATTCGATTGTTGAATCGAAATTTGTTCGAATTTGATTGTTTTGATGAAAATTTCGTCGTAATTAATCGATTTTGATACGATCGAAAATGCAAATTCTGATTCGACAATAACACAAAACATTGCTGAAATATCGACAAAACGAATAAATTTTTTTGTCGAAATCAAGAAATCGTCTAATGAAATCTGACTCGATGAAAAAACAAAAAAACGAAAACGAAAAACGCGTTGCGAATTTAAAATCGTATAATTCGATTTTGTTTCAAACGAATTTTTTTTCAATCGATTGATTTTTTGACGACGTTTTTTTTTTGAAAACGTTCGATTCGAACGTTCAATTTTGCATTACGTTTCATGATGCGAATTTTCTTTGTCGAAAATTTGAAAAAAAAAAAAAAAAATTTGATATGCACGACGAACTTGACGAAAAGTTTAAAAACGAATAAATGATATCGAATCAAACATGTCAAATCGAAAATCGAAAAAAAAAATTGTTTGAAAAAAATTCTGACGAATCGATCAACACAATATTGCAATATTTGCAAAACAAATATTGATTGATTTCGAACATATCAATTTGCAATAATCATGATCGAACAACGATGATATTTTGCGAAAAATGCGTGAATTAACGAAAAATTACAATAAAACAAATCGAAATTTACATGTCAATTCGAAAAAATGTGAAATTTTCAAAATCAACGATTGTCTAATCATTGAATCAGAATTTTGTGAAAGTTGTGTAAAAAAACGTGAAAAAATGATTGACATTCTCGATACGATTCATTAATTTTAAACAAATTGTTTGTTTAATTTTAATGTTGAAAATTGACGACGATATCGTTCGATAATCGATTGAATGAATCATAAACAATTCGTCGCAAACGATGCGTTGCATGCGATTCGTTGCATGCAATTTGCAATCATAAAATTCACGAAATTTCAATCGTTCGCGTTGTTTCAAAAAAATTGCATGAAATTCGTGACATGCAATTTGTTGCATGCGATTTCGTTTGATAACGCTCGATAAATAAATTGATGCAATATGTTATAAACGATATATTTTGCGCGTTACGAAAACGTTACAATTTGCAAATCATGATTGATTTTAAAATTCGATAATGATTGATTTTTGCATATTACAATCGATGTTTTTGAACATAATGTGTCGCGAAATTTTACAACATTTGCGATGTGTTGCGATTTGAAATTAAAAATTATTTTGTGATTGTTTTGAAACATGTCGTCAAATTTTCGTGATAAAAATTTTTCATTGTCGAAATTCAATATCGATACACGTTCAAATTTCGACGAAAATTCGACGATCGCGTTTGAATCGATGTCGAATTCAAATCAAATATCAACAAACACGTCGATAAATGCATTGTTCATAAACACGTCGTTTTGCACGTCGTCGTGCATTTCATTCGTGACAATTTCGAAAAACACATCGTTGAACACGATATCGATGAACACGTCATCGTGAATGTTGAAATTTGTCGAAAAATTTCGAACATCGATATGTTATGATCGACGAAATGTTAAAAACAATCAGAAAATCATGATCGAAAAAATATCAAAAAAAAAAAAAATTCACAACGATTTGTTTGATGAAAAAAATGCGATTTTTGATTTTTCATGTGATGAAAAAACGATACAACGAAAAAATCGATTGAAAATGTAAATATCATGAATTTTTTGCAATGATGAAATGATTATGTAACGATTTGTGATTTAAAAATCGAAATTCGATATTAACATTTATCACACGAAAATTTCGAACGCGTAAAATTGTGAAAAAATACAAATAAATTCGAAAAAAAAAAAACGAAAAAACAAACGATAATCATAAAATCAATTTCGAACGAAAAAAAAATGTGAATGAAATATCGAACAATACTCGATTCAATTATTGACATTTCATGTTACAAAAAACAAAAATCAATTTTGACATTTTTTTTATCAAACTTTTCAATAGATTCAGTGAAAAAAAAACAATCAACAAAAAAAAATTCTGAATCAGAAACAAAAAAAACAAACGACAAGAAAAAATTTGATCACGCAAATACGAATATCGATAATAAAAATTTGTTTTTGATGAAAATTTTGTGAACACGACATAAATTTGAAAAACGACGATATGAAATCAAAAAAATTAAATATTAAAACGAATTCGATTAATCGAACATGAAAATTTGAACGATATCGAAATTCGATGCGATAAAAATGATATGAATAAACAGACGAAATTCAAATGTGTTGCGTTTTTATGTTTTTGAAACGATTCAAATGAAAATATATAGAAAATCGATCGTTCAACTTTGAATTGAACGACAATTATTTGTTCAAATGATTTTGAAAATCAAAAAACGATTTCAGATATTGATCGATAACATTTTTCACGCAAAATAATCGATGCATTGTCTATAATCGATTTCACGATTTTTTTTGATCGATCGAAACAATTTGTTACATAAACAATTTCGTGAATTTAAAATATGAATGAAAACATATCAACGATATATTATATAATTTTGTATACGTTTCGATCACAAATTCGACGAACTTGATATATGAAAATTAAAAAAAAAAATTTTATCAAACTGTAAAAATTTCGATGATAATGTTTTTTTTTTCGCAATTTTTGATTCACATGATTTTTGTTTATTGAATTGAAATTTAAAATCGATTACGTTTGTGCGAAAAAAATTTGTCGCGAAACAACAAATTTTGTCGTGTTTGTTTTTCATTTTTCATTGTTATCGATCGAAAAATTTGTCGTTGTCGTTGTTTTTTTGTTTTTTTCGTCGATCGTTTTTTTGTTTCGATTTTTGTAAAATTTGTAATTTTTTTTGTTTTCGAACGACAATTTCAAATTTGCGTTTTCGCTTTTTTTGTTTTCGTTGTTTTTTCAATCTTTCATGATTTCGTGCAAATTGTCGAAAAATCAATATTTTTCGATTTTTCATTTGTCGAAATTTTAACTTCGAATTGAAATGATTGTTTTTGAAATATCGAATGTTGAATTGAATTTTTTTTTTCTTGATAAAACGCTTGATAAATAAAATCGTGTTTCAATTGCGAATTTGAACGTCAAATCGAAAAATCAATTTTTGAATTTTGATCATTTTTTTCAAAATATCAAAATTATTTGACGCAAAATATCGTTCGATTCGATATCGTAATGTTGTTTTTAACATCAAAATCATGATTGAAATGACACAAACATACATGTTTCGAACGAACAAATTTGATAAATTGTCGTGTTCGACAACGAACAAAATTGCAAATTTCACAATCGACGATTTGAAAATTTTGAATTGAATTCGAAATTTGTGTTTCACGACGTTGATATTAATTGATTTGTTTGTGATCGACGATATTGTTTTGTAAATGAATTGAATTTTTCGAATAAACATAATTAAATGCAATTCGATATCGATATTGATTTCGAATTTTTTAATTATTATTCGATTTGATAACGTAATCATATTAATTTTTTTGATATTTTCAAATGTTTTGATTCAATGATGAATTTTTTCGAACAATTCAATTTCAAACTTTTTTGTTTTTTCGTTATTTGTTACGATAGAATCTTCACATAGAATTGAAATCAAAATATTTTGACAAGAACGAATTAACGTCTTGACAGTTTGATTCATATTTCGCATTTTGTTTTTTAAATAATAACAATTCAATCATTTTATTTTTCATATTATGCATATTGCAGTTATTTCATAACAAATGATAACATCATTCAAGTTATCGATTATTTGATTTCTATGATCAAAATTTAATTTTTGCAAAAGCAATAAAATCATCGCGAAATTCATTTCGTTCGACGAAATGTTTATCGTTTTAATACAACAACAATCGCGAAATATTTCGCAACGCATGCAATTAAAACATTATTCAAACTGAATATTTTTGTCAATTTGTTAACAGTCGAAAATTACACGAATATTGATTTTCGAAACGTTTAACAATTTTCGTCGTTTTTGCAAATCGAAAATTTCAACAATCGATTAATTTTTTATCTATCTATTTATTTATTCATTTATTTTCAAATTTTTCAAATTCGTTTTTTTCAGAACAATGCATGTTTCGATATCATGATCGATTCGAAAATTCATTGATAAAATCGTTCAACAAATTTTAAATCGATTTCATGACGTTTTTTTTTGCTAAAATGCACGAGCAATTTTTTTTCTCGTCGAAAAATCATGAAAATCAATATGAAATCGTTTTTGAATCGTCGAACAAATCACAAATCGTCAAAAATTTTCATCGTCGCGATATTGAGACGCGATTTCAAAAATTGTTTATTTTTTTTGATTTCAAAAACATCATACGCGAAATTCAGAAAAATTTTATGAATATTTTTGACAACGTTATCGATGATTACAACGATTTGCAAAAACAAATCAATACGATAAAATTCAAAATCAACAACGAATTCGTCATCAAGAACGACGTCATTGTTTTCGCTAAAAACTTGTCGATGTCAATAAATATTGTTATGACGAAATTTCAAAACAATATCAATTCAATCAATTCTGTTTCGAAATTTGTGAAATCGAATCAAAAAATTTTTGCAATAAAGGTATTTGTTTCGCATCAAAATCAGATATTTTTTTTTGCAATTCAATCATTCGATCAACAAAAACTCGAAACATTCAATATCAAATTTCAAATTTTCGTTCATTTCAGAAAATTCGAAAAAAACGTTCATTTGATGCAGACATTCTACATCAAAATGATGAAAAATTTTCGTTTTTTTTTTCTTGATCAGAATCGAAATTCATTTTTGCACGATCATTTACAACAAATCAACGTTTACAATAAAATTATTGAAAAACGTCAATTTCGTTTTCGTCATCGCGATGATTACATTCATTCACATAATCGTTTTCGTTTTCGTCATGCGTTTTTGTCATCGAATAAGTTCGACGAGTTTCGTGACGTGATGTTGATCAAACAAAATCAATTTAAATTCGAAAATATCGATTTTTTTTATTTCAAATATATCGAGAATAAGAACTTCATTGATTACGTGATCAATGAAAAAAAAGTCATTTATATTAGCGTTCAATTGTTTGTTCAAACAGTCAAACAATACGTGATTAACAACGAGAATGTTTTGAAACATTTATATTTTTGTTTGCGCGATGCAATTCAAATATGATAAACAAATCAAAATTTTACGAATTAATTTGTTTATTTGATTATCGTTGATATTTTTTGCAATATTTTAATAACAAGATATGAGAAACATTCAACGAATGTTTTGAAAAAAATGCAAATCGAAAATTATATTATTAAAAACGCTCAAAAGCGACGTCAATTCGATGAATACGTCAACATTTTCATGCGTTATGCAGTTTTTTTTCGATATGTTCGATTTAATCGTGTTTTCGATGATTTGAAATGTTTTCGATAAGAAATTTCGTAAACATGTACGAAAGTCTGATAAACGCATCACGATCGAGAAATTCATTCGAAATTTGAAAAATGTTGTCGAATATTATACTAGTAACGATATCAATAGAAAAAACGAAAAAAAACGATTTATCAACGTGAAATGAAATCGAATCAAAAGCAAAATTTTGAACGTTTTGAACGATATTCGAAATCATACACTGAAAATTACTCAACGAATTATTTTTTCAGATTTCAAAATAGTCAGTCGTCACGTAATTGACAGACACTTTTTCGAAATCATTACATTTTTACATCGCAGCAAAATCGATCGCAATATTTTCAGCAAAATCAGATTTTTGCAATTCAAAATCTATTTTCTTCGCAACGTATTACTCAGTATTTTACGCGTACAATTCAATATTTCATGTCTCTTTTTGCGCACAAGTTGTTGACGAACAATGCGAATTATAATACATTTATATCGACTTTTTACGAACAGTACGATTACAACGCTGACAACGAATATGACGAAAAACAAATTTCAATCAACGAAAATATCAAATACATAATTTTTGAACACGTCAATTTCGATGATATCACGATCATTTTTCACGCGAAAATTTCACAACTCGAACAATTCAATGACGAAAAATACATTCGTCATAATATGATTTCATTATTTTGCAATATGTGTAAAAAGAATTACGTCAACAACGATGATCGTGTTCGTTTGAATAATCATATGTTCAATATTCATGATGTTGACATCAAATCAAATCAAACAATGAATAAAAAACGATACATCAATTGAATGAAACATGCAATTTTGCATGTATTTATTATTCGTGAATCGTTATCAGAACGTAAATATGTCACTATTCAAACGCGATTGTATGATGAAAACAACGAGAAAATATTTGTTTGCATCGATATTGATTTCAACGTCAATTTCATTGACGAATTTTTATTTCAAAAAATAACTTTTGAAATCGATTACATAATTGTCATTCAATTATCGTACGAAATATCGTTGATGAGCGTATTGTTGATAAACAAATGAATATATTTTTGTATATTATTATTATCGACGAATCATTGAAGCGACTAAATGTCAAAACATATGTCAATAAAAACATTCAAACAAACGTCATTTTCGATATGAACGAATTCGATAAAATCGAAAACGATATAGCAATTTGACTAAATCGCAAGAAAATGTCACTGAATAATTGTCACGTGATCGTTAATTTCACGATTAAAAAAATCAATCAATGATTTTTTCGCTGATGCAACATCAAGAAACGATTATACAAATCGTTGATTTTGTTTCAAATCGTTCGATAACAAATCATCGAAAAAATCAATTCGTTTCGCGTTTTCGAAAAAAGTGAACAAATTTTCATACAAATCGATTTTTTTTTCAGAAATTTTTCAACAAATCAACTCGTGCAAAATCGAGAACTTCGAATCAATGCATGATTCGAATATTGCGAACTTAATGATTTTCGCAAATGATTTCGCAAATGATTTCGCAAATGATTTCGCAAATGATTTCGCAAAGATTTTTCAATTTTGTTTTCACATTCGATTTCGTTAAATGAACATTAATTGACGTGTTTTTCATATTAATTCGATCATGAACAGACGTTTCGTTATGAAATCAACTCAGAAAAACAATCGCGATCGTCGCAATCTCAACGATCTTTGAAAAAAACTCAACATTTAACGAAAAAATGAAATCATTTTCTTATTAATTAAACTGTATTATTATTAAATATTTTGAAAAACGAATCGTTTTTTTTCAACAAGACACAACAAGAACGTTGTGATTTTTTTCGTTCGATGACATTTGTTACGATAAATTTTCACATAGAATTGAAATCAAAATATCTTGACAAGAACGAATTAACGTTTTGACGATTTAATTCATATTTCGCATTTTGTTTTTTAAATAATAACAATCAATCATTTTATTTTTCACATTATGCATATTGCAATTATTTCATGACATTATCGTTATTCACATGATTATCATTTCAAATCTGATCGATGTCATCAAAATTATCGAAATTTGAAAATGTATCATGATCAATCGTTTGTTTTTCATTCACGATATCGAAATACGCGAAAAAATTGTTTCATTGACTGTTTTCGTTGTCGAACATTTCGATATTTTCAATTTCATTTTTTGAATTGTCATGTTCGATTGTTTTATCATTCGTGACATCGTCTGATATAAAAATAAATGCGAAAAATTGTTTCAAAACGTTATTTTGTCGTGATTTCTGATTTGTTTGATTGACGATTGTCGTGTTTGACGTGTTTTTACGAATCGAAATGAATGAATTGAATATGTCGTTTTGTAAAAAATTTGAAATTCGATATTAAATACGATTCAAAAAAACAAAATGATAATCGCGATGAATTGTTTGTGAAATTTGTTTATTTGTTTTGAAAACAATTTTGATTGCGTTATTTTGTCGTTGTTTTTGATTTGTTTGATTGACGATTGTCGTGTTTGACGTGTTTTTACGCGTCGAAATTAATGAATTGAACGTGTCGTTCTGTAAAAAATTTGAATTTCGATATTAAATATGATTCAAAAAAACAAAATGATAATCGCGATGAATTGTTTATGAAATTTGTTTATTTGTTTTGAAAACAACTTTGATTGTATGATGATTTATTGTCGTGACATTAATTTCATCGTCGATCAAAACATGTGATTCAAATCGATAAAATTGATTGAATAAAACATGATTATCGATATTCGAACTTTCGATGTTTCGATTTGATTGAATTACGAATTTCATGCTCGTCATATGTGTGATCGTGATTTGCAATAATTTTAACGATAATTGATGTTGAACGAATCGACGTGATACAATAAAATCAATCGCGAATTTTCGATTTTCATATATTAATTGACACGAAAATTTAACTTTGCGAAAATTGTCAATTTTTAAATGATTTTTCGCACGAGCGTTGATTTACAAAAAACGTGCACATAAACATAAAAAATCATGTTCGAGAATTTTTGACATCGTCGATTTGAAATCGTTTTTTGTCACGACGATTTCGATTTATCGAAATCGATAAATTTGACAATTTCTTGACAATCGTGATAAAAATTTGATATTTATAATTCAATCACATGATGATTTTTTAAACAACGATCGTCATTCGAATACATACAAAACAAATACAAACAATGTTGTAAAAATAAAATCAAATTTCGACAATGCAATCATCGATCGCATGTTTCGTGAATCGATTGATATATAAAAACAAACATGACAATGCAAACGACGATTTTTTTGTTCAAAATTGTTTTTCATGACATCGATTTGTGAAATACTGATGAATGAAATCGAACAAAACTTCGTTTTTGTTTGAATTATTCGATTTCGAAATTTTGAATGAAAAATCGAATGAATTGATTCGTCAATCGAATATTTGCTCGTTGTTTGATTTTCGATCGACGTTGTTTTTGTTTTTGATACAATTTTTTTCGTCATTGTTGTTGATGTTTGTTGACGAATTGCGTATTAAAATTAAATAATTGTTGATTTTTATGATTTGTTTCGTCAAATTTCGTTCAAATTTTTCAAACGATGTACGCGTGTTCGAAAATTTGTACAATTTATTGCGATGTCGAATCGAAATTTGCTTAATGTTGAAATCAAATCGAATAAAACGTTATTGAAAATGACATTGACAAAAAAAATGAAATTTGTTTTCTGAACATGTCGATTGAAAAATTCAAAAAATGAATAAATTGCATGATTTGAATTTCGAATTTTCAAAAATAAAAATGAAATAAAAAAATGTTTGTCGAATGTTTCGATAATAATAATAATTGTCGAATCGAAAATAAAATAAAATTTCGATGAACATTGATTGAATAAAAAATTCTGTACATCGTGTGATTAATTGACTGTAATGAATATAATAAAAATAAATTGTTTGTTTATCGTGACGATGATTGAAATGATAAAATTGAAAACGAATTGTTTGAAAACAAAATTGAAATTTGATTTGAACAAAAATTTTGAAAACGAAAAAATCGCGATTGAATCGAAATGACGAATATCGAAATGTGTTTGATTCTAATCGACAAACGAATTTATTCGTGTGTTTGATATAACATCTGTCGAAAAAAAAAAACGAATTTTTACGCAAAAACATAATACATCGAACGTGATTGTTTTTGTGAAATTAAATCGTTATTTTTGAAAAAAACTTGAAAACAAAATTGAACAAAATTTGAATTTATCGATAAAAATGTCGAAATTCGAAAAATTATCGTCAAAAAATATATACGTATGACGAAAAAACGATTGAAAAAAAAAAAAAAAAAATTCGAACGATTGCAATCATTCAATCGAATATATAAACATTGTTGTTTGTATTAATTTGAATTGCGAAATGATAACAAAAATAACAAAATATTTTTTATCGACAACGATTGAAATTGACGTTTGTTGTTCGAATTTGAAAATTTGAATTTGACGATATTGTCGACAATCGCATTAACGAAAAAAAAAAATTTGTTCGAAAATCGATCAATTCAATCGTTGTTTGAAATAGTACACAATTTATAAAAAAAAGTATTTGATTATTCTTATTTGACTTTTTTGTCGAATCAGAAAGTCAATTTTTTCGAAACAAAAACATCAAATTTCATCGCACTTTCATTCACAATCACTTCGCGTGCACACAGACTCATGAAATTATCAAATTGTAAAATTAATTGAGCGCATTTCAACGCATCAACAATCGCATTAATTCGAGCAATATTGAGTTTGTTATGAAATTTGAAAGTAAAATGATTTTCGAGTTCGTCGAGTCTGCTTCGCAAATCAAAATTTTTTTCGTTAAATTCGATGTTTTCATCAATTGAGAATTCAGATTCTCAAAAAGAAAATATATCATTGCTTATTGAGTTTAGCACGAACATCGAAACTTCTGTGATCATACAATTGCTTTGCACTTTGTACATCAAGCAACAATCACATCTGACATTGATTTGCTGAAATCAAATTATAAAACAAAATAAGCGCATTTCAACGCATCAAAAATAACGAAAATCGATTCATTATCGCAATAGTTACGATTTATGTAAGTTAGTTGATTTGCAAACTTCTTGCAAAGTTTCATTTGTTTATTTATTTACGTATTCACTTATCTATTTATTTATTTATTTACTCACGCGAAATTGAAATCTCTCAAACAGCTGCACGTTCGTCATGAAAAGTCTTCTCGATTTCGATTTATGCAACAATGTTCGTTTTCGAAAACAGATCAACAAACACGTCAAAAAACGAGAAATTCGCGAAAACATCGAGAACGAATTACTTTTTTTCTTTTTTTTTTTTTCTTTCGACGATTCAAGTCATTTTCACGAAAACTCATTCTTATTGTCGGCAAACAATCTGTTAAAAAGCATAATTTCATTCAATATATTCACGATATGAACAATGTTGACAGAAATTACGATATATTATTTTTCATTCAACGTTTTACGAAAAACATCTTTTCATTGAAAAGTTTATTGCGAGATCAACAGCTAGCGTTCTGCAAGATTTTACAACATGAAGTTATTGAACAAGATAGGGAGTGGTTAGAAGGCACGATTGACGAACACCTCGAGGTCTTCGGTCGCATCAAAAGGTCACGATATCAAGACATTCGAAGTCATTTGCTCTCGGTTCTGCAAGGAGACTCGATTCGGCGTTCTGATCCCTCATACTTTCAGGCATTTCACGACGGCAACGACGAGAATGTTGAAACAGACATTCGCTTTTACATTGAAAACTTTCGATCGATACTTGAATCTGAAGCAAAAAAAAAAAAATAACACGATCAATTGAATGTTTCTAAAACGTTTCAAGAAACGAAAAATTGAATCATGATCGATTTTCTCAGAAAATCATTCGATCATGAAATGAAATTGTTGAAAAAATCGAAAACGTTTTCAGTCATTTCACGTCTTCTGCAGAAATTACGTTCAGATTTGATCAACATTGCTGTCTTTCGCAGAAAACATTCAGATAATCTCTGTCTGCAAACGTTGTTGAAAATCATCGAAAAGAAAAATCATTTTGCAATTTCCAAATGTCAGCATATGTACATAGAATTCAAAATGATCGATATTAGAACAAATACATTTTAATATTCTATTGCGCTATATTCAATCGAAAATCATGATATGCTTCGAAGATGTGATCAAAAATTGCAATTTTTGCAATTCAGACTTCATGCTTGACATTGAAATTCTCAGATTTTGCGACACTCTTTTCTGATTTGATTAGTTCAAAATTTTCTTGACGCTCAATCATCGAACTTATTGCGTCATACAGTTGTTTCGCATCTTGCACTTCAGTCAACAATCACACATGATTTTCACTTATCTAGTCAAAATTGTAAAACAGAATGAGCGCATTTCAACGTCGCAAAAATAACAAAAATCGATTCATTATCGCAATAGTTTTGAATTTTCAAAAAGTACGTCGTTGTCAAATTTGTGTTCGCTTCGAATTGTGCAATCTTATCAGATCTGACTTTAACTCTAAGAATTTTCGACAAAGTTTTTTTTAAAAAAACTTTCGGATTTACTTGTTTGAATATAAAATGATAATTGAAAAATGTAACATACATTGAAATTGATCGTGAATGAGAAAAAATATATTTGTTCGACATTATCGATATTGTGACGTGATTGCATGATTATAAACGTTATTTGATTTGTTAATTTTAACGCGTTACGAAAATATTGATTGTTTGCAAATTTTTGTTTACATGCAAACATTATAATTGTTCAATTTCGACACGTGATAACGATTGTTGATTCGAACAAATTGTTATTATTTTTCAATTATTGCGAAATTGATCGTGAATTACAAATCAAAAACATTTTTTGATTTTGTCGATATGTCGAAAACTTGTGTTAACAAACGTGTGTTGACAACATTTAACGTCGTTATTCGTTTAAAATCGAATATCAAATCGATAATCACGACGTTGTCGATATCAATCACGAAAAAAATTTCAATCAATTTGTCATCGTTTTCGTCATTGAAAAACACATCGTTGTGTTCGTCTTTGTCGAAAACATTCAAAAACACGTCGTTGTGCGAAAAATCGACAAACAAATCATCAAAAATTTTCGTCATCGTTCAGAAATTTCACATTGTCACAAATGATTATTAGCGAAATATCGAAAATGACAACGCAACAAAAACACAAACATTGTTGAAAAAAAAAATCGAAATTGTCAACAATTCGAATTGTGACGATGTGACATTTAATGAAACAATCGATACGAAAATGAAATCATTATGAAACAAAAAAAAATTGTGATTATTTTGAAATTTTGAAAACAATGACATCGAAAATTGATCGATCGTGATACAAATATCGAAATTTCGTATCGATTTCATTTTCGCAAAAAATTTTGATGACGTGAATTTTGAAAAAAACAAAATTGAATTTGAAAAAAAAAAAAATGAAAAAAAACAATATTACAAATTTAATGTCTGACACAAAACATCGATAAATTTGTTTTGTAATGATCATGATATTCGAAAATAACATATTACGCGATAAAAATCAAAAATCGAAACGAATGTTCGTTGTTCAAACATTTCAAACAAATTCGAATACAAAAAAAATCGAAACGAAAAACGAATTAAATCAAAAAATGAAAAAAAATTTCAAAAGAAAATTCGAATATGTGAATGATAAAACAAATAATATAATTGATTCGACAAAATGAAAAAATTTCAAAAAACGTTGAATAATGAAAAATGAAAAATCGCGAATGTTTGTTTGAACAATTCAAAACAAATCTCAAAACAAAAAAAACAAGTTTTCAAAAATTGATGAATCGAAAAATGACAAAAATGAAAATTGATGACGATTGAATGATCAATATTATCGATATATAATGTATTTATACTTTATATCAAACAAAAACAAAAATAAATTCATTTTTTTTTTTTTACATCATTCATGTTTATTAATCGATTGAACGTTTAAAAATAACTTTAAACAATTTGTAATGAATCGATGAAAAAATCGATGTGAATATTGATGTCAATGTTGTATTGACAAACATGATTTTTGTATCGATTGTTTGTGTCGTTTCAATTTTCACGTGAAATTGAAAATGAAATGATTTGATCGAAAAAAATTAACGCGTTTTTGCGAAATTTTGATACAAATCGACATTTCGCGTTTTGTTTTTGAAATGATGACGATTGACGATTCATTCGTTTAATTTATTCGAAACGAAATTATGTTTTCAACAGAAAATATTCTGTGACAAATTCAAAAAAACGAATTCTGAATCGGAAATGAAATGATAAAAAAATAATACAAATTTCAAATTTATGTTTGTCATGTAATTGCGATTGAACATGATGTAATATTCAATAATATTACAAAATATTCGATATTTTCGTCGTTTTTGACGATAAATTCGAAAAAAATATATTGTCGAAAACGTGAAATACAAAATTCATTTGATCGAATTTTGCATGCAATTCGTAATACAGTTGTAAATTATTTTGTGAAATTCGAAATAATAATTTGACATAATTTAAATTGATTAAACGTTTTTGTTCATGTTATATCTAATCGATAAAACGAATCGTGAAAAATATATCAATATTCATCTAATATATCGACGATGAATATATATGTTTGTAACATGTGATTCGATTTGAAATTTCAAATCGTGAAATTCAACACAAAACAATGATATAATTTTAATTTGAATTAACTTTGAACGAATTAAATGTAATCGAAACATTGAATTTGAACGAAATAATTGATAAACACGAATCATATTCGACAGCGAAATTTTTGATGTGAAATGTTTGAATGAAATGAATAATTGATTGATGAATACAAAATTACAACGATTGAATTAAATTTTTATATAAAAAGCGAAAAAACAAATACAAATTAACGTTCGAAAACTTTTTTCACGATTTTGATGAAAATGATTTTGAATTTCGATTCATCAAAATTTCTAATTTGAAAAAAAAAATCGTATCAATGCAACAAATATTCGCAAATTGTGTTTTTCGTATTAAAAAATCGAAAAAAAACAAATTTTGCATTGAATTAACAGAAATTGAATCGAACATTTTAAAAAATATCAATTCAAATTGAAATTTTGATCAAGTTTTCATTTTGTTTGATGAAATGTTGATGATAATACAATGACGATTGTAAATATTGATTGAACGTAATTTTATATTCGAAAATCGTTATCGACAAATTTTTTCGACTCGATCGAATCGTTATTGAAATCGATATCGTTATTGAAAATGTCGTCATTTTGATCGATTTTCATATCGTTCAAAAATGTCGTAATCAAATTCATGTTGTTATTTTGTTTCATTATTTTCGAATTTTTGAACAGTTTTTTTATGATCGATTTAAAAAAATTTTTGCACAAAATCTTTATATGTTTTGAAATCAAATTCAACATCAACACACGAATCAGAAATATCTCGTAATTTTGAGAAATAAATCGATGATAATCGAAATTTCAATCGAATTTTTCGAATTGATGAAATTGATCGACATGTTTCAAATTACGATATGTTAAAATATTTTTCACATTGTTTTGTAATTTTTCAAAAACGCGAACGACAATTCATTGCGAAATTTTCATTCGATTTCGTTTCATGATAATCAAATGATCGAAATCGTAATGAACAATCGTCAATAAATGAAAAACGACATGATCGAACAGAACTTTCATAAAATGTTTAACAAATCGTTGATTAATCGTGATAAAAAAAACGTGATACAAATTTCGAATCAATTGACGAAAATCTTTTCTTTTTCATTTTCGATTGACTGAATCGATAAAATCATGTTTTTGAATGTTGAACAATGTTTTCAATCGATCACGTCATAAATCGATGTAATGATATTTCGAAAAACGTGTCGATCGAATTGAATTGAAATAAAAAAAATTCGTTGACATCGAAATAATCAAAAAAAAAATTTGAAAAAAACGTTCAAAAATTAAATAATTCAAATCATGACATTTTTGTTTCTGATTCGCATTGAGTCGATCGATAATAAATTGTTTAATGATCGTTTTGTCGATGTCAAAAAAACAATATCGAAAATCGTTTTTGATTTATCATTTTTGAATTTGTGCAAACATTGTTATCACATAAATTTGAATACAAAATTCGACGACAAACGTATACGTATTTTGAAAAAAAATGTTTTCGTTGAAAATAAAATCAACATGCAAATGTTGAATGAACAAAATAAATTTGCGCGAAAAATTGTTCAATTTGAATTGAAATTGATTATGTTTGAAAAAAAATTGCATTCGATTGCGAATCAAAACGAATCGTGAAATAATATGAAATTGAAAATTAAATAAAAAAGTTCAAATGATTTTATCTCGTGATAAATAAACAATTTCGTAAATGTTAATGTTTTGTTCGTAATTTAATTCAATTCGTCGTCGACGTCGCGATTGTTCGTGATCGAACAAAATTTTGCAATAACAAAACTTTCAATAATCGCGTCAAAATTCAAACATTTGTACAAAATTAATATTTTTAACGATGAAAATGAAATTTCTCATCATGACATTGATCATATAATTGTTTCGCTGTTGATTTTCGTAATTCGTTAATGATAAACAAAAAATTTCGTCGACGATTCGAAACGCGAATATTTTTGTCGATTCAAAAAATCGATTGAAAAAAATTGTCAAAAACTGATTGCATTTTTTGATAAAAAAAATTCAAAACATGCGATGAAATTCAACGCGATTTTTTCGCATGAAATCATCATTTTCGACAAACAACAATGATGAACAATTGTTTTTGATTTCGAAATCGTCGAACGATAAATTGACGACAAACGATTTCGAAAATGTTTCATGAAATAATTTGATGAACGTGACGAAATCAAATTGTTGTATTTTTCATTCGATTAAATTTAAACAATCGTAAAATTCGATACGAAATTTCGATCGAATTTCGTAATTTTGACGTGTTTCGATCGAAAAACGAAAATTTTCATCGATACGAATTTTGACATGCAAAAAAAATTGAAATTGTTGAACGCGTCGAAAATCACGAATAAATTTTTGAAAATTTTCGACAAAATCGATATAAACATTCGAATTTTTTTTGTTGATTTCGTATCAACGAACGATTTGATTAAAATGATAATTCAACAATTCAAACATGAAATTTGCGAATAATTTAATGTTTTTGATGAAAATGTTGAATTGCTATTATCATGAATCGTGTTTGTATGATTATTGATTGATTAATTAAACGAAAACAATAAATTTGCAAAAACAAATAAATACAAAATGTTGAAATTGCAAACAATGTGCGACGTCAAATTTCAAATCACGTTAATTTCGACGTAAAATTAAAACATAATTCGTTGTTCGATCATATCATATCAATTATTTATTTGTCAAACATTTGTCAAATTTATTTGTCAAACATATTCGTAACATTATTTTTTTCTTTTCGCGAACGTCGTCTCGACGATTCGTCGTTGATTCGAAACGAAAACGTTGTCGATTGTTTTAAACGAATTCAAAATTCGAAATTTTCACGATCATCATTTTTTGATTTTTTCAATATGTTGCATCAATTCACAATTCAATAAAATCGAACAACAATTTTTGAAAATGTTTTTAATACGATTCAATTTTTCATGCGACGTAAATTTTGATTGTAAATAACGTCGAAACGATAATAATGAAATTTGAAATTGAAAAAAAAAATTCTGAAACGAATGAAAAATCAAAATGAATTCAAATTCGATTAAAATTTTCAGATTTTAATCGAACGTAATTTCAATGAATGTCAAAACGACGATTTTTTTCGAAAACGACGACGATTCGCAAAATTTTGATCGACGATTTGAAAAACGAAAAATGTGATTTTGAATGATTTCGAATTTGCGACGACGAAAATGATTTCGATGAAATCATTCATCACGTCGCGAACATTATCGAATTTTTCGTTGTCGACGTAATATCAAATTCGATTATGTGATCAATTTGATCAATTAACACGATATTGAAAACGATCGTAATGATATCGAAATTTTAAAATGTCGTTTATTTTTCATTCGAAATTTTCGTTGATTACAACGAAATCGAATGATTCGTTGATTTGATTTTCGAAAAAATCACAAAAATTTTTGCGCAAAAATCAGCAATGAAACACATCATAAATTCGCATTGTTTCAAATAATTCAAATTGATAAAAATTGTTCATACGTTTTAACATTTTGTATGAATCAAATTTTTTGTCATCAAATTTGTCGAATGATTTAACGATTTTGATGTTTCGTCGATTCAAAAAAACGTAATTTTTTTCGACGTATTCGACGATTTTGCGATGTTTGTTGATTTGTGTCGTCATGCGTTTTTGAATTATTTCGACGTGATTTCGTACATAATCGAAAATGTTTTGCATTGTGTTCGTAATGTTTTTCGTTTTAACGATCAAAAATCGTTTCTTTGTCGTAACATACGAAATAAAATTCGATGAAAAACTCATACGAAAATGAAAATTCTTGTTGACGAAAAAAAGTGATAATTCAATGAATGCAAAAATTGCGTTATTGTTTGTAAATTCGATCATAAATAATCAGACGTTTCAATCGTTTTGCATGTAATTGCAGTATTGTCGCAATTGTTTCTCGATGTTTTGATTGATTTTCTCGATTTGATTATCAGTTTTCGAGTAAAAAATCGTGAAAAACTTACATTTGATGTCGAGAATTTTGCAAAAAAGTTTGTTATACGAAAAACACGAATTGAAAATTTCGATCAAATGTTATAAAAAAATAAATCATGAATACGAAAAACGTATTGAATGAATATTTTGTTATGATTTTAACATTTGTGTTTTCGTTCTTCGTTGTACAAAATGCATAATGACGTTTTTATTAAATTTGTCGATTATCGTGCAAATGACATTATGATCGTGAACGTCAAATAATTTCGTGATGAAATCAATGAATATATTCGTTCAACGTTGCAAAAATATGATCAAAAAATAAATAATTCGTTTTTACGATTTTTGAAAATTTTAATTCGTTGATATTCGTGACAATTACGTACGTATCGACGAATTGTTTTGCGCATATTGAATCAATAATAATCACGACGTAGAAAATTTTTCATGCGATTAAATTCAAAATGATTCGATGCGAAAAATTCATGAATTTTTTTGAAAAAATCAACGAGCAAAAAAAACATCGACGAACATTCATAATCGATTTTGTAATATAAAACATCGTTTTTTTTTGACAATCGCGTAAATTGATTTTATTCACGAAAATGAAATTTTGATTGAATGTTTCACGATATGTTTAACAATCGTCGTTTGTTTTGTTTACGACGAAAACTCGTTCGTAAATTAATTCGTCAAATTCGACGACATGAATTTCGAATCGTTTTAAAATGAACAATATTTGTTTTTTATATTGATGTCGTTTATCGTTATCGTTTTTAAATCGTGAATTCGACATGCGAATTAAAACGTTTGTTTTAACGTTTTGAATTTTTGATTGAAATTGAATGACGATATTGAATTTCGATAAAATTTCTGTTCAACGAATTTGACGAAAAATTAATTTTTTCGAAATCATGAAAATTTTCAAATTCTTGTGATCGATGAAAATTTTAATCGATTCGTCAATGTTTTCGAATTTTGAACGTCAATATTTCAAACAACGAATGATGATCAATAATTTTTTGTTATAAATTTCGTAATTGCATTCGATTGAAATCATGTTTCGATTGTAAAAAACAACGAAATGTAAAATTTTTTCGTCGTCGTATTGCGATAGCATTTTCGCATTGACGTAATTTGAAAAATCGATTTTTAAAATGACTTGTTTGATTTTATCGTAATGACGAAATATGAAAATTTCGATTATCGTTTTTTTGAATAAATTGAAAATTTTTTTTGTTTTCGTTTTTCATTCGAATTTTACGAATTTCTTGATCATTCGAATGAAAATTTTGATTTTTTTGAAAAAGTCACGAATGAAACGTCGATAAAAATTGACGAAATTCACGAAAATTTGTATTTTTTTGAAATTGATAAAACGTGTTCAATCAATTATGATTTGCATTTTTTTTGAATTCATGCGAAAATCATTCATCGAAAATATAACGTCAAAAAAAATCATTTTTTTTTTAAAAATTCGCATTTTTCAATATTTATTTGTAAATCGATTTTTTTGAATTTTTTCAATATTGTTCGAACGTGCACGATATGTTTCTTTTTGAATTTGTTGTAAATGAATATGTCATTCAAATAAATTTGACAAAACTCGTTCAAAAAATTGAACAAAAAATCATTCATGTAATGTTGTCAATTTGCAAAATCGTTGATTAATTCAAAAAATAATATTCGATATTTATACGATTTCATAAAAGTGACGAACGTGATGAATTTTTCATTTTTTTCATTCATTCGAAATTTATTGAAAATCGATATGATATTCAGCTTGATCAAATATTTGCAATTTTGAATTTTGATCAAAATTTTTTCGATCAAAAAAATAAAATATCGATTTCGTTTTGTGATGTGATTGAATCGACGATAATTCACGCACAAACGTAATTGATCGTTGAATTTGATCGCAAATAAAACAAATAAAACATACGTCGTTTGATTAAATACGATAAATTTTTTTTGCAAATTTTTTTTCAAATACTTTTTGAATTTTTTGAATTTGAATTCGAATAAAAAATACATTCGATTGCGAAATAAAAAATTATTATCGTTCAACAATTCGATTTTATGATCATATAATTTGTGAAAAAACAATTTGATAATTTTTTGAAAATCGAATATTTTTGATAAATGACGAAAATATTTTGATATTTTTTTCATTATGCGTTCGAATATCGATTTGATTTGTTCGTGTTTTAAAATTTTTTTGATCATGACGACGATTTTTAACGATTCAAAATTCGTTGTAATGTTTTGAACGCGAAATCGATTTGATTGATCGTAATAAAAAAACATTGAACGTTTTGTTTTCGATTTTTGACATCGATTAACAAACAAAAAAAATTGCATCAATTATTGCGATATTTATCGAATCGTCAGAATTCAACTCTGAAAATAACGAAATTTGATTGTTGTTTTTCGTTTTTCATTGTTTATTACGTTGATTTTTCAATTTTTTTTTGACGAATGTCGTTTTCGTAACAGTCGTAATATCAATTTTTGAGTTATTTGATTCGATTGTTGACGACTCGTCGTCGATATCGATTTTTGAATGAATTGAACATTCGAAACATTTCGAATCGATTATATCTGATTCGTTTTCAACAATAAAAAATAAAAATTTGATTTTGAAACGAAACAAAATGATATATCGAAATTTCATCGTCGTTATGTGTTTTGTATTATTTTTTTGCGATAATTTTGCATCGCGACGTCAATTAAATATATTTCATCGACGATTTGATTTGAAAATTTTTAAACGACGAATTTGCATCGTTTGATTGAATATGTTGTCGTGATAATTGCATTTGAACGATTTAAAAATCAATTTATCGTAAATTATGTTCAATATAATTTCATGTTTGTTCATTCACGATTTTTCTAAAATTATCGAATGATTATCGAAATCAATGATTAACAAAAAAACGATCAATTCGAAATGTAATTTTATCGTCAATTTGAAATATATCGCGTGAATTATAAAAAAAACATGACGATCGTCGAATTCAATCAATAATTTCGATTTCAATAAAAATACGAATTTCATGTTCAACATGTTGCATACAAATTGCGCGATTTTTTATCAATGAACGCATAATCAATTGCATCAATGTTTATTAAAGTTTTTAATTTATGTTTATTATCGTTGAATAATAACGTACAAATGATGATTAGAAATCGTTTGATGAAAAAATCAAACATATTATCATCGTGAATAAAAAAATTTTTAAACATTTATCAATCGCGTTTTTGACGTGAATCGTCAATTTTTCGAATCAAATTCGTTCGAATCGATATCGAAATTCAATTGATGTATTTGTAATTTATGTCATTGACGTTTTGAAACTTATTGACGTTGAAACAGAATTTTCAAATGTGATCGAATTTTTCACACGTGAAACATTTGTTCGTGACAATCAATTGATTCGTGACAAAATCATATTTATGATCGTTTTTGAATTTGACAAAAAACGTCGATGTGATTGATTTGACGAACGATGTTGCAATCGAAACAACAAACGTCGATTTGAAAATCATTAAAATTGATTTTGAATTCGAATTCGAGTTTTTTTTTTCGAATGCTGATCAAATCGTTATAAATTTGTTGAATGTCATTTTTTCACGCGAACAAAAAAAATGATGACGAAACGAATTGTTCAAAATTTGTTTTAACGACATGATGAATTTGTCAATCAAATTTTTTATCAAGATGAATTGATCGAAATTGATTTGAATATTTAAACGATAAAAATTCGAATAAAAAAATTGAAAATTTTGAATGTCGAACATGATCAAATTTTCATATTTTCGACGTACGTTGCGTTGATGATTTGAATTTTCATAAATGTTTTCGAAAAAATTGATTATCATTATTTCATTTTCGAAATAATTCAAATTGTTATATCGACGAGATTGAATATGTTTGACTGTTTTTTTTTCAATTCAGTCAATTATTGTCGTGATCATGAATCGAACAATTTCGTATCAATCGTTGTTGATCGTGAATTTATCGTGAACGTTGATTTTTTACGTGAATCAATCAAAATTCATATCGTTCGTGAATTTATCGAAATTCGAATGTTTGTTCGTGCGTTTTTTTTTCGAAAATTTAACAAAATTTGTAACGATCGAATCGTCATCAACAAATTTTTTTCGTTAACATCAATATTATTTGAATTTTCATTTGAATCGAAATTAAAAACACGTTTAAAACGATGAATTTTATTTAATTTAATCAAATCGTCATATTCATACGTTTGTCAACGAGTTAATTCAAATTCGTGATTTTTTTTCGAACGTTTTAAATTTGTCGCGTATTTGCTCGTAAAATATTATCGATATCGAATAAATTTTTTTTTGAATTTTGAACAACTTGACGAACTCGTGAATTTTTTAAAACGATCGAATATTTGTTTCGATCGATGCGTAAAAATTGAACACGTTCAAAAAATTTCGAAATGATGTTGAATTCAATATTTCAATTAACGAACAATTTTTATGTTCAAAAATGATGATTTTTAACAATGTCGTTTTCTTCGACACAACGTTTTGAAATAAAAAAATTGTTACGAAATTTGTAACGAATCGTGAATTTTTCATCGATTTCGTGAATTTCGTCAACATTTGAACGTTTTTTGTATTTGTCGATATTCAAATTTTGACGAAATGAATTGAATGAAATTGTTTGCATGATTTTCGAATCATTTCGAAAAATAAAAAAAATGCGATAAAAATCGTCGTCGTTTCGTCGTTTTTTATCGTCGAAAATTCGTTGTTTGCGTGTAAATTCGATTTGTAATTACACGATTTTCGTCGTTTTTTCTCGTCAAAAAAATTTTCGTCGTTTGTTTTTTTTAACGTGAAAAATTTGATCGATTTGAAATTTTATTTTTGAACGTTCGCGTATCACGAGCGATAAAAATTCAAAATTTATCGAATATCATGAATCGTTTGACGTGTTTTGATTAATTAAACGAAAACAATAAGATTTGAAAAACAAATAAATACAAAATGTTGAAATTGCAAAAATCGACGTCAAATTTTTGAAAATTTTCGACGAATCTCGACGTATAAACATAATTCGTTGTTCGATTATATCATATCGAACGATTTATTAAAATGATAATTTGTCAACAATTTGTCAAATCTGAAATTTGCGAACAACAATTTAATGTTTTCGAATAAAATTATTTAAACAAAACGTAAACTTTGATATACGCAAATTGAAAATTTCGATGCAACGAAAATGATGTAATAATAATAACAAAACACGACGCGACATTACGTGTCAAAATTCAAATATATCGTTCGATTCGAATTCGTGATTTGAAAAATGAAATGAAAAAATCACGAAATTTGATAATTTATCGTTCAAAACAATGTTTTTTTCACAAAAATGTAATGTTTGAAAAATCAACACATTTCGAAATGTTTTCAATTTCAAAATTTATTCAAACGATTTTTCGAAAAATAAAATCGAATAATCAATTAAAACAAAAATCGAAATAATTTCGAAATTTTTGCATTTTCTGTATCGTGTTTTGTTTAATGAAAATTTTGAAATCATAAACGAATAAAACAAAAAAAAATTTTTCGTTATCGATTCGAATAAAAAAATTTTGTCGAATTGATTGATGTTACGCAAAACAAAATTTCAAAAAATTTAAATTGTTTTGCGAAAATTAACATTTTTGACAAAAAAACGTGATCGATTCAATTCGTTTTTGAATTTCGTTTTTCATTTTTTGAAATATTGCGAACATATACAAACGAATTAAAATGTTTCACGACGATGTTGATGTCGCATAATTTTTCAATATTAAAAAACACGATGTGATCGATTCAAAAAAACGATTTTCATTGTTCAAATAAATAATGTTTTTGAACATTCGAAATCGATTATGAAAAAAATATACACGTGATAATTCAATTTTTTTGTTATCATTTCGACATCGATGACAAATTGTTTAATTTTTTCATTCAATAATGATATTGTGCGATATGATTCGACGCATTTTGATGTAATTTTGTTGAAAAAAAAAACGAACAATAACAAAATTTGAAATCGTGTTTGAAAATATTCAATATGTAAATACATGCGATGAAATTGTCGATATCATAAATGTCGTCGTAAAATAATTTGAACGAAATTCGATTAACGCAAAAAAATTTGTTTTCGAATTTATCAAAATTTAAAATTCAAAAAATTGAATATTCGCATAACAATTTTTCAAAAAACGTTGTTTAATATAATCGTCGTATTGTTCATTGCGAAATAACACGATAATTTTAATAAAAAAATCGATTCAAAAAAAACGATCGTGAAAATCGAAATTTTGTTTGATAATTCGTTATTTGTTTCATGTTTTTTTTGTTTTCGATTTCGATTGATAAAATAAAAATGTAAATTGTGATTTTGATAAACAAAAAATTGAAAAAATGATCGATCGTGAAATTTATCGTTTGAATATATCAAATTTGTTGCGTTGAAAAACAAACGCTTCAATTCAATCAAATTTGTTGAATTAAATTTGTTGCGAAATTGTGCAATCGATACAAAATTATTGAATTTTGAAAAAAAATTTTCGATTGAATGATTTGCATCATTGACAAATTATCGAATGAAATCATGATTTGATTGAAAAAACACGATTGAAAATGAAATATGATTTGAATTATTGATAAATTTGTTAATTACAAAATTTTGCAATTCGAATTTGCTAAACGAAAATATAAAAATAATAATTTTCGAAATGTTCGATATTTGAATTCAAACGAAAAGAACAAAAAATTTTGAAAAATAAATTGAAAATTGACGAAATTGATTATGTCGTTTGAAAAATGATAAAAATTTCATTGAAAATATAATTGATATGAATCGAAAACGTTTAAAATTAAATCGTGAAAAAAAAAAAAAAATTTGAAAAAAAAAATTGAAATGTCGAATTTTCGAAAAGATTTGTTGAAACGAAATTTTCGAAATGTTTTGTGAATGACGAAATAATAAATAAAAATCGAACGACATCAATATTATAAAATATATCAATAACAAATTGTTCGTCGAAATCGTTCAACATGAAATTTTTTTTATTCGAATTTAATTCAAAAATGTCAACGATAAAAAAATTGTTGAATGAAAAAAAAATTAATTTCGTAAAATTCGTTTGAAATTTTTCAAATATCAAATTTGAAAAAAATTTAAATAATGACAATGAAATATTGTGATTGTTGAAAAAAAACAATTTAACATTTGATAAAATTGTAAAAATGACAAATAAACGATTGAAAATAAAAAATTTGAAAAACGATAAACGAAAAAATAAAATTACAATCGATACAAATGTGTTGCGAATTGTAAAATTATCGATGTTATTTTTATAACAAAAATCGAATGTTTTGTTGAATGAAACATGTATAAAAAATTGAAACAATATATGTTGTTGAACATTGTTTGCAATCAACATAAATATGTAATATTTAAACAATTGTTTTGAAAAATTTACAAAATGATTGTAAAATTGCAAAAATTGTTGATGTGAAAATTGCATAATTATTGTAAAAAAATTGATCGAATAATGAAAACATTCGATAATAATCGTGATTAATTGAAAAAATCAAATTGATATTGAACGTTTTGACAATAATTTTTGTTAATTTGTCGTAATTTTTTTTAACGTTTTGTTGTTCACGTTTTGATTCAAATTTGATTTTGATTAGAACATTCATAAATGAATGATTTAAACATAAAAAAAAAAAAAAAAATTGCGAAAATGAAATTTTAAACTTGAAAAAAAACAAATTTTCGATGTAATGAAATAAAAAAAATCAATAATAATAAATTATGATTAATCAAATTTTCAAAAATGATGAAAAACGATTGTTTGTTTTTTAATCAAAATTATTGTTTTGATGCGAAAAAAATTCGTTGAAATGATAAATAATTTCAACATTTCGATAACGATGTTATTATTAAATTATTGTTATTATTAATTTGCACGAAAAAATTCAATAAACAATATTTTTTTATAAACGCGACGTTCGAAAATTTTGATATAAAATGCAAAATTGAACAAAAACATTCAAATCAATGAAAATTTCTGATATGTGAACGAATGTAATCAAAATTAAAATTACACGATTGTTCAAAATAAACATGACATCAAATTTGAAACTTTTTGAAAATTTAATTATCAAAATTCGAATCGAGCGCATATTGAAAAGAATTCAATGAATTTTTATAAAGCGTGAATTGAAAAATTTCGCAAAATTTCTTCTCGTCGAAAAAAAATTTTCAATATCACAATATGATTATGCAATGAACATGTTTTAATATCAAATGTACAATATATTGTGATTCGATTCGAAATTTTTGATTCACGACAAACGATTCTTTGTTTGCATTAAATAAAAAAAAATAATAAAATATGTTTTTTGTGATGCATGACGTAAATTCTTGATATATGAATTGATATAACATTAAAATTTAAATTACGCGTTTGTTCAAAATGAACATGAAATTAAACATTAAATTTGCACGTTGAATTAAAACGAAATTCAAATAAAACGCGTATAATGACGATGTCAATCGATTATTGAAAAATTTTGATTTGAAAATTGTGAAAATATTCATTTGAATGAAAATTTTGAATAACACAAAATTATTATGCGATGAAATATATTTTCACTTTGAATATGTCGTAAATCGTGATTTATATCGAGATTGTAAATTCAAAATAAACAATGTTTTATGTGAAATGATTTGTGAAAAAACAATGAATAATTTGTCATGTGACGCATGACACGATTTTTAACAAATAAATTAATGCATGACGCAATTTTTGACAAATGAATTAATATAACATTAAAATTTAATTTATGTATTGATTCGAAATAAACATGATATTAAAATTTTAAATTGTACGTTCAATCAAATCGAAATGCGATTTGAACGCGTATTGTGACGAATTCAATCGATTATTATTGAGTTTGAATTGATTTGAAAATTATAAAATATTTTTACGAAAATGAAATATTGAAATATGACAATGTTATAACAAAAAAATATTGTTGATGCAATATAAACAATGTTTTATTTGAATTGATTTATAAACATTGATTAAAAAATTTTTCATGTGATACATGACGCAATTTCTGATAAAAAAATCAATGCAACATTAATTGTTAAATTATATATTGATGCAAAACAATTATAACATTGAAAATTTAAATTGCATAATTAATCAAATTGAAATTTGAATTGAACGCATATTGTGAATTCAATAAAATGAAATGCATTGAAATGTAATGTCAACACGTTAATTTCAATTGATCGATTTGTACAATTGAATTTCGATTACAATATTTGAAAAATTGTGTTGTCAATCATTTTTTCACGAAATTTGTTTGTGATGTTTGTTCAAAATTTTAACAAAATCGATTTGAAATTTTTGTGTACATTTTTCTTTAAACAATAAATTTTGAAACTTTTTCAAAACGAATTTTTTCAACGATATGAATTTTGAAATTTTTTCAACAATAAATTGTTTAACATTTTTGAACACGCTTTTTCAACATGATGAATTTAATGTAAAAAAATACAAAAACAAAAAAATTAAAATTTGATACAACAGTTGCGCGTGATTTTTTCGATTCAAAATATTGATTTTTTTGATATTACAAATGATATGACAAATGATGTGTTCGAAAATAAAATTTTCGACATCATTTCGTGAAATTTAAATGATATAAACACGAATATTGAATCGTTTGATAAAAAAAATGTTACGAAAAAAATAAATATCGTGATTTTTGAATTTGATGTTGCGATAATTGCAACAAATGTTTGTTATAATGTAAAAAAAAATGTAAATATGACGATTATTACAAACATTAATGTAAATTTTGCAAATTTGTTTAATAAAAAAAATGTTGCGAAAAAAATAAATATCGTGATTTTTGAATTTGATATTGCGATAATTGCAACAAATGTTTATTATAATATAAAAAAAAATGTAAATATGACGATCATTACAAACATTGATGTAAATTTTACAAATTTGTTTAATGAAAAAAATGTTGCGAAAAAAATAAATATCGTAATTTTTGAATTTGATATTACGATTATTGAAACAAATAATTGTTTAAATATAAAAAAAATGTAAATATGACGATCATTGCAAACATTGATATAAATTTTGCAAATTTGTTTGATGAAAAAAATGTTACGAAAAAAATAAATATCGTGATTTTTGAATTTGATATTACGATTATTGAAACAAATAATTGTTTAAATATAAAAAAAAATATAAATATGACGATTATTGCAAACATTGATATAAATTTTACAAATTTGTTTAATGAAAAAAATGTTGCGAAAAAAATAAATATCGTAATTTTTGAATTTGATGTTGCGATAATTGCAACAAATGTTTGTTATAATATAAAAAAAAATGTAAATATGACGATCATTGCAAACATTGATATAAATTTTGCAAATTTGTTTGATAAAAAAAATGTTACGAAAAAAATAAATATCGTGATTTTTGAATTTGATGTTGCAATGATTGCAACAAATGTTTGTTATAATATAAAAAAAAATGTAAATATGACGATCATTGCAAACATTGATGTAAATTTTGCAAATTTGTTTAATGAAAAAAATGTTGCGAAAAAATAAATATCGTGATTTTTAAATTTGATATTACGATAATTGTAACAAATGTTTGTTATAATATAAAAAAAATGTAAATATGACGATTATTGCAAACATTGATGTAAATTTTGCAAATTTGTTTAATAAAAAAAATATTGCGAAAAAATAAATATCGTAATTTTTGAATTTGATATTGCGATGATTGCAACAAATATTTGTTATAATATAAAAAAATATATAAATATAACGATCATTGCAAACATTGATGTAAATTTTACAAATTTGTTTAATGAAAAAAATGTTGCGAAAAAAATAAATATCGTAATTTTTGAATTTGATATTACGATTATTGAAACAAATGATTGTTTAAATATAAAAAAAATATAAATATGACAATCATTGCAAACATTGATGTAAATTTTACAAATTTGTTTAATAAAAAAAATGTTGCGAAAAAAATAAATATCGTGATTTTTGAATTTGATATTACGATTATTGAAACAAATGATTGTTTGAATATAAAAAAAAATGTAAATATGACGATTATTGCAAACATTGATATAAATTTTACAAATTTGTTTAATGAAAAAAATGTTGCAAAAAAAATAAATATTATAATTTTTGAATTTGATGTTGCGATAATTGCAACAAATGTTTGTTATAATATAAAAAAAATGTAAATATAACGATTATTGCAAACATTGATATAAATTTTGCAAATTTGTTTGATGAAAAAAATGTTGCGAAAAAAATAAATATCGTGATTTTTGAATTTGATGTTGCGATAATTGCAACAAATGTTTGTTATAATATAAAAAAAAATGTAAATATGACGATCATTGCAAACATTGATGTAAATTTTGCAAATTTGTTTAATGAAAAAAATATTACAAAAAAATTAAATATTGCGATCGTTGAATTTGATGTTACGATTGTTACAACAAATAATTTGAAAAAAATTTTCAAACATAAAAAAACAATTTAATTGTTTGATTAATACATGATACATTTTGAAAAAATACAAAAATGTAAACATAAACAAAAATATGCAATTAATGAAAATTTCGACATTGCGACACGCGTGTAATTTAAATTTTTAAAATTTTGAATGTCGAAATTTTTATTGATCGAATCATGTTATGATTGCAAATAATTGTTATTTATTTTTGTTAATTTGAAAATTTGAAAAAACATTATTTGAATGAATTTTGAATGTCGCAATATTGCGCAATAAAATATTTTTCAACATTGAATGTACAATATATTATAATCAAATTTAAATTGTGAATCAAATGTAAAAAAACATTTTCATAAACGAAATTATGATTTCATTTTGAAAATTGCGTTTGATATGACGAGATAATCGAAATAACTGAAAAATTTTTTGAAATGTCGAAAATTTTTAAATTCGACGAAAATCATTTCAATCTGAATTCATTCAACAATATAATATTTGATTTTTCAATTTCGATTGAATAATAAATATAACAAATTAAATTTGCAAACGTCGAATAATAATTTTTAATTGACAACGTATTTTGTAATTTTTGAAACGAATTCATTTTTTTGTTATGTAAAGCAATATCGATTGCTTTATTTGTATGTAACAATTGTTTTAATCGAATATCGAATTTTTGAATTAATTCGTTTGATTCGATTGCGAATTCAAACGTTAATTCGTGTAAACGACGTAATTGTTCGTGTTGTTTCAAGAATTTTGTATTGACAAATTGTATTAAATCGTCAATATTTTTGTTTTCGAAATATTCGTGAAAATATGATTGTTGTAAAAACAAATTGTATTTTTTGAATTGCGTCGTTTCGTTTCGTTAAATTGATTGCATTTTGATATCGTTTAATTGTTAATTATATTCGTTAATTTGATTTGTTTCGTTGTTTGTAAATTTTGTTTGTAACGTTGAATTTTGACGTGTATCGTTAATTTGATTGTCATTGAATAAAACAGCGAAATATTTTCGATATCGATTTGTTGTAAAAATTTGTGCGTGAATATTCGAATCGTAAAACGATTTTGTTGAATGAATCGTATTTTTGAATTTATGTTTTTTGTTACAATGTATACGCATTGTTTTGTTGTTTCGTACAACATACGAACAATATTTACACGAAAAAACGTCGTTATATGTGTATAAAAACGAAAAAAAATGTTTGAAATTTTTCGAAATTTGAATATCTTTCGTTGAAACAAATGAATATTTTTTCAATTCGTTGATAATTGTTTTTTTCTCGTTGAAAATTAAATTTCGATGTTGAACGTTAAAATTGAAATGAATAATCGATTTGTCGTTATTTTCGTTGTTTATAACGACGTGACATTTTGTACAAAAAACAATTTTGACTTTTTCATTGTAATAAAGAAAATCGTTAATTTGTTGAACGTTGTCAATAACGTTAGAATTGTTAATATCGTAAAAAGACATTTTCAAAAATTGTTTTTTTTAATGAAACAAATAGAAATAAGAACGTAAACAATAAAACAATAAAACAATAAAACAATAAAACAATAAAACAATAAAACAATAAAACAATAAAGCAATAAAACAATAAAACAATAAAACAATAAACAATAAACAAAAAACAATAAAACAATATAACAATAAAGCAATAAAGCAACAATGAAAAAACAATTGAAAAAACAAACAAAAAACAAATTAACAAATTGAAATAAATTTAACGTTGAAAATTTTTTTTATATTTGAATTGTATTTCGCGTATGTAATACGTGTAAACGTTATACGTGTATATGTGTTGTGAATATGTTGTTTGTGTATATTTCGTGCGTGTGTTTCGTGTTTGTGTTTTGTGTATATCGTTTGAATATATATGTCGTATGTGTGTTTCGTGTGTATATTTTGTATATTTGTTGCGAATATGTGTATCGTGTGTATGTTTCGTGTGTAAATATGTGAAAATGTAAAAAATGTGAATGATTGAAAAAAAATTACAAAGAAAATTTCGTTGTTTATATATTGCAAAAAAATTAAAATTTTATTATTGAATTTATTAAATTTATTCGTGCATGAATATTTATTTATTTATGCACGAATATTTTTTTGTTTATGCACGAATATTTATTTATTTATGCACGAATATTTATTTATTCGTGCGTGAATTAAATTGATTCGTGTAAAAATTAATTTGTATTGTTAAAATTATTAAATTTATTCGTGCATGAATATTTATTTATTTATGCACGAATATTTTTTTGTTCATGCACGAATATTTATTTATTTATGCACGAATATTTTTTTATTCGTGCGTGAATTAAATTGATTCGTGTAAAAGTTAATTTGTATTGTTAGAATTATTAAATTTATTCGTGCATGAATATTTATTTTTATTATTATAATTTTTAATCGTGCATAAATTAAATTATATTCGTGCATGAATTAAATTATATTCGTGTATAAATTAAATTATATTCATGCATCAAATAAATTTTATTCGTGTATGAATTAAATTTTATTCGTGCATAAATTAAATTTTACTCGTGTATTAAATAAATTTTATTCGTGCATCAATTAAATTATATTCGTGCATGAATATTTATTTAATCGTGCATAAATAAATTTCTATTGTAAATAATATTCAATTTATTCGTACATGAATAAAAATATTTATTTATGAATTAATTTTATTTTTGAATGAATTTTCATGTTTATTTAAACAATCATCATTTCACGTTTATTTTTTTTGTTGATTCAAATCATTTATTCAATCAAAATTCATCATACAATGAATATATTTATTATTCAACATAAATATGTCGATTTTTGTACACGAAAATTCTAACAATTACTTTACAACAATTGACGATTTCGAAACATATTTTGTTGATTTTATTGATTCAAATTTTATAATCAATGACGAATTTTTGATTTATTTGCTTAAATCAAAACAAAATATCGAAAATTATTTTTGAATAAATATTGTTTATGACGACGAAAACGATAAAAAACGATTGAATAAAATTATCATTCGTGAATACAAACGATTTAATGTAAATGATCAATAATTTGTATTAAAAATTATAAAATTTTAATTGTTATAGAAATTTATTTCATTTTCGAACGAACAAGAAAATTATTTTGAGAATTTGTGATCATAAAATTCAATAATTTTTCGAAATACAATGTAAATTTGAAATTCGAATTATATTGATTTAAATTATTAATTTATTTTTAATATACAATGATAACATGTTAATTTTCTTTTATTTACAATTTATATATCAATTTTAATAGCAATTTCAATAACGTTTTTTTTTTCATAAAATTGTCAAATTTTACGTCAATTTTTAAATCAATTGTACGCAAGAAAATTCGATATTCGAATCATTTTTTCGACGAAAATTTCAAAAATTCGTATAAAATTAATCGTTAATGTGATTAATTTCAATTTTATCACTTTTTAATTTCATTTTTCACGAAAATTTCATAATTGATTTTAGAATTTCGATACGTGTAATTTTCATCGAGAAATGACTTCACGTTCAATTAAAAGTCGAAATTTCGAAAAATTTACGAGTTCAAAATTTTCAAAATTCGTAACAAATTAGTCGCTAGCCCGATTCGATCCAACCTCATCACTTTTCAATAACATTTTTTACGTAAATTTCAGAACTGATTTTAGATTTTCGATACGTGTAATATTCATCGAGAATCGACTTCATTTTCAATCAAATCTCGAAGTTTTCAATTTGAAAAACTCGTAACAAATTAGTCGCTAGCCCGATTCGGCCCAATCTTATCACTTTTCAATTCTGTTTTTTACGTAAATTTCAGAACTGGTTTCAAATTTTTGATACGTGTATCATTCATCGAGAAACGACTTCACTTCCAACCAAATCTCGAGACTTCGAGAAATTTCGAGTGAACAAAATTTGAAAAATTCGTAACAAATTAGTCGCTAACCCGATCCGGACAAACCATATGTCTTTTTAACTTCATTTTTTACGTAGATTTCAGAACTGGTTTCAGATTTTCGATAAATGCAATATTCATCGAGAAACGACTTCACTTTCAACAGATTCTCTAGTGATTGAAAGTGAAGCTAAGTAATTCTAATTTCATTCATCAAATCGGTTGAAAGTGATGCATCACTTCCGTTAAAATAAATGTTAAATTTAAAAACAAATTAATCATTTGCACGCATATAATAAAATACATCTAAACAATACAACAGAAAAAAAACAAAAAAAATCATTCAAAAACGCAAAATTATTTCGAATAATTTCAAAAATATATCGAACGACAAAATCGATACAAAAAACGACAACAACAATAAAAATTCAAAAAAGAATATGAATATCACATCAAAACGACGTTTGATCATTATTGTAAATCATATTATTCAAAAAATATCAAACAATGTATTAAATCATTTACAATTTAAAATTTCGATATTAATTAATATTTCAAACATTTTTACATCGATCGTGAAAAAAAATCGTCATTAAATCGAAACAGATCAAACGAATTCATTTTTTTATTAAAAACGAACAATCGAAAATATCGACATGATATAAATCGATATTTTTTTCGACAAAATTATTTGTCACATGAATGTTCGAACGAAATTTCGATTACACGATGATGTTGAAAAATCATCAAACGACGAAAAAACAAAAAAAATTTCTTTAATGATGAACATGCAAATTTGATGAAACGAATTTTTTTTTATTTTCAAACATTAATATTCAATGAATGTATCAAAATCAAATTAAATATTTGAACAAAATATAATCTCAATGCGATCAACGATTTTATTTTGAAAATGTAACAAAAATACAAACGAATGTTTGAACGCAACATAAAACGACATTCGAAAATTATAAATGTATCGCAAAATTTCGAAACGCGAATCGTAAAATTATTTACGTCGAATATATGCAAATATATTAATTTCAACACAAATGTACGATTCAATCGACGTTTTTCGATTTAATGCAATTTACAAAATCAAAAACATAATGATTTCGTATTATAAAATCGAAATCATTGTCAATTTTCATCAATTGATTGCAAAATTGTTACACAATCATGTTTTCATTCGTTTTAATTATAAGAATTTTGAATCGAGAATAAATAATTGCGTGTCAACAATCATGATACAAATTTACAAATGTTTGTGTAATTTATATCATTTATAATCGATATTATAATCATCGCGATTTACGATTTGTTTTTCAAAAATTTCAAAAATGATTTCGATTTTCAAATGTACATCAAAAACATATTTAATAAATTTCGTTTTGTTATAACATTTTTTGTAATTACAATCATATATTATGCGATTAGAAAATTCTTTGCGAATGACAAAAAAACAAACATGATATTCGAAAATTTGACAATGAAAAATATAATACACGTCGTTTCGATTTTTTAAAATATTGATATGCAATAAACAATTACGAATTTTACATATTAACATGAAAAAATTTGAATTTTCAAATTTAAAACGAAATTTGCAAATATTTTCAAAACAAAATTTAAAATCGAATCACAATTAACGCAAAAAACAATGAAACATCAAAAATCATTTCATTAAAATGTGATTATTCGATCGAAACAATCAAAATTTTGCGAAACAACAAAAAAATTGTTTTACGAATTTTTACGTTCAACAATTGTCAAATTGATATTAATAATTCGAATTTAATCGATGAAATCGTCAATCGAAATATTAATGTCAATTACAACAAAATCATATCATGTTTTTTGAAAAAAAAATTTGACACGATTTCAAAATGTCGTTTCGTTTTTAAATTTTCTACAAACAATGATCGCGTGATATCAATTGTCGAAAATTCAAATGTCGATTCATTGAAAACAAAAAAAACAACGCGAAATAAAAAAAAACGAATTTCATACGAAAACGAAAAAACTAAAAAACGTGTTGAAAAATTGATAAATCGAATTCACACATGCGATGTCAATGTGTTTATTGTTCAATCATAAATAACAAAATATAAAAAACGCAAATTTTGAAATCGAATCGTCGAAAAAAATGAAATTTATCATTTTATTGAACAACAAAACAATCAAAAATGAACGTTTTCGTACGATTTGAATTGATAAACATGATGTAAAAAAATGAATATACAAAACGAAAAAATATTTAAATATATTTTGCATCGAAAATTCTGATTTATCAAAACAAATGAAAATTACAATTCAATGAAAAAAAAATTGCAAATAAATTATAAAAAATATTTCGAAAAATCAATAACGATGCGAAATAATGTGATGATGAAAACGATTTAATATATATTGAATAAAAATTTTGCATTTCGTGTTTAAAAAAAACAATCAATTAAAATTTAATTAATAATTTAATACGAATTAATAAATACAATGATAAAAATTGCGTTAACGATCATCGTAAAACAAAAAATTCAAAACGTGCGCGAAATGAGAAAAATAAAACAAATTTAATATTACAAAAACAATATAAATTGTCAATGATTCAAAAATCGAAATGACGTTATAAATATTCAAATTAAAAAAAACGATATAAATATTCAAAACAGAAAAAACGATATGAATAATCAAATAAAAAAACGATATAAATATTCAAAATGAAAAAAACGATATAAATATTCAAAACGAAAAAAATGACATAAATGAAAAAATCATTAAAGAAACGAAAATACAAAATGATACATAACGCGCACGAAACAACATGAAAAAAACATAAAAACGTTCAATAAACAAAATTGTTGAAAATACGAAAACAATTTGATGAATTTTGAAACATTTTAAAACAATTAAATATTTCAAATGTAAATTTTGAATCAACAATGAACGATTTAAAACAAATTTCAATCGTTTGAAATTTGTTTTTGACGAATTTTTGTTGATTTGAAACAATGAAAAACAATGATTTTGACTATTTGATTAAACGACTCGAAATCGATTTCGAGCGTCGAAATCAATCGAACATTTTTCGACGTTTTCGTTTCAAAAAAAGTTTCAAAAATTTTTAAAAAATCAGACGTTAATTCGATCGAGTCATAATGTATGTGTATTTTGATGAAAATTTTGCGTAAATTTCAAATCTGATTTCAGATTTTTGATACGAACATTATTCATTGAAAACTCGATTCATTATCAACAAAATTTTTTTTGTTGATAATGAATTTAGTTAATTTTAATTTCATTTATCAAAATCAATTGATAATCGATATCGATTATCGTTAAAATGAATGTTAAAAAATGTGAAAAAACATTATTTGAATAAATTTTGATTGTCGCAATATTACGTAATAAAATACTTTTTAACATTGAATATATAATATATTATAATTAAATTTAAATTGTAAATCAAATATAAAAAAAAGATTTTTATAAACAAAATTATAATTTCATTTTGAAAATTGCGTTTGATATAACGAAATAATCGAAATAATTGAAAAAAATTTCAAAATGTCGAAAATTTTTAAATTCGACGAAAATCATTTCAATTTGAATTCATTTAACAATATAATTTTTGAAAATCAAAAAAATCATTCGCAAATTTGTTTTTTTCATTATTAAATTCGAACATTGTCGTTTTAATTTCGTTCACGCAAATTTAAAATTCGTTCGAAATCGATTGCAAAAATTGTCGCAAACGCGTTAAAATTTAACGATTATTTTTAATTTTTTTTTAATTGTGATTATATAATCAAATCGTCGAAATAAATCGTTTGCAAAATTTTTGTTGTCAAAACGATAATCGATAACGAAATTGTAACGAAACAATTTTTACGTTCATCGTATTTTTCGAAATGATAATTTCGTTGTGATTATAAAACGATTGAAATTTCGATAATTCGTCAAAACGAATATTTGTTTTTTCGTTTTTTCGAAATAATGACGTTATTGTTTGAATGCGAAAATTATAATCAAAAATTTTTTGTCGTGAATTTCATAATTGCATTTCGTTAAATTTAATTTTTTAAAAAAATAAATTATCGAATGTCAATGATTTTGATCGTCGAATTATCAAAAAATTTTATTTATTGTTTTGTTCGAAACGTCGATTTTCAAACGTATAAATTTAATCGAATCGAAATATTATAAAATAAATATTTTTAAAAATGCATTTCGTAAATGTTTGAAAATTTCGTAAATTTCGAAAATCAAAAAATCATTCGATAATCGTTTTTTGTTGTAATTTTTGTTTCGATTTTTGTTTGAATTACGTTTTCGTTTAATTTTTTTAATAAAATTTTGTTGATTTTTTTAACATTAAAATTAAAAATAATGTCAATTTATTGAAATTGTTGAAAATACAATTTTCGCAAATGTGTTGTGCAAATGTTGCAATCAAAATTCACTTGATATAATTTGACGAAAACAAAATTAATGCGTTTTTGTTGAAATTAATGTCTTGACATTCGCACACTTTTTGTGCTCTTATCTGCATGTAACTTACTAAAACAACGAGATTCAGAGCAATAGAATGATAATCATTCATGATTTTTTCAATAGATTATGAGAATCGAATTAACAGTTTTCGTTACATTTAGTATCAATTACAGCAACAACATGTCGAAACACGTCATGAACAATAGTAATTAATCGCACGAAATACAACAGATTTGCAATACAACAACAATATCAACTCAATGAAATATTCAATCTTGTCAAATCAGAAATCGACTCAATTGCAATCGAGCAATATTCAATATCTTGATACATTCTCAATTACATCGATAACATTTATCTATTCATTTATCTACGAGCTTTTCGAAACATTCATCTTTCGAATTCGTCACGAATTCGCGTATTTACGATATCGAATTTCTACGCGAAATCTATTTATCACTCAGTCAGAATGACGATTCGTATTTTTTTTGCGAGTTTCGCATCGTTCATTTCCGAATTCGCATCTGATTTTCTTTTTTGATTTTTTTTTCTATGCATTTGCATTTCAGTCAATGACATATTCGCGAATAAGTCAATAACGCAAAATTTTCGATGTTTGTACGAGCAACATCAACAGAATCAAATCAATCAAAAGTGCGCTTGATTCGTTCAAACAAAAAAAGCACAAGAGAATTATTTGATGCGTAAACATGAATCGAAAATCAAAAACAAACTCAAACAGAAAACGAAGAAATTATTAAAACAAAAGAAAAAACTCGATTAGCTCAAAAACGAGCAGAGAAAATATACGTCGCAAACGTTGCAAAACGATCAAATTTGACAACAACATCAAGTTACACGAACATATTCGCAATCGACATGCGAAAAAATCGAAACAGTCTGCTCAACAATCTGTTGAGTCTGTTGTTTTATTTTTTATTTTTTCTGTTTCGTCATCTGAATCGATAATTTTCTCATCTTTCTCGTCGTCGAAATTCTTATTTCTCTCGATGCTCGCATCAGAAATTGTACGCGAACGTTCAGAAAACGCATCATCGAAATCAATAATCGAGTCATCAGTTATTTCATCAAAATTCTCGTCGATTGCAACATCAAGAAAGTCGATATCTTGAACAGAAATCGTCTCACGATCAGTCGTTGCATCGAAACTTTCTCGTTTTTCGATTGCGACATTCAAATCGATGTGCAAATTCTCGAAAAATGCAAACATTATTTGCTCGTCTACTTCGTCTCGAACTTTTGCATCGAGATTTTATTTCATCGTAAACGATTTGTTTCGCATATTCGTTGAAAAGTCGAATTCATTTGATTTGCAACGACATCAAATGCGCTCGCTTTCTTTTCGCGATTTTGACAAATGCAATTTCGCAAACAAATGTGATTTCATACAAAATCGCATTACGTCATATTTTCATGCGACGATTTCATTTGTTTCGAAATCGATCAAATTCGAAACATTTGAATCAACACATGTTCGCGAAAACGTTTCGCGTCAATTTTCGATTTCGCGATGATTTTCGATTTCATTTATTTTTTTTTTTCGATTTGCTTCGATGCGTTTCTTTTTTCGACATTTTCGCGTTCATTTTCTGTTTGCAAACATTGTCAAAAACGTTTTGTCATTTATCGATTTATCGATTGAGTTATGTCAAATGTCTTCAAAGTTGAAAATAATGAAATATTCATGAAACAACGTTATTGACGTTTCGTTTTTCTTCATTTTACTTTGAAAAAGTATTGATCTTTTCGAAATCATTACTTTGAAAAAATTAACATGTTGTTTGTTTGTTTGCTCGCTCGTTCTTTCTATTAATCGTTGATCGATTTGAAAAAGCTAAAAGTTGTTGTTTTAATGAATTCGATGTTTCGTTTTTTTCGTTCTATCATCGATTTGAAAAAGTTTTACAAGTTGTTGTATGCTTTGTTTGTTTGTTTATTGTTTAACGAATATGATAAAAACTTATCTTTGTTGTGATTTCGTTTTGATCTAACACGACTAATCAATTGTTTCTTTTTTTACTATTTTTGAGACTTAGTCGCCCGATAAATACGAAAGAGAGAGAATGAGTACAGTCGTCGTACTTGACGTACTGTACGAACAGTTGTTAGAAGAGAAGGAACAGACTAGATTGTACCGCTTCGGGGGAGCGTACTATCCAGTCATTACACACTCGGAACTCGATAGAGTCACATAGTACCGCTTCGGGGGAGCGTACTATGCAGCCATATTACATACCCGGCCTTGCAGAGCAGGAACTCGATCAAGAAGGACAAATAGTGCTGGAGATATCTGACCTTTTCGCATACTAATCGACCTGATTCTCTGGCAGGACTTAGTCAGAACCGAAAAGCCCGAATCTGCACTCTTTACATCGGTACACTCCTTTCTTATCGATTTCTCGACCATTTTCTGTCTGTCCCACATCGTTGGCATACCTTATGGACTTCCTACAGCCAAATTACATAAGGATTGAACCATTGATGTCGCAAAAAGTACCTGAGAACCCTGAAATCCACAATGATGCTTCCAGATCATGGTGTGACCCGCACTCTCGTCAATATCGCACTACTCAGGCAATTGGTACTTGCTCCATGATATACCTTCCATCCAATTCTAGGTACCGGATCTCACATCGATGCTTTACCTCATGGAGAAACCCAGAACGTCGCAATCCTTCAGATGCTCGGTCGCACGCCTTACATTTCGGCCTTACGTCACATCTGAACGCCAACAGGTAATCGGACCTCGATTCGTTCGTTTCTGCAGTCTTCGCATCGGTGTATGGCCTAGCCCGTTAGGACCTACGTCATACCAGGTTGGGGGAGCTTGCTCGGAAGCTCCAGGCAATGCATCGCTGGGGGAGTCACATCGCTGGGGGCCACATCGCTGGGGAGTTACATCGCTGGGGAGTTACATCGCTGGGGAGCTTGCACGGAAGCTCCAGGCTGGGCTCGTTAGGATACAGGGCAGGTGGCACAAGCGGTTGCTGTGGGGGAGTGTTGGAAATACAGCCTCCGCAGGTGTGCTGTGCAGGTGCTGCAGTCAGGATCCACTTGGTATAACCTGACGAAAGCAGGACTAGTGCGTCCTTGTTGGAACTAGTGCCTTGGCATCCGCACACTTCTTGTGCTCCCACCTGCATGTAACTTACTAGAACAACGAGATTCAGAGCAATAGAATGATAGTCACTCATGATTCTTTCAATAGAAATTTTTAATAAATCGTTTATAAAAATTGCACAATTCAAAAAATTTCAAAATTTTTGATACGTTTTTGAACGTCGATCATTTTTGTATAACATCGATTTTATTTCTTCGCATTTGTATTTTTTTTGAAAATATAACGAAATTTAAAAAATCAATGTTGTTTTTAAAAAATTTACATTTTTTCATGTTGATGAAAAGTTTATGTTTTCGCAAACGATTTAATATTTATTTGACGTTTTCGATGTATTGTTTTTCGTTCATGAAATATATAATTATATCGTTCAAATAAATTATAACAATGAAATCGAATCGTTCGATCAAAATTTTATTAACAAAATTTTGAAACGTCGCAAATGCATTAATAAAATCGAAAAATAAAACGATATATTCAAAATATTCATATCGTGTTTTGAACGTCGTTTTTCATTCGTTTTTTTTTAATACGTAATTTATTGTATATTGTTATTATATCGAAATTTGTATAAATGCGAATTTTGTTCAAACGATTTAAATTTTCATCGATTAACGACAAAGAATATTTATTTTTTATCGTCAAAAATTCAAATTTTTGCAATTTACACATAATTTCAAAATTTCGTTTTTTTTTTGACGAACAGAATCGATATTTCGATTGAAAAAATGAAAAATTTGATGAAATCGTTTTTAAATGTTTGTTTAAATAAATTCGTAATATTTTAAATTCGTTTTTTGACAATGAATAAATAAAATCGTAAAAAGATTTTTTGTTTAATTTTAAATCAATAACATGATCGTTTAATTCGTAATCAAATTATTCGTATATTTTGTTTTCATTTGTCAAATTAACGAATTTTTTCAAAATTTCGAATATAATAATTTTGATGTTTGATTCATTTTTCATTTCGCAAAAATCGAATTAATTTGTGTTCGTCGTTCGATGTGTACGTTATTCATGTTTTTTTTCTCGTCATGAAAAATTCGTACGAACATAACAAAAATTTGTTTTTTATTATCGATGACAACGTTGATTAATTTTTTTGATTCGATTTTCTCGATACAATTTACGATAAAAAAAATTGATTTTACAATCAATGATTACGATTCGATTTTGTCAATTTTTCAATCTATTTTTGCGTTTGATAATTGCATTCATAATAAATTTAACGTTATATTTCATGTCAAATTCGTTTTTAAAAAATTATTATTGAAAAAACGATTCACATCGTTTTCGTTTTACATTTCGAATTGTTCAAAATAAACATCATAAATTTTGAAAAAATGATTATCGATAATTATTGTTTCGCAATTAAACACGTTGAATAATTTTAATTCGAATTGTTTAACAAAAATGTTATTTATCAAATTGATTTTTGTTTTTGAATTCATGATTGTTTCGAATTTTAATTTGTTTTTCTCGTTTGATTTTTTATTTATTTTTATCATTGTTTTTTTGCATTTAGTTATGCGAAATTTTTTTCGACAACGTTTAACGTTTTTGATTTCGATATCGATCGTAAACGATTCGTCAAAATTAAAATCAATTTCGTCATTCAATATAGAATTTTTCGTTGTGTCAATTTGATTGAAAATCATCAAATCGATTATTTTTTTGATTTTGAATCGAATGCTATTTTTCATGTATGTTTTTTCGATTTTTTGTTTTTACAATTTTTGAAAATAAAATTCGATTTATCGCAATTTTTGCATTTATTGTTGTTTATAATATTTTTGAATTCGTTTTTGATTCAACGTCATAATTTTTTGAATTTGATTGATTTTTGATTAAAATTATTAATTTTGAATTTTTTATCGTTTTTATTTTTCGATTTTTGTTGAATCGACATTGATTTTTGTTTTTTTTTTGTCGAAATTTTTTTCGTCATTTTTGCGTTTATTGTAATCGTTTTTAAATTTATTTTTGTTTGTATTGCGTTATTTTTTACGTTCGTTATTTTTTCGATATTTGAAACGTTTCAAAATTTCTTTTTTGTTGTTTTCGATATTTTGTTTTGCGAAAAAGTTTTAATTATTTTAAATGAAATTCAAAATGAAATTTTGTAATTTTATTGCAAATGAAAATTTCATGATCGAATACAAATTCGTAACGAAAACAATACGATATGCATCGTAATTTTTTATCGATTAATTGATTCGTTGTGTATAATTTTTATATTTTTAAAAATTGTTTTCTTTTTTAATGAAAATTTTTTGAATGTTTTTTTGAAAAAATCAACATATTTTTTTCATGTATATTTTTTATTTGAATTGTTTTTGATTTTAACATTTTACAACAAATAAACTCGAAAGTTTTTTTAAAAAAAACTTTGTTTGAATTGATATGAAGTTGAAATTGAAATTGATACGATCAAAATTTCGCATTTCAATGATTCAATGCGTTCACGTCAAAATTCAACGAATATTGCAACATTGAATTTTTCTCATTGAATTTTACAATTTTGATTACATAAACAAAAATCATATCAAGTTTTTAATTAATGTGCAATGTGCGAAGAAATTGCATCAAAACTTTGATGTTTTTCGTCAAGATTGATTTAATTCAATAAGATAATAAACTTTTTGTAAAAAAAACGATAAATATTTTTTTATAGAATGTGTTCTATAATTAAACATTAAATTTTCTTTTCATAAAAATGACGACAAAAAAAATTGATTTTGTTCGAATTATCGACATATTCGTTCGTTTAATTTATGTCGAATTAATTTTTCATTTTTCAAACGTATTGAATTCATTTTTTGTAATTGTTTTTTAAAAATAAATTTAATTTGTCATTCACTATTTTGATGTAAAATGATTTTTTTTAACTAAAATAATTTGAACGATTAATGAAATGATTCGATTGCGTAATATTTTATATCGAACAATTTGTTATTAAATGTATATTCGATATTTTTGCGAAATAACGTTTGATTTTAAAAAATCAAAAATCGATTCATTGATATTCGTGAAAAAAAAACATGTTGTTAATTTGATGTGCTATATACACGAATGATATTAATTTAATAATTATAATAAAAATTAAAATGTAAAATACGAAATATAACATTAAAAATGTATAATTTTTGATTGATAATTAGATTAATTTTTAAAAAATCAAAAATTTTAATTATTATTTTCTCGTTATATACAAATGTACGAATAAAAAAAATAAAAAATTTCAATTGCAAATTATTCGATTTATTGTTTGTTATTGTACAAAAAAATGCAAACAACATTTTTTCGAATTCGATATTTGTTTTGCATATAATCATGATACATATTTCGATTTTATCGAAATTCGATCATATTTTATGTCGATTTGAATTTTGAATATTTTACAATTTTAAAATATCAATTGAATACATTTTGCATGTTCATTCATTTTTTTATTATTTTCGATTTAATGTTACGACTTTCATAAATTTGTGAAATATAATATGTTTTTCGATTTTATCGTTTTGAATTCATTGAACGTTACAAAACAATAATATTTAAAATCACACAAAAATTTGTCATTTGAATTAACACAACGTTATTTTTTCAACAGAAAAATCGATCGATCGATGAATTTTCATGAATTTGTTTTTTTTTGAATTTTGTCATTTGAATTTTTCATGAATCGAAATCGAATTACGAAATTTGAAACGAATTTGAAACAAACGAATTTTTGTATTAATTTTCGAATTTCATGATTGATTTGTCGTGTTTTTCATATTTCGACTTCGACAAATTTACATTTAATTCAAAAATTCTTTGAATTTTTATATTAAAAATTGATTACAAAATTTTCTCGTTATCAAACAAATCAAATTATTATTTTTCAAAAATGATAATCATTTCGTTTAATTATAATATCGAACAATTGTTTGATATTTCGATCATTTGTTAATGAATGTTATTTTGTGCAACATTTTACAAACGATAACGAATGAATTCAAAATTTTTGATTTTGAAATTTTTTCTGACTCAAACGAAAATTTGTATATTTGTATATTACATTTATTTGTCAACATTTTTCTATTTTCAAATTTTCATTTTATTTTTTTACATTACGATTTTTATTTCATTTATACACGTTTGTCATCGAACACGTTGAGTTGACAAAATTTGTCAAAAAATAATCAATACAAACAATTTTCGATTTCGAAAACTTTCTATATATAATTCGAAAATTCTGTCATTTTTTTTATTTTTCAAACGTTCAAAAACACAAAAATTACAAAAAAAATTCAATTTGAAAAGACATTTCAAATCATTTTTTCTTTTCACAAAAACGTTTTCTTTTTTCAATTTTTACAAAATTTTTATTTTCGTTTTTTTCAAATCGCGTTTTCGATTCAATTTTAACGACAATTTTCGTTTCGATTTTTTTATTTTAAACAATTCGTTTCAGTTTCAAATCATCGATTTCAAATTCGAAATCAATCATTTCTTTTCGCGTTCATCGTTGATGATTAACGATTCGAAATCGCGTTTTAAATTACAATTTGTTAATGTTTTTTTCATGCGCGTTAATGATTTCATTGATAACGAAAACGAATGTGCAAATATGAAACAAAAACATGTAATATTGTTTGAAAATTATAAACATAAAAAAACGAAATGCAAAGAAAATTTGAATTTCAAATGAATTCGAAATTTGTTGAAATGAAAATAATTCAAAAACGAATTTTCGATAAGAAAAATGATAAAATTGTAAATGAAAAATGAAAAATACAAAGTTGAAAACTAAAAAAGAAAAAAAGAAAAAAATAAAAATAAAAAATTATGAAATTTGAAAAAATGAAAAAAAAACTTGAAAAAATGAAAAAAAAAAACGAAATGAAAAAATGAAAATAAAATGAAAAATGAAAATTCAATGATGTAAAGTTTTAACAAAAACAGCAAATTAAATCGCGTGAAATTATTTTATCGATAATCAAAATAATGTTTTTGCGTTACGATTTTTATTTTTTAATTATTTATATCGTATTAGAATTTAATTATTTTATGCATTTACGTCGCGTGAATATTTTTTTCATACGTAATTTTCATTCACAGAAAATGTTATTTTTTGAAAATAATATTGAATCGTCATTTTTTTCAACGTCGTATTTTCAATTTTTTACGATATTTGCGTCTGCATGATATTTGCTAATCATTTTGTCAAATCAAAAATAGATAACGATTGAATGAATTTTTAAAGTCGATGAATGAAATTAACTTAATGATCGTGAATTATTTTTGTCAGAAATATTGATCAATTTTTATGCATCGATGAAAAACGTTTTGCATTTGAATCAGAAATCATTAAAGATTTCAGAAATGATGTTTGATGATGTTTTGTGTTCTTCGTTTTATATTTTCTTCAATGCATATCTATTTTTTCTTCTTTATATTTCGTAAAAAGACGACCTAAAAAGACGACCGTTTTGATCGAGAAATGATGTTATATCAGCAGAAATGCAGACAGTCAAGCAGTCGGAGCTTCCTGCTCGGATTCAAGAGTGTTCTCAAAAACTGCCACCCTCGCCGGTAATTAGACGATGGAATCGAGAGGAGACAATTGGTAAGCCATGGTGTGGATCATCCGTGCCTGCTCCTAAGTACTGGTCTGCGCGAAACCCTTCCTCCCCTCTTCCGCGTCAAACGGAAAATTTTCGAGAGAACCATAGGTCGGAGCTCTTTTATTTGGGGCTGAATGGCTCGAAAGCCGAAGAGGCCGGAAACTTATCTCCAGCACGATTCGCAATTCTGTCTTCTCAATTCTGTTTAAGATTTAAAGTATTCGATTGCGACCTTCAACGCAGCTCTCTAAGGCAATAGTGGTCATAGCACGTTAATTTTATTCGCGAGAGGGTTTTGGATATGGCAGTATCAAGGGAGGAGCTGCTGTGGGGACGCAGTAAGATCTAAGTTAAGGTCGTAGTCTTAAGTATGTTTTCATGGCATTTAAGGTTCCTGCAGAGATATTCGAGCACCTGGGCTGGTATCTGCTTGTGTTGCTGTACTATGCGCTCACTCGCTTGGATTATCCAGGAGATGTAGAGACACTGGCTTCTCGGGAGCGCTCTCCACGGCTGGCCCAATCCGTGTTTCTGACTTTAGTGAAATCCGATATACTGGGTTTTGTGTAGTCACAATTTCCGATCAAGAGGATATTGACGGTTTAGCACCATTTGCATCCGTCTGTTGGCTCGGAAATGTTTGGCCAAAGACTATAAGCGCTCTGTTCTTCATCTGATTCGTTCTTGATTAGGCTTGGCTGGGCACGTTGATTGATTTGGATTTTCATTGCCTTTGTTAGCAATCTCGTATATGAAGGCGGTTGATAGTAACTATGCTGCATTACGATTTGTGCGTGTTAAACGTCTATCGAAACGATCCGTCAGCTTCTATCCAATTGAGCGTTGGCCATTGGCTAAGTGAGGCTCCCATGACTCGTTAATCGATATCTACATGGGCTAGTGGCAGAGCTGAAAGTGCAATACTAAGCGCGGTGGAGAAGCAGGACTAGACGGCCAAGTCGAAGGCGAAGGCGAATAGAAAGAATTTGGTAAATCCAATGAGAGAGCAGAGACGTCAGTGTGTCAGAGATGGTACGTGGTCTGGACGGCTAATGCTGAAGAAAGTAGAAGCTCTTCGCGGTTTGACTGAATGCCAAAGTCGTCTTCCAGATATTACGAGATACACACTAGAACCATCGGCGTTTCACGCTCAGACTAATGCCCTATCGATGACTGTGACTATACTAGTACCAGTGCAAAGAAGGCTTATGCAGTCCCCTCACTTGGCGATCTCAGCCGTACGAGACCAACGTCCTTACTTCAATACTCTCTCGGGGCATTTCCCCTTCCCCAACCAGCGGATTGAAAAATGACGAATGCGGCGTGCCTAGTCCCACCACATCAATCTTGACTCCCTAGGAGGATAGATAAGGAGAGGAAAATGAGACTCACCGCACCACGGCTCCTGCTTACTATCGCTCTGCCGGAATACAAGCACCTCGTCTACTTTCTGCCCTTCGAGATAATACCATCGGTGCTGTTCACGGAACCTGACTTGGGTGTTCTCGGCTGCGTGCGTTGCGAAGACCTGGTCGCATGGCTCGAAGTCTGTGTTGGGATTAATCGTGCTGGCGTCGCAAAGGGCGAGTGGCCAGTCATTGAGAGGTCCGCGTAGGGGTTTCCAGAGGCTTATAATTGACATTGTCAGTAAAATGGCTCAATACAAGCTTGAGAAGATTTTTGGGTGATGGATCAACGTAGATGTGGATTGGGGAACTGACTTGACGACTTGAAAATGGGGCTTTGACTGCCCATTCAGCGTTGCACCGTTAACCTTTTGGAAAACCGTCTCGGCTTCTGCTTTGGTGAGATCTACGACCATGGTGTTTGTCAGTTTATGGCAGTGAGCAGGGTCTGAGTGACTAGGATGAGCAAGCTTTACGCACCAATATGAGCGACAGTTGATGGTTGGCTAACCTCGATGGTCTTGTCCTTGACGTTTGGATAGTCCTTGTCCCGCTTTCGAATCTGTTGTGAGGGTGACGAACATTACTCCTAATTTTATTAACGACGTGATGCCTCATTGACTCACCACATACTGATAGGCCTGCACTTTCTGCGCGCCTAATAGTTCTTTGAGAGCTCCTGTGACAGCGAGAAGGTATCTACGCACACCTTCAGGCGTATCGAACTCCTCATATGAGGGCGTAGTGCCGTTGAGCTTGAGGACCGTAAAGCCGTTCTTCTCGAAGGAGAAATCAGCTTCGCGGCCCCGGATACTGGAGATGGTTAGGGGCGACTGCTTCTCGATGCGGAGATTGGAAAGGGGGATGCCTGGCGGGGCTTTATATTTGATCTGGTATGGTTTCTCCGTTTCGTAGAGCGATGGATCGCTGGCCAGGAAATTCATTGACGTTTGGACTGCTGCTGCTGCCATGATGGTAGATATGGGAGAGGGGTCGCAGGAGGGTCGCAGGATAATGGCACTGAGCTTTGAGACCATCAAGTGGACGAGTATTTATTTGGGGTCAAGAAGACTTTCTCGTTCAGCCTAAATTGACGGTTGTGACGAATGGGAACTGTGGCTGCCGCACAAGTTCGGTCGTCGGCTGTATCCTACAGGCCTGGACCACCTCTGCATTCCTAGTGCAACTTGGGCTCCACTCCAGCCTCCAAATTACCTCGCGCAAGCAAGACCCGATTGATTGATTGATTCATTAAGCACTCGAAACCGACCTTAAGTGTCCGTTATGCGGCTAAAAACAACCGAGCCAATCACCTCCTAGGGGGTTCTTGGCTCTATACAGACTTATTTGCCCTTGGGATCATCGATTGTTTCAATCCCTGGGTTCTTAGCAAGCCTGCAAGGAAGATTGCCCTTGCATGTTGTCCCTCAGTCTACACAATCTTGAGCTCGGTTTTGTTTTACGGTGATAGTATTGAGATACAGCTTCTGATCTTTGCCTCGTGGTTTGATCACTGGCACCCTGCACCAGCCTTTTCTCAACTTTGACAGACATCGCCAAGCAGACTGTAACAGTGTCTTCGGTTATCTGAGCTCTTAGGGTGAGATACGCGCTGAGCTAGCCTTAATCGCCAACCTCGTATGCGAGATAGAGCTTCAGTCTCGTTAGCGGGAGGAAGTAGAAGTGGGGTTGTCCCTCCGCATCCAATTTGTCAAATTTAGCGCGTTTTTTTTTATTAAGTAGTAGTATACAGCACCGTTCAGGTCGTGAAACGTTCAATTACTGTATAATTTGTAAAAAAAAGCTTTTGCGTATCACGTGAATGTTTTAAAAGCTGTTATGAATCAAAAGAAGTGCAATACGAATGTTCTGCTTTATAATAAGATCTGAAAACGTGTGAAGACGATTTAAAGTATACTAGTGATCTCAATTGATTTCGAAAGGATTTTATATTGCAGCGATTGAATATTTCTATACTATTGATACTCTCTACTAAGTTATATTGAAATATATGTATATTTCGTGAAGTAGTAATAGTTTTAATAATAAAAAACGCGCTAAATTTCACAAATTGAATGCGGAAAAAATGATTAGACAAAGTTTAGAATCACAGCAAGTTCGTGAATCAGCTCGGCTGAAACTTCAAGCATTTTAATGTCGTTTGACAAACATTAGCGTAATCAACTTTTTTCATAAATACATTGCTTTCTTCTCAGTCGAACGTAAGAAGTTCTTTCTTTCAGTTCTTCGTTTTTTTTGAATAGTATTGAATATCTGCGAGTGAACAAGTTTATTTATCACTGTTGTCATCATGACAATCAGATCTCAGCCATGAAAAGTCATTTGATCTTCTGGAAATAACATCATGAAAAAGAATTTCCAGTTTCTCAGCGACGAAAATGACGCTGCACTTATTGACGAAATCTGTTCGAATGATGTTGATAATGACTTCATCGATCTTTGTTGCCAGAAAAAGCAAATCAAATTTCGAGTCCAACTCTGAAAAGTTCATTGATCGCCTGAAAATCAAATCGAGAACGAAAATCAACACCATCAATATCTCAACGACGAAAATGGCGCTGCACTTGTCGACGAGATCTGTTCGAATGATGTTGATAATGACTTCACCGATCTTTGCTGCCAGAAAGAGCAGACCAAGTCTCGAGTTCAACCCTGAAAGGCCAATTGGTCTCCTAAGAGTAACACCATGAGGAAAAGTCTTCAGTTTCTCAGCGACGAAAATGACGCTGCACTTATTGACGAAATCTGTTCGAATGATGTTGATAATGACTTCACCGATCTTTGTTGTCAGAAAAAGCAGATCAAGCCTCGAGCTCAACTCTGAAAAGCCCATTGGTCGCCTGAAAATCAGGCCGAAAACGGAAATCAACACCATCAATACCTCAGCGACGAAGATGGCGCTGCACTTGTCGACGGAAATGCCGGTGGAGGGGGAGACTTCTTCGACCTCTGCGGTTAGAGGAATCAGCACACGTGGCCCCGGGACCTTCATTAGCCTTTCGAGAACATCCCAGTCAAATGGAGCATGCTTCGCCACGGTTTTGTCAGTGGAGAGGGAACTGCTCTTGTAATCGGCAGTCAAAATGAGGGCAGTCTCGAGTGCCAGATTGTTGACGAACATCTTACCCGCTTTGTGTTGTTTACCACAGGATTGCCAAGCACTGGCTCTTTCTTTTTTCTCTCGGACATGTCAGAGGATATTATCTCAAAGTCTCCCTTGATCAACGCAGATACACTCTTTATCATGCCATACCAGCCCAGAGCTGGATTCACACCCTCTTGTTGGACTTCTGCTGTTCTTTAATGGCCATATATGGTAGAATATTTGCTTACATAGCCAACTGCCACTGCGCATTCCTACCAGTTCTCCTGAGGCCATATTCTTGACTTCATTACTGCAGTATCTTTGTCTTCGGCTGACCTAATCACACCATCATTGCATAATCCTTGACCTAGTGAAGCGCGAATTGATCCAGCCCAGCTTCTTAGATCAAATGCGACAAGAAGCGTGTGGTAACTGGAGCGCCAACCATATCCTGTTATATGTTTATCCTAGAGACCAAACTTGTGTGGAAATCTTGAGCTTCTTCATATTGCAGAGGAGATGCCCTTTAACGCGATGACAACGGGAGATGACCAAGCCGAATTCCCTTGGCGTCAGATTGATCGGTTTTTTTTTTTTTTGGACACGTGGCCTCGTGATCCTGAGACATAAGATGCCAAGCGAAGGGTGACTGAATCTTCAAGGTCAAGCTAATGGCTGGTGCTCTTCTCCTTTGGACGCCCCCGGATCCGTATGACTTTTCATGAGAAAGTGCAGAGAACTTCTCCATTGTTTACTAAGTCCAAAGATTCCATTCAGAGCTAGAATAATGTGCACTCTAAGCGTGTCGAATCATTGATAATCTCACGGTATGCGTGTATCACCGATCAAAGGCTCAAGAGTACATCCAAGCTCCTCCGCGCTTGAGAAAGCAGATCTAAATGCCAAACCTATCGTAAGAGAAGGTATTGATGTCTGTCTATCACGCTGATATGGGAATTGTAAACCAACTTGTCGTGGAGACGCAAGCCGATCCTCGTTATACAAGTGTGGGCGATCGTTATGGGAATTAGTCAGACCAAGGCTTAGCAAGAGGCTGTGAGTGCTATGGGATTGGCTTTTGCTTCGTGTGCCTTATTCTTACTGCTGGGAGCAAGTCACTACTCGAGTATGTACAAGTACAAAGATGTTTGGACGAAGCCAACAAAAACCACTATGAGCACCCAATGGGCCCTCAGCGCACAGCTCGAAATCGTACACCGTGTTCACCGTGCTAATCGTGCACTATTGATCTACACTGATAGTATTGTAGTACGAGGCATTTGCCATATCGTACAGTCTAGTGCGAATACCCACCCTGCATCGTGTACACTATTAGTGTTGTTGATTTGGTTTATATTATCGATTTGTGGTCTCTAATTCTAGAATATCGAAAAGTACAAAACCCTAAGCAGCAATAGCGAGTTCTGGCTGATAGATAACGCGAAAACAGCTGGCGCAATGCAAAAGCCGGATTTTGTATGGTGTTGCGGAGTTTTGTAACGAAAACAAGTGGATAAATAGGACCGAAGGTATGGGTTCGAAAATCGAATTGTTGAATAATGCGCTTGTATATAGTGGTTTGATTATTGAAAATCATGACGTCAGAAAACGTTTACAGAATGGTGTTACGGCTCTGCCCTGTTGATTCTTATAGTTTCCAAGTTCGGCTCTTACTTCTCGCTTTCATGAAGACAATCTTTTTCCAACAGTTCTGATCAGTAAACATATCGAGCGCGCCTGCGCTATCTCATTTGATATCGACATTTCTGGCTCCTTAGGGAGTTCAATGGGACACGGTAGCTGCGAATTTGACGACGAAGTCAGGGGTTGATCTGTCCATCTGCGATCTCTAGCTTCGTGGACGATGCTTCGGCCGTCTTTGACGCGTATTGGGATATGAGATGGGAGTTGAAGGTGATGCTTATGTTTGGCGAGGAGAAGAAGCTGTGTGTTGACGCATATTACTATAAGGAGGAGAGCTGTTTTGGGATGTACGTTGTTGTCTGTAGCGTGATGACTGACCTGGAGTGCTAAATTGGTATAGTTGGTTCCTCGTAGTGTTCAGAAAGAAATCAAAGACTTACAATAGAGCGTGATTTTTTATCCTTGAAAGTCGTAATTGTTGTGGTTGTCATTGTTAGGATCTGAAGAGTTTAGCGACCATCATTCTTATCGTTTCTCAAAAGCGAAAAGCCACTTCTCTTTGTCCGCTCTCAACGTTCTTTATCATCCCGTCAATCAACTTCTCCGCATAATCAGCACAGATGTCAGCCACTCCTATTCCATAAAGACGGTTGACTGCAACAATGACAGGATAATATATGACTATTCCAACTTTTCCCAGCATCCGTCCACCAAAATTCACCAGACAGATACTCATTCAATTCTCCATACATATCTTATAACTTGAAAAACGATCAAGAATTCGCACTGCCGGCCAGTCACGCTTATCAAAATGCACATCTCATTCACAGCTTTCCTTCTCACCCTTCTGAGCGCCAGCACCTTCGCGGCTCCGATCGATGATGGCTTCCAAGTCGACACGAACACCACAGACACATCAACAATAGAGGCGCGGGGAGTCCACGGCTACATAAGCGCCTATCCCAGCGCCGCTTGCATAGGGAAACAGGTTGGAGCAGCGCCCGACTTGCCAGGCAAAGAATGTGTAAAGTGGTCGCCTCTTAGTGATTGGGTAGGGATAAACTGGGTGTGTTCTTCTTCTCTCTTTCATTCCTCCTCCTCCCCTACCTCTCCCTCCTTCAACTCTCCATTCCCTCCCTCTTTCATCATTTCTTGCCCGCTGTCTCAGAACCCCTGCAACTAACAGCTTTGCTCAGTCTTCACAAGTCACAGGCGGTGGCATCACGGTGTTTAAAGACGAGGATTGCGTAAACCCAGTTGGATCCACGATATTAGCGCCGCTGAACAAAGACGCGACGTGTGTGCATGTAGGACAACATGACGGTGCATGGAAGAACGGTTGGAAAAGTGTGAAGTTTAGTAGATATACTAAGTGAGGCCTTCAGTAGGTGACGAATCGGCGGTACGGTGTTTGGTTCTTTTCGGGGACTTGGTATTTTGTCACATAGAGCGAGATGGAAGTGGGGCGGGACCCTTAATAGGACGAGAGAAACATTAAATAGATTTGAAAGAAGCAACCACAATCACGATTTGAAAAGAAAAACGATAAGATGTGAACCTATTAAAAAAGAAAAAAGAAACGAAACTTGCAGCAATCAAAAGTTCGAGAGCAAAGATCGTTCATAGGTAGACGTGTCAAATCTCAATCGTTGCAATCTCGTCTCATTACTTAACAATATGGTGATTCGAACTTGCTGGCTATGTTGTTCGAACGCCTTCGAGAGCCTGCATTGACATGATACAAGATACAAAGCGGATCCGAAAGCAAAAAACTCGCCAAGAAGGACCTAAGTGAGTGGCTAGAGGCCTTGATCACTGCATTTTCTGTTGAATCTCCTGCGAAATCTTGAATTCAAACCCCTTTTTCTTCGGCTGCTAGTTCCCCGCCGCAATATAACTCGTGTCCCAATTGCTCTACATCCTTTTCGTCATTAGCCCAGCTATTGCAGCATACTCAATCCGCCTCTACCGAAAAGCCGTTTGCAGGCAATGCGAGAAGACCTTTGATTCAAATAACAAGCTGCACGAGCACATCCGCCAACATCACGACACGCCAACGAAGGAAGTAATTAAAGTGATGCGACCTCGCTTTAATAGAGAGGCAGATAAAACCTCACCATCAACCTCAACAACTCCACCAAGAACCCCAAAATCAACCTCAACAAGAACAAGAACAAGATTTTTCATTACTAGGCCATTTACGCCCCAAGAATGGCCGAGAAATACACCGCTTACACCTCTACCTACTCCGCTCGTCACATCTACATCAATGCTTCGAAAACCCCAGAGGCCTCACTTCATAATCGATGACCTGACTCACATGTTTGCTGAAAATCCAAGACCATTTGGCCTGCCGCAGCACCAATATCGCCGTCCTTCTCCGCAAACCCTTAAACCACATCATTCACGAATCACGGCCTACTTCCTGCCTGTAACCAATCAGAAGCCGCCGATTAGTCAGGTCAGAAAAGCTAAAGAACGAAGAGTTTTCTGCAGCATACGCTCGCGCAACCGATATTATCGGACTGTTGGCGTAATTGCTAGTTCTACTCCAGCGCATTGAATATCTCGCAAAAATGATAACAATGATCCTGAACCCGAATTGCAGCTTTTCGAGAGCGTGACGGTTTATCTTTTTCGCATTCCTTCCAGTATTGCTCCAGAACATGGTCTTCATTCTCATCAATGGCATTGCTTTTTCCCTCTTGTTCTCCGCTTTAAACACATACCGCCTTTGCTGTAAACACACATCTGTCCTTTACCTCTCGCCTCATTCTCTCCTCATTCTCTCCTCATTCTCTCCTCATACTCTCCTCACCAGATCTGCTGCATATACTAAACATAGGTCTCGTAGCGTTCAGGCACGCAACGATCTACAATTCCTCTGTATACGCATGAGGCGCCCCGTCCTGCACGACGATACGCCGATCACTTCCCTCCCCTCCTGCGGTAGTGGAAAATGGCGCCGATTGCCAGTACTCGCACCTAGCCCTGTCCATTAAATCGGACCCGAAGATGGTAGAGTAGTCCGGTTTGACTTGGTCAGGTTTACCCATATTCATGACGTTCCTATTTGTGGGATAGGTCTCCCATGTCTCTACGTCTTCAAGGTTCGGATCCTTATAGCGCACGAAGTCGACAATGGCTCGTTGGAAGAATTTGGCGAGCTGCTCGTCGACGTGAGAGAACAGTGGAGCAGAGGGGTAGAACTTTTCCGAGAGAAGTCAGTGATGGGTTGACAAAGTGTGGAAAGGTCGAGCTTACGGTATATCCAGTATCATAGCCATGAACTGCAGGCAGGGCGTTGAATTCGTACCTGTACACTGGATTATAGAGGCTTTGTTTCGACTTATACGAAGCTTCGGTAAGGTACATTGTATTGCACTGGATTGCAATATCCTACATAACCGTATTAGCGGAATTTCCCAGTGACATGAATAGCAGCAGCCCACATCGAAAAAGTCAGCGACAGCTAACAAGGACGATTCTGGGCCAAGCTTGGTCGGAACCGAATAATTGGACGCGATCATGTCCAAGACAGGTTTTGAGATACTTGGGAAGAGCCCACGAACGTGCTCTAAAAGTTACTCAGTAGTCCGGATCCAAGGCGGCGTGAAGAGGAGGCCATCGCGTCTCTCGTTTCCTAGCAGCATTGGTGGGAGAAAAAGTTCATCGGAAGGTTGGGCCAGAATCTTGCCTGGCAGATCCCGGACGTATCGATTGTCTATTGTTGGACCGAAGCTAAAATATCCGTACTTAGAGTCGTGGACCAACTTCGCATTGGCATCCTGCAAGGTTTTTGTGTCCGCTGTAAACAGCGCCTCCAGGTTCTTCACGTTGGCTAATTTTAGGAACTTGGCGTACATTTCGTCATTGGGTTTGACGTCTGGCTGGGGAAAGAACGCAGGGCTCTGTATGATTGCTGCGCTCATTGTTGGCTTGTGATATAGGGGGGCGGTAATGTGATGCATGATAGACGACGCCCCGGCATCCTGTCCCATCATGGTCACCCTACATTTCTGGTTATTCAACGGCAAATAATATCGAGCGTGGAAAAACGATCACTTGCCTCTTGGAATCACCGCCAAATAAATGTATGTGGTTTTGGACCCACTTCATTGCGAACCCCTGATCGTGTAGGCCAAGATTAGTTTGACCGCCATCATTGATATATTTTCCGCCACCCAACCATCCAAAGGCCCCAAGTCGGTAGTTCATGGTAAAGTAGAGGTTTCAGCACACATGGCTATTGTGGTTAATCGAACGGGGGCAGACAGAACATACGTAGACGATATTTTGTTCGTTTACGTTTGACGCAGCATCGAATAGGCCTTCTGGGCTGCCATGTTGATCTTTCCAGCCAGAGCCAAAACTGGAAGACACCATAAACCAGTGACCTTGAGGGCGTTGAGGGAGCTTACCCTCCGCCATGTACCCAAACGATAACGGCGGCTAATTGCACAAGTCAGTATTAGATTGGCATAAAAGCATTCATCTTACGTTTACAAATTTCCCTTTCGTTTTTCTTATCCCATACTGTTTTGGGCACTAGAACGTCCAATGTAAGGCAATCTTCGCCCACTGAATTGATTATGTTAGTACATGTTTTGGAGAGCCTTGCGAACGACAAACCAGGCTTAGGTGGATATTGGACGGGACCGTAATCCGCTGGAGTGACTGGATCTGTCCAGTTGGCTAGAGCGGATGGGTTCTCAAAATCTGTCAAGAAATCCATGGCCTTTGGAGCCCAACCCGCCTGGACTTGTGGACAGACGTTTTCATTCCAACCGTAATTCACAGTTTCGTTGCTGCTCATAACCACCGTAGGTTCAAAAAAGCGTAGGTCGCCAAGGGGCGGTTCCGCATAGGGGATATTCTTGAACTTCAGGTATTTCCCATTTTCCTGGTCGTTGTTCGTTAGGCTTGAGTCCCCTAGGGCGGGCTAACCTTTCCGCTCACCGAAAGTGTACCAGCGTGAACCTCATAGTCTAGATCGACCTGATACTCCTCGAGAACTTTGGCCGCATGCCTCGAAGGATAAACAGGCGGACTGGACTGACCACGCTCAAGGGGAGAAGCCAATTTTGGCTTCATACCCACGTCAAGTGCAATGTCTCCATCATCAGAAACATCAAGGTGAACGGAAACAGCTTGTACGTGCAAGCCAAAGGAGAGCAGGGCGGCAATCGCACGGTACTTCATGGTGTAGTCGGTTCAAATTGATACACGATGGGGCTTTTGTGATTTCGTGGAGAGTTAATAGAAAACAAGAAAGACTCAAGGGTAGCGAGGCGCAATGGTGGTTGAAATCGAGCGCACATGGGAAGTCATATAAGAAATGCAACCAAGCGAAGTGCAGTAGGAGACATTCATCTACTCAAGTGTGTGCCGTACTCATCCTGGACTGCCATGAGAACACCTTGGCCCATCGTAGATGATTTCAGGGTCAGACGGTGACTACATTCTGCATGTCATGTGGTCGGACCTTTTGCAGCGCGGAGCAACGCAGATGCTCGAGAGAACCAGATCCGATTCAACGAGGTAAATCTCAGCTAACTTAGTTATGTAACATTGCTAAGGCGCCATGCTAGTCCTGATAGTCGATTTGCTTTCGGTCGAGGCGGATGCAAGATCCTACTGGAGCATCATTGCAATCTTACTGTTGACGGACAAATACATAATAGTTGATTGCGAGTATTGGAGTAAGGCCGAAGTTGACGTAAACATATCAGGGTGAGTGAGTTGAGCCGAATACTGAGTTCTTGATCGGCTTTCGTAGCTACCTTGGAACCACGATGTACTCTGGCGAAGGAGTGTATCAAACGCCACACATGGACTACGCGAATGCAGTCGTGTTGACCTTTACTTGCGGCATGCTGTAGCGAGCAGCATCCCTGTACCATTAGGCATGTGGTTTCTCTGTGCTGATAATGCGAGGGAGCTTTCATAAATCTGGACCTGAGCAGCACGACTAGATACAGCTGTAGTGTTATCCCCAAAAGCTGGGAGTAACGATTCGATTGGAGATGTTCGGCGCGATGGCCAAGATCATGCAGGGAAATGCGGGGAGACGCAGGGAGAACGGAATTGCGGTTCTTCTGGGCAATTTGTTCTCTGTTCTGAAAAGAGAGAAGGCGTAACGAATATTCGATGTCGGTCGATGGTATATCGAAGTGCTATCGACTTGACATTATTGTGATGATAACAGTGATTAGTATCATTTATTGAACAATACATCAGAAATATCTCTCCAGTTCTGTTTTCGGATTTCTAAACAGCCTAGCTACATGTGGTTCATTTAGGTAACCGGTATTTACACCTACCACTTCGGTAGACACACCTGCAGTCTCGGTATACACACCTTCAGGGCTCTAACCCTCGGATACCCCTACCACAAAATCGTCGCCTCAGGGTCCCGAGCCTTGTTTACTTTCGAAAAATTTGCCAAAACACCAAGAATCCTATCCACCCACTTACCTCGTCATGACCGAAAACAGTCCTTCGGCCTCTGAAACGATCGGCAACGTCGATTTCATTTTGATTGCGATCAAGAGCATGATCATCGATCATTCTATCGAGATATTTAGCGATAGCGAGGAGAACGAGAAGAGCGAGGACGGTTTCGAAAACCTCGTGATGACAAGAAGAACGAAAATGATTGAATGTATTGATAAGCTCGAAAAAAACGATCATTTCATCATATTAAATGGCTCTCATCTTCTGTAAACAAGTCAGCTTTCAATGAATGTTGAACAGCTTTCAATACATGTTGAATCGTTCGAATCCGAGGTCTTTGCAACATGTCATGACGGGTAGGAGCTTTGCAGGCTTCCAGAAGGAGAATCCGAGCATTATTCGAGAGTTAGAGCCCTGAAGGTGTGTATACCGAGACTGCAGGTGTGTCTACCGAAGTGGTAGGTGTAAATACCGGTTACCTTCATTTAACACGGATTCATACCCATGTCAAATAAGGTATGCGTCAGACTCATGGCGTCGTCAAAAAACCCCGGGAAAATGACATGCGCTTGTATTCTACGTCTTGACCGATGTAACATCGATATACTGCATAAGCTTCAAGTCCTATATCTCAGTTGATTCGAAGAATTGAGGCTTAGCTCTAGGATCGCAACGAGCTTCGATCTGTGAGCTCGCTTTGGCTGGCCAAAAGCTCGTTGGGGGTGAGTGGGGGACCATGACTTAAGAAGACCTGCAGTTGAGGGACCTCGATGACCTGATGAGACCTCGATGACCGGTGCGCGGAGGACCTCGGCAAACATCCATCTGTTCTGTGCAAGGTCTGTAGATTTGAAGCCTCGGAATCCCGGTAATACAAAAAGGCTCGCCAGAGAGCGGGACCGAATTTTAGGAAGATGATTCGATATTTCCAATCCAACAATGTCTGCTTCATCGCCTCTTGCATTACCATTTTGCAATCTTTCTGCGGACAGCTCCTCTCTCAAAGCCCCCTACAAGGTATCTAAACTTCGTTTGTCCGGTGTAGATACAACACTCATCAGTCAGCGGGCATACTTAGCCTCGCATTGATGCGCTCGATGCGCATTGCATACATCATGACTTTCATTTGTTATATTCCGTCGCCAAAATTGCCAGCATGTTATATCCTAGTGTGCCAAATCAGCAGGGGGTAGAGAGGACCCTGAGATAGACGAAAAATCCAGAAGGGGTCCCAAGTTAACAGGCTGGCTGTCATATAATCTACCATACAGCCTGTGCAATTGAATCAAAGATATTGCTCAATAATTCGTGTGCTTTTCATTTGTATCGCTTGAAATCAACAACAGGGCTTTTTCCATTTTCTTTACTGTTGTTGAAAAACTATGAAGATACCCTGTCATACAAATTAATATACGAAGTGTATATGAAAGCTACTAGACGAGAGTGTAGCTCTGAGAGACCCATGCAGCCTTGACGTATTAGGAAATAAAATGCTGGATACGTAGTACTTAGCGCGTGATACAACTCAATCCTGAGATCAACCCTGAATTTCTCTATCACGACCTACTGGTTTTCATATCAACCCTGACGCTAGGCACTTAATGCTGGGTTTAGAGTTTTCAGCGCTGGCCATGTTGATAAACCAAGGGATAGTACCTGAGGATCGTTTCCCCCTTCGATCACTCGTATCCAATGACGCGTTCAAATGACAGCGAAGAAATGAAATCTCACAACTGAGAAGGGTCTTGACGCTATTTTAAGAATGGATTTCTAGCAAGCTGAAATATGCTCCGACCGTCTGGTGGACTCGAACATACAGTTATCTTGCAGGTTCAAGATACACCATCATCACGTCAAGGAAAGGCTTTGCTTAACATGGCGGTCCAAGCATACCTCAATAACAGCCATAGAAGCTAGTAACCGCCCTGGTCGTTGTCTTCCTGGGTATACCCTCCCTGCCCATACCCCCGACTCCCCGAATCCTGATAAAGCTCATCCGCAACCTCCGTTTCATTGCGGTCCTTCCAGTTCTCCGCATCTTGTCCTGCTTCCTGGAACGGGTGCTCTTGTTCCGCCTCTTGTCCATACCTCTCAGCATCCTGGCCTGCATCTTGGAACTCTCCTTTCACATCCTGGTATTCTCCAGCGACATCATCTTCCGCGCGGCCGAACTTGTTCTCTGCGGCGCGGAAAGGGGCCTCGACGTCGCCCTCGGCGCGCTCGAAGGCATTTTCGGGATGCTCGACATCTCTATGGGAAAAATTAGCCTCTCAGTATCATGTTTGGGAGAAGATGTATTGATGATGAACTGACTGCGCGAAGTCATTGACGCCGTTGTCCACCGACGACGCCGCGCGGTTCACATCATTATCGTAAGAGTTCTCGAAGGATTGCCCTTTGGTGTCGGCGGCTTGGTCAAAGATATTCTCTACCTGGTCCCAGGTTGAAGACATGATCGATGGCAATGGAGTTCTGTAAACACGTGGGGGGAGCTGGTCCGGTGTTGGCAGTGGTGGTACTCTACCACGCTCGTGAAGTATGACTGGATGATAATATCGCGCGGTTTTTCGAAGCGCAGTGTTCTTTGTCGCAAAAGTTATTGCTAGATGGTGGTTTGGTTTGACGAAGTGGGGAGGAAGGAGCTGCCGGCCAGGTTGACAAAGAAACGTGCCAAGCCGAGGTTCAATGAATTATGCAGTGACATCTTATTGGATGATCCGGTGAAGCCCGATGACGTCTTTGAGTCTCTTGAATGACTTATTTTAAGCATCTCTTCTATCGATCAGCGTGCGTCAGCTAGGGACTTGGCTGTTAGAGGCTTTCATTTGTCGTGAGCCGCTGTAAAACCCGATGCTCTAAGCATTCGGTTTCTTCCAGATCTGCTAGTAAACCAAAATGAGTACTATCTGTTGCTTGGAGTGTCCAAGCACCAGCATTCAAAGGATCTCGAGAGCAAATTGGTTAACATCGCTAGTCTGTATGCCCAAATAAAATTGTTAGTCAAAGACAGTAGCAGGCGTCTTGCCTCTGTTTTCCTTGAAACTGGTCTCGTCCATTCACCTTCTCCTCCTCCACCCCACCCCCAGTGCTACCAGCGCAATCTCTCTAGCATGATGTGACTGAGTCATAAACCCACAACTGACATTACTTAAGAGATAGCCCGCATCCGCAGGAAGAGGAGCATAAGTCATCACAGCCGCAAGGGAGTACGAGTCAACAGCACGCGTGTCTTGGGTGGAGACTGCCTGAAAGCACTGCTGGTCTACGGAAACATTGGCTCGCGAAAGCAGTCGATGTGCAGAGGGGGTTGGCGGCGCAGGAGCGGCCGCATGTTTCCTTCGAGTCATCCAGGGTGTTGGTGCTTTGGAATTCTTGATCTTGTTGCTCATGGCGCTGTCAATGACGGGGCTCTTTACTTGGCCGGCGGGCGTATTTGTTGGAGCTGGGGACTTAGAAGGTGATCTGCTTTAGTATTAACGATAACATGGACGTCCTTGTTGCCGATAACCCAACATCAACATCGTAATTGGGGGACGGGAGACGGTTTCGCCCCTATCGCTCCTGTTGCGTCACACGTTCTGACTTCCCCCTACCTTGACATTCTCGATAACGGTTTTCATTCAGGCGCGCACCTGAGACCATTGTGATGAAACATTCGGCGAAGCCTAATTATTTGTTGACGCTTCAGCATTGGCGGTGACTGGACGAGTGGCCTGGCTCGCGAGCGAAGCGACCACAGCTATTGTAGCGCAATTGACAAGTGTTCCCCTTCATTTGCTACAGACCCCACAGCCGAAAATCTTGTAGCGATAGAAAATTCTGCTTCAGCGACCCACCTTGGAGTCTCTACAAAGAGAACGTAGGTAGGAATAAAGGGGGATGCCCGATAATGGAAGCTGACAGAAACACGAAGTCGACTTCACTGGCTAGAACGAAACAGTGAGCACCTCAAACCCATCATAGAAGATCCAGTCATATTGAATCCCCGCCGTTGAGGATTTGGCTAGGCATGACGCGATACTCTCCATTGCGGCCTAGAAGAAGTCACTCGAAGACATCAGATACCTCACTGTGGTAATGCTGGATAGTGTAGAGCTATCGTCCGCTCTTGACCATTGACTTTCGTTGCCTTTATCGCCATCAAAGGAACAGTGAGCGTCGCTCGAACTCCCTTTCAGGCTGGGTATGTCAGACATTTCGCGACTCCAATGCCGAGAACATGACAGGCCTGTGTCAAGAAGGACAGTGAGACGATGGAAGAGGAGGGAAAGAGAAGGAAACAGAAAGTGAAAGAGAGAGCGAGGATTATCAATGATCAGGAGGCGATCCATCGACTGGAAGCGTGATACCCACTGTTGGCGGACATGCCGCTCAGAAGACCAAGGAGCGCAAAGGGCATTGTTGTAACCCCAATAGGAGTAGTAGTAACCGTTAGAACTAGCACAGGACTTTTACATAGTATGTAATATCACTATAGCATCAAGAGAGCAGCAATGATAAGGTATGTGTCTTACCAACGCACACCGTCCACTTGCGTGCCACTGATTATTGTGATATGGCCCCTATTTCTTGCGCCCCGCAAGACGCGCGGCTATCTTAGCATTAGACGATATGACTAGTTCGAGCGTTAAACGGAGATTTAACGAGACTTGATCCCTAGAAAGCCCCAACACTTATCCTCCATGGGCCCTTCTCGTCCATGTAACCACAGGTGTCGCGCCTTCGCTGCTACGCCACGCTTCCAATGCACGCTGTCCGCGACACACGGTTTCCATTCATGGCTCAGCGTCTCACCCTAGGCGTTTCCTAATTCCACGCCCTCCCCACCACTTCCGCTACTCTCTCCACTCTCAATGTAATCGTCCGCGAAGTAGCTCGCCAAGGCATTCAGCTCTTTCCTTTCCCCGAAGCCCATCTTGGCGGCCACCTTCGGACCTGCAATCTCGACGCCGCAGTCAACGGTCGATCCGAAGAAGGCAGAGATCGACTCCTTCCTTAGCTTCACAATGCCATTGGTCTCTCGAAACTATACCGAGAGGAACTGGCGATGGATGGCTCCGAAGGAGATTGGTGATAGGCACAGAGGCGGAGTACAGAGGTGAAGGGACAAGGAAAAGCTGGAAAAGCTGGGAAGGGAGACTCGAGTTTTCCTTCTGATCGGAGTGGTTGAGGGCTTAGTTGGATACTTGCCTGATAACAACGCTTCATATCTGGTAACCCGATTTTTGGAGCGAAGGGCTTGGACGGCTAAGAAAATCATTGCACACTTGAAGCAAGCGACAGACATGGCCTGCAGGCTGTCCTTCTACATTGAAAGCCGTTACCACGACTGTTGCAGGCCCAACGCCGAGTCTAGCTGCCGCAACCTGTTGGGAGAATGACATGCTCTTTCTACGCTACTTATTTTACTCACAAAACGGCAGTCTATATCGGGCGCCCACGGCCGATGTACAAGGTACTTAATGACTCCGCATGACAACTATAGCATGCAAGAGCAGGGCGTAGGTGTTGGGTGCGAGTAATACTTTCGGAGAACGAATCTATCCCCCCAGATGAGTGGAAGACAGGCCCTACACAACAACAACTAATTAATACCACCCAAGGAGTCCGAGAGGCCTGAACCAGATGTCTCATGTCGCGGTAATACGGCTGCCTCGCCAGAAAACCTTTGAATGCTCAGAGCTCCACCAATAGCGCCAGAGGACCCTTACGGCCTCGGCTGTTCCTTGTCACTCCACATCGACATCATCTCGTCCGAGGAACAGACAACCGCACAGTTGGAGGAATGGGGCAATCCGAAAGAACCTCAAACACGATTCTGATCCCATACCACCACTTCTCCATCATGCGAGGTGGAACATCAGCGGATGGATACGATGACGGGCAGGCGGCTGCATCACAGCAAACTCTACACAGCGATAACGATCCTGACCTTGATAACGAAGGCAAATCCACTTCTTGCAGCGAGTGCTGCATCTTCAGTCCCGGGAGAAGTGGTTTCTGATCCTCCCTGGATGTTCAAACACGACGGGCCTCTCATCTCTCATGACCTTGACTCCCATAATTGTGGACTCGAACGCCAGACAGGGATATTGCAGAAAGCCATGATAGAAACGGTGTCTCCGAGTCAGAGGTCACGGAATTGGATACTAGCCAGTCGCCTTCAACAGAAAGAGGTGTCCCGTGATACAGATTGTCTGCATCTGTGACTATTCGACCTAGCCTACAACGCACAATTCGAGGCTGCGATTAGCTCTTTTCGATCATGCGCTTCAGGAGATACTGGCTAGACACAATGATGATATAATATGGAGCATGAGTACATGAAAGACGATTGAAATGGTTGCAATTTCAACGTCAAATTACGTCCAACTCCCTGGTTATGTCGCCTGGATTTGCCACAAAGAACAGGTTACCAGTCAATGGGAGCAACATTTATACTTGATTATAGCACGAAAGGTGAGTATGTCCTGAGATCTATCATAGGTTGTATCCGGGATTGGAGTGGATACCCATCACGCGAGGATACTCCATCTCATTCCCTGCCAAACTGTCTCCGAGATGGCGCCGGGACTCCCCTGGAAACGTTGAAAAGTTGCTCTAGATGTATAGATCGAGGTGGTGTATGTAGAAGGCTAGTATGTCCTTCCCTCCTAATGCCCTACTCGCTTTTTCTCATTCTCTTCTTTCTGTGTCTGCCCGAAAATCTGCTCAAGAGCCTTGGCAGTATGTTGTAATCCTTCGTTCGTCGTTTAAGCAGCACATCTCTAGTGGTACGCTTGACCATAAATTGCCTAGTTATATCGAAAATGAGCCATAAGGGAGGTGCTGCTTAAACGAGGAACGAGGAATAAGCACTAGTCAACAGGTATAACAACTCTCCGCTGCCTGTAAATAAGTTTCTTCCTTCAACATCATTGTTCAGGCATGCTACCTTACACTTTGATTCTAACAGTAGCCAGTCGTTGAAAGGCTTTATCCGTCCACAATCATTTCACCCGCACCATATATCTCATCCTCTATTACTCCCAGAAATCGATATGACCGCCCCAGACTCTCATTTCATCTCGAATGCATCATCGTCCCTCCACGCATACTTCGACACTGGCGCCGCAACCTACGAGATCCGCGCCGGCGGTGCCACGCGCGCGATCGCCGAGGCAATAGTGCCGTTTCTCGACCCCTTGCCCAAGGGTAACTTTACTCCTGCTCCCAAACCTCCTGTTCGTTCCTCTCTGCAAGCCATATATTCCGATACCCTAAGAGACATCGTATTAACCACCCTACCCCTGACCCTATCAACTCTCCAACTCTGACTCTGATTCTTTCTTCCCAGACGCCCGCATCCATGATAATGCCTCCGGACCCGGAATAGCCTGCGCCGCCATCCTCGCCGCACACCCGAGCGCTCACGTCTCCTGCACGGACAACGCATCTGGCATGATCGCCTTCATCGACTCCCGCATCGCTTCGTGCGTAGGCTGGGCCGGGCACGTCGACGCCGCAGTCATGGATAGCTGCGCGCTCGACTTTCCAGACGGAACCTTCGACGCCAGTGTGACGAACTTCGGGATCTTTATGTTTGGTTCACGGGAGCAAGGGGCGCGGGAGATCTATAGGACGTTAAAAACAGGCAGGAAGGCGGTGGTGACGAGTTGGAGGTTCGTAGGGTGGCTACCGATTTTGAGGGCGGTGCAGGCGGTGATGATGCCGGGTAAGAAGAGGTTTGAGTCTGCGTTGATCGAAGAGTGGAGGAGGGAGGATGTGCTGGTGGGGTGCCTGTGTGGCGGAGGATTTAGCAGGGAGGATGTTGTGATAAAGGAGATAGAGACGGCCATTTGGGGTGAGGAGACTAGATTGGATGAGTGGATGGGGAATTTTGCGGCGACCCTAGGGTTGCTGGCTGGCGAGTCGATGACGGAGGGTGAGAAGGGATTATTGGAGGGGGGTTTGAGGGCGTTGTGGGAAGGGAGGAGAGAGCAGTTTTTCATCAAGGGCGATACGGAGGGGTCATTCGGTGTTCGCATGGTTGCGTTGATTGCTGTGGCGAAGAGGTAGTGGAGTTGGGTAGTATGTGTACGTCAGACTGCTTGCATGACATGCTCAATTTTAGCTCCGTCTAGAAATAACAAACCCGTTGTTCAATGCCGTGCTCGACACATTGACGGGCTGGGAACAATAAGGCGAATAGGAGCACGCAGGTGGTATGTGTGAATTCTTGGCACATTTGCTGAACTCATCAAATACTTCTTGCCAGCACTCGTTCTGGCTGTTGGTTACTAATTGCATCATGCCTCGAAATGAAAACCAAATGTCTGCTTGAACGGTGGACTTTGCCTTCATTTATAATACAGATAGCGTATTCGCTTGTTTCTGCTATCCGTCCAGCTCCTGTAGAAGTTTGGATTCGGCGTGTGGAAAACAATTACCCTCCCCGTCAGTAATACAGTCCGGATCACCCGGTTCGTCCTTTCCCGGTGGTTTCCCTCCAACACAAAAGTCCTCTATATATGGATTATGGACAAACCCGGTAGAATCCGAAGAGCCGTCCCCAGTAATTGGGATTCTGTTGATGGGGCAGTAAGGCTTTATCTCTTCACACTTGTGAATAGGGCTCTCGAAGTCATGCATATTCGCTGCGTCCATCCAATGTCTAGTTATCGAGAGGTCTCCTTCAGCGATAGGACCGCAGAAATGAGCACGGTGTTGATGCTTCTTGGGCTTAGTGGTGTATGGCCTCAGGATTTTATTTTTCAAACGGATGGGAGGATGCGTAGGTACGCCATTGGCGGCTTTGCTGATGTTGGCAACAGGAATGGTAAAGACAAATGGAGCTCTGACGGCCTCTTCCAGAACGCTCTTGCCGGACATGATGTCTTTTATTGTAGCGTCGAGCTCACTTTGGGCCGTCTGTTTGAACTCCATGGATCCAGGAGGGGCAGCAGCTTTTTGAGCCTCGTAAGTCCTGACTGATGATTCGATGACATCCTTGACAGTAATACGAGCGTAATCGCCTTTTCCTAAATCATGCATGCCGTGGGGCCACATGATATAGCCATATTTACTGTCAGTGAAACTAAGAAGGCCGTGAAAATCTTGCCAATGATAGAGATACCAAGCTGTATTGTCGCTTTCACGACACCACACTCCGTCCGATGGACCAGTACCCACTCCTTGGCCATCACCACACTTGCCACCGCCTATGATAAAGACTTTCTGCGCGCGCCAAAGTATGTTGATGGCTTGCGCGGTTAGACGGTCAGAAAAAGCCTCTATCATCTTAATTCGATCGAAACCATCGTAGCTGAGCCAAAGACCACTCTCGAGCAACTTCCGCATATCTCCTAAGTCAGAAACTGTCTCCCCTTTCATTAGAGCGTCGTTCATTATGACCAGCTGCTTTGAAACTTCCGTGAAAGTTCTACCCATTTTTATTCCGAGTTCAGCTGCTTTCACGCCCTGATCTTGAGGTTGTGTCTCCAACGCTGTGAGAAACACATTATTGAGGCCGGCGAAAAGATTGTTGGCACCAGCGGACCAAACGCCTGCCATCATGGCACTTGCCTCTGGAACAAGTGCTGGTGTTACAGCTGCTCCTAAGCTGAAAAGCGCTTGTGATATACCCAGAATGAGCGCCAGTTTTCCTAGGTCTCTCTGCTCGTTGTGGTCAAAGTGATAAGCAAAGCCATCTTTCCTGAAAGCGGCGTCGGAAGCGGCGGTCGCAATTGCCTTGGCCTGGACATTGAAGTAGGCGTGAACATTCTGTATCGACTTCAATAGGTAGTATGCAAATCTTGCGTCGTCCTCGCTCATGCAATTTAATGAACGATATTGACATGATACTTGGAATTCGCAATTCGCATCAGAGCCACCCAGCCTACAATCGAAATCAGGGGTATCAAGTGCCCATATCCCAACTGCAGCAGCAAATCCATGCGCCTTGATGTCTTTTTCGTGCTCAGCCCACCATGCACGGAGCCTCTTGTTCATGTCATGCTCATGCCAATCCTTGGGTGTAGGAAGCTTAGGGTTCCAGAACTGCTCCACAACGCAGCTGATCGGGTTCTCTCCATTTTCGACTGAGGTGACATTATGATGTGGTGACGGATGGGCTGCAACAAAGAAATATAGCGTCGGGAGCCACCAGAGTCTGAATAACAGTTGCATCAGCAACATTCTAAGATCAATTATTTTGATCGACCTGCAAGATGAACAGAAGTTGCAATTCGAATATTGCTGTCTACTTTGAGAATATAATGAAGTGCTGGTTCTGGAGATGAGATAATGATAGGATTCTAGGTCAACGGATCAAACACTCTGCTTCCCGGTTAAAGCTCAAGTGATTGCGGATAACAGTGAGTTTATAGAACGATGATTAGAGCACATTAATTATATACAATATTCTGAATATAATTTCATTGGAGAAATTGATTGTTACGTTAGAACGAAATATAAGCTGAGAAACAATGGTGCTTCTCAAGTTAATGTAATGAACTTCGGAATTCTGTGGATATTTTTGAGGTTTAGAATCAGAGAGTAGGTTTCAATATCTCTATTCAATGACAATTCGATAGCTAAGCTCCTGAGGGGACTATACTCCACACATACAATAGCTAGGGATATTGGCAAAATTCAAAGAGCCAAAAAGATCCAATCATACTTCAACCCGTAGAATGCTTTGGGTGCACGAAAGACCACTCAACAAGCCATTCAAGACTAAATCGTCAAATTGCTAGGGTCAGAGAGCTTGGAAATTAAGCTCGAAAAGTGATTTTTGCAACCGCGCCCTCCTTCGCAGAACCGGCCGCGCCCGCGCCTACAGTCTATAACTAGTAGCCTTAGAACTTCAGATCTTAGCCATAATAGTCTCAGTAGTAGTTCAAATCAGCGTAGAGTAATTCTTGCCGGAATTTGGTTTTCGCTCTAATATACGATGACAGGATGCGTGAGGAAGCGCAGGATTGTCAATTCCAGATCGAGAAAGAGAAGCTACCATTTACAGCACCTCTATCTGTGGCTGTGAGTTGTTATTGGCACTACCATCGCAAACTTTTCAACCAAATCTCTCGAGTCAACAGAATTACGTCTTTCACTTCCGGTATGGTGCGGTGCATGAATCTTAATTTCGCAGCCCTCTCCGTTCTCGTCCAAAATCTTCTGTCCATCGCCGGCTCATCGCGCTGGATGCGCATACCTTACTTCTTGGTCAACCTACGAAGCGAAGTCAGAGTTCGGAGCAAAATGCTGTTGCCGTGCTCCATAAAAGCAATGCAAGTGAGGTGTTGATGACCGTGTCCGAAGCTATCGAAGAGATGAGCGTTCTCGAGGTCACAGAGATGGTACGAATTCTTGACACAGTCGATGATGGCGAAACTGATAAATCGCTGATAGAAAATGCAGGTGATCATTGCGCATTCAACGCAAAGAAAAACGGCGGATCGGACGACGAAGCCGTAGGAGGAGACCGGGAAGATGGAAAAGAGAAAAGAAATGCTTGAATTCATGCGTCTCGAGAGAAAAGATTGTAATGATGAGGGGTGACGTCTGATGATAGGCTACTGGAGCAGAAAGCTATGGCACATGGAGATAATCATCCCATGGACCGGTATGGAGCCTTTTCTACATATAGCGTTCCAGGTGAGCCGAGGCGCCCAAAACCCACTCCGCGCATAAGACAATGTCCATGGGCACCAACATCTAGGCGGCCTCCAGGCTCTAGAGAGAGGGTTTCACCCTCTACCAGTGCATAGGGGCTATTACATCTGTGTGAGCTGCGCGTCTGACATGTGGTCGCCTTCTCCCCATCTTGCAAGGCAAATGTGGAGATCATCAGCCTACGATAGCCAGCTATCCTTCTTAGAAGTGGTCGCACAGGATGTCTGCACCTCTGAACCTGAATTGAAGATGAAGAGGCTGGCAAGAGAACCAAGCGATCTCAGAATGGATATTCGCTGGGCCGAACGACCACATGCTTGCCAGGGTGCGGCATCAGACACAATCGTATGCGAGGCTGTCTGTAGACCGGGACGCAAACCCGTTGTCACTTTTTGGCAGTACACTTTCCCCAGAGTAAGAGCGAGTGTATGAAAATGCGCTTTGGGCAATTGAAACACGCGTTAGCACCTAGAAAAAATTGCACGAAAGGAGAGTGAAGTTATGGCTACAACGTCCAGGTGCTCATCACTAAAAACACTGAGCTCGATCGGGAGTCGGGACACCGTGCGCCCCCCCGGCGGGCAACTCTAGGCGGGCCGCGTAATGGGGCCGAGCGGCTGGGCTGGTGTAGCACGGTCATCGAGTAAGATAGTATCTGCGATAAGATACGTTCCATTCGACCCACTTTGGTGATTTATTATTCAGATCATCTGTCACTCTGGAGGAATCCATGCCATTCGCATCTCTTCAAATAAAGTGGACAGCCTGGAGTCAAGACATTGTTCACAAGTCAATGCCAGATGAGCGTGATGCCTCGATGGCCATCATTGCTTTCAGAGGGACCGACCTTGACGGTGCAACATCAAGCGTGGTCGCTGCTGTATGAACTGCAATGTTTGGAGGCTGTTGAGAAGGGATACTCTCTCAAGATCGTTTCAGCCACATTCTACGATCCAGCATTGAGTGAGCAATGCTATTGAAAATTCATTCCAAACTTCGAAAGAGGGCGATCTTGGTGATCTAAAGCGAGCGCAATCACAGACGGCGAGCTTGCTGGATGTGGATGGGCTCTCCTTGCCGCCGCGGAACTCATAACATCAAATCGTTGATGTGAAAGGCAATACAGTCCCGGAGTGATTAAGAGGTAGAACACTCGGAATTCCATAAAGTCTTTCCGATGTCTATGGTTTCGTATACCAGGATCGCCACATCAGCATTGGGGAGAACGACAAAGTTGAAGAAGGATCAGTAAGTAGAGATTTATAACGCAAACAAAGAGAGACGTAATAATGCCAAGCTATGGTCTGGAACGTACACTAAAACCTACACGGAGGCTTTCGAAAGTGGAGCAGTGACAGAAGAGGCATCCACAAAAATTAACCTGATCACCATCCAGAACTGATTTTCGACATGCCCACTGCTGGCCTGCGGACATGGCAGTGTTTCCATATGGATTAAGGTCACACAGCTAAGCGTGCACACCTCCAACTCTATCACAAAGACGATCGAGCCAGACATGGAGACTCAAAAAGGCGGTTCCCATATAAAGCAACGGTCTTTGATCCAGTCACCGACCGAAGAACTCCATCACACCAGTGCAAAAGAATTTTGTAATTAGTCCTTCCCACCTGGCTATCCCTTTACATTCGGACGGCTTTTAAGCCAGCTACTGCAAGATGAGCGTGGCGTTTGATCAGTTCTCGCGAGAAGCTCACCATTTGACTGTGGAGTGTGGTAGGTCGCATGATATCGAGAGTGATAGAAGTGTATTGATAGGAATGCGTTGACGAATAGTGATAGTATGAGCGCACCAAGGAGCAAAGCCGCTGTACTCCTATGGACTGTTGGGTGGGATTCTTCGCTGCTATGCAGGGTATTGTCTTCTAGGAGATGATAAGGGTGGTATCGACGTTCTCTCGAAAGCCTAGGACGTTGAGGACGTTCTATGAAGGACATGGTCACTAGAATCACGGACTGAAAGCTCGATCTATTGGCGAGAGCAAGCGAAGGTTTCTGGATTTATAACTGCAAGGTTCGTTACGACGAGATGTACGTGCCTACACCGATGGTCACAGCCTGCCAAGTGAGGCTCTTCTTGGCGCCAATAATTGTTATGCATCTTTCTCATCCTCGAGTGCGTTATCTCCACTCAATTTATCGCGTTTGGTGTGGTTTGTAAGCGACAACGCAGGAAGCACTTTGAATGCAGGTAAGCCGGGAACAACTGCGATAAAGAAACCTTGGCTCCTTGAAGTGGCTGGTCGACATCGGCGAGATTTCCATCTTGGAAGCAGATTCCCCAGTGGAAATTCGACGCAATACACCACTGGCATCTGTATGTCAGACACTGTTGGCTTGTGCGACCAGACGCTGGATTATACTTCGTCTACTGTGAGATGTCAGTGGTCGGTGAGAGTGTGAGATGTCAATGGTCGGTGAGAAGATCATCCACATTGTCTTGGATGCAGCGATGATCTCATCTTGGCACCAAGAGCTCACTAGCCTTTCAAGGGAAGCATCCCTTCCGCTGGTGTCCGTCCGATCAACGGATAGATGCATGAGAAGTGTGCTCCGGTCGCGGGCTGATGCGAACCGCCCATTAGCTTCAACAGACGCGTCCCTATGACCGATGGTCAGTAACATCTAAACTCGCCTCTTTAGCCAAGTCAAGTAACAATCATTGTTGAGGATTGGACCACAACTTGACCCTCACTTATCACAGACTTCGCTGCAGAGTCTGCTGAGAAGTAATCGACAATGAAATTGCTCGGCCATGCATGAAACAGTGGGGGACTAGAAGCGTCGGTAGAGCAAATGGCACTGCGGTGGCAAAATTGATTCGGGTGTGATGCATACGAGATTCTCAATCATTCGTTAGGAGTGGGTGGCCACTTGTATGAGGTCGAGTGGAGATATAAAGCAGGCATCTCCTGCTTCTCTCGTTCCTCAGCATCCATTGCTTCGCAGCCTTCGGCGGTTTAATTTTCTCCCTCTCTCCACTCGCTGAAGATAGTGGGAATTTGTTTGCGCTCAAGTGCCGCTGGGTCTTGGTGCCTGGCCCGCTTCGGGATCCAATAAAGGTTTCTGAGCATAGCCTGGGCGCCAGCGAGGTCCTAATCTGTAGATAGACTCAAACGGAAGCGAATAAGTCACTGCTTTGAGAACCCCAAGCCTGTTAGGACCTTCAGACCTATAAAGGGGTAAACATGCACCACCGTATCATCTCGTCCAACAGCACTTTGCCTCTTTTCAGGTAAATGTACAGGGTGCACATATGAATCGCCATCAGACCGCAGCCATTAATGGAGTGTATTTATTCTTGTGTTGATCGAGTAATGATAAATTGATGCTTCGATCACGTTTGATGACGTTCCATGATCAAGATAATGCTTGGAAACAGAGCCATCTGCTCAAAGGTTAGGTCGTCGTGTCGCACATTGTCAATCAGCTTTCATAATTGATCGGGTTTTCACTCGAAAAGTGTATCTTCCCCATGTCTGGTACACTCTCAATAGGGGTCGTCAGAGTAACTTTTTTTCGACCTCGTAGACCTCGTTGATCTCGTAAGCAGAGACCTGAAACATCCTCTCTCACGCTAGACTTACGAGATCTACGAGATCTACGAGTACTCGTAGATCTCGTTAGCTAATTGAACTCAATCGATCGATTAGATCTCGTTAACGACTTCGTTAATGATCTCGTTGAAAACTCTTTTTACGAATTAATTCAAATCTTGAATGTTTTGACGCAAATTTTCTTTTCATTTTTTCGTACGTTGCTTTTGTCAACACTACTGATACTACTGTTATTTTTATTGTTATCGTTATTGCATCTACACGTCGTCTGCGTCTTCGATTTTTGTTATCGAAGTAGAAACGAAAGCAATGAAAAAATGAATAAAACGCAATGATTCTAATGCGTCAAAATCAGACGACTAACTACATCAAGTCTAGCATATCTGGGGATTAATTAATCATCGCAAATGGGTTTCTCACGATAAAATCATTTAACGAGCTCTACGAAGTCTAATAGGTCGATCGGCTAACGAGATCTAGAAGGTCGAGAAAAAGTTACTCTGACGACCTCTAATGTGTGATAAGACGTCACAACAACTCTCACAACATCATCGGAGTATTATTTCTCAAGTCCCGCTCTGGTTCATCTTGCACACTAAGGCTGAGATTTGACTATTCCACGTTTCAGATAGATGTGAACTCCTAAGTAGAAGCGCCACCGGTGAGCATCATATCGAAGGACGAAATGCCTGGAGAAGATGCGAAGACGAGAGCAAATGGAAGCTTTGTGTACGTAATTGTTCTTGGCGCGCTAGCCTCTTGGCTTCTGGGGGTAGCAATTTCCCTCTAGAAAAGTAGATCAGACACTCTCAAGGATCCGGGGTATGTCCTTTGGGTATCACATCTCCTCGCACTTCGGTGTTAGCTCATTGGGTAATCAAGCCACAATGACGCCGAGTGTACGCACCTCTTTGATTCGAGTACCGGCGCTCTTTCCAACATTGTGAGTAAAGTTGTCAACATATCGAAGCAAGACCCCAAATGGTACGATGTTCTCGGTATCTTAGGACTGAACAGCTAGTAGGGTCTCTCTTAATAGCACGCAGGGGTATCTCATTTAATGCAGCCCTTTCAAAGTGGGTGGGAAGACGTGCACTCCCAAATCTCCAGGCAACGGAGCTTTCTCACTGGGGGCTTGGGGTTCCATTTCCAGGGGGTAGATAGAGGTGAGTCAACCACGTTATTGCTTTTACCCCTGTGATTGTTCATGTCACTCTGTGCGGAAGCTCGTTCTCCGAGAGCCTCAAATATGAAGCTTCCTTTGTACAGCTCCGTAGTATGTGTTGCTTGACTCACTCAGCCAAGTTGTCATTATGCTCATAGAACTCCATCCTACCCGATCTTACGCTCTTTCTGAACTCGTAACGCCAGAAACGCGGTTCTCGTCCTTTTCTAGGTTACCTTGACATCCACTCTCTGCCTCGAGTGCTCATCGAACATACTGCGTATCCTAGCCTCTCGTGTTTCAAGTCTTACTTGAGACTGATGTCCAATCTGTCCCAGATGTCGAGTCAGATATTACGAGTTGTATCGCAATAAGTATATCTTTAAAGTAGGAGATTTTCATTTACATGAAATGATAATGTTTGACGCGCCTACCAATAAGTGAGGTGCTCACACTAGTGCTCACAGATTGACATTCGTGGACGCTCAGACTGCATTATTTATCTCGTAGCTTGAATTAAGCATCATTGAGCAGTGCATGGGCTCATAATCGCCTTTGACAGACTAGATCTTTCTTTACACGGAAAGCTGAATAGAGGGCACTATAGTCTACGGACTTTGACGCTCGTTTCTGTGGCTTCATGACGCATTGAACAGAGAACCACTGGGCTATAGGCTGCTTATTCAGTGTTAGTTCAAGCTTTTGTTCTTGGATGAAGCTGGTTAAGGCCCAAAATCTATGTTTGAGAGAATGAAGGGTTTTCGGAATTGAGATATGGAAGATAGTCTTATACATCCTGGTCCGAATGCCTTGTTGAAAAGGTAATGATCCATGATTCATACACTACCCCTACATGAAAATACTCTGTCCACCATTCTCCCAGCTAACTGCAGCCCTTTGGATTTCCATTATACCCAGATCATGACACCACAGTACCCTTGAAACTCAACGCCTTGGGAGACTTTGGAAGAGGAATACAAGCGATTCCCCATCCAGCCTGAGCTTGTTGATCTCCGATCCTGTCCGTACAGTACGCATCCGTGTAAAGTGTAATCTTGTTAAAGCCAGCGGCAGTCCAACCGATGATCATGGCAGTGGCACCACCATTCGAATCCACCTGATGACACGTATTGACGACGTAATTGTAAACATCTGCATCGCTCCCACTCAGAGCAAGCGGTAATCCATCGCATTTGTCATAATAGGCGACAGCCAGGGTGGGATGGTCAGAAGGGTTGGGACTGGTGTCGCGGGCGCCGAGGATAGTGGTAGAGTTTTGGAGTTCGCTTGCTGAGGTTGTTGGGTTGGAGTCTAAGGGTAGAGAGGAGACTCCTTTGAGAGTGTTGGTGATACATAGGAGGATCCCCGTTGAATATGCGTGAAACAACATGTCGGAAGCTACAACGTGTGCTCGGTGTTGGAGGGAATGACTTTGGCTGCAGGGTAGTCTACTGCTTGACTTTGTGGTGTTTTTGCTCCTCGTTGTAGGTCTTCTCTGTCTTGTAGAATGCATACTATCAGGAGATGTGGAACGTACTTATAGACTTCAAAAGAGCTGACTAATCAAAAGGCAAGCATAATCACAGTTGAAATTGCCGTGATGAGTAGAAGTCATCCTTCAAATGATAGAGGGATTGTTCGCCGAATGACTGTTTTGCTTCATCACGTCCTGGATAACTGCCTCAGATGATAGAGGGATTGTTTGCCGAATGACTGTCTTGCTTCATCACGTCCTGGAGAACTGCCTCAAATGATAGAGGGATTGTTTGCCGAATGACTGTTTTGCTTCATCACGTCCTGGATCTCTGCCCGAGTCAGACTTCACAAGCTTGGCGATACTAATATTTCACCAACAGACTTATACAATTGACTTTTCAAGACCGGTCGCAGTTCATTGAGTCATGATCTGTCGTTCTGTGACTGAGGCAGTGACAAAGTGATTCGATCTTTGTGAGATTTCCTTACCTTAGTACTTCATTAGGTAGCTTCTCATATTACGTGACAATCCCTCATCACCAGCTTTTATGCACAAGAGTATGATTAATCTCAAGCACTCGACAGATTTCTTGATGAATGTTAAAAATGAATGACTCAGTAACCTTCACTTCAAAATTGTCAAATATACATGGAACTAATATGCTCAGAGATGGTCTCGGTGATCGTTTGAGATGCTACCCTTTCAAAGCCCGAAGAGATAAATTAGTAAAGTATCAAAGACGATCAAAGTGATCGGGTTTTTATCTCGGCTGCTAACGAATTCGGATACTAACGGTGGCATCACTAAGTTATCTTTGCAGAGACGCCCAAGCATCTTGTTATAGACCATTGAGTAAAGAGCAGAATTTAGGCGTCAGAAGCTAGCAAAGCTTTTGAGAGGCGTTGATCTAAGTGATGCTCACTTTTATCCTTAAGGGTAGTGTTCATGATCCGAAAGATAACATGTGGTCCTGATCCCTAGAATGCAAGTATTCGGCTTCATTTTAAGTGCAGCAAGATTACCAAGAGTCACACTGCGCTCCATCACCAGCCAGACCTGGCACTGATGGCAACGAAATGGCCCGGATGATCGCCAAGACTAACTTGGGCCATTCCTACGCTGACTCCTTTGACAAGAGGTACAAACAGGTCTTGCATGACGCACCGACGGAGCCTTCCAATTGCATCTCGCTTTTAGCTAATACCCTGGTGGGAGAGCATTGGTTCTTAGGGGTGTTTTGTTTGCTTACCGAACCAGCATATAAGGTGGACCAAAAAGTTCTAGGTTCAACCCAAAATTGGCTTCGAATCTTCAAACCAGTGAGCTCTCCTAATCCTAGAAAGCGATACTCCACCTCGGTCCATAGTAGAGGTAGATACACTGTTTCTCGCTTTGGGTCGACTGACAGCGCCCAATCAAGCGAGTATGCTGCACACGGCAAAGTATTGACAAGTCCACAAAGGGCCTTGAATGCATCTTCGCCCCATAGAATGAGTGACCAAGAGTGAGTTTCGATGAATCCTTCAAGCAAGCCTCTCGATAAGAATGAAACCCTAGTCCATTGTGCTCATCGCTCCAGCCCCTGTGATCATATTAGCTTCGCTGATAGATCCCTCGAGACTGGACATGCTCCTCGATGATTCATTGCGCATTGTCGGCATCAATGCAATAGTTATTGCCACCAAGTCCATCAACAGTGCTTGGAGATTCCTCATTTACACCTTCTACAGCAATAATGCAGAGAGGGTTGAACCCAAAATCAAAACCCAATCCAATGACCCTGATTTTCTAATTCTGTGAATATATGTTTAAATAGCCAACCTGTGGTCATATCGCCACTTTCCATCAGCACAAGGCTTTGCTGCGAGACCCACTGAGCTACCCACGGATATGCGGAAACATGTTGGCCGGAATGATCAGTCTCGAGACTTTAGCTGTAGCTGTTCGAAAACCATTGATGCGATCCTGGTAATCTGTGGTATTGACATTGATCACTTGTCGCATGATGTGCCCGTTCATACATCAATAAGTTTATTGCCCAATCAACGTACGTTCATTCGTCAATCAACGTGTTTATTGATCAATGAACAAATATTGACCAATAAACGCGTTCATTGATCAATATTCAGATCATTGACAAATCATTTCGTTCATTGTCAAATCAACGTGTTTATTATTGCTGCTTTTATTTCGCAGAAACCTCGCATACGAACTAAGAAAAAAAAAACATGAAAATTTTGCAATTTGCAATCGAAATCGCTTCATTCAAATTCATTGATGTTTAATCGAGATTCGTCTTTCAAACATTCGTACATTCAAATTCATTGAAATTTATTTTCGATCGTCGTAAACTTTTTGCTCATCGTGTTGAAAATACAGCCTTCGCAGATGTGCTGCAGTCAAGATCCAGTTGATATAACCTGACGAAAGCAGAACTAGTGCGTTCTTGTTGAAACTAGTGTCTTGACATTCGCACACTTCTTGTGCTCTCATCCTGCATGTATGTTACAGAATAACGAGATTCAGAGCAATAAAATGATAATCACCCATGATTCTTTCAATAGGTTATGAGAACCGGATTAGCAGCTTTCGCTACTATATCTAATATCAGCTACAGCATGAGCACGTAGTACCTAGCCGTCGAGCAGTACAGCAATCGGTTTGCAGTACTCCAGCAGTATTCAACTCCATTGAGAGTATTCAGTCTTGTCAGACCAGAATCGACTCAGTTGCATTGACAGCACTCAGTACCTTGATACACACGATCAGTACATCAGTACTCTCAGTTACATCGATAACATCTATCTACCTACCTACGAGCCCTTCGAAACAGTCAGCTTTCGAATCTCTTACGATATCGAATCTACCTCGCGAATTCGCTTACATATCACTCAGTCAGAATGACGACTTCTCTCTCCTCTGCGAATTTCGCATCCTCCACCTCCGCATCTGATCTCTTACCTTTTTCGTCTGCCCTTTGCGACCACGTACCTGATGGCCACCCAATGACGCAAAATCTCAAAACGCTTTATAGCATGCATCTGACTGAGAATGCTAAGACTTTGCGATGCAGTTGATTCACTCAAGCGAAGAGAGCACAAGAAACGTATCATTTGCGTAAGCACGAGTTGCAAATGAAGAGCAAAGTCAAACAGAAAGCGAAGAAGTTGATGAAACAACAAGAAAAGACCCGTCTAGCCAAGAAACTGGCTGAAGAATATACGTGCAGACGTTGCAAGACGACCAAATTCGATAGCAACACCAAGCTCCACGAGCATATCCGCACTCGGCATGCGAAGAAGCCGAAATCGAAGCCTGCTCAGCAACCTGTTGAGTCCGTTGTTTCACCTGCTTCCGAATCGTCACTGCTTCGTCACCTCAATCGGTCATCTTCTCACCGCCCGCATCACCGAAGCTCTTACCTCTCGCGATTCCTACACCAGAAATTGTGCGCGAGCGTTCAGAGAGCGTACCATCTACTCCGTCGGTTGCAACACCAAGAAAGCCGATATTCTGGGCAGAAATCGCCTCACGACCAGTCGTTGCACCGAAGCCCTCTCGTTTCCCGATTGCGACACCCAAAACGATGTGCAAGTCATTGGAGAATGCAAGCATTGCTTGCCCGTTTACTTCGTCTCGAATTCCTTCATCGAGACCCTATTTGATCGTGAACGATTTGTATCGCATGTTCGCTGAGAAGCCGAGTTCATTTGACCTGAAGCGACATCAAATGCGTCCGTTTTTTCCGAAGGTTCATGACAAATGCAGTTTCAAAAGCAATTGTGATTTCATACAAAGCCGCATTACGTCATATTTTCATGCGATGATCACATTTGCTTTCAAATCGATCAAATTCGAAACATTTGAGTCAACACATGTTCGCGAAAGCGTTTCGCGCCAGTTTTCGGTCTCGCGATGACTTTCGATCTCATCTATTTCTTTTTCTTTTCGATTTGCTTCGATGCGTTTCTCTTTTTCGGCATTTTCGCGTTCATTTTCTGTTTGCAAACATTGTCAAGAGCGTTCTGTCATCTATCGATTTATCGATTGGGTCATGTCAAATGCCTTCAGAGTTGAAAACAATGAGATATTCATGAGGCAGCGCTATTGGAGTTTTGCTCCTCCCCGTCCTGCTTTGGAAGAGTATTGACCCCTTCTCGGAAAAGTCACTACTTTGGGGGAGTTAAAGCATGTTGTTTGTTTGTTGTTTTGCCCGCCCACTTTCCCTTTTAACCGTTGATCGACCTGGAAGAGTTAAAAGTTGTTGTATGCTTTGTTTATTTGTTTTGTTGTTTAACGAATATGGTAGGAACTTATTTTTGTTGTGACTTCGTCTTGATCTAACACGACTGATTAATCGCCTCTTTTCCCTACTACCCTTGAGGCTTCAGTCGCCCGATAAATACGAGGGGGAGAGGGCGAGTACAGTCGCTAGAGTGGACGAGGAACAGCCTACCAGACAGTACAACTTCGGGGGAGTGTACTGGCCAAGATGCTCACGCTCGGATAGTATCGCTTCGGGGGAGCGTACTATACAGATACAACTATGAAGTCACATAGTACCGCTTCGGGGGAGCGTACTATGCAGTCATATTACACCTCGGCCTTGCAGAGCAGGAACTCGATCAAGAAGAACAAGAACTCGATCAAGAAGGACTGGAAATATCTGACCTTTTCGCATACTAATCGACCTGATTCTCTGGCAAATCTTATTCAGATCAGAAAAGCTCGATTCTGCACCCTTTGCATCGGTGTATGCCCGCAATGCATGTCGCGCATTCGATGCACTACTTTCCTTATCGATTTCTCGACCATCTGGCATACCTTATGAACTTCCTACAGCCAAATCGCATAGGTATCGGCCCATTGATGTCGCAAGAAGTACCTGAGAACCCTGAGATCCACAATGATGCTACCAGATCATGGTGTGACCCGCACTCTCGTCAATATCGCACTACTCAGGCACAGGGTACTTGCTCCTTGGTGTACCGTCCATCCAATTCTAGGTACCAGATCCCACGTCGATGCCTCACCTAATGGAGAAACCCAGAACGCCTTCAGTCACTCGGTCGCACGTCTTACAAATCGATCTTACGTCATATCTGAAGCACATCGGACCTCGATTCGTTCGTTTCTGCAGCCCTCGCATCGGTGTATGACCTAGCCCTACAGGACCTACGTCATTGGGGGAGCTTGCTCGGAAGCTCCAGGCAACACACCGCTGGGGGAGCTCTAGGATGCGCATCGCTGAGGGAGCTACATCGCCGGGGGGAGCTTGCACGGAAGCTCCAGGACACGCATCGCTGGGGGAGCTTGCACGGAAGCTCCAGGCTGGACTCGTTAGGATACAAGGCAGGAGGCACAAGCGGTTGCTGTGGGGGAGTGTTGGAAATACAGCCTCCGCAGGTGTGCTGCAGTCAGGATCCAGTTGGTATAACCTGACGAAAGCAGGACTAGTGCGTCCTTGTTGGGACTAGTGCCTTGGCACCCGCACACTTCTTGTGCTCCCATCCTGCATGTATGTTACAGAATAACGAGATTCAGAGCAATAGAATGGTAGTCACCCATGATTCTTTCAATACATCGATTGATTTCATATTTTTAACGTTCATTTGCGATGACACATGCGTTGTGCAACTGTATAGACATGACAGAAGTTTCGTTGCAGCGACGAAAAATTTGCGAAGAAAATTTCGTTGCACAGTATCGACGAAAAATCTGCGAACGGGAAAAAGTTTCGCTGCACAGTATCGACGAAAATTTTGCGAAAAAAATTTCGTTGCAGCGACGATTGCACAGTGATCTGCATGAAAGCTGATTTTCAATTAGTACGTCAGATCACAAAAGCAGCATGCGTTGAAACAGCAATATTTTCGTGAATTGAACAATGAACGAGATGGTTTGTCAATGATTTGAATATTGGTCAATGAACGCGTTTATTGGCCAATATCTGTTCATTGGCAAACGAACGACGTTGATTGGCCAATGCTCGTCATTGGCCAATCAACGGGCACACATGATGAAAGAAATCTGTTCCAAAAACCCCGGGGGCTGCTTTAGCATCTTTCTTTCCTGCTTGGATGGATGGAGCTCCATGAAGGTTTCGCTGTATCTGATCTGAGTAAATTGATCGTCTTCATAGAGTCTTCTCAAGAACGTGCTAAGACGCGGTTCATTATTGCGCGCATCACCTGGCACTAGGAGGGGGGGCGGGTGCAATCTGGTGAGACAAGGGAGGTATCAACTATTAAGGGAATTGCCGGTAGTTTGATCGAAAACCGTTGATTGGTTAGTGAATGCGATGAAGGGGTTCGCAAACGTATTGTCCCTTTCTGTCTTTATTTAGCGACTGCCTTTGGACTGTCAGCAAAAAGACCGGGCTGCTTGTCGCGCTGGCGAGACAGACGCTTCTCGGTCCGACTTTTGACCGGCTGGCACATACGGGGCGTGATATCTGAAATCCTCCAACTCTTTCGACGTTGCGAGCTGGCCCGTAATTATGTTAGAGCTCTTCATGCGCCGGATAGTACTCCGTGAATCACAAAGACCATGCAAGTTCCAATGCCTCTCGATAACACCAGTACGATGCTAGCATCCAACTCGGCTGACGTGCGGGACGCCTTGCGAGCGCAAAGTCGCAAGTAAGAAACCCGCCCAACACTCGATGAAAACGTATTTCGCTTAATCAAGTTCATTCATTCTGATTCTCCGTCTCGCCTTGTCTGAGGTGTCCCGTACTTACTACCTGTTGCAGCAGGAGTCTCTTTTGTAAGTTATTGCAACTTTTACTCCCCTTACAAGTTTCCGTTGCATGAAGTTTCCGTCGCGCTGTATTCATAGTCAGTATCTATGAAGCCAAGAGAACTTTGTCTGCTGGTAGCATTCGCGCTACGCTGCGTGACAGTCGTGGCCGCGCCCTCCCCAGGCCCAGCCTCCGCGCCCGCAAAGAGAGCTACCACGATTCCAGTGAAAATTGAGACCGCAAAAGTATCCAACATCACTACGACACTAGGTCTTCGGCCTTGGCCCAGGAAACAATACACGGTCTCTCTCGGCCATGATTGGTTCTTCACCATAAGCGCCGAGTCCTACACCTTGACCCCCCGTCCTACCACCTCCGCACTGCAGCATTTCATCTACACCTTCGCGGACGACATCGAAGCCGCCTACCCACCTCCTTCGCTCGCGCCTCCCAGAGCCACCTTGGAACACTACGACACGGATTCATTCACTGAATGGGGGATCGAGGAATTCGTCCACAGCATCTCCGGCAGTCCGGCACCTACGGAGATCGTGGCGAAAGCGTTGAGTAAGATTGCGATTGAGATGGGGCGGTATGGGCCCCCGCGGCGGTTGAGTGCCCTAATCTTGACCCCGAGAAATCTGCCATGGCTGTTGAAATGGAAGCATTATAACTTAATAGAGATGGGTATCTATCCGATGGAGGCGCATAGCTTGCAGGCAAATGGAGGCAATGGAACAGATCATGGCTTTGTTTCGACCTCTTAGTGATCTTCAATGACCCGACTAGGCATGGAAATGCTTCTCGGCAAGATTGAGCATACTTCGCTTTACGTACTTACGACCGTCTTGAGAGAAGGTATGCTTACATATATGCCTGGTGTTTGAGAACTTAACACTAGAGAAAGTAGTCTTTTACAGTGATAGTGGCACTCAACATGTTGACACGATTATTGCGGAGCCTGAATAGCTGGCTAAGGCAAGGTCGACATGGACTAAACCACTCCTCAAGGCCGAGCGAAACCTTGGTGCTTATTTGGACGACTTCGATGCCATCATTTGGGGTGACACTTGTTCCAGGCGCCCGGAAGCCTTCTGGAGTCTACAATCCGGCAGCTTGTTTCGAGAAACCGTCTTAAACAATGCTTTACCTCGAGGATTATCCCAGATAATGGAGCGCTGGCCCTTATATGACTCCATTCTGCTTTTCATTTCTTACAACTAAGCGATAACCATCGATTTGCTTGGCATGAGCGATACAAGGCGAGAAGACCTCGTCATCTTCAATGGCACTACGTCGCCTGGTACCTTTGAAAGAGGAGCGGTGCCCTTTTTCTTATTCTCACCGGAAATAGTTTCTCACCTTGTGGATATTCCCATTGATGTCATACTTTACCCGCCACTGCGAAAACCACTTTCTCTCCATCTGTCCAGACCTACACTTTTCCAATCAGTCTATGTACTCGAGTCGCTACCTAGCTCTATGATTGCTCTTATGTCTCGATTCCCAAGGGCAACCTTTGGATTGCCATAGTCCTACATTGCAATATGAAGCGGGTTCTGGAGACACAACTCATAGGTAAAACTCGCCACCCCGACAATCTGGCGTGTAAGTCTGTGCTTGCGAAAGGGTTTTCTGATTGCGGTATAGTAGTATGACTGGCGATCGAAGGAAATTGTACTGCATGTTGCCAGGTATGATAACCCCTCTGCCGTTGGTGACGACTTGAAAGAATTGTCCTGACAAAAACCCTATTCTTCGCCCCTCTGAAGAGCTTTGGTGATGGGTTCACTTCTTAGGCAGTCGGACAACAGTTGCCACGGTCATTTGGTAGTGTCATGTAAATGTGGTCTTTTCTCGCAGTATCATTGACATCTACCGCTTCAATATACGTAAGCGGCTTCGACCAGCAATTGTGGAATATAGCAGGTACATGCGCCTAAATCCACAGTTGTTGTGCATGCCTGTATTGCGGTCATTTATATGTGCATCCCTCAACCTCCCACACATTCCAGGAAGCCTCCAACACGCGGAAATAGCCTTGCAGAGGGTGGCTTCCCCCTTCCAAGATTTCAAACAAACAGGAACAAATTTTGATTTCCTGTTTTCTCCGGACTTGCCGCCCAAGATTATACGTGTCTGAGATATGACTGATGAAGTGATCATGTCCCTGGTGTGGAGGGTGGTACGAATTCAGTTGTACAATACGCCACGTATACTACTGATTGCGTGATGATCTGATCATTCAGACAGATAAGCGGACAAGACAACCCTAGCAGCAAACGAAGTTCGACTTTTCTCCCTCAAACCCCTCCCAAGAGCCAGATGTTGAAATATATAGAAATCAAGAAAGCAAAAGTCCAACCACGTGCATCAACCAGCCTTACACCACCCCCAACCCATCCCCCTCTCCCCCACCCCGAAATTCACCTCAAACCCCAGTCCCAACCCTCCGAAGCACCTCCCTACTAACAGTAACCCTCCACCCGCCCTCAAAAACATTCGCGCCACCCGTCCCCGTTCCCCGTTCCTGACACTCCTTCAACACCTCAATCGCCATGCCCAAAACCTCCACAATCGACAAGCTGACTCTCTTCCGCCAATCCCCCGCTCCTCCGACTCGACTTTTATAACGCAGGGATCGCGGCTGTGCTGCAGGTGCCAGCCGCTGCGGATGGAGATTTTCTGGTAGACGTGGGCGTATTGGAAGAGGGAGTCGAAAAGGGGCTGGCAGTCCAGTAGGTTGACGGTGGCGGGGAGGAGGTGGTAGCAGTGGATGCCGAGGAAGGTTAGATGGGGGTGGGTTGTGGAATTTGGAGGGCTATGATGTAAGTCGAGGTTGGTGGATGGATCGGGGTTTGATACTAAGGGGAGGAGACGAGGGCTCGTGAGGCTGAGAGCGGCGGCTGTGGAGAGAGTGAGGAGGAGATGTGTGATGTGCATTGTCAGCAGTTGTTGGGATTTTTGTTTCGTGCGGAGTCCTGTGCGTGGCTGGAGTATCATCTGAGTGCGGGATTTTGTACGAGTACTTCGGTGCCGACAACGCCCATCCCGATATATGCCGTACGAGCTGCCTGCGAGGATGGTCGCGTGCTGTCCATTGCTAAGCGACAATGTTCCGAGTGGTTGGCATTCCTACCTATACTGTCGTAAGCGCGAGGATTCCATTGCAGTGTAGTAATGCTACTACACCACATCAAGCCGGAACGCGAAAAGAGTAAGCAACTACTCTAAGCAGACGAGAGAACCCCGCATAGCTGTAGAAAATACAGAAATGCTTCGCTGAAATCAGGGACATGTAGCTCCAACGAAATGCAACGTTGAGGAAACGGAGAATGAGCGCAGATTGAGGATCGGGACTATGGTGGTAGTTGAGCATTGAGGAGTATGGGTAAGCAATATGGAGTAAAGACGAACCCATCACGTGAAGCTTTAACACCGGTGGTCGTCAAAGCAAAGCCAAACGCCCAGTTAGCGCCTACAAGCTACTAGAACTCCAATGCTACACATAGCTGCCGCATCTTGTCGGTGCTCCTGCCTGGATGATCTTGGCATTTGGACAAACTCCTGCCTACTCATTCACCACCCTCAAATTTCCCGTCGGGTCCCTCGCGTTGCGTAATATGCCCTTTTTGCCAGGCTGTTGCCCAGGAGGATCGACACCACCGCCTGGCTGTCCGTTCGAGCCAATGTGATTGAATCTCTCTCTTTGTCTTGTCGTTTCACTCATTCGGCCACTCTCAATCTCTTCTCGTCCGGCTTGCACGACTTGATTATGAGCTGCGACCTGCTCGGGAGGGGCCTTGAAGCGGCGATCGACGGCGGAGTTGAGGGTACCACGGAGTGTCTCCCCTGCGCCCTACGGTAAAGCGAGTAAGCCTGCGGCCAAGGATCCTATCACCACGTCGATTGCTACTAGGCGGACAAAACTTACATGAATCCCCACAGCGGCGGTCTTGAGATTTGCCAATGTGCTCTGCTGCCCCGCCATAGTCTGTTGTTGTCCCCTCATCACATCCTGCTGGCTTTGCGCCATCGACTGTTGACTCGGTTGCGTACCGTGCTGGTTCTGTCCAGGGGCCTGAAAGCCTTGAGGGGGCGGCGTACGGCTTGGGTAGGAGAAGTTTGAGCGGCCATTTGTCGGGCTGGTCATACTGGGACTACGCTCTCGGTTTGTCGAGCCGTGACCGGTACCTGGGTTAGGACTCCGCTCACGCATGCTACTTCTGACTGGAATTGGTGGCCCTCCATCCTCGCCGCTCGTGGTAGTTTGCCCTGGGTCGGATTTGGTGGTCGCTTGCTGTGGTCCTCCGCCTGAGGTGGTAGTTGTGGTTGTCGTTGTGGTTGTCGTGACAACTTGACCCTGGTCATTCCTTTCGTATTGATTCTGAGTGTTACGACTCGCGTCACTGCCTGTTAGGCTGGGGGCGTTGTGGGTGGAATTGGAGGGTTCACTGCCGTAGGTGGAATCCGAGGCGGAGTTGCGGTTGACAGGTTCAGTCTTAGGGTCTTTGGAGTGGCCGATTCCAGGGATACGCCATTTGGACTTTTTCTCTTGAGCATCTGAAGGAGACATTGCGAGGGTTGTGTACTAGGTAACTAGGTAAAGTTGTGGAAGCGTGCAAGGGTTTGGTGGAGAGTTTGAAGCAAACAGGGTTCGAGTCTGGGGAAAAAGACGCTAGGGTCGGTTGACGTCACAGCCATCACATGTACAATTCATACAGGTGGGTACAGTACATTAGGTATGAAGGATGCGTTTTCAACACATTCGAGGATTTCATAATAACTTGCAACGTCTCGACAGATAACTCTCTACGTAGAAGTTGTAGTGAACCCCTTATGTCTCCCCTTCAACTTCAGAAGTACTTGATTGACGACTACGACCAATATATTTATTCTCGTCAACCCCTACTCGTTCAACGCCGTCCACTCCAACCAAGCTCCCCATCGAATACTCCTTGCCCCAACCTGTGATGATCGCGTCTCTTTCCCTCCTTGTGAATCTACTCATGTCCGCAAAGTCCCCTAGCATGTGGCTACCACACAACACGATCATCAGCTCTGCTATATTTGCTGGCCTATTCGCAATTAAGCCTGAGGTCCCTTTCCGGCAAAATTTCCAGACAATCCCTATGAGCATCAGGCTCAAAACGCCAATGGTGATATAAGTACTGGCTTTGTAAGCAATAAACGTCAGAGCTGGCTTGAATGGTATGTTAGACAGAGCGATGATGAGCGGCTCACAGAGAACTGCGACGAATGAGATGTAGGCATTGAAGTAATGGCGATTTCGAAGAGAGTAGAAGAACCCTGTGAAAGGATTGGAGTGCGGCGCGAGAAGTATTGAGTCGCTCGCTGGTACACTGCCTCTGAGGAGTTGACGCCATGGTTCCATAGCACGTGTTTCTTCAATTTCTGTCAGTACCAGTGATTAGCATGAGGAGAAAACCTACCGTCATCCAGAAGCGTCCAGTACAGCTTGATTCCGACGCCTAGTGCGGTGAATAGGAAGGAGACCCCAAAACTTTGACCGTCCATAAACCGTTCGAAGCCTGTATCCCCACCAGTCCTGTTATAGTAGATGACTACCGTTCCCAGGCCAGCTACCAAGAGCGCATAGACGGCGACTCCTACGGGCTGGGTGAGCCGAGTCGCCAAGAACACTTTAGCTTTTGCTTTAAGAGCAGATGTATCTCCATTAGCTGATGTACCGGCAATCGATGGATGTTTCTTCCCCCGGTGCTTCTGTGTATACCCATCCATCTCATAACTTGAAGGACTACTATAGCAAGTCATCAATCCGTATGAACGACCTCCATGCGAATTAGTGTATGAGCCTATCCTATAACGTTGACCTTGGAGTGCGGTCTTTAACTTTTTTTGGGTTCGTGCCGTAGGGATCTAGTTGACGAACTTCATCGATCAGTTCCTGATCCTGGAAAAGTACGGCTACACTTGCAATACTCGACGGATTGGAATAGACACCACTCCGCTTTCGTGCAATGGTGATTATCAGAACTAGAATAAGCGTTGCAATGATGACAAGTATTCCTTGAACGACTCTGGCAGTAGTAAGATGGATTCCCAGTCTTGGAGTGCAGGCGGTCCTCCCCGAGGTCGCTGTACAGACTCTCTGGCCAACGAAGCCGATGTATACGGTTTCTGAAGCCAGAGGTGCCAACAACAAGACGGCAAGAGAGATGAGTCCAGACCCCCACACAGAAAAGTGGCCTCTTGCCATGGCGTTGAATGTGGCGATCACACTGATTGTACTTTGATAGTTAAGAAGTATTGAATTAGCCGCTGAAGCGCCTTCCGGTTTCTGTAATTGATAGAATGGTTCCATCTCCTGTAACGCAGAAGCTAGCAGGTACAAAGGTGTTGAGAAGCAAACGGCAAGAAGGGTAGGTAGGAAGGCACCAATGAAGTATTGACGTGGTGTGACCCCTACTTTTACGGTTCGAGTTTCGCCTACTGGACTATTCGGACCAACACCTGATGTATTGACTGGAAGGATCTGTAGCGAGACCGCACCAGTAGGGTCAATATTAAGGATCTCACTATTGTGCAGAGTCACAGTGGTTGGTGATGATGTGGGGAGTGTCTTTCCGTCGATGTAGAGCACACCATTGTCAAATTTGTATCCCAAAGTGCCAATCACGCCAGTAATTAACGCTGAGGCACCGTGGCGACTAGCAGCGGGGCGAGAAACCCCAGCAGTAGAGCTCGAGGCACTCTTGTAAACCTGCGGACTAGGTCTTGTCGAGACCAAGAGGGGAAGGTAGTCGGAAGCAGCGCCAGACATGCTGGCCGGAGGCCGGGTTTTCCAAGGTCACCAGGGCAAGATATGCAGATGATTCTGCTGCGCCAGAACACACTGCTGTAGTGACTGCTTCCGAGAAGATAATCCGCGATGGGGGAGTTACGACAAGGTGATACGAAGTAATCACACTAAATGGGTAGGTAGTAGATCCTTCAAACCGTAGATTGTCGTCGCTGCTGTGACTGTGTGGAAGCTTAGCTACAACGCCTTATCGTTGGTCGGACGATAGGCTGAAACAAAACTTACTTAATCCCACTATTCAGATGACTCGCATCAACTCCGGTGGTCGCTCCTAGGCTGACGGCCTCTGTCGTTATACCAAATGCTGGATGAGCAGATGAAGCTGTCGGGGAGATAAAAGTTGGTCCTACATGGATTGTACCTAATTCAACTGTTGAAGAAGTCGACCCAGTCGGAGAAGGTAGCAGTGAGGGAAGACTCGCGGAAGAAGTAAATGGATGGGTTGTAATGGGCTTGAGTGGTAGACAGGCCGATGGAGTAGCAGACGAGGTTGTACTCTCTGAAGAGGTAGGCTCCAGTGTTATAATCGGATCGAGCGGTGGGAACGCCGATGGAGAGGGAATAGGTTGCAGTAAGGGTCCACTCCCTGAGGTAGTAGCTGGCAATATTGTATTGGGCTCCAGCGGCAAATAAACTATCCCTGACGGACCAAAAGTTATTCTTGACGGATCAAAAGTTATCCCCGGCGAAGACATTATTGGCGTCACTTTTAGTGAAGTTGCTCCATCGACACTTAGGCTGGAACTTTCATCTAGTGAGGTTAGCAGCCATTTCCTGTGATGTTAAAGATCTCATCTCTTTTCCGGGACCCGAGGGGAAAGGCCATTTCATTGCTTTCTCCATGAATCTTTAAAAATCTCTTTCAAGAAACGCATACCCGGTCTCACATGAACGGATGTTAGACTTTGATCTGACTGGGCGACTTACTTCTAAAAATGGGTGCTGCTTTTCGCTTTCGTGATCCAGGGTGCTCCATATTCTGCATGGTCGTGACGATACCATTCGTATCGAGAGCAGGCAGCTGACGGCAGGCAATCTCTATAACAGCAATGAAAGCGAGAGAAGCCAGGAGCAAGAATGTTAGCGATGGCCATAGCGTGATAATTGGCTGATAAAACCGTGGTTCTGCGGATCTGGTCAGCGTCCAAAACCAGTCCTTTCAGGATCGCAGGCAAAACTCTCACTCGCTGCCATAACTTCAACGGTCCTAGGGATGATGGAAGTTTTTGCAACACTCCATCATGAATTCGGAAGATCGCACTCATAGATATAGTCCTAGCTTTGTCCTGTGGGGCAGTTTATGAATTTTTGGGACTGTCCGCATGTTGATCTTTGAAGCAAGCTGAGCCCGGTCGCACCGATGCATCATGAGCTACAGATACTCTCAAGTCTGCCTCTCATGGACAGTCTTGCGTGAATGTGGCGTCGCAGCTGAAGTGTCTTGCAGATTACAAGGCGCCCAATGGTGCACCGAACCACTTGCACTGTCGGTGTACCACTGTTTCAGACTCAAATAATGCGTACAGTGCGGCCCATTTCTTGCATCGCATCGAGTGATACTGTGCAGTGCAAAAGATCGTGGTTACGATTGATATCGTGGTGCAATTGGTTTTGTATATTCCAATGTGAATTTGCTACGGAGACTGACACCATTAGTCCTGCCCGCGCCCTAACCCTATGGTAGGGTTTTGCATACACCCTCACAATTAGGGCTCGATGTGAGATGACTAGGGCTTCACGCATCTGGTATTGTGTGATTCCCCGAACGAGACGTGCACGTTTTGGAGAGTCTCGAATGATCTATCCTTTTTTGTATGTAAAATGCTCTTAATTTGGATGGAGATGGCTTCATTCCCAACCCACGTTGAGCGACAAAACCGAGTACTAGATCTACAATGCCAAAGACCCAGACGAAAATATTGCGATATTACGCAATTTCATGAGGGCAGCGACGAGATTCAACATCAAGTTGCACTAAAGTCTATCAGACAGTAATAATCATTCTATGTTACACATAAGGTATTTCAACGAATTGATCTGGTTCGTCGTATGTGAAAGTGCGATGCACCCGTACTGCGAAAATTGCGATATTTGCCCCCATTTGATGCCCCCATAGGGTTAGGGCGCGGGCAGGACTAATGGTGTCAGTCTCCGTACAACCCTAGCAAATTAGAAATTTTAATGCATAAAACACGTTGATTGTGCATAAAATTTGTGCGTCAAAAGATATTTATGCATAAAACTCATCTTCAATCATGAATAAAATTTGTGCTTTCACAAAATGCGCGTCAAACACGCGTTAAACATGCAGTTGCATGAAATTGTGAAAACATCATACAAACTATCGATGCATCACGATTTCGTGACACAGTTCGATGCGAGATCTCGGCCGTACGGTTTGCTACAAATTTTCCGTGGTACGATGCGGTGCAGAGCCTTTTTTGTACGGTATGCACCGTTGGGCGCCTTGTTAAATGCAGAATGGCAGATTTTCAAAACGGCCGGGGGTGACTTTGCCTACAACACTCTATTTAGTGGGGTCATCCTAGCCATTCGGGTAAACGCCGTGATTGACTCCCCTAGCCTGCTTCTATTTTGTACTACCCACCTTCTCTTCTCCTATTGAGTAACCTTCCGACCGTAAGGCATCGAGCTCCTGACAGAGTTCATAGGAGGGGATATGAAGAAAAGGACAGCTGTTACCATCGACATTGTCACACCTGTCGCCAGCTACGAAAGGCGAAGTAGCGAAGCAATCCTTCTCTTCGGCTCCCGAGTGTCTCCTGCACCCGACTTCCCCGACAGATCGAAAACCTTACCTATCACAACGTACTACGTGCCGATACGCAACCAGTCTATCTGTTCCTATTCTTCCATCGATTGAAGAGATACCAAACTAAAGTTGTTACTAAATTGAAACATGGTGGGGGCGGTATTGGATTTGAGCTCCCGACCAGCTTCCTAAGTCTAGAAACCAGAATTAAAGACATGTTCATGATGGTCATATGTATGCTTGGATGCCTTCCTGTAAGACGATGTTCAACGAAACTTTTCCCTTGCTGCTCATTGTTCCCGCCATATTATTCCGCGACACCTGCACGTTCGACAGTTAGTGGATTACTTAGCCGGCACATCAACTCAACAGAATCCAATCCTTGGAACGCGAGTTAGCCACTTCGCCCAATTAAGCGCTAAGTCAGCCGCAGTCTAGAAATCGAAGATCCAGTGGTCAGCATACACAGCTAGATACCGGGTAATAGAGCACTTTATGGGACACAGTCGCAACCTTGAACGGCTTAGAGATGCTACGCGTCAAGCTGAATCGAAGAAATACTGGAACCATCGCTTCACATGCGAGGCTCGCAACGATTCACTCTATGTTCGATGTGGCGTGTTCCCAAGCTACACATGGCAGAACACATTCGTGAAGCTTTGTCCGAATTGATCTGCACCTACTAAACTATGTTTCTATGAGTAGGGAGGAGTACCTTTACCGTAAGTGTATAGTGAACCTACTTTGCGCTGGCAAAGAAAAGGGTGACTGGCAAATTGTATGGCTTTTCAAACCAGGCCTGCGGCTGGAGGGTGTTGTATCAAACCCTTGATATCTAAAGCCAAATCTCACTAAGCAAAAAGGCTCATGGGCATACCTGTGTATGACCTCCTCAGAAAACTATTCGTCTTCAAGGGTTGAGTTCGCTCTCGGAAGTTAGATTTGCTTGCGCACAGTGAGTACGACGTTATCCAAAATCCGGGCGAGAAAAGCGGCTTCACAGTATGAGAAGTAATACTAAACTCGTCAATAAGTACACCAACAACATGAGCATGCCAGCAGCATACCTCCCATTTCCGCGAGAATACTTCAAGGTCTAGCGCACTCATTTTTGGAAATTTGTTTAGTAGTGCCGGTCTAATCTTGCAATTGAAAGCTTTCAAGAAGTTCTGTCTCCAGATTCGCAAAGTGGGAGCATAGTGGGCTCCGAAAGTCTCAACCTGCTTCAAGCGCAAGCGATCTGACGAGCTTTTCTCCATTGCAGTGATGAGGCACGCAGTAGATGGGATATGGCCGCCCGGGAAAATCTACGACATAAAGTCAATTCAGTCACTTCATCTTTTTTCGACAATCCAATATTCTTACATAAGTGTCCATAAACCTGAGGACTCTTTGCTAAGCAAGTACGGATAAGAATTAGGATGACCGCCTTCTGCAGACTTACCCCTTGGTGCCTGGAGCCCTCTGATATATCTATGTGGGTAGGCTCAGCACATTGCGTCACTTAAGAACAGAGCAACTACTTACAGATTCGGGCATCGTAGTAGATTGGACGACTGCAATACCACCGGTCGGCTTCAGCAACTGATCCACTGCACCAAAGTAAGTCTCCAAATATTGAGGGCCGACATGCTCAACCATTTCTATAGAGACGACCTTATCGTATAAATCCTCAGGCACAGGTATCTTACGATAGTCACAGAGCAGTATCCGAATTTTACTAGAGAAGCCCTCAGTAGCTATCCGTGCCTCAGCTGTCCTTTTCTGATCTTTGGACAATGTCACAGACGTGACAGTACAACCTGTAGTGCGGACAGCCTCAACAGCGAAACTTCCCCATCCTGTCCCAATTTCGAGGACGTGGTCCGTGGGCTGAATGTCAGCAGCGCTGATGATGTGGTGTATTTTCCCTAATTGTGCGTATTCGAGGCTTACATCGGCATGTGGACCGGTCGGAATCCAGATTGGGCATGAATAGGTCATGTCCGGTGACAGAAACGATTCAAACATATCATTGCACATATCGTAATGCGCAGCCACGTTCAGGGATGAGTTGCTTGGGCTATTCCTTGGCTGTATCCATCCGGATAAGGAGCTAACAATGGCCGAAGCGTAGGTATAACCATCCCACAGCTGGGATCTGTTGCGGGCAAACAGCTGAGACATGTCAGTCTCTGACCAATTCACGCATTTTTATCAGTCAATATTTTACCTGGATTAAAGCGGTCAGATCCGGAGTAGTCATGTAGCCCAGCATGAAGGATTGTGCGAACCCCTAAAACCCAACAAATCAGTTACGGATTCTTTCAACTTAGTGATCTACTACTCGCAGAGCTACTCGGTTTGTAACATACGATGTCAGCGTACAGAAGCACCCGAGTCCAGAACCGCTCGGACACTATCCTCATTTCCGCTACGTATTCGGACCCGGAGCCAAAACGTAGCTCTTGTTCATCTGGTGATATCAAAAGCAATTGGCCGTATCGAATCTTCTCGAGCTTTTGGATTATCGCATATCGTGCAATGGTAGAAAGTGTAGGTAAGGCGGGTGCCAAGAACCGAGACATCAACAATTGCATGGCTAAAGAAGAAAACCTTCAATCAGTGATTAATGGTGAGAGGAATGCTTTGACAAGGGAGTAAAGAGCACTTCGTCTCTATCGCTAGCACGAATCCGATTTGAACTCCAGTGTCCTCCAGTGTAGTCCCACTTGGAATGTCAAAGGTGTATCTCCGTGTCAGCCTTTCGCGGTTCTCTCTGCTATACCACGGTGTTACTGTCCCATTTCCACCTCCATAAAGTGATACAACAAAGATTTGCATACGGAAGCCATAAACAGACTTACTGGCAGAACACAGGACCAGGCCCCGCGAGAACTATTCAGGAGCCGTAGTCGCTATCCTGAGGAATTCAAATGGCCTATTGAGTCGCAAACGATGAGTGTGTGGGGTGGGTAAAGAGGAGACGAACGAAGAGAAAGGGAAGATCATGGGAGAGGATCTCCTTATCTGTAGGGAGGCTTACGAATCCTAACCCCCTCACTCTGTCATGCAGGCTTGCATTAGTATCCTGTCTTGCATGGACGAATGAATTTGCTGTAAACATTCAGTGTTAACTATCAGCACGGATAAGTTAGTGGCAGTGTGTAGGGAATGATGATATACTATGTGGTCGGCGATAGTCTTTCATGGTCACCGGTAAAGTGGATTCTTTAAAGACATGTTTCATCGGTGTATCGAGAGCAGCTAGGCTTGACGCACCATCACTAACGGGAAAATTCCAGTGAGATAGAAGAAGATCTGTTGCTCAAAGACATGGGTATCTTCCTTTTGATATCAGCTTTATGAAAGCATACAATCACACAAGGTATATATTCAGATTGATCATCGTCTAAACTTGGCTCACAGATTTGATCAAGCTATCTGTACAGAACGGATTATATTATTAAGAAAGTGCAAGCTATGATGGAGTCCTATCCATGAGACTTACAGCACAGGCTACCGAAACTGCCGCCGAGCCCTCACAGCTGTGCACTACAAAAACAGGCTACGCGTGATTTGTCGGATAGACACGCAAACCTCTGCTTGACGCCCAGAATTTGCCGATAACAACCTTCATTCGCCCATTCAAACCCCGTCCTAAGCTACTTGACCTCTTTCCCTCCTATGCTTCAGACCTCTTTGCTCAAGAGCGGGTGATCACCCCACCCCTCCCCCTTATCTGAATTTTCATACTCTCTAATAATCTTTTCTTTAGATTCTGATCTCTAACATCCGTTCCCGTAAACCCACCACGCGTGGTATCGAACTCATACAGTTTGATGGCGTTCCACATGGCTTGTATAGCTGACGGTGGCAGAGGGATCATATTCGGTATAGACCACTGGAAGGCATATGTGGTGTGTCCCGGTGGACGTGGGTGAGGGGTGTGTGCGGCCTTCGAACATGGTTTGGTAGTAAGTATATTTGATGATCATCACAGAGAATGCTTATAAGCTCTGGCATTTACGTGCGAACAGGTGCGCCAAAGTATCTCGGGGATAATTTTTAGGTGGGGATGGCAACAAATACGGAAAATAAAAATACTTACAGGAACAGTAACGAAAGTATCAGCGATGAACAGCTGTCTCTCCCAATGCAACACAAGACTACCCGGGAAATGCCCTCCCAGTTTCACGGCCGTGACACCTGGCACAATCTCTTTTGCAGCGCCCACAGGTCCGTCAATAAAATCCACTCTCACCTCTCTTGGCGGCTGACGACAAAGCCATTCCTCATCATCTCTCGAAACCACCACAGGACATTGGAACTTCTTCGCCCATGATGCATAGGTGGCATAGAAATGAGGATGCGAGATCACGATCGCTTTGAGCCCGCCTTTTGAATTAACCTAACATATCCTCATCCTTCGTTTTAGTGGGGAAGACTCGAGCAGAGGGGTTGAATGGCGAGTTGACGAAGAACTTATCGAAACTTACGAAACCAACAGTGTCGTCGTCAAGCAGCGACACCAGATCCCACATCACACTCCCATTTTCCGTCTCCAACAGAAAAGCTCGTTGGCCGATCGCAAACTCCATGCCGTTAGCATTTCCTACCTAACCCAGCTCCGTAGAACGCTCCCATCGTGGAGTACCTTTGGTTCGGTCCAAAGAGACCAGACTCTCGAATCCTCCTTATCCTGTTCCCAGACATTCCGGTGCTGCTTGTCAAGCTCCTCCAAGGTCGTCCAATTTTGGCCTGTAGGCGGGACATACTGTCTAGGATCCTGATCAATGTTAGTGGAATCGATAGGGCCCTGACAGCAGTTGGAGAAGGGAAAAAGAGAGAGGATTTGAGGCTTACATCGCAGATCTTACATTTCGCGGGAGGTGTGCCAGATGAATTGTCGTATTGATTTCCACAAGCACAGCAGATTGGTAGATCCATTGTTTTTAAGATGCAGTAGGGGTTCAAGCGGTTGTTGTTCTTGATTCGATTACCTTGAGATGAGTTTGAGGAGATTTGGTGATGTCATTTGCTGCAGTCCGCCGAATTAGGTATCTTTATCCACTTGGACTACGATGAGACTTGTATACACTAAAAAGTCCAAGTTGCTTGAATGGTCAGCAAACATCTCGTTCTGTTTCGGTTTCTTCAAGCATTTCTATCCATGCAAAGAGTCATCTATCAAGCAAAATTCATTAAAAACACAAAAGCATATCCTCGTAGTTTACATCTTATCTACTAGATTCATAAGTAGGGTGTATGCTAGTGATTGGAAAATGTTACATTAGGTAGCGATCAAGGCCAACGGTGTTTGGGTACTTGTCCCCATATGATCTTGTTGAAGGCGTGCCAGAAATTCCAGTTGCCAATCAAATATTCAGATTAGTTTCGAGTCAACCGTAGTCTGGTTTGCTTCAAGCGAGCTTTCCAAGCAGCGACTTGGGATGCAAATCCTATCATGATGCCGAGCATCTTGACCTTCGCTGTGTCCCAACGCGTAAGTCCCTTCGAAAGAATTATTAACAGTGGCTGCACAGACATCAATCTCTGCTACGTTACTTTAGCTCTTCTTAGCTGACAAGACTCATGAGCATCATATTATTGATTCAAACCATTGATGAAAATCACGAATTTCAGCTGATGAGTCCGAAGTCGGCCAACGTGATTCCTAGGATGCTTTTTGAGGAAGTTGCGATGACATGTTTGCTTTTCCATTGGTCTTGAGGAGGAAGAAACGTGAGCGCTGCGCGAAATGTGCCAAAAAGTAGACGCTAGACAGCTTTAACTATATCGAGATTTGTAGCCGCAGCCACCATCCCGGGATGGACTACATCGGCCAACATTGATATTCTTGAATCCGATGATGTCCCCGTTGTGTCGTTTTGGCATGATGATGTTGACCTTTTCGAAATGAGACAGCGTTGATTGTCCAAAATGGACTAATCAATCCTCTAGGTAGCGATACTGCCCACTTAGAGCTATTCAAAGAGCATGAAGCACATCGATCCGCCGCATTTTTGAGTGACATATCGAGGACTAGTCAATTGTGGTACCCAGGAAGTCTTCCTCAGAATGGTATGGAGAGTTCCACATGCCAATCGCCTAAAAGGGCAACTTTCCATTCTATATAACCATTAATATATACCATCAGGAGGATTTACCGCTGTTTCCCTCCGCTAGCCTTCACTCTGCATAGCACTTAAGACTGCAGGTCGCCGATACTAGATCAGGTGCCGAAGAAGGTCACAGCCACCGCTAAAGTTAGGACGAGAGCGAGCATAGAACGGTCGCATTTTAAACCAGGAGCCTGGCCTGCAAATCCGACCGGGGATGCAGTGTTTGAAGGAATCGGACTGAAGTTAGATGGTTGGTTTGTTGAAGCTTGGCTGCCAACGATTTCACCAGAAGCAGAGGACGGCGAGTTGTCTCCTGTAGCTGCTGTGCCTGAGACATCTACTACAATCTCTTGGGTGGTAGTTGCAACAGGTACAGATGACATCGTTTTTGTGACATACACAATGCTCGGTAGCGTAGCGCTTGCTGATAAAGTCGAGACTCTCGTTGAAGACTCATGGGGATTACCAAGAACCGACAGCATGAGCGAAGCTAGACCGCCCATAGTCGCCTCTGTGGGAGTTGCTCTGAGGGGCTTGGACGTTTGATATCCCATAGATGCTGTGTCGTATATGATGGCACTTGCGACAGCGCTCGGCTTAAAGGCTGACATGCTACGAACAGCTCCGAAGCTGAATGTGGGTCCGCTCAGCAAATCTGAGCTTATAGAATCTCTACCTAGAGGGGATGATGCAAGGCCACTACTTGGAGGGACTGAGGTTAGGTCGCTAGTCAGAGAGGCTGAGGCAGGGACCGGGGAAACGACTATGGTCGACCTCTTCGTAGACTCTGTTCCGTGTGCGGCAGTGGTGGTTCCTTGCTCAAGTGAACTTGAAATATCGAGGGAATCTTGAGAGGAATCTTCACTGGCCGGCGCGGTATGAACAGCAGGGCTTGTTGTGGTGACTTGGCTAGAGGTTGTAAGCGTTGATTCTGAGTTGTGTTTCCCTGTCACCAACGCCGACTGTTGCGTAGGTAAGGACGACGTCACTTTCGATTTAGAGGTTCGATTAGGATAGTCCATATTTGGAGCACTGGATGCAACCTCAGGTCTCGACGATGGTTGCTCAATCCCTGTAGATGATTTGCCTGGAATCACGATCTTGGTATCGCTACTGACCTTCGATGGCGTTGGTGCGAGGTGTGAAGACGGGCTCGTTGTGGAAGATTTCATTTGGGCCATGCGGGATGTTGCCGAACTAAGGTCGCCTTCAGCTGTCTGCGAAACATGCTCACTGGTTGAGTGTGAACTCTGCCTGGTGATGACGCCTGACCCTCCGCTGTTGTCATGCGCATCAGTCGTTTGTTGTAGTATCAATGTATGTGGACTCTTTGTTTCAGTTTGCAAGGGTGTATTCTTTCCGCTGTGACTATTTGCGTACCCGTGAAGAGCTTTCGAAGATAGATGGGTGTCTGAAGAAGCTGTTGTGTCCGCGATGGGGTCAAGGATTGGATCACGGAGATCTGAGCTAGTTTTTGGATCGACGTAAGTGCTGACTGTTAGCGAAGGAGTCTCTAGGACATTTCTAGAGTTAGTAGGCTTGCCGGCAGCCGGATCGATATTGTTGTTTTCTGCATTGGTAAGTGTCGATGGATCATGATGTTCAGATTTAGAGCTTTTAACTAAAGATGAGGAAGAAGAGCTTGCAATTCTGGTAGCCGAGAAGGGTAAAAATCCAAACACGGGCAGTGAGTTACTATCTTCAGGATCGACCGTACTTTGAGTGGCTGTAGCCAATTGGGGAGATATCGAAATTACAGGGCTCGGTGCTACCGTCGAAATTGGGGCAGCCGTGGTGGTCGGCCCAACTGCAGCGACTGGAGTCAGAACCCGAGGCGGGTCCCAAGCCCCACGGTATGCGGGTGTACATGTACTCCAAGCTGGGTCTACGGTATTCAAGTCTGCTGGGAGCGAGAAGACTTGGTGTGATCCAGCCAAACCTGTTCCACCGCGCCATTCCGGCGAATCGCCAGCGGTCGAGACGGCTACCGTGGAATATCCTGCGCCTGACTCCATCAGCATAGCGATGCTCTGACAATTACCATGCGTTTCCATGTAGGAATTGTTGGGCTTGTTGTAGAAGTCATTGATATTGATAGGAGACCATGGACCTGCCCAACCGCAGCCGATTTTAATAGCATCAGGCTCGTAGGCAACTGTTAATGAGTCGTAGGTTTTACCCCTAGACTTTTCGCCATTGATGCAAGTAGCGACAGCTTTCAGACTGGTGTAGGCTATGTAAATCGAAGGAGACGTGCTTCGAGAGATGTCAGATGCCTGATACCGAAAAAGCCGTAACCTCATACTTACAATGTATAATCGCCAGATACCAGCGTCCGAGGCTGGTTTGATAACACTGCTGCATCAAGTCCTGCTGTTGCATCTTCAGGCGCCCAGTAGATGACACCGACGCTGGTGGCTTCAATGGCACATCCATTCGATGGGCAGCATTCGTCGGCTGGAGTGAAAGCCGGTGCTGATGGCATTGTTGATGTGTATACCAATGGTTGCATCGGAGCATTTCCAGGTGCTCGCCCGTGGTCATTGTACGTCGTAGTCTGCTTCACAGACTGGAAAGCTATAGAATCCACCCTGGAGTGGGTTAAAGTTTGGTCCGGGCCTCCTTCTATCCATACTGTGGCATATTGAGTAGTAGTGAAAGTAGTGTATGTGTAACTTTTGGTGTATACTGAGACAATCCTGGATGGATCATACAAGATCTCGCTGTTGCTATAAATCTTTATGTATGGTGAGTAAAAAGATTCCTTGGCTGCTAAGCAAGTGCTCTCGACCCTTGCATCGACTGTTGGCGAAGGAAATTGTGCTACGCAGACGCAGAGCAGTTAGCAGGCTCCGTTTTAGATATGCTTTTCACCAATAGACTCTTCGTTTTCTGTCTCCAAGTACCACTGGGTATTATATGCACAAACGTGCAGAGAGAGAGAAGGAACACACCGAAAACCGATACAGCGGAAAGAAGTCCGTAACAAAGAGTCTTCGCTAGCATTAGAGTCACCATCGCATCGATTTAATCTACACTGGCTTCGCTGAATGAGTTCATCGATGTTCTTCAAAATCGGCACGAAGAAAACAGTATACTAGACATAGGAGATGTTTAGCAATAAAGAGACGGGAAGGTTTCGTTAAGAACATGTAAGAGCAAAAGCATTAATTTTTTGTTCTTCAAACCTGTCCACAGCTATATCATATGGGATCATCATTGACAAAATGGTCTAAAGAGATTGAATATTCCTTCGTGTCGAACGCCTAGAAGTCATCTCGCTTCTGCATGTCTGCGATAGGTCGAGCGTGGAGGCTGAGGCCGCCTTGGAGTACTAAACCTTGGGAGATACAAGTATGTGTGGCGTAGGGATGTTTCATCGCGGCATGGCGAACAAGTCTTCGGACCAGAACTTCCAAAGAATCTGGAATTACTCTCCCATTACCAATATAAGGTAGAAAACAAAGTAGAATATCCAGTACTCAACCGTATCATACATTCTAATCAGTAAGTGTTTGTTTATTTCTTTAATGGCAGTATCAAGTATCATCGGTACCCTAAAGACGCGGTGTCTCTTGGGCCATGGGGAAACAGGACCACGGCAGGGGCTAATAGTAGATTTGGTTGGTGCGCCTAAGGTTAACAGTTGGGCCCTGTTGGGGGCTGCCGCTAAGATCAATTATCGGGTCCGTGCTAGATCTCAGTCTTCAGCGCTTCAGATCTTGTCATCTTCAGCATACTCTCGTAGCAAACAAGTTTATTTTCCAGGACGACTCTCGTCCGGTCTTCTTCTCCGCAGAGTGGTCATAAAAGGAACGTCAAGTGCTGTCACCTTCCTGACTGGCTGTTGCCAAGACGTCCATGATGTCAGTGGGGCATGTCTGGACCCTTGGCGGTTTGCAACGGCCTACCGTCTTTGCACGTGTATCGCACGTGGGAGCTCCAGTCGACCATGTTTCGTCTGAGCAAGCTCTCGTGGAGTCGTGGGTGTGAGCGAAAGCAAAAGATAGGATGAAGAGGAGGACGAGATGATAGGTATAAATACAAAAGCGAGACAAGGTCCTCCTGGGGTCCCTCCAACGAATCACCAGCTAAGGCACCATGTCGTTGAGGATATTCTCCCTCTCCATCCTGCTCTCCCTGGCTGCAGTAGCCACAGCACAGACATACCAACGACTTGGAGCCTGTCCAACCTTCGGATGCGTCTTTCCTCCTGACCAGTACGTCGCACCTTACAGATCCTGCATATGAGATCAACTGCTAATTGACCTATTAGAACGGACTTCCTTGCCGGCCAATTCTTCGACATCAGGCTTGAGGTCCATGCCCCCGTCAATGGTAGTGAGGCCAACGGAGGCGTACCCGATACCAGCTTCAAATTCACCATTGAAAAGGATGGAAAGTCGCAGAATGCTGCAACATATCTTGGTGTCTCCGAACCATTGTTAGAGCGCTGGAACTTCACATGGTACGAGGGTAAGCACCTCGTAAAAGTCCCGCAATCATGACCTCCGCTCACCTCTTTCCAGATCTGTTCGCTCGCGATGCTAAGACCCCTTCGCTGGTCAATGTGGCCGCCAAAGCATATCGGAAAGTCGCTCTTTACAAGGCCGGCCAATACACCGCGACTCTGACCTACAACAATGGAAGCAAGACCACCGCCTCATGGCTCGTGCGAGACCTCGCTACAGAGCGCAAAACCAAGAACATCATTCTCTTTATTGGCGACGGGATGACCACAAACATGATCACCGCAGCACGGCTGATTGCTCACAAGAGTGTTAACGGCCGTTATCAGAGCAAGATGCAAATGGACCAATTTCCCGTCCTGGGTCACCAGATGACACACTCGTTGGACTCGTTCATTACCGATAGCGCCAATAGCGCCACTGCGCTATACACTGGGCATAAGAGTACCGTCAATGCACTTGGTGTCTACGCCGATAGCTCGAAGAGTCCCTTCGATGATCCGAAGGTTGAAACCATCGCAGAGATGTTCCAGCGTTTGACGGGGGGTGGTGTTGGCATAGTCTCAACCGCCTTCATCGCGGATGCTACGCCAGCAGCCCTTACAGCCCATACGCGCGACAGGGGCAGGTACGGCGAGGTCGTCGACTCGTTCTTGAATGGCATCACCAACTATACTTGGACCAACTGGACTGGCCCAGATGTTCTCTTCGGTGGCGGTGCCGAGCAATTCATCCCTGGTAAAACTTCCTTCCAAGGTCGAGACTACTATGCCGCTTTTGCTGCGAAGGGTTACAATGTGGTACAAAACAACACTGCTCTCCAAGCGACTTCCAACAGCGCCAAGACCCTCGGCATCTTCTCTGTCTCTAACATGGCCAAATGGCTCGACCGCAACGTTTATACCAAAAACCTCGTCGGCAACAAGGACGCACCAGACGGTAAGAACGGCTCAGCCACCGATCAACCCGGCCTCAAGGAAATGACCCTTAAAGCAATCGACATCCTCGAAGCCCGCAGCTCCAAAAAGGGTTGGTTCTTGATGTCTGAAGCCGCATCCATCGACAAGCAAATGCACACTTTAGATTACGACCGCGCTTTGGGCGAGCTTCTAGAGCTCGACGACACCGTCAAAGCCAGCATGGCGCGTCTCTCCACCCTCGGCAAGCTCAAAGAAACCTTGGTCATCGTAACGGCCGACCACGGCCACGGCTTTGACGTCATGGGCAGCGTCGACACTAAGTACCTCGAAGCCCAGGACACGGACCGCGAGAAGCGCGACGCAATCGGCATCTACCGCGAGAGTGGATTGTCGCAATACACGAACCCTAATTCTGAGCCGGGCCCAAATTCCACTTCGTCCAGCAACAACAACGGATCTACAGGAATCACTTTCACCAACGGCACTTACTTTCCCTCGAACTGGGACCCGCGCTACACGCTATTCTCGGCTCTGGGCGCGGATCCGGATCGCCGTGAGAACTATCAAGTGCACAAGGCTGGGCCACGCAAGCCTGCTTCGAACAGCACGCCCAGTGACTACGTTGTCGATTACAGGGATGCCGTCACAGGATTTGTGGTTAATGGGACATTACCGATCAGTGAGAGTCAGGGTGTGCACAGTTTGACGGATGTGCCTGTTTTTGCGCAGGGGCCATGTCAAGAGCTATTCGGGGGGGTTTATAACAACATCGACATTTTCTTCGGAATGGCGAATTGCTTGGGGTTGGCACGAAAGAAGAAATAAAAAATCGCAGTTTGAACTGGAGAAAAGTTGAGTGACCCATAGGAGATTGATTGTACATGAATTAGCTGGAATATATATTCAATGCCTTGATACCTTTATCAATCGGGAGAAGGCAGGCTTGCCTGCTCTGCTACTTGCACTGTACATTTTTGAACGAAGCGGGGTGGCGAGGCTCCGTCTGTCAGCTTACTTCTGAAGTTTTGAAGCCATACCACGACTCTATACATTTTCGGATTAGCCCTCGTTCTCGTTTTGTCTACTTCAATTACTAGATTATCTGTTCCTGTCTATTTTTAAAGGCCTCACCACAAGCAAGGACGCTTTACGCTAACGCCAATGATGCCGTTCAATCCAGCAAAAGACAACCCGGATCTATCGGAAAAGGTCATTTTCATCACAGGAGGTCAGTCGTTGTTCTGCCCCTCTGCTCCGAGCCTCAGCACCCACTCATCGAGACTCATCTCGAACTCCCCTCGCAGGTACCGCCGGCATCGGCAAAGCCGCCGTCCTCGCGCTCGCCGCCCACACCCCCGCCCACATCTACTTCACAGGCCGCAACCAATCCGCGGGTGCCGCCGTCATCACCGAAGCGCAACATCATTCCCCGCCGTCCGGCGGCCCGCCTCTCACCTTCATCCACTGCGACCTGTCCTCCTCACGCAACAGCATCCGCGCCGCCATCGCCGCCAACTTCTGCGCTTCCCGTCTCGATATCTTGATTGCCAACGCGGGCGTTATAGCTATTCCGCCGGCCCCCACCGCCGAGCGCTTCAAGGTGCACTTCGGGACCAATTACCTCGCGCACGCGGTGCTGTTGCAGCTGCTGCGGCCGCTGATACGGCGCGCGAAGGGGGGCTACTCCGGGAAGGGGGGATGTGCGTTTTGTGGCCGTGAGTTCCTTCGGGCACACCCTCGCCCCGGCGCCGCAGGGCATCGAGTTCGAGAAACTGAAGATGCCCGACGAGGGCACCAAGTGGCACCGCTACGGGCAGGGCAAACATGCGGGTATCCTGCTCGCGAAGGGCATGGCAAAGCGGCAGCCGGAGATCCTGAGCGTGTCTGTGCATCCCGGGCTGGTGAGCATGGAGCTGGGAAGTAGGGCGGAGCGCTCGGTCCTGCTGATGCTGGCGGAGTGGTTGAATTGGACTCCGTTGTTCAAGAGTCCCGAGAAGGGAGCACATGACCTCCTGTGGGCTGCGACGGCTGCAAAGGATAGCGTGCAAGGCGGCGGGTACTATGAACCCGTGGGGAAGACGCCGGGTAAGCAGACTAGCTACTCCGGGGTGGCGGAAATCTGTGGTGATGAGAACTAGGCGAACCGGCTCCGGGAGTGGACGGAAAAGGAGCTGAGTGATCTGGAGCCTCTGTAGTGTATTCTACTTTTGGCTTTAGGGTCAATTCCGAGCGTAGATGAGCCCAGTACACCCCATGAACCTTCATCGACCACAGTCGGGAGGGCAGGATGCTGAGGGAAACGCAGTCCTGCGAAACTTCACTGTCAAGAACCAGCAGCTTCCTTCACCTGCAAGAAGTTCCTCACCCCACTGACGAGGATACCAAAGTCTGCCGCACTAGGCTGTTGTCCCATTCAGGATACTCGCACGTCGAAAGCTACTAAAGATCGATAAGACAGCGCGCCATCATGCAATATGTGCATGTTGAGAAGCCCACGTGTGAAATTGGTGGAATACTAAAGAATACATCGATCAAGCATTTGATGGCCAAAAACAAGCGGAAGAATACTCAAAGCGCTGGCTAGACAGCTCAGTGAACAGATCTTGGGGGAAAGCCAGCTTCGTGGACGTGTAGATCTGTGATGTGAATTTTCAATAGCAGAATTTCTGTATCGATTGCTAGAGGGTGCCGTTGATCCAGCGAACCGAACATGAACTGTGGAAACACAAAATAACAATCAACTTCACATCGTTGATACTTACTTTGATTTGTTGGGTCACTGGGCGTGATCAACCTTATCGCACACAGCTCGGCTTGCAGCGACTTGACACAGAACATGGCCGGTGGTCTCGGTCCACGTCAGTTGCTCCAGACCAAAGCAGTCCATCCATCCTTTCCGCGGCAAGACGTGATCGGACGAGCCAAAAAAGTGAGTCATCGGATGCGATCACCTTCTGTGCCTCCGCGGTAAGCAGACATTCAGTGCAACATGAATCAAAGCCAGACTTTGATCTTTACGTGGAAAAGAGATTCTGGCCTTAGTTCAGCCCACATCGAACTGGTGGGGGGGTAGTACTTACAACCAAGCTCAAGATCCCAGTAAAGCCCATGGTTCTTCTGGCGTCGGAGGTTTTGAACTTTGGGATTCTCAGTGGAAATTGTCGAATAGCTCGAACATGATAACGATCACAACTTCACAAGTAATCTGAAAAGTCGTAGAGCACGTTTCTTCTAAAGGCAAAAAGTGCAGAGTAAATAGAATGAGAGAGAAACCGTTACACGCAATCATCTTGATGCATTACCGGCACTCACCATCCTGCGTAAGGTCCGTGTTCTTGACGCGATAGATCTTCTCCGTCCAGAGATGAACAGAAAACGGCTGATGCATAGTGGTGTCGTTTGACGTCATTGCACATATTCAGCCGCAGGCGGCAGTACGGCACTTGATCAATTTCAAGATATTTCGACATCTTCAATCGCTTATCGAGCAATGACGCGGGCCTGACATTGCAGATGACTCCAAGTGTAAGGGCTGTTTGGTCTCTTGATGACTCATTCAACACGTTCTCTCAAGTCTTTGACGAACGAGTGTCCTGCAGTTGTCCCCTTGGCTAGGGAATCTCGCGTCTCTGCTCGAAAGTCGTTCCGTGATCATCATGCGTAGTCCCCCACGACTCGAAGGGATGTTGGCACTCACTGAAGCCCGTGGACCGGGATTAAGGTTTGTTAAATGCATCTAACCAGTCGTCCTGAGCTGATTGCAGGGCAGACAGTCCGAGATCTTATGGGACAAAGCTTTTCGTATGCTGTCGAATGAGGACAAGCGTTTCACAGATTATCAGAAGCTGGACAAGAGGAATTTCCTGGTTGACTTGATCCAAGACGTTGAATCCAAACAGCAACTATGCGCGAATGGCAGTTGGACAATTGGACGCAAAGGCGGGCCAGTCGTGCTTCGAGATATGTTTAGCAAGATTGTCCTCTGGATCAACAAATTCAGGGAAGTCGGAGATTTTGTTACGCAATTTGATCCTGTCCATGCTGCTCTTCCATGGGCCGGGGTTCGCTTTCTGCTCCAGGTATGATGCTATCATTCAACTTCGAATTTCAAACTATCTCACGAAGCGAACAAAACTAGGTTGTGGTTAGTGAGCACCAGGTGAACGAGTCTTTGCTGGGAGGTTTAGAGTACATCTCTAGCTTGATTGCCAGGTTTGCTATGATCGAGGTTCTCTATTTGAAAAGAAGCTCCATCGCGAAAGACCAAATCGCAAGAGCGATCGTTAGCCTGTATGGCGCAGTACTTCTCTATTTGGCGAAAGCGCGGAAATTCTATGGTTACAACAGTGGTGGTAACATATAGACACTCGCTCAATGTGCTTCACGGATTACTGATATCATCTGACAGTGCGCTTTTTCAAAGCCGTCGTTCAATCAACCAGCTCCAGCGTAGATGCTCGACTAGAAAGGGTCCGCGCTGAAGAATCAAGAGTTAACGATTTGGCACGTCTACTTGATGCTGACCGTATGTTACTCCTTTTCATTCTCCAATTCAATTCTGCACAGCATAATGTGGCGGCAGCAAAAATGCGCATCCAAATCAGACAATCCAACGTCTAGTATACGTTCTTTCAGTGGGCTACCATTTCAATTAGTCGCTTATCCAGCCCTACGCGTGATGCTTCAACGCTCAGACCAACACTGAGATCTGCAGGGATTCAGAAAGTCGAGATATTCATGGAGCAATATTTTTCTAGATATCACAATGCCATCGATGCCTTGAATCGAAGAGTCCATGACATGCATTTAACTTTGACTGGTGCTTCAGCCACCGTTGAGAGTTATTCGGAAGAGCAAATCCTCGGATGGATCAACGCCACATTCACTCAAGAAGAATTTGAACAAGCTTCTGCCGCCCGTATTGAAGGATCGTGTGACTGGATATTGAAAAGGTCCCAATTCGTGCAGTGGGTAAGTCATAAGCCCAAGCAAGATCCGACTCAGATTCTATGGATTCATGGGCCAGCCGGGTTTGGAAAAAGCGTCCTCTGCGCGAGCCTGATCGAGTATCTCCGCAATGATTGTCATCAATCCGTTGTCCAATACTTCTGCTCGTCTGCGGAAGCTTCAAAAAGACACCCGTATCAGATTCTGCGGTCTTGGATCGCACAACTTATCATACAAGAAGGAGAAGCACTCGAAGCAGCCAGAAAGGCATTCTCGAAGCGAGTGTCTGCGGTGGCTGCGGACCGAGAACTATGGCAAATATTTGAAATCTTGAGTGGATTTCTCGAGGATTGCATCTATGTCATAGATGGATATGATGAGTGCATCACAACAACTAATCGCTATTCGAGCTCTAATACACGGGGTGCGTATTGCCCAACAAACAGCAGCCCATGATTTTGTTTCTGATTTGAAACGTCATCATCTGTGCGTCACTCGCTAAAACAACGGAGCTTACCGCTCAAGTTATAATTGAGTACGAGATTGCTGATTGTGCAATTGTCAATAGAAACCTTCTTGGAGTCCCTCATTCTATTTACAAAGAGACGTGGTGCTCGTCTCTTGTTCACGAGTCGTGACGTCCACGATATTAGAGATCACGTCGTGACAAGACTTAACCCAAGCGACCACCTGGTCTTTGAGCTTCAGATGACGAAGCAAGATACCCAGGCTGATATCCTTTCTTTCTCGAACTCCCTTATGCAAAGAAGACTACCCAACAAACCCGATAAACTAAAAGAAGAGCTTGCCACAGCGGCGGCAGATAAGTGCGAGGGCATGTTCCTTTGGCTCCGTCTTCTAAACGATCAACTGGGTCCAGGCAAGAATGGTCGGCAGCTTCACAAAATTGTCTCGGATACCCCGACAGGACTTGATCAGGCATATCAGCGAGATTGGCAACGAATCATGAATTTCACGAATGATGACGACCGGGTCCGTGCATTCAAAATGCTGCGATGGGCACTATTTGCTACGAGGCCACTGACTGTTCGAGAGCTGGCTGAGGCTTTGTTGATCCAGCTTGACAATGATCACACTTCGTATCCGCTCGAAGATCTACCCGAGGCATATGATGAGGTCTATATCAGTGATCAGCTCAAGAGACTATGCGGATCACTACTGGAAGTGCGAGGAGTCGGCGAATCCTTTGATGGTGCTGCTCGCGTCGTGCAATTTCCCCACTTCTCCGTCAGAGAGTTCCTCACAGAAGCGGCCCAGGAACGACTCCCAGACATGGGACAAATATCCCTATCAAACTCTACAGCTAACAACGATCTCCTCGCGCAACTATGTCTCAAATATCTGTGCTACGACAATCTCACGCAAGAATCATTACCTACCTCTGAGCAACTTGCGGAAAAGCTAAAGCAATATGCATTCTCCCGATATGCGAGCCAGAATTGGATTACACACGCCTCTCGTGTGGCTATACCTTCTCCCGCATTGATAGCACTGAGTAACACATTACACAATCCTTCTGGTTTCCGATGGCGAACTTATTCCGAGTTGACAATAGCCATAGAGCATGGACACTCCCCAGCTCATCTACGTACTAACGAAGCGACCTGCACGAATCCACTCTATCTTTCTTGCTTGACGGGAATGAAGGATACCGTCGAGTACGTACTCGACCAGGGAGCGCCCGTCAATGCCGTAGCTGGATCACATGCCAACGCTTTGCAAAGAGCTGCGTGTAGTGGAGGTCTCGACATTGTTGAGCTATTACTCGAGCGAGGGGCAGATCCACATGTGAAAGGTGGCAAACATGGAAGTGCTTTGGTAGGTCTATCACCAGGGAGATTTCTCCTTCCAAATCTCCTGTACAATAGTAATGTCTACAGCTCACCCCTGATATGAGACGACAATGCTGACCCCGAGATATACTACAGAACGCTGCGGCGGCAGCGATATCACCTTCCTCTAATGCGCCTGTCAAGATACTACAACTACTACTCGAAAGAGGTGTGGATATTGAAGTACAGGACCGATCAGGGAAGACAGCACTCCATTCCGGGTCATCATCTGGTAAGCAAAATGGGTCGATCTCTTGTTCCCATTAAAGCTTTGTTATATGCTCAACATGAAAGTTTGACCCAGCTTTCCAATAGCTGGAGCGTGTCTCCAGAGATTTTCAAGCTTGGTTCAATTGTAGAATTCGCTACCACTCCCGGGAGCTCAACAGCCCAATCTCGCTGCTTATGGTTCCCATGCATGCGGTTGCACTATCTTCGAACTGGTGAGCATATCTACTATCAATTGCGGCACGCTGACAAAGCTATAGGATCTCTTGGCGCAGTCCAGCGGCTGCTTGAGGCTGGAGCAACCATAGACGCCACCGATTGCAAGAAACGAACCCCTCTACACTTAGCTTGCGAAAGTGGCAACAGCGAGATTGTTGCTATCCTCCTAGCGGAAGGAGCCGACCCAGCTATGCGACTTGAAGATGACGATTCTCATATTACTGGTGGTACTGCGCTACACCTTGCTGTATACCGTGGCAGTGAACAAACAGTCTCGTTACTACTCGGCAATGGCGCCGATAACGGATGGCTTACAGAACACGGCTTCACCACTCTACAACTAGCCGCTTGGAGAGGCGACTTTGCCATCACCAAATTACTCCTTTCACATGGTTCAGATATTCATGCTCTTACTCATAAGAAATTTACTGCAGTACATCTAGCTGCTGAAGGGAACCATGAAGCAGTCGTCAAGCTGCTCATGGACCATGGAGCTGTCATCGATGCAAGGGCAGGAGATTGCCAACTTACCTGTTTACACTTTGCTGTTCATAACAATCAAAAAGGCACCGCTGAGTTATTGCTCAAGTATGGAGCTGACATTGAAGCCACCGATGGCGATGGCTGGACTAGCCTGCATATAGCGACGGAAAGTGAGTACGAGGACATGGTGAGCATGCTGCTTGATTATAGGGCAGACAAAGGAGCCACAGGTCCAAATAACGTCACCGCTTTACACTGTGCTGCCAGAAATGGGAATGCTAAAATTTGTGAGATCTTGATCTCAGCTGGAGCTGACCTAGGGATGATGGATGATGATGGCGCAACATGCCTGCACTACGCCATCGAAAACCATCGATTGGCCATCGTGCGTCTCTTACTTAGCAGAGGTGCAGATCCCAATGCCTTTGGCGAATCGAGACGGTCGCCACTATTTGTCGCTGTCACCGAGAGGGATCTAGATACCGCAAGACTTCTACTTTCCAATGGTGCAAGTATCGACGAAAGATGCCTCGACGACAAGCGCACCCCATTGCTCCAAGCTGTTATAAAAACGGATCTCGAGATGGTTTCATTGCTCATGAATGAGGGAGCTGATGTCAATGCTCAAACAACTGAAGGATACACTGCGGTTGCCACTGCCGTTTGTGTCGAATGTCCAGAGATTGTGGACCTCTTGATGAAGCATGGTGCGGATGTCAACATCGCTTTTTTGTCTGATCGAACAACATGTCTGCAGCAAGCAGCTATCCACAATAGGCCGGACTTGATACTGCAATTACTCAAAGCTGGGAACAAGTTAGATATAAATGCTCTAACAGTTCAAGGATACACTGCTCTTGCCACTGCTGTCTGTCGTAAGCATTTAGAGATAGTGGACCTCTTGATGAAGAATGGTGCTGATCCATATATCGAGGGAGATGGACAGTCAGATTGTCTACAGATGGCTGTGTGCGAGAATAACATCGAAGCGATCTCTACCCTCTTCAAACATAACATTCGCTTGGATGTGCAACAGTCAAGCAGCAAGTACACAGCCCTAGCTTCTGCTGTGTTCTACGGCCATACCGAGATTGTGAAGATGCTTCTCGACAAGGGAGCCGACCCACATATCTTAGGTAACGACAAGTGCACATGTTTGCAAAGCGCAGTAACGGGGAATCATGTCGAGATCGTCCGTATACTGCTCGAGTATGACACAAACTTGGACGCACGAACTCCGAAAGGGTACACTGCGTTGGGGAGGGCTGTGTGGCATGGCCTTGCGGATATTGTGAAATTGCTTCTCGACGCAGGTGCTGATCCCAATATCGGAGCCGAGGGTCATGACACATGCTTGGCAATGGCAAGAACGAGAGGCCACACTGAAGTGGTCAGGATATTAATGAAGGAGCGGGGAATATCTTCAGGTTCCTAGTTGGATTAGTTCCAGATTATCCTAGCGCCTCCTTGATTTGAGCGAGATCTTGACGAATGCGTTTGAGGTTTCCTGCGAGGATTGTTATATTTTTGTGTGACATTCTCGATATACTTAAGGATCACCTGACAGCAGGTTATTCGGCTGAGGTTTTACAATATGATGGCCCGGCTTTGCAGCATCATGCCTACCCCTTGGAGAGCCGTCTTACTTTCATTATCCAATGGATCAGGGCCCTCAAACGTGACATCGTCCAGCTGTGATAGCTTTTTGGACTTTTACTTCGCCATGCCCTCGAGTAATTCTCGTATATTCTCCTTCCCTGGCATGATGATCAGAATCAGTGACTTGACCGAAGCTGGTAGGATGTCCACTAGTCGCTCCATCGAATAATGACCTATGGTCTGGTGTGGTACTATCCTGCGTTCCATGCATCGCCACCGATATCGCCAATATAACAATGCGCTTACCCATGTTTGACACAAAGTATATGGAAACGACATGAAGACGGTGAAAATGACGTGAAAAAAACATCTTTTTCTGTCTCAAGTGGGATAATCGTAGATCTGTGGGTGTTTCCTAAGAAATAGCACCACTTACTACCAGACCATGGGATAGTTTTCCTTATTCCACCACTACGGTCTGACGGCAGCCGCGGGTGGAAGCGCTCTATCTTTCCAAAAATATACTGTTCAATCATAAGCCATCTGTTAACTCAGCTCAGAGAGCAAATGCAGATAAATCGGAAGCCCTGATTTCAAATCAGAATTCAGCTTAGTCGAAACAGAGGATTCGCTAGATTGCCAAACCCTTCATCTTCTGAAAGCCACCTGAGAGTAGTAGTATAATCCCCCATTAACTACGCAAGAAAGCTTCTATAGGACCAATGTAGAGTAAGGCTAGCATCCCATACATTTCATCATCCCGCTTTGTCTCCCAATATGTGAACTCATCCGATCTCTTTGTCGTTCTCAAAGAAGCCAACAATTCCCTTGTATCCCCACCAACAAAGCCAATTCCCAAACCCCCTACTCTGACCGCCCAGCAAGCCCCCAATGCTCATTCATCTTAACCCATTTCCCAGCCTTCGTCCCATTTCCCGGTGCATCTCCCCGAACATCTGACAGTCTACTCACGAGCTACATATCATGCCCAATCACCACCTCCTCAGCCTGGTAAGCGCCCTCTCAAGCTCTGCGTCCACTAGCTTATGTTTCTTCGACGATGCCTTTGACGTTGATGGTCCTGGAGACTATCCGCATATGAGAGAAGCAGAACAGGTGTGTGCAGGAGAGAAGGAACAGAAAAATTGTGAGTGCATGGAGCTGTGCTTTTGCGCACGACTAGATGTGCTTAATCAGCGGGCGGTAAGGTTAGTGGAGGAGGGAATGAGATGTTTGGGTCTTTGAGGCGTGGATTCGTGTTATGTACGAGTAGAAAGGGTGAGAAGTAGGGCAGAATGATGGGGAGATGAGGCATAAAAGCATAGAGATTGAGTTAGTAATATGATTCTCTGTGAAGATAGTAGCCTAGTACAAAGTAGTGCGATTGTTTGGCAATTATCTGACAGTTTTGCGATTACCCAAAATGAGACGAAATCAGAAGATGGTAATCATTCATGTCATTCTCATATTATGTTCTTGCCCTCTTCGTCTACTTTGCATCAAAGACGGAGTACGCGTCCTATCTTAATGGATGTATTAGGGTCGATGCTTGAGAGGCAGAATCGCATCCAATTCAGATCATGGAATAGTCAACTGAGGATAAATAAGTCGATGCAAGATCGACTAAAGATGCCATGTTAGATGCACGTCAGCGATCATACGTGAAGGAAAAGTAGTGAAGTATTCTATGAGGTCGGTGAGATTCTACATATCGATCCGTTTGATGAGATGTGGATATGCCATGCTGAGATTGCAAAAGTTGCAGACTATATCAATCATCGACGAAGCGTTCTGGATATGAAGGTATCGAGAGTTCTCAAGAGTTTATTCTTTTTTCATGTTTGCAGAAGTCTTCAGCTAGTCAATTCATCATTAACATATAATCTAATGTGATGCGATTCTCTCTTTCGCGCATCGTCATTAATACACTCGTTGTGACAAGACATTTACCTGTTCTTGACACAAAGCGAATAAAAAACGACATGAAAACGACATGGAAAAACCATCATCGTCTGATATTGTTCCGAGCCGGGTAATTGCAAAATTGTCGATGTATTCTAGAAATTGCATCGCTTACTAGCAAACTATGGGATAAATGACATTTAGCATCCTCCAAGATCAAAGTAGATCTGTAATATGTAATGACGGATCAGATGATGATGCTCCGAGACCTCTAATAAGCGACAAACAAAAAGATCAATGCATCGCTTGAAAATCATGATCAGCACTTTGATCTTTCTGATTAACCTGCGGTCCCGAACCCCTGCCCTCCGCCCCCCAAGAAAAAAACAAAAAAGTCAAAGGCTTTTCTGATTCAAAGGCTTTTCTGATCTTAATTTCATCCGAAGATCATAGGTTTGCACAGCGACCCAGGCAGGCGTCTTAATTAGGCCTCTGGACGTTCTAACCCTGTAGCTCTGCGCTCGGCAGCTGCTGCTCACGAGCCGCCCAGCCCGCAACACTACCTGTTGGTTCAGGAATCTGGTCTTCATCCAGACCGAATGTGGTACTTTCAGGCGCGGAAGATGTTCTTGCATGACCTCTGCCTTCAGTGCGGCGAAACAGACCAAGTGGGGAAGAGACCACACGTGAACCCGAACTGGAATGGGAATCGCGCTGAAGTTGGGATTGGGAGCGGCTGGTATGTAAAGACCTCGGCGAATTGCGCAAGGCATGGGACTGGGACCGGCGAATAGCCTCACGTTCGGTTCTCTGACGATCCACTGGAAGTTGTTAGATCGATGTCTTGTCAATATAGTAAAAGGTCGGAGAACATACAGCTGATCTCATCCTCGTAACCAAGCTGACGCGGAAATCCGCTGATGGGCATCTCTTTCCACTTTCCAGTGTCTCTGAGCACCAAGGCGATGGTTGTCCGTGCATAGCGTTCCGAGATGTGAATGGTTGGCTCGCGAACCGAAAACGTGGCGAAATTAATCATTCTGTTGATCGTGCCATCGGTGATCTGAATGGATTCCACTGGATCTCCACGGAGGTACTCCTCTGTGATGGTAAATATCGGCGAAAACGATTGCCTCTGGAAAGATCTCAGGTGCATCCCAAGATTACGAAGATTTTGACTATCATCCTCAAAGCGACATCGGATTTGCCCTAGAGAGAAGGAACATTAGCCGAGCATCCAAGAACGTTGTTTGAATTGACGTACCTGTAATCTGTGTCTCTGTAGGTTGCATCTCCGCTTTTTCGAAGTAAAAGCAGCTTGCCACCAATCGATCAGCTATATCAAGGATTAACGGATTTATGGACGTCAGACTCCTCTTCGTGTCTGCTTCTAAGCTCCACATCTTGTCTTTCTCATCCAATGCAGGTGGAGCATAGTTTAGCTCTGCATTGATACGGATGTATCGGTCCGAAAGCTCCCCTTTTCGTATTGTGTCGTGGAATTTCTGCCAACTCTTTTCGGCGTCGAGTACATCGTTCATCGTGGCGTATACGATCTTGAAAAGTTTTGGCACCCATTTGGACCAGAAAACACTCTCTTTCTGTTTCTTTAATTTCTCTTCTTCAGCCTCTAGATACCTTGAGCTTTTGCCGCTGCCAATGGAGAGCAAGATGTCTGGACCGAGATGACTGACGTCTGACCAAAGATACTTTCTTTCGGCATCAGCGACTTTAATTGGGTTGTTATGCCTAACAGCCCCGTCAACGAACTCTCTTTTCGACTGCTCCGGCCGAAATGGCTTGAAATATGGTGGTGCTGCCGATGTCGCACGTGCCCTGCTCGCCATATTCGTCAGCAAGATTTGGTTTCGGAGATTATGCAGGCAAGATCGGAATCTCAATCCACATCAAAGTCAGACCAATTGATACGCGAGAAACAATGGGAACATCAGAGACAGCAGCCCCGAGCTTCAGACAGTATGATTCTACCGATTGTTCATATGCTTCAGATGTTCTTGAACCATCAATGTAGAGATAGAAAAATGATGTTGATAGTAAGATGCATTGCTTGGAGATGACATTACTTACGCTTGCCATGTAGTAAGCTCGGAGGCCTTTTTGTCGGGTCTCTCGAAAGTGTATTCGGCTACGAACCATCAGTTAAAGCTTATGTGTTTGAGATAGGTCTTACGATTCTCCATTCTTTGCCGATTGTAGTTGGTAAGTATTCGTGATTCTGAGCCAACGCCGGTTGTTGTTGTCACCGCGACGTGTCGTGCGTAGTGCTGTGGCTGGAAAAGGCCGCCGAATAAAGGATCTTCGCCAAACACATCTTTCAATGCTTTTTCGAAAGGTTTGTTCTTGAACTTGGAAGTATGAGTGGCTGTGGTCAATTGCTCCAGCCCCCAGACACCGTGAAGCTCCCGCTCGGTAAAGGCAGAGCCACATAAGCTTTTGAACTTCGAGATGCAGTCGTCAATGGACCAATTCTGTACACCCATGCCAAGTGCAATAATGCCCCCAGTACTACAAGAGGAAGAACAATTCAGTATTCTATCATTGATTAAGAAGATGACTTACCTCGTTCCCACAATCAAGTCGAAGAAATCCTGGATTCTGATGTTTCCCCCAAGCTTTTGCTCGATTTGCTTCAGGACTTGTAGCTCAACAATGCCACGCACACCACCACTGGGCTCAATCAGCAGGTATTGCGTACGAAGACAAAGAGTTCTCACCCATCCAAAGACAAGACTCGGACTCCCGCAAGCTGCGGCTTCAGACAAATTTTAATAACCGATCTCCACCTATCATGGAGATGAAGTGGACAGCTGCCAAGGTCAAAAGACGTCTTTGATCGTGCGCCTCCAAATGTGCGTACACACTGAGAACAGATAACGTGACCACAAGGCAGTGGATGCTCAGGCATGTCCCGAAGACAAGAGAGGCACATTGCGTGAGAGAAGAACTGTTTAGCACCGCCCAACTCTCTGTAAAACTCATTTATCCGACCAAGATGTATCTCTGCTGCTTCATGTTCCTCGCTGATCTCTCGTTGCGTGACCGTGACACTCAGTGGGGTCTTCTGCTTCATACTTCCTCCGATATGGAGCAACATTTCTTCAACGTGCGAATGCCAAGTAGAGCGGTAGGAGTCAGCAACAAAGTCCGACTGATAATCGCCGTCGCCGAGCGGTCGTGCACGTTCATCCTGATGGCCCTTGGCATGCCCTTCTCGGGTATTGACACATATCCTGCCTCGAACATCTTGATAATCGCAAGGCCACCAAAGATCGCAGAATTTGTCAAGCGCACTGTCTAGAGCTGGTTCGTAGTGTTCAAGTAGCTCTGATGGAGTCCCTAAAGAAGATTAGACTTGTCGTTACGAGATGCTATATCGCCTTACCTTTGATGCGATGTCGAACACAGTCCAGCATGATACATGAGGCAACCATGTGCCCGAGACGCATGAAGATGTCTTTTCCCAAAAAGCGCCGTCGACGGTGCATGATGGCGATAGCGAGACGAAGAATGTTCCCTCCAAAACCAGGGGGTATGGGATTAAGGCCCCAAGAGAAGGCCAGAAAGTCAAATGGACGGTCCAGGAAGTTGGTGAAGTGGTCTAAACCACTCTGTAGACATTCACCAAGCTCGTCTGCGTTAAGATCTCTCCGAGCTTCAAGTTTACCTTCGTGTGACCCGCGACAGCAGAGCGCAATCTGATGCTGAAGTTTCTTTATTTGTCCGTCCATCAGCATGTAGCGGCCTTTCTCAGGTATCCGGACAACTTTGATAGTAGAATAATAGCATTTCATAAGATCCTTGGCACATCGAATGCTCCTCCCTTTTCTTCGCCAGTATCGAACATGCCATGCTATGTTGGGATTCAGATCGAGAGCTTGGTCCGCGTCAGTCAGAAGCCTCTTGGTAGCTGTCTCAACGTCAAAGTCCTCCTCTTTTAGGAGCGTGTTACTTTTATTTAGCACGATAATGATGTGAGGTAGTACACTCTGGTTTGTTGCACTGTCGATTGACGTGTACGCCCATTCAAGTAAGCGAACGAAGCCATCGGATTCGAAAGTTCTAATGCCAGGATTAGTAACATAGAAATCGAGGCAAAACGCATGCAAGACCAACCCACCGCTCGTTAGAGAGGACGAAGACCACAACATGTGAGAACGTGTAGAGGAGCCGAGGATATACTTCGCGCACAGTGAATTCCTTTTACATTTCTCGTCGGTATCGGCGAAGCCGAGTTTACGCCGTTTTGCTCCTCGAGCTTTCTCCCTCATCTTTCGCTGGTATCCGTCGTCCGAATGGGTTTCAACCTTTCGTTTGACCTCGCTGATAATCCTATCGGGTTCCAAGAGCCTGTTCGCCATCGGTATACTCTCACCTCCCCTGAGGCCTTCACAGTCCACGTATAATCGTGGAAATTGAGTGTACTGAGAGTCGGGATCTGCATATAGGTGAATGTCCGCCGAAGTTGGTATGCTAGTTCCAATTCCGCCAACGACAGGCGTTGGAAAATCTTCTTTGGGTATACTAGAGGCTACTCTTTGTGATCCGATAAGCATCTTGATAATGGTGCTCTTTCCGTCTCCTACTGCAGTCAGCGAAGAAAATGTTCAATCACTCAAAGCGATGTTTCACCTGTCTGTCCTATGAACGAGACGAGCTGTGGCCAACGCTCCCTCCATTCGGATGTGAAGCTATCTTGGATAAGCTTCTTGTACCTGCCGTACTCGTGAAGTTCTGGTTCTTGAACGAAAGGTCTGGTGTATCTTAGCCAAAGGGTATCAGAATCGTCCATGTGGAGCTTTCTCTGTATCTTGTCATCCGTAGCCGGGGTCAGAATCCCTTGCAAATGCTCTGTGATCCTAAGATCGGACTTTTCATGCCGTACATCGCCCATTCTGCCAGTTTGATGTGCGATTTGAGAACCCCAACATTTATCGCAGTAGTTGGCATGACAAGCCGAGCAGAAGGTGGATGAATGCACCTGTCGGGCGCAAACAGCACAGGACGGATGATTCACCATACTGCTTCTTGTTCTTTCGTTCTAGCAGTCGGTGGAGGGATGATGTTGCGGTGAATGCCTAAAGGGTGGACCAGTATGCTAGCAGTGTGCCCACTTCGCGTTGTTCGGTCCTAGCAGTCGATGATGGACGATGTTGTCTTGAACTGTGAGGAAGTGGACCAGTGTATCATCAGTTTATCGACGCACTAAGGGTGACAGCTTTGTTTGAGAACACGGACCGGTGGTGTTATAATAATATAACTTCATCGCATCCTTGGATTTAAGGCTGTTATGAGGGAATAGGACACCATCGGGGAAAGCTGATACATCCACAAATTTGTCACAATGGGGGCCAAGGCTGTGAGGCTCTTGCATTGTTCTGCATAGCCTTCGAATCCTCGCAGCCTTGCAGAGAGAACGAACCGATTGGTCGTCAATCATACCTGTGGAGCTCAATAAACATATTTTTGGGCTCATCGGCGCCTGAACATATTATGAGGGAGGTCCAGCGCTCCAGCTTATCGGACAAGCCCCTAGCCTGACTATACCGGGCATTCACAGCCTTCATCGGCAGGCTCTAATGATTGGCGGCGAACCAAGAGGTGTGCCACACCTCATGCAATTCTCCCAATGGGTCAAGGTACCCCATGCCGGAATTGTCTGCCTTCTTTTCCCCTCTTCACTTCCCATTTCCAACTATGACCGAGTAAATTAATTAGGAGGCGTGGAGTCGCTGTCAATCGACCTTATTACGTTGAAACGACATCATAGCTTGTTTATCTGAATAAACGTGCTAAGAGGGTACAAAATCGAGGAATGTCACTGACCTCAATCGATCAGGGAGAAATTTGGGCTTGATTTTAATGAAGCCGCAAGTCTTACAGCATCGTTTCATGGTGGTTTGGGGTGCTACACACAGATTACAAGTAGTAGCCCGGCTCGCCCGGATCACCTCTCAATTAACCGCCGGAATGGCAAGTGATTCTTTGAACCTAGGGTCCGCGAAGGTGTGATCACGCTAACTATATATGAAATGTGTCGAACCATCCTGGAGAACCAGCCCGGAGCCTCAGTCGACCCGGCGAGAAAGTCTCCAGCATACGAGGGCATAAGGTAACGGATTACTAGAAGGGCGGTTCTAGGGTGCCACCTTAGCACGCATAGGAGGCGGGGATGATGGCCCAAATTAAAAATAGTAGTAAGTCGAAACTACGAGGCGTTAAAGCGGGGGGAGTTGGAGGAGCGGGAGTACATAGAGCGGAGCATATCAAGGGCGGCGTTGATTGTAAAGTAGTATATCACACATAGTCGTGGGTCGGGACCTCACTCAAACTCGGGGCCTCCCTTCACCAGGGTTTCGGAGGTGAGATGCATGTACGACTATGTATGACTATTATAAGTGAGAAGATGTCCCGTAAGCCTACATAGTCACGGTGAGACGATATGTCAACCTACATATGAGAATAAGACGAGCAAATAGCAACCTGATTCCGTGGTGGTATGTATATCGAGATTTCGTTTGAATGCCGGGGAATTCGATCAAGAACTCGAGACAGTCTATTATCTTCTCTCGATAATAGTGCGACATCATGAGCCTATTGACTAACTGAAACCCTAGATACATCTGATTTTTTTCATTGCATCCGACGAAAGCAGGAAAGTGATCGCATCAATAATCTCACATCCTCAACCACAATCACTTTCATCCTATTTGAACAATCCCAATAAGCACCGTTTTTTGCCCAAACTGGATTCTGAAAAAGAGGCCGTGCAAAATGAAACGAATGCCGAGACCGCTGCTGCTTTCTTACGACATAGTATCCCCCGTTTCCTCCCCTCAAAGCAACCCCACAATGGCTGTCACTGGAATCCACAAGGCATTCACAACGAGACTGACCCACCCACGTTGTCGATGAACACAACCGTCGTTGCTGGCGGCAGGGTCGCCGTAACCGGCACTATCGACACGCTCTTCAACCCTGAAAAGGTATTCGGCAGCTGGCACAGTGCTGCCTTCGGGTTCAAAGGATCAGCCTTGAAAGTACACAACGCTGACTCAGTCCCACCCCCGACTGCCTTGGTGCCGTTGTACTGGATAGTGCAGCTCTCCGCCACGAGACCCGTTTGGCTCGCCACCACACAGGCATTGGCGAGCGATGTGAGGCTGAAGGACTTTGCATTCGTGCCGGCTGTGGTGATCATAGCGGGGCTGCGCTGGAGAGCTTGGAACAAGGTGACGCTGGCGGCAAAATTGGGTGGGGAAGGGGCTTTGAGGAGGGAGACGCCCTGGGAAGCGTTGTAGACGTTGAGCGAGGTTGTAGTAGGGAGTGGGCACAGGGTCGGCTTCGGGGGCTATGCCGCTGCCGACGAGGTTGTCGAACTAGACGAAGGGTTTGGTTAGCATTATTGAGGTTGCTGTTGAGGTGGGACCGGGTTGAAGGGAAGGGCGAGTACGTTAGCTACGAATGTTGTAGGTTTTACAGCAGTCGCAGAACAAAGGCTAACGCCGATGGCGAAGAGAGTGGACATGTTCATTGTACGCATTTTTGTAGAGTCTGAAAGGTATCCAAATTTGAAACAAAGGTTGTGGCTGCTGGTTCCTGGTTACTGGTACTGGAGGTTGCAACGAGAGCAGCGTGGGGTTTGAAGAGATACTTGTATCAGACGTGTGGCGAATACTCCATAATATGGGATCACGCTTGATGAAGAAGGATGTTTCCAAGAGTGTGCGAGTAGCATCATTGATGATGTATTTTCATCATCTTGCATCATGTAACCAATTGGCCACTTGCTAACTCGTAACTTGCAATTCCACCATGGCACTTGCACAGTGAATACGGCTCGGAGAAGCTGGGTCGCGATCTTGATCGTGGGGAATTCAATCGTCTTTTGGTGAGTTCGCGTCATCGAATTCTGTGAAAGTGTTAGTGCCAATCCGTATAGTGTTCTAAGTGAAGTTACACATACGTAATTCGGCATTGGCGTGGGTACCTAGGGTCCGAGATGTCCTCCCTCATCGCGGACGAGAGACGAGGTACCCGGGATCACATCTGAAATGCCCAATCTTCACGCGATCAATCACTTTACGATATAATATTGCAATGCCCATCGGTAGGAGATACCCATAATGTGTTGGACTATGCAATAAAGAGTAAGCTGGGCCAGAGCTCCACTCCATCTCTTTTCTGAACGATCTTGAAAGAAAAAAGCAAGTCAGTTGTCTCGAACAATCTGGATCTTGGGACTGGAGCTTACCTGCATTTGCCCCCTGAGCTGAGGGAGCAGGTGGCCCACTATCGGACTGTATCTCTTTTGGAAGATGGGACTCCTCCACCCTCGGCTTCCTTCCGACCGTAGTGGTGAAGCGAGAAACAACACTCTGGTCCCTGGATCCTGGAGATCTGGACCAGAATGAGTGCTCAAAGTGGAACTCTGATCTTAAGGCCCCACACTCAGCTTCCTTCAGATCGTAGTATTGGAGCAAGAAATAATATTCCGGGTTCTTGGGACCCGGACCAGCATATGCGTGCGGAGGAAATGCCGAGCATGATGTCCTACACCCATAGAGTCCTCCATGAAAGAGGATGCATCATCACTTGAAGGATTCCGTGATTACCGTGCACAGGGCAAACACCAAGAATAGGCAGGAGCCTGTGCGATTACATCGGAAGGGTCGACTAGAGGTTGAGCTTCGGAGCAGCGAAGCATGCGAACGTAACGAACACAACGAAGAGATCTCTCTCTTTTAGCTTCAGCCCAGATAAGCGTTCTCTAGATTGAATGATGCGTGAGCGATGCCTAGTGTGACTTGGTGTGATTGATTCTTCCATGCAGATTGAAATAAAAACAAAAAGGAAAACACCGAAACAAGAAAAACGCAGCCCACGCACAGCTTATCACATGAGCTGAAGGTTTCTAACGATAGAGATGGCATGATCGCAAGATCATGAGATGGGAAATGTAAAGTGGTCGAGGAGATGCACGGCCCGGATTGAACCAGTCACAAGAAATAAGAAACGGTGCTGTCCCATGGATTGACATAGTTGGCTTCTCCGCAGGTGTTGAGGCAGAGTGAATTACTCGTTGCTAGTCCGTGGGATGTTGTAGTGTGAAAAGGGTTAGTGGTAGAATTTTGGGGAAAACTTGCCGGTGATGACCACCTTAAGCCTGAGCTATGCTGGTAAAGTTTGCTTGCCATATGAATTATTAATTCGAGGACTTTTGTGGCTTTCTGTTGTTGTTGAAAGGTGTACGAAACCTGAGGTTGTTCAGTAAAATCAAGGTATTAAAGATAAGTAAGCTTGCGTAACTGGGGACAGCTCGGAACATTTTGGCCTCGGTGATTTGTCGATATTGTTGCAAGGCCAGAAGATAGGTGTCCCATAGAATATACAGTTGATACATCTTATGTCGAAACCAAACGAGATTTCCATACACTATTCCTTATTTACTCACAGATGTCGTGGTTCTCGCTCTTAGATCATAACAACCTTTGTGCTGGGGTATACGGACGAAGCGAATGCGAGATGCTCCACAGAATCCCTTCAATTCCTCCATTACTGTCCCTCAGCTTACATTTACCTCACGCGGTGGGTCGTCGACCGGACCTAGCTTGGAATCATTTGAAGATGTTTCCCCTTCAACCCCGACTATCAATTGTGCCTTGACACGTGGGCCGGTATAGTAATATCTTCCAGCAGCGTACCAATATATGATCGCGAACAGAGCTACAGCGGCCATGAGGACAACGACATAGTTCATCTATTGTAGTTAGCACAAGTGGCAAACAAGTAAGATCGTCGACTGACATTCTCTGCAGTCACTGGTCGGACCGTAGGCATAACGTAAATGATCGTTACGAAAGCCGTCCAAGTAACAGCGGTAATGTTGATAGGCACGCTCGCTTTCCCAAGGTGAAATGGCCCCGGCTCGAATTTTCCATAAAGAAGTTTACAGATGACAGGGATACAGTAGGACCAATCCAGCGCGATCGCCGTCAGATTGAAGATAGCCGTAATAGCCGTGAACGAACCAAGGCCGATGAGATTGATCAATACACAACAAATTGTAAAAAGCCATGTTGCGTAGATGGGAGTATCCGTGGACTTGTTGATCTTATACCAGATCCGGGATCCGGGAAGCAGCTCGTCACGAGCAAAGGCCCATATCGTGCGAGAACCCGCCTGAATAGCGGTCATGGCCGTAAAATTGAGTACAATATAAGCAGCGACAGTGAAAAAGATACCTCCAGATCGACCAATCACGTTGTAGAAAATCTGAGCAACAGGTTGAGCGATGGGAGAGTCAAGGATCTCAGTAGGATCGCCCATCGTATATGCAAGTACAATAGTAAACAACCATCCGCCAATCCATGTGAAGCCGAGCGCAGCTGCGATTGACCAGGGAGCTTTGATCTCGGGGTTCTTGATCTCTTCTGCTATGTGAGCTGTAGCGTCATAGTCTGTCATCACCCAAGAGGCCCCGAGGAAGCCGAACATGAAAGACCATCCGGTCGGAGTCCAGCCGGAACTGTTCGTGACGTCGGTCCAAACGTAGTGAGAGTCGTGTTTGTTGTCGCACATGACGAGAAGTGTGATGCAGCAAGCTGCTAGAACGGCAATATGGAAAATCACGTATGTCTTGGTCATCTTCTCAAGGTAGCTGGTTTTCAGGCTGTTCAATACACTGTGTAAGAGCGTTGAGGCGGCCATAACGCCGACTGTCTGGCGATCGGTGGGTGAGTAGCTGAAGCCAGTACTCATGGATACAGCTGCGAGGAGCAATTGTGCGCATCCGTACTCTGTTGATGCTGCTCCCGCAATCTGACCCAACAAGTTGAGCCATCCAACTAGCCATCCGATCTCAGGAACCCAAGCTTCTGGTGCGAGGTATTTGCAGGTGAAGTACAGCCCGCCGCATGTTGGATAGGCAGAGACTAGCTCTGCGACCGATAGGGCAATGCAGTAGCATCCTCCACCAGAGATCAGCCAGCACCATACTGTCGACGCTGCCCCACCGGCTTCCAACGGGTATATAAAGGTGGTGCTGACGGTAGCGAAAAGACCGGAGATGGAGAAGGCGAAGGAGACACACGACAGCCAGGAGAACTCGCGCTTGTATACCTATGACTCAAAACACGGTCAGCATGATGCAATTGCAGTGTCTTCATGGTGGGAGCGCCAACTTGGACATAGCCTAGCTCTGCCAGCCGGCGGTCCGCAACAGAAAGCTCATGAGCCTCAACGATGGCCTCGGGCACTTCAGGGACAGCCGAGGACTTTCGTCTGTTGAACGCGGACCCTTTCCGCTTTGTTGCCCCTTTTTCAGCCTCCCCTGCTGTTGGTTGATAACTTTCAGACATAGCTCGTTCAGCCAAATCGATGTCGAAAACTATCAACCGCAAGGGTGAGAATCCACACGCGCAGAATGCGACGACCGAGAAGATCAGATGAGACGGGACTTGGCTGGGACTTGGCTCTCTTTAAGTCAATCCTCCTCGCTGGACGCCTGCATCCAAAGGCTTAGCGTTATCTGCTAGCTGGATCTTCACTCTCTCTAGTGAGAGTTCGTCTTAGTGTCTCGTGCTTCTCCGCACCAGCGGCATGGGGGCGTCGCCTTGCTCTGCTCTCGTTGGTTATTCAGGCCCGAGTCTTGCCCACACCGCTGTTAGTGCCTGGGATTTGTCGCGCAAAAAAAATCTGTGAGGCCTGGGCTCCGGCAACGTACTACGTACCATCGCTCTCCGCCGGCGAGCTCCTTGTGGCCAAAATCCTGATCATTTTCTGGACATCATGTGATCGTTCAGTGCATGAAATTTCAGAAGGAAGATCAGATACCGCAGCCTAATGAGCCTAATCATCATAGCCTTCACCATACTCTCACCAGCCCTCGTAGTCTTAATGGTGTATGAACCTCAATATTTTGATGACTGTGTCCGCATTGAACGGCATACTCCGAAAACCGTTGCAACTACTCACAAATGGCTCCGCAGAAGTACCAGCTGTACCTAGCTTAAGATTATTGTACAAAATCATATTTCAGCGTGTTGAAAGCGACGAAGCGATATCACTCCCCTGCCTTCAGAGCCAACGTCCGTCAAGCCTCTGAGACGCTGGGAGAACCTGCTATCGTCGTCTTGTTGTATCCACCCCATGCGATCAATTCATGCTTATATGTTACCCCAACTCTTAATTCGTGGTAGTTCGTCTCATGATGCGCGAATTTGGCCGCCGCCAAAATGGACTCGATAAGAATATCTTTCGTAAATGCTGACGGTCGCACCCGAGTGACCCAGTGATGCTCAACGGGGTAGCCTATGGAAGGCCAGCGGTCTGTCGGAGGCCAAGATGCTACAAAAGAGTCCACTATGTGATTGCCAAGTTCAGCCGCCTGAACCAACGCTGCGAAGGTGCTCATAAAGACATCTGTTATAGTCAAGAGTGCTCCATCGAATTCATAAGCCCAGGATAGCTGGTCATCGCCGACCGTCACGGTCGTCCTATTTAGTTGCCGGTCTTCGATCGATGGAAAAGTTGCGGTGTTGAAATGGTCGCTTGCGCTGACCTTATTCCATCGAATTAATCCGACTATTGTCTCTTTCCATACTAAACCAAAAACGCGGGCGGAAAAATCTGCTTTCACCTCCATGAATGCCATAATGCTGGCCATGCCCCAGAGGAAAAACCGCCGCGGCAGAGGCATCTCGGACTCATACGGGGTGGCTATGAGCTCCATATCTGGGTAGTCCGGGTCTCGCAACGTCGTTGTGGGCGCCTCCAAGGAGCCGTTGAAATTATGGAGTGCTTGTTGGCCTATCAGGTTCAGGGCAAACATGAAACAATCCTCTCGCTGGAAAGGCTCATAAGGCTTGCTTCGCAGGAGTTTGAAATCCTCCGGAATCCAAGGTGGCGAAACGTCGACGTGGAGAACGGTTTTATTACTTGCGCTGAGGATTTGAGCGTTCGATGTAAGGCTGTTGAAGGCTACAGCGGTTGCCGTTGCTATACAGACCAGCAAGAGGCTCATAAGACTGACACGCATTATTGACTGAATTGTAGGAACTCTCCGCTGATTATGGCCTTGCAGTACAGATCAATTTTCCATGCAGACAAAGAGACAGAATAGCCCTACTTAACCTTTCAATGTCACGTTGTACCGTCGGCGTAGGTCATAGCTGGAAGGCTTGAGCCTTTGTCAACTAAGCGCTCGCTGCCAGTACTTCTAAGCTTCCAGTCAACAGCTTCCCAGCTTGAATTTACCGATGGCGGATAGGATCAAACAAGTCAGTGCTGAGACTATTGGCGACAGCAAGCATTGCATGACCCATTTGAGAAGGAATATGCGATCTTGCTGTTCTTCCGAGCCAATTCTCTTCACCAAAGCGACTCATCGACACAACAGCCTTGACATCTCAATGACTTCTCTATCATCGCGCATAGCAAAGTATGATATCACTACTCTGAGTATGCCCCGTCTCGTGGAAAGGTAGCACAAGGTGCCTAACACGAGACTTAGTCGAAACTTTGTACTGGTGAGACCTCGAGAGAGTCTCAGAGAGATCTGGCTTTTGCTGAAGCGCAAACTTAGGAAGCAAGCATGAAGCTAGAAATGAAAAATGAACAAGCGTGTGCTCGAGTAGCTCTACTATCGTACATCCCTGATAATTCGCCAAAAATAAGAGATTCAGTGTTTTCATACACACCATATGTCCGATTGCCCTAACCAACCTCGCATAAATGGCCCGATCATCTTACACGGAATTTCCTCCTGCAAGTGAAAACATGCCCGGATAAAAAGAAAGCGAGTGCCGTAAGAGCTCTGACATGCGATCATGAGCGCTGCCGAAAGAGCCAAGTCTCGTATCATTGAGTTCCTATTTTGTCCTATCATGTCCTTCATCCGACTGTCATCCAGACCCCGATGTACCCACCAGCATCTCGACGACGTCGTGGTGGCCTTTCTTAGCTGCACGTGAGAGTGGTGTCTCGGATCCAACCTTCTTGTGGGGATCTGCACCATGATCTACCAGCAGCCGGACCATCTGGACGTTACCCTTACCAGCAGCATTCATCAATGCTGTCTCATTGCCCATGCTCTTTTCATCTGGGTTCGCGCCGTATTGCAAGAGCAAGTGAGCAAGCTCGATATCACCCCTTTTAGCAGCACGCCATAACGCCGTGTTGCCGCCCCCGGTTGCGGCGTCCACTTCCGCCCCAGAGTCGAGGAGGAGGCGGACTAAAGACAGATTACTGGCCTCGGCTGCGACCCATAAAGGCGAATTTGAGCCCGACGGCTTCTTGCCGACGTCTGCACCATAACTTATCAGTAATCGAGCGATTGCTTCTCGACCCTTAGAGGCAGCGTTGAAGAGCGCTGTACCCCCACCAGGGGGCGTAGCGTCTGGGTCTGCACCATATTCAAGCAAAGTCCGAGTTATTTCGAGGTTACCTTTGCCCGCGGCTTTGTGCATTGCTGTGCTGCCTCCTGGTGGTTTGGAGTCTGGATTCGCGCCTTTGCTTAGGAGTAGGGTCATGATAGCAGCATTCCCTTTCTCATACGCCCGGTACAAAGATGTGCTTCCGCCAGGTGGCGTTGCTTCAATGTCTATGTTGTCACGTTCGAGCAGCTTTTGCACAACAGTGGTGAAGCCTTTAGAAGTGGCCTTGTAGAGGGCTGGTTCGCCTCCTGAAGGTTTGGCCCTGACATCTGCACCTTGCCTCAGTAATAAGTCTACGATCTTTTCGCTTCCCTTAGATACTGCCGTATAAAGAGCAGACTCGCCTGCTGGTGGCGTAAGTTCAAGATCAGGTCGGCCTCTTTCTAGGAGCATTTGTACGATATGCCAATCACCATTCTCGACCGCTCGAGTGATTGCGGGCTTGGCACAGGCAGGTCTGATATTAGCATTGGCACCGCTATCGAGAAGGGTCTGGACTAGAGTTGCGCTGCCTTTCGATGCAGCGTGATACAGTGCCAATCCAACCGAGTCTTCTGAAGGTGCAAGCTCAGCGTTTACATCATCGCGCAGACGAGAATGTGAAGATCCGGCTAAGCAAATGTTTAGTTTAGAGAACGGTTCGATATCTGGAATAATCTGCACTCCTCTCTGTCCGAAGAAGCCTTCGTTCCATTCCTGAGTAACAGCGCTAATTCTAGCACATCTCGTGTACTCCCGCTCGGTTGATTCTTCATCCGGGTTGGGGTCTCTGGAGCTACCGGTAGCTCCTGAGCTGGGTTGCTGCAGTATGAGATGGTTGAGGAAAGCCTGCCAATCCTGGGACGTCAAGTCACGCTCTCGCATGATACTTTTCGCCCCCGGAAAGCTGATAGCCTGTGCCTTTGCATACCGTAATATCGGAACATGATAGGTCAGCAGTGGACTCTTTTTGCAGCTAAGGATGGATGCATCGCAAAGTATGCGGCGCCTGATATGAAAAGATGCTCCTCATTCTTGTATTTGGGGTGCTTCTTCTCCTTGGGAAATGTCGTGGTCGGCTGAGCGTGACTTGGTGAAGTTATGGGCTCTCCATGTGGATCATGGGTAGAATAGGGAGGCGGAGGCGGTAGCTCGTCTTCGTTATCCATCCTAGCCACGACTAAGTGTGGTCCTCGAAAAAACGAAAGAGACTGCTATTTCAGAGAACTGCAGACTTTGACTTTCAATGCTAAGATCGTCCGTCTTACCGCTCGACTCAGTAACACATCGTCCAAGAACGCAACAATAGTAATCAGTGAGCATGCACGCAGCTTAATGACTGTTATAAGTTTTATAAAGCTGCCTGATACGAAAAGTTGCACGCCAAAGCTAGTTCTAGATAACCCTGGAATACTTCAAGAGAGCTCAACCCTACCTTACGTAAGCAGAACGTCTGCTACAGGTTCAATACGAGTAGAGCTGAAGGAAAGAGTACCTCCCCATTTCCTTACTTGACTTTATCGTCTCACTTGCGAAGTCCATGAACCTTCCTACGGAGACTTCATATGCCTATTTACGGTATAAGGATACTCAAAACAATGCGTCTTCAAGCGAGCCAGGTGAAGCTCTGATAAACAGCCTTGCAGAACGTGGCGGAGGCCATGATGTCTTCTCCTCCTTCAAAAGAAGAGTTCATCACATCATTATAGTTGAAAATCTATCAGAAGAAGTCATGAGAGATCACATCTTCCATTTCTCGTCTACAAGCCTTATCCTAGCCCACGTCAGTTTTTGAGAGCCCAAACAGGAGGTACTGGCCAGCCCACACAACCAAATCACTGCGCAGAGCCCGTGCATATGGAAGCGCTCGCAATTCTCGGGGCAGCTAGCTCCATCGTAAGTAGCATTGATATAGCCACACGGTGCATAAAATCATTACGTGCGCTCAAGCAGCGATGGGACGATGCTAAGCTTACGATGACGCTCCTGATTGGGCACATCACTACGCTGAAGACGGCCCTTGGACAGATATCGAATTGGATGTCTATGGCCGGGAGCACATTATCTCAAGATAGTCAACTCGTTGCGGACCTCAAGAAGTCTCTGGAGAGTTGTGTAATATTGATCACCTTTATAGACGATCACATCTCAAGCCTTGTGACAGACCAGAATAGTGAGCTCCTTTTTAGAAGCGAAATTAAAGCTGTGTTACAAGACAGAAGAATGCAAGATTGCGTTGGCCATCTGAACAGCCAAACAGCGATTCTCAATCTACTGTTGACGGCGTTGAATTGGTATAAAATCTTCGTTCGGTGTTCACACCCATAGTTGACTTACTTTTCTTAGTCGCTCTCTTTCCGACCAGAACTCTATGTGATCAGATAGGAAAACCCGACATCTCATTGATCAGGTGAGGGACACTTCATCTTCCCTGATCTGTCTGCGTGACTTCACCTCATTCCAGAGCTCTCGTACTCAAACGATCGAGAGGTCTTTGATCTGGAAGAGGGTCTTTGATTTTGATGGCGGCGTGTTAGCATCAAAGGTCTACCTAAGGCAGCTTCGATCTTGGATGAAACATACCTTCCGTAGGCGAAATTTTTCAGAAGACGTGGAATCATCTACTACAATCAACAGACCAAAGAAGATTACCCAAAACGGTCGAAGTAAACCTTATCAGAAGGAACTTCCAGGATTTTTGCTACTTTTAGGGTCAGATGAACATGGAAAAGTGGCCCTCTTAGACAGCTTATAGAAATACCACGATGCGGAACAATGCTCGAAAAGATACAGACTATACAAGGATAAGGTTGTTGCCCGCACTTGTCAGGAGTTCTAAGCTAAGCTCGTAGCTTTGCGGTCAGACATTGGTTTGCTTCAATCCGAAGAGATCATGACCGAGGTCCAACCGGTCCTTGAACACGACCTCTTTTCCGAGTCTACTGCTATATCAACCAGTCTTTTAGCGGCTATCCTGGTATTGTGCAGAGACTATACCTTGAAGCAACGTTTGCAGGACCTCACTCTCCTCAAATCGCATTCGAGCATTCATTAGTAAGTGAATATAAGCGTTTATGATCCACGATTCCGACTGACCTCTGAATACCATCAGCTTCCTCAAAGCTATTGCTCGAATTGCACGGAATGATTATGTACCAACAGCCTACAAGATCGACATGTTGAACCAGCTGGAACTCGAGAGGGAAAAAGTATATGTCAAGAACTTCACCTTTGCGAAAACCTGGCCAACGGAAAGGGACATCAAATCTTGGATCCCACACTCTGATATCGCAAAGAAGTTCATATTTGTGATTGATCTCTCAGAATATGACGAGATGGTCGAGCGTGACGCAGAAGATCAGCATGACAGCTGTGTCACATTGTGGCTAGCTGCCGATATGATCTGAAGGACCTAAGTCATTTTGACGGTGATGACGTTCAGCTAATCATGTTGATTCTGTTTTTTCGGAAAGCTTTGCACTCAAGCTGGCTTCCAGACCATTCGGAAAGTACTACCCTGGCCATGTCGGCGAGAGAACCCCGACTTCCGTCATGAATTTCATCGGAGACCAGATCAGGAGAAGGTGGTCTTCCCCCCGTAGCACAATCTGTACCTGGGCTTGGGAAGAAGAAGACGATCAAGGACTTCATCTAGTCACCGATAAGGTGATGCGACAAATAGAACAAATAGAACTCCATCATGCATACACTTACGTACAATGACTTGCTGTCCTAGTCAGTCGGGTGCGTAATATAGCTAACGATGTCAAAGACTTCTTGGCTTTGTCTGAGAGCAAACAAGCCAAGATTCAAGCCAAGATTCAAAAGGACTCTTTACACATGAAAGCATCATTTCGGAGCTTCCGTTAGTGGTTGTCTACTCATTCCATACCTGTTCGATCTTGTAACAAACGCGTCGTAGCTCTATGTCAACGCAAGACGTTCACTCGAAACAGAGGGTGAAACGGAAAAAGGATACACCATTGGGAATAGGGGCGATCATCTTAGGTTCCGGCCGCCTTCGAGTTGTTCCTTATATTCTGGGTCATTTCGGTCGCAACAGTGTCAAGACTAATATTCTATATTTCCGTTACCTAGTAAAAGGCTGATCTGAAGTGGTGAGCTGAACAAGAAATAGCTCTTTAGTTAAGAGCAGCGCAGACTACCTTTGTTATTAAACTTATTATGAGCTCCTCGATTAAGGTACTGGGTCATATCTCGCTCTACTCTCTCGCTAGTTCTTACGTGCCACACGATCCCGGCTCCTTACCACCGGTATTACAAGTCAACTCAGGGTTGTGTGACCGATCATCTATGCTACACACTCAAAGAGGCATCAATACAACCAATGCAGCTCCTATCCCAAAACCTCCCTCGAGGAGCACCGTAGACTCACAATTCAGCAGACGACGAACAAAAACGGTTCATCTGAACGCAAAGCTCACCCCAAGCAAGGAAATCAATCTTAGTCTTAACAACAGCAAATTCTAGAAAGTTCATGGCCATTCGAAATGCATTAATGATGGTACGTACACCTTTCTCTCCAGATCTCCAATTCGCAACACCATCCGCATTCATCGCAAGCCTCTTATTCGCATCTTCTTCCCTCGATGCTTGAGTCGAAGAGCCTGAGGTTGAGATCGAATACTAGGTTTGGGGGTGTTCCCTATCAGCGCCGTACTGGTTGGATGAAACAGGTGTCATGATCGAGACTCGACGATCTAAGTAGAAGACACGGTATAAGGATTTTAACATTGTTGCTTCGTCGATTTCACGTACCATCTGCGAAATTAAAAGTCTTAGACGATGGCGAGTCGCGAAGGTTACACCCTTTCTCATTGTAGATTGAACTTTGATGAACCACCTTTGCTGTTGGGTGATTGTTTCAACCGTTTTTCAATCAGACACTCCAGGCTCCAGGAGGCTGTTTCTAGTGGGTCATGCTGCTAACCAGGCTCATCCGGGCTACTCCGTCAAAAAAAGGATAATTAGTGCATGGACACGAGCTCGAAAGTGAGGCACAATAGAGGTCAACAATCGAGTATGATGTACCTGGGGTAAGTGGTGAACATTTTCACCTACAATTCTCGCGAATTTCCAAGAGGCCTAATGATGCCAAGCCTATGTCCGGTTTCCACAAACACAGCTCTGATTGGTCCGTTTGTCAACTTTCTTGTTTGCTCCCCTCCAAACACCTTAGTTGCCGCTGAGACCCGCGCTACGATGGTATTTAACTCCAGGCAAGAGGTCTGAGAACCTGTCGCCCAAACCACACATCTTGATTCTCATCAGGCAATTGAGCTTTCTACTCCAATCTCTCCCGCTATGGCAGATACAGATGCGTGCTGCGCAAACTGCAGCAAGACCGCGTTCAACGCACCCAATCTCAAATTCTGTGCTAAATGTCGGGTCACGCGTTACTGTTCCCGTGACTGCCAAACGGCGCACTGGAAAGTGCACAAGAAAGTGTGCGCCAAACAGGCTGCTTCCGCCGGTGCCGGCACTTCCAACAATGCCAGCACCAGCACACCCGAGACCGACAACAATAACACCGACTCCGAGACCCCCGCGTCAAGAACCTAGAGCAGCACATCGCGAAACCCTTCACGCGCCTCGACAAAAACACCTGGCTGCACGACCGCCCCGAAAAAGACGTGTACAAGCTCCTGATCGACGCGTTCCGGATGCGCCAAGAAGACTGCTGCAACTTCGACGGCCAGGTTGACAAGGACACCATTTACACCGGCGCGCCAGACAGCCTTGCCGCATTCCGCAAGTTCCTGCAACTGACATCGACACGAGCGAATCTGCTTCCTTCGTGGTGGAGCTCCGAGAAGCAACAAGAATGCGAGGAGTTCGGGTTAGGCGGCAATTGGAGTAATTTGAAGCGTAAAGTCAACAAAGCGGCGATCCAGGAGCATTATGGCGAGGACAAGATGCCCATGCAGCTGAGGATGTTCGGCGAGGCGGTTTATGGGCGGGGGCCTGGTGGGTCGGACGGGAAACAGATGAGGCAGATGTTGATGAGCATGGAGAAGGGAGGAAGCGATGGTCGAGTCTACTCCATGATGAGTGTGGCACCCTAGTTGCCTGGGAAGCTTAGACCCCGGGAAAGCGGAGGCTGACTGAAATGGCCGACCGTAAGTGCGAGAACTGCATTGAAGAACTTGAAGACTAACTTTTTATCGACAAAGTATGGGGGACTGTTGATGTCATGGTACCAAATAGACCCCTGGCTGCCAGTTACAATACTAAAGGCTATGCATCTGCTTGAGACGCTTTCCTGCCTGAAATGAGATTCGTGGTCCTACTGGCTGTTTGATCTAGTCGAGAAAGTGATTTCCTGAACTGCTGCAAGAGTAACGCCATAGATAGGGCTAAGCGTCCCCAGAGGTAAGTCGGTGTGATTTGATAGTCTCAGAGTGGCTTACCCCCGTCATCAATCACCTTAAACCTATTCATCTCCAATGATTCAGTGCATCCCAAAACGACCGAGAGCTCTTAGCGCATTCGCGAACAACGAGAAGCAAGCCCATCTTGGCGTGGAAGTCAAATGGACAAAAAGAAGTAGCCTATGCCGAGATACCACGGAAGGAAGTCCATGAACGAGCTACTGTAACGAGTGTCTTTGATACACCCGTCATTTGGCTCTAGGACTTCCATCGTAATGCAAGCATACCAATTTCCATTAAATTAGATGGTCAGCCAACGCTTTTGCCAGCAAAATGGTTGAGTATCGCTTACAGATTGTCGATGTCAGTATGCTGACTGTTACACGAGCTTAGTCAGCATTATCAAGATACTTCGGCTCCACAATCAAGCGAAATTTGTCACCTCGCTGGAGAAGCATACAGACACTGCGCTTTGTACCCCAGAAGTAACCACCCAAGCAATGGAGATGTTCTTTGACATCGTTGCAGAATTCCAGATGCACGTGGCTTTAGCATGAAACCGTCCCGTAGTATCTTCTGGAGTCAGCATTGCCATTGTCGAATAAGCATTGATGGACTATTCATCCAATGTCCAAGCATCTGTTGTATCTTCAGCATCGGCGAAGTGGATCTTTTCTGCCGACTTGTCACTTTGGTAGACTTCTCGGTTGAAGTCACTATCCATCCGGCGGCGAAATATGACGCTATGAATAGAGCGAGGACGCGTGCAGACTCCTGGGTATTGGGTTGAACCTGTAACCCTCCGAGGAAGTGCATTCACCGATTTATGAAATGCAACAAAGGATTTAGGAAGTGCGAGTAGAGACGTCACGTTCATCGTAGCAGGATGTGGAGAGCCCACACTGGCGTATAGTCATCTCAAGTGCTAGGAGAATCATTTCTAAGCATCCGGGTTCATTCCTAAGCACCAGCGCAACCTCCGAGCCAATCATGGAAATCCAGATTAATAAATAGTCTCCAGCTGTCTTTACTGTAGAGAGATGTGCATTACATGGCTCACCGGCAGCCGTTTCCTCTGGTGGATTGGTCCACAATGTCATAGCTGCTTAGTAAGACACTATTCAGTCATCTTCTTCTCTTCATTTGACTTATGAAAAAGTCAATCGACATTTGTGTCTACCGTTCCCGTCCCGCAGCCACTGAATGCAGGTCCCCATCGAAACATCCGAGACATCTGCACCATGCAAGCACCGAACGGCGTCGTACATGAATTATCACTATTCCTACCGATCCAAATCATTGAAACTGATTGTTCCTGTAAGATGTCTCGGGAGGAAAGGGTGTTCCTGCAGAACTTGAGAATGACGACGGTTCTGTGCTGCGAGGTGTCAAAGAATGTCCTGGTTGCTGTTCCCCGTGTTTCTCTCTTCTCTTTGCTTGATTCAATTAGGGGTGTTGGACTAGTGACTTTCCTTTTTTTGTTCTGGAATATCTCATTGTCTCATTTGAGACCTCAGGCTGGAAACTTATGAGATAAGAAGTCGACGAAGATGCAAATCGTAACATTTTCGGAATTATCTTGGCTTTATTTCATTACCTCGAAAAGCAAGGCGCACAAGACTTCGTCGGAGTAATAGAAAGTATCACTGTACTTATACCCTGGAGACCTAGCGAAGTGCGAGCGCTGCTAGGTATCTGAGAGAACTCGTCTTTCGTCTTTTCGCAGTCCAAGGAGTCACGAAAGGTACGCAAATCTGCACGATAGACTGCGCATGAAGGCTGAAATCCATCAGTTAGAGACTGAAAACCGATCGTCGTCGTAGTCATGTGCCTATTCACAGTCGAACCCCCGCCAAAGAAAATCTCATCGCGATCTTCCTCGGCAAGGTCACGACGCGACTCTTCACCATCGAAGCCAACACGCGTTATCAACTTGCCCATATCGGGTCTCCCTACATACCCCATCCCTATCGAGCAAGGCGACTTTGCTGGTGGATGGATCGTAGGTCAAGCGCACGCCGAAGCACAAGCACAGCGAGCAGAGAAAAGCACACTACCTCAACAAGGTACATGCCAGAAACCACCGACATGTTGCCACGGGAACCGTCGATGCTCTACCACGTCCTCGATATCGATGCGAAGCTTCCGGCAAGTCAGCAGAAAGATCAAAGAAATCTGTCGTAAGCAAGACGAGGAGGGAGATAGTAGAGAACGAGATAGACGGAACAGGCTTCAAGAACTTGCTGGGTGGGAGAGACTAGGAAGGGTCAGAGACAGGCGTAGCTTTGAACGGTTGGAGAAGGGGGTTGAGAGAGATAGAGAAAGGCATCGAGTAGAGCAACTGATCGATGATCGACTACGACGCCACAGTCGGAGGAATGATCGCTTCGACACAACAAGGCTTCGGGGAGGGTATGACTACCATGAGCGTGCATGGTGAAAGGCAGCTACCATTAGGGAGGAACAGACTAGAGCAGGACATACACTCTTATAAATTCTTGAGGCACTGAGCGATCATTCTTGTGACCTTTGTAGAGTATTCTCCTTCGATTCCCGATGCCAAATTATACCCGCCTCACAAGACCGTCTGCCGTATCATCCGAAGACTGGTCGGTTCGATGCACTGAATTGCCACCGAACAGGGAATTTCGTATGGCTGGCGATTTGGCCTCTCGAGGAGGCAAGCCATTTTCGATCGTGATCAGTGAATGGAAAGCAGGAAAGGCGGATACCTTCTCGGCTCCGAAGAATTAGCTCCACGTGCGGGCCCACAGTATTTGGGTGTCCAGAATGACAGCTTCTGTTCTGTCAGCTAGCTGATTTTTTACCGAGACGAGCGTACCTCATCACGACGAAAAGGAAGCCATCCCACTTGCCGAGAGTGCAATCCACCAAAGAAAAAGAAAAGAAAAAGGGCACCTTCTTTAATGATAATAAGGTAATGCTCCTATTCGGCTATAAGGATAAAAGCCGGATCCGATGAATTTTTTCATTTTTGCTTTTTCTTTTTCTTTTTCCTGCAGCAGCCGTTCCTCGGGTAAAGCGGGAGAGATGCAGCTAGGCAGTCAGGGTCCGAGAGAACGTGCTCGCATTGACCGATTTGATTGGTTGCTGCCAACTGCATTCTTCGATTCTGAGTTTTTTTCCCACGTTGCGACAACGGCGCCCAGCAAACATGGCAATCAACGGTGCCGCTCAAGGAGCCAATCCAATTCATCCTTACCGGTGGAGAGGCTCGACGGATGATAGATCCTCGAGCCTGCTGCTCGAAAATTCGCTCGCCTTGTCCTGGCCGATCACTCTTGCCTGATTAGAAGCCTCTGATCGTGTGGGGAAGCTCTATCGCCATCTTACTTCCCAAAACCTCTCCACTTGCTGCTTCCTTCTTCTCTTCCGCACAGCAACTCGGAATATTCTAATATTTGCCGTTCACCATCGTTGTCCCAGGCATTCTTACGTCCAACACGCTTGGGGAACGCGAGCCAACAGGTAACGATAGGTAACGAGAGTGAAAGATACCTCTCAACCGTCATCCAACAAGAGGTCAGCTATTGATTGGTTTGAGCCAATCGAAGGGTCGCTTGATTCCACGTGAAACGTTAGCACGCCATCGTGGAACCACTGTGAGCCATTGGAAAGCCGTGACATCGGAACGTGCTCTGCCTTGTTACCCGACGACAGCCCAGATAGCTACCAGTGATATCAGCATCTCCATAAGGCTGATCGGGCTTTTTCTCCTCTTCCCGACCACACAACAACTAACTTTGATGATCGTGTGGCTGTCGCGTCCCGACTAAACGGTTCGCTACGTGAATATAAGCCTTTGCCATAACCTTGGCCTTGCTTGATTTCACCTCTGCTGCATCTTCCCGTATAGCTTCAAAGATCGATATCGACAAGTTCATTGATTAAGATCTCGTACAACTGCGAAGTCTGAGTCGGTACACAGCATGACCGACTACGGTCCAGCTGCCCCTCATGGGCCTGATATGACGGGTACCCACAATCCCATCCACCAAATGGACCAGAACGAGAGGCAGATCTTCGACTATCTGATCAAGCCGGACGACCTGTACGATGCCAACGGCGTCTACTGGGCCGATCTGCCTTTCACCCAACGTGTCAGGTTCGTCCTCGGCGTCGACAGTAGAGAGTCGAGCAGGGAAGCTGGCAATGTCTGGAGAATGTTCAAAGCCGACCCGCTAAGCCCTTTTGCGTATTATTTCAAGAACATGGTTCTTCCTGGTGCTGGGCTCGGTCTAGAAGGGTCAGTCCACACAGTACCTTAACGTATCATATAATGGGGACTGACAACTCACAGTTACGTCTTATTCTCCATCGGCAACATCAAGCCACTCTTCCAGTCAGCTTTCAAATCTTGCTGGGGGGCAAAATCAGCTATCTGCAATGTGACTTGGATCTACGCCGTGGACTACCTCGAAATCTGTGGCATAATAGTGGGACAGATCTTGGTCGGCATTCTTGGTGACTGGTATGTGAAATTGCCCTTCTATCCTTGCTTTTTGACAGGCTAATCGAAGCTAAGGCTTGGTCGTCGATGGGGCCTTATTCAAGATGCTGTCATTATGTTTCTCGGCCTCATCATGCTCACTGCATCCTGGGGTGTCACCCTCAACGGTTGGGTAATCTGCTACGCCTGGTCGCTTTTCTTCTATGGTATTGGCGTTGGTGGCGAATATCCCATGACTGCTACCTCTGGCATGGAAAATGCCGTGGGCTCAGGAAAGGTCTCGACAAAGGAAGATCGTCTGCATCGCGGACGCAAAGTCACCAGCGCTTTCTTGATGCAAGGCTGGGGTCAATTCTTCAACCAGGTCCTCCTTATTCTTCTACTGCTGGTCTTTCATCATGGAAGCGGGAATCCACCGTACTCGGAACTAGCCGCTCAGTGGACGTACAGGGTATCCTTTGCCGTACCGGCCGTTGGCACATTATGGCTCGTCTACTATCGTACATACAAGATGAAGGCTGCGTCAAAGCAATTAGCCGCAGCCAAGAAGAAGAGCAAAGTGACTGGCTATGATACCGAGTCTCTCAAGCTTACCTTTACTTACTTCGGCCCACGGATGATTGCTACAGCTGGCGCCTGGTACGCCAACGACGTTTTCTTCTATGGCAACAAGCTCTTCCAGGGCGAATTCATCAAAGTCATCAGTCCAGGAAATTCGTCTGTCATGACAGGCTGGTTGTATAATCTGATCAATGTTGGCGTATCACTTGTCGGTTACTATCTTGCCTGTAAGTCTGTCCATAGCTCTTGCGCGAACCTAAGCTTATCACAATAGCCTTTATGATCGACAACAAGCTATACGGACGGAAGAACATGCAAATGGTTGGATTCCTTCTGGACTTCATCCTTTTCGTCGTTCCAGCTTTCAGATACGAGTATTACACCAGCAAAGCTGGTGTGACCGCATTCCAGACAATGTACTTCCTGTCGTCATTCTTCAACCAGTTCGGTCCCAACGCTGTTACCTTCCTCGTCGCCGCGGAGGTCTATCCAACGCCTATCAGAGCAACCGCCCATGGCATCTCCGCTGCTTTTGGTAAACTTGGTGCATTGACTGCTGCGGTGATGTATAACTACATCACCACTCAGCAGAAGTTTTACATTGTCCCGTGGTTTGGACTAGCCGGCATGCTTGTGACCATTCTCTTCCTCCCGGACACCACAGGCCTCGACCTCAAAGAGCAAGAACGCCGTTGGCAGTTCCTCCGCGCTGGCCGTGACGCAGACTACCATGGTATCGCGGTTCACCCGCAGCACTTGTCATGGTGGGAGCGTTTCCGCGGTGTTGGTAAGCACTATAACCCTGATATGGATTACGCCCAGAAGATCGAAGAAATGCGTTCCGATTGGGAAAGGACGCAGGCTTCCAAAGCTGACGAAAAGGGCCATCATGAAGACGAGGATGATTACGAAGAGACATTGTATTCCAGCGATGTGTCCACCTTTTTCGAAAAGACGAGACACAGCCCAACGATTGAACCAAATGAGAAGATTGGCGACTTCGATGATGTTAAGGTACAATAGCTGCGCCATCCATGGGCTGATACAGTGTTCTTCGGGCGGCTTGGTAGCTCAAAATTGTCGAGCTAGAATGGACATAGGTCAGATAGCTTTACTGTTCATATTGAAAGACTTTTGATGCGACAACGATCTGCATGGATTCCTTCGTCTCATTCATACCCCACCCCGGGCAAAGCCCATGTGCTCAGTCCACCACTCCTTCATGCCACACTCGTCCAAGTACGCACCCAGATCTTTCATCTCCTCACATTCCCGCACATGCCCTGGCTCCAGTGTCAATCTACCCTTGTCATCTTCAAGCTCCTCCATCTTGAGCATCCTGTAATCTTTATACCGCAACCTCTTGACCACATCAACCCACTCTTGGACCGCGTCCTGTGTTTCCGCTTCCGCGAGCATGACGCCTGGCGGTCGACCGGTCTTTAGCACCACGGAGCAAGAGAGGGATTTCGCGGCTTTAGTGAGGGCTTGGATTTTCTTGCGGGAGGTCATATGATGCGTTTTTATTAGAGCGCGATGAAGCATCTTGCCAGTCACAACCTTAGTCGATGTGAGGGAGAAGGATAGAAATGAAATGCGATCGAGTGACGTTCGACATTCGAGAACCCTAGACCTACCCAGCAATCTCCGCCGACATCATCGCCTGCAGCTTGAAAACCCCTCATCCCTCCACAGAGTTAAACAAACAATCGGCACGATGACGGACTCTGCTACCTCAACCCCCAAATCATATTCCACAGACCCAAATCTCTACCTCTACACATCATTGACCGCCGGCTCCTCTCACATCATCACTGCTACTTCTAGGTTAGAAACGATCCTAAAAGCCAACAAAGTTCCCTTTCAAGCTCTCGATGTCGCGACAGACGAGAAAGCGCGAATGCTATGGGGACGAAGAGCAGGCAAAAGAAAACTACCCGGATTGGTGCGAATGGGCATGATCGTTGGCGTGCGTCATATCACATCAAATCAATTACTCTGAGTGCATGAAAGCTAACGCGAGTTTGTGCAGGATCTCGAAGAAGTGGAAGAGTGGAACGAATATGGTGAACTAAAAGACCACGTTGGTGGATCTCCTGCACAACCATCTACACCTACACCCTCTCCAATGAAAACTCCCTCCAAAGCGCCAATTGCCGCATCAGCTTCGACACCTTCTAAACCTCCGCCATCCCCGTTATCAGAGACCCCTAAACAAAACCCCTCCACCGCTGTCCAGACACCGCCTCCAAGACCACCTCCGCAGACTGCAACAGATAGTCCACTCACCACGGCCATGCGACAAGCAGGCTTTGAAGCCGCGAAACGGGCAGGAGACGCTAAAAAGGCAAAGCTATTCGCGTCAAAAGAGCCAGATAAGCTTGAGGGAGAAGGGGAGAAAGAAGGAGGCTTAGACGAGGAGGCTCCAGAGAAACTCGATAATTCAGGGCCCTTGAGTATGCCGCCACCAAGCGGGACTACGGAAGCGCAAGACGCCAAAGAGCCGGAAAGCAAAGGGGCAGACGTGGAGTCAAAGGCGGACGAAACACCAATCGTCGAATCTGCCGTGGATAAAGGGACAAAGCCAGATGAGGGCGAAGGGGAAGAACATGGGAAGGCTGGTGCAGCGGGCGACATTGAGAACCTCAGGGATGAGGGTACCGACCTCCCATTACGAAACATTGGAAAGGATAACGACACCGAAGTTGCACATCCGCACGGAACGATGGACCCAGTCATTACCGCGACCGGGCAAAAGACCGAGGAGGGGGACAAGAAAGGAGACACTCAGGGGCTAGAGGAGGACGGTGGGCTAAAGGATGCGGTCAACAAGAGGAAGGACGAAGAGGATTCAGCGGAAGATGAAAACGGTGGACATCGGGTTACGCAGACAATGGCTGTTAACGCCGTCACTGACGAGGTAGAGAGCTTACCAGGTAAGAAAACTCAGGATCAGGCTGCTGCGAAGGGAGAAGAGGCTGGAACCAGTGTCGGTGATTGAGGGGGAGACTTTACCTTGTGGTGTAGCGTGTAGTCACAAACCCGGTCATAAGCCAGCTTGCCCAGAATCAGGCCCAGTCGCGAGGAAACTCTGATTGATTCGTGAAATTGATATTTCATGGCACGGCATGCATGGTGAACTAGCATATGGTGACGAATGCCCACGCTGCTACGACTCTTCGAATCTGTTATCTACAATGGATACTAGGGATCAATGCTTACATGTACCTTACTTTCAAGCTCACACTGAGAGTTTCTCAACCCACTAGTGACAACCCATTGAGCCCTAAGAGTAATGTAGGATCTTATCTTATCGATTGTGCCTTGGCGCCATCCGTCTCTCGCCTTCATCCAATCAAGCCAATCCACTGGCAACTCCATTCCAAATTCAACAGGACATACTCTGCTTGGCGCGTCATCAGCCATGCTCTTCTTCAGGTAAATCCTCCCCGTTTCTCATCCTCTGTACTCGCAGCAGGTGTTCACCCGCCATCCAGCCGGAGTTCCTCACCCCACGTCTCAATACAACAGCTTTACCTCAATACTCAATGCTACGAACTAATCATTGGCGTATAGTTTCTTCAAAACACTGGTCGACCAAGAAGTTATCGTTGAGCTTAAGAACGACATCAGCATCAAAGGCACACTGAAATCTGTGGACCAGTATCTGAACATAAAGCTGGATGATATAGGCGTGCTGGAAGAAGTGCGGTACCCGCATTTGGTGAGTCGACCCGTGAGGACGAACAATAAGTCTCCAGGGCTCAGATCATGTCGACATGCGATGGGAAGCTGGGCGCAGGCAGGCATTGCGGGACAACGAAATACCTGAAGAAGCCGACACGGCCTCACAGAGCGCATTGAGCTAAGCTGGGCCCATGGAGGAGAAAAGGGCTAACATCTTGTGGAATCATAGTCATCGGTCAAGAATGTATTCATAAGAGGAAGTGTGGTGCGATATGTGCATTTGCCTGCTGCGGCGGTAGATACGGCGCTGCTGGAAGATGCGACGAGGCGAGGTGAGTGGTACACCTTGGGAAGTGTATCTCAGGATGCGAGTACATGCTGATGAATGTACTGTTTGCATAGAAGCCGAGCAGCAGGCGAGTAAACCGAGATGACAGGACACTATGAACATCTACCACCAATACATCTCATGAGAAGGAGGCACAAAAGCCACAGACTCCCCCAGAACGAGACGATGCTCGTAATAATGTGGAACACGGTTATCAAGCCACATAGTGCCATATTGCGATGTCGGGAAACGGCCGAGACGGCAATCTTCGAATTGGGACAGTCAACAGAGCTTAGGCAGGACTCACTGACGGTCAAAAGCGAGGCAGGAGGAGGCCGCGAGATTGCTTCAGTCTAGATTAGGTATGCTAGCTGCTGGGAAATTGACAAAATGTATCTCTCACCCAAGTCGCGAAGTCATGATCTCGATAACCCGTTCAGACTCATGCACGATCTATGTACCTGCCCAATTATCATCAATGCTTCGAAACAGATCTTTACAAGATCCTCGCACTCCATCCTGCAAAGCAGTCATGCAGCTATCATTACGATCATTTACACAAGTCTAGATGAAGTTTGCTTCAGGGAACATGAGATCCTCAACATTCGCGCAGACCCATGCATATGTCGCAGGGGAAACATGCTACGACTGCTGTTCAGGGGGACGCAGTCGTTACTGAGACTTTGAAGCATACTGAGTAGTAGATTTGGATCTCTAGTCGCCTTGGTCTATACAGAGCCGCCGGCACAAGAGCCCAAGATCGTGTACTAAGGTAAGTAACTTTATTCTACCCTGAAGGCATGGACAAAAAGCGATATAAGATCTGCTGATGAGCTATGATTCTATCTTACACCCTTTGGGAGATTCAAAGCTATACATTCTTTAAAACTTAGAGGAGGTCGCGAAGTCGTGAGATTTTGAATTTCGCCAAGAAGTTCAGCCCTATGTGTCATGTGGTGACCTGTCGATCTCGCGTAAAGTAGCGTATCATCCCAAATGCTTGGCTCCAACCTTTCAGCACAACTCCATCTCCCAACAATATCGTACAGTTGCAAGTCAGGAACATAAGACTGAAAATATAGTATCACAACCACAACCGGGGACTAGCATGTTCCGCAAGCCACGAGAAACCATCCCCTCCCTCGCCGACATCGCCCCCCAAGCCCCCTCCACCGGCCGCCCACCCACTCCCCCAGACCCATCCCAACGGCCCCCCTCCCGTCCAGGGACTCACTACAAACCCCCAATGGCGATTCCCACAACCCCCCTCCTGGGTCGAAGCAAATCCACCGCCAAGCCCACGCCCCGCGCAGCCTCATCAGCGGGCAAAGTCAAAACGAACGGAAACGGGAACATTCTCAATTTCTTCCAGAAGAGCGCGGCTCCGAAGTCGGAGGCTGTGATCAGGGCGGAAGAGAGCCTGTTCTTGGATGATGATGATTTTGGGACCGCGCCGGGGATGGGTGGGGGATTTGGGAAGGTGCTGCAGACGCCGACGCCACCGAGGGAGGAGCGCGGGGATGGGGGGTTGCTGGGCGTGGATGAGGAGGAGGAGCTGTCCAGGTTTAATGAGGCTGATGGGTCGGTCAAGAGACGGAAAGTGGAGGATACGCCGAATACGCCGAAGCGTTCGACGCCTTCGCCGGGTAGCGATGTTCCTGCGAGGAAGAAGCCATTTTTCGCGAGGACCGAGAGCGAGGAGGATACCAATAAGCAAAGTGCGGGAGACTCGAGGGCTTGGGCGGGAATACCAAGGGGCACGTCAAACGTCACGCCTGAGGCCATTCCAATACCAGATCGTGCCAAATCAAAAGACAGCGAGGCCATTTCACATCCGATACCTTCTTTAAAGCAAGAGTCTACGAGTTACGGGGAGACGAACGACTTTGACGGCATAGAAGATTTTATTGATGATGAGTTTCCCGAGGAGGGTGAGGAATACCTTGAGCGAAGATGGATGCAAGAACAGGCGGACTTGGAATTGGGTCTTGAGGAAGATGAAGAAGATGAAGGAGGAGTCGCTGTGGACGACAAGACTATAAAGGAGGAGTCGAAAGTCGATACTAAGATCGTGATGCACAATGAAGAGACAAATTCTTGTCCTATCTGCTCTGCTTCACTGGATGGCATTACGGATCAGGTGAGTTTCAACGCAGGACATCGCTCATTTTCAACTAATGGAATATAGGAGGTATCTGTGCACGTCAATGGCTGTCTCGATGGAAAACCTGTCCCACTGCCGAAACGGTCACCGCTCCTCAAACCGCAGCCAAAGCCGCCTGACGTAAAAGAAAAATCAGCCCCATACAAGCGTTTTCAGAGGGCTGCAATCGCGAGGCCCGGTCAAGAGAATCCATTTGGTCTGACTTCAACATCAGGGACTTCCTCTTCGGCCTTCTCTACGCTTATGTCGGGTCACGCGGAGGATGCTGCATGGGCGAATGCAGCCGCAGCCGAAGCATCCTCAAGAGGCAAGCCGGCATATCAACGGACCTGTCCATTTTACAAGATCTTACCCGGCTTCTCTATCTGCGTTGACGCCTTTCGCTATGGTGCGGTAGAGGGCTGCAAGGCATACTTCCTGAGTCATTTCCATAGTGACCACTACATCGGTCTCACGTCTTCGTGGTGTCATGGACCTATCTACTGCAGTCACGTCACGGCCAACTTGGTTCGGCAACAGCTACGTGTGGACCCAAAATGGGTATTCGATCTGGACTTCGACCAGAAGATGGAAGTACCTAACACCGGCGGGGTGGAAGTCACTATGATACCAGCCAACCATTGTCCAGGAAGTTCTTTGTACCTTTACGAGAAGGTCGTCGGGAAAGGGAAGAACCCAAAAGTGCAACGAGTACTGCATTGTGGAGATTTTCGAGCTTGTCCAGCACATGTGCAGCATCCGCTGTTAAGACCAGATGTCGTCGATGCCGTGAGTGGGAAAAATATTGCTCAACAGAAGCTCGATGTTTGTTATCTTGATACTACCTATCTCACGCCCAAGTACGCCTTCCCAAGTCAAGAAGAGGTCATCAAGGCCTGCGCAGACATGTGTGTTAGTTTGAGCAAGGACTTCGTGGACCAGGACGACAGCTGGGAACAAACGAAAAAGGAGCGGGCCGGCAGCGGCATGGTAAAATTTGTCCGTAAGGACTCTGCTATCAAAGAAGAAGACGACACCAATTCAGACTCGCCCAATGGTAAAGACAAGAAATCAAGAGGCCGCCTCCTGGTAATCGTGGGAACGTACAGCATAGGCAAAGAGAGAATATGCTTAGGGGTCGCCCGAGCACTCAACAGCAAGATCTACGCACCACCGAACAAGCAGAAGATCTGCGCAGCGCTCGAAGACCCCGAATTGAGCGCCCGACTCACCAACGACCCCCTGGAAGCGCAGGTACACATGCAGATGCTGATGGAGATACGCGCGGAGACATTGGCAGACTACCTCACCGGCTTCAAACCGCACTTCTCACGCATTGTGGGCTTCAGACCTTCGGGGTGGAACTACCGACCCCAAACAGCCGTTTCACCGAGTCCCCTGCGGTGCAAACGGTGCTGCACTCGCACAATTGGAAATCCAGGTACTCGATGGCGGAGTTGGTGCCTCAGCGGGGCAGCACCCGGGAATCGCACTGCTTCGGGGTGCCGTACAGCGAGCACAGCAGCTTCCGGGAGCTGACGATGTTCTGCTGCGCGCTGAGGATCGATAAGATCATTCCGACGGTGAATGTGGGGTCGGCGAGGAGCAGGGAGAAGATGAAGGGGTGGATTGAGAAGTGGGCGATGGAGAAGAAGAAGAATGGATTGTACAAGGTGGGCAATGAGCAGACGGCTTGGTGAAAGAGGAATTCTACGAAGCGCTCTCAAATGGAAGCTATAGAATACGCGGAAGTCGCGTAAAGGTACGGAGGTACATGCATTGGTGATGATTGGTTCAAGGGATGGTGTCAGAGGATGAGGCTCTCGCAGGAGATAAAGATGGCAGGCCGGGTATCTGGAAGCGATGCCAACCAGCTTTGATACCATCTACCAAGCTCGAGAGCTGCAGGGCAACTCTGGGCACATGCAGAAGGCAGAATGCAGATTATGCAGATTGTGTAGATTATGCATGCAATCTTGACGGATCATGTGGCCCACAAAACTCCCTGCTGAGTGCCTACAGTGTGGTGAGACAAGCACAGACCAGTCGATGACCATGTGGACCCTGCGCGTCGGCTATCAGCAGAAACGAAACGTGGAATATTTATAATTTCTAATTGAGCCTCCTGATCAGTCTCCCGGTGGATGATTCCTCGAACCTTTCCATCTTGCCGTTATTTTGAGATGATCTTTGTTTCATCACCTGTTTCGCCATCATGTTGACTGTTTCCGGCCTCCCGTTCTTTGTCTGGGGAGAAGAGATGGTGGGGGATCCCTTTAGTGGGGTCGCACCGTTGCAGATCTAGACCTCATCCCGCCTCATCCTGCCTGGAGAATATCCAATTGATCAGTCACCGCCTTCTTGGGAACCACATTTATCTTGGCTATTCTGCACCTGCCTCTTGTCTCGAGGGTAGCGCGATGAAGGATGCGTGACCTCTCGATAAACCTTCACCCTCTCGCTTCATGATTCGACATCCTTGAACGCCAAGCGCTATCATGCGTCCAGAATTCATACCCAAGCTCCAGCTCAGCCTCCTCATCAATCACAGATAACATCTGACCCTCCCCCCATCTTCGACCAAACCTCATAGCAATTGGGAGTTGCGCCGAGCGACGAGCTGCAACTGCTTCACCGCAGCCGAACCTGTACATAATCCATATCTAGAGAAAGGATCCACACAATGGCGAGCACAATCATCTCAACAGTCACCGCGACGATAACAGCACAGGCTACCGCCACGAGTGTAGCAGATCAACGAGCAGCAAGTCAGGGTGGAATCATCGAAGGCGAAAACCCCAGCAAATATGACTCTAAGAACCCCATCATCATTTTCATTATCCAGGTAAGTCGATCAGAACGCCAAGCTGCGACTCTTCTAACAGGATCCACAGGCTGGCATCATCATCATCTTCACCCGCCTCCTGCATTACCCTCTCTCCAAGATGCGCCAGCCTCGTGTCATTGCCGAAATCGTTGGCGGTATCCTCCTCGGCCCTTCGGTGTTCGGACGCATACCAGGCTTCTCGGATGCCATCTTCCCCAAAGCCTCCATACCTACACTTTCGCTAGCCGCCAATGTTGGCCTCGTGCTCTTCCTATTCTTGGTCGGTCTCGAAGTCGACCTGCGACTCCTGGTATCGAATTGGAGAATTGCACTCAGTGTGGGCGCTGCTGGCATGGCTTTGCCTTTCGGCCTAGGTTGCGCGATCGCATATGGGCTGTACCATCAGTTTCGGGAAGAGTCGGGATTGGTACCGATCAGTTTTGGGACATATATGTTGTTCGTTGGTGTCGCAATGGCTATCACGGTAAAAGCTTGCCAGCTCTCGTTTGCCCAGTCTTTACTGATACGATGCAGGCTTTTCCTGTACTTTGCCGAATCCTTACCGAACTCAAGCTCCTCCAGAATCAAGTTGGTGTAGTCGTACTGTCTGCCGGTGTTGGAAATGATGTCGTAGGATGGGTGCTCCTGGCTCTCTGCGTCGCCCTCGTCAATGCGGGCTCCGGGATCACAGCTCTCTACGTCCTTCTCACGGCCGTTGGCTATGTCTTATTTCTAGTTTATGCAGTACGACCTGCTTTCCTATACATTTTGAAGCGCACTGGCAGCATCCAAAACGGTCCCACCCAAGGAGTTGTCGCCTTGACCGTCTTGATGACTCTCACTTCGGCTTTCTTTACCGGCATTATTGGCGTTCATCCTATTTTCGGAGCCTTCTTGATCGGCCTGATTTGTCCCCACGATGGGGGTTTCGCCATCAAACTTACCGAGAAGATTGAAGATCTCGTCAGCGTCTTTTTCTTGCCGCTCTATTTTGCCTTGTCTGGTTTAAGTACCAATATCGGTTTGCTCGATAACGGGATAACCTGGGCTTATGTTATTGGGGTGATATCTGTAGCCTTCTTTGGCAAGGTTATCGGAGGCACCATCGCCGCCAAGCTGAACAAGATGGTCTGGAGAGAGAGCCTTACTGTTGGTGTTCTCATGAGTTGCAAAGGATTGGTAGAGCTCATTGTTTTGGTGAGTATTGTGGACTTGACCTGGGTACAAGCAATGATGCAAGCTAACCTAGAGTAGAATATTGGACTGTCGGCTAAGATTCTCAGTCAGCGTACTTTTACTATTTTTGTCGTCATGGCCCTTGTTACTACTTTCCTAACAACTCCGTTGGTATCTGCTCTTTACCCTCCATGGTACCAGAAAAAGATTGCAGCCTGGAAACGAGGTGAGATCGATTGGGATGGAACCCGATTGATACCTGATTCCGGTTCGGATGATGCACCACAAGAGAAGCATGACAGCAGCGAGATCAGACGATTATTGGTCTACCTTAGGCTCGATAGCTTACCAAGTCTCTTCACATTCATCAGTCTCCTTGGGTCAGACAAAGCAAGTGATTCCGTTAACAAACTCCACCCTCGAAGGGCCAGCCAACCCGAAAGCGGAGATGAAACACCATTACTTGGAAAGCCTCTGGAAGTCCATGGCCTCCGCATGTTCGAACTGACGGAACGTCTTTCTTCCGTCATGAAGGAGTCAGAGGTAGATGATTTTTCTACCAAAGACCCTGTTGTCAACGCCTTCCATACCTTTGGCCAATTGAATAATGTTGCTACGTCTGGCGAGGTACAGATTATCCCTTCAGACTCTTTCGCCGAGACTTTGAACGGCAGTGCCTCCGAGCAGGCATCAGATTTGATCCTTCTCCCATGGAGTGAGGCTGGCTCACTGGCCGAAACTGGCCTCCTCAATCCGCACCACGGTGCTTTAACAGACCAATTTGGCCATGGATCGCACAGCGAATTTGTAAAGAATTTCCTCGCGGATGCGCCATGCAACGCCGCGGTCTTCATCAACAACGGCTTTGGCGGTAACACCCCTCCGCGACCCAGACCCCAGCAAACTACTACAGGGATCAGCGTCCCCCCTACTCCGCATCTCGCCACCATGCCGGTCCAAAACCGAAGTCACCACATCTTCTTCCCCTTCTCCGGCGGCCCAGACGACAGAGTAGCGCTCCGCTTCGTGCTGCGCTTAGCCCGCAAGTCCAACGTCACCGCCACCATCATCTTCGCCAAGCGCGAAACCACCTCCACAGACGACGACAGCATCCGACCCGCCGCCCCACCCTCAGACACCCTATCCCCGCACGCAAAAACCGACATCAACATCGTCGCCGAATCCGTCACCTCCTCCATCTTGCCCTCCTCCTCCCACGACCTCACTTTCTTCACCTCCCTCCGCGATTCCCTCCCCGCAGACCTCGCCTCACGCGTCAGTTTCGAGCTCGCGGAAGCGGGGACCGATATCATTTCTCGCGCCAAAGCGGATTTTGAAACTTGTACTAATAATGCGGGCAATATCTTCGTTGCGGGGAGGGGGAATGGGAGTGTCCCGGCGCGAATCGGTAGTCTTGCACCTGAAGTGAGGACGACGCTAGGGCCGCTGGCGGCGGCGGTGTTGGAGGCGAAGGTGGGCGCTAGTTTGTGCGTTATGAGGGCTGCGGGGAGGGGGTTGGAGATGTAGTTTGTGATTTCTGTTGTAGGGGATGAGTGTTAGGTAGGTTGGGGCGAAAGGGGGATCTTGGGAGATTTTAACATAATGATTTTCTTGCTTTGTTTTTTGTAGCATGCTCTGGGACTTTAGGTAGGAAGACGGAATTTCCGATCCGATCGATCCATGCTCGTATTATGATGCTTTTGAGGACTGGGGATCCGGAATTGGCACAGACTTGATCTTACGCATCCAGTCGCTGCGAAGGAAGATACTGCGCGATCGCTTTTCTTTTCCGATATATAATCTTGTTCGGCTGGAGCTACTATGCTAAGGATGTACTCGTACATGCATATGGCGAACTGATCATGCCGCCCTCCATCTTCCATCCGGCTGCAACTGCTTCGATCGGTGCGATATGGGCGAGATCGTCGAAGGGACGGAGGGATAATGAGCATGTGCGGTATTAAAGAATGAAAGAGAGAAATCCTCGAAGTACGCCTACCCTACAAAAACACCTACTAATCACCAAACGACATCCTCCAAACCTATAACAGAAAAAGCTACTTCTGTCGCTGCTGATTACATATCTATGGCTACCAGTACGCGCCCCCCCTCCTCCCCCGACCCCATCTCTCATCTCCGACCAAACCTACAAACCGGATCCCTCTGTTGCTCTTTGCATCCTCAGACCAAACCGACCAAAACCCAAGATTTTCGAAGCAAGAGTCTGGTATCTACTTCAGATGTGGGTGATTTTTATGATACATGCGAGAGGGATGTGCGACATTGATGAGACGCTTGAATGGCTCGTTGGTGACGAGGCAGGATGCTACAGACATGGCGGACGGGAGAGGGATTTGAAGGCCTTGCGGGTAGGGCGACACCGTGTATAGGAAAGGGTGGTATAGGTGGAGGAATAGGGTAGGGGGGTAAGCCTTATTTATTTGCTCGCCTTATCATATATGAATCATTCCAGCCCTCCTGATCGTCTTCCACCAAATCTTCACAGCGGACCTGGAGTAAAGAGCACTCATCGGTATTTGATTAGCGGACTGGAGCAATGAGCCCTCATCCGTCCTTCATTCCATTTTATCATAGAGGTTAGAATCTCTACAACTCTTTGCTCTGCAGCAAAGAGCCCTCATCCGTACTTGATTCAATTCTATCATAGACGTTAAAATCCCCTACAACTCTTTCTTCTCCGCACCTCTGCGTCCCATGATATCCGCAACGCACTTCCCAACCGCCTCAGCGACGATCCTCCCTCCATCCCCCTTGAGATCCCAGGCAACCACGATGGGCGTCTCCAGCTCCCAAGTAAGTTGTTCCGGCAACGAAGCCAAGGGTTCCAAGACCGCGCGCCAATCCTTCCGGCGCCTTTCCAGCAGTTCCGCAAACGTATCGCCGGTGCCAAACCGTCGCCAATCGTAGAGCGCGATGATCACTCGCTCCAAAGACGGCGCTAGAGACAGTACGGCGCAAATTTCCTCGAGCTGACGACGAAGCACGCGCGCATCGAACTCCTCGCCGCCAACTTCCCAGAACTGGATGTTGACGTTCCGGAGGTGATGGAGGGCAGGCCATTCCAGAAGCATCGGGGCATATGACGGTCGGCCGCCGACGAGCTCGAAATAGAATACGTTACGGGCGTAGAGCGCTTGGTGCGCCTCGGCGGAGATCTGTTTGTTCACGCGGAGGATGGCGGGGGAGAAGGAGTATTCCAGGTGATCTGCGATCGTGGGATGATTTTCATTTTCATTTTCTGACCATGGGTCCATGGCGGGGACGTCGGTGAAGCGCCATGTCCTTGGGAGATGGGAGTAGATGAGGTTGCGGAGCTCGAGGGGGAGGTCTAGGAGGCCTGGCATTGCTTCCGAGATTGGGGAGTTGGGGCAATGGGGCTGTCTTGCGAGGAAGGATTGATGGCTGTGGAGTGTCTCTTAAACTGGAATCATTAATGTTAATGGTTCCGAAAACATCCGATATTTGCAGGATGTGGCGCCCTAACGTTTGTTGGGACGGGTGTTGGGATTCAACAAAAGCTGGTCCCTCAGACAAGTACAGAATTCGGAACGAACTGTTCAAGTCCTTGCGCTTGCTGGGGGAGATGGGGCTTGATCTTGGGCTTTGGAGCTGTTGCAAGGCGAGCTTTTCTTCCCCTTGTATAGTATTAGTGACTCTTAGTGTGTCCAAGGTCGAGATGCAGGTTTTTGGGGAGGTGTCGATCTCTGGGGCTTTTTTTGTGTGAGTATCCCCTACCTCCGTTTGGCAGCACCCCGGAATTGAACCAAACTTTTGGTTATATCTAACCCGCAGTATGAGCGAAAGTATGGTGCATATCCGGGGTGCTGCCCGACGGACGAGGTAGGGGATAAGAAGATTTGGTGGGGAGAAGTAAGGCAGGCGATCAGGACCGATGAAATATTTCATATATGGGGAGCTGATCAGAGGGACCAGCTCACCGAAATTTGAAGGTAGCTTCAGTATAGGTCCGACTTTATGGAGATCGAGCATAAGATCTCATAATAGCGTGTGTTTAGAGTAAAAGTTTTCCCATAGAATCGCTTAACCAGTAGCGGTATCTTCGCATCCAAGAATATCTCTCACAGAAATCTCTTTTCCATACCTTCAAAACCAGCAACATCCTTCTACACATGCTCGATATCCTTCCTTTCAACGATCTGACTACTATATCTCATGGATCGAAGCAGATACAATTCCATCAGCGAAAAGATAAAAAATGTAAAGCATCATTATCAGTCCGCCATCAAAAAGTGAATTAAATATTGATTGAATTCATCGACTTTGAAAGAAAACGCGAGCGGAATCGATTAAACTTTTTTCCGGTCTATCATGATTCTAATGGAAACTTTAGTCGACTCGAAATATTTTCGTATGTCCTTATGCTAAGGCCGACTGCATCCCTGCAGCCAGCATCCTCGTTTTCACAGTAAGCCATCGGGTCTTTGGAGATCTATCTCTTACTGGGATGTGTGGTTTTGATTGAGTCTGGACCACGCGATTTGATATTATCATGAAGATTGAACGTTTTGGATAAGAGAAAGGTCTAAGAGAAGACTACCCTATGATAGAGCAGTATTATAATACACAATCAGCGGCGACAAGGAATGCAAATTCATACTCGATTATTCAATTCCTAGCTATGCTATTCTCAATGTTTTGGATTAATCTTTCGTCTGGCGGTCTAACGTAGGCGTATGTAATCATAGAAAAAGACTAGATACGGTCAAAACATGGAAATCATGAGAGACAAGTGGGAAGATTAGAGCAATGGCAGGAGGATTGTATCACAGTGTAATAGGCCCAATCGGAGTACGTTGACTTCCTGTTGTTGGGGGTCTGCATGATTGACTCGTTTGTCATTTTCGTGTATAGTTCCTCCTGAAGAAAATAGCATGACTGAAAGTTTGCGTGATTGGATATGAAGTTCGAGGCCTCCTGTGAATATGGTCATGATTGATACGGTAATTAGCTCCGATAGGGTAGGAATATATCTCGTACTCTTACCCCCTTCCCTTGATTATTCTTTCCTGCAAGTCCTCAATTAACGTCAACGTAACACTCATCTGCACCCTCGAAAGCATCCAAGTCCTTTGTTCTGAAAAAACCGACTCTCTGGTAACTGTCATTTCTCTCTTCTCCACGTAATAAAACCAATCCTTCCACCCAGTCCTCAGCCTTGAATATCTCCAAGAGTCTGATGCGATTTTCGAGGTCGCTTGGAGTCGGAGGAGGGAGAATATCGTAAGTCACCAGTACAGGTGGTTTTGGTCCTGCCAAAGGCTTTTTGGTGACTTCATGGCCTATCCAAACTGGTAATTTGTATGTTTGCCCATGGGAGTCACTGGCGACCAAGCGAGATGTTTTCCGAATCTCATTGTTGGCATCAGCAATTTTTTGCTGTAGGTTATCATCCATATCGTATGGTCCAATCTGGTTATCTACAAATTCGACCGTTGTACGAGGGTCGGTCCAGTCGAACGCCTCGTTCCCCGCATTTGGTTGTTGAAGCCGATAGTCAACACATGTAGACATATCCACCTCTTTGTAAATGTGGCCTTCACCATGTTGTATCGCTGGCAAATTGCCCTGCCACATATTTTTGGAAGCCATTCGCTTCTCTAGTTCTAGCTCTGGAAGGCAGCGGTGGCGGGAGGATTCTCGGATGCGGCCGCGGATCCTCATTGAGCATGACTTGAGCCATCCAAATTCGTTAGTGGGATTATGGTCAGTGACGACGCTTACAATGACAGCCTTCCAAGTTATGGAGCTCGGTCTCCTGCCTGGAAAGTCCTGAGTTTCCAGTGGCGTGAATTGAACTGGTCCGGTCGTAGAGGCCCATGACCAGGACGGTGCTCCTGGATTACGATGGGTATGGATAGGCCAGTTTTCTTCCTGATCATGATCCATCCTGTACCAGAGCAAGCTGCTGATCAGTGTGCATTGCCAGTGCCCAGCAATATAATAACTCCGGGACCGGCTCGCAATGAATTTCGCCACTCCTGCCAGGGCAGGCAGTCTGTCGCTGGAGTAGCTGATACCTGATCTACTGAAGCGTTGTACGATGTCTCGCCAATAAGATCCGCACAGGAACCTTTCGTTATCAGCCGGCAGTGTCCTCATACTTCGCAAGCCTTGATTTATATACGAGTGGTCATAACCTCGCCCGAACCATTCGTACTCCGAGGCTTGCAATTCAGCACATTCCCAGAAAAGCCCCTGGAAAGTACAATGTAGTATGCATACCGACAACAATCGCTCTTGGAGGACCCAAGCTCTGGAACTCAGAGGAGAGTCTTGGACGTGATGGAGCCATGAAGGCATAGTACAATGTACGAATGGAAACCAGCATGGATCATTACCAGACGTCTTATTCAGGAAACTATATGGACTTTGTACAGGTTGGGCAAATAGGGGTACGGGTTTCGTGTTCAAGGAATTCGTTGGTCTGTTGCCTGAAAACCCTGCAGTGGCTAGGCCTGTCTCTGCAGCGATCGTCAGCAGAGAGTTAGTGTAAATGTCACTCATTCGGACACCTTCGCGTTCCCAATCGCTTCGGTCTTCATCCGTGGGCTGTATGATGCAGAGACTGTCAATCCACAAGAAATTTATGCCAAGCCGTTTCGCTACCACGATTGCGTCTCGGTAGGCGGCCGGCAGAGTCTTGTAGTCTATCCCGGATTGTAGCCTTAGTATAGTATCTTGGGTCAACATTGGCATATCTTCTTTTTGGCCCCAGCGGTGACTCATTGTTGCATAATTATCGAAGTACCCAGAATTATTAGTACTGACAAGACGTATATGACTAGAAGACGTGAGGTCCAGTAATCGTGAAGGAAGCTGTTTTGGGGCTTCGGTCCGATTCTGGAAACAGCTATCGTGATTTGATTTGCAGTTCTGAAACCACCACTGGGTTAATTCTAAAGCATCAGCAGGATCCGGATTGGGAATTGCTAAGTATGGAACTGTAGCCATGAATTAGGCTTCATCATCAAGATTTTATCAATGGGATTCTCACGTTCACTTGTAGCAGCTTGGTCGTAGATGGGGAAAGCTTTTTCCGGCTGACCCTCATAATGATCGAGCAGCTTGAGGGGATGCGCTTTCACATCACTTAATCTGACTTCGACCTTGCCGATCCAATAATGAAGCGTCAATTTTCCAAGATACAGTCTCATACCTATCTTCTCGATGTATGTTAACATTGATTGTTGGACTTCGCTAGTAGCGCAATCGAGTATATGTCGTAGAAGTAGGCCGCAGAGACAACATCCACGGCTAGTCCTCTCGGCCAAATCTCCTATATTTCCAAACATGAAGGTCTTCGGATTCATGGAGAACTCGAAGATGTCTCTGGAGCAAATGCTGTCGTAGGTGATATTCATGCATACTTCGCATCGAACTGTCCCGGTATATCCCACGTCACAGGCAGATTCGGGTTGCGGTGGCTCCCCTCCTGGGACTTTGCCAAGGGCGTATTTCGTCAGCAATGAGTGTAGGATACTAGGTTTTGGAGCATCCATCTATGTTTCGGTTGTAGATTGTATTAGACTTGTAAACCTAGTATAAAGTCAGTAGCCCTCCTGAGCGATCCAAATTATGTCCAGGTTGGGATTTCCCTCATATTAATAGTAATGAGGGAACCAAAGTGGTCGAGATGCATATGCATCTTACTTGCCAAGCAATGTCTCTCAGCCTATCACTTCACGTATCATAAGACGGCGATCGGCTACAGGGCCAAGACATGACTAACTTCGTATCACTGTATGTAAGTCAGCGGTCAGTCTTGTGATCAAGTCTGAAGTGCGTCACTGAATGACGTCTTACGCAACTGCTTCTCAAAATATTGCGATTTCTGATTAAGTCTAACGCAGGTTCATGAAGCTCAACCGCATCAAGCTCGACCGTACACAAAGGAAAGAGGTTCAACGATGCAGTGGCAGAAAGTCGCTATTGAAAAAGATCCTGGTGTAAGTGATCTGGTTTTCCGGAGGCCTCATCACAAGGTTGCACGGTTGTTCCACAAGCAAGCTATGATTGGTCGACTTCACATTTGGAAAGAAGAGTCATATGATTTTACTGGCGTACCCCAATAAGCAACCTACTTATCGGAGTAGGGGTTTGGCCGGGCGTTAAGGAGTCTCGCAGAACCCCGGACATGATATCGTGCTATACTAGAGACAGTGAACCACCTTCACTGCTGATTAAGGAAGATTTTGAGCTGAAGGTATCACCCGTCACGAGTCGAGCTGGAGGCAGGACCGTCATGGATTTGGGAGGGCGGCCTTGTTTCTTTCCATTCGCTGACCGCCTGCGAGCGTGGATTTTATATCCCGCGTCACGATAGAGACCAGAATTATATAAGGGACCTTGTCTGGCTAATAGTAGGAGTAGTAAGTAATAGAAACAAGAACAAGTGATCTGAAGAGCGAATATATACGAAGGAGGCGGAGATGTCTGAAGTATACTTTACTCTCATAATGTGCGCCAAGCCCATGATCATGCTATCCCGATATGGACTTCTGCTGATAATAACTTCACACCGGATCATGATGATGGGATAAGGTAGACTTCCCCTTCTGCTTCCACCTTGACGGGTTGCCGCCGTCCTGGGCACTTTGTCTGTATGAGCTTTTTGCAGACGCCGGCAATATGCTTTGTGCTCTGGAATCTAGTTTCTGGCCCAAAGGTTCGGATGTCAAACGCAGAGTTCTGACGAAGAATGTGGAAGTAACTCACGCCGCCTCAATACTAGGACGAAACAACATCAATTGACATCATACATCGAAACCGTAGCTCGGTCCACGAGTCAGCAGCCAGCCCTTTCCCGCTCTTCATCATGGGATGATGGTGTCTAGTGCAGCTTAGGCCACTGGCCTGGTAGCCAAGATTTGTTCTGCGCTTCTATTCCGGTCCTTCCTCCTCTAACTTCTCGAATTTGGTTGCCGGTTTTGCTTTTATCTCTCTCTGCTTTGTCGCTGGTGCTTTGATGCCATAACCGCGCTCATAGTCCGCCAAGCGTAGCTCCTACGCATCAGTCAGCATCAACCCGGATTGTCTCATAAACAGACAAAAGACTATAGAAAGAGTCATAGCAATCTTTGTCGACAGTGGTTACAGTCACTAGCGTAGTGTAGTATGGATTGTGATACATACCTCAAAGCTCCAATCCCGATACCCCAGCATGAAAGTGATGCTTTGCGTACTTAGCTGCTCATGCCGCAGAGGATTCGGGAATGATTGCTCCACGAATGATAATGACGTGAAAGGTACTACATTGGTACCTGTACATGGGCCAAGGTCACTGAGAATTGGTGATGGCTCCTTGGTGAAGAGCCCAGGGCGGAACGGGAGGGTGGTGCTGGTTGGGGCCGAAGAGTTAGTCGGTGAAGAGGTGCCTTGAGGGGTGATGAAGGGATTGAGTGGTGAGGAGGTATGGTTTGAAGACGGTTCGAAGGTGAAGGGTCTAGATGGTGGAGAATCAGAGGGGATCAAGGCTTTGAAGTCGAAGGGGACGTGCGGCGCCTTGCTCCCGTTACTGCTAGTTACCGTGCTCACTGGTTGGTCGTGGGATGTAAAAAGATGTGCTGTCTGAACTTTCTCATCCATTGTTTTTGTTGCATCCTTTGGAAGCGCATTGACGGTGTTTCCCGAGGCGTTGAAGAAGTACGGACTTGATGCAATGGGATGGTGATCTCCGGAACCGCCAAATCGTACGCCAGATGTTGGATAACCCTGGGTTGGAAGTTTAGATGGGGGAAGGGCGTTGGTCGAGGCCGGAGTAAATTTGAACAGAGGGGGCTTAGAAGTTCGATTCTCCTCGAGCGAATTCACTGCATCTACTGCAATGACTGATGATTTACCTAGTAAAGCATCGGCAGCGGCTCTAGATACGGCTGTCTGTTCAGTGGCTTCGGCACGTCGTCTAATCCCAGTTGTATCCCAGGACTGCAGATGCGCTCGGCTTGTAGTTGTGGCTTCATGCGCTTTCCGAGTGGACGAGTTATTCTCTGTCTGACTGGCTTTCAAAGCTTCTTCAAGATCTTTACACCATGACGAAAGTTGAGGCGGAGAAGTTGTGTTTCCGTGAGCATGGATTGGATGGTGCGCACTGTCCGTATCCTCGGTGTAATAAACTGTTCTCAGAGCAGACAAGATACTATGTGTAGGTCCTCCGGCCTTATATCGACCTTCTAATGGATCCTTCTCTTCAAACCTATGTGCAGTATGATTGGCGGCAGTCTGGTTAGATCTGTTGCGAGGCGTCATTTTATTATCATCTTTCTCGATGGCCTTCATGGAGAGACCATTACTACTCGGGGGTGTGATGAGCTGGAGCGCCAAGCCCTGCTGAGCTTCTGTAGTTATGGAGGGCTCTACAATGTCGTCGATTTTCAGAGGTCTTGTTATGGTCGAGCCATTTTTGTCACCATCCAGTATGCCTATGAGTGCTGCACCCCAATCTTTGTGATTTTCCTCGCACGCAGCTTTGGCAGCCTGGATACACTTTTGCTTCAGTGCAGTAAGCTCAGTGATCCCGGCTTCTAAGGCGGCTAGGTCTCGGACTAGAGCACTCTTGACTTCTCCTTGCTTTTTGTGAATAAGCTGACTGCCGCCATTGATTTCATTTCTTAGTCCCTCAAGCAAAGCTATCTTATTGTCGTCTTTAATGATAGTCACGAGGTTTGAAGCAGCGCTAAGAAGCTCTAATAATTGTGCTGGACTGAGCTGTTGTCGCTTAAGAGCAACATTCCTCAGCTGGTACGTTGCAGTAAGCTCTTGTGTAAGACTGGTACCCGAGATTCGCTGAGTTGCCGCCTTCGGTAAAGACTTGATTTCTTTGCCCACTACATTGGTCCATTCTGTCAGTTCGACTTTTTCTGGCATATCTATGCCTTTCGCTCCTAAGATGTTTGGAAGCCATTTCTGGAAGAAGTCAAAGAGAGCCTCCTCAAGCCAAAATTGCACAGTTGTGACTATCCGAAGTTGTGTTTTGAATGGAATGTTTGCATCCTGCAAGACAAATCCCAGTTCTCCTCGATCGGAACCGGGGTTTGGGACTTCAGGGGCAGTCTGGGTAGGTATTGTCAATGTTTTCGTTGCCTCTGTTGGGTGCTTAGCATCGTTGATTCCTCTACTGTTGAACTCAGTGCTGATGCTCTTATTGCGTTTTTTAGCCAGGTAGTTGTCTTCTTTGCGCTTTCTAGAACCAGCATCATCGATCTGCTGCTTGCTCATGTATTTCGTCATTGTAGCACTACCCGCCCACTCAAGCTTGTGCTAATTATCAAAAATACGGAGACCATTCATAAACGTGAATGGGTAGGTACAATCGAGCTTTATTTGTAGAGGCTGAAAACCTTGTAGCCTTAGCAACAGCCGCGGGTACGTGTTGATTGGACTTGGGGCTTAAGATTCCATTTCCAGAATAGTCCATGATGTGTCTAACACCGGGCGGGTGTTGACGAGAAAGATGTCAACAGACCCGACGCGTGTTGTCTCTCCACTTTTTCTCCTTTCTCTCTTATACCATCGAGGATACTCCGAGAACTTTCTAGAATCTTGACTCGCAGGTTCGTGATATCAGAATTTTTGCTCATTCGACAACTAGGTATTCATCATTGGGCTATTAACATCCATTCATAGTAAATAGTATCTACAGTATTAGCCTGGCCGAATACCTATTCCTTAGCCTGATATGGTGCACTTATGCAACCCGGATATGATCACCTGAACTCTCATCGCACCAGCCCAGATGTTGCGCCGGAATCAGGGCAATGAGAACGACACGATTACTTTCCATGTCTTTTATTTCTGCCAAGTCGGTAAGCAGAGGTCCGAATATGATAGTTACTGAAATTTTGCACGACTTGCTATCATACCTTCCGATAGCCATGTAAGAATCTGCTAAGTGATCAGACGTCGCAACCTACCCCGTGGGCTATCGCTCCAGAAGATCATCAGAATATGCAGCTAGCGGGCCCTGGTTCTGACATAGAGAATCATAGTATGCTGTGCTCTTGAGTAGACTTCGGTCGAGAAAGTACTAGAACTTATCAGGATGTTCACAAGCCAAGACCATCATCCAAAGACTGAGACCGTGTGTATAATCTTGGCTGCTTGCCTCTTCGTAGTTTGGTCGTCGAAATCCGTGAAGCATTTGGATGATCTGAAACGTTATGATCTTATATTATCGGATGATAAGACTTTCAAGAAGTTCTGAATATTACTTTGGACACATTGCTAAAATCACTAATTAAATTTGGTCGGGCATTAGGCGCATCAAACTCATATCTTAACTCCGCCTAACTTTCTCGTGCCAATTGCCACCGTCCCCAGGGTCCGACTCAACAGAGCAGGCGTCCTCAGCGACTGGAATCATTCTGGCTGATTTTGTGTTCTGTGAGCTCAGAGGTGGAGTCCGTTTGGAGACGTTTCACACGCACGTGACTCCAAGGTTAGCTTTCTTTGCATATATCTATCGGACGATAACGATAGGATCTCGATGTTCGATACGGAGTACAGGCTGTAGATCGAAGACGAGGACACAGCATGAATGAATAAAGAATTCCTTGCAGCCTTTCAGATGGTTGAACTTAATTATACTAAATCCGATAACAAGTAGGTCTTCGGAGCTGAAGTATTCCATCGCGGACCGGAGAAAGTATACCTCCGTAATCCAGCCTGAGGTGGTTAGACCAAAACGCGTCCTTCAACGCGTCTCGCGGGGTAAATAATTGTTGTCACACCAAAATTCGCTTACTAGGCCGCATCAACTCCATTACATACCACTTTTCACACTCATACAACGTCATGAAACGTGCTCATACCCCAGAAATTGATGCTCGTCAATTCAATCAAGAATATTCTACATTTACAAAAGCTAAAGTTCAAGGAGCCATTGCATACGTCGAGCATTTGATCAAAACAGAACTTGTTCACATCAAACAACGAGCGTTCGAATTTTTCAATGTAAAACGTCGTTCTGAATATCGAATGCTGAAAACAGATGATGCTGAGAATTCAGAACAAAAAGCAAAAAATCTGCACGTCGTGAAATTCATACATCGAAATCAAAACTCGTGAAATCAAATTCAAAATTCAATCGTATCATGTCAAAAAAATGAAAAAAATTATTAATTCTGATGACATCAATCAACGAACTTTTAGTTGACAACAACTCGTCACGAAAGCGAATTTCATTGACAAAAATCAAGTACATTTTCACACGATTCGCGTTTTGATGCAAAATTTGAAATATCATAAATGTATTGTCTGTACGAAAAACTGATTGATTTCGCAAATTCGAGCAAAACGACGTCGATTTGCTCAAGTTTACATTCATTGAAAAAAAATTCAATGACGACGAGTTCGCTGAATCGACGAAATTCATTTCGAATTAAAATTTCAAAACAAGTTTCGTATCATACGTAAATTTGATGAACGTTATTGTTTCGATTGTATACAGAAACAAGTCGAATCGAAAAAACAGAACAAGAAACGACTACATGCTTGAGTCATGATGAGTTACAATTACAAATTGTTTTTGATTTGATACATCACGAATAACAACAACGGCAAAATGAGTCACAAGAAATACGTCGAAATTCTGAAAAATCATGTGAAATCGATACTGAATAAAAATGAAAAATTTGTTATGAAAAAAAACAAAGATTTTGCTCACGAAATAATCGAAAACAACAACATTGTTCGAAAATACAAGCAAAAAATAGATTTGAATTATTATTTTAATTTTTCGAAATTTTCGAATTTGAACGTAATCGAATTCGTTTTTCAATTTTTCAAGCAGAAGCTCTTCAACACGAATCATTGAAACGAAAAATCGTTGAAACGACGAACTTGCGCAATATGAGACGCCGATACGTCGATATCGTACGATTTCATTAACAAACAAGTGAACGATATGAAAAATCGTATGCATGAAATATTGAACGATGACGAGCGCATGATTGATCATTAAATGAGTGTAAATAAGTGTATTGGGGGCTTCGTTTGGTGTTTCGATGTTTCGGTTTTCGCACCAAAATCGCTTAGTGTGACAAGAATAATTTACCCCGCGAGCGCGTTTACTGGGCGGTTTCAACCGCTCACCTCTCCGGTTCTCAATATCATTAATACCAAATATGACCTCGAACCCAAATTCTCCGGAGCCCCATCCGCAGCTTAGCATGAACTGCGTATCGGCCTTAGACATAGGCATCATAGACTTCACTCTTCCACAAGCTTACCGTCATCTTAAGATCACGGACACCTCAATCTCTGACGCCGCTGTTGTTGCTAGCTTTCACAAAGAATACACAGTTCAACGACAGGTGAACTTACACTGGTGCACCAAAGCTCTTGCACTCATCTCAAGACACCGGGAATCCTCTCTACTCGCCTTCATCCTCACTATGGTGCCCCATCTCACCGAGGAGAATGTCTCAATATTGGCCGCACAGCCGAGTCCACCGAAAGACGAATCTGTGGATCAGCTAGGTCAGAATGATGAACAGCAAAACAAAGAAACCGAGCCAACCGTAGCGCTCTCTCCAATAACTGCTGTCTCTTCTCCTCTGCCTACCGCCGCCGCCGCAACTACAGCAGATGTAGTGTCGTCATCCTCATCATCTGGAGAGTCGACCCCAGACAACGCCGGCAGTTCCGACGACATCTATTCATCACCAGATGAAAACGCCTCCTTCGCCTCCGGGAAAACCGCCTCCACGGGCTTCGACGTATCCTCTGGCGGGGACGCTTCCACAGAATCCGACTTTTCTGTGCCGATCGGCGGCAAATACTGGGATGGGGAAGGCTGGCGCTGTGAGGAGTGCTTTGAGCGGCTAGTGGAAGGGAAGTGTCCGAACGGGGATACGATCAATCCCTGCCGAATCTGTGGGATAGATGTTCAGTCTGGTAGTTGCTCGATGTTTTGCGATGAGTGCCATGATGGACTTGAGGGCCCGTGCTCTGAATGTGCTGGAGGTGGAGACCAGCATGATGGAGGGTCGGCGGCGGGTAAGATGGCTTGGGATGAGAACGATGGGGTGTGGAGGTGTACGACTTGTCTTTGGGAGGTGGAGGCCAATAGCAAGAAAGAGGGGCAGTGTCACTGCCAGGTGGATCCAGATGTACGCCTCTCTCCAACCCTCTCTTTCTTCTTTTCTCTGTGACCGCTGATCAGTGGATATTAGGTACCCTGGTCCTCTGCTTTTCGCATCAAGCTCTTGTACTACCACCATTACGAGCCTGCAGACTCGGACAGTTCGGGACCAGAATCCATCGACTCCGAACCTAATAGTGAAGATAGAGCCTTCATTGAGGACGATGGACCTTTCGACCCGGGGCTGCTGACGTTGCTGCAGCCTCTATCTCCGCCGGAAGAGTCCCAACAGATCGAAGAGCTAACGGTCAAGGCAACCGAAGAAAGCCTGCCCGAAAGTCATCAACCACAGTCTATGGATACGTCATGATAGGGAACAAAGCGGGATCTGGTGCAAAGCAAATCGTCGTCCAGTGTAGGCCAAGTCTGAGAGTAAATTCGAGACTTCTCGACTGTCGGCTACCAATTGAGCAGCCGAGTACGTTCTAGTACTTCCTGAATCGGGTAGTCGATGGTTGCTAACATGAGCGGTGAGATTCAGAGGTTGGCGACGAGGGAACTTAGGTTCCTCTCATAAGAGAGGCATTCCTGTCTCTTAGTCCATCCGGTCTTTCTCGATGATGCCATCTCAAGATACCAGGCTCTGGCCATTAGGCCAAAATTGTGGAGCTTCGTTCAAACCTTCGGCAGCTAAGCAAGCACGGAGTGGAACATCTAGGTTCATCGCCCAAGCTGGACTATAGAAGCTCTCAAGTTAGTATGCTAGCTCCAAAGTACGGACAAAGTCAGAGCTACGTACCCCATTCCGCAACGGACGGAATGCCATTATTCGTCACGAACAGCATGTAAACCCCCGGAGGCATGACGCTGCCATCTCTAGGCGCCTTCACCATAAACGTCGACCCATCCCCTAAAGTCAAGCCCACAAACGTCAGTGCTCCCCCACGACATGGCACACCAATCGAACCTGAAACCAGAAGACACATACCGCTAAACTCCAACACAACCATCCTCTGCCCCATGCCCACCCCATGCGTCCGAAACCCGGACCCCACCAACGAAATCTCCGTAACACCCCTCAAAGCTCTCCCGCCCAAACGCGCCCTAACCTCAAAAGTCGCTCCATACCTAACATACCACCACGAGGACTCAATCCTCGGCCTCTGCCTCGCAGCCATATACCCCGGCGCGAAGATCTCAACCCTATACTCGGTCGGATACCTCGACGCCTTGGCCTGCTGCTGCACGAGCTTCGCCCTATGGCCCGCATTCCAGAAATGCGGCCAAGTGGCCACGTCCACGGCTCCGGTGGAGCTATAGCCGACCGAGGGATTGGAGCCTGCGACGAGCACCTCGCCCGAGGGCAGCAGGATGGCGGTGGAGTGGTACAGGCGCGGGATGGCGGTGGAGGGTAGGGTTGTGAAGCGGGCGCCTGAGGGGGCGGAGGCGTTGTAGATGAGGGGCTTGAGGACGGGGTGGTCGGCCATGAAGCCGCCTGCGGAGCCGTGGCGGGCACCGTTGAGGATGAGGACTGTGCCGTCTGGGAGGAGGACGCCGTCCTGTAGGGGGTTGAGTCAGTGAGGAATGCGTGGTCAACGGTTGACTACCCGTGAAGAGTGTTTGAGGAAACTCACAGACATGGTCTGCGGTCCGTTGGGCAAGACGTCTGTGACCGCCCATTCGGGGGTGTCGCTGCAGGCATTGATGGTGTAGCAGTCCTGTAGCGCCTTCGGGTTCGGCATATCCCCCGAAGAGCCGCCACAGAGAAGGATATTCGCCTTATAATCAGGCGCACGAAGAGGTAGCAGCACCGAGGTTGCGGACGAGGGGAACGTCCGCGGGTGAAGCGGCGTGTCCGGTAAAGTCTTGACGAGCTTATCGGCCGTGTAATCCCAGATAACAGTCTGGTTCCCCGCGACGGTGAAGATGTGATTTGCGCCAGCGGGATTGGGGAGGAGGTGCACTTCCACCCACATATCAGCGCTCCGCTTTCGCCCTTGGAAGAGGTTGTTCGTTCCCCAGACCTGGGAATAGCAAGAGATAGGGACAATGGAAGAAAAAACTCACAGATCGGATACAAATTGTACGATTTCCCCGGTACATCGTCCATCGTCTCACCGAACCTCAGCACCGGCAACGCGACAGGCGGCCGCGGATGCCTCCCATCCTGACTCACAATCTCATAAGTAGGCTCATTGACGCTCGCCTGGTTCACAACCAGGCCACCAGCCCTCGATCCCCCCACCACCACGACACTGCCGTCCACCAGCGTCTGCGCGGACGGATACCACCTCCACCGCTGCAGCCTCGCGCTCTGCTCGCTCCAATCCTGAGCGCAATCCCCCTCGCACGGCCCAGGCGCGTAGGTACGGAGTTTGTTAAAGCCCTGCTGCACGCCCGCCCCGGCCTGCGCCTCCGCGCCTGCGAGGTTGACGAGCGTGCCATCCTTGTAGAACGCGCCCGCGGAGCAAAACGTGTTGCTCAAGGGACGCAAAGGTCTCAGTGTATTAGTCAGCAGATCGAACTCTGTGCCAAAGACGGACTCCGCGGTGCCGGGGTAGAGGTAGGATGTGCGCGAGTGGGCGCCGGTTTGGAGGTCTACGCCGGGCCCGCCGAAGTTGAGGTGGTAGTTGTCCAGGAAGATGGCGGTTGTGGTGTTGGGGGGGATGAAGACCATTTGTGCTGCGCAGCCGCTTGAGCCGATGGTTCGGAAGCCGATGGCCAGTGCGCTGCTGGTTAGGGATGTTAGGCATGTCTGGAGCTTGTTAGGATTCTGTGTGGTGGGGGGGTTGAGTTGGTGAGCGAGCGTTGGACGTACCAGATGCTGAGCGAGCCTCATGGTGGGAATGATTTCCCACGGGAGATGAGGTTTGAGGATAGAGGGTCGAGGTCACGCGTATGGGTTGCAAGCTTGATTGGGTTGCCCTGTTTGCTACCTGCACTGCATGTTCTTCAAAGTCTGGTATGATGGGCCGAAAGCTGACTGGCGACCGGACAAAACGCCTCCCCTTCGCACAATTGCCCTTCGTGCAGGGTTCACGTATGTGATATCTCACCTGTCTCCTACGTTTATGAGAGACAAATGAGAGAGCCTAGCATGCGCATGAACAGCGATACTATCCATCAAAAGAAGAGACAGCCAAAGAATGAAACTGAAGAAAGCGAATATATGAGTGCTCCAATCGGAATGAAATCTGAGAAAAGGAAACGTTCAAATAATACCAACCACTGATATAGTAGGGGTGTTTCCATGCTGTCAGCTTGTGGATCATGTTACGGTCACGGAGAGATCTAGACGAGTGACGGGACAGACCGTCGGGTGCCTTGCAGCAGGTTAAAGATAAGTCGTGCCTTGCAGCAAAATGTTATATTTGGACTGAAAGAAAGATGCGCACAAATCGCCTGCCTAGATGGAGAACGAAACCGTCTCGTTTGGAGTTTGGAGGTTAAGCTTCGGGGACATGGTGAACATGAAACAGATAGGCGAATAAATGTAACGGACGGGTAGTGTGGAGGTGAAACATCTGCAGCAGGTAAATTTAGCATTATCCGCCAATTGTCGTGTAGAACAATTTGCTGAGCTTCTGTCATGAACGAAAGCATTCCAGAACATCGGGGACAACGCCTGGCAAGATGTGGTGCCTGTTCTAGAACTGCGACACGAGGTACTGTTTGATGGGGATTTACTCATCGGTGCGATGCTCGATGTAGTAAAGTGTCGAGACGTCGTGGTTGTGGACATGCCTGAGCCTATCAAAATCTCTGTGGAGGATTTGATATGTTTGTAGGCGTGGACACCGCTGGATTCAGCACGACCTCCAGTTGAAGGTCGTAATATCCCAGGGAGGAGCTCCGGCCATCCCGCTATCATGATCAGTATGAGTATGCCATTCGATTAGAAGCCATCAAACAGACAGAACTTACACCAAGCTGGACATAGCCACGTTCAGGACCAGTCGTGCCGTCAGTCGTAACAAAGTCGGTATGATTCTCGCAGGAGCAGAATAGCTGACCTCCAGTAATATTACACGTGGCAATATGCTCTACGGTTTCGAGAGGGATGAAGAAGACGTGATTACTTTTAAAGTTTTGCCCTTGGCTTGCAACATTCCCTTTCTGGATCTTGCTGTCAACGATCAAACGACAAGCGGAATCGAGATAGAAGATGGCGGCAGTGTCCAAACTGGTCCCACCGATGTGCAGGTCATTTGTATACTCGCTGAAGAAGGCATAAGTATTGTTGCTTCCGAGATACAGCGTTTTTGCTAGGAGACTGAATCTTTGCGAGGAGCCGCAAGGAATAGAACCATCAGTAGAGTCACTGACTGGTGAAGAAGTTGTGGAGGAAGATTCTGTATCAGTTGACGAAGACGCAATGGTGTTGAAAGTAGTGTCTAATGAGTAGCTTAGTGGTGTTTGAGAGCCCTCAGACTCCAAAGAGCTGACAGTTGAAGGTGATGAGAGAGTTGAAGAAGTCGTTGGAAGATAATCAGTATTAATTGAAGAAGACGTAATGGTATCGTCAATAGCATCTGATGTGTAGTCTAGCGATGTCGGCGAAAGCTCAGACGATAATGAGCTCGTGATCGTTGTAGACGACAATATAACCGAAGGAGTCGATGCCAAAGAGAGTATTTCCGAAGGAGTCGATGTCAAAAAGGGTATTGAGGCGGCTGGTGAAGAGCGATTGTCAAAGAAGAGATCTCGAAATAAGCTAGACACGTAGGTCGAGATCAGCATGCTACTTATTTCAAGTTTCACTTTATATAAGGTAGTGTTGCAAAGATTGCAATGTATTATAGGAAAGGCTATCGTTGACGTAAGGACCGCTTCCTCGAGACTTGGAGGACTATACAATAGAAGAGATCAGTACATACCTTGAAGCACAAGTGTCCCGTCTTCGCGTGATTACTACTGTAACAATGTCAATAACGCTACCATTTGTAGATGTCGAAGATATGATGAGCGATGTAACAGTAGCGAAGGCTAAGGACGTCCAGCAAAGTAGAATCATGATGGGCTTGATAATCTTCATCCTTTGATGGGGGATATTTATAGGAAGGTGTCGCAGGTTACATTCCCCTCTTGTTGTGCATTCCAAACAAGTGTGCAGACCCAAACTTGTAAGATTAACGCCTCGGATGCCGAGACTGGACCGAATTAGAGGAAGACACAATTTGTGAAAGGGACGTTGGAGAAGACATTGGAGAAGAAGAAAGCCACGCGTTCGGGAATTTCGAGAAAAGCCCAAGTTAAGATAAACATTATTCAAATCTGGATATACCTGCCCAGGCTGCTGGGTGGTCGAATCTCTGACTGTCTCCCAACCATGGAGAGACCTCCAAAATCTAAGTGCCTCGAGTGGCGAACCTTGCCCTCGCAAATAGACTACATGGCTTTTGCCAAACGTCTTCCCTATAGCCTGCCAACAAGCCATGCCACTGCACCAGCAGCAACCATTTCTTTCCAGCCGCCAATATGACTGATCCTCACAGCAGCCCCAGTTGCAGCTAAAGGTCCTTCCGTCGATGTGCTACTTGGTGATTCGTCTCCACCACTCGTCCCAGTAGGCGCCAGTGTAGTCAGGCCAGCAGGCCCATTTGTCGCCGCTGCACCAGTCCCGTTGAGCCCACCCAGAAGTGGCGTTGGAGTACCGCTGACGGGAATAGGAACATGTGGTGTAGGAAAGCTGCCTTCGGCGACCGTCTGCAACCCAGTGTAATTACTCGCTGCTCCGGGGGCGCCAGCAGGAGCAGCCAAGAGGATGGATGTCGGGAGGGCACTGCCAGTGCTTGAGGAAGGAGCGGCGACTGCAGCCGTGTTGTTGAGCGCCGTGACTGAAAAAATAGCTGAAGCAGTGGAGGTTTCCGAGGTCGTGGATGTGCCTTCAATAGGAGCGAGTTTTGTAGCGGAACCTACTTGGACTTGGCCATCGCTGATCTGGGAGACTTGATATTCGGCGACTAGAGGCCGGGCGGTAAATAGCAAGAAGGTCGAAATGAAAATACGGACTGTTGGGGCCATTGGAGTGACGGCCAAGAGGAAATGACTGGAAGGCTCGGATTCGCCGCGATAACTCCTTCAGCAAGCACGAGAAGGTCAATAAACGCTTTCCCAGTGGATGTTTTCGGACAGTTGTGAATAGACTTGAAAGTCGCTCCTGATGTTAAGTAGTGGAGGAATGATGCAGTGATTGTTTGCTCGAAGCCCGGGACGGAATGGCCGAAGAATGCGGCGAGTATGGCGAGAACGGGGTAGGATTGTTGTCTCCTGCCTCCTGGGCAAGCCCAATTATTTGAAACATGGCTGGCCTCTCGTCCTTGGGCAGCGACGACGCAAGGGGCTCCAACCGCTGGAATTTCAGGAAGGTTGATCATAATGATCAACAGTCCAGCAGCAATTGATTTTGATCGACAGGGCCGTCGCCGAATTAGGGTTAACGCCCGTCATTAGCTCCACGCCACTGCCGCTGGAATGTGGGATGACGTTCTGAGCCCCCTTTTGGAAGCTGTCACCAGTTCTATCGTTATCAATTGGACAATGTCACTGGTATTGATCTAATCACTGCTGTGTCTAGGAGGCACATGAACAGTAGAGACAGCAGGTCAAAGAATATACATCGAAACTCAAAGCCCGACCGAGCATGACAACTACATACTGTACAGTGAAGAAAAAAGGGGGCACGTGCATTGCTCATCATGCCTTACTCGTACATTGATTCTTCATCTCTCAAAGATCCTGGCCCGCCTCTGCTGACTTTCTCAGGGGTTGCTTGGAAATCATTGCTTGTAATGTAGGCTTCATCGTCATCTTCGTCGCTGCTGCCCCAGTGCCTCGACTTCCCCTTTGACCCGTCTGCAGAGATAATTGTACCCATTGGTTTTGTGTCGGCCAGTCTCTTTTTGTCCTTTGACCTCGTGGGCATGGGACCACGTACTGGCTCCGGTATCAGAGAATGCGAGCTCCTCTTAGCCCTGCCCTTCTTTTCTTCAACGCCTTCAAACGCTGCCCGCACACGTGAATAGTGCTCAAGCTCCTTGGCGCTCACGCTTCCAACCAGCTCCTTCTTTGCTGCTTCAAAGTCTACTTCTGTCACCGTTACTGCAATATCATCCTCCGTGGCAAGATGGTCGAAGAAATAGGCGGTCGTTACCGGTCCATCGGGTAGTGCTTTGATTTTGCCGTCTACGGCATCGGCTTGGCGAGTAATGGCTTTGAGCATCGCATCTGATGCGAGAGCATACAAATCTGCACCTGTGTAGGTGAAAGGAAGACTCTCTGCCACCCTTCTTAGATTGAGACGTGGGTCAAGAGTAAATTTGCGAGTCAGTGCCTCCAAGATTGTAAGCTGCTTATCGTGGGTGTCAGCCACACCAAGGTACAGCATCTTGTCAAAACGACCTGGCCGCAATAGGGCTTGGTCAAGAAGATCTGGGCGATTAGTTGCACCTATGACGAAAACACCACCACGTGCACCCTCGTCGCCGTCACTCATCCCATCTAGCTCGGCAAGAAGCTGGGACACTATCCGGTCCATGACACCGCCACTGTCACCTTGGTTACCTCTCTTCGGTGCCACGGAGTCTAATTCATCAAAGAAGACTACGCAAGGGCGAGCATCTCTTGCTCGCTGAAACACACGTCGAACATTTGCTTCCGATTCTCCAATGTACATATTTAATAGCTCCGGACCTTTGACAGAAAAGAAATTAAGAGAAAACTCCGTTGCGATGGCTTTGGCAAGCAATGTCTTTCCTGTACCTGGAGGTCCATAGAACAAGATGCCGCTTCTTTTCTTCATCCCTTTCGCGAATAATTCTGGTCGCTCGAGAGGTAATTGAATAGTCTCCATAACCGCATCTTTAACATTTGTGAGACCGCCAACATCATCCCAGCCAACGTTAGGAATCTTAGGTGCACCAATGGCGTCGGCAAAGTTCTTGCGGGCTGCATCAACAGCAGAGTTAAAGTCAGACCTGGTCACAGATCGAATATTGGGGCCACCTGATATTAGAATATCACGTATTAGCGGCGCAGCATTTCCATGTTCAGATGACTTGTTCGTCTTCAAAAGACTTTCAAGTCGCTTTTGTCGAGCCACTACAGCCCGTTCGACGATGTCGACGAGGTCGCCAGCAACTAAAGCTGCACTTTTCACAGCTAAAGCAGCTATATCGACATCATGTCCTATACTGACACCTCTTTCGTTGATGATATCTCGCAGCAAATCCTCTCTTTCGCCTTCATCCGGAGCTGGAACCTCAATCTCGTGCGTGAACAGACCTCGCATAGCGTCAGGTATCTTATCAATTTCGGTTGTCGTGGCTATGACAATGCGACATTGCGAAATAGCATCCTTGAAGGCAGACACCATACGATCAGCCGTCAAGGCTTCCACGTGTCTGATGAGGACGACTGTAAATGTAGGTCCACAAATCATTGCTCGTTCGACCCTTGCCTGGAATACTGCCTCCGTCTTAATGTCACCGCCTCCTACAGCGCCCGCTGCGACGAGCTCGTAGCCATCAATAATAAAGACATGATTCCCGATATCTGACGCTGCTCGCGAAGCCGTCATCGCTTTGCCAATATTACGTTGTGTTGAATGAAGAAGGATGACCGAGGGGTCCATTTTCAGATGTACAGCCCGAGAGCTAGTTGAAGCAGCTATCAGCTCACGAAGACGTCGCCGAAGTGGTGTGATACGAGGTCTAGGTAATACGCTTGTTGCTTTATCTACAACATTTGGAGATACTGGATGTTTGGGGTTGACCTTCAACCCTAGATAATATTCCCATCCTATTGCACACTCTGGTACTTTTGAAGTTTCTCTGCCCGCCTCGGCCATACGCGTGCTTCCAGGCTCAATGGAGAAAACTCCGCCCCAGGTCATTTGGTCTTCAAGGCATTGATCCCGGTCAAGTTCACCAGATACAATCTGCGAAACCTTGTACCACGCGGGCCCCCTACCTGCTTTGTTATTGGCTCCATTGTCATCATGCACGGCCAGTAGTTGCGCACCATCTGAATCGGTGGTATCGGGGGCGGATGATGCTTGTGCTAGTAGCCTGCTGGTAGCCACATCCACGGCGACTGCAAGCAGGTCCCCCTGGCGTAGTACACGGTGCTTGTGTTGAAAATGACCTTTGATTGCAGCCATTAGACCGTCTTGCAGCGTCAATTCCGTAGACAAAGGCGTTGAAATAGAACGCAGTGTCAATTCCTTCGCGACGGGTGGAAACTTTGCGCCGAGAACCCTAGATGTTATAGGCTTGGGACTTTGGGTTATGCTTTCTCTGGATACAATTGATAGGGGAATCAGTCGAACCGACTGAGGATTACCCAAATTAGTAAGTATATACGGTGACACCCAGGCCTCTGGCGGGCAACGAACAGCAAAGGGCGAGTTATGGTGGCTAGATCGTCTACTGGACACATATTCCTTCCGGTTACCAGTAGCAACTTTCTTAGTAAGACATGGTAAGCCGTAAATCTTCATAGGTCTGAACTCTTCTTCTGGACTGTCAGCGTCTCTAAAGGCGTCAACTTCCCACTGATCTGGGTTGTTTGCGTGGTTGGTCGTGACTCTGATCCAGTCCCCTGAGAAGCAGCCCAATCTTAGGAGCAGCTTGATATCTACAAAAATCCTTGCTTCTTCGTCTTCTTCAGCAGGGGGCTTCGGATGTAGAAAAGTGTCCGGTATTTTGCTAGAAAGAGCTCTCAATGCAAATAGACGACTCTTTGCAGCTATACCCTTTCGAGTTGTTGCGGCAGTGTAATTTGAGTACACAGATCCTGGAGTCGTGATACCATTAGGTCGATGGACGTTGGCGCGCGGTGTTGCCGCCGTCCTAGTAGACTGCATCCCAGAAAGTACTGTAGCCAAGGTCGGAGCAGTCATAGAGACAACGTTCTCTGAAGAGTCGGAACCAGTGTCCGCTTCTTCCAAGCTTTCATCATCTGAGGTAGAAGATTCCAGTAGCGGCGCGGGTAATGAATCATGTATATCGTCTTCTGTGGCAGAATAGAAGTGCTCGTTCGGAACGCTATCTTGTTCCTCTGTTATGATGTGTTCGGTTTGATTTTGAGTCGTCGTTGCTGATTCAATCAGTCCTGGCTCGGCAGCATGGCCTTCGCGATTGACTACTATCCTTGTGGATGGAGCAATAAGTCCTTGACGGACAGGCTCACACAGAGTAATCTTAGCGGGTGGTAATGGAACGTGAGTGATCGGATGGGTTGGCAAAGGTAGTGATAGTAGATCGTCTTGGTGGACTATGGCTAGGGATGCCAGTGCATCCTTTACAGCAACAGTAAGCCGTTGCTCCTGGCTTCCCGATTCTTGGGCTCTTGGATTCTTTTCGTCTTTATTTAAGGTGGACTTGCCTTTGCCCTTGGTTTTGCTGGCAGATCCATTGATCTGGGAAAATTGGAAGCCACCACCAAATCTTGCCTGCACATCTTCATGCTTGTCCAACGCATCACCATTGACGGAAACAACAACAAGATCTAATGTCAGAGGCTGTACGTCAATGATCTGTATATCAAGGCTCGTGATCCCCGAGAATCTCGTCTCAGGGCTGATGCGACTTCTGATGCTTCCGCTAATGACACGAGGAGTGGGGACTTCCTCGAAAGCTTTAGCAGCGAAGAAGGCTCGTTTCCACCACTTTTTCCTTTCACGACTGGTAGAATTTTCCATTCAACTTCGTCAATCTGACTTGGAGTAATGAGTGACCGTGGCGAGACCGCAACGTAGTGTGTATCTATACTCTCATCTTGCCTGTTCCCAGGTTGTTGATGAGATTTGAAGAGATTTTCGAATAAGTCTGCTGAGAGGATGCCGGATACACTCTTTATGTCATGGGCTACAAGTGTAGCTGATATCGGATTCGGTTCTCGCCTTCTCCTCCTTCTTTTCTTGGGATGATCTATGACCGAGCTTTTCTCCTCCATGAATGACTAACCTTTCAGCGACCACTCCTGGTTTGAACAGTTAAATTGGAGCCCAAAGTCACATAAAATAGACTCCTGAACAAGGTGCCGAGGTCCAAGGAGAGCTCGAGGGTTAAAGGCCGAAAGGCTTCACTCCGATGCTCTCCACTCTTCTTCTGGGTCTCTGGCATCACCCTCATTTGTTATGCGTCTTTAAACCAACACAAGATGCTTGCTTCGCATCATGGACTGTTCTTCCTTGAATAATCCACTGTCACGCCTTCTCGACTGTAATGGTGACTAAGGTAGGTCGAATCACGATGCTGTCACATGCAACGCCATCTACCTTACCCTAATCTCAACGATCTGCCGCCAGGATTAGCGTGATCTAGATTTACTTTAGGGGGCGACAGCCACACATCGTGATTTTCTTTCCGGACAGTTCAGGAGAGATCCAACGTCATGTCGCCTGGTCTTGCGAGCGGCCGCCTTTGCTCTCCAGGACGTTGTTCTGTCGTGCACTTGAGATGCCGGTCTTTCAGCACTATCGCCACTATCGCTTTGCTTCAAAACTCCGGTTAAATAGCCATGCCTCACGATGATGCGACCTCTAAGGCTAAGGCTGCTGTTCAATTTGCCAAGCACGCCGAAAAGTTGTCTTTGCTTCCCCAGGATGCTTCACCGAATGACCGGGGACCCACTGCTGCCGTGGAAGCAAAGTTTGTTACGCCTCAAGACCCCGTGATTGAGACGTCAGGTGGTGGAAGGCTGCCGGCCGTTCCTCTCGCCGAGGCTGTGGAACTCAATAGATTAAAAGAGGAAGCGCAGCGCCCCGGTTCAACACACGGGAAGCAGGTATCCTACACCGAACAGGACGGGGAGGACGTTACAAGTCTGGATGGACACACATCACAACAGTCGGAACGAGCAGAAGCCCCCCTGCGTAGTGCCATCCCTCCTTCGCGAACACATCCACTGTTTCCGGAACTTCCTCTCTACGGTCCTCCTACATTCGCACGCAATCTTCAATGTCTAGCTTTTCGAGCGTCATCTGCCGTGCTCTCGCTGGCTTTTCTCGGAGTTATCGTTCTAGGCTCTGCGTTTACGAGCATACCATTGATGATCAAGCACATTGGGATACGCCTGACACTTCGAGATCCAGACGCTCGACGACCTTTCTATGAAGAAGAAAAGAGGAGGCAAACCATCAGAGAAGAACAAAATAAGGCCTGGCAACAAAAGCAGAAGCGCGGAAGAAGCAGCAGGATCGCGCAATGCGACAACGAGGAGAATGGGCACGTTAGTGAATATGAACCCATGGAGGGTGGCAGAGATCCGCTCCGTTGTGACGCCGCATACTATGCGCGAAGAGTAGGTCTCGATATAGAGGAGTTCAAAGTCCAGACAGAAGATGGTTTCATCGTTGATTTATGGCATGTCTACGACCCTCGCGAGTACACACCTACTTCAGCAGAGCATCGCAATTACAAGAAGCCCGAGGTTTTCACAAGAACGGGTTCTGGGAGCGTCCTCTCACACGACTCGTCAAAGTCCTCAAGTTCATCCCTGCACGAGTCATACTTGTCACGGTTCAAGAGCGGTAAGCCTAGATATCCGGTATTGATGATGCACGGACTGCTTCAGAGTTCGGGTGCTTACTGTACGAACGATGACGATAGCTTGGCCTTTTTCCTCTGCAAAAGGTACATGGCGATGAAAATGGTCCTCAGCGTATGCTAACATCAGGGCAGCGGTTACGACGTTTGGCTAGGGAACAATAGGTGCGGTTTCCATCCCAAGCACATGATGCTTACTTATGGCGACCCACGAATGTGGGCTTGGAACATTCGCCAAATGGGTGTCATGGATCTTCCGGCCTTTGTATCACGAGTACTTCTCGAGACGGGTTTCGAGAAGCTTGGCCTTGTATGTCACTCTCAAGGAACAACTCAAACATTCGTCGCCCTCGCCAAAGGACAAAGGCCAGACCTTGGCAACAAGATCAGTGTATTTTGTGCTCTGGCACCTGCCGTCTATGCAGGGTCACTCATTGGAAAAATGTACTTTAAATTCATGCGTGCTATCTCGCCGGGCATGTTTCGGATTATGTTCGGTATTCATGCGTTTATTCCTTTTATGATGACAATGCATTCGTGGTTACCAGGACGATTGTACGGAGCATTGGGTTATCGAGTCTTCTCTTTTCTGTTCAATTGGACCGACGACCGCTGGGATCAAGGTCTGAGAAATCGACTGTTCCAGTTTTCCCCAGTATATGTCAGCGCAGAATGTATGCGTTGGTGGCTGGGTCGCGAATGCTTTGCCAGACAAAGGTGTATTCTAGCTACCAGGGCCGAGAATGAAGAAGAAGACCAGGAAGATGAAGAGGAAGACTACTATATGCACAATAAGAGCTATCCAACCGTGCGGGGTTCGCAAGGATCGCAAGATTCGGCCAACAGTGATCGAGATAGAAGAGCCTGGTATGATGAGCAGGTGCCGCCATTTGCGCTTTGGGTCGCAGGTGCTGACAAACTCGTTGATGGGAGACGGCTACTGCGAAGACTTGAACGAGGCCGGGAGCCTCACGTGCGTGTGGTGCATTCAAAGGTCATAGAGGACTACGAGCATCTAGATGTCATCTGGGCCATTGACTGTCTGGATCAAGTAGGGAAAGAATTGCGGGAGGTCCTTTGGAGAACTGCTTCGGAAAGAGTTCGAAAGACTTGTCTAATACCGAGGGGTTGTGAAGATATTACATTCTAGAAGGTGGGAGTAATGACGACCCAGAAAGCTATGGACTGCACCTACAGGCTGGGTGACCATGTCGTGAATTCTAATAGAGGATTGTTTGCACATAGGAGTGCTCGTACATACGGCGACGTACATACACAGCGAGAGCGTTGTTTCAGGAGTCTTTGACGTTAAGGTATGGTGTTTGAGAAGTACAAGTAAAGACCAGATATCGTTTGTCAATATGTGAAGGACTTGATCACTTCATCCGAAGCCAATTTTATTGACCGCCAAGCATCGGTCTTGTTGCTGGATTCGAGTAAGTACACCTACTTTATCATTAAACATATTCATAGTTATGCATACTCGTAACCAGCCAGAAATTTACACCGAAGACGATGCTCATCAACAAAAGGTACATTCGCTATTTCGATAGATGCTTGAGAGTTTGGCTGGTCTTGGCAAGATACCTACATGTAGATAGGAAGTCCAGAAGCATCACGTGATGCTTGTGCTTATCAAAAGCTCGAGCCAACGCTTTGCTGACTCGTATGTACTTGGTCCCCGCGCCGTTCACACCTTTTGCTTCCTTCTGCGCCGCACGGCCTTAGACAAGCATTCGATCACCGCCAATCAGCTTTGTCCGGTTCCGAGGTCCAGCGACGATTGAGGAGAAGAGGGGAAAACGTCGTTTCTAGACTTCCGGCTTATCGCAGCCCGCCGAGAACAGCCCTGATTGTTATCGAAAGTCCGGACCACTGCCGTCCCTACAACTTGGGCTGAGGGGTTCATTGCATGCCCATCAGATCCGAACCTCCATCACTAGCCAGCCACGAAGCCTGTTCGCACGTTCTTATCTGCATGGAAGATGCGCCAAGTCTTCGCCTACGGATCCACCCTGAGGGTGTCGATTGCCATGGAGGGTGGTGCCCCACGTTCATGGGACCCATACTTGAAGCCTGCAGACGCTCTTGACGTAGACCCTTCGCGAGCTCCCTTCACAAGAATCCCACCCGGTCAGCTATCACCACTGGGACGATGGCCGAAGAGAGGACATACAGCACGGCATCGCGCAAGAAGATCGTGGCGCAGGAGCGGGTGACCTCGGTCCTTCGAGCCGATGAAGTTCCGGTCTACACTCGCGAATTGACCGCTGATGAGGAGGTTCTGGCAGCCTTGGGGTACAAGCCTGAGTTCAAGAGGGAGTTTAGCTTGTGGACAAGCTTCTGCGTCAGCTTCGCCGTCTTGGGTCTTCTTCCTAGTTTCGCCAGTACCCTTTACTATGGTATGGGATACGCAGGCACGCCAGGCATGGTATGGGGATGGCTGATCGCCATGTTCTTCATCCAATGTGTTGCTTTCAGCATGGCTGAACTATGTTCATCGATGCCTACAAGTGGGGGGCTTTACTACGCGGCTGCTGTGTTGGCACCTCCGTACGTCTCTCCTTGAATCTCTCAAGCGCGTGGATATTGATATACACAGTGGATGGGGTCCTCTGGCAGCATGGATCACTGGATGGTCAAACTGGATGGCTCAGGTTACTGGCGCCCCTTCGGTGGATTACGCCATGTCTGCCATGATACTTGCTGCAGGATCGATCACCCATCCTGGCTTTGTGCCGGAGAATTATCAGGTCTTTCTCCTCACGGCATTGATCATGGTAATCCATGGATGCATCAGTAGTATGCCTACAAAATGGATCGCGAGATTCAATTCAGTCGGATCAACGTTCAACATCATCGCGCTTTTCATTGTGATTATCATGATTCCAGCTGCAACAAATCGGAAGAGTCAAGGGATGCCCAAATTTACTCCGGCAAAGGAGGTGTGGGGAAGCTTTTACGCAGGTACCGATTTTCCGAACGGGGTTGCGTTGCTCATGACTTTCGTGGCTGTCATATGGACGATGAGGTTGGTTCTAGGGACCATTATTGACAATTGCTGCGACCTTGCTGACAGTCTTTGTACAGTGGCTATGATGCCCCTTTCCATCTCAGCGAAGAATGTTCCAATGCAAACATTGCATCGCCGCGAGCCATCGTTTTGACCAGTGGTGTGGGCGGCCTGTTTGGCTGGTTTCTACAAATCGTCGTCGCTTATACTGTCATCGATATCGAAGCCGTCTTGGATTCCGATCTCGGCCAGCCGTGGGCCTCTTACCTTTTGCAAGTTCTACCTCAGAAGACTGCTCTAGCAATCCTTTCGATGACTATCATGGCTGCATTTTCCATGGGACAGGGCTGCATGGTCGGTCCACCTTCTGTTGGATTGCATTGCGAGCAGCAATTCTGACGTATCCCACAGGTAGCAGCATCCCGTGTGACATACGCCTACGCCCGTGACGATTGCTTCCCCGGCTCCTGGTGGATCAAGCGAGTCAACAGACACACACAAACCCCTGTCAACGCTGTTTGGTTCAATGTCGTCATCGGAATCATGATGACTTTGCTCATCTTCGGCGGATCACTCGCAGCGGGAGCTCTGTTCTCCATTGCAGCCGTTGCCGCCTTTGTGGCATTCACCACACCCATCTTCATCCGCGTCTTCTTTGTCGGTAATCGCTTCCGTGCTGGACCGTGGCATCTAGGGAAAGCGAGTATACCCATCGGAGTGTGCGCCTGTGCGTTTGTAGCGTTGATGGTTCCTATCCTCTGCCTACCCAGTGTGACCGGAGCTGATCTAGAGTGAGTTGTCGCATTCCCTATCACGCAAAAGTTGGTCACTAAATGTATGACAGTGCGACAAGCATGAATTGGACATGTCTTGTATACGGTGGCCCAATGTTAGGCGTCGTCATCTGGTGGATTGTGGATGCGCGCAAGTGGTTCAAGGGGCCCAAAGTCAACATCGAACACCAGATGCTAGGTCGGGAGGGGAACGTAGTCGAAGGCAAAGATGCTAGTAACGACAGTGGAAACTCTAGCTCGGACAGTATCATGAAGAAAGACGGACGACATTCGGATGACATCAAAGCAGGAGCTTTTGCTTGATTTGGGGTCTGTATTATGAGGGGATACCGGTTTGGATATATCAAAACGGCGCGCTCAATGTCGATAGTAATCTATGGAGTTTTCATCAAATCGACTCGTCAAACATCGAACGACCGGAGATGGCTTCATCAATGGAACTCCAATACATACTGAATCCAAGAACGCCCGTGCAGGTTATAACGCCAGCTGCATCTCCTTTACAAAACACGCCTACGCCTCCGTCTCCGCCTTTAGCCTCCACTTCCAAGCGAATTATCGCGTTATTAACGAGGGATCAACGTCTGCAGATACGTACATTACGACCCATCAAATGGACACGCAAAGATATTGTCGAATATCTCGAAGCACAAGAGATAGACTGTACTGAAAGGCAAGTTCAACTTGCGAAGAAGATCAGACCTTATTCACAAAATCATTGTTGTGATTCTAAAGTGTTGCTCAATACTTCAGCACGTCGACGTAATATTGTTATCATCATTGAAGACTCGAAACGAGCACGTCGAATGTCTTACATAGAAATCAGCGAAAAGCTTCAACTGTTCGTTTCGGAAAGAAGAGAAGCTATGCGTAAAGGAGAAATCTTCAAAATTGATCAGACATAAATCACTCATCTTCGAAAAGACAGGCTTCTTCTGCTTGCTTGAACTCATGAGCATCTCAGTTAAATCAGAGTTCAGTGGAATACCATACTGTGAACTGATGATATCTGGATGATCGCTGACATACACACACGGTACGTCGAGAGACGATTGTCAGCTCTAGCAAGCTTCTTTGACTATCTCAATAGTACCTGAATTCTTTGACGCGTAGGCGAAGAATACAATCTTGACTGCATAGTAGACAAGGAACAACGCAAGCAAGAAGGGAAGTTCTGGGGCTCTTTTTCAGATGATTTGGGCAAACGATCAGGCTTAGTTTGGGAGAAAGCTTGGGGAAAGATCGAGCGTGTATTTCCACTTGTTGAAGATGTGTGCTGAAATCAAGTTGATACATTGAGCTAACCCTTGAGATAGGATGGCTTAATGCTCATTCAGAGCCTATTCTCATGCAAGACAACGCTTCAGGCCATGTTTCTTGTGCTACAACAGCAATTTCTGCAGAGAGAGGCATACGCTCCATACATTAGCCACCCTACTCTCCTGATCTCAATCCCATTGAGTCGGATTAGAATACCATGAAGGAACACATTCCAGACTTTCACGGCGTACAACAGACCTCTGCAAATCAACGAGCCACGATGTCCTCTTGAATGCAGCTTTGCGGGGCTTTCAGAGTTTCTACAGATGCTTGCGCACTTACTCCGCTCTTGATGCATGCATCCATTCGAATTCGGCACCCAGCCACCGCCATCTTGGTCACAACTATTTGGACGCCGTCAATGATGCCGGAAGTGCGTTTTAGAGCGTGGGTTATCCACTCTTGCATGTCATGATATAAGACCGTCTGATCTCGCTCTTTGTGTATCTCAGTCTCTGTGCTGCTTCCTGAACATTCGCCTCCAGGAAAGGAGATTTGATTCAACGGCTATAGTTTCGAGGCAGTCAACAACATGAAGATCTTACAATACACCCCCTTTCTGTTAACCTCAGTTACCGCGTTGCCGAACCCTCTCGGTACTCAACTCACAGTGATCGACGGCGTTGGTATCATCAACCGCTCCTTTACCCTCAGCATCACATCCAACATCATTGACTCTGTGAACCCGATTGCTGATCTATCTCGAACATGCAGAGCAGTCCGGCCCACCACCTGTCACTCCTTTCAATAGCATCTTGGTCAAGATTGGCCTTTTGGAGTCTCCAATTAGACCACTCTGTCAAAGCAAATTCGGTACAGTCTCCCGCAGTCTCGTGTCAAGTCCTTTTTTCCCTTTATATGCTAAGTGACGCTAGAGCGATGTGACTTTATGGGGAACTTCGGTGTCTGCTGCACCCCCAACGTCTGCAAGACGTGTCCGGGAGACTTCCAGGGACTGCTTTTCTGTCACACTCCAAATGGATGCTAGTGGGGAGTCGAAGGAGATTTACGGGCAGGGCCAAGGGAGTGGTCAGGGGACCTAGATGTTGGTGATAGGGACCACTGTTCGCGATGGCTACGCTGCATAGCAGCCCTTCTTTTACATCTCGAAATTCTAGAGTAGTTTGCTCCAACCCTTTACAAAAAAGGACATTCTCGGTGTTGAGATCTGTTCAATACTGACATGCCAGGGCTGATCTACAAACCACCCATCCCGCCCTTAGAGTAGGTGGGGCTGAGCTGACGGAGACTACTACTGTAATCAGGTCGCACAATATCGAAGCTACCCCGCAACAACAGCCAGAACAGTAATATGGAAGTGAGCACCAATGCGCGCTTCCATTCACACAGTCGTCAGAGCGTGTGCACGTCTTTGCTTGCTTATTAACGGTTATAGCTTCAATCTACGGGTATGACTGATATGCGACCATCTTGCAGTGCCGAGCTGCTTCATCTGGCATAAATCATCTCCTCTGCCGTCTGCATCTCTCACTTAGTTCTACAGCACGGAGGGAAAGCTTAACCGAGGGCAAGATGTTTCTCTCCTCGCTCCTCACTCCTTACTCCCTTCTTCTTCTCCCCATTCTCTTTTATCTCTTACCTTACACTCGTTCACGTGCCATCCGTAATATTCCCGGCCCTCGCACTGCTGCTTTCTCCAATCTCTGGTTACTGTACCAATGCCGCCGAGGTCGACGCTTCAAACAGGTCGACGAAGCACATAAGAAGTATGGAAAGCTCGTTCGCATACAGCCGAATCATGTCTCAATTGCCGATCCCGAAGCTGTACCGATCATCTACTCACACGGTGGAGGATGGCTCAAGAGGTACGAAGCCGCCCCATCTAGCTACTCCCAATACACTGCTCACGATGCGATACTATTTCAGCGAATACTACGACGCCTTCGTCTCCATCCACCGCGGCCTCTTCAACACGCGTGATCGTGCCGAGCATACACGGAAGCGCAAAACCGTTTCACACACCTTCAGCGCCAAGTCGATCTCGCAATTCGAGCAATACATGACCTACAACTTGCAAGAGCTGGTCAAGCAATGGGATCGACTCTCTGACAATGCAGTGAAGAGTGGACAGGAATATGCCGAGATTGACTCCCTGCAATGGTTCAACTACCTCGCTTTCGACATCATTGGAGATCTGGTACGCACACACCTCTTTCCAAGAATCACCTCAGATCTCCCGCAACTGAACATATCAGATGGTTAAGCTAACAACCATGGCTCAATAACAGGCATTCGGTAAACCATTCGGAATGCTCCCCGCAGGCCGCGACATAGCCGAAGTAAAGAAAACCCCCTCCAGCCCCTCCACCTACGCCCCAGCCGTCGAAGTCCTCAACCGCCGAGGCGAAGTGTCCGCCACGCTAGGCTGCTATCCCGCTCTAAAACCCTACGCGAAATACCTCCCCGACCGCTTCTTCCGCGACGGATTGCAAGCCGTGGAGGACCTCGCCGGAATCGCCGTAGCGAGGGTAAACGAGCGGCTAGAGTCCGCCGAGCGAACCAAAAGAGGTGGGAAAGCAGAGGGAAGTGGAGAAGAGAGAGTAGATCTCCTGGCACGACTGATGGAAGGCAAAGATGAGAACGGAAACAAGCTCGGACGGGACGAACTCACCGCGGAGGCGCTGACGCAGTTGATCGCGGGCAGCGACACGACGAGCAACACCAGCTGCGCGCTGCTGTACTGGGTCCTGCGCACGCCTGGCGTGCTGCAGAAGCTCCAGCGGGAACTCGACGATGCACTGCCCGAGAACAGGGGAGCGGTGCCGGAATTCGATCAGGTCAAGGATCTGCCTTAGTAAGTCCATAATCCTCCATCTTCCATCCCCGTCTCCTCTGTGTTTGTCAATCCAAACGCCCCTCCATAAATCTCTCCCCACCTTCCGACCCTCCCAAAAAGCAAGCCCCAACTAACTCACCCCCACCCCCAGCCTCCACGCCACAATCTCCGAAACCCTCCGCATCCACTCCACCTCCTCCCTCGGCCTCCCCGCACCGTCCCCCCCGGGCCAGGCATAACCATCTCCTCGCAGTACTTCCCGCCCGGGACGACTCTCTCCGTGCCGACCTACACAATCCACCACAGCCCCGCGATCTGGGGTCCCGACGCCGAGCACTTCCGTCCAGAACGGTTCCGCGCGCAGAATCTGACCGAGGCGCAGAAACTGGGCTTTATCCCGTTTAGCTACGGCCCGAGGAGCTGTGTTGGGCGCAATGTGGCGGAGATGGAGCTTGCGCTTATTGTGGCGACGGTGGTGGGGAGGTATACTTTTGAGTTGAGGGAGGGGATGGGAGACGGGGAAGGGGGGTGGAAGACGAGGGAGGGGTTTTGAGGAAGCCGCTGGGGTTGAGGGTTGGGTTGAGGAGGAGATGAGATGAGAGGGGTTGGGTCGGATTGAGGGAGGATTGGATGGGGGTGCTTTGTAATTTAGATTTAGAGGTGGACGATAACACTATCGGGGAGCTTTGCTGTTGGCATGAGCAGAACAGGCTTGAATATCATGGCATAGTACTATATCCCGCCCCTCCATCATCTCCCCTCCAAATTTATGAATCTAATCTCCTCTTCCTCCTCATTCCCTCCCCTTCCCCACCCTCTCAACAGCCCCCCTCAGCGCCCGAACAACCTCCCCCGGGCTCTGCGCCCCAAACACCGCGGACCCAGCAACAATGACATTCGCGCCCGCCTCCGCGGCCGCATCGACCGTCTTCTCGCTCAGCCCGCCATCGACCTCGATGTCGAGCTGCGGGTAGCGGGCGCGCAGCTGGCTGACTTTGGGCAGGCACGAGGAGAGGAAGGATTGTCCGCCGAAACCGGGGTGGACGGTCATTACGAGGACCATCTGATTTTGTTCGTTAGCGCGGGGGTGGGCGGGGAAAGGGAAAGGGGAAGGGACATACATCCGGTCTCTCGCTCTCGTCTTCGCTGTCGAGGACTTCGTAGAGGACGTCGACGGGCGTGTCCGGCTTGATGGCTATCCCCGCCAGCATACCCTGCTCGTGGATGAATTTTATCATCTCTTTCGGGGATGTGGGGGTGGAGGAGGTGCCGGCCGGCTCAGAGGCCGAGGTGGAGGTGGTGGCGGCTTCGTGGTGGAAGGTGTAGAGGTCGCAACCTGCGGATTTGAAGGTCGTTACCCATTTTTTGGGCTATTTTTCTCGGTCAGGGCCATTGCAGTAGGATAGTGGTAGGAAAAGAGGGGAAAGTAGGATGGGGAGGGGAGACATACCCACCTCGGCGATCATCATATGGCAATCAAAGGTCCCTCTCCCCTTGGCTGCTCTCGGCCTCTGGACGTGTGGCCGGAGCTTCGATACGACTGGCGCGCCGAAGGTCATGTTGGGCACGAAATGGCCGTCCATGATGTCGATGTGGAGCCTGCATTGTGCATTGAGCGTTTAGCTTAGCGTTTCGTACATCCAGGAAGTGAAATCGCTCTGATTTTGGCGGAAGGGGGACCGGCGGTTGGGAAAGAGCGTAGAAAGGCATCTAGTCCGTGATGCAGGGCGGTAAATGAAATTGTGATTTTGTGCGAAGGTTGAAGATTGGGCGGGAGAGGCTTACCAGTCGGCGCCATTGTTGATGGTTTCGGAGCAGGCGGCGCCTAGGGCTCCAAAATCGGCGGAGAGGATCGAGGGGGCGATTGTGGCTGGTGGAGACATGCTTGCTCGGATGGGGGTGTGTCTAATCTCAGGAATAGGCTCTTAGGAGCATTGTAGGGATTCTCAATGGCTCTTGCGACGTCGTAGTGATAGCTTCATCGTCGTGGAAGCGCTCTCGAGGATTCTTGGAGAGGTTGAGGGGCAGAATTGCCTATGTCCCAAAATGGTTTAGCGTCCGAATCTCTCGCTTAAGGCCAATCAGTGTTCGATGCTTTGCGCGTCTTTCGTCCTTTGCTGACTTCGTTGCATGCTCATACTGCGGAGTACAGATTGTGGTTTCGTTTTACTGATCCACCTTATTATATCGTGGAGCGGAGCTTCAACACGACCGGCTATCACAAAGAGGAAGTCGTGATACATCGAGTGGTCCTTTGGCGCCCAAAATAGCACACATATGGCGTGGGCGCGTAAAAATACTGCACAGGCATCCTATCAACGTAATCGCCCTGCAGTCGCTCTCTCAACGTCTTCGTGCAACCACACGATTGGACGTTATCCTTCTTGGCTTTCACCCGGTCTCGTCTTCTTGGTTGGCCATCTCTTCATCTTGAGCGCTTTCGAGTCATCCCGTCTTTCGTTCGTGCGGTTTCTGTCCCTTTTCTGCATAGTGCTATGTTTAAGCACTCTTCTCTCCATGCTAGTTTATCGCTCTGCGTGCTTTCCAACCGCCGTTATGCAGAAGAACCTTAAGCAAGCTCTGCCGCTATTTTGGGTGGTTGGTATAAGTCGGGCGTGGGGCCATGATGTTCTTTCTTGGGAGTGATCTACTTTTTCTCCTTGCCGCATGCCTACTTTTTGCCTGCTTTTTGTTTATATAGAATTTTAATTGTTTGTATTCGCCTCGTGCTTACGTGCGCCTCGTTGATCGAGCGTTCGCTTTATTTACCGTTGATCGGTTGGTGTGACGTTTACTCAAAATACTCTCCTTCTTTTCTATTCCTGTACAAAAGCTATCACAAGCACAACTCCAATCTTCGTCATGGATAATTTTCTATTGCCAGCCACGACTTATGAGTGTCCGTCCCGGCTGGTCCGAAAACCCAAACTTAATACTATAATCGAAGACGAGTTTACCGAGGATGAAGAGGCAAAGTACGATGCAGAAGTAACAGGCAAGGCGGACCGTGGGCGCGCATTGAATGCTAATATTGCTCGATCTGCGGGCTCTACCTCTCCAGTACCCTCCTTGACCTCGTCAATATCTTCCTACTACAGGTCTAACCGAAGGTCCCGCGACTTCGACGATCTCTACGATATCTCCGACGACGATACTCAAGAGGACTACGACATAACGCCGGGCATGTTTCCTCGAGCTGGAAGCACGCGGTCAGCCTCTCCGGAAAACGCAGACGGCTTGAAAGTAGACCCGCGCAGAGTACCATCTTTGATCATACCGTCTCCCGGACTGTGGCCGTCCATACAAAGACTTCAGGATGGTTCGCCACCACTACCTCCCAAGATTCCAATATCGCCAGCAGTGCTCTCTTTGTTGCCCCACGACCGGCTGTCAATGTCAAGCCATCCACCTTCTCTGGACGGCAGCTTTACCTCAGATCCGTTAGCAGCTTCTTCTGCACCTACAACACCAGACATGCAGGTGCATCCTCAAAGTCAAGATATCTGGGGTCAACCGAAGGAAAATAAAAACCAATGCGCTTCGAGCAGCCTCCATCTTGCTAGATCCACGACATCTGGAATCCGAACTCCCGACGACGTGAGTCCTTGTTGGGGCGTGGACGACTTCGAAAATGGAATGATCATTAGAGATTTTGGCTTTGGTGAGAATAGACCTGCGCCAGACAGCCCAGTCCTCGGATCAGACTGTGGCTCTTCGGAGAAGGGTGTTCAACTGCCTCCTCAAGCCCTTGACACGTTACAGCATCTGTCACTCGAGATTCCTGCGCCAGTAAATATCTTGCCAGATCCAGAACCTGTTGACGAGATGGAAGAAGTTCAGGGCAAAGCACCTCGGCCAAACAGTGCCGACTTTACCCCCATGTCCCAGTCGTCAGACTACAGTATCTCCATGCTCAGCATACCTTCACCAGGCGGCTTCTTCTCGTCATTGGGTGCGAATGCAAGACATACGTGGTGTCATACTGGATCAGGGCCTTTGTATCAAGCACCACCTTCTTCGACGACAGCTGAACAATTCTACAATTGCCCTTGGAATCGAGATCCTCAAGCCACTGTAGAGCATGTGATCGAGTTCGACGATGACGATACCGAAGGACCCCCTACAGCTAGGCAGCCTCTGCCAAAGTCGGCCAAAAGCGAGCGAGGAAAATCCTACTTCGACCGGAGCCCAGAGCTGGTCGCCCCCTTAGACTCCCCTAAAGATTACGATGAAGATTACGAGAAAGCAATCCAGCTTGGTGCGGAAAGTAGCCTCGACAGGACAAGCGTTTGGCTTGCTCATCAAACCTCATATATGGCCGCATTGAGAGAGACCAATCCTGTCAATGAGATCGGTCTCGCTCTATCGCCTTCCAGGAGAGTCAGCCAGCATTTCAGGAATGATTCTCTAAGCTCTCCCATGAAGAAAGCAGTCAGATTCTTGGAAAGCGGAACGGCCCAATGCAGGTCTCCAAAGACTGCCAAGATACAGTCAGATTCGATATACTATCATGCATTCCAGCATATTCTGAACGATCGTAGAATGCAGGACGCTTTTAGGCATAGACATACCAGATCAGATTCTCTCCAAGCTGGGCGAATCACCATACCTCACGAGCATGTTGAGCGCCTGCAAGGCGTCTATCGAATCACCCAATCCGATCGCCCAATCCCACTTCGACCAATATCCATGTTTCCCGGGAGAGACGAAAGCGCGAACGAGCAGACTACAGAGCAAAAGGTCATCGCTCAGGTCGAACGTGAACGACAAGCACTCGACCAAATCAACGCGGTCATCTGGGTCATAGAGGCTTACAAGTATCTCAATGGTGGAAGCCTACTTCACAGTCCAGCCGCGCACTTCTTGAAGAATACACCTTTCCACGCTACGGACGAAGTAGCGTCTTCAACTGAGCAGGTCCGTATCCTCGATCTAGGCGGTCAGCCAAATTGCGACTGGGCGTGGCATTGTGCGCGGGATTACACAAACGCAAAGGTCCACACTGCAAACACCAGCGATAGTCTATCTCCAATCAATGAGTCCATCCGAGGCCCCTCGAATCACCGTTTCAATCTTGTTTCAAACCTATACACTCTCCCTTACCCAGATTCGCATTTCACCGCCGTCTCAATGCGCTCTATCTTCGCGCACCTCAAGACCGTTTTACCTCCAGATTTCCCTCCTTCATCTGACATCCTCGACGAGTACGACCTCTGCCTCCGCGAATGCCTCCGCGTTCTCAAACCAGGCGGCTATCTTGAGTTCTTCCTTCTGGACAGCGAGATTGTGCATGCTGGCCCTCTTGCCACAGCCATATCCGTAGAGTTCGGCTTCAACCTCAAGACTCGCGGCTACGACCCCTCACCCACCAAATCCTTCCTTGGCCGCTTACGCCGCGCCGGTTATGAGGATATAAAGCGCGCGTGGACATTTTTACCCATGGGTGCGCCGACCAAGGAGGCTTACGTGCCGCCAGAGACGCCACCGCCGAATGTTAGTACTTACGATCTCAGTTGCGGGGGGAGGGGAATCGAGGCGGTGCAAGGGCCAGTGGGGAGCACGGTTGATGCGGCAAGTATGGCTGGATTGGTTGGGAGCTGGGCATGGGAGCAGTGGATGCTGAGGTTGCAGCTTGAAATGGGCAGAGAGGGGGATGGGTTATTGGAGGGGGTACCGGCGGTTTTGGAGGAGGGAAGGAGAGAGGGAAGTGGGTGGAGATGTTTGAGTGGATGGGCGAGGAAGAGTGGTGGATAGAGTCAATCGACATGAAGATGAGCGAAGACATTCAGGCTTACTACTAGGCAAGCTTTTGATTGAGGACTGATACTTACTTTAATATGTCGTGCACAGTAGACGCATGAGCCAAGTTGCTTCCCGACAGTTTTCCTGCAAATTCCAATGATGGTCCTTTCAAAGTATCTCGGAGGTCACAGTAATTTACTATTTGACCATCAATTGCCGCTTTTATCTCATCTTCAAGTGAGGCACTAAGATGCTGAGCTGGTACAAGAGATGAAATGGACGAGTAGTCAAGGGTGCTCTCACAGTCCTTTGAATAGTCAACTCCACTATACTGTCACAACGCACTTGATCTCCATTATAAAGCAATCATATGATTCTTATGTCTTTCAAGGAGATAACGATGGTGGTGTTTTCTCGTTCGTTCTGATCTGAGCTTCAATTTGGTACGGCCAATCGGTCAAACATATGACCGGCTGCCGAAACTTGTGACTCCTCTCACCGTAAACAAAATATTGCCTTGAGGGGTGTCCCGATGAGCTACACTCTCAGCGATCTCATAGATGATCTTCGTCAATGCCCGCTCAGTCATTCTTGTGTCGACTCCTTATCACCTAACGCGGCGGCGATCGTGTCCATGATTGGACGGCCTGCAAGGGCAAAGCGCCCGCCCGTTAGCTGGGGAACGGAGACGACAGGGATTCACTGAAAAGCTGTTCGACGGCCTCGAAGACAAACCACACTTCTCCAGAAGCCTACCTCACGATTTCATGTTGCTACCTCTTGATTGAGCTGTAGAATCAAAACACTGCCCATCTAGCCTCGGAAAACCCTCTACCAAGCCTGCTGCTAAACGCTTCGAAGCTGTGACGAACCCGGTGGAATGCACGGCTGTGCCTCTCTGGTCGAAGAAAAGAGTGAAGTCGAGGGGGCTCGCCATTAAGATACCTTCTTCAACCCTCGAACCTTGGAGCATCCACCTTTGCGGTCACGCGACGGCTCTCTTTGGAAGATATACCACAACTCTAGTCGGCTTTGGGACTGTGAAGAGACGGGAGATTCGGCTCAGATTGACCCCGCATACGGCTGGCCATTTCTCAGTATCCAGGTCTTGAGCTGAGACGAAAATAATCTTATTACCAAGGGTTAATCTCGGAAGAATCTTATTGAAAGAGCTTCGGACAATAAAAACCGAGAATCCGAGTATCAACTAGGAATCGAGACACCTCCGAGCATAGGTCTCAAGCCAACTACTTGGCAGCTACAGGGCGTGCAAATTTTCGAGGGAATTTACAAGCTGGCTTTATCTTGATATTGTGGACGAGACGAAGAGGTTGATCCAGCGATCTGCAGCGCATATTGGAATTCTTACATTTCTTCAACATCTAATCATCTGAGCTTCGGACCTTGCGCAGAATCCTGACATCAAGATAAATATTGGATTGGAGATCTTAGAGAAACAAGTAATCATTTACTTCTGGAATGGACTTGCAATCATACAAGGACATTTGAGGGTCCAACATAGTGTGGTCGTCTGTCCGGGGCAGCAGAGCTGCAGTCGACAATAAAGAGCACGGTTCATCTGAATTACTGGTGATACTGTAAAGTAATAGTCCCGAGGGTATCTTTGAAATGTAAGCCTACTTCCTTTCGAATGCCACACGATTTCTTCTTCCCACAACACCTCTCCAGATCTTGCTGTTCTTGCACGTTCAACACCGCCACATCCTGGTCTATTGTTGCTATGCTATTTTATTAGTCGTCCATTCGCTCTTTTGCGTGTTCATTAGCTGTGCACGTAATCTGGCAACGGCGGGGTAGATGTTGTGCTCTGAAGGCCAGGATCACCTTTGTGTTAAGCACCTTTACCTGCTATTTGCCTCTTTCACACCTACTATTTGCTTCAAAGATGCCTCCAACTACTCGCAGCAAGAAGTCGAAGGGCAACGGGCTTCATCGCTCTGGCTCTCTGGTTGTTAACATATTCGCTGACAAGATGGATAACCAGCAGACCACTAGCCAAGTTGTAGCGGTTCGGTGTTTTCCTCGGGAGATACCTGACAGCCAGGAAGATCCGACCGACCTTATCATATCCGACAACGACGGAGCCGACACAGAAGTTGACGGAGAACCTGCGGAGACTGAGAAAGCAATCCTCAGGTGGCTCAAGGAAAATACCCCGAAGGAGAAGCCTCGCTACGTAAGTCTCGTCATTGAGACACGCTTTTGATCATTTGAGTTATTCCACAACCATTTCAGTCTGTTTGCACATATTCGCTTAGCGTACTCTTGTCTTCCTTAATGGTGCCCTCTTTCCCCTGAATCATCCCTGCGGCAAGAAGCAATTAGTCCATCTACTTTCACACTAGGGCCTTGTGGTGACAAGAAATTTGGACAGTTAGTCGCTAATTCTCAATCAGACTCTACGTGCGCAAGGACTTAATTGCAACGGACGTCTCGCCGCAGAACACCCCGAGAACAAAAACATGGATGAAAACCCTACACAGCCTTCCACGCAGCCTCACCACGACTCACGCCGCCAGGGTAACAACTCTATCAGCGAGGATGACGCGGCTGACGTTATCTGTATCTTACATCCTTGCTCGCGGGCTGCTCACCAGGCCGTAGAGCTGGTGGCTAGGCAATGCCCTCAGCATATACTGCAAAACGAAGGTCTGGACCACCTGCTCGATTACGAGTCCGACGACCAAAACTCTGCTGAAGCTGAAAGGACCAGGCCTGACGCTGGATCACAAGAGTCACAGGTTATTGACAGTGACACTCAAGATCTGACCACTGAAGCTACGACGTACCCCGAAACATCCACCAAGGATATCGCCTTACGTTTATCTTCGAGAGTTCACAATCAATCTCTTGGTTTCACGTTTGGTCGCAACGCTCAAAAGTGTGATATTCCCATTGCTGCAATAGATGAGCTAAAAATTAGCAATGCACACTTCCGCATCTACATCAATGCCTGTGGTGTCCTGATGTGCGAGGACACTTCTACGAACGGCACTTGGGTGGACCAGTACCCTCTCATGGCGAAATCCGAGGACCCCAACATCGATTGTCGGCGCACACTCAATCCAGGCTCTATGATTGCAGTCATTCTGCGCGGCGCGCAAGAGGCGGTTCGCTTCATCGTAGCTATCCCTCCAAGAGATAGACAAGAGGCTAAGTACGTAGAGAGGCTGACCCAGTATTGCGACACCATCACCCAACTCGAACGCCAAGCCGCTCTAGCTGCTCAAGCGGCAGCAACTGGGAACGTGATGGCGCCTCCCCCTGTACGTACTGATATCTCTCCCCGACTGAATTTTGTCTGACACACTTTAGCTTTTCCCTTTTGGAAAGCATCAAGCTCGTACTTTCGCAGCCAGCACGATGCCATTCAATCATGGCATGGGCTGGAACGGTGGCAATAAATACAATGTTGTTGCTCATATTGGCAAAGGAGCTTTTGCCAACGTCTACAAGCTATCAACAAAAGCGAACGGCGATCTCATCGCCGCGAAGGAGATAGAGAAGCGAAAGTATCTCAAAGATGGCATACTTGATCGGAAGGTACACAATGAGATAGAGATCATGCAGAAGGTGAATCATGTAAGAAATCCCAATCGTTATTGTTCGACCACCCACTGATAAGATTCTTCAGCACAACATCGTTCAATACCTTGGCTACCACGAGACAGATGCTCATTTGTATGTGCTTATGGAATTTGTACCATGCGGAGACCTGACGCCATATGTTTGCCACAATAATTTGCTGCTCGAAGAACAGTGTCAGTCAGTGGCATTCCAAACCATGCAAGCACTGGACTATCTTCATAGGAACAATATCACGCATCGAGACATCAAGCCAGACAATATCTTGATTGCCAGTAGTGAGCCGATGGTAGTCAAGCTGTCGGACTTTGGTCTTTCCAAGGTTGTCACGAACGACGATACCTTTCTCAAAACTTTCTGTGGTACACTGCTCTACTGCGCTCCAGAGATTTATCCTGGTTACGAGAATGTCAAGAAAGGAATACCGCTGGGGAAGCGTGGCCGCAATACACCGTAGGTCTCACGTACGCCACACTATTTCCGGTTCACTGACAAGGCATTGTAGGCAGCTCCAGACACTTCCATATCAGCAGTCGGTCGACACATGGGCCTTTGGTGCAGTCATGTACCATCTGCTCTGCGGTAGTCCACCTTACATGGGTTCGAACGAGAATAAAGGCCACTCGATGTTGCAGAGTGTCATGTCGAAGCCGATCAATTGGGACTATCTTAAACAAGCCGGAATATCTGCTGAAGGCTGCGACTTCGTCAGGCGAATGCTGGTGCATGAACCTAGTGCTCGTGCAAGCGACTCTCGGTGCCTGAGACATCCCTGGCTGTCTCGTTTCCGTACGGACGACGAAGAAGATATTGAGATGGATGCTCAGCTCCCTGTCCTTGCAGCTATCGCAGAAGATGGCAATGAAGGACAAGAGCTGGATGCGTCGCAGCTAAGCCTGCATGATGGTCCAGCACAAACGGAGATCAACGACGGCCTGGAGTATGATGATAGCGATGACATTGACGTGCGCGAGTCCAAGCGTCTCAAGGCTGATGCTCCCCGCGCGATGGGATTCGAGCCACGGAAAGATTCGGTTGTGTCCCAAGGATCGGAGTTCGATGGGTACTCGATGTACTCGACTATGCCCATGTTCATCAACGCCGGATCGCGGCCCGTAGGAATTGGGGCACCTACTTCTACCAGTAACAGACTCTATGGAGAGATTGGAACCTCAGCGCTCGGCAGCTCAGGCGTTCTCGGTCAACAAACGCAAGCGGCATTAGAGATGTTTGCAGAGGGAAGTCGCGATGAGAGTGTTGCCATGTCTGATGACACTAGCATCGATAACACCGACTCCCATGTCACGAACGACGGAATCTCCGACTACTCCATCCAATACCCACAACTTCTACCAGCCACAGCATACGCTGAACCTGCCCCAAGTCTATTGGGTACTGAAGCCCTCGTTGCCCAGCTCAATATGGCATCTCCCGAATCAGCCTTCTCTGCACCTTCTGTTGACAGCAAACCTGCTACCCCGCGTACTCCGAGGTCCCGTGAAATGTCGCCCGTCATTACTGCTGTTGCCGGATCCAAGCGCTCAAGCCAAGAAACCGGAGCAACTACTCAACACGAAGTCGGCAAACGATCGAGGACAGGTGGTACTCCTGATCCTTCTCAGGCGGGAAGTGGCCATTCCCATCGATCGTCCGCCGCACACAACGTATCCAAAGAGAGATCAGTGGACCTACCTGATGCCCCGAACGAACCCCAAAACCCTCAGCCGATCAATGCAGAGGCCAGCAGGCACGGGAATGAGAAAGCTCACGAATCCCACCGTTCAAGTCGGAGTTCGTCAAAGCCGACATCTGGCTCAACCGATGCAATCAAGGAGGCTGGAGGCTCTCACCGCTCTCATCGTTCCCACCGTTCATCTTCTAGAACAGAGCAAAAGGACTTCGCAACGAAGCAGCAGGCTCGTGATGACGAGGTTAGTAGTAAAACGAAAGGCGAAGGCGAGAAAAGTGACGGCCGTTCCAAAGACGCACCTGCAGAAGATACGGGAAGTATCACTGTAGCTGCAGGGGACCAAGACAAAGGAGCCAAAGGCTCGACACCGAAAGATACGGAGATGAAGGATCGTGAAGGGTCTTCCAAGGCTGCAAATACTGAGGGTTCGAAAGCCAGAAGCAAAGAATCCAAAGCTCCACATGACTCACAGAACGACTCTATCAGTAGCAGCAACACCTCATCAGCCTCCATCATCCATCGAGCCTCACCCCCAGACTTCCTCCCCCTCCTCCCATCTTCGGCAAACTGACCGCGCTACCACACTCCATCATTAGCACCACCATCAAACTCACGTCTCGCCTCACAATGTACGGCCGCGAACTCGATAATACTGTCGTCTTCCCCAATAATCTCGACAACCGCGTTCCCCGGCACGCCTTCGACATCATCTTCTGGCGCCCCTCGCTCGAGCGGGACATGGCCAAAGGGGTCGACTGGACCAAAGACGAGAAAGTCATGGCCATCATCAGCACGCGCACCTCGCGCTGGATTCTCGTCAACGGCACCAAAGTGACCAAAGGCGCTGACTGCTGGCAATACGGCAAACTCTATACCGGCGACATCATCACCGTCTTCGATGACCCCGCTGAAGGCCACCAGGGCACCGATTTCTTCAAGCTGGAATGCAGCTTCAATGTCGGTATCAGCAGGAACAGGAGACCGGAGAATGAGCGCTTCGTGGTCATGCAGGAGAGGGATAATTATCAGAAGACGGTGGGGAAGAGGTCGAAGAAGGAGGCCAAGGCTAATAGGCGCGCGGAGAGGGCCGAGGAGAGCAGTGGTGCGACGACTGCTACTGGTGCGTCTGGTGATACGGCGACTCCGACTCCGGCTCCGGCAGTTGAGGCTGCTTCTGCTCTGAAGCCTGCTGCGGATCCGGCTCAGGCTGCGAAGTAGGACCGTTGCGGAGTCAATATTTTGGGTGTGGGTGCGCGCTATCTTTGGGAGGGCATTTCTGCTCTGGCGTTAGTGGCATTTCCATGGCGAGAACACCCATCGCCCGATTTGGGACTGGAAGCGTTATAAGTAGCTGTGGACTGCATCGCGCAATGTGCCTTTGCCCTCTGGCTAGGGATATTCACGACGAGATATCCGTCTGCTTTGGTCAGCATGCTGGGGTAAGACTTCATCACGAGTGCTGTATGTCGGCTATTGGGAGCACAATCCTGATATGTATTTTTCTCGAAAAAGTGAATAGTGGGCTGTACGCTGGATGGGATGAAGGGATGTGCAAGTGATATATGGCTAGGATTGTTCTCACTGGGGGCATGTCGATCGATGTGGGACGTTGGGAGGAGCGATCTCAATTCATCAACGCAATTCAGAATCTTTCGCCCATTCCATGTCTCTCTTCTCTTTTCTTCTTCGCGTCATTCTCGAAGATAAGAGATTTCAAAAGAAGAATATCGAACTTCTTTCTTTTTTCCACTTGAATGAATTTGGAAGTGTGAGATGGGAGTGATATTTTTTTCGATGATTTGTTCGATGAGAAGTTTCCGAAATTATTTTTCAAAAATAGGTTGCTTGAGGAAAGTTGAGATAATAGGGGTATTCACGACGGCTTTTTTGGTCCCATATGGTCCATATGGCCTGTAAACAGGGGGTATTTCACCCCGGCCCCCACGCTAGAGTTTATTGCACGCAAGTCTTAACGTACGAACTCGTCCATTAAGACTTGCTTGACGGGCCCATATGGGTCATGAGCGCTAGAACTAGGTTGTCCACACTCGCTTAACGCGTTATTGTTGTTGTTGTTCTCGTTTTTTGATGTATCAGGTCCGCCAAGACGCCCCCGTTTAATCCACGGTACTACATCTTGACTAGCTACACCTCCAAGGGGCCCTCACGTTCGAAACAGGCCATATGGCGCATGTGCAAAAAGGCCGTCATGAATACCCCTAATAGCAATAGTAGTAGTCGTCGTTTCTTCATTTACCGACCCACATCGTATGCAGAATCTAACTATAAATTCATCGTGCTTATCTAAACTAAAGTGAATCCAAGAAATCGTCGAATTCTCCTTTTGTTGGATGTACATGCATCGCCCGCTCTTCAGATATCCTACAGGATCAGCCTCGAAGTATACGTGATACGCTTTCTTTGGAGTTAAACGTTTCGTCAATTGAGTACATTATTTCCTCAGCTCGATATGTTTTCTTCAGTCGCGACTCTGAGAGCTCGCTCCATCAATAATGGCTGTGATAGTTCGCCCACTACCGATTCAGCTACATACGAGCGTCTTCGGACCGGCGTACGGGGGAGAGAGACTCTGATTCTGGTTTGTTCATTAGAGGGCGCTTCGTCCGAAGTGCTGCTGCTGCTCACTGGGTCAGTATCGAAGGTGGTACGTTGTTACGATGATTCAGCATAGTCCTCGACGACCATGCGGGTCTACGTGAATCGGGCATTATGTTCGCTGAGTTGCGTGTGTGATACCGAAGCCGCTGCGCCGCGATACCTCTTTCCTAAAGGATGTATAAGAAATATGCGTGGCTAGGAGGGATAGGCTCACTAGGAGAGGGCATGTGGCGACCGATGTGGGATGTTGGAGAAGTGGTCTTAGTTGGTATCAACGCAATTTCAGAGTCTTTTACCCATTCATTCCTCGCTTTTCTCTTTCCTGCTTTCTTGCCTTTCCAGGGACAGGGAGTCTTGAGACGGACTAGCGAGATTGTCCGGATTTGGATTTCGCAAAGATCCCCATGATATGTGCTCCAAGTTTCTTCCGTAAAAAGTTTTCGGTTTCAAATTGCTGTCCAATACCGCACCATGTCTCATTAACAGATCCGGTACCCTGGGCAGGAGTACAATTGTGCGGTACGCAACATCGAATTGCCAAACCCATTGACTTCGTTAACATCTGCGCCATGATCGAGAAGGAGTTGCGCCATGGCGATATCTGGGGCACGACCGAGGATGGCTCCCATAGCGTCTTTGGCCTTCTGTCCCGGAGCAAGTATTGACTCGACCAAGGCGGTATATCCTTTTTCGACAGCCAGCCAGAACGGAGAAGGGTGACGGCCCTCAATTTCCCAGAAAGGATCTGCACCTTTTTCAAGGAGGAATTTCGCAATCTCAACGTGACCGGCCCTGATTGCTCTGTACAGCGCGGTCGTCTCGTCTCTGTCTCGGCTGCCTTGGATATCTGCCCCGCAGGCAAGCAACAATTTGATACACTCAAGGTTGCCACGCGCCGCTGCGTCAATCAATAATACATGTACTTTTCCAGTGGGATCATTGATCAGTGCTCCATGGTCAATCAGCACCCGAAAGACTGATGAATAACCCTTTTGCAAAGCTACGCTCAGAGCAATCATGGCGTAGGAGTTCCTATGGTTTCTGTAAAGGTCCGCCGCGCCTTGGCACAGCATCAATTGAACAATATGGGCTAAACCCTCCTCTGATGCGTAGTACAAAGGACCTCGAGTTGCCGCCCAGAAACCTCTACTACCGACGCGGATTTTCACCCATGTCACGAAAAGGACATCTGACTGTAAAAACCTCAAGATCAGCTCATTGAGACGGTGATTCCCTGGATCAGCACCCCGAGCGTGATGAGTCCACTGGGTTGCCGCATATCCAGCCAGAGGAAACCTTTCGTCCTCGAAGGGCTTGTCGTCGATAACATTTCCTATTGAAAGCCTTCTTTCATGTGGTTGTATATTTTCAATGAGGTAAACAAGGCACATCTCGGCTATCCTACCATGTACTTCGGTGGCGAAGGAGATTCTAGGAGCAGGGCCAGCGGCTCGATCTTTCGACAGTAGATACTCCTTGACAGAGAAGTGAACAAATTTCACCGGTTCACCGTGACATCGTTGAAAAGATGCTCCGGCATACGTGTCAGCCGTGATCAAATTGGGACACATAACGAAAATGTCAGAACTGTCCATTAGCCCAGAATCGCTGTCGTACCGATGTTGCTCCACATCGATAGCGAGAAAGTCGGCCAACTCCTTGGTTCCCAATGACCGGTGAGAATACACCATGCATTCAAGGACCCTGGAGACATCTTGATGCCACATGTCATTGATTCTCGACAGAATCTGGCCGTATGTAACGTTGAGAGTTTTTGGCAAATTTGCCAAGGTTTGGTGTATTTGCGAAGTTTTAAGGCAGTTTCGTAGCTCGTCCAGTTGGCAAACTACCCACTGAAACCTGCGACAATTTCAGTAGCTGAGAGAGCAACAGGGGAGTGAACCATGATACATTCCATTTGCCCCCTTTACTAGAGTCGTCTCGATCTCGGAATGGATTTCCGGGGGCCATTTTTTGAATTTCGGATCATTACGAAGTTTCTGACTGATGAACGTGCGAATGTCGGCGTCAACAAGCGAACTCTCGATGCATATCTGGTGAGTCGTCAGGGACTGCAATGCTTCATGAATATCCTCTTCCTTTCGACTTGTGGCTAGAATGCGAATATTCGTCTTCCAGGATAGTATTTGCGTGATCATATTGAGCATCGTCTCTCGGTCTGTGCATTCATCCATTGCATCAATAATCACATATGCATCGTCCAGTCGAAGAAGAAGAGCGTGGAATATAACGATAAAACTATCCAGTGTTGGCTGCACCGTAACCTGTAAACATTGGGTGTAAAGGTTCTTCAGTGCTAAAGGTATCACAGGGATCTTAGCAAGTCCCTGGCTGATTAGAGATCTTATCAGTTGACCAGAAGTCTGCTTTGTTGGGTCCTGAAAGTCAAAATAGAAATATAGCAGGATTGATTCTTGATTGGATGCCGATTGACAATGCTCCATGGTCGTCTGGACGATTGTGGTGCTGAATTCTGTCAGCGCTAATTTTCCACACTACACAATCTCTTCGAAAGAGGCACGGCGAGGAACTGACCAAAGGACGGTCTTGCCACACCCAGCTGTTAACGTAAGTCATCTCCATGCAGCAACGATGGCAATCGGTTGTCCTTACGGATGCCATGTAACCAAAAGAATGAACTTGGAGTGCACTGCCATTCGGCAAAGTTGCCCCCATGGATGAACCAGAGCCCTGTTGATGGCTCACGTTTCCTTAATGCGGAATTGAAATTACTTGAAGGGTCTGGCGCTGACAGCCATTTTCGGATGCTCTCGCTCAATCGGCTCTCCCCTATCCTGACCGATAAGCCAACAATATCTTAAAAAAAGTGCCTTTGACCACGAAGGCTCTGAATAAATACCTTCCTCGGCTTTTGTATCGAAAATGAATTTGTTTAGCGTATCCACCTTCTTGTCAAGTTCCTTCAGTAACTCTCTAACAGAAATAAGCATTTTGAGTATTCAGTGGGACCGATTCTATATCCAAACGAACATGCTATCATTTTGGAGCGCAAGTACGAAGCAGGAATTGTATCGGTGAACGGTAGAAATCATTTCTTGGATCTCTTTTCTGTCGAATGGCCAGATCAAAGCGCCCTTCAGACTTCGATGACCATCAGTGGGGTTGAGCTTCCTAGCTATCCTGTCTAGTAGCTTTTGCATCTCTGCCAGAAGCCCGTCGGGCATTGCTAGAGATTCCAGGGTAGATAGCTCAGGTCCTCCGGCCTTGGATTCTTCGACTTTGGTTTTCAAAGCGCCTAACCAGGTAATCGCGCTGAGGATCTCGATGTGAAGCCGATTGCGTTCGACGGAGGCATGCTTAACATCGTCTAGGAACCTAACGACTATTTTGCTCGCTTCAAGGATCGTGAGAATACTGGATACGATACCGACGACCTCCGCCATGGTAGATTGTCAAGAATATCCCGCTCTAGATCGTAAGCCTTGTAGGAAAAGATGCCATTACGAGATCGACAGAGGTTATGTGCAGAGCGCACAGCCTTGCCAATCCGTGCCACTAGACCCTCCCTAGTGATTGGCTGGTGTATGGGATGAATTGTCGGCACCTGCAGCAGAGCTGGGTGATTGGTACATACCCCAATGATTGAGCGTACGAGTGCTATGCCGCCGCCCGCTGATCGACTATAGGCTACGTCGGCGGAACGGTAATATAGCATTCAAGTAACCTGGCGATTTCAGCCCCTTCGAAGCGCTGAGGGCCACATCAAGCGTGACGCCAGATCCTGTGCCTTGTGCAAGGCCAGGGGCTCTTAAACTGGTTGCGTGAAGGCGCTATGCCACTATCGTATACCCTAGAATACTTCAAGACTCCTGTCATCTTGCCCGTCTCCTGCGAATCGTCGCATGGTCGGGGAGGGACATCTGTTGGATTGATATCGATAGGCATCCTACAGGTACTGGAGGAAGACGGACAGTCGTGATTTCCATGTCGGAGGCTAATTATGGTGGTCTTTGACGTTTGTTTCGTTGCAGTCAGCGGTCCAGCGGAGAAGTGTTCAGGATTCAGCTCTCAGCTGTCGATGGAACGGCAGGATTTGAGCTAGCCGACTGGGATTGGCCAGCAAGCGAGACGAATCAGGAAAAGGAAGTGTGGAAGGATTCCGGCATTTGTCTTGAGCGGCCCGGTGCGTGATCTTCCCCTAACTCACTATCGTACTTGCGAGCGAATCGTCGATCTTCAAAGCTCGTCCAATCACTGTGCCACTCGTCTGTTTCGAAGGCACCATCAGCTGGGTCAGCAATCGAAGCCTCATAAGAGGAGGGTGGGCATCAAGGGTGATGTGAAAAATTGGTTGGAGGGAGGATTTGCTTGTTGTGCCAGTTTTCACGGTTGTCCGAGACATATTGTAGACATGCAGCCTGAAACCTTCTTAGAGTACAGACAGACCGGGTCAAGAGCTTCTGAGGAAGGATGTAATAGCATTGTCCAGCGGGCGCTTACGCGCACGCTCACTCAAATGAACAAGAGATGTCTCATACCTTAATCATGCCTGTCATCACGTGCGATTTGACGTCCGCTTACTGTTCGAATCCCATCAAAGCGCATGTGAGCCTTACAGCCTCACGCGGTGACCGGTACTAGAGTGAATGAAGTCGTCAATCTCATCCATGAGGATCTCTTGTGCCGTATGCATGTAAACCTTTATCCGGGGAAGTGATCGAAACGGAAAGCAACCCGCGGTTTTCCGGTCCGAGGATCTGGGAAGACGTAGCTGGAGCCGAATTTGTCACGACACTGCATCATCGTCCTTCTAAATATTGACAGATGTGGGATTATGGTGCAGCTGCTGTCAGCAATGCATGAAGGGGTCTCCTGTGACTGGGAACGTGGGCGGCGAGGTCCTGGAAGCGCACCATGCACCATGAGCTTTTTGGCGGACCATGTATCGATTCGAAAGCTTGGAAACAACGTCAGCCAACCGAAATTTAACATGGCAACTAAGATGTTCGGATGAACCAAGGCCTCGTGGCACATAACGTGGCCCCCCAGACAGGCATGCAAGCGACGGAGCATCCAGCAAATGGCACGTCGCAAAGTCCCCAAGCTCCATGCCGAATGCAGCGCCACTCGATTTCGTTGGTCTAGAAGCCCCCCAATTCAGCACACCACCACATGGGGACGAGGAAGGGCGATGCAAACTCTGTGCGACGACTCCAGTGGGACAAGAGCTGTCGCTGAACGGACATCTTACACGGTTGGAAGCTGGGAAGTATCCAAGTTCTAGGGGATTGGCGTCTCTTTAAAGGATTTGGGACGAGCAGGCAGGGATGAGATGAGATGCTGGTAGATCCCTGCCACTTGTTTCGCTAGGAGGGCCGGAAGGAACTGCAAGGGAGCAAGAGTGCTAAGATTTAGCTTGTCGAGGGCCGCCGTTCCAGGGGGGTGCTTCCTTCGACAACCTCCATCTTCTTTCTTGCGACCGTTCACTCCTTCATCTTCCTGCACTTTTCATTCTATTTGTCGCGGCCATACGCCCTACACATTTGTCTCGACGCACCATCCGACCTTTTTCTCTGCGAGAAGTCCCACTAGTCGATCATCCGAGCGCAGGTAAAGGACCAATCACAGAAGGTGCCGTGATAACCGGAAGCATGGGGGAAGCCAGTTGAAGGTCAACAACAGTCTATCGGCCGGTTAAGATTTCAACATTGACCGTTACTTGCATTTCAACCTTTGGTTTTTGGAGGAGGACTTTTGTTGGGGGTTTCGCGAGCAAGGCCAGCAACGGAATGGGATACGACGCCCCCTTGTACAGCTGAAGCAAGAGCGCCAACATCGCCTTTTTCACATGATTCCACGAGGCTGAAGGAACGAGTCACCCTTTTCTCCACCTTTTTACTTGTTGCCTGCGCCAGATCCACGTTGCACCAGATATCCGATTTCTCCAGCGCAGGACCACTCTACTAGACCCACTTCAACATCGACAGCCAGATCCGGTAAAGACCGGATATTTTCTATTTCTACATTATCCTTTCTCTAATCATTTCATCGCATCTTCCATATCCTTCAAAAGAGTTGTCCTTGGTAGCAGTCCCGTAGACTTGACTGAGGCATGCTCTGGTGGGGTCACCTTGCTTGATCAGCCGATCGTCTTTCTACAACGTGGGAAGCACGTGGATGGGATACAGTCATCATTGCTCATCTCGACTTGGCCTCCGACTCTCCACTCTAGTACCTACCTTGTAACATATCCTAGTTCTCTTCTCAGATGCGCAACGTTTGACCGAAAATCCGTAAAGATATCCTCCTGGGCTTCTGGACTCAAGCGGTACGCCAGAACCAGAGTGCTCTAATCTAAAGTCAAGATGAGCAGAATCTGGGAGTCTCCGCCGCCCAATGGACGTCCTACAGATAACAACAGCTCTCGCCAGGCTCAGTTGCCCTCGATTGCAACATTGACCAATCAACTGCCTGCGGGAACAAACGGTCAACTTTCATCGCCCACGTATCCACCCAACAACCGTGACTCGGATCAATGGCCAAGTCAACCTCAAAGTACCCGTAAGTCTTGCATCCCCGGAGCTTCTCCCTCCACGCTGCTGGAGTGCTCACTTGACTACTAGGCTCGTCTGCCTACTCATCCGGTCTAAATGGATACTACCAGTCCTCTGGACTAAGTTCTCCGCATCGCGCTTCTAACTCGAGTCAATTGGGCGCCACTTCACATCCGGCAGACTTTCCCTTTGGCAACTCTCACCCCTCACCGGGCTTTGCTCCCCCGCAACAGAGCTTGGGCTTGCCGACGCTGAACCAGCATAACGATGGATCTCAGTTCCGCACCAGCCAGGAGTTTCCACCGCAAGACTCTCGACGAAGCAGCTTGGGAAGTCAAGTCAACAATGGCTTCAATAACCTTCACCTCAATGGTGCAGGTGCTTCGCCTTATGGTGGGAGTACGAACGCATCGCAGAGCTCCATTGCCGTCAGCTTGCAGCGTGAAAGAGGCATGAACCCCGCTATCAATGGCCTGCGAAACTCCAGAGCTTCCTCGAATATGCAGCAGCCAATGTCGCCCCTGAGCCCTATGCCTGGCGAGTCCCGTCATGCATTTTCCACCCGGACGGCACCTGTCATCAGTGCAAATCCAATGCGAGAGGTTTACAACGCGGATAAGCCAACTGCAGGTCAACCTTATGCTTTCCCCGATCCAGATATGTCCAACAGATCTAGTGGAAGTGGAGATGATCCCCGGTCTACAACGACAGCCATGTCTCGTCGGAACAGTGATCATACTTCGATCACAAGTAGCGTCTTCACCACAGATTCTCGCCTACCGCCTGGACAACACCGACTAGACGATGGTATGTTTTCGACATCTTCAGTTGCTGGGCGCAAAGTGCTGATTTCGTGTGACAGAGATGTCGGGCGCACACCATCACTCGCTTCCCCATAAACAAGTCAGCCAACTGACTGGCGAGTCGGATTCTCCTGATGCTACATCGCCATACAGTCGTACTCCAGCTTTGCGTGCTAGCCATAAACTCGCAGAGCGCAAGCGGCGAACGGAAATGAAGTATCTTTTCGACGGGCTCAGAGCGCAAATTCCAGCAAGTCATGGTAGCAAATCAAGCAAATGGGAAATCCTATCAAAAGGTAGGTGAACCCAATGAACCAAGTTCATTAAGAACGTGAAGAAACTGACTGTAGTAGCATCGGATTACATTAAAAGCCTAGAATGCTCGGTCAACGCAGGTCGCCAAGCACAAGAGCAAATGGCGATGGCAGATCATGAGCTGGAGCGAATGCGCCGCGAAAACGAGGCCCTCCGTCATGAAAATCAACGGCTTTTCCAGGAGAATGAACATTTTCGACAGCCACAACAGTCTCGAGGTCAGCCGCCTGCTGGACTTGCTCCCCACATAGGGTATGGTGCTCCAGGACCCGATCCGTCCCGCTCGCTCCCACCACTTACGACTGGAAACGCTGCTCCTACCACCATGCAAGGCGTCCAATATACAGAGGAGCGCCGCTAAGTGGTCTGAACTGGATTAGGGCATCCTAGGCCGCGTCACTCGGTACACTTTTGCCAGGCTCATTGTGCAGCACTTTTCGCCAAGACTGCTTTGGTCTTGTACTGCGTTTTAAAACAGCTTAATTCACCATCTCATCTACCATATCCGACACAGCTTGTACCAAAAGTTACTTCGACGCCTTTCCATCAAATTCGGTATTTTGACTTCAAAGCTTGCTTGGATTGCTTCGAACTCTGCAAATCCCTTCCACAGGCGTTCTCTGGACTTGTTTAACGGAGGAACGGCGGCAACGTGACTACGGGGGGACGACTTGTCTTTATGTACGCATGTGCATCTTGCATTACTTATACCTCGAATACCCGCAGGCTTGAAGGCCTCCTACCAACGCGCTGTTTGTCAATGTTGTTTCTATTTACTCGGTTTGCATGAATCAATAATGGGTGGTAGTGTGCCTTGAGATGGAAGATTAAGATGTTAGGAAAAGCTCCGGGGTATATCAAGATGGGCATTCCCATGACCCCATGATGAAGGCGAAGCCCAATACATCTTCTCAGCTTCACTAAGGTCTTTCGGTCTGTGGCTGCTCGGAGAGCTTACTGGCTTCCAAGCTCTGCGTCTTTCCTTGTTAATTTCAATGTATGTAGATTCGATGAGTCATAGAGTTGCATTTGGCTTCACTTTGGTACATAATACTTTCACCTGTCAAGGTAACAATGGTTCTGAATGAATGCATTGGTTCAATTAACTAGAAAACATCTATCTAGGAGGTGAAAATACATGATGTGGGAGTGTCAAGATGCTAAGAAGCACGTGATGCACGAGCCGTCATATTATCCGATTAGACCATCTATTGCCCTGAATCCTTATGCTCCAACACTTCCTCTCAATAGTGGCCGAATCGATCAAAACAACAGCTTTTGAATCATGATATGATAGAATTAAATTTTACGCATCGCTTTAATAGATCATCTGCAACAAGATAAGAAATCGAGCATGCGCCTTGAACGTCAAAGTTTTCGTTAATTTATCGACAGTCATGTTGGCGATAAAAACGTAATCGACTTGAATTAACTTTTTTTCAATGACTTCACGAATTCAATGATATTTGACGTCAATGTGCTTCGTTCGCTTGTGAAATTCGAAGTTTTTGCTGAGTGCAATGACGTCCTGATTATTCATTCAAATTAATGCAAAAGCGACATCAATGTGATCGAATTCGAATAATAAAACACGAAGTCATTTGACTTTTTTATTCGCTTCGTTCAACGCGTAGTATTCGAACTCACAACTCGATAAAACGACGAGATTTTGACGTTTCGAAATTCAGAATACTGCTTCGTCGGCAATAAAAAATACATATTCACTGATCGAGCGGCGATTTTTTACGTTTTTTGCCCAGTCTGCATCGATAAATCCATGAGGATTTTTCTCGTCGTGGGCGTATCCGATGTCATAACGAAGTGTGCTCTGAATGTACTTGAATAAACGTTGAAAAACGATCATATGAGTAGAATCGAAATTGAAGCAGAATCTACTGAGTAAACAGATTGTATACATGATATTTGAGCGAGTATTGATTGCAACATACATCAATGACTTTACGATCGAATCATATCAATACAAAATGTCGTCATTGATTTGCTGATTTTCTTTGATAAAAATCAAGACGTTGACAAGTTCAGACTTCATTGACGAATTCACAGATGAGCATTTATTCATGCCGAAACGCTTCAATATTTTCTTTAAGTATGTAGTTTGACGCAAAAATATGAAATCATTTTTCTTAATCATTTCGATGTCTAAGTAATGTTGTGCGAAATCGAAATCGATCATTTCGAAACGTTTATTCAGTCGAATTTTAATGAAATTGATGTATTTGATATCGAAATCGAATAAAAATAAATCGTTCACGTAAACAGCGATGTAGTATTTTTTGTTTTTCGAAACGAAAACACTATGATCGGATTCAGTAATATCGAAGTCGAGTTTTTTCAAATAGAAATGTAAAATTTCATATCATACGCGAGATGACTGTTTAAAATCATATAGTGTTTTCAAAAAATGACAGATCAATTCAGAATTTTCGATGAAATCTGTAAATTGATTGACATATACATTTTCATTCAGCAATTCATACAGAAAAACTGTAACGATGTTCATTTGTTGAATCTGCAGACGTCGCTTTGTTGCAATTGCAAACAAAATACGAAACGAAAAAAATTTCACAATTTCGACTCAAATTTCGTTGTAATCTATTTTTTTTTGTTGCTTGTATTCATGTACAATTCAACGAGCTTTGAATCGAAATATCTGATCGTCAATTTCATACTTTAACTTGAAAATCCAGCGATCAATAATAATCGTTCGTTCTCGTGATTTGTTGATTAATTCTCAAATGTCGTTTTTGATATGAAATGCAATTTCCAACTTCATTGCGACTTTTCAGTCTGGTCAGTAAGAAGATTTAAGAGCTTTTTTGTAATTTATTGACTCAGAAACGTGATCGAGATCGAAACTTTCATCGCTTTGTAATGCATGAAGAACACGAATCATATGAATGTGAATTTTGAGCATTTGCTTGATTCGATACACGTTGTTCACGATATTGGCAAATTTTTTTGACTTTTTGATGTTTTTTATGCGCTTGATGTCAAAATTGTCTGCTTTGTAATAGTTCGGACGTGTAATTGCATCGACTTTCAAACGAAAATCACGATTCGAAAATGATGACGAAAATGTCTTATCTCGTTTTTTGCGTGTTGATGCTAATGAAGTCGACTGAATGAATGTATCATTTGCTAATTCGTTCTCATTCAATTTTTCGCGAGTTTCAGAGATTGTATCCTCATTTTGCAGTGAAATTCTAGAAAAAAGAGTTGAAATTTCAGGAATAAAATCATCAGATAATGGAAAATTCTGAAACTCATCGATAAAAGTCGAGTTCGAATCGTTTGAATAATCATGATTTTCCGAAATTTCGGCAAATTTCTTCAATTCTGCATTTTTTGCATCTGACTCATCTGCATTCGAATCATCGTCACGTGACGATAAAGATTCTGACGTCATTGAAGTCTGAACAGAAACGGAAACAACTTTTTCTGAAAATGCTTTTCCTGAAGATGAAGCTTTCTCTGAAAAGTCAAGATTTTTTTCGAATCGAAGATCGAATCAGACATCGTCTTCCGAATGTCAGAATTCGCTTACTTCGAGCTCGTCGTTGTGCTCATGAAAATTTGAAAAAACTCGATGATTTTGATCGTAATATGAGTAATTCTCGTCGAATCGTACGTTTCTAATAATGTGAATCTTTCGAATGCGTGAATTGTAAATTTTCCATTGATTATTACTTGCATAGTTTACGAAAATGTCTTTTCATGAACGATCGTCAAGTTTGTGACGTTTGATGATTTTGAGAACGTGAATATATGCTCTGCAATCCAACGCTCGAAAATTAAATACGTTGAAAATCTTCTCGTTGATCGCTTCGAACGATGTAATGATTTTATTATTATCATCGCTTGTAATAATGATGCGATTCTTGACGTAGACGACGTTTTCGTCAATGAAATTCCAAAAACCTTTCGGTAATCGCATGTCTTTCAGTACAGAACGTACAGAACTCATGACGATATACATGATTCGTTCGATATAATCATTTTGTTGAGACGTATCGAAAACAAAAAATTCTCATTGAATATCGATCTTCTTAAAGTAATTATTGAAAACGATGAAGTCGAGTTCGTCGCTTGTTACAATGATTTTGACATCGCATTTCGTCTGACGTTTTATTCAAATGACGAAATCGATTACACATTTGTATATTTCGAATTTATGTTTTCGAGCGAATCAGAACATCATATCGATGTCGTAACATTTGATAAATATGAATATACGATTATTTTTCATCGTTGTAAAAAGAAAATCGCCGATGTCAACGCTGATTTTGACCGCGAATTCTGCAAATTTTCAAATAGAAATTCTGAATATTTCGATCTGTTGACGATCGAGCATGCAAAGCTCGCAAAGTGCATTTGATACAAAATCTTTGATTTTTTCCATATCGATAATCTTACTGGAATTTGCGATGACGTTACGATATCTCGAATGAATCAAACGACGATGTCAAATCTTCAAATCGATAATAGATTTAGTAAACGCGAAAACGTATGTTTCTGACACGAATATCGCAAAAATAACAATCTTCGTGACAGTGAAAATCGTATTTATCGAATTCTGAACGATACGCAATACGAAAAAATCGTTAATTAAGTCGACTTGAACTACTAAATCGTCGTTTTTGTGTAATTCGACTGATTTATCAGCAAAATATGTAATGATTCATTGTCGATGATACAGTTTCGATGTATTGATTAAATTGACGTTGAGATCAAAAATATACATAACATCAGTAAGCGTCAAGATTTCCTTACTAGAAAAAATAATAGTAATATTGTTTAGATTTTCAACGTTGAGTGTTTCATCGTTTGCTGTATTTGCGATATCGTTGATTTTCTTCAATTGTTTTGAAAACAATTCCTTATTGTTTGAGCAATGATGAGTGACTTCGAAGTCGAAAATTCAAATAAAAAATGAGAAGCGACTAGAAAACACTTTATTAATCGATATCTGTATTATTTCAATGTGAACTTTTGACGTAAAAAAAGTAATGAAATCAAAACTCGTTGTAGAAATGTTTTTCTTTTTTTGCTCGACTATTCATTCAGAATAACGAGCTTTTTCAAATCAAATACAGTTGATTGATTTATGATTTCGTGAATTTTCGCAGTCGTTGTTATCGCAAATTTCGTTTTTATCCGAACAATGCTCATTGTCGAGTTGATGAATGATGTAGCATTTTTTGCATAAAAATTCAATAAAATCATTATTGCTATTTGTATCACGTTCATTTTCACGATCATCACGAGAGCTGCGTCCGTCACGATTGTTATTGTTGTTGTTATTTCTGTCATCGCCGACTCGTGTCAAATTGAAATTGATCAAGATTATTCGATTCTCTTTCTGCTTCACAGCAATAATGAACTTGTCGATGTTGAAAAAATCGTTATTCTCTTTTGTTTCGTTGTTCTTGACGATTAAAAACGTTTCGAAAATTGAATCGAGATTGTTGAGCATTTTTATCATTATTGCGTTCTTCATCGTGATTTTCAAATCGATGATTTTTTTGAGAATGTTCTTGTATGCAATTTCATACTCTGTAGCGTTTTTGCAATTCGAGTAATGAATTTGTTTCAAACGATTAAGAACAGATCATTTGTGAAATCAATTTTGCGATAAATATCGCTTCTTTAAATAATTTCATGTTTTCATCGCAATTCAAACAAAATCGAATAATTGTTGTATGATGAAGTCACACATGTTGACAATTCGATCAGCAAATGCTGAATTTTCTCGAATTCAGAACAGAAGATTTTGTTCGAAATCTCGCTTCTGAATATACAGCATTGTCTTTCATATTTCGTCACTTGATTTCACAGACTTTTTCGAACATTTTGTGAATCGAGAAATTCGTAAAACTCTGCAATTCGCATAACGTTGATCATTTAACGATTTCATTCATGATAATTCTGAAAACCTGTCAGCTTTGAAAATTTTCAAAGAAAATTTTTCTCGATTTCGTTCGTCATTTTGATGTAATATGTGCGTTCTAAGATCGAATTCGACGAAGTTGAAATAAATAAAATAATGTAATAGAGGTGATTGAAATTCGAAAATCGATGAAGTTGCTCGCGTTCTTCGAACCTGTTTTGCAGTACAGCAATGCTGTAAGCGATTGTTTAATAGAATTGACTCAAAAATCCGACGCTTTGTTGTTTTATAAGCAAGCAAAAACGCCGAGCTCATAATCTGTCAAGATAACAATGATTCTGAATGAATGCATTGATTCAATTAACTAGAAAACCTATCTATCTAGAAGGTGAGAATACATGATGTGAAAGTGTCAAGGTGCTAAGGAGCACGTGATGCACGGGCCGTCATATTATCCGATTAGGTCACCTATTGCCCTGGATCCTTATGCTCCAACATCACCCTCGCTTCCCATCATATATTGATCGCATGTGTACGAGTAAGGTACGGCCACGACTACAATCACGTGAGCAAACTTTCAACCCTAAGACAGCTTCCTCATCGGGCTAACGACGTCAAGCTCTTCAGGCCGACTGAACTGTAATCGCGATGGAGGGATTGCGCACAGGCGGCGTTCCCTTCCCATTGACATCGTACGACCCTCCTTGAAGTATTAGTCCTCGTATCTCTACGAGTAGCTAAAAGTTTAAATACTTGAACTCCATCTCAGCGCAATATCGGCCGAAACCCAACAATGACCGTAATCAGCACGAAGTCTCAAGATCAAAACAACAACATCAACGGGATAAGCAATGGCGTGAATAGCACAGGGAAAGGCTCGAATGCTGCGAGCAACTGGTCCGATCCAGGACCCGCTGCCTTCGACCTCCGCAGTATGCTACACTCCAGTCTCTATTTGGTACTTGGACAGCCTACTACCCACCACACCCCGTCGCGAACTCAATGCTAACGATGCGCTTCATTCAGGCGATGTAACGACCAGACCCACACCAGCTATGCTGGATTCTCTTATATCCCTCAAGGACGGTGGGCTTGGCGACGATGTCTTCCGCGAAGATGAAACCACGAATAGCCTGGAAGCCTTCATCGCCGAGCTCACCGGCTTTCCTGCAGCATTGCTCGTCATGAGTGGGACAATGGGGAATCAATTGAGTATACGGACACATCTTCAAGGACCTCCGCATAGCGTCGTGGCGGATAGCAGGAGTCACATCATTAGTTGGTACGTCCACCTACCGTCACCCGGTTTCTCGACTATTCGAGCGAAGGAACCAATGCTTACAAGAGCAAAACGGATGAAACAAGAAGCTGAAAATATACTTTCTCCAGGGAAGCAGGCGGCCTAGCCTCCCTCTCCGGCGCCCTCGCAATCCCAATCCACCCCTCGAATAAGCACCACCTCACGCTTGCCGACATCCGAAAACACACCGTCACCAGCACCGACATCCACGCCTGTCCGACGCGCCTGATCTGTCTCGAGAATACCCTCGCCGGCACAATCCTCCCCCTCTCCGACGCTCGCGCCATGTCCTCCTGGGCGCGCTCCCAGAAGCCTCCGATAAAGATGCACCTCGACGGCGCACGGCTGTGGGAAGCCGTTTCCGCCGAGGCGGCCGCAGAAGACAGAGAGTCGCTAGTGAATGGGCTGAGGGAATACAGCGCCTGCTTCGACAGCGTCTCGCTCTGCTTCTCCAAGGGCCTCGGGGCCCCAATTGGCTCAATCATCATCGGATCCCAAAGCTTCATCGACGCCGCGCGCCACAAGCGGAAGTCCTTGGGCGGTGGACTGCGGCAAGCGGCGCTGATCACCGCGCCCGCGAGAGTAGCCGTCGAAGAGACGTTTCTGGGCGGGAAGCTGAAGGCGAGCCATGAGCGCGCGAGGGAGGTGGCGCGGATGTGGACGCAGAGGGGTGGGAAGCTGGAGCATGCGACGGAGACGAATATGGTGTGGCTCGATCTCGAGGATGTGGGGCTGGCGGAGGGCGATGATGGGCGGGGCGAGAGCGGGAAGGGGAGACGGAGTAGAAGCTTTGTGGAGATGGCTGTCGAGAGGGGGGTTAAGGTCATGGGGGGGAGGTTGGTGGTGCATTATCGTATGTTAAGGCTTCTTGCATGCATTTCTACATCTCTTCATCTTAATACCTGCTTGCCTATTTACCTACCCATCTTCCACAAGCTAATCCCATCCCCCATAACAGAAATCTCCAAAGAAGCAACCTCTCGCCTCGCGCTCCTTTTCGACGACGTCTTCGCCCACAAACCATCCTTATCATCAGAGCTGACATCTAATGGCGTAACGCAAGAAGCGGAGAAGATCACCGCTGTGGAGGTGGAGTAGGGTAGGGGTTTGGGCTTGGATGAAAGGGGTTGCTGCTTTGGGCGGGGGGAGATGATATAAGTGCTCTCTTGCTTCAGGTATGTTATATGTAAGGTATCACTAACGTATTATGGAGTGATAGTGCCAGTGTAGATGCATTTGGATGGTTACTACAATTTTCATTCTGTTTTTGGGAGATTTGAGATGTTTTTAGCAAGCTGTTTTTCCTGGGTCATTTTTCTCATCTGTTTTTTTCCCTGGGTCTTTTGCGAGACGTATGCTGGTTTCTGACCACTCTCTCACTAAGTAGTCCCCATTCACATTTTTCCTATCAATCTTTTCCCCTATCTTTTTAGCTCACGAAGACTTACTACCCTGTCCCAGACCATACCCCATCCGAAAACTTTGCCACCCTCTATTTCCACCCCCATTCACAGTAGCTCTCTCACGCCCTCCAATAAAGACCTTCAAACTCAACATAACAAAATATATAAAAAACATGTAGAGCACCATAGATCCATCAATTTCAAAAAAAGAAAAAAATAGCATAAATCCACAGTCTAGCCTAACAACTCCCATCCAGACTTCCCCTTATATACTCAAACCTCCTCAAGAGCTAACTAACCATTCCAAAAACCCCCATCATCCCCACTCCCATCCGCGCTTCAATAACCAAACTAGCCTATCACCCCGAACCCAAAGCCCTAAATAAATCCCTCGACATAGAACTCCGTCCCCCAAAGTCGGCGGGTAGGTATATCGCCAAAATCTGTCGGTGCATCATCTTACTTGCTATCAAACCAGAGGATAAATTTGGGTTTGCTATAGATACGTAGTCGGCTTTGAGGGAAGGAATCATTTTGGGGGTGGAGTTGAGAGGGTTTTGGATGTGATAGATGGAGGAACCGCGAGGAGTTTGATTGTATAGGAGCAAGTTTCGTGGGAATGGGTGATGGGCTTCAGAGATGGGTCAAGATTTGGACGCCAGACGGTGCTTTATGGTTTCCAGAATCTATCTATCGAAACGGCGCAGTCTGGGTTTGATGGAAGAGAACAGGCGATTGTAGTGAGAAGAGTTTGGGGCGGAAGGGAGCGTTACGGTATGGGAAGGACGGGAGCTATTCTTTTACGTTGGGTTACATATACAGTTACAAGTCACTTCTCGAGTTAATTGTATAGTATGAGTGACCTTTGTTTAGCACTAACTGTATAACAGGAAGAAGATGAGATATATTTATTGACTAGGGTGTCTGTTTCCTGCATTCTGAAGAACGGGTCTAGCAGTCTCCAAATCCGAGCACACGCATTATAATGGGAGATGCTAGCTAACTATCAGAATACTCGTGGAATGAAAGGGAGAAGAGATTTCCCTGAAGATTTTTTAGCCTTCAACTCCTCTGCTTTCCTCAGTATACCCCACAACCCTCGCTCCCGTCCCCACTCAAGTCGCAGTCACAGCGATACTATTCGCACACGGCCCCCTCCCACCCAAATTATTCGGCACGCTACTCGTCGCGACCCTAATCCCCCCATTGCCCGCAGCAGCCTTACAATCAAACTCCGAAGGAACATTTGCAACAAGCAAATTACAGCTCACACCGGGTACATTGAAGTAAGCGAGACAAGAGCGGAAGGCGTAGTTGTTGCACCGATTGCAGCAATCATACGCGTTGCTGAAGCCGACAGCAAAGGTTGTGACGGCCTGATTGCGCGTGGAGTAGAGCAGGGAGTAGGCGCCTGGATATTCGATGGCCGTTGCGCAAGGGCCGGAGAGAGTTGTGGCAAGGGTGGTGAACACGGTTGAGGTCTGAAATGCAAGAGGTTTAGTGGATGTTCACGGGCTGTGGAGGGAGGATTGTGAACGTACATCTGTTGGTCCGGTGGCTGTCACGGTGGTCGTTGGCCTCGGACCAAGAAAGCAGGAACAGGCGCTTGAGACTCGTGGAGCGGGATATTGGCTGACGAAAGTAGGGTAGGGGAGAACCTCTAGACTCAGACCGTTGGGGTAGACTGTTCCTTGGGATACGGTTACGGTCGTTGTCACGATGCTTGGGAGGCCAGCGATTAGTATGGTCATCTTGTGGGGCGACTTGTTCTTACTCACACTGGCGCTGGGGTCACTCCTGCTTTGACAAGACTTGTGCTGGGCTCTCGTGGCTGATTGATCAGCAGGGAGTAGCAGAAATTTGAGGCATCAATGCTGTTTTGTTTCGCCTGCAAGGCTCGCAGTACATTGTCGGCATTGCAACCTGCTCTGGCTTCGAGCGACCAGTCCTTGTCGGGAGATGCGGCTACGACCACAGCGAAAGCGATGACGGCCGAGAAAAGTCGGACGTGAGCGTGCATGGTTGCTGCTTTCCTTGGCGCGGTTTCCTCTTCACAAGGGAGGAGGTTCTGCTCCTGGCAAGTTGACGATCACCAAGAGCTTTATACACTGCCGTCCCAACGGAGGCTGCCCATCGCTTGGCACTTGCTCGAGAATATGCCCTGTCTTGGTACTGCAAGATTTATCGTATATCTATGCACCTCTGTACAGCAAGACAGGTATTATATGTATGTATGGGTTGACTTGACGGTCTAGACTCTCGATGGTCCGATACTCTCATAACATTCTCGGTTTTCTGACCACTCAGGACGGGTGCTGGCGAGTACCCAAACGCTGTGAGCGAATATGGCACCCACGCCACTTTTGATCCTGGAATTGTTAAACTTGAACAAACAGAGCAGGAAACAGAAGGAGTTCAATTGGAGATACGTATGTAAGTGGAGCGAAGGGCCCGAAGAGTATGAGCCAGCTGAGTTCTTGAATTAACGCAGCGGTTATCCACACTAAGGAGACAAAAAGGCAACTCACTCTTTCTCTCTTTCTCTTCAATTATACACACAAGTGGCACTGTACCTGATAGCCATCTCTTCCCAGAAGCCCAGCTCCATACGAAGACATCGATGACAGCGCTATGTCATCGAAAATTGCGCCAGCGAAGCCGTCGACAATTCGACAACTCTTAGCTCCACAGCGTGTAGAGCAGAGCCCGAGTCATGATGTTCTGTGTCCTTCGTCGCAGTCGACATGCCATGATAAGTCAGAGGAGGAAGGGGAGTAGAAAGGTGCTGGGAAGGATATTGAGTAATAGTTGATACAAGATGGACCGTGCCTTGGTGATGGATGTGAAACGGTTTCGCCCCACGACTTGTTGGAGTCTTGGAGATTTCTCGGCTAGTCTCAGTCAGCTCAGCCCTTTCATATACCAATTATTGAAAACAGACATCAGCTATATTTCCTAAATCGCATCATTACAAGAAGATGTGTTACTTCTTTTCCACCGAGGAAGAGTTCAGTCACTACTCTCATCGCTCTCAGTCTCCAGGACCTCAACCTCCGTCTCCTCCTCATCTACACCCAAAGCGACCGGCGCTCCCTCCTCCTCCTCCCCCTCCTCTTCCTCCACCTCTTCCCCAACCCCAAACTCCCCAACCAAATCCCACCGATCCCCCCTCGCAGCCCGACTAACATATTTGACAAACCGCATCGTGCCCCGATCCCTCAGCACGATGCCCAGCCGGTTCCAGCCGGCGGGCATGCTGAACAGCACGCCGTCGTCTTCGGGGTCGTCGGCTGCTTTGTAGACTGCTGGGTCTGCTTTATTTTCTTTCCGGGTTTGGGATGCAGGGCCGGTGGAGCGGGCGCCTGTGCTGAGGGAGGGGGGCACTTCGATGCCGTCGTCTGATTCGGAGGGAGGGGGGTCGTCGTCGTCGCCGGCCATGTAGGCTAGGTAGCCGCCTACGCTGGGAGCGTCGTTTTGAGGTTCTGGGGCGAGGATAGGTTTGGCGGGTTCGGTGGGGTCTGGGATGGGTATAGCTTCGGTGGGTTTGGCGGGTTCGGCTGGGTTCTCTTTTGGCTTGCCTTCCTGGGCCTTTGGATCTGCCTGAGCTTCTGGTTCTTCGGCTTCGTTTTCTTTAGGCTTGTTTTCCTGGGCCTTCGGATCTGCTTGGGCTCCTGGCTCTTCGGCTCCGTCTGCTTTTTGCTTGCCTTCCAGGGCCTTTGGCTCTACCTGGGCCTCTGATGCTTCCACTTCTTCAACAGCCTCATCATCGCCCCAGCCCTTTGTGGGCGTAACGGCGAGGGTGATTTCCAGTCTTGGACTCTCTTCATCGTAGCCCGTTGCTAGGGTATAGTCTTTTCCCCTCCGGAATCGGCGGGCAAGCAGGTTATGAGACAACAAACTCTGCGAAGTGGCGAGCTGAAGCCATTTCCTGAAGGGCGTTGAGGGGAGAAGGTTGATCAGGAGATCTTGAACCGGTGAGAGTTCTTCTGAGTCATCTGCTGCCGCGTCTGTTGCAGGATGAGAGAAGCTAGCAGGTGGAGTTTGGAGGCCTGATCCTGGGGTTTGAGGTGTAGAGACAGCTTCAATTTGCTGATAGAGGAAACGATGCTTATGCGGTGGTCTCGCTACCTTCCATGGTGTTCTGCTTTCTATGTCTATCGAGGTTGCAGGAAGTAGCTGAGCTTCTTGCTCGATGATGTATGTACGAAGTAAGTCGGAGAATTTAAGGGAAAAGATATCGTCAAGTACAATTGAACATTGATCTGAAAACGCTGCAGCGACGGAGTCTAGTGTATCTGGAGTAAGGTAGGTAGGCGCGAGGTAGTCCAGAAGGAACGTCAGATCGGACTCGGAGAGACTCTCGTCATCTATTGGTTCTTCTGCGGAAAGCTGCTTCGCTTGAACAGCGCTTTCATCTGGCAAGTCTGAGACTGGTTGGTAGGTCGTCGTGGCTGCCTGAGGAAGATCATATTGATCCGCCTTCCCTTGTAACTGCACCAGGCTGCTCTTCTCCGCAAGTTTTTCCTCCAGACCAGGTTCATAGCCTTCTTCACCTTCTTGTGGGATATGATACCATCCGCTAATTGCCATCCTCACCCTCTTCGAATTTTCCACCCCGTCGTTCTCACCTTCACCATTAGCAGCATAGACTTCTTCAACATCATGGAAGCTCTCACCCGGCTGCACTGCGAAGAAACTCAATTGACCGAACGCTGGCGGTATTTTCACGCTCTCATCCGGACTTGGTATTTTGTATGACTTCCCTCCTTCGGTTTCCGCTTTCAACTCCAATGTAGGATATAGTCTTAATGCCCCACCCCATTCATCTTTCCATGGCTCATCCGGGTCGGTGAGGTACAAGATGTAGCTGACCCTCCTCGTCCCAATCACATCGTCGTGGCAGAGTAAATGACATCCAGGTGTATACACATTGACAGCCATGTCCGTCTTCTTGCCAGAAAGCTCTCCCGCACCCGTGATGCTGGATAGATACGTCCGGAAGTTGGGAGAATAGAGGGCATCGCGAAGGCTGAGAAGCGACGGGAGAAGTTTGAGGGACTGGTCATCAAGACCATCGAGATTCGCGAGGTCACCCGATTGGTGGATGCGATAGATATCGGTTTCTTTGGGGGTGAAAGAGATGTTCTCTTGGATTTCCGAGCGAACAGCGCGCAGGAGATCTGAGGAGATAAGAGAAGGTATAACACCATGTTTGTACCTGGAGGTCAATTGTGAGCTAAAAGTGGAGACTGGAAATGATTTTGGCGGACTCAATGGCTCACGGTCTGGATCTTGTATAGCTTTCAGTGTAGGTTTTTAGCTGAGCTTCGTCAAAAAGCCCATCGCGGAAACGACTTTTGATGGTCGCGGGCGAAGTGGCCCTCTTCTTCTTGACATCTTGCTGTGGCAAATCATCCGATGCTTTTCGCTTCATTTTGGGACACTAGAAGGGAAATTGAGAGGGCAATGGATGGTTTGGGTCATCCAGGATTGCTTTTGGAAGTCGACGATCTGTGTGCCGAGGTCTCTGTAATCTATAACAAGCGTGGTATCTTTCGGCAATACGTAAAGTGTAAATTGAATGAAGATTATGTTCCCATCTAGGTCAACTAAAGTACGTTGATTTTTTCGGCCGTCGTCTTTGGTGCACCGGATAACCTCGACCTTGCGCTCACATTATAGTACATACGAAAGGTAGCCCCCCTGCTACGACGCTTGCCATTGCTGCTCCACCAGCAGCACCCGCGAGCCAAGAACCATCGGAACCCTGTTGCTGCATTGGCTGCGGCATTGGCTGCATGGGTTGCTGGAAAAATGGTTGTTGATACTGCTGCTGAGGCGGAAAATGGTGCTGAGGAAATTGCTGCGGAGGCGGAAAGTCTTGTTGAGGGAACGGCGGCGAAGACGGATGGTGGTGCTGTGGTCTTTGATGCTGATCTTGATGTGTAGGCGGCTGAAAAGGAACATATGGAGGAGGTGGTGATTGATGAGCTTGAGTCTGCTGAGCTTTCAAGGTAGCTTGCATTTGCCTTAGCTCCTGTTCTTGCTCCGCCGTCATGTTGGAGAATTGCTGGCTCAATATTGTAACAAGATCAACCGCGCCCGCAACGACCTCTTGCTCGTTCTGCTGGTTTTGAAGATGGATTTTTCCAATCTCATCTTGATGAAGTTGGCTTTTGAGTTCAGCGTCCAGTTTCATTTTTTCTAATTGCTCGTGGGCCTTCTTGATTTGCTCATCCTTCTCTTTGAGAAGTTGTTCATTGGAAACCTTGAGCTCTTTCTGGTTTTCTTCAAGGCCTATGGTTCGCTGAATTAGCACTCTTGCAATCATCAAAAGGAAGAACAACTTACGTCTCATGTCCGAATTGATCTTGTCTTGGGTATCGAGGAGCTCTTGAGCGTACTTCATGTCTTTCTCCTTGAGCGCTGTCTCCATCTCATCCTCTTGCTCTTTCAACCGCTTTTGGTATTGCTCTTTCTGTGCATTCAGTTCCACATTCAACGCCTTACCGGCCGAGGTCTGGTCAAGTTTCTGGTGGTCGTCACCCATCTCGTGCTGCAGGGACAAGACCAGTTTAGCATGTTTATCCACTAAGCGGCCGACAATATTCAATGCGGAGCGGTCGTCATTCTTGAAACGACGAAACTCGCTGCCTCTGTCCACCATGGCGCCCCAGAACTGTAATTGGAGTAGAATCAGCAAATCTCTCCATCTGATGGATGGATAGGGCAATACAGCCTGCATATCTTCAAGCAATAGGATGTGCCATAGATGACACATCGTTGGGGAAAGTATCATACTGAAGAGAATGTAGAAAAACGTACATCGTTAGTGCTTAGTAACTCACTTTCACGATTTTTACCGATTTCTTCTGGAGTTTTGTCCCACCTACAAAGCCAAGTAAGCATTAAATTTTCGAATCAAGATGATGGATAATGGACGGAGCAATAGCGCGTAAATCACGCACATTGTCGTCGTCAGAATGACGTGACCCATATTTTCCAGTCCAGCCAATTTCTGGAACATTCGTAAATTGGTCATATGCGATCCCTTCATCCGAGTCTCGCTAATGCTGTGTAGGTAAACCATGCCTGAGAGGCGGATATTGTCGCGATATGCCACGAGAAGCCAGCCGGCGATATCTTTGAGAACATCGGTGTCGGATTTCCTCGTGTCATCGAAGCCCGGTGTGTCGATTAAATGGACGGTCGTGCCTTTGTAATCAAATTTGTAGGCTTTGCATACTTGAGTGCCTTGCATACTCATTAGAGCCTACGTTCTCGGCTCGAAATTGGGTTTGCATTGCTGATATACTCACAAGACGATAGACTGTCACCCACAATGCCGACTGCAGCCTCGCAGCATTTACTGATGAAGGTGCTTTTGCCCGACCCCTAGACTGTATATCAGAGTGGATGATTGTAAGATTTCGTCAAGCGCGAACCGTCACGCCCATAACGGCAATGAAGGCGTCGTTTGGTCTAGTGACATTCAGTAATAATTCTAATAATCGAGTCCTTTTGTGATTGCCGACATAAACTTACCCATGGGTATACGGTGATGCTAAGCTGTTTTCTGCGGTTGCTGTTACTGCCATGGACTGAGGTCTTGAGCTCGACGAGGCTGCCATGTTGTACCGCAATCGCGATCACAGCAACAGACTCGGTGCGGATTTGTCCCAGCAAGATACTCGCTCATAGACCGCTGTTTCCAATGTAGAGCAGGAGCGGCAATACTACACAAGATGCTAGAACCATATATAGACCGTATAGCAGTAGTATCTGGTGGTTGAAGGTGGTCTTGCCGAAGACGTGACAAGCTTCGTTTGTGGGGATGCATTCTTCGAGCCCATAAGCTCTCTTGCATGGTGGCTTCTCAAGACTATTCCTCTTCAAGTGTGTTATAAATGCATACTTAGTACTACTGTGCTCATGGTGTGCTTGGTCGTGAGTCTGGACCTCGCTTATGAACACCCCCGGCCCGGTGAGACATTATCTTGGCGGGGACAATTAATGTAGCCAATCCCTCACGGCGGGACTGCTCTTTTTGGCAACGACCGCTGCAAGCCCTGTGCTATGTGAGCCCATCAAATCTAGTCTTTCATCCCACCCTGCTGACTCTTATACGGGCTCAGGTTGCACAATGCGGCTCAATTGGGAGACCATTGGCCTTCGGGGCCACTCTCCGCTCGCTCCCGACCTCTTTAGAACCATCGTGCAACGATGCCATATTTCCGAGCCTCGAGGCTGTGACTTATGAAAGTCTCGTTAAACAGATCTTTTGACGATGAAAAGACTCTCGGATTTGAGACTGCCGTAGGCGATCATCATAGCCATCTTATGGTACATCTGCTGACTCCCAGAAGGACGCGTCTCAAATCGAAGTCTAGCAAATTAATTCCCGTCTCCAGCCTTCAGGCTTCGGTAACAGAACCTACAACATCGAGATCAACAGCCCACACCACCACGAGAGATGTCATCATCGCATTCATGGGTGTTACTGGCTCCGGCAAATCGTCCTTCATCAAAGCACTCACCGGCCGAAGCGACATCATTGTTGGGGATGGTTTGAAGTCAAGTGAGGATAGCTCCGACTAGAGATCAGCAGTCTCTTTGTGGATGCTAATATTGTCGACCTTCCACAGCAACTGGAGACGTGCAATCATACCACATTACCATTGATTCGATCAACTTCGTTCTGGTGGATACTCCAGGTTTCAACGACACTTATCGTGACGATGTCGACATTATCAAAGCGATCATTGCTTGGCTCAATAGTAGTTATCGGCAAGGCACCAAGCTTACTGGCATTCTGTACCTCCACCCGATCAAGGACCCACGAATGGAAGGTTCCTCTTTACGCAACTTTCGCGCATTTCAACAGCTCTGTGGAGAGAACACATTTAAGAACATCGTACTTTGTACAACGTTTTGGGATCAAGTCAGTGAATTTGACGGTACCCGACGAGAGAAAGAGCTTTGCGAAAACCCCGAATTCTGGGGCAGAATGAAAAGTCGAGGATCGAAGGTAACCCAAATCCGAAATTACGCGCAATCCAAAGATATATTGCTACAAATGGCTGGAGGATCGACTGTCACACTCGATATTCAGAAAGAGATGGTTGAGGAAAGGCGTAGCCTGGACAATACTAGTGTCGGACGGGCAATGGAAGAAATGGCAAGGCTGAAATCTGAACATGAAGCCCAGATAAAGAAGCTCAAAACAGAGGGAGAAAAGCGTGAAGAGGAAAATCGTAGAAGAGTAGCGGAATTGGAAGCTGTAAGAAAGGAACAACAGAGACTGCTGAAAGAGCAAGAAGCCGAACAAGCTAGACAAGCTCGTGTGAAAGCCCAATTACAGGAAGACAAACGCCAAGAGGAGATCAGGGCCGCAGCTGAGAAGAGGAGGTTCGAAGAGGTGCAAATCGAAAACAAACGCTTGGCAGCTGAGAAGGAGCGATTGCTCAACCAGTGGGCGGCTAGGGAAGCAGATGAGAAGAGAGCCATAGCGGAGAACCACAAGAGGATGATGTGCAGGACTTTTCGGGAAAGATTTGCTGGTCAAACACAGGCTTTAGATCGAGCTCGCAACTACCGGATGGTATTCGCTAAATTGCTCGGTTTCCATCAGCAAACGCCAGCGTTCCTGAGGTGGTGTGACTGTTGCTTCCAGCTCATCGGGTTCAGGGCTTTCTATCACTGCGAACCGTGCAGCCAATACATATGTACGACATGCTGGACTCACGGTCAGCGCTGTAAAGGTGAAAGCTATCATAGCCCTTCGTACAAGAAAGACACCACGCCTAGTTCTTGCTGCCGACGCTTGAAGGTAAAAACGGACACCATAATGTGTGATCGATGCAAACAACCTTGCGAGGGGTTACACTTCCATTGCTGCGATTGCCTCAACGACGACTTTGATATCTGTCTAACATGTGTAATGTCAAGGGGGACATGTTGGAACCCAGGACATTGGCTGCATCCGACAGTAATTTGGCCCACTTGAAATACATTATCGAGCCCGCGAGGTTATACCACTCACCTACAACGAACATATATCAAGATTTGCTTAACGATCGCCAAATCACTCCACTTTCACTGCATCTTCAGGCGCATTAGGGACGCAGAATCTGCCTAATCGCTTGATCAAGGACTACAGGACTTTGAAACCTCATAACGAGCCACGACCGTGTAAATCAACATCCAGCCAACCCAGCCAACCCGCGAAAAGAACATTGAGCTTAATTAGGCATGCCCTTTCTAAACCAAGTTCTAGCCTGACGGGTACAGCGATCAGAATTGCAGTCCCAAAATGGACGAAAACTTGACGAGCATATCCGATGGGTGCCTCACACCCAACGTGCAAGTTGTTATTATTGGCTCTTCGGAATCGGAGCTTTTGGATACGGCCTCGAGCGATATCGGCGATACCTGGCTTTTCTGTCATATTTTGACAGCCGAGGGATGGTTTGTTGTTTACACGGGGAGTTGCATGGAGGTATCGTCTACGTCTGCTACTTACAGTATGTCATAGCGTTCACTACTTCGTTCAAGGGCGCAATGTACAAGCGTTGAGCAACGTCACCAGTCAACCTTTGATATTCTAACATAATGTTTCCTCCCGCTACACGCCTCAGAGATGGAGTTCATATGCTTTACACGTCGAGGACTAGGCTCGAGATTGTAGTATCCATCTGAGCCCCATCTACAACCCCTATTCAGCTCTTCCGTACTCGTACAACCTGGTGACGTCGCCCTGGCGTCTACGCTACATTTGTAGTAGAGCTACATACTCTCACGCTGCCAGATGAACAGCTTTTAGGCTTTCTGATTCTTGTAGACCCGAAAGGCCTTTATGTAATGACGTGGTATGTATAGCTTAAAGGCTTGCCCATATGTGTTCTCGGGTCAACTTTTGTTATGCACTGGATCGCTCGACCGAGTGAGGTTGACCAAACCCAGAGACTTGAAACGAGTACATCTGCGAACACGGGTTCTACCCAGCTCTCTCCCCCGTCCTCTATTTTGAGAATACTCATCAAGCTTAGTTGGGAATCCTCAACCCATGCCCATGACATGAGACTGGGTTCTGACCGGTGGCGGTCCTGGTGGAGGCACGAACTCTTCGGCGACTCCACCGGAACCAGAAGTTTTCGCAGCTTTAGCTAAAGCTAACAATCGCTTCTGCTGCTCTTCCCTAAGATCCTTGACAACATTAACATTCCAGTGACTTCGGCGAATGCGTTCGAATAGCTCAGCAGAGCTCTGCCCATCCATCTGCTCCTCTGGTGCAAATCGACCCACGATGTCAGACTCGAAGTGCATCGTGTATACAGGAGCAAGCCCAGGTCTCAACGTAAAGACAATGCTGAATCGATACGGATTATCTCGGTCAGGAGCACAAAGCACTCGATGGACACCAGCTTTATACCTCCCTCGCGTAAGCAGCGCCATCGTCTCTCCAGACAGCAAAGTGGCAGTAAGACCTCCCGACCGCACCTGCGCTTCTTTGGGCACGAAGTCTTCGCTCTCGATGGCTTCCCATAGGCCAGTGACAGGATCAAGGACTTCCAGACCTGGTGAATGCCCGATTACCAACGACAACAAGCCAAGGTCTTTATGCCTCTCGGCATTGACCTTGGGCTCCCCTCCCTCGGCCTCAAATACCTGAACATCCTCAACAAAGTCGGCGTGCGTTGCTCCCTCGGCAGCATCACGCAAGGATCAACAAACGGCGCAAAAACCTCGCTCTCTAACCCTAGGCTGGACGCAATCTTCCTCGCAATGTCTTGCAAAAAAGCACCGGTCAGGTTCCACGCCACTTCTGCGTGTTGCTGCAGGATGTCGGGGCAGCGGTTGCGGGTTTTGATGGTCATGATGCTTTTCTCGCCAGGGAGGTCGGAGTAGCCTTCTTCGCTGGCTGCGGATCCACTTGCTGCATGGAAAGCAGTCTTCTGAGGGGAATTTTCGGGGAGAGAGAAGAATTGTGTAGAGGAGTCAAAGAGATTGCTGTAGGCTTGTACCATACCATCGTGGTCTGCCAGGAGTAGGGGGAGATAGCCGTTCGTTGCTAGGAATGAGAGGGCGTCGGCGTCTGAGTTTCCTTTTTCTTGGGTGTCCATGCTATCATACATCTTTGTAACAAAACCTCCCTCTAACAAAATTTTAGATCACGGTATGATATGTCTATGAAAACGAAAAGGGGTGGGCCTGTAAGTTGATATATTCACTTAAGTGCTCAGCCACACTGAGCACTGCCACTGTTGGCGCGAGGCAACTCCCTTCACCTTGACTCATACTTCCTTTCATGATCAGGGCGGCATAAAAGGCCCCAGTGCCCGGCTTCCCTCCTCTTCTACTCCATAATTGAAAGGTTGCCAACTTTCTTCGGTTCTCTTCATTGAGCTCGACTGAAGCCATCGACCGTTCACCACTCTGATCAAAATACTTACATACGATCTATCCCCATTAATTACCTAAACTCTTATTCCTGTTTAAGCAATGGAGGATCCCATCTCGCACGACCTCCGTGCCGCTTCCACAATCTCCAGACGTACCCGCACCCGTGCAGAAAAATACTATTCCTTCCGCTTCGTCAAGCCCGGCCAGCTCCACCAACCACATTACCGTCTAGTAGACTCACAGGACCGCCTCCTCATGTTAGATCCTTTTAACAAGCCTCTCAACGATGCGGGTCTCTTCCTCTCTCAGCCTACGCATGCGAACACGACTCCTATCGAACACCTCACCCCGCGCGATCTATACAAGGAGGCGCAGTGCTGGCCTCGTCCGCCAACGTACCATCATCGTCATTCAGATAAGCGCGATAAGAGAGGAGCAGTGGCGGCTTACGATAAGAGGAAGGTAGGGCAAAATTACATTGGACGAGTTGCGAGGGGGGCAGTTGGGCCAGAGCAGATTGGGAGATATGATGACCAGTCATGGGATGGCTGTGGTGGTGTGAGCAGCTGCAGCTACTGTCTTGAGCAGGAGGATGCCTATGAGGACGATGCTTGGTGGGAAGAGGCGGAGCTAGCTGAGACTTTATGGTCTCATCAGAAGGGCGAGGGTCAGATATTGATGGAGGATGCAGTGGAAAGGTGGGAGGGCGGACAGAGGGAACAACTGGATAGAGATGGTTGGAGCTTCTTGAGCTGTTCGGTGGATGACTCAGATACCGATAGAGAGGATGGCGATTCTGTCTTTGAATGGGAGGTCATAGATCTTTAGCGGAGCGATGCTCGAGACATCCAACCTCAGACACTTGTACCCTCATACCACACGCGCGCTCCTTAGAGTGTGACGAACATGCTACACATTGCGTCCCTAATTATGCCATGTGAGAAACGACATAGGCATGAACGGTTTCCAAGCATTGCTAGTACTTACCTTCCATCATCGTTCTACTGATAGCAGAGTACCTAAAGTAGCTCAGTAGGTAGCCTCATGAGTGATGCCCTAGAAATTTGCCCTAGCCTCGGCCCAGTGGCTGACATCATTGTCCGCTCTACGATACCAGGGGATACCGACCATCTGAAGCGCTTCTTCAAGCAACACAGTCTTTGACGGCCACAACGTGTCAATGGCGCCATCGGGCGCTCAAATAATTGCGCGTATTCTTCGCGATTTAGGTGTCACCGTCGTATTTGGCATCGTCGGTATTCCGGTCGTCGAAATCGCGGAGGAAGCAATCAATCTGGGTATCCGGTTCATTGGCTTTCGCAACGAGCAAGCAGCCAGCTATGCGGCGACAGCGTATGGATACCTGACTGGCAGGCCAGGGGTATGCCTCGTAGTTGGGGGACCGGGCGTCCTGCACACAATGGCTGGCGTACGTAAATCCTTCTTCACTCCGTCTGCCCCAATCATTAACCATAGGAGTCGCAGATTGGTAACTCGAGTATCAATGCCTGGCCACTACTTTTACTCGCTGGATCGTCGGAGACACATCTTGTCCATCGTGGCGCATTCCAAGAGCTCGACGCAATCTCCCTTCTTGCACCTCACACCAAGATCTCCGTTCGTCCGCCCTCCCTCGAACATATACCTGGCTCCATTCGAAACGCTTATCGGTCATCATGGTACGGTCGACCAGGGACTGGCTTTGTAGATCTTCCGGCAGATATAATACAAGGCACCATCGAAGACTCAGACGATGTTCAGGCCCTCAGTCCAGTCCCTCACAGCCCAGCACCCGGTGCAGAAGAAACCACAATCTTCAAGATCGCGCAGCTCCTCAAAGCCGCCAAAGCCCCGTTGGTAGTAATAGGCAAAGGCGCCGCCTACGCCCGCGCGGAAACTGCGATCAGACACCTAATATCCACCGCCCAGCTCCCCTTCCTCCCTTCGCCGATGGGCAAAGGCGTCCTCCCAGACTCGCACCCCTAAACACCGCCAGCGCTCGCAGCACCGCGCTTCGAGAAGCAGACGTCGTGCTCGTTCTCGGCGCACGCCTAAACTGGATCTTCCACTTCGGCGACGCACCGAAATGGAACCCAGCAGCTCAATTCATCCAAGTGGACATAGACGCTCAAACGCTCGGCCTCAACAACCCTACGCCCCATCTCTCCCTCTGGGGCGATCTCCGCACAATAGTCCCGCAAATATCTTCCGCCCTAGGCACCTGGCATTACGACCCCAATACCTCGCCCTTCACATCCCACCTTTCAGAGTCCCGAAACCGCAATCTAGAAACAGCAGCCAAGAAAGCCGCAGCGCAAACCCAGCCAATGACCTACGCCCTCGCCCTCTCAACCATCGAACGCACCCTCCACCGCCTCTCCCCCCCAGACGAAGGCGGCATAGTCTACGTCTCGGAAGGCGCAAACACGATGGACATCAGCCGCAGCATCTTCCCCGTCTCGCACCCGCGCCTGCGCCTCGACGCCGGCACGCACGCCACCATGGGTGTCGGTCTAGGCTACGCCATCGCGGCGTGGGAAGCCTACAACGGCGCCGCAGGCGAAGGAAATTCCGGGCCTCCCCAGCGCGAAGGGAACAGAAAGGGGAAGAAAGTCGTTTGTGTGGAGGGGGACAGCGCGTTCGGGTTCAGCGCGATGGAAATCGAGACCATGGCGCGGTACGGCATGGATGTGCTGGTGTTCGTGGTTAATAACGGGGGCGTGTATCATGGGGACAGTGACTCGGCGGATGAGTGGCTGGGACTGCAACGGCATACCCTGCAGCAATCCACTCGACCTGTCAACAATAATGGCAGTGATAGTAAGAGTGATGACAAAAAGGAACAGAAGAAAGGTCTCCGCAGCACCTCCCTCGGCTTCGAGATCGGCTACGAGAAACTCGCCCACGCGTGCGGTGGGTCGGGGTATCTGGTCCGCACGCCTGACGAACTGGCCAATGCCACGGAGAAAGGGTTCCGAGATGAGAGGGTCTGTGTCGTGAATGTGATTGTTGAGGCGGGGAAGGGGGCGAAGTTGGAGTTTGGATGGCAGGCTAGTGGTGGGGGGAAGAGGAAGAGGAAGGGGAAGGAGAAGAGGGAGGGGTCGGCGAAGCTATGATCGCTTCCAAAGACAATCGGAATCTCAAGACCGAGAGCTTGGCTAAGGGCTCAGATTACCCGTTCGATATTCTGAATTGCCCAATCCGAGCCGCGGAAAGGTCTGCGATGGGAGTATAGCGTTCCTGTCTCCGAAAGCGTGACACCAGATCACACATACAATACGTGGAATTGCAACGTGCTAAGAAACCCCTAACTCCCCTTCCCTTCCCGAAAAAAGAGCATGAGAAGGCCTTACCTTATCCTCTCTCCACAATTAAACTTCCTCCAAACCACACCTCCCCACACCCATCTTACAACAGCTCACATCTCAATCCCCTGACAGAAAAAGGGAGGGTATACTCACGATTCTAGAAAAGGTAGCGGCGAGTATTTTGCTTGGGCGGGTGGGGGGTTTAATGGTTATATTGAGACTACTTACTTATGAAGAGTATGTAGCAATATATTCATCATATAGTATACTATATCTGATCCTTAAAAAAGAGATATAGAATTTTCACTAGAAGAAGAATCACCATGTGAGAGCAGAGAAATTTCCGGAAACACCATCCACTCAAACCTACGGAAAAGAGACAAAAACCCCCATATAGATAGAAACACGACGAACATACACCCTCAGCACCCCCCAAAGGAATTTCTTTAGCGAGAAAATCGTAATGTAGCTAGATAAGAGAGAGAAAAAAGAGGGGCGGGGAGGGTGTAATCGTACGAGAAGGAGATGATCTCCATAATTATCATGTATATTTCTCGGCTGCCGGTATGACAATTTCTTCTGATATTGTTATTCCATCCCTCTCCCCCTCACCAGCCCCTCTCTCCCTCATCCCCCCTATCCCTCCCCCACCCCATCCCCCTAACTCGGCCTCGCGCTCTTAGGAAGCCTCACCCGGAACACGAGGGCCTGGTTATCGACATTATACCCCGAGGCATCGGAGTAGGTGTAGGTGCCGAAATTGAGGTGGCCTAATAACATTCTTAGCTCATGAGCCCAAATCGCTTTCTCCAGCTCCATCATCTCCAAAGCCCACTCGTCTAGAAGATATATGTATGTATGTTGTGGGAAAGAGGTTGAGAGAAGGATAGCGAGGAACAAAAGGTGAGCTTTGGGTACTAATGGAGGGGGGAAAGGGGGAAGGCGGAAGATACTTAAGAGAAGGAATGACTTACCGTCTTGCGTGATGAAATCGTTATCACTCAGACTAATCAAGAACCACTCTCCGTCCTTGCCATCTGTTCCCCCAGTAACTCTCCATCAGCAATCCAACAACAGGGCGAACACCAGAGCAAAAAAACGGGAGTGAATACACACCCTCCCCATCAACAGGCGCAAGCGCCAACCCCTCCCACTTCTCATCCAGCAGCCCACCATCCTGCTTCCCACCATTATGCAACCCAAACCTCCCCAACTCACCCTCAACATTAAAGTCCAAAAACGGGCAATACTCCGCCGGCTTGACACCCTCCTCCAACTCCCCATCTTATCCGCGATACTGCCCGTAGCGGCATCATTCTCCTTCCCCTTAACATCCGTCGCTTCGCTGATATCGAAGACATCCACGTGGCGATAGATGCTCAGACTACTAGCGGCGCCATGACCAGCCCCACTATCACGCGCGAGCACGAAGAATTGCCCCGAGCCGAGGGCGTGGATCTCGGATTGCGCGGCGACTTTGAGCGCCTTGCCCGCTTTAGCCGTAGGATCGGTCCAGAGCGGGAGCGTGACGACGAATTCGTGCTTGTATTTCGGTTTCGTGGCTTTGCTGACGTCGTACACCAATAGCCTTGCTTGCTTGCGGTAGGGGTTGTTAGGCCCGCCCTCCTGGTCGAGCGCGCTTTGCATGAGTGAGTACAACGTATTCCCATCCTCGCTGATGGTCAGGCCTTCAAGTCCCTGATTATTAGCGCGCCCGCTGTCCGTGTCTGCGGGCACGGGTTTCTGGTTCGGGGCGTAGATGGGTGGGCTGTTGGCGCTGAAACTGAGGCTGCCGTTGCGGCGCGGGAGGTAGGCGTCCGGCGGCTGGATGGCGCTTGTCATCTTTCCCTTGGGGGAGAAATGGTAGATGTACGGCCCGTACTCGTCCGAGATCCAGAAACTGCCGTCTCGAGCTAGGACGAGTCCTTCGGTGTCCAGGGAAACACGCTTGCCGCCTGGTCCGGGCTGGCCGAAACCATTGCCGACGAAGGTTGCAGCGGGGAGGGGTGGGAAGCCTGGGTAGGACAAAAAGCCGGTTATGTCGGCGTCGAGACCTGTGACTGGGGTACCATCTGGGCCGGTGAGGAGGATGGTGTCTAGGTAGGTGAGTTTCAAGTTTGGTGGCGAGGGGGAGGCGAGGGAGGCGTTTGGGGCAGGAGTGAATGTTAGGGAGAGCTTTTGGATGCGGTTCTGGTAGTTTAGCGTTCCCTGGGTATTCCTAGGGATGGACGAGTGAGTATTTTGTATGTTGGGAATGGAGATGGCGGGAAACAGAGGTGTGCTGGGATGACATACCACCCGCGATCAGGCAGCGTATAGAGAATGCCAGTGTAGGAACCACTCTTAGATTTCTTCCATGTAGATCGGTCCAGGGCTATAGAGCTGCCGATACCACCGATGGTGTCTCCATACTTGTCACGGGCGTTGGATGGGATGAATCCGTACCCGGCCAGTGACTCGTATGTGAATTGCTTCCCATCACAAGTTGTTTGATTCACGACAGGCGAAGCGCGCTGGGAGATTGCAGCTGCGGAACATGATGCGGCAGCTAAGAGAGTGGAAAGGCAAGAGGAGAGAAGCATGGTCAATTTCCGAATGGCCACGAGTGCACGCTGAGAGAAAGCGAAGCATTTTCAGTGGAGGTGGGCTGAGCGGCATTTTATAGGTTAACGGCAGTGAAAGAGATGCGGCGACAGGAGCACTGGATGACGTGAAAGGAATCGTCATGGTGTAGTCTTGCCGTCCGAATGGGGAAATAGTAGGTCGAGTATCAGGCGTACCTGCGTGTTGCAGGCTTCTGGCCCGGGCCCAGCGATGCTCCCGTTTCTCCAAAGGCAATTCTGATAGGATGCAAAGGCAATGGAAGTAGCGAAGATGGAAACAGTGTGGGGTTGGCTTGGGATGAAGATCCTTCGAGATCAGATGTGGGTAACGACATGGCCCAGTCCACGAGGCTCAATCGTGGCACCTCATTGGCTCTCCCCACACTCACCTCGTTAAACCGATTCACCAAAGAAAAAAAGAAGAAGAAAAAGAAAGAGTACCTTGTAGTTAGTGCCAATGTCATGACACGAAAGGAGCTGAAGCTAGTTACTCGGATCTCGCTACCCTGGCCTTGAATGCTGGCATAAGTCACAGTTGATTCGTCCCGTCAGCGAAATGGTATCATAAATCAGTCAAACCGCCCCGTAGACACGTCCAACGCCACTCGAAATCTAATTGGTATAAGCAAATAAAATGCTCGAAGTTGTTGAAATTGGACCGAATTTGAAGCTCACTCAAAGGTGAAGCCGCCGTATTTGGTCGCGAACACATTGTGAAGCGCATCTTGTACTTCGAATTCCTCGAGCACGGCGCCAAACCTACGCATCACCATCAGCCTTGCTGGAACACTTGGATGTATAGTTCAGTGGCCGCAAAAGACTGGAGAGAACACAAGAATGAGAGATTCATGAACAGGCTCTTGGTGGCGCCAAGTCATGGGAAAGGGTGAGGACGAAGAGAACGATTGACAGCACTCACCCATAACATCTGGATTTCTCCCTCAAATCACTTTTCAATATTTCATAATCGCCCGACGTTAGTTCTCCATATCGTTCATGAGATCGGATGATCTGCAATGCTTGTACAGGCGTGATCTCACCACCAAGCGGTAGCTTCTGGCTAAGGTTGTATAGTTGCATCAGATCGGCAGCTGGCAGATCGGGCGGTTTGTGTGGATATATCTCATCAGGGTTATTCCGAACATGGTCGGGTGGTGGGCATGACACCATCATTGCATGTCCTGATACTTCCGTCTCGGATCCTTGAGCACGTGCACACATGAACTGTTGATGATCGTGGCATACTTGTTCGAGCCTGTGGGAGAAATCGGTTAATCATGTTCTTGTGTGCCCCGTTAATGCTTCCCAACGGCCGGGGCTTCGCAACTGCTCAATTTTAGAGTGAACTTACGCCAAGACGAAGTCAATACCCAACTGATCGTGGTTCATGCCATTTGCGTGATAGATGGTATGTGGACTACGGGATAACTCGGATCTACTTTGTTTTCTATCTGGCGCAAGCGACAAGCTACTGTTAGATCCGAGCGTTGGGACGGGGCTGAGGTTGTTGACTTGTGTGGCAGATCCACCAGGCAATGAACCGGCATATGTACTGGTCGCTTGTCCGATAGAATGCTCTCGTGAGCCTGAATTTGGTTGCACTTGTCCGTTAACATAGTCGCTGGAGTGATTGGATTTTTGGCCAATGGAGCGAGCGTAAGACTGGGCTGTAGTAGCGGTGGATGTACTTCGGCCAGGCACAAAGCTACTACGATTTCCAGGTGAATAAGCTATGCCATATGAGTTGAGGAGATCTTTCAATTCTCTGTTTTCGTCGGCAATGGCATTTCGATCTTGTAGAGTGGTATTGTATGCCACTTTAGTTCGGACAAGCTCTTCCTCGAGAGCTCTCATGTAGACTTCTTTTCGCTCACGATGAGTGCTGGAACAATCATTAGCGATTCAAGAAGACAAGGTCACCCGGTGTTTGACAATACCCACCGCTGAGCTTGGCGGTTGAGCTCCTGTCGTCGCGTCAATGCAGGTTTGCTATCAGGTTTAGGACCTCTTCTTTTAGGCGCTTGACCGTCTATCGCTTCATCAGCTTATCTTACATGAATCATGTGCAATCTGAGACACTGCTACCTCTAGTCGTCTTTCTCTCCGTAAGGCCTTTGAGAAAACCCAAATTGCCAAATCTGGGGCTCTTTTCGGGACTGAAGTCGTGAAGCCCATGGACAACATCTTCCATTTTGGTTTCTGGGGATTCATCATAGGCGGACTCTGGTGGTGAGGCTTGAGCCATATCTACAGGATTTCTGATCTCTCTATGTAAAGAGAAGCAAGGTCGGGCGGAAAATTAACCGTGCAGCTGGGTAGGTGCCACAGCATATGCAGCTGTCAAAGCCAGCAAACGTTCTAAAAATACACTATGCTCAACATTGATTACAGTCAGACCGAAGTAAGCGTGATGGGAGGTACTGGAGATATGCTGAGCGATATGTTCATGATGTAGACGGAAGGGCAGCCCAGGTCGAAGTCGTCTCCAGGCGGCTGGAAATGGATGAAGAGGGATTGTGGGTGTCACACAGTTGGTGAAGATACTTTTCGCCTCGCAGGAATGGTGTTGTGGTTGTGTTTTGGGGTGGTAAAATACAAGTAGTCATTGATTGGATGGCCGATCCGTCCGAGCCTTCATGGTCAGGCTGAAGGGAGTAGAATAGAAGGGCGACCCTGCCAGAGGTATCGAGGAGGTGCAGAATGCGAGGAGCACGAAGGTGACGAAGCTCGAGAGGCGCATATGTCAAGTACGGAGTACTTTTCCTCATGAGATGGCATTCTGTGATAGGTCAGGTAGGCGGAGGGAGCTCCAATGGCAAGAGGATGACAGGGAGCGGACGCAGGTTCAGCTTTTTCACTGGCATGACGGACAGTTCATAGGGCTGTTAGCCTTCCCGCCTGCCGGACGCTTGACTCGCTCGGGACGGTCCCAGCATTCGATAAAGTATATTCACCATCAGATAAGGGAGTGAGATGATTATACTTTGTGGTAGAATGTGATCCAGTGGTCATCCCATCAGTCATCATAGATAGAGGCCGAACATTACCTGTCTCTTCCACGAGATTTAGGTAAGGACCCAAATCAGTTCCGAATAGAAAGAGAGGGGGGGAAAAGAAAGAGTCTTCGCATCCTTACGATGCATACAAAGTAATTTGGATATCATAGACATAGTGCAAAGCGAATCCTCCGTTCGTGGAAGATCAAAGACTAGATGCCTGAGCCATTCTCATTCCTCTGCGCCCTCGCCCATGGCCGCCATCTTAGATTCCAATTCAGCTCTAAGGCTTTGTATCTTGGCAACCAATTTCTTCTTCAATATGTTGTTTTGCACTCGTTCCAACTCTGCTTCTTGGCTCTTGATCGCCGCTTGAAGATCCTCTATCGCCTCCCGCTGCCGCAGCATGTCTTGTTGCTGCTCCACCGCATCTTCATCGACGTCATCTATGGAATCCGCATCTTCATCCGAAGACTCGTCCTCGTCACCCGACGTGGCTGCTTTTGACATTGTTGCAGCTGGGCTCTCGGCCGCTATTGGAGTATCCAGAGCAAAAGACCCGGGCGATGGAGCATTCGTGCTGGTAAGCTGAGCAGGCGTAGTCGCCGACGTATCTTGCTCGGCTTCCTCCTCCTCGAACGCCTGTTGCAGATGTAGTTCGAAATCATCCTCGGGTTCCTCCTCAGCTGCTTGCGTGTCGACGGCCTCGCCATAAAATTGCTGGTCGTCATCTTCGCCTTCGGCATCTTCTTCATCGTATCCTTCCATCTCGGCCTGCATCTCCCTTTCGAGGCGCTGAGCACGTTCCATCTCGAGCTGCCGCACATCGACAAAGGTCCATCTTGAGCTTCGAGCTTTTGCGTCCTCAGCGAGCAAGCGTTCTACTTCCTTTTCCACGTCTTCAATGGCGGCCCTGTTGACTCGCTTCCGAAATCGCCGCTTCCGCACCCATCGCATTGGTGGTGTAAGCCCGTGCGCGTATTGCATCGTCTTTTCATCTATATCTCTTTTCGGCAGCGGAAAGTTGTTAGCCTCTTCTTCATTTTTGATTGGTCCCAAAATCAGCAGCATCTGGCTGATGTCGACGCTCTTGTGCCACGCTTTCCGATCCCAGCTTTTCATCCCTTCGATGATACACGGTAGATCCACAAGGGTAGCAGCATACAGTGTTCCAAGAACTGACAGTACGGCTCGCCGCCCATCCGTTCTCAGGAATCGGAGTCGTATATCCGCCCCACCTTGCGACTTTGGCCCAAAGCGTTGCTCAGCGACAGCTTCCCGAATGTAGTCGCAATGTTCGCCAGGTAGCATGCGGAGTATGAAATCTTCTTCGATAGCGGGATCAGATTCATTATCCTCGGCCTCGCTATCATATCCCACACCTTTCGGACGGGTCGCCGAGAGCTTTTTCCCCTTTATGCCTGTGAACTTGATTTGGCGGACGCTTGTCAGTGGGGCGGGTGTCAAAGGCGGGTTTGGGGCGTTCTTGAAATTGAATTTTATGGTCTTTGTTTTCTTGAGAGGTGGCGGTGACGATCCGGCGAAGTGCTCATTCTCGTCGTCGCTAATGGTAGATGCTTCAAGGGCGCGCTTTTTAGGAGTCGGGTTTGACGTCCGAGTGGGTTTCTCCTTCTTCACTCTAGGCTTTCGTGGAGCTTTCGGCTTTGTCATTGACGTTGGTGCGTTCGGATCAGGCTGTGGTTGCGTGTCCGTTGGCTTCTTAGGAAGTTTGAGCTTTATCTTAGGCATTGCACTGGAAGGCGTTTCAGAGACTTGCGAAGCTGGTTTTGGAGGGCCAGTATTTAACTTGATCTTTAATGAGGGGCGTGGCTCCGACATATTGGCAGGGTGATTATGGATGGCTCTGGGTGAAGGTGTGCTATTCAAGCTGGTGTGACCCTAGTTGCTGGTTGGTGTCAAGTCTTTCCAACGTCACTGATGTCAAAGGATTCCAATTGTTGAATATCCTTAACTCCGTTAATGCCACCGCACGCTACACGCTAGTGTTACAAATGGAATGTTACAATTTGGATACAATGTTCCAATCATGTTCTGCTGATAGCAACGACAGGAATCATTCACGCGTCTAGTCACTGCTCGTCAGGTATCTAGGACTTCTTATAATCGAGATGACTAGATCTAGCGCACTGAATCCACCACGAAATGTCTTCACAGGCTCTGTACAGTTCACTTTTTCGGCCTGTCGTCTTACAGATCCTCAGAGCTGCCGGTTTCCAAGCTGCGCGCCCAGTAATCGTCGACATATTGGTTGATCTCACAGCTCGCTATCTCATACTGCTTGGTCAGACTACGGCGTCCTACTCTCTTGCAAACCATGGCGACCTCACCCCAACAATCTTAGATGTCCGTTCGGCTTTACAAGATGTCGGTGCATTGCGACCACAGATAAGCAGTATGGAAGAGCAATTCAGGGGAGCAGAGGATATGAGAGGAATTGAAGCATTCCTTGCATGGGCTCAAGGAGATGTCAACAAGGAAATCCGTCGCATCGCTGGACTACTTCCTTCCGATGGAGACGTAGGGACACTAGAGGCTGGTGAAGAGAGACAGGACTTTCTGACAGGTAATTTCACATCTTCTTCCCTATCAAGGATCATCCGAGTAATGCTTGTTTAGCCCTCAAGAAAAAGCATAGCAAGACTGGAGAAGAATCCAGATATCAAGGCACTGTCCTTGGAAAGCCGTCTGATGCGAAGCCTGTGCTTATCGAGGGTGGTCGACTAGAGACTATACAGGCGTGGCAGGATGAAATGGAACAGAAAGAGTCTGTCTCAAGCTCTCCACTGTCGACGAAGCCCACATCAGACATTGCTGTGGATGAGAGCAGTCCACTTACCGATATCAGTTGAAGAGTCAAAATCGGCCATTCGGAAGCTTCAAGCCCCTGAGATGGGTATTTGATACCCAAAAAGTCATGGAATATCTGACGCTTGGCTAAGCAGCGTTTTGCGCAGTTTAGCGCAAGATTCTTTACCTATCGAGACACCCAGTACACGACTCACGAAGTTCTTGAAACATTAATCGTTTTCCCTCTCGTGACTCTCTGGAGGTGACGACCTTGAGCAGTCAATACAAAAGGCTGGTCGTTCAATCGGATGGTCTCTACCCCTTACCTGGTAGATAACGCCTCAATTGCACATGCAGCACAAAGTATCTTTATGTCTAAGGTCAATTGTCGATTGGGTATCCGGCCAGTATCCATTGGGTCGGTTAGTCCTGGGAGTCTAATGCACGGCACGACAGATGTCATCGAGCTGAAAGCAGCTTTGCTCATGAAGATGTCAAAGCTTTGGATCTACAGGTTTAGCTCACCGCGACGACGATGGTGGATTGTCATTGAAGTTTACAGTCTATGAGTTAGCAGGCTAGTACTACGTACTCTGGGCTCAAAGTCAAAAAGCCATTCGGAAGAAGTCTGCGGGTTTATCATCATTTGAGAAGTTGAGATTGAGGTGCTAAACATTTTCTCGTTGCAACCACATGGTGCCAAGAATGAACGTAGGTTTTGCGATGATCGAATGCATGTCTTTCTTCTCGTCGATGAGCGACTCCATTTGTTGTACAAGCTGCGGTCACTGTCATCTACAACCCTAAGCCCTACAAAAGGTGATTAAAGTTTGTTCACCACCCGTTCTTGATGTTTGTCGTTTGCTACCTTATTCCACACCCCGATTGCAGTCTGCCGTAAGATGCATTGACCTCGACATATTGGCAGGAACTGTCAGGTAGACATAATTATGATCAAGTTCAGCTTAAAGCTCCTGACCACGACCTTGACCTCGACAGTCTCCACCGCTGAATAAGTAGTGTTTGCATAACCCAAATATCGCGTTTCAAGAAAATTGTACTTGTCCTTCATCATACAAAAACCTAAACATGCCGTATAACTTTTCTTTACCCACAACTTCGTCAGTCACGTTCCAAGCCTATATCTGTAGTAGCTCACACTCTGCTGTACCAAGTTCTAGCACTACACATCGTGGTGTCGTCCGCAATGCTCTGAAGAAACACAAGCGTCTGCCTCCACAAGCACAGACGACCAATCTGAGTAGCGTTTTTCTACATTTAATGAATACGTGCCATATCTCCTTGCACTAGATGCTGCGCTCAGCGATCGGGCAACTGAGGAGGAGAAGATGGATGTTGTGTTGGAGAAGGAGATCGAAGTTGAGTGGCGAAGCTGTATCGCAGCAACCTTGCCAGGACGGGAGCCACCTCGAATGAAAGGGCAAGGCTTGGACTATGAGTTATGCTGCGTCCTTAGTACGCTTGGGTGCATCCATTCCCTGTTGGCCCGATCACAGATCCATATGCTCTATGCCGCAATAACTCCAACAATTGATCAGCGAGTTTCCATCATCTCCGCGGCTACGAAACACCTCCTTGATGCTAATTCCGTCCACATGCATCTGGCGAACCGCCTTAGTGAAAATTGTACGCCTGGCATAATCCCAGAGACATCTTCCTCAGCCCAAGGAGCCTTGGCAAGGATCGCTCTTGCAGAAGCCACCTTACTTGCAGTGTTAAAAGATGATCCATGGCCAGGTGTGGTGGCCCAAGATCGGAATAAGAACGACAAAGAGTGGATGATCAAACCTCCAGAAATACCCAAAGTGCGGTCTCACCTTTTTGCAAGGTTATGCTTAGCTGCAGCGGATCATGCCGGCACGGCCGAGTCAATGCTAAGCTCAGAGGGTACTGGGCGCTCTGGACAGATTGACGCAGCACTAGTGAGATATGTCAATGATCTGAAACGGACTTCAAGAGCGAAAGCCTGCAGATTCTTCGGGATCGATGCGGATATGGGCGGCGAGACCGGTAAAGGCATTGCTTGGCTCAATGCTGCTGAAGAAGAACTGGGACTTACTAAGCCTCAAGTTGGAGGGTCGAGGTTACAGGGTTTAGCCAAGTTAAAAAAAGACTGGACGGAAAGAAAAGAGGATAAGAAGGTCGAAAAGGGAGGAGACTGGGGTAGCGATGCTGGACGCTTCGAGGAAAACCGAATTGTTGAGGTCTTGAAGAGTAAATGGAATAAAATGAATGATACAGTAGGGTTTTGTGACTTCGTCTTTCTGCCCGTTACTAACGACGGTAGGTAAACACGCAGGTTGTTCCTCCTTCAGGTCCCTTGATAGCAAATATGCCCTCTGGAAGGGATATTCATTCGACAAAGCTCTATAAACCCCCGGTATTGGATGCGGACACGTTGGCACGGATGCGTGCTCCTCCGAACAAGGGTGACGACGCTTTTGCTGGAGATGATAGCAGCAGCAGCGACGACGACGAAGATTTACCACGGCCAGCTCAGTTACCTGGGACATTCCCTGGAGGCGCCAAAGCGACAGCCAATGATAGCTATTACTAGACACGCCCGACGGGCATCCCAATGTTTGTCCTGCGAAGCGATGTCCATATTGTAATTGTAAAACGATGTCCTCGACTCGGACATATCTGGCTTTAAGATACCAAACTCCAACGCCATCATAATGTGTTTTTGACGTGAAGGCAATCATGATCCACCCTCCTTCGGTATGTAATTCTGCTGCTCAAACAGGTACCCGTGTACTTTTCCCTCCTTCAGCGCCTTGAAATACCGTTCTGCAACGCCTTATGTCAGCTTCAGCGTGCTTTTCGCAAGATATTGGGCGACATACCTCTCAATGCCCCACACTTTTCCAGATGATTGACGCCTTCCCTGTAATAGCACTTGCTCAATTCCTCCCGCACTAGCCGCGCCATCATATTCTTCACCCATTGCTCGCGTATGATGGCATCTTGGGCGGCCTTCAGTCGCGCAGTGTCTTCGTAGTCAACGCCATCGAAGGTGGGAGGAACGGTAGGTTTGCGGGAGAGGAACATGGGAGATTCGGGGGTGGGCATGGTGTCGGATGGTTATTCTGGATATGGGCGTTTCAGGGTTGATTCGGAGTGGTAGATTCACCGCGGCAGCATCAACGGTCAGACCAGGTTGAATCTGGATGGCTCGGTAGATTTGCTTGTTGATCCAGTCTGGCGATAAGTGCTAGCTACAACTACCTTACTTGAGCCTCGGAGGATGTGATCATGTGCGCCTCCCGCGGCTGCATGCCGGTAATGGAGGAACACTAATCTAGCGTAGAGTATAAATTACGACGAGTCTGATCTAATCAGGCTGGCGACGACTCCATCTCTAATGAATGCGTCCGAGGGCTCTAGAATACCTTAATGATCCTTGTCGAGTTTCTCTCGGTATCCATTCTTTTCCTGCACGCTTGGACTTGCGTCATTGAATTGATTACGACTTTTCGGATGACGGCCTATCTCTTCATGTGCTTCATGCACACATTCCGTACCATGACCGCTACTCTTCCGGTTTCGTGCGTCTCGGCATCTAGACCAATCTCGATAAGCCTGTGCAGCTCACTGCAGCACACAGTCAGCCGACAGGGGGCTAATCAATTGCGCTTACATTTACTCTTTATTAGCGCCGAACAACAACAACTACTTTTTCATCTAAACTTTTTCGTAAACATCTCCGGTTTCCCCCCCTCGGCTGTCCGCCGTCTCGCGACACTGGAGACACTTGTTCGAGGTATTCAGCGTCGTGGTCTGGCTTCCCATTTGAACTGCTGGCACCAAGGTTCCGAGATAACATCTGCATGGCTGTGAGCCGAAGCCGGCCAACATATTTTAATCTCCCAGCAGAACAGTCGCCAAACCCCGTTTCCCCCAGCATCATGGCACCCAGCCAGGTCAATTGCCACTGTGGCTCGTGCAATCACAAGATCTGTTCCATGTGGAACGCTTGGGTATCCATCTCCAAGACACATTTTACCTACGAACATCCGTCCTATTTCAGACCCGAAAAGATGGAAATCGTGCCAGAGACACGCGCCGGCTCTCCTGATACCGAATTAGGAGGCTGTATTGTTCGCCCGATCTGCTGCGCAAACTGCAAGTCGATACTCGGAATGCGCTGCGTTGAGGCGCCCGAGGGCAAGTTTTTATTGAAGTAAGTGTGCCATGTCTTACATACTTTCGCGACTGCATTTCTTTATCTCGCTTAGTCATCCGAGATCACCGAATCTGACACTTGGCCACAATCGCGTGATCTGCCACACCGAATCTCGTTTTTCTATCTTTTCTTTCTTATTAACCATCTCTTTTTCCTTTGTATGAGCTAACTGATCTTTATTTTCTTACAGCGATCGTACTTTCTTCCAACTCTCAAGATTGAACCTATATGACATAGCAGCGAATCAGACTGTGGCGCCCATGATAAAGAACAGCAGCAGTTTCATGAATCCTGCAGCCAATGCGCCGTCACCTATAATCCGAACTCGACCCAATTCAGCAAAAGGAAGCATCTCCAATGGCGTGAACTCACCAGTCGTGGCCCACCAAGCGCCACCCAAACCTCAGGATCCGATTGAGATCAGCAACCGACAGCGAACTGATATAGAATCTATTTCGATGACGATGAATGAGCTAAAGAGGGAAATAGCCACGCTCAAATCTGCCGTGGAGGAGATCAAAGCGGATAGGTCATCTAGTGCCGCGCGGAATGCCAAGAACGGTCCAAGCTTTCCAAAGGAGTTCGAGGCATTGACAGACAACGTATCCAGGTTGAACAGCAGAGTCGGAGACCTTGATGGTCTGAGACTGGAGATGCTGGTGACCAAGCGCCGGGTGAAGAATTTGGAAGAAATTTCTGCACCATCGACTCAATCATCCCATACTGTCACGGGTTACACACCACAGTCCACGCAAGGTTTTCCTAATCCTACTGCGAATCATGAGGGCATGACCGATTTAGTTTCCAGTAGATCGATACCGCAGGTCACAGCAGGTCGCAAGGAAGTCCCAAACAGTGCGTCGACAACTCCACAAGCAGAAGACGTGCCTGCGCCATTCCCGGGTAATGTCAAACCCCTCGCAGAAGCCAAGCGACTGGGTCTGTCGCCAGGAGTCTACGACTTACCCATGGCTAAACCAATAGAGCGCGACCTCTATGGTGTAACCCCTGAGTACCGAGCTCGACAAGGTCCTGAACTTCCTAACGATTCTAATCATAGACCACTTGCTCCAAGCGTTCCAGTCCCACAGCTCAATCAACCAATGCCCTCATCATTTTTTGTCCCCATTCCTGAACCTCATGTCCGAAGCACGCCACCTGTTGCTGCTGTCAACCAATTCACAACAGTCAATCGTCCAGTTGTCGCAGCTCGACACCTTAATGACGCCAATGTAGTTCAGATTTCGGACCCTGAAGATGATGACTACGCTCCAGATTCTCAAAGGCCCCCATCACCCCGCCCTGTCACCCGTGGCCCTCGACGTGGTGAGAAAGTCCGTCTTCCCACCCCCGATTGGGAGAAACCAGGCTGGGTGGGTCCTAAAGAAGCCACTCGTCCAGATCTACACACCTCACCTCGCGACAAGCGCAGTCCTCGCCGCAATATCAACAACCAAACGGGTGGGCCGTCTCCCAAGCGTAGAAAGACTACCGTCTTCGAGTTCGAGAATGGTCTTCCCGCGAGTTGGACAGAGAGCAGTGCCCACAGCACCCAACAGCCATCCTCAACTTTTACACCGAGTCAAACTGAGCAATTGCCATGGGTACCGCCACAGAAGCTTAACGGTATCTTCCAGCCCTCACCCTACCCGGAGAACCCGCACCAGCTCGAGCCTCCCACGCGCTTAGAAAGCGAAAATTCCAAATCCAGAGAATCAGTCAAAGGAAAAGATGGCCCTAAGGAAAAACAGGATCTTCGGTCCGTCCCACGCACCCGCGACGATCGAGGCCGCCTTCTCCGCCCAGATGGTAGGGTCGATGGTCGTTCTGTACGCTACGGAACGCCGAATCCGAAACGCAGAGCTAGCGCTGGCGGAGTCGTCAATAAATCCGCTGCTACCACTCCGGTAGTTGCCACTGTGAACAGCCCAGCTCCTGCACCCATAGTAGTTGATACCCCGCCCCCTGTCATCGCCGCAGTCAACAGCCCTGCAGCAGTAAACAGTCCAGCGGCAGTCAACAGTCCCATGGCTGTCGATAGTCCCGTAGCTGTCGACAGTCCCGCGACCACCACCCCGGCCGCCGTGAACAGTCCTGCACCCCCAGCGGTGCAGAGCCCAGCGGAGCAAAGCCCAGCAGCAGCGCCTAGTCCCCCAGCACCACCCACGCCAGCAGCAGCCAGTACACCTCCTGTCACCACATCGAGCACCACAGTCACTACGCCCGCTGCAGTGCCTTCGCCCGCAGCTGCCGCTCCAGGCCCGCCGTGGAGCGCAGCCGGAGTCCCCGCAGCACCGGCTACCCGCAAAGCCAGTCTGCGCGAGACGCGGAAGCTGAGACGGAGTGGGGCGGGTAAGGATCGGGATGAGGAGGGCAATCTCCTTTCCCGGAGTGGGAAGGTTGACGGCAGGAGTTTGAGGTATAAAAGGGCGAAGGAGAAGATGGAGGCTGAAAGGGAGAGGGAGGGGAGTGGGGAAGGGGAAGGGGAAGAGGAAGAAGGTGAAGGAGGTGACGGAGGGGATATGGAAGATGGGGATGGGAGGGGGCAGTTGGTTGGGGATTGAGCAGTTCCTTTTCTTCTTCTTTTACGATTTTCACGGCTAATGTTGAACGGAGCACAGCAGGTTTCAGTTCAGAGTTGTGGGAGTTTTAATAGCTTGGCTTGTGAGTTGTGGAGTTGCTGGGATATTGGGCGAGATTGAGCATCTAGTCACTGAAAGGCGTACATGGGAGTGGCTGGTAATAGTTGAGTCTTCTTCCGTTTGTCATTTCTTACTTTATTCTGCTAGTATAATTCTATCGTAGCGTATAATATCACACCCCTCATTATTGGGTAATTACTTTATAGGCAGGCACACTTCACCTTCAACTTCGCTTCGGTGACGGTCTGTGAAAGTAGGGCCATTAATTGATCTCTAGTCACCGCGATACTTGGTAATACATAAAGTAGCGGCAGATGCCCCGAAGATGTCTGGCTCCCTGTGCGGCTTTTCGTGGAGTGCTATCACGCATAGGCCAGTCTAGGAGAATTCGCAGTACGCCAGCCTTTTCATACAATACAAACGGAAAGGAGAATGATTATGCTGAAGACATCGAGATAGGCCCTCGTTCCGACCATTATTAAACCGATGCTATCGAACTTCGCCTACCTAACCAGGCTTTCGAGAGAAAAGTATCCGCCGGCCCACTCCAAGCATGAAATGAGCCATTAACCAACCTATTCTTTCCACTGAACCCGAATGTCTTTCGGGATACCACGTACATCCAGAGCCGCAGCCCAGCAATTCGTTGAAGATACTTGCCTACGAGCTAGTCTCCAACCTGTTTCGGTCAAGTATGGGTACTCCTACGTCCCAGCGCCAACAGAGTAAATCGGGTTAGTTATTATTGATATGAGCACGGTATCCTCGCAGAATAGTAGACTCGGCTGAATATATGGCTACAGTCTCAGCATTCACCGGACTTGATGCCTATCACGAAGGCCATGTATCAGAGATTTTGTAGCGTACATGTAGTTTATTATGGGCCGATGATGTGATATGGGTTACAGACACTTTTATTCTCATTTTGGCAAAGGTTTTTCGGGGAATGCTCTGAGGATTTGGGATCTCAAGCGACAATCCCACCGAAGCCCAGGCCACCTTAAAACTCGCGATGTCCAGCCTCAAGCCAGATAACCGGTTCCGTATCTCGGAGCTGTATGATTCAGCTGCCCGAGATGCCGGCTCCTCATTCAGTTACCTCAGTCCCAGAAATGCCTAGATAGGATCACCATGAGAGAAGATACCTATTCCGCACCCAATAATGATCCGCCCTACAATCTAATCTCTCCAGATTAAAAAAAGGGATAGGTAGGCAATCCCCACCCACCAAAACCCAAAACCCACTCCCCAACCAAAATCAAGCATCAAACAACCCCAATAATGTCCCTCCCCCTCCTCCTTTCAACCACCACCCTAACCAAGACCTCTTCTTCCGCCACCCCCTCCCAAACCCCCACGAACCCGGCGCTCCTCCTCCACCTCCTACGACCTCCAAATCACCGCCCTGGACAAACGGCTTATTTCTCGCCGCTTTGGTGCTCTGTTCTCTTACTTTGCTTGCTGCGCAGACGAATGTATACCTGGGGCTTGGTGACGGAGGGGAAGGGAGAGGGGAAGGGGGTGGTTTGGTGCCGGGGCGGGCTTTTTTGGGGGGCGGGGAGGGCTGTTGGGGGTTTGAAGGGGATGGGTGGGATGATGGGGAAGGGGAAGAGGAAGAGGGAATGGACTCGGATTGAGTTTGTGAGGACTCTGATGGTGGATTCGGTCGGACCGGGGTGTTATTTTGGTTGCTGTATTGTAGAGGGATGGTCGAGCGAGAGAAGGAAGTGGGGAGGAGGTGGGGTGAGGTGTCTAAAGGGGGATTATTTATGGGTCGACGGCTGTGACAGCAGTGTATACTCTGCAAATGGAAAGGTCAGCGGTATCTGGATCATCAGACTAGCTCAGAGTGCCCGGTACGTAGTTGGAATTCTAAAATTTCCCCTTTTTCCCTGTTGGGTGGAGGCAGAATATAACATGTGAGTAGTAGGAGACTGCCGTGGAAGCACTAAATAATTTGTTATTTCGTCGTCCATTTAAATTAGGGCAGCAAACACGTATAGTAGCATGCATTTTGGTCGCAGCGATCGATCAAGCTCCAAGACGCCTCCTATCAACCCAGAGTCCGCAACGATTTGCTCTCGGTAGCGATTTCAGCCTTGGATATCTCCAGCGGTGATCTTTCGTATTACTCGCGAATATCATGTCTGGAAGACCGCCCCCACCCAATGTGCTTGTGACTCGGGGATGCTCAGGCCCTTCGACACGGGAAGTTGCAGTAATGAGGTGGGGGCCATGATGGCAGATCTCTCCCTAGTTGAGCCTCTCAGCCTCGCCGTCGACCAGACTACAAGACCAATAACATGTAGCGCTAATCCTGTTCATTTTCTTTCTTCTTTGGGTGTGCGCAGCGGTTCTTCGAGCAATGCAAAAAACATGTCAGCAGTACTGCCCGCTCCAGTGAAGAAGCCTGGCACCGGTCGCAAGGCATCAGCGAATCTTGGCCCCGTCCAATCCCTACTGAAAAGCGCCAAAGATGGCTTGCGAAGATTCCGTGATTCTTCAGCAGCGCTTTCGAAACGCATATGGCGCGGAAAAGTCCACGAGGAGAAGAAAGTCGTTCTCAAGCATGGATTCAAGCGCCCTCTCATGCGATGTTCGGTCCATCTCTTAGCGGTATCGGCGACCACGACGCTGGCGTACTTCAATCTGGCGGGTTACTACATCGGAAAGGATATGCAAGGTCTGACGGGAGGTATCTATCAGGCTCTTGACGCACTATGCCTTCAGGTGACGGCGAAGCTTCTCGTATCGGCGTCCCCATTCCATAACCTGCCTTGCATCGCTGATTGGTACGTGATAGGAATTACTCATTGTGGCCTCTTTGGGGATAATCCTGATGGATCTTTTGCGTCACCAGCTGATTTTCGGCGGAGAAGGCCTGCCTCTGGGACTGTTGGCTTCGAAGCATCAATTCACCGAGCTCCAATATTTGGTATCTCCAGAGTTCCGATTCGGCGTTACCGGCTTTGCACAGCGCCGCAAGCGCGTGTTGTTTGGCGTTTTGATCGTGGCATCTAGCCTTATCTCGCTCTTTGCTGGCCCATCTGCTGCCTTGTTGCTGCTCCCAACCCAGCGTTCTGACTGGCCCGCGGGAGGCGCCTCTGCCTGGCTTTCCGGTGATGATGAATTGCTGTGGCCATCTGCGCTTACAGCCTCATCGGTTGGAGGTGCTAACTGCAACAATCCCGATATGAATGCAATAAGCTCTGTGAATTTGAATACATCAGCGTGTATCTGGGCTGGACAGTCGTCTCTGGCGGAAGCCTTCCGTCAAAGACATTTTGACAATGAAATCGATCTCGTGGTCGACGATGGGGTACTAAGGCGTGCATTTGTCATCCGATCGAAAGGTGAGGTCGCAGAGACTTGGGTTCTTGGAATTCATATGGCTGTGGGCGTGCTTTCAAAGAATGTTGCCAGCGCGTGGTACGAGGCTCTGAAATGGCTGCCTACGTCGAATTGGCACCATACGCTTCGTTATCGAATCTTCAACGAGACTACGATATCGGCCCAAAGCTGGGCTCCAGCAGTGCGAAGTAGGTGCGGCTTGTACACCTGGGGCTCCTCCAACAGCTCAGGCCTACTTCTGCAAGTATGTTCCCAATGTCTTGAGCTTTTGTCATTCTCGGATTTCGATGCTGATCTGGGCCAGTACCCCGAGCTTCCCGAATACGGTGTCCGGCTTGACAGAGCTTACTGGATCCCGACGGATCTATCTCGATCGTCGGCCATAGACACGCAGTGGTTGTTGGTTCCGGAGAACGCGACGTTGAATGACAATTCGGTCACAGACGATCTACCCAGCGCTTTTTTAGCTGTTTACGTACCTGACAGCGAGTCCAACCAGACTGGAACGACTTTTACCTGCTCTGTGGATGCTAGATGGGCTGAATCGGTTTACACTGGCCGTCCCGTTGGGGACATAGACGCAGACTACGTTCAGGCTGCTACAGTCCAAAGCAACAGGGACTTTGGCCAGCTCATAGGCTACCAATATAACTTCCTCCCAGTTAACGACAGTACCTGGCGACGCGTTAAGGTGGACTTGGACTGGCTGAACACCCTAACCCCCTCTATCAACGACAGCACGTCCGGCTGGACTAGCCTCGCGTCCCTTCTGACGGATGTTGGTATGGACAACAGCACTGGAATTATCATCAATTGGATTGACGTGACTTCCACATTAGAAGGTATTATCGCGACACTCGTCGCAGACGGTATGTCGCGGCAGGGATACTCGGAAAATGGAGGCTCCTCTCGGCACTTCTCTGATGCATTGAATATACTCCCGCACGATGCATCAGCGTCGGCCATGCAGCGTCTTCTAGCGGGCACTCGTGTATTTCCCACTCCAGCAGGGAGAGCCACCATCATGAAGTTCTCCGTTGTCGTCGGCGGCTACGCTTATCGTGCTGACAGCCTTGCAAGGCTTGGCACTGACCGTGCTGTTCTTGCATGCCGCCCTGGCGCTATGTCACGTAGCATACCTACTGTGGACCCGGATCTGCTGTAACGCATGGGATTCTATTATCGGGCTCATAGTCCTTGCTGCCACGTCAGGCGTACCTATAAATTCCCCTAGTGCTGACGATGTATTCAAGAACGCGGCAACCGGCGTCGAGCGATATCGGACAATGAACACAAAGCTACGTGTCAAAAAATCCTCCGCGCCTGCGCTGGGTGCAGCGGTTCAGGCCGATGTGAAGATCTTCTTCGGCGATGAGAAGCTCGCAGCCGGGCACCAGAAGCTGGAAATTGGTAAGGCGTATGGATAATGAGCCATGATCGCTTGTCCACTGCTTGAGGGAGCAATTACTTTCTAGACATCTGATTAATTGAGCTTCCAACAGTGCGGCCGAAATATCGTACAGACATACTGTCTAGCAACGACGGGCTATAACTTGGCTCTACGAATAATCGTCGCAGAATTTTGCTTCGATTTCCCCGATCAAGCCTCTTTCTCCATTATTTCCATTAATCTCGCAGAGTCTTAGTCGATTTCCGGAGAAAGCGCTTGTTCGAGAAGTCGAGTAAAAGGGAAAAAGTCTAAAATGAAAAGCACAAAGCCATCCAGAAGTTCCGTGTTGAGGACATGCCATCGCTGTCAGCATCAAAGCACATTCTGTGCCCCATGGGATGGCCAAAAGGGAGACAAGACCGAGATCTGGGTAGAAGCAAACGTTTGGAAACCTACAACTCCTAAATTTTCGAAACAGTAGATGCCTGTAATGAGGCCAGTCTCTTTCGTTATGTGGTCGGGAAGCGAGTAACAACATGCCTTGATGGACAAGGGCATGAGTTGTAAGTTAGAAGTATTGCTTACCACACATACGAGCAGCTACCGCTTGGACAGGTATGCTGACTTACTTTTCAAGAGAGCTTCGCAGAGGAGTGAGCTGTGAAACATGATCAAGACGTCTGTGGGATGCTAATTTGTTCCTCGATGAGTTGAGGATCCGAGCATGCTCTGACCGGTCAGAATAAAGAGATCTTGGGTCAATTGATATGGCTGATAGTGGTCAACACGGACATGTTCTTAGATGGGAGCCGGCTGCCACGTTATGCGGCATTGGATGGTGAACCACCCCCCTCTCCGGTTGATGTTCTCTCCTCGCTTAAGTCTGTATTTCCATTGATGTCGAGTTGAGATAGCGCATACACTATCTGGCATCCTTAGCCATGATCCTGCCAAACATTGCCCATGGACGGGCTGGATTGTGAAACACTCACATGTGTTGTGGGACGAATCGATGTTTTCGTGGCGTTCTGTGTTTTGTTGCTATGTGTTAACTCTTTCCACCACACCGCTATGAATTTCGCGTCAGGCGTCACATGCAATCCCACCACAAGGTATTAAAACCTGTCAGTTTATTCTGCTCTTCTTCTCTCCCAAAGCTTTTACCTTACACACGCACCACCGAAACCCAAGAATGTTGCCACTGTTCGACAAGCTCCCTTTGGAGTTACGCACAGAGATTTACCGAGAGCTATTGACTGATAAGCTTGATTACATGGAACCACAAGGACGGAATTCACGCGACAAGTCCATCAAGAAAAAGATACATACCCCTATACTGCGGGTGTGCAAGCAGGCATATGCCGAGGCTTCATCGGTGTTGTATGAACAGAATACATTCAGGTTCGAATGTCCCCCGTACATGCATCCGGAATGGGGGTACAAATGTCTTCCCCAAAAATCCTCTGCCGAAAGGGGCCTTCCACAGGATTCGACATGTAAGTAATTTTTGCCTTGGTCTGAGGCGCCGGGTCCAATCCCTGGTGTCATCGTGTAAAAAGCCAATGCTAACTGGCACTCAGATTGTCATCAGTTTCGGACATTGGAGCAGATTGCCACAACACATTTGCGAAAATGCCGAGAACATCACGGTGGTAGTCAAGTACATCGCTAGGCTTCGATGTTCTCTGAAAACTCTCGTCGTTGACTTTAGGCTCCACGACCCCACTCAAGCTCAAAACGACTTCTGGACGATTGATATTGATATTGATGGTACAGAATTTGCGGTTGCCAATATAGCACACAGCGTCGAGTTATCAAAAGCCCTGGCGAAGCTGGAAGTGAAGAATCAGATCAAGATAGCCATTGATAGTAATAACGAGGACAACTGCAAGGACCTGGCTAATCTCGTCAACAAAATTGGACACTTAAAACATTGGGAGCCAGAGTTAATAGAGGGTGGCGCCGATATGGACCAAATAAAGGACGAGGATGAGGTGGAGGAGGACGACAGTGTCGAAGAAGGACCATCAAGCATCAACGACGACGGCAACGGGCAGCTAAGTGATGCTAACGTTAGTGGGCTGGACAGTGACTCTCCACGGGATTCTGAAGAAAGTCCGTCAGACGAAGCAGGTATTGATGACGATATCTTCGGCGTCAACGACGACGGTAATGGGCAGCTAAGTGATCCCAACGTTAGTGGGCTGGATAGTGACACTCCACGGAATTCTCAAGAAAGCCCGTCAGACGAAGCAGAGGTTGATGACGATATCTTCGACGAGGAGTCGTTCGAGAGCTGGGTCTCCGATGGGACCCGTTATCGATGGATATGGACACTCAAACCCGCCACAGCCGCTAACGAAAATAATCAACCTCCTCGGTGTTGATTGCTATTGAACCCGGATGTCCGCGCGAGGCTTGATTGATAAGATCTGCGAGCTAGTGGTTTGTAGGAACAATAGTACTGCTAATGTGTTCATGTTGTTGGCATATGACGATGCTTCATGGTGCTCAGGCCTTTCCCCACCGCCTCGAAGCCCATGAATTCCCATGAAGCTGAAAAGCTCGATGAAGGTTTGTAGTACTCGCTCAGGCATTTAAGTAGGATTAGACGCGTGTCAGAGATAGTCCGCCATCTTCGTCCTAAGTTAGTACTAGAAGCTGGCGTGACGTAAAACATTAAGAGCAACATATGGTGTCTACTGGATCGGATTTTCTAACCCGCAGATATGTCATGGATTCTGGCTCCTGTTCACTCAAGTATGATTATTCTAGCACTTTCCGACGCATTGCCTCGATGATGGTTTCGCCAAAATCTCGAAATACTCCTACTCGATGAAAGGTATCATCGCGTGTTGCGCGAACAACGAGACCGTGGATCTCGTAAACCCATTGTGAGCGCTTTGACGACCATCCATAACACCGACTGGGTTTCTGAACAGTCATGAGTGGAAGGAGGGCTAAATCTTCATGCGCGCTGTTCAATTCGACGTCATTGTCCATATAGGGATAGACTTCAACGCCACTTGAGCGAACGTAAAAGGAGTTCGGATCAGCCGAAGCATAGTGTTTTCTACGAACATCCACCATGATCAACCTCCCAATACAAAGTAGCAAAGGCCAAAAGTCAATCGCTTGGTCAAAGGCGAAAAATGCACAGTTGTCAGACATAAAAACGTGCACTAGCGGCGAAGCTATGTAAGATTCTAGCCTCGCATGACGGTATACGGACGTGATTTCGTGGAAATGTACATGTCCGTTGTAGTAGGCCCAATGCCAAGTCGGTACTGACTGAAGAGGCACACGATGGCAGCGAGCATCTCTGGCTGACCAGAACAGGGCTTCCGGTAAGGTCTTTTGAAGAACGCCATGGTGGTAAACATCGTCCGTTAGCGATGCGGTACGTTGTCCGACGGCTTCAATTGCCTTTAAGTTGTCTTTATTGGGGTACGTAAGCGATGCTTGACAGTAATCATCTAAGATAGCAAACCATTTCTCCTTGAAACTGTCGTAGTAGTGGCTGCCATCGTGACTAAGCTTTCTAGGCCGTTCTTCTGAATGTGAAGCTCGATTGGCGCGCAAAAGTACCTCCAAGTCTGTCAAAGCCCAGAATACGTCCTTTGAAAGGTGGTAAGAACCTCTTGCTTCAGTTACCGGGTGTGTCTCGCATGCTGCGGCCTCAGAGCACTGCCAAAATACGTCTTGATCCGTGAAGGACAGCATTCTCGGGCTTAGAACGCATTCTTGAATCACCCACCGACGCTTTCTCAACACACTATCCTGGAGTCGAAGGAATGAGCTATTGAGAACTATGCTTCTCAATTCATCAGTAGCTGTGCAAATAGTATACTGCATTTTCCTGCTACCTAACTCTGGGCGCCACCGAATCGTGATACTCTCAAGGTCTTTCGATTTCCTGGTAGAGAATAGCCCTTCTTTAGGACTGGCTGCATGAGCATTGCCAATGTTGATAGCAGCGTTCGTATATACTTGCCGCATTCTATCAGCCTCGTACTCCCAATCTACTTGGGCCTGATTGTCCGAGCCTTGGATGATGCAGTAGCAGTCTATCCACAGATATTTTATACCCAATCTTTGAACTGTAACGAACGCTTGCTGGAATGCGGTTGGAAAGAAAGATGAAGGTACACCAGCGATCAACTGCGGCATTGTCTTAGCGGACAAGACGGGAAAGGGATCAGGACCCCAGCAGTAGCTCAAGGCAGCATATGGTCCCATCACCTGCTCTTTGGAGCAATCAAGGAGCCGAATGAGCTTCTCGGACACATCCAGCAACCTAGACGGACGCCAATTACTATCTATAGTATCCGAGCAGCTGGAATGATATTCTTGACACTGCACCAACCATGCCTGGGCAAGTTCAGTGACCTTACTATCGCCCGTCCATGTTTGTGATTGGGAGGACTCGGCAAGGCTATGGAGCTTTGTCCATGACTGGGTCTTTTCGATAATCCACGCATCCTCAAACTCGAATTCGAGGATGTAATCATCCCTAAGCTCATGACGAGTCAATCGGTAGGACTGAGGCTCCCAATTTCCATTCTTAGAGAGTCTTGTGCAGATCCAGCAGCCTTGAGCGGCAGCTTTTCGACAGCTCTCGGAAGATGGATGGTGTCGATGTGAAGGTTTCGGTGGGTGTCCAAATTGTTCCGCCCATTCATAATGCCTCTCATATGAGCCATCGGTGAACATGGAGTTACATACATTGCAAAGAAAAGTCGACGCTATATTAGCTTCCATGAGCGTATTTAGCCCTTGGACGTGGCTGCTATGTTAGGTCTACGAAATAATATCAGACTTTCTTGTCGAGATGGCTGTCATCCATATAATGCAGAGTACAGAAGTCTTGCCTTTGAGTTTGGGATCGATGATGAAATCTTGGATTGCCCATTTTTTTCATGATTTGGGGTTTCTTTCTGGGAAGTGCTCATTAAAGATAACCCTAGACGGACATTTCTGTAGAAATGTCAGGGTTACCCAAAATGGTGCATATCATAGGGGATAACACTCCAATATTGGCTCGGCTGTTCTTAGCCGCATTACGGACCCCGTTCCGAGTGCTTAGGTAATTACATACCTTACCACTTCGATACCGAGAGATCACAATCTACGAACCTTCTCGCTGTCTTGTCCAGATAGTGGCCATTTGGCTTGCTATTGTCTATTGTCAGAGTCCGATGTCGTCTCTATGTAAATGAAACTGACTATCTATGTATTCTCGTTCGTCACCGCATGGGTCACGCGCTTGTCGGCGTATTGAGCAGCATTATTGATCAAGATTGAGGATGAGTTATCAAAGCGGGCGACCAGCCAATGATCCGCATTGTCAGTGAATATACTCACGCAAAGCTAAGATAGTGCGCATGACATGGTAATGGCAAGCACTCCATGTGAAGAAAAGTCATCAAATTCGGCCCTCCATACCATCATCAATCAACAACCAAAGCGCGGAGAATCATTTAGTGGATTGCTAGCAACATTATCTGATAATACACGAAAACATCAGTCCGTCTGCTATACACGCAAATAGGTATTATCTGATGCTCCGGCCTGGTGCTCCATCTACACTCAGCCACAAAACTCCAACCTAGTCGAGAGATTTTACTAGGTAAGCTTGAAGTGTATCGAGGAGTCAGAAAGCGACGACCCAATATTCGTGAAGCCTCTAAATTTTAAACATCCCTTCGAACATCTAATGCAAGCCGGAACACGTGTGTCGTTGCTGACAAGACTAGGGCCTTCCGTTCACGATAGGTCCTAGGATACAATCCTAGATCGCTATTTGTTTCCTTCCTACTAAAGGTACTGGACCGGTCTCAAAGTGTCTGCTCGTGATAGCCAAAGCATCGGTCGTGATGAGTCTGATTTGCTGCCGTAGGTAGCGAATAACCCATGTGTGCTAGGACCCCTTACTCCCAGCTGACGCTGTGGCTCCAGGATCCACTCACACACGTACTGCTGGTTAAACATATCCACTCGCTCTCTCATTCTCACCATCCATCCATTAGTGTCAGATATTGCATCTATCCAAGCCTGGAACTGCTTGCCCTCACATTTCTTGTCTGTGTCCAGTCTAACTTCAATCCTTTGTTGCACATTCACGCGGCACAAAGCTTCCATGACTTCGACTGAGCGGGACCCATCAGTCCCAATAAACGTTCCACGATTTAGTGCAAGGACGGTCTCGTGATCGATAGAGACATCACCAACGCATAACTCTTGCGAATCAATGTTGAACATTCACATCTCATTTCTAGAAAGAGATCGTAGACTCCAACATCAGACGAATCAGGAAGCCCCCCGGATCTGGACCTGATGTTGGATCTCACAGAGTACAAGGTGAATACAAGAGAGTGATCTCAAGCTGTAGCTGATACATCTTTCTGTTCCAGCAGCGTCTATGTCTGTCGCCATCAAGGTTAACAAGTCGTTCAATTCCATGTACGACACTGTATTCTGATCTATCTCTTACGACGTTTTCAGAGGATAGCAGTCCGTTGATCGAAGCTCAAAAGCATACGGACTGGCTATCTGAGACAGCAAAGCATGTGAGTCATGTTGTGCTCTCTATATTCATTACGGAAAATTCATGCACCGACCGTGATCATTGCATGCTTTCTCTATACTACAGTAACTACAGTACTGACATGATGCCTCAGAACATTCTCTTAAAACAGGTCATCTCAGGATATGAGCTCATATCATTCTGTTAGTACGCGAACTGAGAACCACCGCTCTGTCCCAGCATACTCAAAAGCTTGCCAGTATAGCCGCAACAGCACAACTGACACGTTGTATCATGACACTGGCTCTCGAGAACCATGATCTGTCGATTCATCGACATCCAGCTGCCTCTCCTGTAAATGGACATGCACGCTACTGATGCTACTGTCTGGTTGAAGAGCCCAACTCCACTTATGTTGGTCCGGTAAATCAAAGATGCTCTGACGTATCTCATGGTGCCGTAGCTCAGCCTTCCAGCGCAGTCTCGCAGCAATAGCATCTACGAGATACTCATATCCCGGCCCATCCTCTTCCATCTCTGTAGCAAGATGCACTTCGATCTTTTGCTGGACCTGCAGAGCCTGTATACTATTCAAGATGCGATCCATCTCAAAGGCACTGGACATGACGCTTATTGACAGCGCTTCTTGAGATTCTGCCGACAGGCCATAGGTGCGTTTCAGATCGAAGTTCAATCGTAGCGTCTTGAGTGGGCATCCAAGATTTCCGTGGTATTTCAGCATTGTCGAGACGCATTCTGCTGTAAGCTTCGTCGCCCTCTGCTGCCAATGAACCTCCAGATGCTTGATCTTTGTGGAACCGTTTTTGGAGGACCTGTTTTCCAAGGGTTTTAGGCCAGCTGGGCAGTAATACTGGAAAATATTCTCCCCGTAGAAGATCGTGGATGCTTCCTCGTAGACGGCTCGAGAGACTCGGAGAATACCAGGGTTGAAGTCTTTCTTGATCTCTGCAGGGCCTAGTCCAGGAGACAGCAAATACATAAGGGACTGTGCTTGGACTTTTTGATCGGTGAGAAGCGCATGTCGGTAAATTTTGAGCCGGAGCTCGACTGGTAAGGACATGAATGAGGTAGGTCTCCTGGAATGTGCAACATCGGCTGTGGACCCAGAGTTGCAAGTCTCCATGTCGTGCCCTGGATTATGATGCTTCAGCGGGAGCTTCTATCGTTCTAGAAATACGCTCCGCAGTAAATGGATGTGGTCAACGCAACGTCTGGTGGTCGCTGATGATATTCAAAGCCGAAATACAACGGATCTTTACCTCCACCCGTTGTAAGATTAAGAACGCGAGAGTTGCCTGTATCTGTTGACTCGAAGAAATGGAGGTATTAGGACAATGCTGAAATGATAAGAATCCAAGAAGAGGTAAGCCGCCCAAACCAAAATTGACACCGGAAGCCTACTACGCATCACGTATGACTCTTCGAGTCAATTCGTGACACTATCAATTATAGACTCATCAAAATTTCACCTCTCGAAAAAAAGTGAAACAAAAATTATTCACGCAGTCACAGCCTTAATCACAATCTTACCAGCTTCCGACTCCAGTGAAGGAACTGAATAAAGATCTCCAAAGGTTTTGTATCACTTCAGGAATATTCTCAACAGTAAATGTAGGTGAGAAAAGCCTGACAGTCGCCGACAGCTAAATTAATAAATACGAAGAATCTACCGTTAATCTTCCAGGCATTTTGATTCCTTCACGCGTTGTCTCAACATAAAAGCCGTAAACGCTGGCCTTGTTATCTTGAGCAAAGATATGACTCCAACGTCACGCTGCTAAGATGGCAAGACCTGCAGATCCGGAAGAGACCAGTAGTTTAGACAGAGGTCAAGACGCTATAAGTCTATCACTCATCAGATATGACTCTTCGACTTATTCATGATACCCCCGATTACGTACACTATTCACGCAGTCACAGCTCCAACACCATGCCACAACAAACTAGTCCATTCCCGCCTTTCTCAATTCTCAGTCCTCATCAATACCCATCCTCTATTTACAGCTGCTGCGCATTCATTATTTAACGATAGTAATGAGTGATACAAGGCTAAGCAACACAAAAGCCAACTCTGCAACTCCTCTTGGCGCCATTGTATAGGGATCATAGCGCTAGCTAGGCGCAAACTACATAACGAATTCATATACACGAATCATGCTTTCACACAGTAACAGGCTGCCAAACTATATTGGCACGATATTATTGATAAGGGAATCCAGACATTTCTTTTCGAGACCCATCTGCGAAGATGTGATTTTTCCCACAAGTAATATAATAATATATAGCTCATATATCGCCATGAGCTCATCACTAGTCGCTAAATGGCTTTTGTGCATTTCTCGGAGGGGTTTTCAGATGTCTTATGGACCAGAATGGGCTTTCATGGGTCGAGTTTTGCAACAATAATAGTTGAATCAGTACCCCTTTTATTATATTATATATTATACTATCAGTGAAGATTCACCTATCTACAGTGTCGCCCTCCTTGCTCTATGAAAGGTCCCGAAGTGAAGCTAGAGATCTAGAAATGTGATTGAATCACGAGATACGATCAGTGATTTGCATGATGATCTTTGGAGGTTAGATGAATCGCCGAATTTCGATACGTATAAAATCTCTTCATCAACCGAATTCATGACTGGATCCGCAACAATCATGCATGAAACAAGATACAAGTCTAATAATCATACCTTACTGTAGAAGATGGCTGCTAATAGAATATGGCGGAAGGCTCAGGACAGCAATCCGTATCAAAGATCGTAAAGATGTAATCCCGACACTAAATATTCAGAGGCCTCACCTTTACGAGTTCCAGCTATGGTCCTGAGCCACAACCATGATATAGATTCCATTCTAATGACTCAAAAGCGTATCTATCGCCCGAACCGCAATCCCCAACGCCACACAACCCAAACCCATCAACCCTCACGCATCCAATCCCAAACCAACCTCCATAGACTCAATCCCCACTAAACCCTCAAGGCGTCCCCACCTCCACCTCCTCAACAACCCTCTCATGAACCCACATCAGCCTCCCCAGCGTACAAAACCCCAGCTCCTCCCTCATCTGCACCCGTTGCCGCTTCAGCCACTCCCAATCCATAGGCCAGAGTCCCCACTTACTAACATGCACCACCCAACCGCTGCTCCCCCGCCTCATTTTCCTGACGCCGTACACCATCATATCCCTCTCCTCCGCAATACGGCACGCCCAGCGCTCATAGCGCTTGTGATCAAACCGCGGCTCAGGGAGTACCTGCCCCAAGCGTGGCTGCGGACGTATCTGCGTGACCTTGAACCTCAGGGACCGCGCCACGGTGAAGCAGGCGAGGATCTCGCGCATGTACGTGCCGTCGAGCATGTTAGCACCCTCGCCATCGCCGTCGGGGAGCAGGAACCCCACCCGCAGGCTCCAGAGCGATGTCAGGTGCCGCGCGAGACGGCGGAGGATGTGCTCCGCTTCGAAAACCGCCGCTTGCTCGTCGCCGTCCTCGAAGACCTCGATCCTCACGTATCGCATGCGCGCGAGACTGGTTTCGCGGAAGGGGCCGAAGGTCAGGAAGCGGTAGTCCTCGAGGTGCGAGATGTAGAGTCTGAAAGTGAAGGTGCTGGAGGAGTAGAGCATGGCGGAGGCTTCGGAGGATATGCGGTGGGAGACTTGCAGGAGGCGGGTGATGGAGGCCCAGTCTTGCTTGGCGTGGGCGCGGGCGTTGTCGTCTTTGGAGGCTCTCCGGTCTTCGGTCGTGGAGGAGGAGTCTTCGAGTGCCTTTGTGGTGGCGAGATCGAGACTCTCGATGTTGCGATGCACGGATTTGTTATCGAAAGCACCTTTTAGGACTGTAGGCGCGCGGACTTCGTGCCAACCTGCCAGCAGGTAGCGGTAGATCTCGTTCCTCAGCTCGGCCGGCAGTTTGAAGAAGGGTGAGGGTTCGGTCATGTTTCAGGAGATATTGTTGTTAGTAGTGGGTTTCTCTAGAGGCGGACGTAGGTAGAGCCTTAGATATCTAATCATCCGTTGGAATACTGCGAACCGAATTAGCACATTACTTTTGTGTTCTAAACTTCTCGACACACCTGCTTCAGGTGGTTGTCATCCCAAATGCTGATCAACCCGCGTCAAAAAGCAGCGCATGCCATATATCACGATCCTCTTCTAGATAGATAGTAATGTCTGTTAGTAATACAAGAATTGATAGTTGAATCCCAACAACTCGAGATTCAACGATTGATGGAAATTTCTCAGTCACGACTCAACATTGCGCCACAGGCACTATTTTCAACCGTTGGCTCCTTCCAATAGAATATGCACAGAGCACATATACTAGGTACAATAATCATCTAGTCCCTGACTGTGGGTGGCTTGAATTTTGACAAGGTAATTAGAAAGAGAATTTGCATTTTGTTTTTGAGGGTAGAGAATGCTGTTGTAGCTAGCACTACTTCTGGCTGAATCCCATGCCCTCGAACAGAGTTAATATGAACCTTAGTCCCGAATGTTGAGGTTCTACCTTTCCTTCATTCCAAGCTCCTTTTATCACTTTATTGCACTTGTTCGTAACCTAGCGGCAATTTTAATCATAAGGATCTCCGCGCTAAAACAATTTCTTGACGGTATTAGTATGGTCAGTGGACGAATGAAGTAACAAGTGGTCGCCCATAACGTACCCAAACATAACAAATGCACAAGGCTTGAATGTTGTCATCAGCTGTGGCCTGTACCAGCGAGATTCTTTGAGACCAAGCACTGTTTCGGGGTTGACTATATTCTTCGTTATTGTGCCTGGTGCCTGGGTACGAGCACCCAGCGTTGCCATAGCGAGTCCTTCCAGTCCACATTGAGGCCATCAGGGTTGCAGATATCCCAATCCTTAGCCTCTGCTACACATCGACACCACTCCTTAATGTGTGCTACATGTCGATTCCAAGCCAAAAGCTCTGGAAGTCGACCCGACTTCAAGGATCGAGTGTCGCGATCTGTCGATAGCGATAGCGGTATTCGAATACAGATCTCGATATTCCCTTGGCCTTGAAATTTGAAACCACCGCGTGGTAATAAATTGCTTGGAGCAAGCGATCCCACCCAAGGAAAACAGATCTATCTCTGCGATCTACATGATAACCCGAGTCGAGAGAGATCTCCAGGCTTCGGAGGGAAGTCGTACCACTCCCATAGTATGCTAGTATTTCTGATATCAGCCTGTCTACGGGCTTTTCTTTGAGTCCTTCAAATGGGTCTTGTTGATGGATATCGACGCCCAGATGACACACGCGGTGTAGCTTTTGCGCGAGATGCCCGATGCCGGAAAAGCCTTGTCTGCGGAGGATTCCAACTTCGTAGCTTACCCAGAATTTGCTTTCGGTGTAGAGTACTGCTGATGCTTCTTGATAGACTTGCGAAGACACGCGAAGAATCGCGTAATGTTGAAGTAGGAATAGTTCATTGATTATATCGATGATAATGCTAAGTGTACAGGATTTGGAGTTGAGGTTTTCACCGGGCTTCCTGCAGCCCTAACCCTAGGTGAGCTAACTGCAACACGTAATGGGGTGTTGATGCAGAATGCATAACCTTTCTTTCTTCGTGATCTCTTTTGATCATGGCATCCAATGACTCTTCTGTTAGACTCCCAGCTTCGTATCTCAGCATCTCAGAGTTCGAGCCACGACTGGGTGCCTTTTGAGGAGAGGTGTGAACTTCGTGGACACCCACTAATAAGTACCGGTAGATTTCGCATCTCAACTCTAGCGGTAACCCCAGAAAAGTCGCATCTTCGGTCATTATGGAAGATCTTGATTGCTCCAAGTCCTGGTAGGTTTGCGTCGTACAGGAGGGTTGATATTAGATTGATCAGAAATGATCACTCGGGTGCAGAAAGCTGTAGAATTCTTGACATCGAAAAAATTAAACTTTTTCCCTCTCCCGCAGTTTCCGCTTTTTTTTAGCGATAACCCTGACAAAACCCTGAGAAATGTGACGCTAAAATCGCACGGCAGAAAAGAGAATAATTAGCACAGATGTAGATCGTACGAAATCGAAATTCAATGAAATCAATTATCAGAATCAATGAAACAGATGTAAAATAATTTCAATTATGATTAAACAAAAAAATGTTACAAATGATTATGTAAAAAATCGAATGTCAAACATTTAAAACTAATCACGTGCAATTTGTCAATTGACTTTTCAATCATTTTCGTGTAACTTTTTTTCAACAGTTTTTTTACACAACAAATCGTTGTTTTCAGCGACAATTTATTAATTTTTTTTTGAACGACAGCGTCGATATTCATACGTTATCGTTATTTTGTCATCGATTTTCAAACAAATTAATGAAATATGTGATCGTTTAACAATTTTCGAAATATTAAAATCGTCGAAAAAATTTACATCAAATAATAATCAAAAATTCAATTTTGTTAGCAAGTTTCGCATACGAAATATCGTTTCGCAAATTCGAAATGTCGAAATCGTATGTTGATTCGAAAATTTCGTTTTTGAACGATTCGAAATTTTGCAACATATCGATGACGTAATTTCGATTTGTATAACAATTAAATGAATTTTTTATCGATATTTAATCGAAATCGAATTGTATTGAATAAATTGTTCAAATGATTTTTTGATTTTTCGTTTTTGTTTCGTTTTTTTCATCGTTTTTTTTTTCGTTTTTTTGAAATTTTTCATGATTGATAAAATTTTTTCATTGATCGAGCGCAAATATTTTTCGCGAACAAAAAAAAATCGTAAATGATTATCGTGAAACTGATTCGAAATTTTTTTGTTATCGAATTTTAAAAAATGATAATTGAATTCGTGTTCGTTCGTCGAATTAACGATAACGAATGATTCACGACATCGAAATACGTTTTTGTCAAAAATGAAATTGATGTTACGAAAAAACACGTATTGATCGAACATGAATAATTTGAATTTAATTTCACGATCGTAACGTTTTTTCATACGTTGTTTGATTTTCGTCATGCACTTTATCACATTTCTATAAATTTTTTCGCGTTTAATCATATGATTTCATATCAGCGATAACATTTCGTCGAAATTGAAAAGCATTATCTTTTCGAACAATTGTAAAAATTGTACAAATCGAACGACGACGAGATTGAAAAATTCGATATCATGCAAAATTTGATTGAAAATATATTTTAAATGCTTTATATAACGATCGTTACAGACAAAAATTGTTCGTCGAAAAATATCAAAAAAATTTTCGTTCGATTTTTTCATTTTGTTCATGATATGTTTGAATATTTTATTGTTTTGTTCAATTATGTCAATTGATTTATGAGATTGACTTGAAACAAATATGCAAATAATATTACGATTATCAAACATTTTTTTCATTTTTTTCGATTTGAATGTTGAATTCGCGTTTCAATACACTGTCGCAAACATAAAATATTCATTATTTTGATGATAATCAAAAATTTATTTCACGTCAAAAACAAAAATATCGAATGTTGAATACGCGAATAATATTTCAACGAAATAATCAATCAAATTAAAAATATTTTTGTATTCGTGTTCAAAAAAATCAAATCAATCGATGAAATCGATGTCGAACAAATCGTAAAATTGATACGTTTGAACTGAATGTAAAAAAATTTAACGTGCAATTACGATTCATTGTGTACATTGCAAACAATTTAATATGTATAATTTCACATTTGAAATCATGAAAAATCAATATATTCGATTCTTGATGCGATTAAAAACAATGTTTGACGAAAAATGCTCGATTTCGTCATAAATTTTTTGCAACAACGATGCAATTTTTGTTTTCGTGATACAAATACATCATTTTTCAACGTAAATATGCAATAATCAATTTGTTGACTCGTTTCATCGATAATTGTTGATTTTACGTTTAAATGCGATTATCGCTATTTTGTTCAAATTTTTCGATGATTTTTTTTGTGCGTAATATGCATAAATATTTGAATATCAAACTTTTTGAATATAATTCGATTTTTTTTCACTGATTATATTTTCGATTTGAAAATTTTGAATTATCGCATGTAATTTCGAATCGTTTTTTGCGTCATATGACATAAAATCGAACAAGAAACATTGTTTTTTTACACAATAAAACGTTTAATTTATTCGAGCAATAATTTGCTCATCGTATTTTTCGATTTTTCGTTTTTCGTTTTTTGTAAACAATTTTTTCAACGTATCGCGATATTCGTTTTTGTCGATTTTTCAAATTCATTCAATATCGTTTTTATGTTTGATAATTTCACGATGCAAATTTTTAATCAATTGATCGAATTCGCAATTTTTTTTGTTGAAAATGACGCGTGAAAAATCGTCGATCATTTGATTTTTTTTGTTTTCAATGTATTTGATTTGAATATTGTGATTTCGAAATTTGTTAATTCAACGAACATAAATATTTTCGTGCTTTTGCGCATTCATGAATTTCACGAACGATTTGTAATCGATGTGAATTGTGTTTCGATTTTTCGAATCAAAAATGTGTTTATATTTCTTAGTAAAATGAACAATCGTGAACAGTTTTCGTTTGTAAATATCGTAATTACGTTGAATTGAATTGAACGAAACGCAATCATATTATAAAACATTCAGAATTCAAATCAACAAAACATTACGAATCGAATTTCGATAAAATTATATCAAACAATTCGATCATCGAAATTCGATAAATTACGAAAACGATTAGTTTGATCACGTCAACATCAAATTTTCGATTGAATTCAACAAGTTCATATTTTCGAATAGATTTCGAAATATGTGTACGATTGAACAGATTGATTAATTATATGAACAGAAATTTGAAAAATAATTAATTTTGCAATTATTAATTTAGTCATACAATCGTTTCTGTTATACATTTTTGATGTCACATTTTTTGAATTTTACATTTTAATAATTATCATAATTCACAAATTAACATTATTCGTGTATACAGCATGTTTACATTTTTCAACAATATGAATATTTTTACGAATTTTGAAAATGAATTCATTTTGAATTCATCAAAGTCAAATGTTATCATGAAAAAATATCGAACATATATTTAATAACAACATGTTCGAATAAAAACATTACAACGTGCATTTATATTTTCGATCGTTCAGATTTTTGTTTTTAAAAAAAAATCGTTTTACATCAAAATAATGAAAAACAAATCAGAATTATTCGCTGAAAATAATTATAAAAAATGAATTCAATACGTTTGAAAAATGAAAAATCAATTCGACATGAATCAAATGAACGATTACGTCAAAAATTTTGACAAAATTAAATTTTTCTTTGCTGTAATTTTTTTGAAAAAAAAATTTATCGCACAATTATTTTGAAACGTTAAAGTCAAAAACAATTCGAAAATCAATTACATTTGAAAAAAATATGTCGACTTTTTTAAAAAAAATACTAAAAAAATTTTCACTAAAAAAAAATAATTTCGAAAAATATAAAAATTATAAACAACAAACGAATCAAACAATAAAAAATTACGATGTTCATCGTATCGTTTTGTTTTCGAATTTACATTCGTTTATGAAATTTTCATCAACAATAAAATTACAAAATTTCGTATTGAATTTAATTCAAAATAATCAAAACTTTCTGATCGAACAAAAAATTGAAAACGACAAAAAAATAATTCTTAAACGTTTCAAACAACGAGAAAATTTTCAGCGCAAAAAACAACGCAATGTCAATCAAAATAAATTTGATAACGATTTTAACAAACGCAAAAAAAATGAAAATAATTTCGATGAAAACGAAAACAACAAAAATCAAATTAACAAAAATCGACAAAAAGATCGAAAAAACGATAAAAAATTCAAATTCGATAATTTTAATCGAAAGTCAATCAAATTCAAAAAGTTATGACGTTGAATCAAAATCGAATATAAAAATATCGTGAACAACGATCGATGTATAAATTGCGATAAATCTGAATGCAATATCAAAAAATATAAAAATATCAAATCGAATATTCGTTCATTCGAAAAATCTTTTCATGAATCAAAATCAAAAAAATAATCGATTTGATAATTTTCAATCAAATTGATTCAAAAAAAATTCAATAACAAATGATCAAATGAATTCAAATTCGAACGAATTCAATACGTTCATTATCGAAATCAAAAACGCAAAACGTCGTCGTAAAAAATTTCGCATGATCAAATGCAAAAAAATCAAAATCAAAATAAATAAAACATTTGACGAGAAAAGCAAATTGAAATTCGAAATCGTTATGAATTCAAAAATCAAAATCAATTTAATAAATCATAAATTTGTTAAACGATTCGAATTAAAATCATTCAACGTATCGAATTGCGAAACAATAATCATAAAAAATCATTCATTCAAAATTTATGAAATTTATTTCGTGCAATTCGAAATACAGAACGAAAACGACGTGAATCGTTTTTTTAACGATAATTTTCTAAAAACAAATCTAAATTGAAACATGATTTTAAATCTGTTTTGAATACAATTATTTGAAATCAATATAAATTGAAACATCGACAAAATCGAATCGTGATCAATGATTGTAAAATCGTTTTTTTTCATCACAAATCGTATCGAAAAATCGAATCAAAAAAATTAATCAATGCAATTTTCAATGAAAAAAAACACGTTTTCGTCATGTTCGTACAAATGATTTCTGACGAGATAAAATATTTGAATGACGTACACATCGAACGACGATCGCAAATCGATTTTGTTTTTACGAAAAAAAAATCAAAAATTTTTTATTCGAAATTTTGAAAAAATTCGTTGACATGACAAATGAAAACAAAACATACGAATTATTTGATTATGAATTCGATAATCATGCAATAAATTTAAAATTAAACAAAAAATTATCGTATGAATTCATTTACGCATTGTTAAAAAACGAATTCAAAATTTTACGAACATATTTGAATAAACATTTGAAAAACGAATTTATTCGATTTTTCATTTTTTTTGCGAACGTTTCAATCTTGTTCGTTAAAAAAAAACGAAACTTTACGATTATGCGTAAATTACAAAAATTTTAATTTTTTAACGATCAAAAATAAATATTTTTTATCATTAATCGATGAAAATATGAATCGTCTAAACAAAATTCGCAAATATACAAATTTTGACATGATAACGATTTACAATCGACTTCGTATTAAAAAAGAAAATGAATGAAAAACAACGTTCAAAACACGATACGAACATTTTGAATATATCGTTATGTTTTTCGATTTCATTAATGTATTTGCAACGTTTCAAAATTTCGTCAACAACATTCTGATCGAACGATTAAACTTGTCGATCATAATTTATTTGAACGATATAATTATTTATTTCAAAAACGAAACATAACACGTCTGTTGATGTATTGAATGTAAAAAACTTGATTAATTATTTAGAAATCGATGATCAGAATATATATCATAATAATTACATAAGCAAGTCATTCGATTGATTGAATGTTAAATACAATTAATTAGTTAATTATTTGATTGTTTTCAAGTCTTAATCACATGTCAATTCATAACAATCTGTTTCAATAAAAAGAAACTAACATTCGTCTCGATTTATTTCTATCATGTCTCGTATCAATACTAATCACATATTTTTAACATATCAAAGTTTAGTCGAGTCGAAAGAATCGACGAATCAGAACGTTAGAAAAAAACGTCAACAATAAAAATCTTTGATGAAATGACGACGACGAATTTCTGTTCAGAAAAAATCTTAATAGTTGACTTTGCTAATTTAGCTGACGACGATGTTAGCGACGATGAAATTGACGACGACGAGTTCGTAAATTCACTAAATAAAATTAAACGATCAGATAAAATGTTTTGAGTCATAGTCGCTTCGTATTCATCGACGAAATTCATGACGTCGTCAAGTTTCGACAAGTTTTTTCATACATCGTGTTCTGATTCGTAATTTTTTCATTCAACAAAATATTCAATGTTTCGCTTTTTGATCATACGTTTGTTGATGATGCGAAACAATTCAAAAAATTTGACGTTAATTATATCGTCGTTCACAAAAACGAAATCAAAATGATTTGATTTAAAACGCTTGAAAAAATCAATTGAAAACGACGAACATTTTTTCAATTGAATTACGTTGAAAATCGAATGTATAAATCAATTGCTGAAAATAATCAGTCGATAAATCAAACGATCAATTTTCTCGATAATAATGAAAAATTCGACGAATTGCTGATCATATTTTTTGCTGATAATCGAAAATATATTATAATTTTTATGCAGTTTGATCAATGTCACATTTTTTTGTTTCATGAACATAAATTCATGCTTTTTATCGTAATGAAACTTAGCATTCATTTGATCGAAAACTATAACGTCATTGACGTTTTGACGAATGACGAAACGACGTTTCTTTAATGTGAATCGCGCGAGTTCGAAAATGAGAACAGACTTAATCAAATCAATGATTTGAACTGAAATAAAATCATAAACGATCTCATTTGAAAAGTTGTCAACATTAATTGAATTGTTGAAATCTCGTTGCACATGCGACAAAATTTCAAGTCAAAAATCAAAATATTTCAACGTAAATATTAAAAAACGAAAAACGATTTCGACAATCTGATTGATTCGTTCGAACAAATCATCAATTTGAAAATGATAGACAGCTGAATACAAAAATTTATTTTTTAAACGAGTAAACATGACAATTCACATGTTCGACAAAAACTTTCTGTCGCGATTCGAAATAATAATTTTAAATAATTTTCAATCAATCATATTTAGACGATTTAGCAAAACATAATTTCATTGTACAACTGTTCATGTGCTTTTGTTTGAAATTAGCATTATGCGCTTGAAATATTTACAATTAATCGACATCACGCAATCGAATTGATCGATTCGTGATTTTGATAAAATCAAAATGAAATCGATAATGATAATGTGAAAAAAAATATTCGATGTGAATATAAATTGTAACGAATCATAGAATTTGTAACGACGTGTCTGATATGTTTGACATTTAAAACAATGTTTAAAAAATTTTTTTAAATATTTGAACAGATCGCGAATGTAATAAAAAACTGCTATTTTGTCGTAACAGCGAACAAAATCTGAATGATTATTATCGTGAACAACGACGAGAATGTTCTGAATAATTGATTGAAATATGCAAATGCGATGAAATTCATAAACGTAATTATCAATGATGTAATCATCAAAGCGAAAAATTAATTCGTTTTCTCGATAAAAAAAAAACTTGACGACGTTCACGTCGTTTTTGTTTTGTTGATCAAGCATTGAAAATATCTTTTTTCAATTTAAATCAATGTTGTAATCAACAACAAATTTCTAACGAAAATTTTCTTTCATTTTCATTAAAGCAGCAGTGAACAAAACATTCAACTCATTTTTTTCGAAAACTGTGTCGATATTGATATTGACTAAACGTGAAAAAACGTCAGACACAATATGCTGTTTGTTTAACTTGTGACGTAATTCAATTTCGAAACGTTATATGTAATCGAAAACTCTAATGAAACGTAAATTAAATTTATCAGTAAAAGCAATAATGAAACTTGTTTGTTTAATTAATTTCAAAATCGCATCGTGATTCGTGAAAATGACAATAAAGCGTTGTTCGAAAAAGTCGATTAAATGTTTTATTTTTTTAAACATTCAAATTATGTCGATTAATTTCAACTCAATCGATCAATATCTGATTTCGACGTCGATTAAAAGTCGATTGAAAAACAAAATAAATTCGATAAATTTGCGAAATGAATATTTTTTGTCATTTCAATTAGTATTGTTTTTAACATGATAAATCATGTCAGTTAATTCGAATTTCTTGCTAAAATCAAAATTCACGAATAGTTTTTTAACTGAATTCGAATGAACAAGATAGAAGAATTTGACTAATAAAAATTGTAAAATTTGAAAGAAAACTACTTTCTCAGCAGTAGAATTTTTGATTTTAATGTTGCGTGAATAAGTTTTTTTGACATTGTCAATTACAAATTCGTCGTGAAATAATTCAATTTTCAACTGTTGTAATGATTTGAATATTTCGACGTATCACGACACGTAATCACGTAATCAGCTCGTAAATTCTAAATACGTTTCGAAAAGCTGAAATGTGATAGAAAAAAACAAACGTGAAATAATCTTGAGCTTTTTCTCAATCGTGATTAATTCAAGTGAGTCGATTTTTTGATCAAGCAAATGAACAATGAAATAATCAATGAAAACTTTTTTCGACTTGATGAAAATGTTGTTAACACGTAACATGTCGAATATTTTTCTGAGATATTCGAAATGCTTCTGCAAAATGCATAAATGAATGACAATATCGTTCACGTAAATCTTAACGAAAACTCGATAAAATCGAAAAAATCGATCGATTTGACGTTGCACATAAATTGACGAATTTTTGTAATTCATCACAATTACATTGAAGCTTTTTTGATCGCGATGCGTGATTACAATTAATTTATGTCTATTTTCTGAATGAATTTTTCATTGATAAAAAAGTCGAACAATTCAACACGATGATGTATTGACAATCGATAACAACAAAAATAATGTTGAATTGTAAAAATAAAAAATAAACGTTTGACTGAATGATAACATTAAAATCGCGAATATTTACAATCGAGCGACTTTTTTTCTGATCATTAAATTTTTTTCATACGCAAAAGACAAAATAATTAAAAAAAATAAAATCGTCTGTTCAACTAAATCTGTTTGATTCGTGTAATTTGTCGAAAATTTCATCGACGAATTTTCTATTTTTTTTATCTAATGAATATATTTTAGTCTTGTCAGATATTCTTTGTTCTCAGTCTGATTTAAGCGAAATTCTCATTCAATTTTTCTGAAAAAACTGAACGAAATCGATGTTCTTTCATAAATCGAAATATTCAATTATTAGATCTGTGAAAATCTTCACAGCATTCTTGTTAAAACGATGAATAATAACGTCGTTTTCAAAAATAATTTCTGTGACAAACTTTTCAGATTTTAAATTAGACGATAAATTTGAAATTTCTGACGTATCATTTGCGAAAATTAGAAACTGAAAATCGCTGTAACAAATTGACGAAAACTGAACATTTAATTGAATGAAAATTTCACGTTGCGACAATGTGAAGCTGTGAAAGATTTTCGAAATCGAAACAACAATAATAAACGTTGTTTCAACGATATCAACTATCATATTGATAACGACGTAAATTGCAACTATGACTTTTTTAAATCAGTTAATTTTATGAATTTGAATTGAACGTCGAAAAATTAAATCGATGATTTGATTAACGTCGTCGACGTGAATCTGAAAAACATTGATAAAGTTTATTTCAATCATATGATCGACGCGACAATTTCGAAATATGTGTATCGCGTGATTGTTTTCGTTGCGAACGACAATTTGCTTGAAATTGAAATTTATTAAATGAGCGTAAAGTGAAAAATTGAACTCGTTTGATTCGAACAAGTAATTTCGATCGAATGAAACAATAATGTAATGCATTGAAAAAATTAGCTCGTTATGCGAAAATATCATTGTAATTTTTCGTGCGTGAATTGAAATTTGAACAATCATGCGTGACGTTCGAATTTCGAAACTAACAATGATTTCACAATTATCAATGTAGATTGATTTATTCGATATGTTAACGTCGATTTTTTTTGATTCAATAACATCATTGTTCAACAACATGTTAGTTTTGAAATTATCAATCAAATGTATTTCTCTGATGACTTTAGTTCTAATTATGACGTCATTCTTTTGATCAGAAAAATACATAAACAAAATAACATATTTAATCGTCATATGTTTGTCGACATCTAAATCACGTATTGAAATGAATGTAATCATGATTTTAATAAACACATTCGACGTTTGTTTTTTGAAAAACTGACGATCACAAAAAATTATTTTAGCGTCGATGTTTAAACAAACAAGTTCGACATCAATTGTAGAAAATAAAATTACATGAATACGTGCATAATTTCAATCTCGAAAATCATGATCAGTGTCGACGTTTTTGCTAAAATCGACGTCTGAAACAATGATAAAAATCGATGTAGATTTGAGTTTTCTCAGAAAAGTCGAAATGTTGATTGACTTCGACGTATCTGACAAGATAATAGTAAATTCAGACGACTTGATAAAATAGCTCGTAAATTCGCGAAACGTAATTGAAAATGAATTATTAATTGAAAATTTTCTAGTTGAGTTTCGCGTAATCACGATAGATTTAAAACTTTGAATAGTTATAATAATAAAAAAGAACTTGTCAACTACGACAGAATAAACAAAATCGATTTTGTTAAAATAGTCGAAGCGAAAATGTTCGTGTAACTTATTGTTGAACGTGAAATCATTGTCACATTTTTTACAAATGATTAGTTTGTTTGATTCAAATAAAAACATTTCTGACGTAATCAAATAAGCAACATTGTCATTTTCGTCTTCGAAATCATTGTATGAAAAAAATTGATAATAAAAAATGTTTTTCGAAATATAATAATCGTCAACGTAATGATCGTCGACATCGACGTCGTTTTGATTGAAAAATTTTTTTTCAAATTTATTTTCGATTTTTTCGTCAACATTGTAAATTTTGATTTTGTCAAATTTTTCAAATTTTTTGACGTTTGATTTGTTGAATTTCTGATTCGAAACGAATTCGTTTGAAAATTTTAGCAAAAAAAATTGCTTTGCAATCGACAAAACAATTGAAAATTGATCGAAAAATTTTTGTTGATAATTTTCTGAAAACTGACGAGATTGATAATTTGATTGAAATTGATAAACTGAATTTCTATATTGATATGAATTGTAATTCGAAAACGATCACATATACGTTGAATGAGAAAAATTGACGTAAAACTGTTGATTAAAGTCGTTTTTATTTCGATTTTGTTTATTTGAACGATTGTTAAATCGATCAACATTGTTGCTGAAATCTTGATCAAAATTGTCGCGATAACGAATTGTCATATTCATTCACACGTTTTCTTTCGCGTCTAATTGACTCAAAAAAATAAACAAAATGATGTTTTTCGATGATTCAAATATTTGTGCACGAAAATTCAACTCGAAATTGCTTCATGCAATAATACATTGATGAAAAATTGATGAAAAATTTGTTGTTTTAACATGTCGAAAAATGTTTTGCATGTAAAAACGTAATTTACGATCACGACGAACATCAACATAAATATAAATTTCGATTTGTAATTTTTTCAAAACAATTGAAATTCGTTTCTTGAAACGTTTAATGAAATGAACACATCAACGTTCAATGTTAATTTTTTTGAAAAAATTCTTTTCAATTTCAATAAGTTTCGTGTTATATCAAATCAAAACATCTTTTTGAAACAAATGAATATTAACTTTTTCATTTTGAATTCAGAAAAAGTTTTTTTCAGATTTTTCAAATGATCAATGAAAATGAAAACGTCGCGATAAAAGTTGTGTTTTTAAATTAACGATGAGTTGATTTGTGTCGAATGAATTTTCGTAATCAAAATCAAAATAATTCACATTTTCAACAGATTTGATAATTGACTGAAAAATGTTATTGTCAACAAAAAAAAATGTTTCATTAACAAAACGAAATATTGAAACGAAAACGATAATTACGATCATAATGTCATTTTAAAAAACTTGATTTTCAAATAATGATTAAATTGAAAACATAATGCGACGAATCTTTTCGATTTGAATGAAAAAAAATGTCTGATTATTGAAAAAAAATGTCTGATTATTGTCAACTTGAATGTTGATTGAACGACGCTCGTTGTTTGCAATGTTTGATTCGACAATAAATTGACGTGAAATGTTCAAATCGAAATCAGAATTAATGATTGACGAATAACTGAAAATTATTGACGAAAAAATAAATTCACGAATTTCTGAATTGCTATTTCGTCGAAATCTTGAGCTAGTCGAAACATCAAACTGAATTGTAAAAATTTCGAATCGAATGAAAATATCGAATCTGAATACAGAAAACTGCACGCGAAACATTGAAAAAAATGACGAATTGCTAATAAATGAACTAATTATGAATTCAAATCTAATTAAAAATTTTTGAAAAACGTTCGATTTTCGAAAATTTTCAATGTTTATTCGAAATTGATTCAAAACGTTCTGTAAAAATGTAAAATCGTCGATTCACTGAAATGAATAAACAACGTCTTGAGTTCGTGTTTTGAATAATCTGTAATTTTTAACAATAAAAATCTCGATCGTACGTCGATTTACGTTGCTAAACAGTGAAATGAAAAAATGATCAGTTTGCAAGAATTCGTGCAACGATCACGCGAACTGAATAATATGATTAGAAACTGAAATCGAAATGTCGACGAAATATTAAAAAAATGTCTGAAATTGTCTTTCTAATCAATGATAGAAAACAGTAATGAAACAACTCGTAAATCAAAAATGTAAAAACAATATTGAATAGCAAAAAAAAACAAAATGTTGAAAAGCTGTCTGATATCAAAAAATGATTTCAAAATGAAACAACGAAAATAAAATGAAAAAAAAAAATGAAAGAAAAAAAATCCGAATAACAACAATAAAATTTGAATTCACTTTTTCGAACAAATGCGAAATGACGAAATCGAATGACGTAATATCTTTGATCAACGCAACGATAAAACAATGAAACAAATCGAAAAACTTGTTTGATGAAATAGCATTTACAATTAAATAATGATAAATTTTTGATTGCATTACGTTAATTGAATGATTAACAAAAATGTTGATTTGATGATGTGATAAATGATGTTATCAAATTGTTGATATATTGAATGTAAAAAACTTGATTAATTATTTAGAAATCGATGATCAGAATATATATCATAGTAATTACATAAACAAATCATTCGATTGACTGAATGTCAAATACAGTTAATTAATTAATTATTTGATTGTTTTCAAATTTTAATTATATGTCAATTCATAACAACGTCGAAAACGTCAAATGAATATTGAATCGTTTAAAAAAACACAAATTTTTTTTTTTAACATGAAAAAGTGTAAATTTTTCAAAAATAATATCGAATTTTTGAATTTTATCGTTTCATCGAAAAAAATGCAAATGCAACAAAACAAAATCGAAATTATACAAAACTGATCAACATTTAAAAACGTGTTCGAAATTTTCGAAATTTTCGAATTGTGCAATTTCTATAAACGATTTATCAAGAATTTTAATAAGTTGACATTATTTTTGACTTTCATGTTAAAAAAATCAACAAAATTTCATAAAAAAAAACAAAAAAAAACGAAATCGAAATAGAAATCACAATAAAAAACGATTATCGAACGAATTTTTGATTTTCGAAATTTTCGAATTTTTCAAACGATTACGCAAAACGTTTATGAAAATTTTTGTTTTGCAACATTTCGATTCGATTGAATTTATTCGTGTGAAAATCGACGTTTCGAATAAAACAATAAAAAAAATATTTTGTCAATCAGACGACAAAAATCATTGACATTCGATAATTTATTTTTTTAAAAGAATAATATTCGCGAAATGTAATTATGAAATTCACGACAAAAAATTTTTGATCATAATTTTCGCATTTAAACATTGACGTCATTATTTGAAAAAAAAAAAAAAAAATTTTCGTTTTGACGAATCATCGAAATCTCAATCGTTTTATGATTACAACAAAATTATTATTTTAACAAATACGATGAACACAAAAATTGTCACGTTACAATTATGTTATCGATTATCGTTTCGACAATAAAAATTTTGCGAACGATTTGTCAAAACGATTTGATCACATGACGATCATCGAAAAAAAAATTGAAAACAATCGTCAAATTTTGACGCGTTTGCGACAGTTTTTACAAACGAATTCAAACGAATTTTCGATTTATGTGAACGAAATCAAAACAACGATGTTCAAATTCAACGAAAATGAAAATTTCGCGTGCGAATTTCTTGAAAAAAATGAAAAAAACAATTTTTCGAATAATTTTTTTGACGTTTCAAATATATCAAACGTAATTATCAACGAATAAAAAACATTAATATTGAATAATGCAACGATTTTCGAGTCGATCGACGAAATGATTGCGCGAAAACATATTCATGAACATGATGCAATATACGACAATAAAATCATTAACAATTTTGTCGAATTGATTCGTTCATTATTAAAAAAAAATTTTTGTACGATTCAAATGAAACAAAAATTAATTATTTTTGAAAAATCACATTCGTCTTGAATAGACGAAAAAAAAATATTGTGACACGAAAATCGTTTGTACGTTTCATCGAGTTTGAAAAAAAACGTCATAAAAACGAATCATGACAATTTTTTCGCAAATCATTTCGATGTAAAACGCATTTTGAAATTAATACGACGAAAATATTATTGATCGAACGAAAAAAAAAAAAAAATTTTTCAACATGATTCAAACATGCAAAAACAAATAAAAAAATATTGCGAAACATGTGCAATTTGCAAAAAAAAAAAAATATCTCGTCACAAATCATACGAAAAGTTATCGTTTTTTTTATATCGAAATTCAAATGAATTGACATTATTATGAATTTCGTAACAAATTTGTCTGAAAACAAAACATAAAACGAAACAACGTACGATTCAATATTCGTTGTCGTAAATCGTTTAACGAAAATGACACATTACATTTCGATCAAAAAAACAATGATCGCAAAAAATCTCGTCGAAATATTGATTCGAAAAATCATTAAATTTCATGATTTTTTTTCATCGATAACAACAAACAAAAAATCGATTTTTATTTCGAAATATCACGACGTTTTATGTTATATTTTAAAAATCAAATTTAAATTATTCACGATTTATCATTCGCAAACAAATGATCAAACGAAACGTCAAAATTCAATTATGAAATAATATTTCAAAATTTACGTCAATTTTTAACAAAATAATTGAATAAAATTATTGTCGATAATTAAATTTGTTTACAACAACAATAAACATGCGTCAACGCAAATGTCGTTTTTTGTGATAATGCAAAAATATATTTCAAAAATGTTTTTCGAAAAATTTGCAAATTTCAAAATTAAATCAAAATTTGCGAAAAAACATGTCGAAAAACTGATCGAATTAATAAAAATATTGAAAATCAATTTAGTATTCGCACAGAAACAACAAATCAAATACAAAAATGCAAAAACAAAAATAAAACGTTTTTACGTAAAAGATTACGTTAACGTCAATGACAAGAACATTCGCATCAAACGCAATAAGAAATTCGAATGAAAATTTTTCGATTCATTCAAAATATTCAAAACAATAAAAAATCAAACATATCAATTCGAAATATTCAAACGTTGACGAATTCATGACGTTTTTTACGTTTCGTTGTTGAAAAAAGTCAAATCTAAAAAAAAAAAATTTCGTTAAAATTTACGTATCAGTCGAATATCGAAAATGACGAAAAATTCACGAACGAAAAATTCTGAATTGAAATCATTCTGAACAGCAAAATTTATAAAAAAAATCAAATTTCGAATAAATCATACAATGAATCAGAATTTTATTATTTGATTCAATGAAAAAATTACGAAAAACGTATTTGAAAATCAATTGCAATAATTAAACATTTGAAAAATATGTTTCGAAAATTTCACATGAATAATTCGAAAAAAAAAACAATATCAATAAAATTATCAATCGTTGACGCGTTCGACGTCAAATAAATGTAATTTTCACGATGAAATCGTTGACAAAAAAGTTTAATTTTCACATGTAATTCAATGTTATTTATTGTTTAAAATTTACGACGCATGAAAAACTGAATCGTGTTAAAAACATTTTCAGAAATTGTTGTTCGATTTGACTGAACGACGAATAAAATGTGAAATGAAAAAAAAAATCAAAAAAATTTTCGAAATTTGATATATCGAATGCGATCGCGACAACGACGTTTTGCGCGTTTGAACATCTTTTCATGAATTCGATATACGAAAAAAAAAACAAAAAAATAAAAAATAATTCGAATTCAAAATTCATTGTCAATCAATTAGTTGTCAATCGTCAAATCGAAAATTGTGAATTGTACGAAATCAAATTTTCGATTCTGAAAACAACAAACAATAAAATCGTCAAATTATGCTTTTTCTGAATCATTCAAGAAAATGTATTTTCAAATTTTTAACGCAAATTGATTAAAAATCGAAATGAAAAATAATCAGATACGAAAATCACAATGACAATAATTTTTCAATTCAACGATTTACGAATGCGAAAATCGCGATTACAACGATTTTTCAAATTTCAAAAAAAAAACATATTTACACAAGTTTAACAATTTTTATTGCGAAACATGTCGAAAAATATTGATCATTTCAAGAAATTTCGATATTAAAAAAAAACGCATATAAAACATTCAAAATTCAAATCAATAAAACATTACGAATCGAATTTCGATAAAATTATATCAAGCAATTCGATCATCGAAATTCGATAAATTACGAAAACGATCAATTTGATCACGTCAATATCAAATTTTCGATTGAATTCAACAAATTCATATTTTCGAATAGATTTCGAAATATGTGTACGATTGAACAAATTGATTGATTATATGAGCAAAAATTTGAAAAATAATTAATTTTGCAATTATTAATCTAATCATACAATTGTTTTTGTTATACATTTTTGATGTCACATTTTTTGAATTTTACACATACAAAATTGATTTGTTTTCATCGTTTTGTAATTGATTGATGTAAATATCATCATCGTATGTTAAAACGTCAATATAAATTTTACAAAACAACGTGAAATCATAATCAAATATGTTCATTACGTTAAAACATTATTTTTTCAAAATTTGAAAAAACAAATTTTCGAATTCGAATTATCGTCAATCGATTTTGTTGTCGCAAAAACGTTGTAATGATTTCGCGATTTTATCGAAATTGAACATTCAACGTCTAATAAATTGTATCGTTTTTAAAAAGTTTCGTATTGTAATAACATTTTGAAAAATTGATCAATTGCGTATTTTATTTATGAATTTTTGTTTGATATTCAAAATTTCATCGATTCGATATAATTGATCGAATGTTTTAAATTCAATAATTTCGATTTTCAATTTGAATAAAGAAATTCGCATTTGAAATCACAATAATCGAAAAAAAAATGATTTTTCAAAAAGTTGTATTGTTTTTCGAAAATACGATGTGTTTCGAAAATGTCATCAATGTAAAAAAAAATGTCAAAAAACGATGTTTTTTTCAATGCATGTAATAGTGACGATTTTGCATTCGAACTTGATATAAAATCGAATATTATGTTGATTAACTCGATGAAAATAAATAACGAAATTTTCGTTTTTTGAAACATGTAAATAAATTGCAATTGATCGATATTTGATACATGAAAAATCAAATAATGACGATTTTCAAAATATATCAAAACGTTTCAATAATCATGTTTCATATTAATCGAAAAATAACAACGATAATTTGAACGTTTTAAAAAATCGTGAATACGTTGTGCGAATTTCATCATATTTTCGTCGAATTTCTCGTATACGAAATGATAATTGAACGTTAATTTTGATTTTATTTGTTTTGTTTTAAATATTAAAACAAATGCAACATTTCATTGAAACGTACGATCATTGACGATGACGATACGTTCGTACATATCGATTTCAAAAATTTTTTGTATAATTGTTTGATATCATCATTTTTTTTCAAACGTGAATCGATATTGTTTTGCATTGTAAAATTTCAAATCAAAACGAAAATAAATTCGATGTACAATAAAATCAATAATCGATATATTTTTCAATTTTTTCGCATTTACATCACGATATGTTCAAATAAATTGCAAAATTTTCAATCGCATATTTGCATTCGATATGACGTCATTTAACGTGATTTTTTCATTTTTGATTTATTTTTTTAAAAAATTTAAAAACATTGTATCGTCAATGATGCGACGAATAATGCGACGAATAATAGAAAATTCAAAATCTGATTTCTCGTTTATGAAAACGTTTTTTGAATAAATCATCGAAAATTTTGATTTCAATTTATTTTGCTGTTCGTTTCAATGAAATATGCAAACGTATTCGAACAAACAACGACATTCTGATTTATCTGTTTGATTAACAAAAACTTTGTAAATGCGAATTTTTTTTTGACGATTTCAATGAAATATACAAACGAATTTGATTTTACATTTGCATTCGAATTCGATATCGAAATTATTGAACGATTGTAATGTTGCGTTATTGATTTTGAATATTGTATTTTTCGTTTCGTGTCAACGAAATGACGATTCATATGTATCGACGTTTTTATTCGAATAATTTACACAAAAATTCAGATGTTGATATATCATTTTTTTGAATCGATTAAATTTTTGTTTGCTTTTCATTTTTATCGTTGAATTTTCTTTAAAATCGTCAGCAAAATCTATTGAAAATTCGCGTTTTCTGAATCAAAATCTGAAATAAAAAATTCGTTAAATTTTTTATTTGAATTCTCAAATTCTTTTTCGAATTCGAAATCATTAAAAACGATTTTTTTGATGATAATACGTTCGAACGTTTTTTGTACGTTAATTTTTTTTCGTTCAAATGAAATATTCGAATTATGAACGTGTTTCATTTTTGTCAAATCAGAAATCTTGATTTTCGAATTGATATTTTTGATCATTTCAATTTGAACGAAATTTTTTATTTGAATTTTTTTGTTTTTGATGTCAATTTATGCGTGCATCGATTAAAATCAAAATAAATCGAATAACAATTTCGTATTGTTGTCATTGTGATTTGAATTGACGAAAATTCAAATTTGACGTTTAATGTTTTCAATTTCGATATTCAAAATAATTTAAAATTTCAATTTATGACGATTTTTATTGATCATCATCATGCGCATTTCGTTAAAATTTAACAATTTCGATGAATAAATGTTCAATTTCATGTTCGACGCGAATTTCGCATTGATAATAATAAAATTCGAATTTTGATTTGTTTTGATCGATTCAAACGATAAATCGATACGAAAAAATTTCGAATTTTTGTAAAATATGCAAAAAATCTCATATGCATTATTGATGATTTTCACGATTTCATAATATTTTTTGATTATTTATTGCACGCGTTTATTTTTGTTCGAACGAATGAATATGAAATTGATTTTGAACATTGACGTCGTTGTTTGATTGATTTTCTCGATTTTTTTTTTGCGAAATTTTCGAAATGCATTAATAAGACGTTTCGTTTCATCGCGAAAATGAAAAAATACTTGAAATAAATGTAATGTCGACAAAATAATCGTTTGATTCAACAACAATTTTTTTATCGAAATTTTTTGTCGATTAATCATATTCGCAATAAATTTCAGAATTTTTTTAACGTTTTTTTGTTTCATTTTTTTTTCGATCGTTTCGAAATTGTTGCAAAAAATTTCGCGAAAAATTTGATTGAATTTTCATTCGACTTTTTATCATTATTTTTTTTGATTTTTTTCTTGATTGCGTTTATCGCAAAATGTTGAATTCGAACGATTGAATCGATAATATTTGACTGAAAAAAAACAAAATGAATTGCGAAAAAAAAAATGTTTTCTGAATCGATATTCGCAATGTAATTCGTTGAAATGTCAATCATGAAAAAAACGAAACGCAAATTCGCAACAATTGATAAAAATATCGTCGTTTTCATACATGTAATCGATAAAAAAAAATGATGCGACGAAATTTGCAAAAAAAATGATTTTCGAATATTTCGATATAATATGTGACTGATTTCGCAAAAAATTGAAATACATTCGATTGCGAAAATGATATTGTTGATTCGTTTGATTTGTATAATTTTGATTGATATAATGTAAAAACAAATAATATATCTGAAAATAATTGTTTTGATTATATAGAAATCGTATTGTAATAATTTTTTTCACGTAATCTGTATGCAATAATTTGTTGTAAACGACGTTTTGCAATCGAAATAAATTTTTGATGTTCGTTATATGTATATTTTTTGAAAATATGATCACAATCGTCGCATGTATGACAACAAATATCGTGTTTTATTTTGTTGTACGTTGTGAAATGTTATGCAAAAATATGAATTAATTACATAATTACACGAAAATATCGAAATGAAAAGCAAATACATAAAATTTGAAAAAACATATGTAAAAAATTTGATTTTTCGAATGCGTCAAAACGAATTTCGATTTTAACATTCGATGTGATAAAATAACGATATTAATTCGATGTTAAATTTGTTTGATGTTGAATTCAATGCACGTTCGTCACATTATTTTTCGTTTTTTTTCAATTTCGTTTCGAAACGATTAATTGATTTTTGTTTTTTTTTTCGATGAACGTTTTGCGCGATGTAAATGTGTTGTTGAATAACGTTGAATGATTGATCGTTAAAACAAAAAAACAAACGCGAAACGTCGCGAAATGAATTTCGTCAACGAAATTGATTCGTCGAAATGAAAACATTCATGTGATTATATTTTGAAACAAACAATTTGAACATGTTGATAAAATCGTGATAACAATGTTTAACGCAATGATTTTTTCGTGTATGCGAAAATCGATGTGTACATTGCATGCGACAAAACGTGAATGTAATGAATGTTTTGAAAAATGATCAATTCATATAATTCGTCAGAAATAATTTCGACGAGCATTAATAAGCAAACAATTAACGTGTTAACAAATTTGAAAATTCTTGCAACATCAAATTGATATCATGAGACGAACAATTTGAACAAATCGATAAAATTTTTATCATCACGATTAACGCGTTGATGTTATCGCATATATAACATTTGATTCGTACATTGCATTTAATGAAATATGCATGTATTAAATTTTTTGAAAAACAAATATTTTGAACGAATTTTACAAACAACTTCGCGTGTCATTAATAAGCAATTGAGAATTTTGTTGACGAATTTGTAAATATTCGAATTTTTTTGACAATTTGCGTTTATTCATTTTATTGCATAACATTTTATATTATTATTCATTGTTCAATGAAATTTGACGACAATTTTTGAAAATGTTTTTAACACGATTCAATTTTTCATGCGACGTAAATTCTGATTGTAAACAACGCGAAATGATAACGAAACGAATGACAAAAAAAATAATTGAAATCGATTTGAAAATGAATTGCAACGAATTCGTTGACAATTTTTTAATCGATCATAAACAATAAAATTCATGATTTAATTATTTCGCAAAACAGATTTTGTTGTCTTTGAATTAATTTCGTGAAAAACATTCACGATGTTTTAAACATTTTGAAATTCGTCGTCGTCGACGTAATATTATGTTCGATCGTGAAATTTTCATTCGAATCAATTGCAACGATATTGTAATCGATAATAATGATATCGAAATTTTAATATATTATCGAATTTTCATTTCGACATTTCATTTGCAATAATTGATTTTGAAAAATCGTTATGTTGTTTTTTCAACGAATTTTTAGAATTTTTTTTCAACAATCAAAAATGAAAAATTGAATGAATGTGCATGTCGTCGAGCAATTTCAACTCATAAACGAAATTTTTTTTTTTGATTATTTTGTATGAATTCAATTTTTTGTCATCGAATTTGTCTGATGAACGAATCGTTTTTATATAACGACGATTTAATCAAAAATAATTTTTTATTTCAAAATTTATAAACAAACGAAATTTGTTGATTCGAACAATTATTTTTTGTTTCGCGTCGACAACATTGATTTTGACGTATTCGATAATACAATTCATTTTTTCGACAATGAATTCGTTTTGTTTAATCAACAAACGTTTTTTAATAATTTCGTAATTATTTAAATTCGATTCAAAAATCATTCGAAAATGATAATTTTTATTAATGAAAAAAATGAATTCGATAATCGTTAAAACATCGTTATTGTTAACGAATTTTATGATATTTATTCAATCAATTCAATCGTTTTGACGATAATTGCAATATAAACGCAATCGAATTTCGATATTTTGATTCGTTCGTTCGATTTGATTATCGATTTCTGATTGAAAAGCGATGAATAATTTACATTTGATTTTTAATCGTTTACAAAAAATTTTTCAAACGCGATTTACGAATTGATCATTTCGATTTGAAATGATGAAAAAAAATAATTCATGAATACGAAATACGTAATGTATTAATATTTTGACACAAATTTGCATTGTTAAATCATCGTCATCGATCACGCAAAAAACGTAATGACGTTTTTTGATTAAACGATCGATAATAATACAAATAACATTGTTGTTTTTGAAATCAAATAATTCGATTATGAAATTCATCGATATATCAATTCAACGTTGATTAAAAATCGACAATGAAATTAACAATTCGTGACGATTATCGTGCGAAAATTTCGATCGTTGACATTTTTGACAATTTCGAACATAACGTTTGATGAATAATTTCATATTAAATCAATAATAATAACGTTTAATGAGTTTTTCAATACGATTCATATTCGAATGTGCACAAAAAAACTAATCGTGAACGTCACGAATTATTTCAATCATGAAATTTAATCGATTTGACATTTATAAATTTTCGTTTTTGAAAAAAATTTCGTTTCGATCGAAACAATTTTGCAAATTTATTTTTTCGTTAATGATTTGTTCATCGATCAAAATTTGACGATAATTCGTACAATTTTCGTTTTTTCGATTGATTTGCATGACGCGTTCGTATAAATCGTTTTGAACGTCAATTGAACATAATTGCAATCGAAAAAATAACAACAAAATTTGTTTTTTATAAAATTCACGTTCGTCGTTTTCGACGAAACGAAATTCAAACATTTTAATCAAAATATTTGTTTTGACGTTTTTGATTTCGAATTGATATTGAATTTTGATATTGTAATCGATCAAAATTTTTGTTCAACGCATTTGACGAAAAATGAATTTTTTATTCGTTATAAAAATTTCGAAATTTTTGTGATCGATGTAAATTTCAACGAATTCGTCGATATTTTCGAATTCGAATTTTCAATGTTTCAAACATCGAATAATGACAAAAAATTTTTTGTCGTATATTTCGTAATTGCATTCGATCGAAATCATTTTTTTGTTGAAAAAAATCATCGAATAAAAAATTTCGTCGTCGTCGTATTGAGACAGAATTTCACTCAAACATCAATTTAAAAAATCGATATTTAAAATAGTTTTACGATTGCGATCGTAATGTCGAAAAATTGAAATTTCGATTTTTTGTTTTTTCAAAATTTCGAATGTTTCGTTAACGAAATCGATTCATTCGAAATCAATTTTTTTGATTATTCGAATTAAAAATTTGACGAATTTCGAAAACGTTTTAATGAAACGTCGATAGAAATTGCAAAAATTTACAAACGTTTGTATTTTCTTGATGCACGTTGAACGAATTCAATTGACAATATTTTGCATTTTTTTAAAATTTATGCGTAATTTTTTTGTCGATAATATGATTTTTAAAAATGAAATTTTTGTTTGAAAAAATTCGCATTTTTTGATATTCATTTGAAAATCAATTTTTTTCAATTTTTGAAATATTTGAATGAAATGTCGTTCATGTTGTTTTCGAATTTTGTTGTAAATGAAAATATCATTCAAATACATTTGACAAAAATAATTAATATATTTAAACAACAAATCGTTCATGTAATGTTGTCAATTGATCGAATCATTGATAAAATCGAAAAACAATACATGATATTTGTAAATGTTTAACGAACATATGAAAATAATAAAATTTTCGTTTTGTGAATTCATTCGAAACTTGTTGAAAATCGATATAATATTCAATTTAAACAAGAATTTACAATCGATAATTTTAGCGAAAATTTTTTCGATCAACGAAATAGAATAACTATTGCGCTTGATTATAACGTTCAATTTTCGATAATTCACGTACAAACGAAATTGTTCATTCGATTTGACGACAAATAAAATAAACGAAACATAAAACGTCTTGTTTGAATTAATAAATTTCTTTTGAAAATTATCGTGTAAATATTTTTGAAAAATTTCGAATTTTTTGAACGATAAAAAATAAATTCGATTTCGAAACAATTGATTCGAATTTTCGATCAATTCGATTTTGTAATCGTAAAATTTATGAGAAAATAATTTGTTTGTTTTTTTTGAATTGAATACACTTTCAAAACGCTTAAGAAATTCAGAAATTTTACGTTTTAATTTTTCGACGATTGTTTTCATGATTTTAAAAACGTTCTTGAAATTTAAATTTGAATTAGTTTTTATTTTGATCAATTTTTTTTTGACGTTGTCAATAATTTCGTTTAATTTTTTCATGATCAACGAAAAAATCTTGATTTTTTTTTTTTTTTTAAATTTTGTCAAAGATTGAAACGTCGTTGCGTCAATGAAAATTACGTTTAACGATATGTCAAAATCAAAATTTTGATCGTCATTTTCAATTTTCGAAATTGTAATTTTAAATCGTCGATTAAATCGACGCGTAAATTTCTTGACAATGTCAAATTTTTTTATTGAAACGATGATTAAATTCGATTTTTGAATTTCGCGTATGATTTTCATTCGTCGTTTTTTTTTGAAAAATTTGATCGAAAAATATTTTTTGTTTATTTTTTTAATGACGTATTTGAAATTTGAATTCAAAAATTCTTTTATTGATTGTTCGTTTTTTTTCGAATTTTTTACTGTGAGACGAAAAGAAATTATTCGAGAAAGTGTCGAAATTGATCGTTTTTGAAAAATCTGATATTTTCGCAAACTTGTTGATGAAAACGACGTTAAAAATCGCTGAAAAAAAAACAAATAAAACGTTTTATTCGATTGCTTGTTCGAATTGAATAATTTTTGAAATATAAACGAACGAAATAACAAAAAAGAAATTTTCACGTAATCACAATGATTTGAAATGAAATAACATTCGTCGTTAATCATATTGAAAATTATTTCATGTTTGTTCATTCAAAATTTTTTTAAAATCAACGAATGTTGTTTTATTTTGATGATAAACAACGAAACAAAAAATTTCGAATGATTTTGTAAAATCATTTTGAACAATATCTGATAAATAATGAATTTGATTTCAATTTTTTCGAAATTAAAAATTTTTTTAAATCGAATCAGAAATACTGAAATCAAATTTAATTTATGACATATTCTTTGCGCAATTTTTTCATTAATAAAAACGTATTCAGAAACATCGATATCAATTGAATCATGAATCATGATTTTTCGATCGTTCGAAAACAATTTTATTTTTTTAATTAAAAATTCACAATAAAATTCGTTAAAAATGTTATGTTGAAAATTTCGTGAACAAATTTTGATAATTTTTTTCGCGTTTTCGAAAAAAATTGTTAATTTTTCGATTCGTCGAAAAAAAAACGCAATGAATGTACTGTTTGCATAATCGAAAATTGTTACAATATTTTGAAAATTGAATATTTTTTTTTAATCAAATCGTTTATTCATTCAAATAATGATTTATTCGATTTGCATTTTTTTATCAATGTTTTAAATTATCGCAACGACGACATTTTTTTTTTACAAAAAAACGAATTATGACAATTTTGTAAATTTTTTTTTCGATTGAATTGATGTAATTAATGATCAATTTCGCAAAATATTTCTCGTTTCGACGAATTCGAAATGTTTGTTTATGATTCGAAAATCTGAAAAAATTCGAAAAAAATCGAATTTTATCGTCGTTATTCTAAATACGTTTATAACGATTATCGATTGTTTGAATTTTTCGATGAAAAACATCAAACGAAATAAAATTATTCAGATTATTCATAATCAATTTGAATTTAACGATAAATTTTTTTTTCAAATCATGAATTTTGTCGTCATCAAATTTGTTGAATATGTTAAACAAACATGAACAATAATTGCATGAATTGCGTGTAATTTCTAAATACAAACAAATCGAAAATTTTGATGTGTGCGATGTCAAAACATTAAATTCAATGAAAACGCATTAGTTTTTTTTTCGTCAAATTATATCAATTGAATTCTTGATCATTTTTTTGCGAAAATTGTATTTCTCAACATTTTTTCACAACATTCGTTTGTGTTTTTTGTTTAGAACAAATATTTTGATCAATTTGAAATTTTCGTGCAAACTTTTTCAACGATGCAAATTTTGATGTTTGAAACTTCTTCAAAACGATGAATTTTGAAACTTTTTCAACGATGCGTTGTTTGAAATTTTCGAATGAGTTTTTTCAACGCGACAAATTTTCGATTTATTGAAAAAAATGAATGATTGTCATTGTTGTCGACAAGTTTTTTCAACGAAATGATTTTTGAAATTTTTTCAACGACGCATTGTTTGAAATTTTCGAGCAAACTTTTTCGATAACGTAAATTTTGATGAATTAAATCATGCATTGATGCGAAAAATGCAAAAACGAACGAATGAAAATTCGATAGATTTATTGATTTCAAATATGACGTAAAGTCGATTTGTAAAACGTACGATCGAACAATTGATCGAATATTTGAAAAATGCAACGTTCTGATTATGATTTTTTATAAAATGAAACATCGATGTGCAATCTGATATTTAAAATCGAATAGAAAATACATTATGAAACAAGTACTTTTCGATTGAACGTTGCGATGAAAACGAAAATCGAATGCATCAACGATTTTTTGAATTCATTTGATAACATCATTGACGTTTCACAGATATTTCAAATTTTTCATTTCATATTGCGATTTTATTGATTCAATATTTATGTAATTTGACTGTAAAAGATTCGAAAAATGTGTCAATGAAATAAAAAAAGTGAAAAATGATCGAGAAATCGATAAGAAAAATAATGCATCGAATGCGAAACAAATTTTTGCGAACATACATCGATGCAACGAATGCGAATTCGAACTTTTCGATTTTGATTAAAATTTGTCAAAAAATCAAATCGATTAGTATGCGAAAAGATCAAATATTTTCAACATTGATTATTTTTTTTTGATCGAATTTTTGATTTGCGAAATCGACGAAATCGAAATGTAATATGATTGCATAATACGTTTTTTCGAAACGATATTATCTGATTTACGTTTTTTCGAAACGATATTATTTGACATCAAATTTTTGTTGATTTATCTTTTAAACGTATTCGTGATTGCATAATACGTTTTTTCGAAACGATATTATTTGATTTCAACTCGTATCACTGTAAATTTCACGAAACTGTACATTATTGTAACAAATTCATTAAAGATACATCGTTGTAACAAATTCACTAAAAATATATCATTGAAGCAAACTCATTGTTGTAATTGTACAATACGTTTTTTCGAAACTGTATTGTCACGCATTTTGTTTTTTTTTGTCACGTTTGATCGTTTTTTTTGTTTTTTTTTTTTCGTATTTATCGTTCGATGACGAATCGCAAAATGTAAAAAATAAATGAATTATCGTGTTAAATCAAAACGAAACAACGACAAAAAAAACAATCAAATTTTTACAAATCAATAAAACAACAACTTTTAATCTTTTTCAAATCAATGATTTTCTCAAACGCAAAACGAAATAAACGATGACAAAATAAAAAAAATGAATAAACAATTAAAACAACAACATGTTAGATTTTTTCAAATCATGATGTTTTTTCTAAATGAATGATAAAGCGAACGAAAAAAGTTGAAATAACAAATAAACACGATCTAGAATTTTCTCAAAATAATGACTTTTTCGAAAAAAAATCAATAATGAGAAATTCGAAAACAAACAATTTTTGTAATTTTTTCAAATCAATACTTTTTTCAAAACAGAAATTCTCATGAATATTTCATTGTTTTCGATTTTCGAAACGATCGATGCGAATCAATTGTTAAACAAATAAATGACGAAATGTTCTTGACAGCGTTTGCAAATTGAAATTGAATGAAAAATTTTCGAAAATCAAAAAACGTGAATCGAAATCGAGAATTTGCGCGAAAAACTTTCGCGAACATGTGTAAATTTTGAAAATTTCGAATTCGATCGTTTCGAAAACAAATGAAATCGTCGCATTGAAATATGACGTAACGCGAATTTGTATGAGATTTCAAAATTGTGAAAACGTAATTGAGATTGCATATGTCGAAAATATGCGAAAACAACGATTTGATTTGACGTGATTGCAAATCAAATAAATTCGAATTTTCAACGAACATGCGATGTAAATCATTCACGATCAAATGAAATTTTGATTGAAAATCTGAAAATAAATGATGAAATAAATCAATCGACATTTTTTGCATCAACAAATTTCGACTTTTGATTGAAATATTCATCGCTTTTATCTCGTGTTATATGTTTTTATTTTTAGTTTTTTCATTGACGTGTGATCGAACAAGACGAAAAATACGAAAAATGAATCGAAATGTCACGTGAAACGATCGACTAAATGTTTCGATCAATGACGATTGACAAATGTCAATAAAATAATTGTTTCGTACATAGTTGAAATTGACGATTGACGTGTGATCATGATGAAATCGTTTCGTATTTGATTGAATGATCGATTGTCGAATAAATGTAAATAAATTGAATTGACATTTTTCAGTTTTTTTGTTTTCAACGCAAAATCGTGTAAAGCATTTCTATTGTCGTTTGTTTATTCGTTGAATTGATAATCGAATTCGAATTTGTAAAACATTTTTACAATCGTTTGTTCATTCGTTGAATTGATGATCGAATTCGATTCGTAAAACATTTTCACAATCGTTTGTTCATTCGCAAAAATTGATGATCGAATTCGAATTTCGTAAAGCATTTTTACAATTTTAACGCGATCGAATCGATGAAGCATTTTCATTAATCGTTGATTATTTAAATTCGTATCGTGATTCAATCGATGCGATTGTGAATGCGAATTCGTTGATACGAAAAAATTTTAAATTTTTAAAAACACACATTCACGACTTGTCAAATCGAATTGTTTGTCAAACAGTTGCAACATCATTGTCACGAACACAACATACGTTGAATTCGAATTCATAATTTGTTAAACAGATATGAACAATGATTGCATAAATTGCGTGTAATTTTTAAATACAAACAGATCGAAAATTTTGATGTGTGCGATGTTAAAACATTAAATTCAATGAAAACGCATTAGTTTTTCTTTCGTCAAATTATATCAATTGAATTCTTGATTATTTTTTTGCGAAAACTGTACTTCTCAACAGAATAACTAATTAATTAATAATAAAAATTTTGAATAAAATTCGCTGTATACATTCGAAAATTTCATTTTAAAATTGTCGTATTGACGTCGAATATTGCGATCATGATTTGTATCGACGTAAATGATATCGAACAATTTGAAAATTTTTTCGTAATCGAAAAAAATAACGTTGAATTTTACGTCGAATATGAACGTATTCGACGATTTTGTTTTTTAATCATTAAACGATTGCAATGATTTGTTATTGTTTAATAAAATATCAATTCGCATTGATTTTCAATTTATTTACGCATTTATTTTTTCAGATATCATATCGAATGTAATCGAGAATGTTTGAATTTTTGTGTTCATAAAAGATAGAAAAATCGATGTATTTAGAAATTAATTTTTTGTTTTTTCAGCGAATTTTGAAAAAATCAATTTTTTCGTCATAATTAGTTTTTGAGAAAACGTCGACAATCTGATCGTTCGAAAAAAAATTTTTTGTTTTTTTTTTAATTTACGATTAACGACGAATCGTTTGTTGATTTTAATACGATATTTATAAATTTCAATTCGATTTGTTTCGAGTTGAACGTTGATTTCATCGAATTTTAAAAAATGTTTTAAATTTTTCGTTTTTATGTATTTTTCGCAATTGTTTCAAACACGAATGATATTGATGTTTTTGTTTTTATTTTTTCGAAAAAATTTCAGAATTTTTCAAAGTCGTGCAGATTGTTCAAAAATCGCTTTTTTTAATTTCGAAAAATTGAATATGTCAATTGACGTCAAAATCATAATGAAATTCGATTTTGTAAAATTTAACATTGTTGTGATCATATAAATATCGAAAAAACGTTCAGAATCATCGATTTTCTGATTAGAATCGAAAATATTCAACTTTTTTATTTCGTTGAGTCGTTGACGTTCTTTCAGACGAATTGAAAAAATCATAATAATAAAAAATAATAAATGCTTGAATTAAAAAGAAAAAGAAAAAAAAATTCGAAATATAAAAAGTTTAAATAGTCGATTGAATGTAATGTCGTTCGAAATAATAAAAAATTGAATATCATTAAAAATGAAATTTCTGATTAATTTTTTGATGTTTTTTTGTATGAATGTCATTTTTTCGAAATGATTTGATATGTGTTTGATGATATAATCGAATCATTTTTGAAACAAAAAAACTTTGTCAATTAATAATGAAACGAATTTGAATCGACGTTCGAAAAAATTATTTTCGTGACATCGATTATCGCTGAAATTCGTTTGTCAAAATATTCAATTGAATCGACAAACGAATTTATTATGTTTCGTTTTTTCGCATTTACAATCAATCTGTTACGTTTTGTTTTTTTTTTTGAATGATCAAACGATACGAATTTATTATATTTCTTTATCAATTCTTGAATTTTGAGACAAGAAATTTTGTTTATTTGAATTTTCGCGTATCATAAACGAGCATGAAAAAATTGATTTCGATATAATGTGAAATGTTATGCAAAAATATAAATTAATTACATAATTATACGAAAATATCGAAATGAGAAGCAAATACATGAAATCTGAAAAAACATATGTAAAAAATTTGATTTTTCGAATGCGTCAAAACGAATTTCGATTTTAACATTCGATGTGATAAAATAACGATGTTAATTCGATGTTAAATTTGTTTGATGTTGAATTTAGTGCACGTTCGTCACATACGTCACATTTTCGTTGATAAAACGATTGAAATGAATTTGAACGTTGAATTTTCGATTTGTTTTTTCACCTTGTTTTTTTTCATTTGATTTCGTCACGAAAAAATGATATAACAATTTGTGATATCATGAATCGTGCTTGAATAAACGTATTATTGATTAATTAGACGAAAACAATAAATTTGCAAAAACAAATAAGTACAAAATGTTGAAATTGCAAACAATGTGCGACGTCAAATTTCAAATCACGTTAATTTCAACGTAAAATTAAAATATAATTCGTTGTTCGATCACATATCATATCAATTATTTATTTGTCAAATTTATTTGTCAAACATGTTCGTAACATTATTTTTTTTTTCGCGAACGTCGTCTCGACGATTCGTTGTTGTTTCGAAATTGAAAAATTTTGTTGAAAATTTTGTTGATTGATTTGAATATTTGCAAAATTCAAAAATTTCACGATTATCATTTTTCATTTTCAAATGTTTCGTTATTGTTTCAAAATTCGATAAAATTTGACAACATTTTTTGAAAATGTTTTTGACACGATTCAGTTTTTCATGCGACGTAAATTTTGACTGTAAATAACATCGAAACGATAACGAAAACTAAAAATTGCGAAAACGTTGCGAAAATGAAATCGAAATGAATGTATTGAATTCGAAATTTTCAAATTTTAATCGAATATAATTTCGATTAATGTCAACATAACGATTTTTTTTCGAAAACGACGACGATTCGCTGAAAAATTTGATTCGTTGACGACATTTTGAAATATTGAAATCAACGTTTTGAACGATTTTAAATTTGCAATCGTAAAATGAATGCGATAAAAATCGTTCATTACGTCGCGAACATTATCAAATTTTTCGTTGTCGACATAATATTATGTTCGATTATGCGATCAATTCGATCAATTGACACGATATTGAAAACGATTGTAATAATATCGAAATTTCAAAATATCGTTCATTTTTCATTCGAAATTTTCGTTGATTATGACAAAATCAAAAAATTTATTGATTTGATTTTCGAATAAATTACGAAAATTTTTGCGCAAAAATCAACAATGAAACACATCGTAAATATGCATGATTTTAAACAATTCGAATCGATATGAATTGTTCATACGTTGTAATATTTTGTAAAAATTTAATTTTTTGTCATCGAATTTGTCAAACGATTTGATCGTTTTGATGTTTCGTCGATCGAAAAAAACGAAATTTTTTTCGACGTATTTTACGATTTTTCGATGTTTGTTGATTTGAATTGTTATACGTTTTTGAATTATTTTTGCATGATTTCGTACGTAATTGAAAATATTTTGTATCGTGTCGATAATATTTTTTGTTTTGACGATCAAAAATCGTTTTTTCGTTGTAACATACGAAATAAAATTTGATAAAAAATTCATACGAAAATGAAAATTTTTATTGATAAAAAATGAAAATAATTTTGTTGTTGCAAATATTGCGTTGTTATTTGCAAATTCGATCATGAACAATCAAACGTTTCAATCGTTTTGCATGTAATTGAAATATTGTCGCAATTGTTTTTCGATATTTTGATTGATTTTTTTGATTTGTTCATCGATTTCTGAATGAAAAACGATGAAAAATTTACATTTGATGTCGAAAATTCGACAAAATGTTTGTCAAACGAACGATATGAATTGAGAATTTCGATCAAACGTTATCGAAAAAAATAATTCATTTGTACGAAATACGTAATTGATGAATATTTTGATCGTGATTTTAATATTGATATTTTCGTCGTCGACGATACAAAACACGTAATGACGTTTTTTGTTAAATTTGTCAATTATCGTGCATATGACATTATGATCGTGAACGTCGAACAATTCGATAATAAAATTCATTGATATGTCGATTCAACGTTGCAAAAATATAATCAAAAAAATAAATAAATCGTTTTTGCGATTTTTGAAAATTTTCGTGCGTTGACATTTATAACAATTACGTACGTATCGACGAATCGTTTTGCGCATGTTAAATCAATAATAATCGCGACGTATAAAATTTTTTATGCGATTAAAATTTGAATGTTTCGAAACAAAAAATTCATGAATTTTTTTGAAAAAATCAACGAATAAAAAAACATCGACGAACATTCAAAATCGATTTTTTCGATACAAAACGTCGTTTTTTTCAATGCAATTTCGTAAATCAATTTCATTCATTGAAATGAAATTTTGTTCGATGATTTCACGATAAATCGTGCAATTATCGTCAATTTTGTTGACAACAAAAATTCGTTCATAAATAAATTCGTCAAATTTTATCGCGTGAATTTCGAATCGTTTTGAAATAAACAATATTTGTTTTCGATATTGATGTCGTTCGTCAATATCGTTTTTTGATCGTGAATCAAACATACGAATCAAAACATTTGTTTTAACGTTTTGAATTTCGAATTGAAATTGAATGACAATATTGAATTTCGAAAAAAATTTTGTTCAACGAATTTGACGAAAAGTTAATTTCTTTGACGTCATGAAAATTTTCAAATTTTTGTAATCGATGAAAATTTTGATCGATTTTTCAATATTTTCAAATTCAAAACGTCAATATTTTAAACAACGAATAATGATCAACAATTTTTTGTCATAAATTTCGTAATTGTATTCGACTGAAATCATGTTACGATTATAAAAAACAACGAAATGCAAAACTTTTTCGTCGTCGTATTGAGATAATATTTTCGCATTGACGTAATCAAAAAAATCAATTTTCAAAATGATTTGTTTGATTCGATCGTAATGTCGTAATATAAAAATTTCGATCATCGTTTTTTTGAAAAAATTGAAAATTTTTTCGATTTCGACAATTCATTCGAAATTCACGAGTTTCTTGATCATTCGAATGAAAATTCGAATTTTTTTCGAAAAATCACGAATGAATCGTTTGTAAAAATTGACGAAATTCACGAAAATTTGCATTTTTTCAGATTTGTAAAACGTTTTCAATTGAGAATGATTTTTATTTTTTTCGAATTCATGCGAAAATCATTTATCGATAATATGACGTTCAAAAATGTTATTTTTTTTGAAAAATTCGCATTTTTCAATATTCATTTGTAATTCGATTTTTTTGAATTTTTTCAACATTTTACGAACGTGAACGATGTGTTTTTTTTTGAATTTGTTGTAAATGAAAATATCATTTAAATAAATTTGACAAAAATCGTTCAAAAAATTGAACAACAAATCGTTCATGTAATGTTGTCAATTCGCGAATTCGTTGATCAATTCGAAAAATAATATTCGATATTTGTACGATTTCATGAAAATAACGAATATAATGAATTTTTCATTTTTTTCATTCTCATTCGAAATTTGTTGAAAATCGATATGATATTCAGTTTGATCAAATATTTGCAATTTTGCATTTTAATTAAAAGTTTTTCGATCAAAAAAATGAAATATCGATTGCGTTTCGTGATGTGATTAAATCGTCGATAATTCACACACAAACGTAATTGATCATTTGATTTGATTGCAAATAAAACGAACGAAACGTATGTTGTTTGATTGAATACGATAAAATTTTTTTGAAAATTATTTTTCAAATATTTTTTGAATTTTTGAAATTTGAATTCGAACAAAAAATATATTCGATTTCGAAACAATGTATTGTTATCGTTTAGAAATTCGATTTTGTGATCGTAAATTCGATACGACGACAATTCAATTGTTTTTTGAAAATCGAATATTTTTGACAAATGTTTGAAATATTTCGATATTTTTTTCATTATACGTTCAAAAATCGATTTGATTTGTTCGTGTTTCAAAATTTTTTGATCATGACGACAATTTTCAACGATTCAAAATTTGTTCGCAATGTTTTGAATGCGAAATCGATTTGATTGATCGTAATGAAAAAACATTGCATTTTTTGTTTTCGATTTTTGAAATCGACGAATAAACAAAAAAAAATCGCATCAATTATCGCGATATTCATCGAATCGTCTGAATTCAATTTCGAAAATGAAAAAATTTCGAATTGTTGTTTTTTGATTTTTCAACGTTTGTTGCGTTGTTTTTTCAAGTTTTTTTTTTGACGAATGTCGTTTTCGTAATCGTTGTGATATCAATTTTTGAATGATTTGATTCAACGACGAACGATTCGTCATTTTGATCGATTTTCGAATGAATCAAACAATCGAAACATTTTGAATCGAATACGTCTGATTCGTTTTGTATATAAAACGTTGAAAAATTAAATTGCGAACGAAATAAAATCGTATATCGAAATTTTATTGCAACAATATGTTTCGCGTTATTTATTTTCGATAAAAAAACATCGCGACGTCAATTAAATACGTTTTATCGACGATTTGAATCAAAAATTTTCAAACGTCGAATTTGCATTGTTTTGATAAATATATTGTCATGATGATTACATTTGAACGATTTGAAAATCAATTTATCGTAAATTATATTCAAAAAAATTTCATACTTGTTCATTCACGATTTTTTTAGAATTATCGAATGATTATTCAAATCGATGATAAACAAAAAAATTGTCAATTCGAAATGCAAATCAATTGTCAATTTGAAATAAATGACATAAATTATTGAAAAAATTTGACGATCGTCGAATTCGATAATGAATTTCGATTTTAATAAAAATACGAAATTCATGTTCAACATGTTGCATACAAATTGCGCAATTTTTTTATCAATGAAAACATAATCAATTGCATCAATATTTATTAAAATTTTTAATTTATGTTTATTATCGTTGAATGACAACGTATAATTGATAATTAAAAATCGTTTGACAAAAAAGTCAAACAATTCGTCATGATAAATAAAAAAAATTTTAAACATTCATCAATCGCGTTTTTGATGTGAATTATCAATTTTTCGAATCAAATTCGTTCGATTCGTTGATTATGTTCATGTAAAACATTTGCATTTTGTGTCAATGATGTTTTTAATGTTTGTGAACGTATAAAACATTTAAATATCAAAAATGTATAACAAAAACAATAATATGATTAAATTAATAATTGCAAAATTAATTATTTTTCAAATTTTTCATTATATCAACGTTTTGATTAAACAATTGTACGAATTTTTGAATTTTTGCGCATGAATATCAATGCGTTAATCATTATGCGATTCGTGTTGTTAATATAATGAAATTGATCGTTTTTTAATATAATCGATTCGATGTTTCGAATTTGCATAATTTGAATTTTTGACAATTGAAATACGATTCGTATTTTTTGCAAATTTTGAATTTTGAATTTTTTACACGCGTTTTTTTTTAAAAATCGAAATTTTTTGAAATAACAATATTCGATCAAATCATTTGTTGAATTAATTGTTAAATGATTAAACTTGTACGCATATGTTGTATTCATCAAATTTGAAAAATCGTTGTGATCGCGATTTTTGCATTCAGAAATTTTATAATTTGAAAAATCATTGTGATCGTGATTTTCGCATCGAATATTTTGTCATTTTTTTCGATTTTTAGTCAATTTGCGTTAAAAATCTGAAAATTATTTTCGTGAATGATTCAAAAAAAACATGATTTGATAATTCAACTGTTTGTTGTTTTCAATATCGAAAATTTGATTTCGTATTATTTACGATTTTCGATATGATAATTGACAATTAACTGAATGACAATGAAATTTGAATTTGAATTCATTTATATTTTTTTATTTTTTATTTTTTTGTTTCGTATATCGAAATCGTTAAACGCGATCGCATTGCATATATCAAATTTCGAAATTTTTTTACATTCACAATATTCAACGTTCAATTAAATCAAACAATAATTTTTGAAAATAATTTTGACACGATTCAACTTTTCATGCGTCGTAAATTTTTGATAATAAACAACATCGAATTAATGATTTTGTTTTTTGATCAATTATTTCAACAAAAAAATTGCATTTATTTGACGTCGAACACGTCGTTTGTTTGTCAATTTGTTGATATCGTTTTTTTTTGAATTTTTCGTATGAAATTTTCGTAACATATTTTTCAGATGTTTGATTATCGATATTGATTTTCAAATGCGTTTTTCATAATTTTTTCAACGAATAAAATAGTAAAAATTTGATTCGCTGTATGATTTTTTCGAAATTTGATTTTTTTTGAAAATTTTATTATTTTTTGTTGTTTCGACGTCATATATTTCATTTGTAATTTCGTTTTTTTTAACGTCAATGTCATCAAATTGATATGTGAATTTTAACGAAATTTTCTTTTTTCTTTTAATTTTAATTTTTTTCAAAAATGACACATGAAAAACGTCATAAATTCGTCAACGTTTGAATATATTTATGCGATAATTTTGATTTTTTATTTTTTTTGAAAATTTTGAATGATTCGAAAAATTTTCATTCGAATTTTTTATTACGTTTGATGCGAATATTTTTGTCGTTAATATTGATATAATTGTCGATTTTAAATTTTTGAATTTTTGTTTTAATATGTTTATATTTAATTTGTTGTTTTTGAACATAAATCAAATTTGTTTTGAATACGTTTATCAATTTCGTCAATTTTTTGTCATGTTTATTGACAAATTTGAATTTAATTTTGAAATTTGCAAAATTTTCGAACGACATTTTTGAAATATATTTTTGCATAATTTCGAACGAAAACATTTGCGTTAAAACATGTTTGATATTGTTATACGCGAATTTCGTCAACGAAAACAATTCAATTCAATTGTTTTGTTCGAAATTGACGAACGTTCGAAAATATTGTTTCATTGTATTATTTTGTCGTTTTGTTTGTTCGTTCGTTTGTGAATGATATGTTGTTGACATTCGCAATTTTATTCGAAATGTATAACACAATGTATCATAATATTTGAACGTGAAAATTGAATTTCGATTTGTTGTTATCGATGAAAAAAAATCATGAAATTTTATAATTTCACGTATCAATATTTCGACAAGATTTTTTGCATTTATTGTTTTTGTGACGAAAATGTAATGTGTCATTTTCGTCAATTTATTTATTATTACAAATATTGAATCATATACAGTTTCGTTTCATGTTTTATTTTCGAACAAATTTGTGACGAAATTCATTGTAAAATCAATTCATTTGAATTCGAATATAAAAAAAAAAAATTTCATATGATTTATGACGAGATGTTTTGTTTCGTTTGCAAATAATGCACGTTTCGCAATATTTTTTGATTTGTGTTCGCATGTTGAAATCGTGTTCGATGTTTTGTTAATCATTTCGTTTTTAATTCGATCAATAATATTTTCGACGTATTAATTCGAACGTGCGTTTCATTTCGAAATGTTCGATCAAAAAATTGTCATGATTCGCATGTATGACGTTTTTTTTTTAAATTTGACGACACATACAAACAATCATCATGTCAAAATATTTCGTTTTCGTTTTTTCAAAACGAATGCGACGAATCAAAAATAATTAATTTTTGTTTTATTTGTATCGCATGAATTTTTTATCAATAATGAACGAATTCGTTTAACAATTTTGTCGATGATTTCGTCGATAACATATATTGTATCATGTTTTTAAATATGTTTTCGCGCAATCGTTTCATTTATTGATTGCAAAACGAATACATTATTCAACATAAAAATTTTTTATTCGTCGATGATCACATTTGATGCAACGAGAATTTCGAAAAAAACGAAATTTTTTATTGAATTATCATTTCGTTGATAGAAGTTTTCTATTTGAATTATAATTTTTTTATAATTTGATTTTTGCATTGTTGTTCGTATCGCATCGACGCAAATTTGAATCGTATTTGTTTGCAAAAATTTTCGCAATTGCGTTAAAATTTGACGATTTTGTTCAATTTTTTTTTCAATAATCGTTATATGATCAAATCGTTTGAACAAATCGTTTGCAAAATTTTTGTTGTTTGAACGATAATCGATGACGAAATTGTATCGAAACAATTTTTGAATTTATCGTATTTGTTTGAAAATAAACTTTGTTATCAACATAAAGCGATTGAGATTTCGATGATTTGTCAAAACGAAAATTTGTTTTTTAATTTTTTCGAAATAATAACGTCATTGTTTAAATGCGAATATTATAATCAGAAATTTTTTATCGTGAATTTCGTAATTGCATTCGATCGAAATCAATTTTTTCGAAAAATAAATTACAAAATGTCAATAATTTTTATCGTTCGATTGATCGAAAATATCATTTATGATTTTGTTCGAAACATTAATTTTTACACGTATAAATTTTGTCGAATCGAAATGTTGTAAAATAAACATTTTCAAAAACGTTTTTTTCAAATGTTTGAAAATTTCGTATGTTTCAGAAATTAAAAAATCGTTTGACGATCGTTTTTTATTTCGATTTCGATTTCGATTCGAAATACGTTTGCGTTTGATATTTTTTTTATGAAATTTTGCGAATTTTTTTAACATGAATGTTAAGAATAACGTCAATTTACTGAAATTCTTAATGAAACGTTTATAGAAATTACACAAACTCAAAAAATTCTGAATTTCGAATACGTTTTTGAAAACAAATCATTGTTGTATTGTTTTTATTTTATTTTGTTGCATTTGCACATTTTTCGAAAAAACAATGAAATTCAAAAAGTCGATATTATCGATAAATTATTTGCATTCATCGTTATTGATGAAAAATTTGTTGTTTTTGAAACGTTATAAAATTCATTTGACGTTTTCGATATGCTGTTCGCGATTCATAAAATAAATGACAATATCGTCGAAATATATTATGACGCAAAAATCGAATCGTTTCGCAAAAAGTTTATTGACAAAATTCTGAAACGTTACGAATGCATTAATGAAATCAAAAAATAAAACGATATATTCAAAATGTTCATATCGTGTTCGAAACGTCGTTTTTCACTTATCGTTTTTTTAAATACGCAATTTATTGTATGCGATTATTATATCGATGTTCGTATAAATGCGAATTTTGTTTAAACGATCGAAATTTTCATTTATTAACGACAAAAAATATTTATTTTTAATAATTAAAAAGTTCAAATTTCGATAATTCACACACAATCGCAAATTTTCGTTTTTTTGACGAATAATATAAAAATTTCGACGAAAAACGTGAAAAATCGAATGAAATTATTTTTCAAATGTTTGTCAAAATAAATTTTCAATATTGTTAATTCATTTTCAAATAAAAAATATATGAAATCGTAAAAAAATTTTTGTTCGATTTCAAATTTATTGAATGATCGTCAAATTCATGATTCGATAATTCGTAAATTTTATTTTTTTCGATGATTTCGACAAATTTCTTCAAAATTTCAAATATCGTGATTTTGATATTTGATTTCTTTTTATTTTCAATAAAATTGAATTTATTTGAGTTCGTCGTTCGATATGTATTTCATTTAAATCGATTTTTTCGTCGTTGAATGTTCGTACGAACATAACGAACGTTTTTTTTATCATTCAACACATCAATGATTAGTTTTTTCGATTCGATTTTTTCGATACGATTCATGATGAAAAAAAAATTGAAAATCGACAAATGTCAAAATTTGATTTTGTCGAAAATTCAATTCATATTTGTTTCAAATAATTTCATTCATGACAAATTCAACGAAATATTTCATAACAAATCGACTTTTAGAAAATTTTCGTTGAAAAAACGATTGATGTCGTTTTCATTTGAAACTTTTAATCGTACGAAATAAACGTCATACGATTTGATTCGAAAATTATTTACGATCATAATTTCGCATGTAAAAACGTTGAATGAAATTAATTTGAATTTTTTAACGAAAACATTATTTATCAGATTAATTTTTGTTTTTGAATCGACAATTGCAAAAATTTCGATATTATTGATTTTGATCGTATGTTTGTTACATTTAGTTATACGTAATTTTCGTTGACGTCGTTTGACGCTTTTGATATTAAAAATCGTTGACGAAAATTCGTTTTCATTGTTGTTGTTTGTTAAAGTATTTTTTATTATGTCAATTTGATCGAAAATAATCAAATCGTTTAATTTTTTGTTTTCGAATCAAATGTTATCTTTTTCGAATATAAATTTGATTTTTTGTTTTTACAAATTTTTCAATTGCAGTTTGTTTGATCGCAATCGAAACATTTGTTATTAATTTTGATGTTTTCGTATTCGATTTTGATAAAACGATAAAATTTATTGTTGTTTTTGTTTTTGTTTTTGATTGATTTTCGATTAAAATTATTTGATTTGAATTTTTTATCGTTTTTATTGTTTTTCGAATTGATCGTTTCATTGATTTTGTTTTCGCTATTTTCGAAATTTTTGTTATTTCGTTTTCGTTTGTTAAAATTATTCGTTTGTTTATTTTTGATAATATCGAATTTATTGTTGTTATTGTTGAATCGTTTTTTGACATTTCGATTTTCGCGAAATTTGAAACGATTCAATATTGTCGTTTTGTTTTTCAAATCGTGATCATATACGAAATTTCGATGATTTTCACGTAAATTTTTGATGAAATTCGAAAAATTTATTTTTGCATTTGATTTGAATTTTGAAATCAATTTTGTTCGTAAAACAATTCGATGAACATCGTAATTCATGATTGATTGTTTGAAATTTTGTTTATATTTCAGATATTTATCGTAAATGTTTTTTTTTCGTGTGAAAATTTTCTTGATGTTGATTTTGAAAAAATTCTTGAATTTTTTTCAAATATATTTTTTTGATGAATAATTAATACGTTTCGTTTGTCACAATAATTGAACGATTGTTTTTTTTTTCAAAAAGATTTCGACATATAAAATTTTAAAACGATTCGAATTTGATGCGTAATTGTCGCAATTGTTTTGATCGAATTGATTTTTCATGATTCGAACGTATATTATTCATTCGACGTAAAAGTTTTTTTCGAACTTGTTTGAAATTTGATTAATCGTTTTGATATGAAAAAATTTATTCGAACGTTGAATGATCGAAACAGCAAAAATTCGCGATACTTTAACACGTTTAATGATTAAATTTATTTGTTGTCGATTATAAATCATTCGATTTGATTTGTTTTTCGATCAGATTTTGACAAAATGTTTTCGCTATCGAACAAAAAGTAATGACACGAAAAATCATTGAAAATACTTAATTATATACGAGTGATGTTAATTTAATGATTATGATAATTATTAAAATGTAAAACATTTGAACATCAGAAATGTATAACAGAAACAATAATATGACTAAATTAATAATTGCAAAATTAATTATTTTTCAAATTTTTCATTATATCAACGTTCGATTTATTCAATTGTACGAATTTTTGAATTTTTGCGCATGAATATCAATGCGTTAATCATTATGCGATTCGTGTTGTTGATATGATAAAATTGATCGTTTCGTGATATAAATGATTCGATGTTTCGAATTTGCATAATTTGATTTGAATTTTTGACAATCGAGATGCGATTCGTACTTTTTGCAAATTTTGAATTCTGAATTTTTTACAAAACGTTCGAACGTTTTTTTCATACGTGATCGATTTCATCACATGTGAAATATTTGTTCGTAACGATTAATATATCGATCATCGAATCACGAATTTTAATTTCAACGTTGAAATGAAAATGAATTGTAAATTTCACGAAAAAAGTCGAAATGACAAGTTTCGTAAAAAACATCGAAATCGAAACGACAAAAATTGATTTGAATTGAAACAATTCAAAACGTTGTTAACGTGTCGCAATTTTTTTTTTTTCGAAAATTCGATTGTCGATTGTATATTTGTTGCAAAATGATTCGAATTTTATCGAACGTGATGAATTCACGTGAATATACATTTATCGTTTTTTTCAAATTTCAAGAAATTTTGTTCATCAATTTTTCGATTTTGATGATTTCGTTATAATCAATTGAATTGTTAAAACGAAAAAAAATGAAATAAAAAAATTGAAAATTTTGAATATTTATGATCAATGTTCAGAATTGATTACGCATATTGCGTTTGAAATTAAAATTTTCGTAAATAATGTTCAAAAATTTCAACATCATATGTCAAATTTTGAAATGATTCATATCAATATCACGAATCGATTGTATGTGATTATCGACATCATTTTCAATTCAATTAATTACAATAATGATTGCGATTATGTTCGTGTCGTAATAATCAACGTTGATCGTCATTTTATCGTATATTTTTGTTTTTCAAACACGTTAAATGAATTTTATTTCATCGATGAATTTAAAAAAATTTGAATGTATTTTGAAACGTCGTTTGTTTTTTTGAAAAAAATTAATTACGTTGATTTTATCGTCGTTTTTTTCATCGTCGACGTCAAAATTTCGTGCACGATCGCGAATTTTGATCAACAAAACGTCGTGATTTTTTTTCAAAAAAATGTAATTTTTTTGTTTGATCAGAAATAAATCATGTTGTTTTTCGTATTCGTTTTTCAAAATATTCAATTCTCGACGAATTTCATTTAATTCGACATTCGTATTGATCAATTCGTCACGATCGACGTTGACAATATTGTACAAATTTTGATATTGAATCAAAACGTTCAAATAATTGTCACGATCGATGCGTAATCGATCAAATTTCTTTAAAAAATCGACGATTTTATGATTGATTTATCATTTCAACTAATCGATAATGACGATATTCAAAAAATGAATGATTTCGTCATTTTTCATTTTTATGAATTCGATCGTTAATACAAATCGACGACGTTTGAATTAATTAACGAAATTTTCGTCAAAAAAATTGTCGTTAATTTTATGCAACATACGATTCACGTTGACGCGTAACGTTTTGAAACGTTGTTTCATCGAAATAGAAAATTCGAAAAAAGTTGTTTCGTGATGATTTCGAATTCTAATTGAAAATGAAAGATTGAAAATGATAAAAAAACAAAATTAATCGTGTTAATTTTCGTTTTTTATCGTCGATTGCGTGAAAATTCGATTTGTTATTTCACGATTTTCGTCAAATGTTTCGTCAAAAGAATTTTTTGATCGTTTGTTTGATCAACAGAATTTTTTGTCGTTTGTTTCGTCAAAAAAGCTTAATCGATTTGAAATTTTATTTTTGAACGTTCGCGTATCACGACGAGCGATAAAAATTGAAAATTTATTGTAATATCATGAATCGTGTTTGAATAAACGTATTATTGATTAATTAAACGAAAACAATAAATTTGCAGAAACAAATAAATACAAAATGTTGAAATTGCAAACAATGTACGACGTCAAGTTTCAAATCACGTTAATTTCAACGTAAAATTAAAACATAATTCGTTGTTCGATCACATATCATATCAATTATTTATTTGTCAAATTTATTTGTCAGACATGTTCGTAACATGTAATCGATTTCGAACATTTTGAAAAAAATATTCTGAATATTGTTGCAATTTTGAAATATTTGAAATGAATGATTTTGTGTATTCGACGAAACTGATTTTTGAATACGTTCGTTATTCGAAATTTTGATTGATTGTCGTTGAAAACGTCGATTGTTGTTGTATATCACGTCGATAAAAAATTTTTTGTCAATCAACACATTTTGCACGATTTTGATTGTTTTTGTTTTGACGTTGAAATCGATCGAATTCAACTGTTTTTGTTACGAACATGTTTGACAGATAGATTTGACAGATGTCTGACAAATAGATAATTGATATGATATGATCGAACAACGAATTATGTTTTAATTTCACGTCGAAATTAGCGTGATTTGAAACTTGACGTCGTACATTGCTTGCAATTTCAACATTTTGTATTTATTTGTTTTTGCAAACTTATTGTTTTCGTTTAGTTAGTCAATCAATACAATCATACAAACACGATTCATGATATTACAATAAGTTTTCAATTTTTATCGCTCGTCGTGATACGCGAACGTTCAAAAATAAAATTTCAAATCGATCAAATTTTTCGTGAAAACAAACGACGAAAAGTTTTTCTGACGAGACAAACGACGAAAATCGTGTAATTACAAATCGAATTTACACGCAAACGACGAAATCTTCGACGATAAAAAACGACGAAACGACGACGATTTTCTATCTTTTTTTTTTATTTTTTCGAGATGATTCGCAATCATCATGAAACAATTTCATTCAATTCATTTCGTCAAAATCTGAATATCGACGAAATACAAAAAAACGTTAAGCAAATGCTGAACGAAATTCACGAAATCGATGAAAAATTCACGATTCGTTACAAGTTTCGTTAATTTTTTTTTATTTCAAACGTTGTGTCGAATCAAAACGACGATGTCACGCATTTTCTGAATATAAAAATCGTTCGTCAATTGAAATATTGAGTTCAACATCATTTCGACGATTTTTTGAACGTGTTCAATGATTTACGCATCGATCGAAACAAATATTTGATCGTTTTAAAGAATTTTCACAATTCGTCAAATTGTTCAAAACTTCAAAAAAAAAAAAAACTTATTTGATATCGATAATATTTTGAGCAAATACGCGACAAATTTAAAACGTTCGAAAAAAAAAAACGAATGATAAATCAACTCATTGACAAACGTATTGAATATAACGATTTGATTAAATTGAATGAAATTCGTCGTTTTGAACGTGTTTTCAATTTCGATTCAAATGAAAATTCAAACAATATCGATAATGACGAAAAAAAATTTGTTGTTGACGATTCGATCGTTACAAATTTTGTCAAATTTTCGAAAAAAAAAACACGAACAAACATTCGAATTTCGATAAATTCACGAACGATTTGAATTTTGATTAATTTACATGAAAAATCAACGTTCACGATAAACTCACAATCAACAATGATTGATACGAAACTGTTCGATTCATGATCACGACAATAATTGACTGAATTGAAAAAAAAAACAATTAAATATATTCAGTTTCGTCGATACAACAATCTGAATTATTTCGAAAATGAAATAATGATAATCAACTTTTTCGAAAACATTTATGAAAATTCAAATCATCAACGCAACGTACGTCGAAAATATCGAAATTTGATCATGTTCGACATTCAAAATTTTCAATTTTTTTATTCGAATTTTTATCGTCTGAATATTCAAATCAATTTCGATCAATTCATCTTGATGAAAAATTTGATTGACAAATTCATCATATCGTTAAAACAAATTTTGAACAATTCGTTTCGTCATCACTTTTTTTTGCTCGCGTGAAAAAATGACATTCAACAAATGTATAACGATCTGATCAACATTCGAAAAAAAAAAATTCGAATTCGAATTCAAAAATCAATTTTCGTGATTTTCAAATCGACGTTTGTTGTTTCGATTGCAATCTCGTTCGTCAAATCAATCACATCGACGTTTTTTGTCAAATTCAAAAACGATTATAAACATGATTCGATTATCGATCAACTGATTGTCACGAACAAATGTTTCACGTGTGAAAAATTCGATCACATTTGAAAATTTTGTCTCAACGTCAATAAATTTCAAAAACGTCAATGACATAAATTACAAATGCATCAATTGAATTTCGATATTGATTCGAACGAATCTGATTCGAAAAATTGACGATTCACATCAAAAACGCGATTGATGAATGTTTAAAAATTTTTTTTATTCACGATGATAATATGTTTGATTTTTTCATCAAACGATTTTTAATCATCATTTGTACGTTATCATTCAACGATAATAAACATAAATTAAAAATTTTAATAAACATTGATGCAATTGATTATACGTTCATTGATAAAAAAATCGCGCAATTTGTATGTAACATGTTGAACATGAAATTCGTATTTTTATTGAAATCGAAATCATTGATTGAATTCGATGATCGTCATGTTTTTTTTATAATTCACGCGATATATTTCAAATTGACGATAAAATTATATTTCGAATTTGTTATGAATTGACATTATGACTAGAACTTGAAAACTGTCAGATGAATAAACAAACTTTTTGTATTTAACATTTAGTCAATCAACTGACATTCAATCAATTGAGTGATTTGATTTATGTAATTATTATGATATATATCTGATCATTGATTTTTAGATAATTAATCAAATTTTTTACATTCAATACATCAACAATCTGATAATATCATTTATTACATCATCAAATCAGTTCGTTAATTATAGTTAACAGCAATCAGAAATCAGTCAATTTGTATTATCTCATCATCAAAACAGTTTTCTTTTTTCGATGTGTTTCATTGCATTATCGTTGCGTCGAGTCAGATTAACTACGTCATCAATCGAAGCATTTGATTCGTCATCGATGTAATTTGTCAATTTCGCATCTTTTCGTTGAGTGAAGTCAAATCTCATTTATTTGAATTTTTTTTCTTTTCAGTTTTTTCTTTTTTTCATTTACGTTCGTTGTTTCGTTTTGAAATCATTTCTTGATATCAGATTGTTCTTTTTGCAATAAATTACTATTACATTTCTTTGATTTGTATTTGCTTTTTGTCGCAAGTTTTTTATGACTGAAAAAATTTTTCGACTAATTTAAGAAGTCTTTTACATTTTATCACTGATTAGAAAGACAATTTCAGACATTTTTCTAGCACTTTTTCGACATTTTGATTTCAGTTTTTAATCAAATTATTCAATTTGCGTGATCGATACACGAGTTTTTGCAAATTGATCACTTTTTCAATTTATTGTTCAGCAACGAAAATAAACGTACGATTGAAATTTTCATTGCTAAAATTTACAGATTTTTTAGAACACGAGTTCACGACGTTGTTTACTCATTTCAGTGAGTTGACGACGTTGTTTCACTGCAAAACGTTTTGAATCAATTTCGAATCGACATTGTCGATTTTCGATAATCAAACGTTTTTCGAAATTTCTCAATTAGATTCGAAATCGTAATTAGCTCGTTTGCTAACAATTCGTCGTCATTTTCAATATTTCGTGTACAGCTTTCGAATGAACAGTTTCTCGTATTCAGACTCGATATTTTTATTCGATTCGAAGTTTTTACAATTATTCAGTCTGAAGTTTCTACTAGCTCAAGATTTCGACGAAATAGCAATTCAGAAATTCGTGATTTTATTTTTTCGTTAATAGTTTTTAGCTATTCGCTCATCACTAATTTTGATTTTGATTTAAACGTTTTTCGTCAATTTATTGTCGAGTCAAATATCACGAACAGTGAACGTCGTTCAATCAGCATTCAAACTGACAATAATCAGACATTTTTCTTCATTCAAATCGAAAAAATTCGTCGCAACATGTTTTCAATAATTTCGTCGTCAATTGAAATGAATCAAATTTTGTGAAATGACATTATGATCGTGATTATCGCGTTCGTTTCGATGTTTCGATTCGCAATTGAAACATTTTTTGCTGTCAACAATATTTTACAGTCAGTTTTCAAATTTGTCGAAAATGTGAATTATTTTGATTCTGATTATGAAAATTCAATCGGCACAAATCAATTCATTGTCAGTTTTGATCGACACAATTTTTATCGAGACGTTTTCACTTTCACTGATTATCTTAAGAATCTGAAGAAAATTTCATTCGATTTTAGAATCAAGAAGTTGATGTCTATTTGTTTAAAAAACGATGTTTTAATTTGATATAACGCGAAACTAACTGAAATTGAAAAGAACTTTTTTCGAAAAATCAATATTGAACGTTGATGCATTCATTTTATCAAACGATTCAAAAAACGAACGTCGACTGTTTTGAAAAAATTACAAATCGAAAATTACATTTATGTCGACGCTCGTCGAAAACGCAAATTTCGAATTTACATGCAGAATATTTTTCGACATGTCAGAATTGCAAACTTTTCATCAGTATTTCATCAATGTATCATTGTTTGAAGTAATTTCGAGTTGAACTTTCGAATTCAAATTTTCGAATCGTTCGAAAACATCATTTTGACTACATTTTTGAATCAGCTGAATGCGAAAAAAAGTGTATGAATGAATATAACAACTCGTCATCGCGATCAAGCTAGCAATTCAGATTTCAGTAATAATGTTGATCGATTTAATCGATCAAGTAAGCAGAATCGAGATAGAAACGACTCTAATCAGCAATTTTACGTCAATTTTTTCTATTCAAATCAAGCGTATATGTGATCGTCTCCGAACTACAATTCATATCAATATAGAAATTCAGTTTATCAATTTCAATCAAGTTATCAATTTCGTCAGTTTTCAGAAAGTTATCAGCAAAAGTTTTTCGATTCATTTTCAACTGTTTTGTCGATTGCAAAACAGCTTTTTCTGCTAAAATTCTCAAACGAATTCGTTTCGAATCAGAAACTCAACAAGTCAAACGTCAGAAAGTTTGACAAGTTTGACAAGATTAAAGTTTACAACGTTAACGAAAATAACGAAATTGAAAAAATTGAAAAAAATTACTTTGACGAAAAAAATGCTGACGATTATCATGTTTCAGAAAATATTTCATATTATCAATCAATTTTTTACAACGATTTCGAAGACGAAAATGACAACGTTGTTTATTTGATCACGTCAAAAGTGCTTTTGTCAAAATCGAATAAAATAGTTATTTGCAAAAAGTGTAACAATGATTTTCTTTTCAACAATAAATTACACGAACATTTTCGTTTCGATTGTTTTGACAAAACTAGTTTGATTTATTCAACAAATGTATTTAATCAGTTCTTTTTTATTATTATGATTATTCAGAGCATTAATGTGATTATTCGAAATTCAATTAGAAAATTTCTGACAATTTCAAAATCAAACGAATTTACGAATTCATTTATCACGCAATCGAGAATCGAAGTCATCGATTCTGATTCAATTATTGTATCAGAAACGTCGAAATTTTTCACAGATGCTCATTTCGACTTTTCTGAAAGAATTAAATTTGCATTGATTTTTATCATTGTTTCAGACGTCGATTTCAGCAAAAACGTCGACATTAATCATGATTTTCGAAACTGAAATTATGCACGTATTCATGTAGTTTTATTTTTTACAATTGATGTCGAGTTTGTGTGTTTAGACATCGACGTTGAAATAGCTTTTTGTGATCGTCAATTTTTCAAAAAACAAATTTCGAATGTGTTTATTAAAATCATGATTACATTCATTTCAATACGTGAACTAGATGTCGACAAACACATGACAATCGAATATGCTATTTTATTTATGTATTTTTCTGATCAGAAGAATGACGTCACAGTTAAAATTAAAATCATCAAAAAAATTCATTTGATCGACAATCTCAAAATTAACATGTTATTGAGCAATGACGTTATTGAATCAAAAAAAATCGATGTTAGCATATTTAAAAAGACAGTTTACATCGAGAATTGTGAAATTATCGCTAATTTAAAGATTCGAACGTTTAAGAAAATTGTTCAAATTTCGATTCATGCTCGTAAAATCACTGTAGTATTTTTTCGTTTCGAGTTAGTTTTTCAAATCATAATTGTTTCATTCGATCGAGATTATTTTTTTGAGTCGAATGAATTGAAGTTTTCATTTTACGTTCATTTAGTAAATTTCAATATTAAGCAGATTATCGTTCGCAATGAAAGCAATCAAATCGTTCATATATTTCGAAATTATCGCGTCGATCACATAATCGAAATAAATTACATCAATGTTTTTTAGATTCACGTCGACGAAACTAGTCACGTCGTCGATTTAATTTTACGACGTTTTGTTCAAAAACATAAAATTAACTGATTCAAAAAGATTATCGTCGCGATTTACGTCGTCATCAACGTGTTGAAAATAATAGTTTTTTCATTTCTGAAATTATCGTCGTTACAGTCGCAATTTCGAAAGTTTTTCACAATTCGATTTTGTCGCAACGTCAAATTTTTCAAAATTAGATGTTCAGTTTTCGTCAATTTGTTATAACGATTTTCAATTTCTAGTTTTCACAAGCGAAATTTCAGTTATTTCAAATTTGAAAAATGCGAAATCAAAATTGATTTGAAACTTTCGACAAAAATCATTCTCGATAATGACGTCATTATTCATCGATTTAGCGACGATGTCGTGCAAATTATCACAAAGTTGATATCAATCTATTCAGATATTTGAAAAAACACAAACTTTGTCAAATTATTTCAAGAAAATTGAATGAAAATTTCGCTCAAATCGAATTGAAAACAAAAAATATCTGACAAGATTAAAATATACTTTTTAAGCAAAAAGAATAGAAAGTTTGTCGACGAAACTTTTGACAAATTACATGAATCAGATAAATTTAATTGAATCGACGAATTTATTTCATTTAGTTATTTTGTGTTTTGTGTATGAAAAGAAATCAACGACAAGAAAAAAAATCGATTTGTTGTAAATATTCGAAATTTCAACGTTATCATTCAATCGAATGTGTATTCTTTATCTTTTCAATTCGACATAATTTCAATTGTTTTAGAATGTCAATACATTATTGTGCTGAATTGTTTAGCTTTTTTCTATCAATGAAAAGTTCATTCAGACGATAAACATAAGCTGATTGTGATCACACATAAAAATCAAGAAAATTTCAACGTAATTGTGATGAATTACAAAAATTTTTCTGTTTACGTACAACGTCAAATCGATCGATTGTTTCGATCGTTTCGAATTTTCGTTAAAACATATGTAAACGATATCGTCGTTCATTCAAACATTTTACAAAAACATTTAACTCATTTCAAGCAAATTTTCGATATGTTCAAAATTAACAACATTTTTATCAAATCGAAAAAGATTTTCATTGATTATTTCATTGTTCATTTGCTAAATCAGAAAATTGACTTTTTTGAACTAATCATCGTTGAAAAAAAGTTGAAAGTTATTTCACGTTTGTTTTTTTCTATTATTTTGCAATTGCTGAAGACGTATTTGAGTTTCACGAGTTGATTACGAGATTATGTATTTTGATACGTTGAAATGTTCAAATCGTTTCAAAAGTTGAAGACTGAACTATTTCACGACGAATTTGTAATTGACAATGTCAGAAAAATCTATTCACGCAACATTAAAATTAAAAATTTCATTATTGAAGAATTAATTTTCTTTCAAACATTACAATTTTTGCTAGCTAAATTTTTTTATCTCGTTCATTCGAATTTTCGTAAAAAACTATACGTCGATCTCGATGCTAACAAGAAATTTGAACTAGCTGACATGATATATCATGTGAAAAATAGCGTCAAATGAAATGATAAAAAATATTCGTTTAGAAAAGTTATCGAATTTATTTTGTTTTTTAGTCGATTTTTAACGAACGCGAAAACAAAATATTGACTCATCGAATTAAAATTCGCTGATATAATCTGAGTGCTAAAAAAAATAAAACATTTAATCGACTTTTCGAAACAACGTTTCATTATTATTTTCACGAATCATGACGCGATTTTAGACATAATTAAACAAATCAACATGATTACAGCTTTCATTGACAAATTCAATTTTCGACTTGTTCGCGTTTCTGATTATATTCAACGATTCGACGTCGAATTGCGTCATAAATCGAACAAGCAACACATTGTGTTTGACGTTTTCTTTCGTTTAATCAGTTTCAATATTGACGTAACATTCGAAAAAGACGAGTTCGATGCTCTTTTCACGACAACTTTAATGAAAATTGAAAAAGATTTTCGCAAGAAACTTGTCGCAAATTACATCAACGATTTGAATTGAAAAAAAATATGCTCAGTGCTAAATCAACAGAATAAAAACGACGAGAACATCGTCAAGTTTCTTTTTTATCGAAAAACTAATGAGCTAATTTTTCGATTTGATGATTTCATCATTGACAATCACGTTTACGAATCTCATCGATTGTGCATATTTCATTCAGTTATTCAGAATATTTTAGTCGTCGTTCACGATGATAATCATTCAGATTTCGCTCGTTACTATGAGAAAATAGCAACTTTCTATTACATTCGTGACTTGTTCAAATATTTCAGAAATTTTTTTAAACATTGTTCGAAATGTCAAACATATCAAACACGTCGACACAAATTTTATGATTCATTGCAATTTATATTCATTTCGAATATTTTTTTTCACATTATCATTATCGATTTCATTTTGATTTTATCAAAATCACGAATCGATCAATTCGATTGCGTGATGTCGATTAACTGTAAATATTTCAAGCGTATAATGTTAGTTTCAAACAAAAACACATGAACAGTTGCGCAATGAAATCATGTCTTGTTAAATCGTTTAGATATGACTGATTGAGAATTATTTAAAGTTATTATTTCGAATCGTGACAGAAAATTTCTATCGAACATGTGAACTGTCATGTTTATCAAACTAGAAATTAAATTTTTGTATTCAGTTGTTTATCATTTTCAGACGAACGATTTGTCGAAACGAATTAATCAAATCGTTGAAATCGCTTTTCGTTTTCTGATTTTTACGCTGAAATATTTTGATTTCTGATCTGACGTTCTGTCGCAAGTACAACGAGATTTCAACAATTCAGTTAACATTGACAACTTTTCAAATGAGATCGTTTATGACTTTATTTCAATTCAAGTCATTGATTTGATTAAATTTATCGACGTCGATATTTTCGAGTTCACGTTAAAAAAACGTCGTTTTATCACTCGTTAAGATGTTAATGATGTCATAGCCTTTGATCAAATGAATGCTAAATTTCATTATGACAAAAAACATCAATCTATGTTCATGAAACAAAAAAATGTCGCGCTCATCAAGTTACACAAGAGTTATAATATATTTTCGATTATTAACAAGAAGTATGATCAACAGTTCGTTGAATTTTTCATTATTATCGAAAAAATTGATCGTCTGATTTATCGACTGAATATTTTCAGCAATTGATTTATTCATTCGATTTTCAACGTAATTCAATTGAAAAAATGCTCGTTTTCATCGATTGATTTTTTCAAGCGATTTAAATCAAATCATTTTGATTTCGTTTTCGTGAACGACGATACAATTAACGTCAAATTTTTTGAGTTGTCACGCATCATCAACAAACGCATGATCAAAAAACGAAACGTTGAATATTTTGTTGAATGAAAAGATTACGAATCAGAACATGATATATGACGAAGCTTTTCAAAACTCGAAAATGTCACGAATTTAATCAATGATTACGAAACAATTATGAGTCAAATTATTTTATCAGATCGATTAATCTTATCATCATCAATCTCATCATCATCAACAACGTCAGTTTCGAGAATTAAAGAAAGATTATCAATGTCATCGATTTTTTCAATTAAAACAATATTCTCAAAATATTTCGAGTCAATTTCGCAAGCTATTTTATTTTCTAAGCAAAACTTTGTCGTTGTCATTTCGTTTAAGATTTCGTTAATTAGTTTCGTCGTCATTTCAATTTCGCTAGTCAAATCAGCTGATCAAGTTACGAGTTTTTTTAACATCGTCGAATTTTTCAACGTTCTGATTCGTCGTTTTTCTCGATTCAACTGAGAAATATGATATGAATATGAAGTATGAATGATAATATGACTATGAATAACATCGAATCGAATGTTAATTTCTTTCTATTGAAGCAAATTGTTATGAATTGACATTATGATTAGAATTTGAAAATTGTCAAATGAATAGACAGATTTTCTGTATTTAGCATTTAGTCAATCAATTGACATTCAGTCAACTGAATGACTTGACTTATGTAATTACTATGATATATATTTGATCATTGACTTCTAAATAATTAATCAAACTTTTTACATTCAATACATCAACAGAATTGATCGTTTTTTTGTTAATTATTGATTTCGACAATCATTCGATAATTTTAGAAAAATCGTGAATGAACAAACATGAAATTATATTGAACATAATTTACGATAAATTGATTTTTAAATCGTTCAGATGCAATCATCACGACAGCATATTCAATCAAACGATGCAAATTCGTCGTTTAGAAATTTTCAAATCAAATCGTCGATGAAATATATTTAATTGACGTCGCGATGCAAAATTATCGCAAAAAAATAATATAGAACACATAACGACGATGAGATTTCGATATATCATTTTGTTTCGTTTCAAAATCAAACTTTTATTTTTTATTGTTGAAAACGAATCAAACATAATCGATTCGAAATGTTTCGAATGTTCAATTCATTCAAAAATCGATATCGACGACGAGTCGTCAGCAATCGAATCAAATAATTCAAAAATTGATATTACGATTGTTACGAAAACGACATTCGTCAAAAAAAAGAAATTGAAAAATCAACGTAATAAACGATGAAAAACGAAAAAACAACAATCAAAATTCTCGCTATTTTCAGAATTGAATTTTGACGATTCGATGAATATCGCAATAATTGATACAATTTTTTTTTGTTTGTTGATCGATGTCAAAAATCGAAAACAAAACGTTCAATGTTTTTTCATTACGATCAATCAAATCGACTTCGCGTTCAAAACATTACAAACGAATTCGAAATCGTTAAAAATCGTCGTCATGATCAAGAAAATTTTAAAACACGAACAAATCAAATCGATATTCGAACGCATAATGAAAAAAATGTCAAAATATTTTCGTCATTTATCAAAAGTATTTGATTTTCAAAAAATTATCAAATTGTTTTTTCATAAATTATACGATCATAAGATCGAATTGTTGAACGATAACAATTTTTTGTTTCGCAATCGAATGTATTTTCTATTCGAATTCAAATTTAAAAAATTGAAAAAATATTTGAAAAAAAATTTACAAAAGAAATTTATCGTATTTAATCAAACGACATACGTTTCATTTGTTTTATTTGCGATCAAATTCAACGATCAATTACGTTTGTGTGTGAATTATCGTCGACTCAATCACATCACGAAACGCAATCGATATTTTATTTTCTTGATCGAAAAAATTTTGATCAAAATTCAGAATTGCAAATATTTGATCAAGTTGAATATCATATCAATTTTCAATGAATTTCGAATGAGTGAAAAAAGTGAAAAACTCATCACGTTCGTCATTTTTATGAGATCGTATAAATATCGAATATTATTTTTTGAATTAATCAACGATTTTGCAAGTTGACAACATTACATGAATGATTTTTTGTTCAATTTTTTGAACGAATTCTGTCAAGTCTATTTGAATGACATATTCATTTACAGCAAATTCAAAAAAAAGCATATCGTGTACGTTCGAACAATATTGAAAAAACTCAAAAAAATCGATTTACAAATGAATATCGAGAAATACGAGTTTTTTAAGAAAGAAATGATTTTTCTAAACGTTATATTTTCGATGAATGATTTTCGCATGAATTCAAAAAAAATACAAATCATAATTGATTGAACACGTTTTATCAATTTCAAGAAAATACAAATTTTCGTGAATTTCGTCAATTTTTATCGACGTTTCATTCGTGACTTTTCGAAAAAAATCAAAATTCTTATTCGAATGATCAAGAAATTCGTAAAATTCGAATGAATTACAAAAACAAAAGAAATTTTCAATTTATTTAAGAAAACGATGATCGAAATTTTTATATTTCGTTATTACGATAAAATCAAACAAATCATTTTGAAAATCGATTTTTCAAATTACGTTAATGCGAAAATGCTATCGCAATACGATGACGAAAAAATTTTACATTTCGTTGCTTTTTACAGTCGAAACATGATTTCAATCGAATGCAATTACGAAATTTATGACAAAAAGTTATTGATCATTATTCGTTGTTTAAAACATTGACGTTCAAAATTCGAAAACATTGACGAATCGATCAAGATTTTCATCGATCACAAAAATTTGAAAATTTTCATGATTTCGAAAAAATTAATTTTTCGTCAAATTCGTTGAGCAAAAATTTTATCGAAATTTAATATCGTCATTTAGTTTCAATCAGAAATTCAAAACGTTAAAACAGACGTTTTGATTCGCATGTCGAATTCACGATTTAAAAATGATAACGACGAACGACATCAATATAAAAAGCAAATGTTGTTCATTTTCGAACGATTCGAAATTCATGTCGTCGAATTTGACGAATCAATTTACGAACGAATTTTCGTCGTCAATAAGACAAACGACGATTGCAAAACATATCGTGAAACGTTCAATCAAAATTTCATTTTCGTGAATGAAATCAATTTACGCGATTGTCAAGAAAAAAACGATGTTTTATATTACAAAAATCGATTATGAGTGTTCGTCGATGCTTTTTTGCTCGTTGATTTTTTCAAAAAAATTTATGAATTTTTCGCATCGAATCATTCTGAATTTAATCGCATGAAAAATTTTTTACGTCGTGATTATTATTGATTTAACATGCGCAAAACAATTCGTCGATACGTACGTAATTGTCACGAATGTTAACGAATTAAAGTTTTCAGAAATCGTAAAAACGAATTATTCATTTTTTTGATCATATTTTTGCAACGTTGAACGAATATATTCATTGATTTCATCACGAAATTATTTGACGTTTACAATCATAATGTCATTTGCACGATAATCGACAAATTTAGTAAAAAACGTCATTATGCATCATGTACAACGAAAAACGAGAGCACGAGTGTTGAAATCACAACAAAAATATTCATTCAATACGTGTTTCGTATTCATGATTTGTTTTTTTTCATAACATTTGATCGAAATTTTCAATTCGTTTTTTTTGTATGACAAGTTTTTTGCAAAATTCTCGACATCAAATGTAAATTTTTCACGATTTTTCATTCAGAAATTGATGATCAAATCGAAAAAATCAATCAAAACATCGAAAAACAATTACGACAATATTGCAATTACATGCAAAACGATTGAAACGTTTGATTATTTATGATCGAATTTGCAAACAATAACGCGATTTTTGCATTTATTGAATTGTCATCGTTTTTCGTCAACAAGAATTTTCATTCACGTATAAGTTTCTCATCGAATTTTATCTCGTATGTCACGACAAAAAAGCGATTTTTGATCGTTAAAACGAAAAACATCACGAACACAATGCAAAACATTTTCGATTATATACGAGTTCACGTCGAAATAATTCAAAAACGCATAACGACACAAATTAACAAACATCGCAAAATCGTCGAATACGTCGAAAAAAATTACGTTTTTTTGAATCGACGAAACATCAAAATCGCTAAATCATTCGACAAGTTTGATGACAAAAAATTTGATTCATACAAAATGTTGAAACGTATGAGCAGTTTTTATCAATTTGAATTATTTGAAACAATGCGAATTTATGATGTGTTTTATTGTTGACTTTTTCGCAAAATTTTTTGTGATTTTTTCGAAAATCAAATCAACGAATTATTCGATCTCGTTGTAATCAACGAAAATTTCGAATGAAAAATAAACGACATTTTAAAGTTTCGATATCATTACGATCGTTTTCAATATCGTGTCAATTGATCAAATTGATCGCATGATCGAATTTGATATTACGTCGATAACGATGAATTCGATAATGTTCGTGACGTGATGAATGATTATTATCGAATTCATTTCATCGTCGCAAATTCGAAATCATTCAAAATCATTTTTTTCGTTTTTCAAATCGATGATCAAAATTCATTTGCAAATCGTCGTCGTTCTCGAAAAAAAATCGTCGTTTTGACATTTATTGAAGTTACGTTCGATTAAAATTTGAAAAATCTCAATTAAATTTGAATTCATTTTGATTTTATTCGCTCGTTTCAAAATTTTTCTTTCAATTTCAAATTTCATTATTATCGTTTCGACGTTGTTTACAGTCAAAATTTACGTCGCATAAAGAATTGAATCGTGTCAAAAACATTTTCAGAAATTGTTGTTCGATTTTACTGAACTGTGACTTGATGCAACATATTGAGAAAATCAAAAAATGATAATCGTAAAAATTTCGAATTCTGAATTCATTCAAGACAATCGACAACGTTCTCGTCTCGAATTAACGACGAATCGTCGAAACGACGCTCGCGAAAAAAGAAAAATAATGTTACGAACATGTTTGACAAATAGACTTGACAAATGTCTGACAAATAAATAGTTGATATGATATGATCGAACAACGAATTATGTTTTAATTTCACGTCGAAATTAACGTGATTTGAAATTTGACGTCGCACATTGTTTGCAATTTCAATATTTTGTATTTACTTGTTTCTGCAAACTTATTGTTTTCGTTTAGTTAATCAATCAATACAGTCATACAAACACGATTCATGATAGTTTCAAATAAAATTCGAAAATTTTAAATCGTTCGTTTTTGATTGTTTTTTGTATTTGAAATTTTAAACGTTTTTTAGATTGCATGACGTTAAACATTTTTTCTGTTAAAACGCAAATTTTTGTTAAGTTTTTCATTTTTGCGATCATGTTTTCGATATATTTAGCATATATTCGTTGTCGTAATTTCAAAATTCGTATATCGTTGATGAATTGTTTGATAAAAAAAATCAAAAACATACGTTTATATTTTGTCAACGTGTTGTTCACGATATAATTTTGATCGTCGTTTTCGACAAAAATTTTGTTAAATTGTTCGTAATATTTTCGAAAAATTTTATTTGTTTGTTGAATTGTATTCAAAATTCGATCGATACGTTCGTCGTCAATAAAAATGAATTTTTTTTTGACAAAATACTTGTCGCAAATAATTTTTTTGAATTTTTTCTTGTCATTTTCAATGACATTTTTTTTTGTTAATCAATGTTTGAATTTTTTTATCGTTATCAATTCAGTTTTTGAACGTTTCAACGAACAAAATTCAAAATTGCAATATGTATTTTTCAGACGTTAAATTCTCGTGCTTGAATTCGTGATTGAAATTCACGAATTACTGAAATTTTTGCATGAAATCGTCAAATTTTCTAAACATTTTGCGTGAAAATTTGCGAATAAAATGAACAGACGTTGTTAATTGAAATTTTGAAAAAAAAAATATCGACTGCAAATTGCGTGAATGTTTTCGAAATGAAATGAAAATAATTTTCATTGACGATATTTTTCGTTGATGTAATTCAGAATTTGCAATCGTTACAAAAATCTTGAAATCGTAATATATGTGTGATCGAAAAATTTCGTAACTCGAGCAATTCGTTGTGATTTTCAATATAATATTTTTGAATTTTTTGATCATTAACGTAAAAAAAAATGCTTTGATCGTTGAATAATACGTAATGTTCGTGTTGATATCGTTTATGAATGTGCGTTTTGATTGAATCGTTTCAGAAATTATTTTGCTCAATAATAACAATTTTTCGTAATCGTTTTTTTTCATTATTCGTAATGAAAATTTCAACAATCGATTTGAAAATATGTTTGATATTTTGTTTGCAAACGATGCAAAATATCAAATCAAAAAAACAATTCGAAAATATACAAATTTAAATTCGAAAAATTCAACAACGAAAAATGCAACGTGTTGATTCGAATCTTGTCGTCAATTCAAATCGTATGCAATTGAAATTTCGAAATTCGATAATAATGATATAAAAAATTTCGTCGTTCGAAAAAATAGACAATCGATAAAATGATTGTCGTATAATAAAAAAATTCGATTTTGTTGTTTTTAAAAGATAAACAATGAACGATTAACGACGATTTTTATTGTCAATCGTTTTTCGAAAATGAACATCAAAAAAAAATAATTAACACAAATGTAAATCGTACGAAATCGAAATTCAATGAAATCAATTATCAAAATCAATGAAACAAATGTAAAATGATTTCAATTATGACTAAACAAAAAAATGTTACAGATAATTATGTAAAAAATCGAATGTTAAACATTTAAAATTAATCACGTGCAATTTGTTAATTGATTTTTCAATTATTTTCGTGTAACTTTTTTTCAACAACGACTTGACGTTAAAATGCGTTTAATTTTTGAAATTCAAAGTTTTTTTCAAGTTTATTATTTCAATTAATTATCACATATTCAATAGAATTTCAGATGTCATGAAATTAATTCGACGATATATCAAAAATGATTATTTTGATATGAATTCGTTTTTAAAAAACATAATCATCAATTTTCAATGATTTCAAATATTTGATATTCGCGAAACAAAAAGAAATGTTTTTTTTCGATGTCAAAAATTTTACAACTTTTTGCATTCGAATGATATTTTCGAAAATATACAAATTGCAATGACACAATATAATCGTCAACAACGATTGTTTTATCGTAATTTGTCGCGATTTTAAGTTGAAAATTTCAAATGTGACATTAATTTTCTGTTAAATCGTTCGACATCAGATGTCGCGACGTCATGATTTCTCGACTAAATAATTTGATGAAAAAATCAAATTCACATAATTTTTTCATCGATTTATCAATTAATCTTGATAATAGCTTGTTGATCGTAAAATTATTTTACAATTCATTTGAATTTGATACAACAACAATGTGAAATTGTGACGAGACGTTCGTTGTCATATCATGTTTGATGTGCTTATTACTTGATCGAATAATAATGATATTTTTTTTGCAAATGTTTGTTTCATGTCAAATTATTGATAATCAAGAATTAAAAATCGTCAAAATAACTTTTTTTCGATTTCGTAAATCTCGTAGATTTCGTAAACAGAAATCTGAAACACAATTTTCACGAAATCTACGAAGTTTACGAGTACTCGTAAATTTCGTTAGTTAATTGAATTCAATCGACGAATTAGTTCTCGTTAACGATTTCGTTGTGACGAAATTGAAAATCTTTTTTTCGAATTAATTCGAATTTTGAAATCATGACGTAATTCTTTTCATGTTTTTCAATATTAATTGTATTATTGTCTCTATGATTATCGTTATTGCATTTTTTATCGTTATTACATTTACACGTCACTTTGCATCGTCGCTATCGTATGAGTAGTAGTATGAGATAATATTGAAAACGATGAGAAAATGATGTCAAGATGAATAAAACGCAACGATTCTAGTGCGTCAAGATCAGACGATTAGCTACATCCGCAAATGGAATTCTCACGGTAAAATCACTTAAGGAGCTCTACGAGGTCTAATAGGTACGAGGTTTACGAGGTCGAAAAAAGTTACTCTGACGATCCCTATTGCTTATGTAATCGGTATATCGGCTTGGCATCAAGCCTTTGCTTCTCCATCCTTCGCTACATTAGATTTCCGCTTTCCCGAAAACCAAACGGGACCCTGGCCGAACCAAGCTCTTGAGCCATCCCCCAAAATCTTCAGCTTCGAGAGCCGACTCTACGAGAAATGTTAGAACGCCCATCGCATTTACCTTCCGGACGACTCGAAATAAGAGAGGGAAGAAAGAAAGAGAGAGAAGATAAGATGCGAATCTTCATCTCAACACCTAGACGATGGAGCCAATGAACTGTGAAATCAATCAACCCTGGAGAGGAAGCTCCTTTTCGCATTATCTACGCATCCGGATCGTGATCCGTTCCAAACCACATCAATCATATCCCCCCAATCCGGCGTAGCCTCTCAAGAACCAGCCCCATTCCAATTCTTCCAAAGACACGTACAGCCACCGGTACCACCATCGATGCCCCCCGGCCCGCCATCACTGACACTAACATTCACATTCCCAAAAGGCCCCAGCGCGGGGTTGACCAAATGGCCTCCAAACGCCCTATCTTCGAGCTGCACTTTCTTGCGGTCTGGCAGGATATGTTGTCTGTTATCCATGCCATAGCAATAGATGACCTTCTTGCGGATATCGCCTCCGTGTCTATCCAACGAAATCGACACCGGATACGGGAAAGAGCCAGGGCGATCGAAGTCATTTGCCGAGGAAGCGGTGAGATTCTTAGGATTCCCGCCTCGTGTGCTTGAGGCTGAAGAATTACTGGATGGAAGCAGAGAAACCGAGCCACCTTTGTTGGTCCAGATCTGAACCAGAAAGCGAGTCTGAGCCCAGGTGCAGCGGACGGTAGCAGCCGTCTCTTCGGCTCCGCCGTTCTCGTCGTCGGGGACTTCACCGGTGCCCTGCGCGTCGTCGAGGAGGGCGGTTGATTTGAGGAAAATAGAACGATCGAAGTAGGTGTAAAATCCGTAGTGCTCTGTCGGTAACCCTCGATTGAATAAACGCAAGGGTTGTGCCGATGGAAAGGGCAGAAGCGCGGCGGATGCAGCTGTGCCGTCTGGGTTGTTATCAGGTGGAGGAAAGCCCGCGGTAATATCCGGAAAGGGGTCTGTAGTGTCCGAATCCGACGAATTTGTGCGCGATGCTCTTTTGAGCAATCGAGAAGCTGGCAGTTTCTGGGCTGACACGAAGCTCATGAAAAATGGCGTGAATTCGCCCGCGAAAGGAGCGGCGATCTCATCTGTAGTATTGCCAAGGAATGCTTGATCTTCGAAACTTGGTGGTGCAGGCGATGGGGTGAAAAGCGAGTCTGAGAAGGAGTCCCGCAGTCGAAGCAGATGATGGCGCACAAGGCTGCCAGCTGATACTGCATTCGAGGCCCGTTCTTCGGAGCGCTTGGTCAGTGATGCATTCGTGCCTAAACTGGCGTTGGTACCGTTCTGGAACCTGATCTCGACTCTGAAATTGGGTTGATCAGAGTCATTGGGTGTTACTGAAGCTTGCTCTTCTTTGGGCAAAGCGCAACTCCACAGAGTTGTTGGAGATACGCAGCCTGATTGCTCATGTGATGCATCAGGCTGAATGATTGTCGATATACCTGTAGGTATTGGAGGAAAGCCTGTAATATTAAGCCATTGGCTCTGCACCGGCATTTGATCACCTTTGCGAGTCAAAGTCAGAGCTAAGGCCAGTATCAAAACAATCATAAGTATTAAGCCAATTGCAATGGCGATCAAAAGGCATTTCTTTTTCTTTTTGGGTTTGTCACTGTTTGAGCGTTTGTGTTGCTTCAAGCGATCTCGAGCCTTGCGGCCAGATGCTGGACCCTTCTTCTCTACTGGCTCGGCTGCTTGCTTTTCTTGAAGCGTAGGCACACGTCTGGGAGGTGGATAGAGATCAGTCACAGCTACTGGCTCGTCCGCTGGAGGCGGCCGATAATTTCCATGGTAATGATTGACGATATAGACGGGCCTACCGTCATTGCCAGGGGCCGTTTGACTCAAGGGGATTTCATTAAGTCCTGGAGGAAGCTCTCGTTGTACTGAAAGTGCCGACCGCGATGGGGGTACGGATGATTGTTCGGGTACTGGCTGAGATGGCTCTGATGGTACGACAGCTACAAATCTTTTCTTGGGTCTCTCTTCGGCCACTAGTGATGTAGGCTCGAGGCCTTTTCCATCGATAGACTGGGGGTGATCAGAGGCTTGCTGAGGTGTTCCCCCAGAAGCTTGAGGTCTCCGAGGCTCTGAATTCTGCGGTAGATTCCTGGTTATCTCAGGATTATCAGTCGTAGCGTTTGAAGGCCGCAGGCTGCTTTCTGGGGCGATGGTAGAGGAGGGTTTCTCTGCCGTTAGGTGGGCCACAGGGGCAGGCAACGGAGCCATAGCGCGGAGTACAGGTGCTACATGAGCTTCTTCGATGGCTGGCGTTGTGTCGATATCCTCAATGACCGTATCTTCGCTGACTGGTCTTCTTTTCAACGCGGTTTGATCAACCACCTCCTTGAAAGCTGCGGAGAACCGGTTTGCCGGGGTTTGTTGGAACACCGTAGGCTTCAACTTCTCTGGACTACCAGCTTCGGGACTCTCTGACGTAAGGTCTTTTGCAGACGATGAAGCTACTCTCTCGCCCGGCTCCTCAGCGATATCACCTAACGCTCGTGTGCCGTCAGGGTCTCGACCATTAAGCGCTCCAGCTTGAAAGCATGCGAAACATGTGTGATTCTGACATTCAAAATAGGGTGTGGGACTATTCTGATCATGCAAGCATGCTTGATAGTACTCTGCCGCGGCGCCAAATCCTTCAGGAGATAATAAGCCTTCTGGAGACGTAATAAGGTCGGAGAGATCTGTGCCAATGATCTCTCTTGGCCAATTCCTAACAATTTCACTCGCACGCGGTGTGTGATCGAAGGCAAGCCCGATCGGTCCACTCTCTACTCCCCGTCCACTTGTATCCGACCATATACTTGTGTGTGGACTTCCAGATCCGATAGATATAGAAGTGACTGGAGAAACGCTATCCTTCTTCCCAAGACTTTGGCGGCAATCGTCTTCCCCAATCTTGGTAGCTTCACTAGAGTGAGGCGAATTAGGCGCATCTTCATCACCGCCGTCTTTGAAGAAGTTAAAGTTTCCATTCGGCTTGGCAGAGAATGGAGATATGAGATAGTTCCACCAGCCCTGGGAACGATGCTTTGTGGCTATCGTATCTGTGCTCAATCGTGTCAGCAGCAGTAACTGAGGCTCTCCAGAATATGCTCGTTCTCTGAGACCTGCTGGAGGGCTCTCACTATCTTCGAAAACGGTACAGCCAGAAACCACTCGCGAAGCAGATTGGCCCTCGTCGTGTTTTATGGCCGGGTCGAAGGCGTTACGTTGCTTCGAATACCTTGTTGAGTCAAGGAGTAGTGGTACTGGAGGAGTTGTTGACGGCTGCGCGGTAGCCCGGCCTCGATGAGTTACTTGAGAGTAAACACTGGAGACGGGTCGCGGCCGATAAGCGACGTATTGCTGAACAGGGGTAGGCCAAGGGGAAGACTGTTTGGCAGGTGTTACCACGATGGATGGAGCAGATGGGGGGCCTTTGTTGAGTGCAAAATGCTGCACGACAAGTCCGGGCGATCTCTGTTTGGTATCTTCGGGACTCATTGTCTGGTCGGCAAGTGAGGTGGGCGTGATAGTAATGCCAATAGCAACCAGCCGATCAGAAGGTGACAATTCTATTCCGTTGCTTGGGGCTCGCTTCAAATCATGTATTGGTCCCTTCGTGTCATTTGCACTAGGTATCATTTTACCCCCTTCGTCGATGCCCTGTAGTCCAAGGCCTGCAGTGTCCTTCATGATTCCTTCAGCAACATGAGGTCCTTCGGGGACTTTTCTCTGGCCGTCAGAGCCACCTCTTTTCCTTTCCTTGCTAACGCGCTGATTACTTGCTGAAGAATGTGCATTTTGCTTATCTCCAGCGTAGCTTTGCAGTTGCACTGTACTTTGACCTGCTTCCTGATTCTCCGTGCCCGCCAATGCGTCTCTTGTTCTCCCCAGGCTGGCATCTGCAGCACGTTTCGCTAATATTGGAGGCTTTGAGAAGTTTGTGACGACGTTCAGCTCCGGCCAACGGGTTCTGTTAGGCGACTTGCTTTGCTTTCGGGGCGAGGTAGCTTTCGGTGGCTTTTGCACAGAGAATTTCCGAGCGTTGGTAGGTGTACTCGCCTGATTTAGGCTCTTTTGAGGCTGTCTCGTCCTTGGAAGGCTGTAGGAGGTACTTGGTGAGGTAGGCGACAGTATTTCTGCCTCAGTTGGTGACGAGAGAGGCATTCGGGGAGGATTCCGAGTAGTTGTTGGAAGATGTGTAGGGTTTTGGAAAGGTTGTTCGAAAGCTGAGGCCATGATTGCCCAGGATCCTGAGATGGAACTTTTGCTGCTCGAGCAGTCCGATTAGCTTACGTGGGAGTTACGAATGTAAATTTTCTTACTTGGTCTTAAATGGTGTTATGCGACAAAAGAATCTGCTCTGCTCAAAAACCTATTGTTATTGTGCTATTGTCCTCGGGTTTCGTGAAGGCATTCAACAATAGCTGAGGAAAATTGTGTCAACAGAATTCATCACTTGTCAGGAATTTAGACCAAAAGCGACCTGGCTTGGAAAGAAGGCAGAAAAGGCACGAAGCTAGACATTCTCCAGCGATGCATGTCGTACAACGACCACCGAGGAGGCCGATGAGCATTCCAAACTTGAATAAAGCATGACTCAAGCTTCCAGGCTTCCACGAAATTAGTAGCGCTAGACAATCCCCACCGCAACGGTTTGACACTGCAGCTCATCATCAGGGATGGTTCGCTGCTTTCCCATACCAGGGCCGCAACAGCAGGCGCCAGAGCCATGTCCACTTCTTCACAGGCTGGTCTAATTGGCTGTACCATTTTCGTATCTCCGGGAGGTAATTCAGATGGGTGGATGGTTTGTAATGGTGTAGCCGCTGGATGTGGGCTGTCATGTCGTTGGAAAGAGGGAGGCCAATCAGATGTTCCAGAGTCGCGAAGACGCGTCCAAGCAAAACGCCCGTCGCGAAGTCAGATGACTCAAGCGCTTATTCTAGCCTGCTGATTGTGGTAAAGCGCCTCCCTACTGAAGAGACTGTGAGCTGTAAGTGATGCACACTATTGTGAGTCATAGGAATCTTGAGCAAGTCGAGCCTTCAAGCCTCTGCGGTCTCTGATAAGCATGGCCCAAGGTCGGTGGCGTGCATTAGGTACCTAACAGCAAATTCTATACTCTACTATAGAGAAAATAAAATATCCATGTGAGGTATCGCGACGCGATAATATTGAATACAGAGATCCCACATTCCTCGTCGGTCTTGCCAACTCCAAACCTTCAGATATCAAAAGCCTCACAAGAAAGGCGTACCATTTATCCTTGTAATATACCTCCCTTGCGAATCGACAGTCCTGTCCAGAGCAGAAATCATCCACTGCATGATGAACGGGTAAAAGGGCTCCGGGCGATCCTGACCGCGCGTTCCCCAATGGACACAGAAATCAAGCCGTTGTTCATCGGTCACTGGCCGAGACTTTCACGACTTCTTCTCATCTGCCGTCTTTTTGCTTTCTTTCCTCTTCTTAATAGCAGCACTGATGCTGTCCTTGAACTTCTCCCATAGCGTTCGATTAAGCTTGTTGCTCAGCTCTCGGAAGTTGTACATCTCTCCCCAGCAGTCCCGTCCCCATTCGCATCCTGCCATGTTGACCACAAAGTCTCGATCAGCTTCTTTATAGTGTATGTGCGTGTCGTCTGTGTTGTCTCCACAGGCTCCGACGGGGAAACTGTTGATCTTTCGCTGCGGGATAAAGGCCGTGTGTGGTCTGATCCAGGGTTGGTGGATGTATAGATGTTCGAGAGCGTCTTGCTCTTTGTGCTCCCACTCCATATGCTTTTGCTCGTACCCGACTGGATCCCACCAGATGTCCAAAAGTCGATCCGTCCAGGTACTCCTGCGGACGAAGAATGACCCAAGGTTGAAGCCACCGCAGTCCTGAGGGACGACCAGGTCAATTGAGGAAGCCCGGCCGTCACCGTTGGCTGAACGTGACTCCTCGTCAAGGTACGGCGACGTGAAAGGATGGCTGATGTTGAGCGGGTTATAGACGTTGATGTCCCGGTATGTATTGCCGGCTATATTATTGAAAATGTGCTTCTGCAATGAGTATGAGGGTTCCATGATGAAGGTATTCAGGTCCAGCCACCAAAACCTAGACAAGACGATTAGCAATCTCGACTATCTTCCGCCAAAAGGTGCTTTTTTACCATTCGGCTTTTGGATACTTCCGCATGCAATTGCGAATGGTGTCCACTTTCTCCCAGCTTTCCCGCCATTCGTGAGCGTATCGCTTCTTTGTGCTCATGTCGACGATCTCTAAATCATAGCCCCATTTTTTTGCGTACTTCTTTTTGTTCTTGACGCTGTCCCTTTCGATTGCCCATTCTCGGGGCCCCTTCCACTCCATCACGCCTCCTCCTTGATTAGCCGCTAGTATTATCACATATTTGCTGCCACCTCCCAGTAACGATGCTCTTCTATACGCTCGGTGCATAGCTAGAAAGCTCGGTTAGTAGAAACCAGATGAAGTCCTGTCGAGGACTCACGTGTGGCATAAAACAATATGACAGCCAACAAGAATCCAAGTACAATTACAAATCGTAACCTCATTCGCCATATTATCATGCCGATGTGCGCCAAGACTCGTCTTATCCTGCCTTCATTGTACCGTCCCCTCCCCAGTTTCTCCTTTTCTGCATAAGTTTTCTGACCTCTGGTAAAGCTTGGAAGGCTGTGCGATAACCTTCTGGCACTCCTTGAAAAGAAACCGTTGTTTCTGGTGGAGAAAGATGGATAACCGTTGATTTCGTCGCTCTTCGCTTGTGCAGAGGCCCACGTTACATTACTGCTACTTGCACCTCCGTTGGCGCTGAAAGGAAATTCAGCCCCATAGGGTTTCCGTGGACTCGACCTCCCACTGACATTGTCGAATGGTGTTGTGAGCCCCGGGCTCGACCAGCCTCCGCCTCTGTTAGGCGACGGTGATCGCGACAGAGACATTTCTGCCGCAGGTGTGCCAGGTATGGGCGGTAATGGCTGAGCGAAGCCGTCGACCGGCAGCCCGGACGAGGCTCCTGGATAGCCGTTGGATGGGGCTTCCTGTAGGTTGATAGATGGGGTCGGTGTGTTCCTCAACGAGGAGCGCCTTCGGCGGTGGGATGTCGTGAAAACCTGGGTAGGTGATACGGGCGCCAGGATGTATATGTGCACGTGTTTGTGTAGGGTCCGTGACTTGTGGCCTTCGACGGTTAGAGCGTGGTTGGGTTTCTCTCCGCCTGGGACAAAGGTGTCGTGGGGGTTGCTGGGTGACACAAGGCTTCGATCCCCAGGCGCAATGGGGTCTCTCTGCAATGACGGTGCAGGGGGAGGAGTGGTACAATATCCCTTTGGGATCTCTAGAGCAGCGGAGGTGTTTTCGTGTGATGCTTGCAACGAGGTGCAGCGAAGGAAATTACTTTGACTGGCAGAAGTACGAGTACTTTGGCATTGGGGGTGGGACGGTTGACCTGGATTGGCCAGAGAAATTAAGCTTGGCACGCTAATCGGAATAGCTCCCGCCGACACCCGCCGTTCAGGGTCAAAAGGCTTATCAAGTATCTCCATCCTCGAGATCAACTACCTCTCTTCTACCCCGGACGCCTTCAGGGAGCAGGAAGTAAGAGGGGCATGCTCGTACAAGGCAACTACGCCCGGAAAGAGGCGAGACTCTACCGAGTAATCCTTCCGCCGACAAGACTTCTTACGGGAAATCGTGCCTGCGTGCATGGGGCAAGGGGCGGACACGAGTGCGAGAAGCTGCAGCAAGACATGCATCCCGAAGCAGGCAAATAATCATCGGACACGATGGCAATCTCTTGCCACTGCATTCTCCCGCCCTGATCACGGCAATGGAAGATGATCACCTGACTCACCTTCAAAATCCCCTGCCGTTCTGCATGAGGAAGACCAAGGTTTAGAAGCGGACGAATACTCTGCAATAACAACCCTCGTATATATGAAACTTGTCAAGAGAAAATAGGCTGATAGGTTGATGGCACAATATCAATGCACACACTCTACCCATGCGTCTCTGTTACCTTCAACGCCCGTTACGAAAGGGGTATATCGCCGCATGCTCCCCGATAGTGATTACGCCATGTGATGGAAAGTAGAAAATGCCTACAAATGCCTGCAGTCGGCGGCAACCGATCATTCCATACTCCGTTGAACAGCACGTCGTAGCTGCCGGTTGTATTGCTTCTTGTCTTCCGTAGAGCCCCAGTACAGCCTGGACGCTTCGGGGTGGACCAGAGTACGTGGGTCGTAGGGGGGATCGGTGTCCTCAATGGCTTCGATGATTGCTTGTACGTGCGATTTGATATCCTCCGGGCGCTGTGGAAAGTAACAGAGTACACCGTCTCTCGATATCCGATGGTGGAACATTCGTGTTTCGAAGACTACTCTTGGCTGCTCCTCGGGAAACCGCGGGCTGATGGACAGCTTGATGACGAACATTCCACCGTCTAGCTGTGTCATCGGCCGCCCAAAGTAAGTCAAAACCCACACAAACGGGTTTTTGTTCTCCAAGTCAATGTCCATGGTGACGCTGTCGTTCTTCCTGTACTGCTCCGCAATGTGCTGTACTTGCCGCTCCAGATAGGCTGCGAGGCTGGTCTCTTTCCGCACTTGAACCACGCCTTCCTTTCCCCAATGAGCAATCTCCCTTTTCATGGCATCCATGATGACCCCCATCCGCCTTCGGAGCTCTGGATAGTTGAACTTGCCATCCATACCATTTGCATTACCTTCAAAAGGCATTCGCTCGAATTTTTGGTTTGCCCACACATCCTTCTCTGCTTGGTCAATGGCCTGGATGTACGAATGGTAGTACCACAGGAAACGTCGCTTGCAAAGATCTTTAAAAGGTTCGAAAGGTGGTTGATTGTCATCTGGCTCTTCATCGAATTCATCACGAAGCCTCATCTCTGGTTCGAGCGGAGGGAAATCGTCTATGGTGCCGTCCTCGTGAATACCAAGATAGCCCTCCATTCGCTCTATAATCGATAATCTAAGGGTTTCATGCCTGATCTACGTGGCATGTCAACATTGCATAATCTTCTTTGGTGATCGAGCAGTACCTTTGCCACGTACTGAGCCTGTTGCTTCTTGTCTTCGCTTGAGTTTGCGTTTTCGAAGCCGGGCTCGTTCTCGAAAGGATTAGAGGACATGAGACTTTGGATAGACAGCAAGATAGACTCGAGCCCTTGGGCGGAAGACCATTCTTCACCGGGCTCCCCTCTCCATGTTCCTAAGATCGAAAGGCATACCTTTCCACCGGCATATATGTTTGGATTGAAGCGCGTCCGTCCACCATTTGTTGTCTTGGCTTGCACTTGAGGAGGGTTTGTTGGGTAATCTATGGTTGTCAATACTTGGTTTCACTGGAGGGAGGACCACCCAGTCACCTTGGGGAAACACTATTGAGAACTGTATTGGCAATTAGCTTTCGCGAATTCTGCTACAGTACAGACCATCAAGCTAGGCTTGGTCGGGGCTGCGAGAACCCATGATTTAATCCAGAAAGTCTGAATAACATGCCGTTCTAGAATGGGAGTACTTGGAAAAACCACTCAACCGTCTGCGACTTGTACCCCATAATGACAAAACGGCAGAGTTGATGTAATGATGATGTAGAGAGATTGAGAGTCACGAACCTCGAAGAAACCAAACTGGTACGGCGTGTCGGCCCTAGATTATATTTCAGTTGTTGTAAATTTATGGGTCACTTTGATCACTGACGGTCCTACAATGAGAGCTCTGACTTGACGGACGTCCGACTCGCGACATGCAACGGCGATGGCTAGGTAGAAACCGTGAGCTTCCCGTTAGATGCCAATTTCACTCCACCTACATAGATCATTGCCTGTCTTTTGGATGCTTGCCAGTTCCTAGTCATTTTAGCCTTCAGTGCAACTTTGTAGGAGCATGCTTACGCGCGTGATGCGAAGGATCCCCCCGTCAGACATTATGCCGCCTGTGGTAGTCTATCTTCCAGCAACAAGACAGTAGGGGTCGGGACGTGCGAAGCCCGTAGCTATGACATAGGCCTGTGGAGAGATGAGGGTCCGAACTAGAGGCTTCGTAGTTCAAAGGCTCATAAGTGATTCACGATATGCATGAAGCTGGTTGCGAGAAAGGCGGCGAAGACGGCGGGTGAAGTAGGATTCTTGCGCTCAGCCTTGTGTTAGGCAGACAGTACGCTAGAGTAAGAGCAATGTGTAGAGGCAAGTCACACAAAGCTCAGGGACAACTGCGTCTTTCCTGCCTACGACCGTATCATAGTAGCGGGTGCGCCTCACCCAAAGGCACCGCCTATTTGCACACCCCCAAATACACGTAGTACTCCGTACTAGAGTACGTGCCTCGCGTGCAAACCTCGGAACTGTTCCGATTTATCGATAGACTATCGATAAGGGCTACCTAGGGTTGATTTTCAAACACCCGAGCTCACCGAGGACCGGAAGTTGCCTTCGCAACACCCCTGAGATGTATCACAACTAACTCTACTACATTACACTTAAACCTTCAGCGACGGTGCTGTTTCGTTCAATATGGCAGTCAATACATTTGCAAGACGTACATATTTCATCAAGGAATTTGAATCGACCAACTCCTCCAAGCCAGGTGTAGAGCCAATGGCCCAATCAGCTGTATCCCATGGCCTGGTACTAAGTCGTCCTGATTCTCTGTGAAACATCTTTCCTTGTGATATCCCCCGACAGACCTACGATTATCCGACTTGGAAAGCAATCTGAAGATGATGTCTTCTTCATCTTATATTCAATCACTCCGTGCCAAGGATGAGTACACGGCTTGTTGCATTGAAAATGTAATTGGTGATGCATGGAAGGCAGAAATAGCACTACACCGGAGCATGGGATACCGAGCTTAGTACTAGGTACAACTCTTTGAGGCGAGGATAGCAAAGACTAGTCTGACATCATGGGAAAATCGGACAAGGCCTTCGATACCATGAAGGAGGCTGCGCGAGACCGGATCGATGCGGAGAACAATCATCTTCAGACTAAGAAGAATATGGAGGCTCTAGATACGGAAATTCACGGTTTCGAAATTCGAATCAAGGGTATTGAAGATAAGTTGAAGATGTAGTGAAGGAAAAGTGCATTGAGCACCAGACCATTGTTCGGGGACTGGCTGATATGGCTCTAAATATGGACTTTGATACTAGACCAGTGGTACTACTAATAGTGGGAACTTGCAGATAGATCTTTTAACCTGCTGCTCAAGAACAATAAATAATTGCATAGCTTTAATTGCCTTCTCTACAAATGATTTCGTTAAAGTACGAGGGCGGCTATTGAAATTGACAGGGATCAGCATCCCGCGACTCGGCACTAGCCATCTACCCCAATTAATTCCATACTCGTGATGCTCTACCTTTGCAAGCCAAGCTATGTACCATATACGCTCATCAACGTGCTGAACAATCGCCCGATTAGTATGACATGCTGATGAAGTTTGCTCAGCATTCAGCATCGCAAAAGCACAACCAACGCCGGAATCCAATCCTTCGAGGGCCACCCCTACCGCTTCCACCCTCATTGCGCTCTCAACACTCGACTGCGCCCAGATATTCCAAAGATCAGCAAGCTGTCATTCACTCCTTTACAATCATTTATCGCAGAATTCTGTCGTTCAACAACTTGGACTGACCCTCGAGCCTTCCGCCGGACTCGATCCTTTTGGTAACACATTCGAATTACGGCGCGGTGGTTTCACAACTGCGACTTGGTGCAAGATACCTGGCACATATGGTAGAGCTATTGCTAAGTCCAACAGCTATAGCTTCGTAGCGAGGCTATCCGCGTCTTCAAAGCCGAGTGCAAGGAGGTGAGAATAGGCGCCGCCGTGCCCAAGAGTCGCGGATTGAAACAACCTTGGTCTGGGGTGGGAGCTTTATAATCAGCAAAGAGTATTCTAGAAGCTTCATAACCGGATATTCGCGCAAGATTCCCTTCCATGAGCCTTCAACCAGAAGAGAGACAGTCCATTGACCGGCGGGCCGGGGACGAAGGCTATGGCTCTCGCAGTAACATCCGGTCACAAAATCAATACCCTCCAGTTGGCACAAATGGGCATGAGCGTATGGATAAGCAAAGGCAGAGGGTTGGGGGCGAAGGTGGAAGAGACGACTCAGCAATGAATGGGAGCCCAACCGTGGGAACCGAAAACACGCAGACACTGCCGTATCGTGACAGATCACGTACGCGTACGAACGGAGGTGCAGCTCCAAAAACCTCAAACGGGACCTTGAGGGTGTGCAAAAAATGTGGCGAATCCCTCACGGGACAATTCGTCCGGGCGCTTGGTGGAACATTTCACTTGGAATGCTTCAAATGTCGGGTAGGGAAATCGATCCTATTTCTAGGATCTTCAATAGCGCTGATCATAATTAGGACTGCGGTCAAGTCGTGGCTTCGAAGTTCTTCCCTGTGGACGAGGAGGATGGAAGCGGCCAATACCCGCTATGTGAGACGGACTACTTTCGTCGCCTGGATCTGTTGTGTTTCCAATGCGGTGGTGCGCTTCGTGGTTCCTACATCACCGCGCTTGATCGAAAATACCACATAGAACATTTCACATGCTCCGTTTGCCCTACTATTTTCGGAGCTCAGGACAGCTACTATGAACATGAAGGAAAAGTCTATTGTCACTACCATTACTCGACTCAATTTGCGCAACGCTGTAACGGGTGCCAGACAGCAATTCTCAAGCAATTCGTGGAGATCTTCAGAAATGGGCAAAATCAACACTGGCACCCAGAATGCTACATGATTCATAAGTTTTGGAACGTGCGACTTGCACCACCAGGTTCGGACTACGGCGGAAGGCCGTCATCTGGTGTAGATGCGTCCGAGGAAGAGCGCACCCTCATTCGAGATCAAGAAGAACAGATGGAAGAGAAAGTTTATCAAATATGGAGTGTTCTCTCCGCTTTCGAGGAATCTTCAGCGGCTTGTATATCTGACATGTTACTTCACGTCAGTAATGGCGCATACGTCGACGGCGTATTAGTCGCAAAGAAGTTCATATGGCACGTTGACATATTGTTTGGGGCGACTGATCGCTTGGACTACTTGATGCTCACGCAGGGAGACAAAGGTGAGCAAGTCTATACAATGCAACTAAGCATTGCTAATCCATCTGGTCCAGGTCTTTCATATGGACGTGAAGCAAAGTTGTTATGCAAGAAGATCGTCGCTTTCTTCTCGCTCTTGTCCAAGACTCAGGAGACTGGCGTCCGAAAACTTGGCGTAACGCAAGAGCTGTTGTCACTCGTCACAGGCCTGGCGCATTACTTAAAGCTACTCATACGCATTAGCCTGCAAGGTGCTCTGAAGCTCGAGCGCGAGCAACGAAGTACTGAAGGTTTACATCAGTTCCTCGAAGAATTGAGTGATCTTGACGCCTTGAAAGATCCTGAGCAGACCCAGAATCTGAACGATGGCGTGAGTGGGTTGGCAGACCAGCAATCGGATCTATGTCGAGACTGCCAAGAACCTATTGATGATGAATGCGTTCAGTCTGGCTCACTGCGATGGCATAGAAATCATCTCAGCTGCCATCACTGTCAAAAGATGCTTGGGGACGATTTAGAGAATGCGCTATGGAGTCAGGGTGAGATGCAGGTCTATTGTCGGCGATGCGTGGAAGAAAGGCGACAAGCTCGAGACGCTGTTGCGAATTTCGAACACATCTCGAGACTTCAGCAATACGTGTATCTGCTGCGAGTGGCGCTTGCAAGGCTTCTCTCTGTACTGCGGTCTGGTGGCACTCTGCCTCACACGTCCGGTGCGTACTCGCGCTCATTTGTGGATATAGTAGAGTACCACTTACGATGTCGATAGATGATCCAAATTTAACAAATTACGACTCGAATGATGGCCATCATTTGTACCCAAGCGGCCAGGCTAATCCTCCGTTGCTGCGGTCAACTTCGAGGTCTAAGTCTTACGCTGGCGATACTCCAGCTGCACAAGGTACCTCGTCGTATGAACAGACAGTAGGCGAGATGAAGCGATTAAGGTCAACTCGGATGGACAAACACCTGTCAACGACGATCAAGAAAGCCCGTACTTCGAGAATATTGGATGGGCCCGAGGGAAGAAGTACTAGGCCAGGATCAGCCGGTGCCGAGGGTGAGCAACGAAAGAATGACTTCCGCATCATTGAAGATCGAGATCCAAATGGGGAAACTACCCGAGACATAACCTTTGGTAATCAAGATGCCTTAACACTTGACGATATTCCTAGAATTGTCGCAGCGGAACAGGCCAAGGAGCAGCGTCCCAATGCCTCCAAATATGCAAAAAACCATCTCACGGGTTCAAGTGGGCGACAGCCGAAGCTTCTTGGCGGCCACCAGCGCGACGTGTCTGGAGGTCATGAGCTGGATAACGCCGGAGATGGTGTGCCTCAGCGGACAAAGAGGTATTTTTCCGAGCTTTCGGCGCTGGAATACTTTATCGTCCGCCATGTTGCCGTCCTTTCGATGCAACCCCTGCTTGAGGGCTACTACACACTCGAGGAGCTTCTAGGCTTGATCGAATCCAGAAAGCCAACATTCTGGGGTAAATTTGGCAAAGCCTTCAAAAATGACAAGACTAAAGGCGGCAAAAAGAAGGGTGTTTTCGGGGTCAGCCTAGATACGCTCGTTGAGCGAGACGGCGTGGAGTCCACATACGGAGTTGGCCCTGGCGCTTTACGGGTCCCAGGTCTTATAGACGATACGATATCTGCTATGCGACAAATGGACATGTCTGTCGAAGGCGTCTTTCGAAAGAATGGCAATATACGAGGGCTCAAGGACCTAGCTGAACGCATTGATGCCAAAGAGGAAGAAGTCGACCTTTCCAAGGAAACTCCAGTCCAATTAGCAGCGCTGCTCAAGAAATTTCTTCGAGAGCTGCCCGATCCTCTGCTCACATACAAGCTTCATAGACTATGGATTACATCCCAAAGTAGGTTATCCTGTACTTTCATGGCAATCTGTACTTACCGCATGTTCTAGAAATTGCCGATGAAGAGAAAAAGCGCCGAGTACTCCACCTAACTTGTTGCCTGCTACCCAAGAGCCATCGAGATTCTCTAGAGATTCTTTTCTCGTTCCTGGTATGGGCGTCGTCATTCTCACAAGTCGACGAAGAAAGCGGCAGCAAAATGGACACCCACAATCTCGCCACAGTCATAAGCCCCAACATCCTGAAAGACCAAGACAGCAAAAAGGTAGTCTCGGACGAGAGTTTCCTCGCCATCGAAGCCATCAACTCCCTAATCGAATACAACGACCAAATGTGTGAAGTAAGTCCACCACCATCTCCACCTTCCCCCTAACCACATCTAATCCACCCCGCCCTCCAATCATCAAAATCTCACTAACCTCCCACCTCACACAGGTCCCCGAAGACCTCCAATCCATCCTCAACGACTCCTCCCTCTTCAACACAACCTCCGACATAACAACCAAAGAAATCCTCAAACGCTACGGCGACATCGGCTCCACCACCGCCCGCCGCCCGACCATCACCTCCGCCGCACCCGCCGACTCCCCTCCCCGCTCCTCAAACTCCACCGCAGCACCCCGCGCCGCCGCCCCGGTGATCACGCACGTGGATCCCGACTCCGGCGGCTACATCGGCCGCGCGTGGCCGAAAGAGAGCAGCGTCAGACACGTGCAGGCAGAGAGCGCATACAATGATCGAGATAGAGATCGGGAAAGGGGAATAAGCACCCCGCAGCCCGGCTGGCAAGGCGAGTGGCAGAAACCGGATAGCCCATACGCGCATCAGCACCAGCGGCAGGGCAGCGCGGATAGCCAGGCTAGTCAGGGGAGGGGGCGGGGGTGAGGCACAGCGGGTGGGGGAAGCGGGAGGGGATGGGCGTTATGGGCGCTGGGTAGCGCCTTTCCTTTATCAACTTCCTTAACCCTTCTCCAGCTTCCTGAACTCCCCTAATTTCTCCACCTCCTCTACCCTGCTGAAATTCTCTGGCTCCCGGTTCTGGGTACTTTACTCAGATGGCTGGATCACAATTACCATAACGGCGACTACGTAAACTTCGGGTGGAGGGCGCAGCAGGGGGGAAATACCGAGGGCTATTTATACCCATCCTTTGTTGTTTTAAGTTCTACCTTTTCCTGCCTTATCTGGCCCTTGCCTCTTTTTGGGGGAGGTCTGCCTGGTTCGGGGTCGCGGACGCTGTAGGACGGGAGCCGGTGTTTTGTGATGGGATTCGCATGAGATGGGCATGGGAAGGGCAATGGGGAGTCATTTGGATCATTGAGCGTTTTTTTATCGAATCCGATCTATACTCGTTGTGGTTCTTTGCATCGGAAATGGACATGAGAACGAGATTTGAGGAGTGTTGTCTTGGGTGGTGATGTGAAATGTGTGACAATGCTGTGGTCATGGGGAGGGGGGGAGAGGATGCTCTTTTCCAAACGGAACCTGAAAACAGAATCCAAGAGTTAAGATTCTGCTGCTTTTTTGCCAATACGATATATTGCGCGATATGATGTGGTTTGATCGGGTTTCAGCTTCGCTTTTGTTCGTGCCCTACTGATCACGTTTATGTTCACCAGGACCTTAACTATGAAGGCTCTCGGTATCCAAAACATTGAAAGTCGTAAATCCATCCATTCATCCAGGCACCTGAAACTATCCAAGAGGGGTATCTCCCATCCAAAGCCCCCTTCCAAGATGCTGTTCTCCCAAGATAAGACAACCCATGCTTCCAATTCTCCAACCTGTTTTCTCGACAGCCCAAGCATCATCAATTCAGAGCTAGGCTCACTTCATCCTAACAACGACCATCCCCTCAGCATCAACCCAGCACGCGCCGGTGCCCTGTATGCGCCTCCGACTAGCCAGGAAAAGCACATTCCACACCTCCCCCACAACCTCGCCCCAGCAGTATATCCTCGCCACAACGCCCTCTTCCTCCACTCCTCGCTCCTCCCGTTCCTCGCGCCCCTCAAGCGCACACCAAACCCCCCACCCCGCCTTCCCGGCCCTAATATAAAGCTCCAGAAACCCCCAGAACCCAATCTTCCGCTCTTCGTCGAAGCTGGTTATGTCGACGCGCCAGTGGCCCCTTTCCGAGACCGCTAGCTGTCGCGTTTGCAACACTATTTGCGGGATGAAGACCGTGGCGATGGGCAGACGGTGCGTGAGCTTGGTGAGTGCGTCTGTTTTGTGTCGCGAAGGATGCAGTGGAGATGGGCGCGCGGGGCGGGTGGATCTGTGTTGATGTGGGGATGAAGCGCGGGGAGGGAGGGGCAGCGAGCGGGGTGGAGGAGGCTTCGGCATCGGCGCCGTAGGCACTTGAGTTGGGTGGCTGTTGGGGAGCTGATGATCTAGCGTCATAGCTGTCGCCGTCGTCTTCATCCTCATCTGGGATCTCGAATTGTGGGAGAGCTGGTGGACTTGCTATTCTTTGCCTTTTGTTCCGTGTTGTGGGACTGGAGCGCCGGGTTGGGCTTGGGGAGCTGGACTGCAGATGGGGTTGAGACCGCTTGAGTGAGTATGGTGTTGGCTGTGAATCTGGGATTACGCTCGGTGGTGTTTTCCAGGAGTCGGACTGCGCGCGAGGTGGCAAGGGGGTTTCTTGGATTCCAAGAGAGCCACTGGAGCCACTTGGAGCGGTTCGAGGGCGGCGCTGGGGGGATTGGAGGAGGCGGCTCCTGTTGGTAGCTTTGTGGGAGGTAGTACCAGGGATAAGAGCGGGACTTTTCCAGTGCGGCTTTCCAGAGACATTGCAAATGGCAGATGCTGGAGTTACTACCTTGTCTTTTGCGATCTGAGGCTTCTTCCTGGACGTGGCGCTTGACGAGGATGTGAAAGTCGCATCTGCCACTTGTCGGAGTGCATCCTCGTATTCAGACCGAGGCTCAGTCTCGACGTTTTGAGCAGTCAGACTCTGTCGATGGACAGGCTCGAACTTCAAGAAGCTCTGAAGCTCCCTTCGATATCTTGCATCGTCCAAGGCCTGGCTAGGTGCAGAGATGTGCACAAGGATCTCTGGTGGAAGGCTCATGCTTGTTCTTCATCTTGATCTCTGAATATCTTCCTGCAAGCAAAGCAACAAAGTAAACAAGAATCATAAACAAGGCAAGCAAGATGAAGCAAAGGTGTTCAAGAAGTTGTAGATGCTGTCATTTGGCTTCATCCCACCATCCCACAAGCCACATCTATAACTTGATCTAGGCTTTCCGGACCGAGTCCCTGATTCAGATCCAGAACCCTCAGGCACTCAGGGTTGAACATGAAAAGATGTATGGAAAGAAGAAGAGAAGAAATATTCCAGTCGTGCATGGTAGGTATATTATACTTCCATAGGCGGGAAGACTGCAGTGAACTGCTATCTTTTTCAAAATTCACAGAGTGAATCAAGAACTAGACACCTGACCCAACATGGAATCCAGATAGTGTGAAAGGAGACCAGTGCTTCATTGTGAAAAACATTAATAATAGGATTAAATGCGAGCGCATTAATCGATGTTTCAATGAAAACGACAAATCTGAAAAAAACCCATCGAGGAGAAATCCCATATTCTAATTAGAGGCCCAAGCAACAATGAATGAGAGACATTTAGATTTATGACACAAGTCCAAGAATCCTCATGCTACTTGGCTATACGACATCCAATTCTTCAATTCTACCTATCGTATGCTTAGAAAGATAGCGGGAAACGATTGACCATAGAAATTGCTAATGGGATCGAGAGGTATTACATCGAATCAAAGATTTGCGTCAATGGTGATTTCATCTAGATAGCTTGGCCTCTTGCCGGCTACACTACCTCTACCATCGTCGCGTGCTCATCACTCCTTGCGACACACACTCCTTTGCATTCCACATTCTTTTGCTTGATTGAGAGCCGCAATGGGCGCACGGAGGCCTAAGAAATCTTTCGGATCTGTCTTGGTGATCGGAGGTTGTGGCTTTCTAGGACACCACATTGTCAATCAGCTCCTCGAATCTTACGATGCCGAAGTCTCCGTTATTGACCTCCGCACAGACAGGAACCGTGTCTCTTCCGTCAGATATTATGACGCCGATATCACATCCGAACCTGGCGTACGAGAAATCCTTGAAAAGGTCAGACCTTCAGTTATAATCCATACCGCGTCGCCAACCTTCACGGATACTGAGGGGAGCAACAAAGCCTTGTACAAAAAAGTCAACGTTGATGGCACGCGAAACCTGATCGAACTTGCCGGCGAGATTGGGACTGTCAAGGCATTCATCTACACGTCGAGCGCTTCAATCATTCATGACACCGTCTCTGATCTTGTAAATGCGGACGAGCGATGGCCAGTCCTGCGAGCTCCACAGCAGCGCGAATATTACTCGGAAACAAAGGCTATCGCTGAAGGCATCGTCTTAGACGCCAATCGAAAACATGGCAAGATGCTCACGATAGCGATTCGGCCGGCTGGCATATTTGGTGAGGGGATATGCAAATTATACCAGGGCTTCTGAAAGCATACTACGGGAAACAGACCAAGTACCAGATAGGCGACAACAACAATCTCTACGACTTCACATACGTGGGCAATGTAGCCTACGCACACATACTGGCCGCAGTCGCCCTCCTGAACACACATGCGCTCTCTACTCAACCATTGGATCATGAGAAGGTCGATGGGGAGGCTTTCTTCGTGACCAACGGAGAGCCGTTATATTTCTGGGACATGGCACGGATGGTGTGGAAAGCAGCAGGGGATGAGACGGTGCCTTCCCAGGTCTGGGTTATAGGAAAAGATTTTGGTTTGACTGTGGCTTCTGCGATGGAATGGCTGTTTTGGTTCGCTGGAGGACGGAAACCGAATCTTTCCCGGAAAGTTATCAACTACAGCACTATGTCACGCTACTACAATATCGACAAAGCGAAGACTCTGTTGGGATATAAGCCGAAGGTGGGAATGGAGGAGGGCGTTTCTAGAACGGTGGAGTATATCCAGGAACAACGAGGGAGGAGCCTGGCTGAGAAGGAGGGGAAGAAGATCCAGTGAGAAGATGTCTATGTATTTCTATCAAGCCGAAGCATGGCGGCTTTTGCTGGCTCGATCATATGAGATATGGCTGTATCAGTAGGACTAATCGAGTCAAAGAGCGGAGTCAACAGGAGTCTTTCCCGCTTGTTCCAAGTGCTCTCCAATACAAATATCAGGACTCGCCTTATCGTTATGCACCTCTCATTTTTCGGGCCAGATTCGGCAAGGAGTCTTCGCTGGCCAGGTTCAGGGTCGTCTTCGAGATCGACATGAATTATTCTATTCCCGACGTGTGCTTGCACATGGATACCCCACAATCGTCCAAAACCCGAACGGTAGAGGAATATTGCAGTAGTGCCGGTTAGCTGACTGCACGTTCTTGAATTCCACCCTCGCATCCTCATCATAGACCAATAATTCTCCAGTGCACTTGGTTTTCCCTCTGCGTCGCGGATCAAGCGGTGTGGGAGTCACTTGACTGCTGCCGTGCGTTGGCGGCCTTCGGAATGGGTTCCCCTAGCATGGTTGCTGCGGCTTGTGTGGGGAGGTGTGGGTGCTCTGTTGGCGGCAACCCATCGGGATGGGCTCAGCTTGTGAACCATGGGCGTGAACAACGTCCACAGCACGCATTGGAGGCGACTCGGGGGTTCTCAACGGCGGGAAAGTGTAATCCTGGTTGATGGCGTCATCGGGTGATAGGGAATGCGTCGTTGTGCATGAGAAAGCAGAATTGGCAGAGTGTCACTGGTGTTTCGAACAACATGAGACTTTGACGCTAGCCTGGTAATCTATTACCCCACCCTGGCATGCGTGCCTCTTCCCATTGGAGGCAGAGCCACTGTTAGCAGTTCTCGGACCACGCTCCTCACCCAAATTATTTTTCTGGCCATGTCCACAACACTCGCTCCGCGCTTCCACTCCGCCCATGGGAGTGGTGAATACGGGGTAATGGGTATGCTCAAAAGGCATCATCGTTGACCTGAGGTCCCGGCCTCTTTGCTCTTTTATATCGCCTGCTCGAAAGAAATTCAGCCACAAATCACCACCAAGTTCAAGCACGACAACAAAGAAGTATATCTCAACACATATTGCTTATGCCACCAGGATGAATTCGCTGCTTGACGTGTTAATTATTTAGCTGCCTGATGCAACGGCGAGCACTTTCCACCACCCAATAGCTCTCTGGGCGGACCGAAGGAGAGGTTCCACAAAGCATGGCTGAGGCCGGAAAGGAAATTCAGCAAAGCCTCGCTCCTCCGGTGATCTCTGCTCTCCGTCAAGAAGCTACTGCAAGCCGTATACCCATCGAACGGACTTCAAGCATGGATATCCGTGCAGAGAAGGAAGACTTGAAAGAAGCCGCTGAACAGTCACTGAACGTGGTTCTTGACCTTGGGTTGGACGGTGTTATCCGCTGGGTCAGTCCCTCTTGGAAAGACGTCGTTGGTACAACAGCAGAGTCAGTGCGAGGCAAGCCAATTGCAAATATTTTACTTTCGAGGAAAGAGGAATTCGGGGAGGCCTTGGAGTCAATGAAACAGGATGACTCCAGAAGTCAATTCATACGCTTTCGTCTTCGGATGGGCCCAGCGTCCGTACTGAGAAAGGACGAAAGTGATATTGAGCCACAGAATGAAGAAGAAGCTCAGGAGAACATGGATGTCGTCGAACAGGAACAGATCTTGAACCTTGAAGGTCAAGGTATCATGGTATATGACCGGTCATCGGGTGGAGAAAGTCACGTAAGTGGAGTTTTACGTTTGTGTGGCATAATACTAATTCCTCCTAGACCATGTGGATGCTGCGTCCGTCCCCAGAGCCTAGGGAGGTGACTATTGATCTGCCTGAAGTGCTCGTCGAATCGCTGGGTGTTGGTGCCGAAATGCTTGCTCAGTACTTGACGTCCTTAGCAGAGGTCGGCGCCAACGATCCTGCTAATCATCCACCGCCACTTCCCGTGCTGTGTCGAATTTGTGAGCGACATATCACACCCTGGTGGTTCGAAAAGCACTCGGAATTGTGCTTGCAAGAATATAGAGCAGAGATGGAAGTACAATTGGCTCAGGAAGCCTTGACAGATCATCGAAACTCTATTGTCAAGGTACTAGATGCACTCGAAGCCCGGAAAGGTCGCCCGAGCAGCTCAGGAGAACCTGCTCCGGCTAACACACCTCAGCCTGAGTACAAAGGCCTTCCAATTGGGCCCCCCTCGAATCCATCTTCAGGATCTGACTCCGGAAGAGTTTCCCCCGCCACACGTTCACGTTCTCGAGATCCCTCAGTTTCTGGCAGTAATCATGTTAGGGCTAGGTCATTTGCTGTTCGCCGTCCACTTTCTCGAATCGTGGAACTCATCCTGGATCTCTGTGATACAGCACTGGAGATTAACGTACCATCAATCAAGCCCGGTCTGACTGATGAAGATGGAGGACTAAGGACACAATCGCCGCAGTCAGAATCACGCATCGCCCAAGTCCGAAGTTGGCAGACACCTGGAGCTAATAGTCTTGATCAAGAGCAAGGGCTGGCTGCTTTGAGTACTGACACTGAGACCTTGGCAGCCACAAAGGTCGAGACTGTAGAGCGTCATCGTGCTACAATTGAATATTCGGAGCGTATCCGTGTCGAGTATGACACGCTCGTCATTGAGTGCATTGACGCTGCGATTCGAAAAGCGGCGAGTATTGCTGCAGGCCAACTGAGTGATTCCACAGATGGGGATGAAGAACAAGAGACTCCAGCCGTCGAAAACGAGTCGTATTTCACAGGCTCTTATGATGGACCTTCAGCCATGGGCTTAGCTGCGGCTTTGCAGAATGCCCCAAGCCCGACTTTAACCTCACAATCAGACGATAAACGATCGTCCATTGCACCGTCAGAGCGCTCGGCTAGTCCCATGGAGTGTCCAACACCACGTTCGCATTCGCAAAGTATTTCCCTTCTGGGCCGTTCTCAATCAGCCAGCAAGCGTGGCTCTGTCTACATGGGTAGCGATGCAGGCGACAGTGACAATAATATGTCCTCTTCAATGTTCGCTGGAGCAGTACGAACAGAATCCCCAAACTCTGAGCGGGCGGTAGCTAGATCGATCAGTTCGGGAGGTAGGAAGCGTAGGAGTCTCAAACTTCCTCATGTACCCTCACCACATCGTCAATCTTCTCCGGGAAGGTCCGCTGCGCCATCTTCTCCGTTAAGGAGTTCGAAGCCCCGGCTCTCGATGGCGCTGGAGGGGTTCCCTTCTCCAGTCACCTCACCGCCGCTTCCTGGCACTGAACACTCCTCGCCTGTTGTGCAGGCACATCGACATCGGCGACAGTCATCAGCAGCTTCATCACAAATAGACCTTACGAAAGCCCCTCTTCCCCCAGGCTTGTAGCGTTAAGCCATCCTCAAGCGAGAGCTGTACCAACATCAATTAAGGATTTTGAAATTATCAAGCCAATAAGCAAAGGTGCTTTCGGTAGCGTTTATCTTTCGAAGAAAAAGTCTACTGGGGACTACTTTGCTATCAAAGTCTTGAAGAAGGCGGACATGGTAGCCAAGAACCAAATATCTAACGTCAAAGCAGAAAGAGCAATAATGATGTGGCAGGGTGAGAGCGAGTTCGTTGCGAAACTGTATTGGACATTTTCCAGCAAAGATTTCCTATATCTTGTGATGGAATATCTCAATGGAGGCGATTGTGCGTCGCTAATCAAGGTTCTTGGAGGATTGTCTGAGGATTGGGCAAAGAAGTATCTAGCTGAGGTCGTACTTGGCGTGGAACACTTACACAGCAGGGGCATAGTTCACCGAGACTTGAAACCAGACAATCTGCTGATTGACCAAAAAGGTCATCTGAAGCTCACGGATTTTGGCCTTTCGCGAATGGGACTCATTGGGCGCCAAAAGCGGTTCCTCAAAAGTCCCAACGAGTCTACTCCTGACCTGCTTAAACAGGGACCTTTTGCACGAAACACCTCAATCACCTCTTCCCGCTCGGCTTCGTTCGACCTTCAAGGCGGACATTCGCCAGGGGCTACGCCAGTCATGACCCCAGATCTAGCAGTCTCCTTGGGTCAGCCATCTTACTTCAATCTCAACCGCGATTTCAAATTAGGCCGCGAGCACACTAGGAAGAAGTCGGGCTATCGCAGCGATAGTGGAAACAGCGATACGTTCAACGTAATGTTCCGCAACTTCTCGCTAGATGACAAAGGTCAGCGTGGTGCATCGATTGAGGAGGAGACTCACAGTGAAGGAGGTGGATCTCCTGATCCATACACTCTTCAACCAACCACCAGCCATCCAGGTCCAGCGCCACACAATACACCGCCTCTGTCAGGTATGCTACCTCCTCCAATGGCACTTTTCGATCCCGACGACCACAATCGAAGGTTTGTAGGAACGCCTGATTACCTTGCGCCAGAAACTATCCATGGTCTTGGTCAAGACGAGATGAGCGATTGGTGGTCTCTGGGCTGTATATTATTCGAATTCCTGTATGGATACCCGCCATTTCATGCCGATAGCCCAGAACAGGTGTTTGAGAATATCCTGGCTCGTAAGATAGATTGGCCGGGTGAGGAAGAATTTCCTGTCTCGAAAGAAGCAAAAGATCTCATGGAACAATTGATGACCGTGAATCCCAAAGGACGACTTGGAGCCAATATGTCAGATAAATGCTCATCAGGAGGCGAAGAAATTCGGTTGCATCCTTGGTTCAACAGTATCAATTGGCAAACCCTGCTTGAAGACGAAGCTCAATTCGTGCCCGCGCCTGAAAATCCGGAGGACACGGAATACTTTGACGATCGTGGAGCCGCTTTGCAATCTTTTGCAGAAGAGATGGAGGATCAAGCTTCATCTCCTATGGCAACACCTGGAGCGGATTACCCAGATAGGCCGCACGATGCTCTATCACGCGTCAGGAATCAGGTGAATTCAATGAAAAGGGGCCTGATGCCATTACATATTCCTGCCCATGTTCGTGACGGTCGCAGCAGGAGGCTAAGTGAGCCAGTTGCAAATGATGACTTTGGGAGTTTTGCATTCAAGAATTTGCCAGTGCTGGAAAAGGCAAACAAGGATGTTCTTCAGAAACTACGTGCAGAGGCCGCTCAAAAGCAATCCAAGGTAGCTGTACAATCGCCTGCCGCAGGATCGCCTGGGCCATCCCTGGAGGGTAGTCCTTTGATTCCGATGCCACTCAAGCGCGCACTCTCAGCCAGCAGAGGAAACAACAGGTCAGCTTCGCCTTCCACTTTGAACCAAACAAATGCTTCCCCGAGCCGTATTTCTAACCCGTCTTCCCCGCTCTTGGTGTCTTTCTCCACAGGCCAAAGTCAGGAGCGACGTAAAACCTCTAGCGCGTCGTCCACACTGTCTCACCAATCAAGCAACTCACTACAACCCGGCAACTTCTTCGAGCTGCCCAGGCTGCCAACTGGACAATCTGCTCCAACGACAGCCTCTCCTATCAAGAGCAACCGATTATCCATGAACATGTCCATTCCGTCAGCCGATAAAGCATCCCTTGCACCCCGCCCACAAAGTATTGCCACGTCTAGAGTTCGATCGCAGACTGTGGGTTCGCAAGAGGGCGATAATCTCATGCCCGCCAATAAACCTCTCGGACACCATAAGCGAAGAAGCCAGGTTTTCGATATATCACCTTCATCGTCCGATAATGAGGATCCAAGAACGAAAGCTCTTCTCCGAGTACAGAGGAGAAGGCAGAGCTCAAGAAGGATGTCTCAGATAAATGTCGGAGAAGGACCGGCTTTCCGCGTTCTGGATGTTTTAATTTGCGAAGACCATCCTGTGTCAAGGCTCGTTATGGAGAGACTCCTAGAAAAGCTGCGATGCAGGACTATTACCGTGGTCAATGGCACAGAAGCTGCTAGATATGCTATGAGCGAAGTGCAATTTGACATCATCATGATGGAGTACAAGCTGCCTCAAATCAACGGTGCTGATCTGTCTCGCATGATTAGAGATACCAAAAGTTCTAACACTCAGACGCCGATTATCGCTGTAACGGGCTATCTCAAAGAACTGCCCCAAACGCATCACTTCGACTCATTGATCGAGAAGCCGCCCACTACCGAGAAGCTCATAGAAGCTCTTTGCAGACACTGTAGCTGGACGCCTGCGCCAGCTGGGTATAACCCTCAAACCAGTTACAGTATGCCTCCTCCGAAAGTACCATCTACATTGCGCGTGGAAACGAAACACGCCGAGGACAGCCCGAGTTCGCAATCATCAGGTCCTTTTGCTCGGTTACTTGGGACTTTAGACCGAGGACCCAGTCGCGAGCACTCCATCGGCTCAAGCTTCTTTGGCGATACTGACTCGACAAATACGGAAGATATACCAGGAGTAACCCGCGAATCCTCGAACGATTGGCAAAACCATGGTCTGGGGATATCACCGGGACCAATGGATCTCAAGCCTTTCATCCACCCTGGCCTTCCACATCTCCTCCACCAGAATTCCGCCCCACCCAACTTTGACCTTCGCACTCCTCGCCGCCAGCGCTCCATCGAAGCCGTCAAAGCGAAGCGTGAGACTTTAGAAAGGAACCGCCATGAGTGCGCCGACTCCGGCGATGATGAGGACGAGGAGCTCGGTGATGTCCAAGTCCGCGCTCGTAGCCCACAAAACCGCCACCAAAGCTCGAAGCTTGGCGTGGAGATGATGCGCACGAACAGTCGTGGGAGTGTCACTTCTGGTCCAGACGAGACAGCAAAAGTGATGGGGCCGCCTTTGCCTACCGTTCCTTCGACTACCGAGCTTTCAGTACCCCTCCAGCCGCACACATACAGCCATCGCTTACGCCACCGGAGATTTTCCCAAGAGATGCGGCAGGTCATTCACAGGAGATAATCGATATGGACATTACCCCACGTCCCTCGCACCAAACTCTGCCTCCGAAGCCAAAGGTCACGGATGACCCGAGAGAAATAAGTTTTCTGGCCAGTCCTTCTCCAGAACCTTAGATTCCAAATTTCCTCACAAATGGCACCAATGCCATACCACCAACCCCATCTGTACCACCACCACCACCACCACTTTCATTCCCATCCCAAATGTTCACACCCAATGTTTGCTCTAATGCTTACCACAATGTACGATACGAACGATCTTTAGCGCTTTTCTTCTTTTCTTTCTGGGTCAGTCAGGAAGCGAAGGGAACCGGAGCTTCAGGAGAGAGAGATTGGCACGGGACGAGATTGGGTTTGTGGGGGCTTTTTTCAGCGAGGCGCTTCGGGCGCTGGGTTTGCTTTGTGGATTTTGTACGATACTTTATCTACTTACTCTTTACATACCTGAGCCATTAAGAAGAGAAAAAGAGGCATATCATTCATATTTTTGCAGATTTTGTGATACGACTGTGACTGGAGGGGCTTATGCTCTGCTGGTTGGGAACATGGGTTTCTCGGGCGAAATGGCCTCCTGCTCTTTTCTCTCACCGGTTTTCGTCTTTGTTTTCCTCTTTTTTTAAGTTCCTACTGAGTTCGTTTCCCATCTCGTTTCCCCCCCCCACGATTCCTCGACTACAGCCCCCTTCTCCCCGCTGGTCTAAAAAAAGCTAGATCCATCTAATCAAGGTAGATGGTATATCATCCCATCTCGCAAAACCCCATCACGTTCCTCACTCCAATCCCCACACCTTGGAATCTGTAGCGGTGGACGGGTGGATATTCGTGGAATCATCCATTTTCTCTTTCGACGTTCTCTCTCTCGCTTCAGTCATCCCACCTTCCCCTCCACCAACCACCCCCTGCCCCCAACAAAGAAGAGAAATGGATAATAAGAGCAACAGCAACCTGCTTTCGATACCAATGCTAGGACGGATATTAATTTCTCGAGATTGAGGGCTTGGTTGAGATTATGGCGTGAGGGTCTGATGGGGGTTGATGAACTGGGGTTTGGATGGGAGGGGATCGAATGGGATGGGATGGGATGGGATGGGTGAGGATGGGGATGGGGATGGGGAGGGGAGGGGAGGGGAAGGGATGGGATGGGATGGGTGGGGGTTGATGGAGATGGAGATGGAGATGGAGATGGAGATGGAGATGGAGATGGAGATGGAGATGGAGATGGAGATGGAGATGGAGATGGAGATGGATTGAGAGGGTTTTTGGGTTGGGTTTGAGGTTTGCGGTTTGCGGTTTGATTGGCAGTCGATAAAGTAGTAGACGAGTTGTATTAGAGGTTGAATATCAGAGCGGTGTGAGGTGGATAGGTAGCTTCTTGCACTCTATGCATGTGGTGGTTTGATTTTAGATAGACGAGTTTTGGAAATCAGCATTGTTACTACCATGACCACTACATATCCCACAATCTAGCCACATCAACGGCCACTCGATCGCGATAAGAAAGCCGTGGCGTGAGTGATTAGTAATTCCTCCCCTCCCGTTTCCTTTTCTCTTTTCCCAATCTGTCCTTCGAAGCAATGAGACCTCTCAAGCCTTGCAGGTGAAGCGACGAGACCGAGTCGAAGCCAGTTAGTCACTCAATCAACCCTTGATTCTTGCGCTTGAGCACGGTGGTTATTTGTCCTTTTGTCGCGGTTGATGAGTCCTTTAAGGCAAGACGTGAGCATCGGAGGGTTTGTGAGACGCTGAATTGGAGCTTGGGGTGGGATGTGCAGCGCCTGATCTTGAGAGGTGGGGAGGGAGACTAGCTCCGCTTTTCCGTCGCAAGGTAGATGGAATGGAGTTGCATCGTTGTCTCGATGTTCCAAGCTGTGGAGGATGAGGGCTGAACATCAGCAGCGGAGATTTACGATGATATAGGGCGTGTGAAGAGTCCCCTACGCCGCGGCTGTGACTCCGCCTACTATCCAGGGAACACCTCGCTCTCATCATGTGTTCAAGCCAGAGAGAGATCATCGTGAGGATTTTTGCAAGTCCGTAACGTCCATATGTCATGTATCGTCCGAGCCGCCATGGAGTTTAGCGACTAGATCTGCCATTGCCGCTTTCACGTCCTCCATCATTTGCTTCCATTTGCCCCATAGGCTGCCGTCTGAGTCTTTACCGCTCTCATCATTCGTCTGGGTCTCGTTCGCAGCTGTTGAGGCGGTGGGCGCTGGTGCGTAGCTTGCAGATGAAGGTACTGCAACCGTGGGTGTTTCTGCGGGAATGGTTGCAGGCAAATCAATCGGCAAGTCTTCCGGCAGGGCGGGTTCGTCCGAGTGCAGTCCATCCGGCTGTAGCGGTAGTCGTAAAGTACCATTGTTCGGTTTGGGTTCGATGCCCAAAGAATCACAGACGATGTTGTAGACCTCAAGATTCTGGAACGGAGCAAGTTTACTGTTGGGCTTATGCGGAAACGCTGGACCTCGAGCCACGAAGATCGCTCTCATCAATGGATGCTCGTGATCGTAGCCATGGAGCCCCTTAGGATGATATATCTCTCCGTTGGCTTTGGCAGCTTTGACGTCAAAGTCCTCTTTGTGGACTATTGCCCATCCCGTCTTGGGTATTACCCATAAGGGCGCGATGCGGTCGTTCTTGGAGAAGTGGTACCTTTCGGGCATGTTTTCGTCACGCAGGTAGACTTCGAAGTTGGGGTTAGTGGCTGATTCCTCGCGGAGTTTTTCGTAGAGGGGTTGCAGATCGATGGAGTTCTTGGGCCGAAGACCGTACAGCGGCCAGCCGTCAATGTGTTCGACGAGATTGAGATCGATGAGGTTATCGAGTTGTATGAGCCGATCCACGGACGTAGTTGCCATTCCGTGATCGCTGACAACTACGATATTCACAATTTGAGATAAGTTACGCTCATCTAGCCCCGCAAAGAGATTATGGAGCATTGAGTCAACATCCCCGATGGTTTTACGGATCTCTGTGCTGTTAGGCCCGTGCTTGTGCCCGTCAGCATCAACGACAGGAACGTAAGCAGCGATAAGTTGGGGACGAGTCTGTGCTCCTTCCATCTCAAAATCACCCTGTTCGGGTAAATCAAGAAGCTCAAGAATACGGTCGACTTTGCGTGAGAGTATCTCGGACCCGTTGTATTTATCGAGATAAGTCGGCTCTAGCTGAATGTGAGCTTCACTTCCCGGCCACATATGTATTGCTGTCGTCACTCCTTGTTTCTCCGCCGTCACCCACAATGGCTCGCCGCCAGTCCACCACTTGGGTTGCATGCTTCTTTCTGGGTCGGTGTAGAAGAATTCTTCACCCAGATCAGGATCCCAGAAACTGTTCCCCACCACTCCGTGGCTTTCTGGATGCAGACCGGTCACCAGAGTATAATGGTTGGGGAAGGTGACGCTCGGAAAGCTTGGAAGCATGTATTTCGGTGAGACGCCGTTGGCTATAAACGAGTTTAAAGCCGGCGTGATGTTGCGATGGACGAAGTCGGCCCGGAATCCGTCGAGCGATATGAGGATAGTGGTAGGAGCGAACGAAGACGTGCCGTTCGAGAGGGTAGAAAGACTGAGTTTTGGGCTTTTCTTGTACGACATCCGGTACGAGCCGTAGGCAAGAAGGAGGAACACGCTTGTGATGAGCAAGGAAACGCTGATGTTTCGAGCTCTTCGTCGCCTCTGCAGACAATTAGTAGACTGATCTGGCACGACGAGAAAGTGCGAACGTACCTTTGAGCTCTCCGAAGGCTGATCGTTCAGTTTGTTAAGCTCGGCTGAACTTGATGATGAGGAACTCAAGTCATCTCGAGAACCTCCCTCTTCCATTTCATACAAGAGCTTGCCCTCTTCATCTGTAGTTCCGTTCTTCCTCCTCGTGCCCTTGAGTAATCGTCGACGCTCCTTCTTCTTCGCTCTTCTACCATGTTTGACTGAACATTGATCACGTCCAGTTCTATTGCCCAGCTCTCTCGATCTAGTCAAGAGCTTCTCCTGTTGTTCCTCCTCGTCCTCCAAGAGATTGCGGTCGTGTTCCGTCGGATCTTCTGTGTCATCTTCGTCGGAGGTAAAATGATCATGGTGCTTCTCGGGTAGGGATTGATCCATCGTATAGGTTTAAGGGAAATGGCGGTTAGCGAGCCTGCTTTTGCGTCATTCTGGAATAACAGCTGGCTCCTCGTGCCGCAAGGGCAAATGGCAGCCCTGATAAGTCAGCTGTCACGTCATTAGAAGAGAAGGCTTGGCAGGACGGATCGGGCCGCCGTTTTCAGCTTTGGCTCTCGGACAAAGTCCCGCCTTTGTCTGTCCTTCAACTTCCACTTAATACAATTGTATTCCAAAATTGAATGTTATCAATGTCACGAGCTAGGTCATTATATGTCAAATTGTCCAACCGACAGTTCCATCCTCACTTACAGAGTAATTGAGATTACCAGTAACGCAGTGGTGGTGCCAGTACTACGCCGACCCAGTCAGCTTTCAATCAATCCATGAACCAGCCGCAGCACCATGCCAAACTGCCCACGTCGAATGGTGTCACTTTGGCCCCGTTCTTGTCATACCGAAGAGAGCGACGGTAGAAGACGACTTCTCGTAGAACCAAAGTCTTGAAAATCACTTTTTCCCATCAGCAGCTTGTATCCTACCGGTTCAGAAACCATAAGTATTCAACGACTAAGCAAAGCAAGGCTAGAGTACGGAAGGAGAGAATCTCGTTCCCTCAGCATCTAATTAGAAGGCGTCTACAGGTGTGCCAGTGTAACGAGCCACACAACCTGAGACGATGCTGACTATGGGTCCGGCCGTTAAAGAAACACTATCGCCACCATGTTCTTTTCAAAATGCCGGACTTTTTCGAGATCGAGACATGACCAATTCCACCGCCACTGGCCAACTTCTCTTTCCCGCCGGAAAAGCGTGATCAATTCCAATGCAACTTCCTGGACAGCTTTGCGACATCCTGGGTCACTCCGCAGTTCTCCAAAGAACCGTGTTTTCTATCGCTATACTACTGGAACAGCTCTGCGCCCAAAGCACCATGGACGAGTAGTGGGTTGCCTCACCCAGGGGTCTGAGATCTCCAAACTGACCCCTAGTAAACTAGAATTCAATCACAGCACTCAGCTGAACGGCACAGAAATCGTGTCTCTGGATAATATTGCCTCTGACGGTCTCGGCCAGCTGAACTTGAATTATGTGGACCCGGTCGATGGCCATAAATTAATCACAGGCGCCATCTTCCATATCAATCACGACCTCACACAGCCCAAGGCTATGACCTGGAACCAGAACGCGCTGCTATCATCTTCAACCAAGTCGCCAGCAGCATCGTCAACGCCTACAATCTCATCGTCGACACCGGCTGCGCTCTCAACCTCCAGGAGGTCCGTACCCACAGCCGCAAACACCGTTGGGCTCCTACATACCGTCACCGCCATCACGTCAGCCGGCAAGAGCGCCCGTTTAGCATCTACACCCGCCACGCTCTCAACTTCCAAGACTTCCATACCCACAGCTGCAAAGTCCGTTGAGCTCCCACCTACCGTCACCGCCACCCCGTCAACCGGCAAGAATGCATCATCTCCAACCGGCACCATGATTGCCAGTATCGTCCTCGGCACGGTCCTAGGTGTCATCCTCGCAGCAGCGTTGATAATGCTTTGGGCACGGCGACGACGGCGAACGAAAACGTCCGAGCAAGCCATCCGTTTACCATCCACCACACCCCTTCCCGTCGACACCACGACATCAGAATTGCAGGAAAAGGATGCTGGCCCAGCGTCGGGTGAACTGACAGCTGGGGCCAGACGATGGGAATTGGATGCCGGCAAGCCCTGAGGAGGCTTCAGTCCATGGGGTCGAAAGGAGTTGCAATGATGCTTTTGTTATTGCCTCGGGGTCTTGATACCCCTGCGTTTTACGCGTGAGGATTCAAGTATATCGGTGTCCCTAAGGTAGGTAACGTTTATGATGAATGACCAGATTGAGTAACTAGTGCCTTTCCGGAACACCGATTTTACGCAGAAAGGAAGACTTCTACTTATCGCCCAAAGCATATTTCATGCAAAATGTCATGTCTCATTTCAATTACTAGAGCCACCAACTCTGAGTGCTTCTCAGGCCAGCTCAAACGTATTGATTGGGTGATAACGCTTTGGTCTCACGTTTGATATCTGCTTCTTCTCCAGAAAGTGGTGCTTTCCCTCCGTCGATCGTGGATGTAGTGAGGTATGCACGAAAGCTCTAGTGAACCGCTGGTTATTTTTTAATCGAATATTGATGTCTTGTGTTTTGTGATTTGCTCGTATAAATCTTCACCCCTGACTAAGCAATTATGCAAATGAATGGTGAAAGATGGGAGGAAATGACATCAGAGGTTGGTATCATTAGCAAAATGCGGGGTGAAGTAAGCAAATGAGGGGGCAGCGTGATGCAGCTTTTAATTTATTCTTCATCTTTGCACACGCTTGGCCATAGCCGCAAGACTCTTAGAAAAGAATTGGAGATATGGTAAGGGTCCCATCCGCTTGGATAGAGTGAAGAGCCAGGCTGTGGACGGAAGTCTCCGCAACTGAGAAGAACCACCGGAGATCCGATCACCTATGGAGGCGACTTGAGTCTGTTGCAGCATGGATTCTAGCCCGTTTGACAAGACGATACAGCTTGCTCGGCGATGCCGTGCCTCTAAGGTGCCGTAAGCCCCTTCCTATTTGGAAATCTACGAAGGCAATGTTTGGATTCGACGCCGCCTGTTAGTGGCCATGCATCGTCGACCAAGTCCTACATACGGAGTGGCGCCAACTCTTAATACTCCTCCGTAAATAGACAATCAAACCTCGATGGATGAATCAAGGATAGATGTTCAGTCTAGCACTACCTTACAGCCGTCGGCACTTGTAACCAGAATCCCTAGAGATTGCCGCTCCTGGCCAATTTTCTCGGTGGGCAAACCTTCTGGTAGCTTGAGGTTTGGAAAAGTTTGAAGAATCTTGACGATAGCGCATGAAGCCTCTGTCAGTGCGAAGTCCTCTGTGAACTTGTCAGTATTTCTGCAGGGAAACACGCCTTGAGCACTCACTCCCAAGGCAGAGTCTTGGTCCGCCATGAAATGGCATGAAACCCCAGCCAATGCTCTCAAGCTCGCCCGTCTCCCATCTTTCCGGTCGATAGATCTCGGCGTCGTCACCGTAGAGCTCCCGACGACGATGCATATGGTACGTGGACCAGCCAATGCCCTTGCCCTTAGGAATCATGACTGGCGATTGGCCATCCGGACCACCACCGTGAGGTATCACAGTGTTTCTCGCCGCAAATCGGACATTTACTGGTATCTGAGGGTACAGTCTGTTGGCTTTGGAAGGATCCAATGTCAGGCTTGAGGGCTGACAGGTTCATGAATGCACTCACTCTCGTTGAGAACACACTTCAACCACTGCAATTTCTGGATATGGCTACGATTTAGCGTGACATCTTCGCCCAAGATATCCGAAATTTCCTGTCGAAGACGTGCCAGGACAAGAGGGTGGCGAACCAAGAGAAAACTGCTGGATGTCTCAGTCCTGCCTAGACTTGTACATGAAGTCTTCTCTCAATTGAACTTACAATGTCCAGGATAAGAGGGCAGCTGTTGTGTCTCTTCCTGCAATCAAGACATTGATCAATTGATCACGCACACGGACAGGATCCTTGTACTCGTCAAAGAGATCCTGAATAAAGGCGTATTTCTCGGTTGCTTCCTGGCTTTGATCGTTTTGGTTCTTCGTAGCTTGCTCGACAAATCTAGACGCATACTCTTTGACGATATCACAAGACTGTCGGTACTTCGAGGGGGTATATGCCCAATAGAAGTCACCGAGCCGCATGCGGGTGGCAGAGATCAGAGATGCGAAGTCAAAACTACGAGCAAATTCATGCTGTGTTTCTGTCTCATAGTCTTTGATTGGCTGCCCGAATATGAGGCTTGTGGTCGTTGCAAGAGTGAACCGAAAGAAGAACGGTTGCAGGTCCACCACGCCAGAGCAGTGCTGCAGGCTGATGATCAGGTCGTCAATGTGCTCGCTAAAGGAATTAAGATTTTGGTAATGCATCTTCACGAAAGGACGGCGAAGCATCTCTCGTGAATGCTTCCATTGGGGTCCATCCTGTGTGAAGATGCCTTCACCAAGGAACGACCGAAGAGCGTCGCTTCGAGATCCAAACGTATAATCTGAACGAAGCATCAGCAATGCACAGACCTGAATATTTGAACCTGTTTGAGAGACCCTCGAAATTAGTTGACAAAATAGCTTCCACATTCCTCGGGTCAAATGTGAGGAAACCAACATCTCCGAAGAGCCTCCATTCAATGCTTGGCCCTAGATCGTCGAAGTATGGGGTCTGGAATGCCAGAAGTCGTTTGGTCTTGTTGACTTGGTACTGCCGATAGAGCAAATCCAGGGCTAAGGGCCATTTATAAGGAAACATGGATCGCATAGGCTTACACCCATGTTGAGCTGCGAACTCCTGATCTGCCTGGAACCACATATCAGTGCATGTGGGCCAGTGAGGTTCCATTCATGTCATACATGTCGACTGATGGTGGACCTCACGTATTTGTAGATCGAAAAGGCAACAACAAGAGCGACAAACACCGATCTCAAATTTAAATTCTCCCTAAAGTCGAAGGAATCAACCAGCATGGCGGCTGTAGTGAGTAACTTATGCCTAGAGAGGACGAGCAGGAGGAGACTGCGGGCACAAACATCGGACGAATTTTGTGCTAATTACGCGCTCTTCACTGGTATGATAGTCGAGGCTGGAGCTGAGAGCGCCCCCACCCATACGCGGCGAGGCGGCGTCTGTGTATCTGAAGCTAGCCGAAATCGAGTAGAGCATGCATCAGACTAGGACCCGTGGCCTATGAGAAATTCTGATAAAAATAGGCCAGACTATGAGATCGTCGGCGCGAACCTTCATGCTTTAATGGCGTAGACCATTGCATTGCAGATGCACTGGTGCGGGGTCTCAATCCAGATCTCAGTCGCAGAGCTTCATCGGCCTTGTTGTCATTATTGCACTCGCATTTTGAGACATGGAGAACAATAAAATCATTAACAAAAGGAACTCGTGTGCGCGATTCACGCCATAATATGTCCATGGGATCTTAGACGATAAATCGCCTTGGTCCACGTCTGGCGTTGTGATGCGTCGTCTGCCAGCGTCGTCCTAAATCAGGTGGCATGGATCCACTGTCGATCATAGCAGCTACTGTCGGAACGGCTGATGTCTCCTTTAGACTTGGTCGCTTTTTGAAAAGAACAGTAGAAGGCGCTCGAGAAGTGGACCAAGATCTCTTGCATCTGCTCAGTCAAGTGGAGAATCTCAGCTCAATCAACAATGGCATTACAAGCATCACTTGTGCCTCTGATTTTGCGGAAACCTTTCGCAGATCTTTCAGGGATACCGGCTCTCTTGCAAAACCTTGGGAAGACTTATGGCGCGACACCATAAGGATCTCCAAAGAGATTACTCGACTACTGGAGAAGCTGGAAACCGTGCTAAAGAATATTCAAGGGGTCGATGCCGCCGATGGCAGTTCGATGGACAGTCATGCCCAAAGAAACCCCCGACGACTATCGGTAAGGCCAATAATGTCTTTCAGATAGAACATCTTCGGCGGAGACTAATACGTTGCAGGGAGAAGGTCATGGCGGAGTATTTCGAGCGGTCCGACACTCTGCTAGCAGCAAGATCGATAGTATTCGCACCCAGGTCAGAAGAGATTCTAAATCTGGGACTATCAAGGATATAAGTGTGCAGCTTGGCTTGAGTCAGCGTGCGTTGGAGACATGTCTCACGATGATCAATCTGTAGGTAAGCCACGATGGCAACGAAGCACAGCTAAAGTAGACCAGCGGATGGAGCGCCCAGTCCTACCAATTGACCAGCGATCTATTGCAGGATTCCAAAGCCGAGTTTGCCGGCCTGATGAATAAGCTGCAAGACCAAATCATATCGCTCCAACCGACAGCACCATCAAGTCTGCAACTATCAAACCATATATTTCAAGCGCCAGCTGCCAGCGATCTGTTTACCGGAAGGATGGCATTGCTCAATCAAGTCGAAGAGGCATTTGGTTTGACTAGAGACCCCTTACTGGACGCTGCTGGCCAGCTTACGAGGTCGCCCGATAGCATTACATTGAGTCCTCCACCGTACTCGGCTGGCAGCGTGTCGGATGAGGCCACGTTTCGAAGCAATACCAAGTCCCCACGTGATGACTGGGCTGGACGCTCCAAACGAAAACAAAAAAGATTTATCTTAGTAGGCCTTGGAGGCTCCGGCAAAACCGAGTTCTGCCGCAAGTTCGCAGAACAGAATCAGTCAAGGTAGCTTATATCTACGTTCCCACGTACAAGGCATCCGAACTGATTTCGAGTTCATAGTTTCTGGGGCGTATTCTGGATCGATGGGACCTCTGATGAGACCGCTCAACATTCCTATAAAGAAGTTGCTCGGATCGGCGGAGTGGATGAGAATACCAAGGCGGCTATGACCTGGCTAGCCGGTCTGGCTTACCCGTGGCTTCTTGTGATTGACAATGCAGACGACCCCAAAATGGAAGTAGAAAAGTACTTCCCGGGTGGGGAAAGAGGACACATACTTGTGACGACTCGAAGGCCGGCTTTGAAAGGCCTCGGAAATGTTGGGGGAGGTTTCTGCGAGCTCGAGAAACTAGAGGAGATGGAAGCCCATGATCTACTTCTCAAACACGCTCAAGAGAAAACACCTTGGGACGAAATGGCCCAGTCTTTAGCCAGAAGGATCACGGAAGTCTTGGGATACCTACCACTCGCTCTCGTATGTGCCGGCAAAGCGATCGCCGAAGGCATTACGACTCTAGCTGATTACATTCCTTGGTTCAATGACAGCTGGGAGCGAGTTCGACTACAAGGCAGAAGGTCTGGTCGAGTGGTAGATGAGGCGAGCAAAAACGTTTTTGCACCCTATGAAGCTATGCTCCAGGCACTTGCCCAAGAAGAGTCGGAATCTGCTCAGGATGCTGTCGAGGTGTTGAAGATTCTATCTCTCCTCCACCACGAAAACATCTCTATGGATATGATGGTCAAGGCCGCTAACAACCCCCTGGCGATTGAAAACCGATTGAGGCAGGAAATGGATGAAAAAGAGCAAAAAGAATCCGGAGAAAACGGATTGAAGATCGTCAGCAAGCCCAAACATTGGCGGCGAAGATTTAAAGACAAATTGTTCCAAGCATTGTCATGGTACGAGGAGCATATTTTGTATCCTCCGCTTCCGTCCGTCCTTCGGAATGATGAGCAAAGACCATTTTCCATCCACCGACTGCGCGCAGCTATGGCCAGGCTTACTCAAAAATCACTGATCGTATCCCGGCGGAAGAATGGCACTGATGTGTATTCAATGCATCCACTGATTCACCGGTGGGTACGGGAGAGGCCAGGTATGAGTTTGAGTGAAAGAGCACTCTGGTGTCAAGCTGCTGTGACTATGATGAATCAATGCATTCCTTTGCCTCCACTAGGCGGAGAAGACTCAGACATGCAATTCCGTCGCCAGCTGCTGCCACACGTTGATGCCGTGAAAAGATTCCAAGACGAGTTACAGATGGGGCTTCGGAAAAGACAGCAAGAGCGGATGTTCCCGTCGCTTTTCCTTCTCGATATACTTAATATTTCCCAACGAGCGAAGGCGCAGCAGTACGCGAGATTTAGTCGCCTTTACTCCGAATCGGGCCGCTTCCATGACGCCGAGAAGCTCCAAGTACATGTTAAAAATTATGCGATCGCCATGCTAGGCTTAGAAGATGAAAGAACCACACTTATCATGTTGGCCCTCTCCAGTACATACTGGGCTCTAACTCGCGTCAACGATGCGGCAGCATTGCTAGACCAGGCTCTCAAGATATGCGACACTTCTCTGGGGCCAGATCACCCTAGAACACTGAAAGTGATGGACGCATTGGGCGCCAGCGAATGTTTTCGGGGTCGTTTCAAAGAAGCTCGCAAATTACATGAAGATGCTCTAGCTGGAATGCAGAAGATTTTGCCTGCCGGCCACCAAGATATATTTCTTGCCATGGATAACCTCGGAGTCATCTGGCATCGCTACTTTGAGTACGAAAAAGCGGAGACATTTCACACCCAAGCAATTGCTGGGCTTTCGAAAGCCTTGGGTAGAGACCATCCCGATACGCTGAAAGCAAAGGAAAACCTAGCCATGACATGTCTCGAAAAAACACTCGATTTTGGACAGGAGATTGGGTTTGAGGAGGCCCTCGAGAAGGGTGCCGACTCCGTTCAGAAGGCATACAGCCTTGAGCACGAAGTCCTGGAAACTCGACGCAGAACCCTCGGCAAAGAACATAATTTCACGCTCTGGGCGATTTGTAACCTCGCACGCATCAAATCCTCGCTTGGTCACTTGGAAGAAGCTGAAGCGGATATGCGGGCTGCCCTTAAGGCCGGAATCCGGAACTTGGGTGAAGAGCACTTCGGCGTTCTCTCCGGCAAGACTCATCTAGCACGGGTTCTGGTAGCGCAGAAGCGATACGACGAAGCGGAGACCATGTTCCAAGAAGTCATTGTAAAGGGTTCCTATGGCAAGGCTTTACGATCGGAAGGCGAAACTCCAGATCATCTGCTTGCTGTATGGTATTATTCTGGATGTTGTCAATTGAGGGGAAATTTTCAAAAAGCAATTGGGCTACTGGAAGGACTCACAGGGGGTCTAGCTGCTATTGGCGCAACGAAACACCCTTTTTGGCTGAGAGTGGAGAAAAAATTGAGTGAGCTGAAAGTGGAAGCCGCGGCTGTAGAAGCGCAGCCCCGAGAAACGGATCGCAACGAGAGTTCGATGGATGACACGCGGACCCAGCAGACTACCGAGACAATGTCTGCATAGGAACCGTTGGACCGAATCTCCTACTTTCAACAATCACGGCACACTGGAGGCAGCTACTGGATTTTCGAGAGACAGACGCATAGATATGCTTGCGATCTCATCAATTCAAGCTCGGCTTACTCAGAGACACAAGTCTCGCAAGAATGACAGTCCAAAGGTTTCGATAAAAGGGAGCAATTGCATCAAAGATGAATCCCGCTAGAGGAAAGAAGGGTGTTTCCTTTGCTAAAGTAGGCATGGAGAACCCCTCCTGTCGGCTTTTAACCCAGACTACGCCGGTAGCTGGCCAACACCTTTTTCACTGCTAAAAGAAGATGTTTGGATGGAGAACATAGAAAGGATTGTGCTCACAGTAAATCTACCAAACGGGACTGAGCGGTTCAAAATATTCATCGTCCTCACGATCCTGATACGCTGTGCTATCATACTCCGGCTCTGGACAATATCCTTTTCAAGCTGCCAGTGGTTCCGATCCAGATGGCTCTCCAATTGGAGAACATCCATGAGCTTTGAATTTATAAGCTAAGCGGGCTTGTGATGAATTTTCATTCTCGTTCCACCAAGCCGTATCTCCGTTTTTTCCCGTCAGCAACTCGATCTACGAAGGGACAGAAAAGGCAGAAGCCAGACGTGGACCGGTCTCATCTTCAAACTATCTCTAGCCTAAATAATACAGAAGCAAGTCAGTCTGCCCATTGAAAGCACCATCGCAGACGGCGGCTGATCTGGATCCGAAAGTCTCTGAAATCAATCATAAAACTCTTCGACTCTTTGGTTATATTTTGTCTTTCGTTTTCTTCCTATCATTTTTCGAGCCGAACGACAAGTCGTAAAGACAAGCCGTCTGTAAGCACATCACACACACGCAGCATTAGCGGACTAATAATAGTTGAATTGCCTCAGAAGAATCGATTGGTGATGCGGCGCACCACGCAGGATAGTAGGAGGTTGTGAAGAAGGGTTGCACAGCGCCAGTGCCTCATGTCAGTGTGAGCTGTAAAGTTGTCGCGTTGCGTTTTTCCTTGTGATGGCAGTTGGTAATGCCTCAACACATAGAGAGGCTGAGTCCGCAGGTAAACGGCACTGAACATGCTAATATTGAAGCCCCGCAAATAGTTCGCTATCTACGCCCTTTCACTGGCCGAGCATCAGCAAAGTGCAGCAAGCCTACTCCCAAATGGGAAGTTGACCAGGCGTCCATGCGTCCAGAGACCTTGGCCTTATCACAAAATTGCGATCTTTTATCTGTACGCCTTGTTCCACAACATTCAGCTCTCTGCAACAAGCTCAATGGCAATGGGTTCACCGGCCACGCGGACGAATTGAACTGATGATCTCTTTGCGGCCCAGCAGGGATTTGCAGCACTCTTTCCCAGGATAGTATGACTGATCGGGTCCAATACTTACTCCAGGAGTCGGCCAGGCGCAAAGAACGGATTTTCTGCGCCGCAAGAGGTGTTTTTGGAACCCTTCATCGATTGTGCTGATATCGTGATGGGGCTGAATACCTCTGGAAAGACACTCGCATCTCAACGTGCGCATGAAACGTTGCATGCCACATATAAATTCCGATTTGTTGTTCAGCTTCGCGTGCGCTATGGCCCAGTACAGTGAACCAGAACGGAAAACGCACATACACCAAACGGCAAATCTTGCTGGCACACAGAAATCTACGACAAGCTTCACTTATCAAATGGGTCATCTGGCAATTAGCCTTAAAGGCTGACTGAAATGCACATGGTATTACGGTCAGTGCGCTGTTGCTATTCTGGGATTGAAAGTCCATTCGGTAACGATACATATCAATTTCCTAGGAAGGTTGCCTGAATGCAACGACAGGAGGCTGCGTCTCTATGGGGGTCCAGTAAGGTGCGGCTCCACAATCTCGAGAATTTATAAGAAGAGTGACTCTTTGCCTCGAGCGAGATATGATGGACAAGCTAGTTCATATTGTGGCCCTTCTCTCGACGTCATCGGCCGGTTTCTGACGCCTTGATTGCCATTCTATTTCAAAATTCCTGCCATTTGGTCATCTATAATCAAGGCATAACCGCAAAACAAAGACATCATGACTGTGCATGACGCCAGTGTGAGTGATATTCCTACCAGGAGTATTGAAAAGCTGGAAAGGTAGATTGGTTTCTGAACTTAATAAAGCTAATACTGATTCCCATTTCTGCAGTGTTAAGGATACTGGTAGTCCTGATTCCAACTCAGAATCATGTAAATCATCCACAGAAGCACGCTCGTTCCTGCGGCCGATCAAGAATTGGTGGTGCACCTTCCTCCGCACTTTCGGCTTCCAGATAATCGGTCAAGCTCTCGGTACCATACGACATCCTCTTGGGAAAGGGCTCCACGAAAAGACAAAGGTAGCTATCGCACGAAACCGCACAACCGCATTGCTACGGGCAATGATTCATTTCGTCCCCGTGGGTGTGGCGATGTATGAGATCATCCTTAATTGGAATACATATTATGTCGGAGCCAACTCCTACAATCAAGCAGTCTACCAGGCTCTGGCTAAAGCGCATGAGATTATGATCCAAGCTTCGATCGCTACAATTGTACTTACCTGCATTCGAAATACTTTGGCACTCGGCGAAGGTATACCTTTGGGTTACTCTTCGCCGGTCTACAGGTTAACCAGATCAGCTATCTTTGGTCTTTGGAATTCTGGGGTTCTCTGTCTACCAAAGCATCCCGTTCCCGCGCGAGATTTGCACTCTCAATCGTCATCACCATGAGTATTATCTTAGCCACAGTTTGTGGGCCTTCCAGTGCGGTTTTACTGATCCCAAGGTCGCAATTTTGGCCCGGGGGAAGTACCGATATATGGATAAACGCTACCAGTATGGAACTCTGGCCTGACCGGTAAGAGCAAAAATTATGTCCACAGGTTTTCGCAGCTAATACATGGCAGGATCGATAATGTGTCTGTACCTGCTTCATGCTCGGTCATAGTCCCTGGTCTGGCGGATACTGTGTGTCCGTCTCAGGACTGGCAAACCATTCAAAACTATATCTCAACCGTGTCCCAAACCATGCCAGAACCTTACAAGGACTCTTATGGTATCTCCATGGGGCTTGAAACGGTCCAGGTTACGAGTCGATCCGCCGTTCGACAGCTTACATTTGCGGTGAACTCCGATCACGTTGATGGCCATAGCCCAAACCCAACCGTAGCAAGTGTCCAACACGCTGCTGTTTCCGATGCTATCTCGAACACTGGCGCCTTATGGTTTCTGTCCCTTGTCAATGTTACTGCGTCCTCAGGGCACGGAGCTCCGCTGTCAGATCAGTCTAATGCGATGCATACAATAGCGTCTAACTATAGTCAGCCATACAGCACGTCAATCTGCCTACATGACACCGTTAGTCGTACTGATGCTGAACCTCTTGGTTTTCCTATATTACCAAATGCCAATCCATCGACTCTGGCTAACGGGAATCTCACATATAACGATTGCAAAAGAGAACGTACTGCTCGAACTATACACCATCCATCTTTATTGAAGCAGGATCTTTTTGAGATGTCAACATCAAAGACTGGCCTCCAGCTGAATTGGATTGAGCTACCTCAGGATCATTTCGAAGGCAGCAGTATCGGCGCAGTTATCTCTCTACCACGCAACGAGAGTAACACCACGCAGGACATTATCGTTTGCAATCTGTCTGCTGCGTGGGGTCCGTCACAACTATCGGTGCAGACGGTCGATGGTGGCTTGAGCGCCGTCTCAAGCAAGCGGGGTGTTGAAAGCAAAGACATATATCAGCCAGCATCCATAAAGCAAACATTTACTCCCACCAGCCAAGAAAAAACTATCGGTGGCACCTGGGCTAATTATGAGCTATCCTCCATACCGATGGAGCAAGTCGTGATACATGAGAGCTGGGCAAAATACCTGAATCCGTTGGTCGAGAACTTTAATACTACGCTCATCAATGTTCTCTTGAGGCAGAAAGTTGACGATTGTCTTGCCGTGCCTACGTATACAGCGCAGTACGCCCTCGCGGGCCTGATAGTCAACGGGATGTCGCGAATCGGCGAAGGAAGCCGTTTGCAAGGGGATGTCAGGGCAGATGGTCCCAACGGCGACGGCGGTCTCGACGGCGATTATTGGCTTTCGGGAAAAGGGAACGTGTTCAACGTGAGCCCGGAGGAGAGCATCAATTGGACCAAATTTCACGTGGAATCCACGCTCGAAGGGTATGCGTACAACACTCTGACCACGCCTCCGAAACTCGCAATTGCCGTGCTCGCCGTCTACTGCGCCTTGGCCCTGGCACACGTCATCTATGCTGCCATCACAGGTACGCTTTATCAACCCCCACCCCCCCACCCAACTCCATGACTCCGTTTTGCTCCCCATTAGCTAACCCTGGCCATCACTCGGTACTAGGTATCTCCTCCACTTGCTGGGACTCGATCGCAGAAGTGACCGCGCTCGCCATGAACTCCACCCCCACCTCCGCCCTGCGCAATACCTGCGCAGGTATCTCCGAACTCGGCATCTTCAAGTTGCCAGTCCGTGTTCTGGCTGCGAGGGATGTCGAGGGCGAAGGTGAGCATCTGGAGTTGTCCTTCGGGAACGTCGAGGAGGACGCGATGGCGGAGGAAGCGGTCAAGGTGAATAGGGCTTATGGCACTATGGCACGGCTTATCAAGAAAGAAAATTCCTTTTGAAATTGGTATCGATGTGAGAGGTGAGGATGACGGGATACTACAGCCACTGGGGGGAAAGAGGAATCGTGCGTTGCAATATGTCTGGCCTGACCAGCGGAGAAATGGAAATCAAATTGGGTGGTCATTGCACTTTGATGGTATAGTGGGATTTTACGAAAGAGTCAAGATGTGTTCAGGCCCCGCCATTTTCAATCAAATTCAAAAAATATACGCATCCATTTGTTTGCTACTCTACATAGACAATGGCTGATTCAGCTCAACATGACTATTCACATACTGAATTCTCATCCGCAATTCAAACATCAATTCTAATCAAACAAATCTCAAACGGCGACTACCACATACATCGACACCCCCATTTTACAATTCTGACACTCGGGGTATTTAGCAGTAAACGGAACCCCCCAATCGTGGTAAATGGACCCCCTTACCCGCCGGAGGTCATCTCCTGTCAAGCTCGATTTTACCGGACTTTTTCTATCGGAGATACGTCCTTGATGATTTTCTTGTCCGAGGTAAATACTATGATCAGATGCATTTTATCTCCCACATCTCACATCTATCGCATATCTACCCACCTCCTCACCCGTCTCAAACCTGATCCACAAATCAAATCGACCGAAACCTAAAAGTTCGAAACATGATAGAGTAACCCTTCGAACTCTGTCGACCCAACGTGATTGAGAAGATACATTTGTCATTGACCAAGATCGAAATTCGAAATCTCCCTTGAGATTTTGATTTACGATTACTGTCTTCTTGTCAAAAATACTTGGCTCGTGAGTTTGAATGTAAGATTCAAAGCGTGTTGTCATTGACTGACTCCGCTTCATTCGTTCTTGGCCTTTTGAATAGACAAACAAAAAAAAAGAAATTTAGCGGGGTAGATAGATAAACAAATAGATTGCTATAAGGTATCTCCAACAGAATAAACCATTTTTGTATGGCAAAATCGAACTTTGGCGGGAGATGGGGGTCGGATGGCTTTCCGGGGCGGTTTCGGGGGCGGCTTCCGGGTAGGGAGGGGGGTCCATTTACCAAGATGGATGGATGGGGGGTCCGTATATTGCTGGCCTACAGGTACGATAGATCGATAGATGTCTTCGATGTGGTGCTGGAGATTCTGCCTGTATGTCTCCATCCAAAACCAATGATACTGCCACAAACCCTCGTGTTACGAACTGAGCTTTTCGGGAATTTGGTCGGTTTTTGATGTCAAGGGGGGGAGTGTGGGGGGGGTTCTTTTCTAGAATCGTTTCGGCTGATCAGTACTTTCTGGGTGGGGTTTATCAGATCGAGCAGAAAGCGGGTGATTGGGATAGTGAAAGGATGTGGGAGTGTAGTAAATGGAGGATAGATCTGGCAGCATACAATCGTATTGCCGGAAACTCCAAGTAAGGGGAAATAATATTCAAGGGGGAAAAGGGGCCAATTTCTGAAATGATTTGAACCAGTCAATAGCGTTTCGCGCACCGGGGAAATCCCGAGGATTTTGGGTATATGTGTCGGATTTTCGTGGAAAGGGGGGGCTTTCCCGGCAATTGCTCGGTCAATTGGTTTTTTTCTGATGGAAGCCGAGGTGAGGGAAAAGCGGGTATTGGGATAGGAGAAGGGAGGTGGGAGTGTAGTAAATGGATGATAGATATGCGTCACGAAGAGCCGTACTGTACGTGTCATCAGGCTCCATACTATCGTATTGCCGGAAGCTACAAGTAAGGGGGGAATGGCAGCAAAGCAAGGGATAAAGGGGGCGATTACTGAACTAGTCATTTAACCCCCTCCCACAACACCGTCAGAATCGATGAGCAATGACCATACCCTCGCAATGACGGATTTCATGAACGACTCGACTTTGGTCTATGTACTCTATTAATTATCACCTTATGAACAGAAGGTCATTGCTGACAAAGGATCATTCTACCCGAAAGTCTCAAAATTTCATATCCATATCAAGCGTCAAGCTCATCAAATCGTGGCTCTCATGGACGCGTGATTACCCTCTGAATTTCGCATTTCAGCAAAGCTCTCTGTCATCCGCTGCCACTTTGGACTTGCGATTCCAGAGCCTTGGCAACCAGCCGTTGGACGGTCTGGCGTCTGACTTGGGTGGGACTGCTGCAATTGGCTCAGCGGCAGACGCGGACGAGTTGCTACTGTCCTGCGCGTCGGCCTTTTCGATCAAGGATCGCGGTCTGCTTCGAGCTTCGATCTTGATGGTGGTCTTTGGACTCATTGTTGATTGAGGGCTCAGGATAGGGCCGTTGGGTGATAAGGGCCCCAGTCCACCACGAGCGGCCATACCGTCCGTAGCTGACTGTGACCTTAGTCTTGCAGGTCGCTCAGATTTGCCAGCTGAAGGATCCAAAGGTCAGTACAGTATCCTGATATAGCTGAGATTGATGACTTACTGGTCTTTGGCCTCATGTTGTCGAGATGCTTATGAGTCCAGCTAGGCCTATATCCGAAGATCGCGAGGAATTTGGCCAGCCACTTTCCAATCCATGTAAAGAATGTTCTTGTTTTATGGGTCCAGAATTTAAGGCCACTTGTAGTGTTTAGGGATCCAATGAGCATGTACGTCGGTAAGCAAATGATAGCAGTCACGATGCCGAATGCATGGAAGCTATCTGTTGGAGGCATATTGGTCATTCCGAAAACTGTTCATTGCGATGAGCATACGAAAAATCAAGAATGGTTTCTGGGCTTACTGGATGTGACAAATGTCAATGGGAGGAAGAAAATAGTCACCTGAAACCATGGTAAGTTACGCCATCGAGCAGTTACACACTTGACTACTTACAAGCGTCAGCAGCTTAATGTTGTGTCCTTGCTGAACGGTGATAGTCGCTTGCATGACAGATCTACGACTCTCGAGCACGGATGTACCGCTGAAAAGCTACTTCACTGTTAGCTTCACGCACATCGCATCGACTTGTGGACGGCTCGTGCGATTATAGTTCGGATGAACGTTGGCGTATAAAGCCCGATAGCCCATGAATACAGCAAGCCGGGAGGCATCAGTACCTAGTGCAATGCGCCTAAGTTGTCAAGCAGTGGGTGGATCGCTACTCGGGCAAGCTCTGGACAAGAAGAGCTGACATGAACAATTTCTAACTCACATTGTCGCGTAAGTCCCTGATTTCCTTCATTTTCTGAAGGTTCAATTGCTCTATTTGTCCTAATTGCTCGAGCTCATGCTAGAGTCTTGTCATTAACTGCTGGTTAACAACCGGGGTCTCGCCTACCTCGATGTCTTGACGTAGATGTTTCATACGTTTGCGCCAATTTGCATGTCGAGAAGACGTATTCTCATCACCAGGCCATATGATTTTATCTGTCCCATTCCGAACCTTTTCCTTGAATGTTTCTCTATATGCAGTAATGATTTCATTGATGTCTTCATTCATAATACCCAAAGATTGATGAGCCCAAAAGTATCGCCTAGAATAAGTAAAATCATCGTCCTCGAAAAGTAGCCGATCCCTGATAGATTGCTTGAACATGAAATCTGCCTAAGAGAAAACATCAGCCTATAAAAACCCGCCAAAGTACTGCGAATCAAAATAAGTGACTTCAGACTATCCATGACTGGACGCAGTGTGGGTCTAGAAAGAGAATAGGTTTTGTCGTTCGCCAACTATTCATGCGTAGACGATGGAGGATGAGCAAATCTATGAACACATTGAAAAGAAAAACAACGCTTACAGGAGTCCGGACGAGATCTGATATTCGATTATAAACCTCTTTGAGTCGCTTCTGAGCGTCCTTGTACTCAGCACGTAGAGTCACGAGAAAAGCCTCGGGTCCATTGACATAATGCTTAGTAGAGTCATGTGAATCGACGCTGCTCTTCCAATCCGGATAACACTGGATGGAAAGAATACGCCACGGGGCAAATGGGTCGTGAATATCACCAAAGATTCTTTTCACTCGCCTTCCTTTGTTCCTGACTTTCGCGATCGGCTCACTAGCTAATTGGAGAGCAACAACCGAAGAGCAGCGGCTGACTGGGATATGACCGCCATCATCATCAAGATCCTCGTCTGCTTTTTGCCAGGTCATTGGTTTGCTACGTTCTGTTAGCTGTTTTCTTAGCGAGGCATCCACGAAGAATAGAGATCGGAAGCCTGAAGCTTACCATTCGTCGCCGACTATCGTGTAGTAATCGAAAGAGAAGACAAAGGTATTTCTCTGCTTGGGGTTCGGTGCAAAAGGCTGATGAGGAATACACTATGTTAAGGTGAGTCCTTGAAGATGTATCTTTTCCCATGCTTTGCAGCTTCAACAGTATACTCCTAACCAAGGAACCAAAAGGTCGACTCACCCGCGTCTTCTCATCGTACAATAACTGAAATAGACCATCTACATCGAAATGCTTGTTCATGGTGTAATGAAGAGCGGCGAAAAGTATTGCGGATGGCTCTCGCACGATTGTTATCCGTCCAACGGCTAATCGTTGTCGTTCCGGATCAGCGTTTGTCTTTCTGATATTCTCCCAGATGGCCGTCGCTCTTGAAGTGGCACTGGTATCCTTGGTTCCCATAGGCCTGATTGGTAGAGGAGCGCCATCGTTACCCACATCAAAGATTGAGTAATGGGTCAGATGGGAACGATCTGCTACTGCCCCCACAGATCGGGGGAACATAGACTCCTCTGATGGTAGGTCTTCCTTCAAGACATCACCCAAAATTTCACGACCACTTTCAGTCCATCTGTATGTCTTGATATGCTCCCTTAGACCCTGCTCATCATAGCTTTCTGGCGGTAAACTTTGCTGAACGAACAGAGATTCATCGTCATCCGTGTCGGAGTCGGAGTCAACCTGGGTTGTCGATCCATTCTGGACGCTCTCAACGTCGAATGTGGTGCCAGTATTCCGCCGTATAGTGTCTGATGTGAGCTGTGGAGTGGTTCTGATTCCAGCACTTGCCGCCAGCGCTTGACTCAATAAATCTTCGGCTCTTGTCAGGGTACTGAGGTAAGTTGCTCGGTCTTCGGCGAGCCTCCGAAGCATCTCTTGGGCGGTAGCAGCATCCAGGGCCATTGCAAGTCAAAACTCCAGAAAACGCCGACGCAGAGATGCATATCAGCCATGAATGTGCGATAAAAGAAACGACAGAAGTGAACCTCGCCCAAGCAAAACCAGAAACCAGGGCCAGCCTTGCCAAACATCTTTAGGCTGTGCCGCCTTCAATTCACCTAGCGCCTTAGTGAAGGCTTGCAGTGTTGAAGCCAAGATCCGCCGAGCCGCCGTCGTCATTTAGGCGGAACGACCCCGCGAGGCTCGCCTGAAGCTTTTACCCGCTCTCTGATACTCCCTACTCCTGCCATTCTTCGCTCTCAATCACGACAGTCTTTACAACAGTTCGCTTGACGACTTTGAAAATTAGCATTGACATTGCTCAAGCTAGTCACCTCAATAGCAATATCATCCTGCCAATACTCCTTTGTCCTCCCACTTTCCTTTCGTTTCCCTGTTTGCGCTTAAGCCCCACAGACCCCGATCTGCTACATTACGCTCCTTCACCCTCTACGATGTCCTTCGCTCCACCAGTTTCGAGAGATGGGTTTCATTACAACGGTGATCTCTATGTCGAAGTGGGAAATCTCAACAGACATAAGCGCGCATCCATTGCCGAAATCACTTCAATTCTCCGCCCCGATCTCAAGAAATCGGCTGGCGCCCAGGCGCCCAAAGATCAAGTAGGGCACTGGTACGAGGCTCAATTGATTCACTATGGACTGCCTCCCTCCAAAGACAAAGCTAGAGCCAAGATGCGCCTGCTTGAAGCCCTCAATGGGTCGAAGCTGGCAGTGCCAAAAGCCGTCACAAAGCTCGAGGCAGATTTGAAGAAGGAGTACATAGCAGCAGACCGGAAAGCGAAGGCAGAATACAAGGCCCAGATGGGTGCTACCCCCGTTAAAGAAACTACAGCGGGGAAAAAGCGGAAGCAATCAGATATGGTCAACAATGTCAACATCAATATTAGTTTTGGACCGCAAGGTCAAGTTGTTGTCAATGGGGGCGATTCGGAAAAACCACCACCAGGGAAGAAAGCAAAGGCCGCCGCTCCGAAGTCCACCGATAAGAAGGACCACGGTGAAGTGAAAAAGGACAGGAAAGACTGGCCAATGCAGACAGCTAGGAGAAGCACAGGAGGCTTTCCGATTGGCCAGAGATCGAGCGGGATCGCTGAATCCTCCGACGAGGAGGACAAGCCTAAGAAGAATACAGCTCGAAGAAGTGGAGGGGGCTTCCCGATCGGTCAACGCTCAAGTATACCTCAAACCTCCTCACCAGAACGACCTAGACCCAAACAGACCGCTAGAAGGAGCAGCGGCTTCGTACCAATGGGTCAAAGACCCGGCGCTGCAACTACTTCTCCGAAGAAAGAGCCGAGCGTCAAGCGAGAATCCAAAGTCAAGCAAGAATCTTCGAGCCAGGATCTCCCAAAGCTGGGTCTCCTGAACGGACACTACGACATCGAATGCCCAACCATCGAAGGCGAATGGCCAGACTGGGCCGACAACTTGTCCCTCACCCTGACCCTCGACACCCCCGGGCTGTGGGGCGCTTACGACTTCGGCATGTTCTCCGGCATCCTCCACATCGAAACCCGACCCTACGAGTCCTCCGACAAGCCGGTGCCGTGCAGATGGCGAGGGCAGGAAAATGGCGAAGGCCAAATGAGCTTCGGTAATCAGTGCACAGGCGCCGTCACTTTCTTAGGCGGTGGAAGGATCGAAGGGTGGCTGAGTCTGTATGGGCGATGCGAGTTCTATGGGACACGGAGAGCTGGGCCGGGGACTGCGCCGAGGACGGCGAGTAGCATGCGACAGGAGTGGGAGGGATACAATGAGGATGAGTACGAAGCGGCTAATCGTCGCCGGTGGGGAGGGTGGTAATGTTAGCTGGTATCGCGGGTGGTTTTGGCCTCGGAATTGTGGCTTAGATTGGCCATCTGAGCAATGTTTTGCGTGCATAATTACATTTCCGGCTGAATCATTACATTCATGGTTCACACTCTTCCATCCTCGGTTTTTTACTGTATCTTCACTGTGTCTCTAACTTCTACATGTCCGTGGACAACAGGAGCAAAATGCAGCAACGTAACTATGCAAACCATCCTCATCAAGAGCATCCGAAAGCCACCGCTCACATACATCTCACACATAGCTCGCGGTACCAGTCAACCCACACCCCAAATTCCCACAAATCTCCTCCCCACGTCCCCACCATCTCATGCACCATCCCCTCAAGCAAAATCCCTCCAACCCCCTTAAATCAAAACCCCCAAACCCCCCTAAAAAAACCCTCAACGTACCATAACTCATTCACTACCCACAATCCTGCCCGGTTCAAGACTCAAGCATCAACCGCCTCAGTAACAAGCAGCACCCGCGCACAGGTACTGATGTTATAGTTCACATACTCCACCTTCCAGAACAGCTGCGGGAGGCCGTGGAACCAATCGCATGCTGGGGCTTTGTTAGCTGCGAATATCTGGGTAACGGCGTGGGGTGGATGGAGATAGTAAAGGGTACATGTAGTCTGAGGATGAATAATGATGGAGTAAGGGTGAAGGTGGGTACGGGAAGGGAGAGGGGAAGGGGTAGAGGGTAGAAGGGAGGCGGGAGAGAAGGAGAGAGAGCAAACGCACCCAACCACCCCCCAAACCCACCATACTCCGTCCACTGCAACCCACTCGCATTAAGGAATAGACCCGAGGTGCCATAGCCGACGTCGATGGAGACGGGTTCCCAGCCTACTCTCCATTAGCATTCCTCCCTCTTTCCTCCTTCCCCACTCTCGCTAAGATCTGAACAAACCAGCATAATTGGTATCCGACGCCAGAGTGAAACTCCACGGGAACTCGGTCCCGAGATCGAAGACCTGCACGCTGTTGTTCAGGTAGGCGGGTCGGGCGTAGTCTTTGCTGCCGAGGACGGCGTCGTTGAGTCCTGCGCCTGTGGAGGGGTTTTAGTGGGTTCCTTTCTAACTTTTTCGTCTGTTGGGGAGGAGCGGTTGTGGTTGGGAGGCTAGAGACTTGATGGAAGAGGATGGTGGATGAGGATAGGGGCAGAGGGGAAGGGTTGGGGGAAACGGAAGAGGAAGGGAAGGAGCAGTACCGGTATGGTAAGCCCACACATAAAGCCCGTCTTTGTTCCTGTGACGTCTATCGAGGGTTTTCGTCTTGAGATAGTAGGGTGCCGTGATATTGTCTGCTCGCTTGCTGAGGGCGGGCGAGGGAACAGAGATAGCCAGAGCTGGAGCGAGGATTGATGAGAGTAAAAGGGGGAAGGAGAGAAACGCAGCGGTGAGCTTCATTGTAAATGTAGATTGAGAAGATTGTCAAGAATTAGAGGTACGTTTTATGAATGACAGAGGTTCCAGCACATGAAGAGACAACAAGAGGAAGCGTTGCAGCGAAGGTCTTATATATTGCTATTTTGCAAAGCGCACAAAATGAGAGAGGAAATCCTACAGTTACATTAGCACAAGTCATCATGAGAAGAGGGACTGTCCTTTGCGACTGGGGTTCTACACTTTTGCCCCTCATGCATAGTTTGCGATTGTCCTTCTGCACCGAATACGAGTCCAATGACGAAATGAAAAAACCACCAACCGTGTTCGAAGTGGTGGTGACACAAGTGGCTCCCCAGAGCATGTTCAGCAGACCTTCCCCACATTCAAAGCTGTTAGTCACGCATGCGATGCACGTACCCGTCCCGGGGTGGCATAATTTTACGAGAGGTGACGTCTCACTGTCGTATCCCCCAGAAAACACAGAGACCCATGATGCGCGGCCTGTGTACTTGAAGAGGAAGTATTTCGGAGGAGCAATGCATGACGCTGAGACCAAAGCTTTCGCAGAAGATGTACAGGAAGTGTATTGATCAAACTCTTCCACGCTATTGGATAGTGAATACGAGACATTACAAGACATGTATACACGAAGAGCAACTTACTGTCCCCAGGTTTCTACCACCTGGTCCTATTCACTCACTCTGAGCCCTCCTTTTTCTTGAACATGACCATCAATCCATTACTCTGCCGACTGGGTAAGGGGTTGAACACATCATATACCGTATCAATATCCCTCGCCCTCACGGTATTGTACAGTTCCATGTCTCTCCCAAATCTGCGAAACATATTCGCTAACGTCGTCAAGAGTTCCGCTTTCGCGAGCTCCATGCCAACACATTGCCGGCTGCCACGTCCAAAGGCAACCATATACTTGAAAGGTGGGTTCGGACCTTGCCAACGTGAAGGATCAAATTTGTAGGGTTCAGGGAAAATTCGCGGGTTGTCGTGGATGTGGACTGTAGACATGCCGATAGGGGTGCCCGGGGAATTGCATAATCTTTGTATTGGACGACTTGGTTTGGGAAGATGCGTTGAAGGCGATGTGAATTTCCATAATAGATCCGAAGGGTCTCCTGCATTATGGCTTTGAGATAAGGTAATTGCTCTAGATGACGGAGAGTGGGTGGGCTGCCTGGATCTGGGATGCTAGTTATCAACTCAGCCATCAGCTTTTCGTGGATCGGGGGATTGGCGAGGATATGGTAGGTAGCTGCTTTGAGCGCGTGCGCGGTCGTGAGAGTACCTGCGCCAATGGCGATCTGGGCTTCGGCTTTGATTCTTTCAGGGCGTTTCTCGGATTCGGGGAGGGTAGGCGAGTTCATAAAGGTCTCCATCATAGATGGGCGGCCTGTCTCCTTGTAGTTGGGATTGTCTCGCTGTTTGCTGATAGCGATGGATTGCTGGAGCAGGACTCCTTGGCTCTGGAGAACGAGGTACATTTCTGGACTCGTGTACTTAGTAACCCACGTGGGCATGGCGTCGAGAACCGGGTAGAGCCAACCAAACTGCTTAAGCAGGTGGCTAAAGCTAGATAAGGTCATCCAGGCTTCGTAGTGTTCAGAGTCAAACTCGGGTTTGTCGAGAAGATTGTAGCCTTCGGGAAAGCTATAATCGGAGATGATATCTGTAGTCACACAAGCGAAGGCATGCGTCATTACTACGGGCTTTCCAGCGCTCTGATACTCTGCCAATCTCATACACAACTTATCTACGACTTTCTGGATAAGCAGTGGCTGTAGACGTGTGACTGATTGCTTGGAGAAAAAGGGGCTCCAGGGCTCGCGGCGTTGACGATGCTTGTCGTGATCTAAGGTATCGAAGGCGGAGACATCCTGCTGGCCAAACATGCGCATCTACATAGGCCTCAGTAGGGTCTTTGTAGGATGAACCTGCTCTGTAACTCACCGACCAATACCATTTGTCAGTCTTTGCTTTGCTTGCTCCCACGTATATCTCATCGTAGAATTCTGGATCGTTGATGTGGACTTCGTGAGGGTTGATCCTGATGATAGGACCTGACATGCATCAATTAATTCATCGTCTCTGGTATTGTCCAGGGGCAGTTCTCACCGTATTTCTCATGATACTCTAATAGCTTCCACGTATACTTACCCCCAAGAAAGACATCGTAGTAGAACTCATTCCAGAAGGTCAGTGCCGCAAAGCGTGGGCCTGGAATGTGGGCAACAGGTGACAGGTATAGCCGCCATATCGCCCCATAGAGCGTATAGGCCGTGAGCCCTACAGCGACGAGCTTCAATCCATTCCCAAAGTTAGCCGATATTTCAAATGGTTGAGAGCCATGAAGCGACATGATCTATTTCATTCCAACAATACTCGACTTCACCATGAATGATCGAGAGAAAAGAGGGTCTTACTTATTGTACTCCGAGATCTCTTGCGGGGAAAAGGTTGACTAGGAGGATGCGGCTTGCATTCTGATCACCGCGCTATAAAATCCCAATGGTACCTAGACAGAAGTCTATGGTGAAGTGTGTGAACAAGCTAGGTCTGCATGTGCGGCATGGGAGTGCCAATCAGGCCGCTAGTCTGAAAGCACTGTCTTGACTTGGTTTTAGTGTCGTGGACAGACTATTTGGTACGAGGATAGCGTTGGATGCCTTGCATTAGAGTAGAACTCGGCGTTTCGAGCCATCAATTAACAGCTCCTGGAACGTTTCTGCGCTATGGAGAGAAAATGGGTGACAACCATTGCATTGCTCTGAAATCTCGTTGTTCTCGTAAGATGAGATATGAAGCAAATTTATGTGCGGGTGTCAAGGCGCTAAATCCATTTAGCACTAGATCCTAACTGGCAGCTAGACCCTCTGCGAAGACTGTTCTTTCCGACAGTAAGCCTAGTTCGAGTTAGTAGTAGTTATATTCTCTTGCTTTGCTCTAATTACCGAAGATGATTTCTCCCTTTCCTTTTATCCTCGTTGTTTTTGACAATATATATTAAAATTAGATTGATCTTAGCAATAATTCCTCAAAGCACCGCTTGAAGGAAAGCCCGACAGGTTCCGTGGCACAATTGGTTAGCGCGTCGTGCTAATAAGTCTCTACTTGACAACGCGAAGGTTGAGGGTTCAATCCCCTCCGGGACCACAGTTTTGCCTTTTTGTTGAAAGGATGGTCAATTGAGCTTCATAGTTTGCGACAGCATTGGAAATTTGGCTATACTGGAAAATGGCTGCGTTGTTGGGCGCTTGGGCGGGTTTTGCGCGGCAACTTTAACCTTCCGGGATCGTTTTCCGAGAGCCGATTCCGAGGTTGCACAAGATCTCGTGCTAGCTCACGACTGGCGCGCCCTAATGTACCCAAGCCTAGGTTGGGGATGGATTTCCGTACGGTCACGAAGGTCTGGTCGAGGCAGATCAAAGATCAGGCAGCATAGCAGAAGCGTTACATTCAATCACGGCAAATACACAAATTTCGCTTTGATCAGATCAACTGGCATTCATTTGACTTGTTCAATAATTCCTAGGCCCTGACCGTCAAGCCGTAGGGACAGTAACGAAGGTTCATAAAGCAACTTCTTGACTCAATGCTCTTCCGATTGAGAGAGCAGCAGAAATCGTGAATTGACTGAGCGATATATGAGACACTGAGATGTCTTGTGTGCTCCTAATTTCAGTGATTTGTTTGACTTTTCAAGTTTCTAACAAAATTTATTAAAATCTGTAGCATCATCGCTGAAAAGATTTCATGATCTCATTGATCAAAGTCATTTGGTCAACGCTGCCAGTACGTGCACATCCCATTCCGGTACGCGCACATCTCACTTCGGTACGTGCACATCCCGTCTTTGTTCTCGAGATTATACCAACATTCTAGGCCTTGATGTTTTCTTTCAAGCGGCTACATATTGGATCATAATAGCATTTGAAATCTGATTCTTGTAGGATTTAGCAAGCGGATTCAATAAGCAGTATTTTTTCTTCGCTGATCTTGATCACATATTTAGAAATATTCTTATTCATTCAGAAAACTCTGTGTTGACGTATTATTGAAATTGAGACGATTCGTCGATATTCTATTGTGAGGACGACTGTTAATGAATTCAAATTACAGTGGCTCGAGTATGACAGAACAAAGGTTATTGCTGTAACATTGAATTCATCATGACTAGTCACTCTATCGCATTAAACCGCAATCTCTGACTTCAGCATTATTCGCGATATTTGTTCCGAACCAGTTCGTGCGCTAAAACCGTTTCTTGTTTGCATTTTACTACCTCTCCTACTACACCTAGTCGCTTTTTCCCGACGTTGGTAGTATCTAGATACCTGTACGATGTTACTTTAGCGACGTGGACGCTGCTCATTCGATGATTTACACGAATGTCGCATCTTCTACCTGCATCGACTGCCATTCACCCGACTGTGGTCGCAGTTAGGGCGATGTGGTAGCGATACAGGGCCTCGGGTCTTATCTGTTCGTTGTGTTTGAGTTTTCTACCTGTAAATTTCGACGTCTGAACCCAACTGCAAATTGCCGATCTTGGGTGCGTTTAGGTAGCTTTGGTGGATACAGCCATGCTTTGGGCGACAAGATCACAGCCATAATTCTCTTTGTTCGTATTGTGGACGTCGACCGCTGCCATGTCAGAAAATTCTAGCATCTCGGTGACTGACTCGATAGGGCACAATTCTGCTTATGTCTCATCACGAAACAAAAGAAGGCTATCAGCTGAGGTAGAGCAAAATTCCAGAGTATGTTTCATACATCATGATTGTCCTCTGTTTCCCTGACATTATGGCATGGTCTCATTAGACGAGAATGACAAGGAACAGAAAGTCCACGAGAACTTTTAGTGTCAGGCCGCAAGATGAACTCTAAGGTCATCCTGTCGGTGTCTGATTACCTTTCCGTCCTGTGGCCTCCTTGTGTAAATTGGCGTAATCCTGACGTTGAATTTTGGCGTTACTGGACCGAATCATTATCTTGCAAGAGGGTGGTGCAACTTTTTAGCCTTCATCTTCAACAAATCCGGGGACCACGATCAATGCGAACAGGTGGGAACCCGAGTGAGGGCTCACAACATTGCCATGGCCTCCTTCATATTGTTGGAATCATTTTCGCACCCGGGTTGGCAAATGATAGGCGTGTCCAATCACCAACGAATCGACAACGCAAGAAAGCAAACCTTCTTCGGTTGTATCATATGGTCTGGTGTGGTGCAGCTTTATTTATCATTCTTCGCCACCAACTTTCTCATCATGACAAGACGTGTACCCGCCCTCGGCACAAAGCCTTGGAAGATGACATGAAGAAAACATCATCTTCCGATTTCGTCCTAAGTCGGATAATTGCAGGTCTGTCGACGTATCCCATTTCGCACCACTAGTACCAGGCTATGGGATAGTCCATAGTTGGGCAAGCCGTGACTTGGAGGATCTGAGATATATCCCATGGGCTGGCACGGAGTGGCTCACTCGCCTTGGCACCCCTCCTCCCACCAAACTCTCTGATATTAAATTCAACTATACAACAACAATAACGCTTTGAATTGCATCAATATGCTCATTTCAACACCACTTATTTTTACACAGATGTATTTGATAGAACGTGCATTTATATTGACTTCGTGAAGTTCGTAATCGTTGATTTTCGTTCATCTTACTGTTGATCGAAAGCTATCTCAACGATTTGCGTCTGTTAATTCGATTTTGACTAAATCTTCGAACAATAATGCAAACTTCGCAGGCTTTTATAACGATCTTCAATTATGTGTATTTCGACATGAGTCATTGCTGAGAAAATGGATTTTCTTCGCTTGTTTCGTGACGATAGACTCGTTGACGACGTGATCTAAATCGTTCGATACGGGATTACGATCTATAGTTAATCGCATACAACGTGCGATTATTATTGAAGCAGTGTTGTGATTTGTATGGTGACTCGGGTGGTTGATGTTTTGGTGGTGAATCTGACGAGTAAATCTGACGAGTGAATCTGACGAGTGAATCGTGCCAGCCCATGGGATATTTCCGTGCCAGCCCATGGGATACTGACTGGGACCGCCTCAATTGTCAAAGCAAGGTAACTGAACGCCATGCAGTCAGCTAGTAAGACCAAGGAGGTAGGTCAACCAACACTTGGGCGGCATCGGAAACACTGACGTATCTCTAGCCTGTTGGCATCACTTGCCAAATCCTGCGGGACCAGACCCCAGACCCCAAGGATCCAAAGCAACGCAAATTGCTCAAGACTAAGGCGTAAGACTTTCTGCAAACTGCCCGATACCAGTCACTGGATTGGTTCTAACATCCGATAGAGGTGATTATGGAGTCATCTATGAAAGATCATCTGGTCAGGTCAATGTCAGTCTATACCGCCGTGATCCTCCAGTCAACGGCTGGATCGCGACCAGATATGTCAAGGAAGGGTATTGGCTTTATGTTCGCCCGACGCTGGCAATGCTGATCCGTTGGTAGAGTGCCTCAGGATAAACCGGTAACCTTCGTTACTTTGAATCCGGAAAACAAGGCGATGGATATTACCAAGGTGGCTAGCAACAGCAACTCCAAGATAGGCAAGGTTCTGTCGGCGGTTCTCCTCAGTCTCAGGAACTTCGAACGTCACGATCGCTTGAAGACCGAAGATGTGGTATTCTTGCGGAGTGATGACCGGATCTTGACGCTAGCGAACAGAGCAATTCAAGAAATGCCATCAGACGTTGAGGCCGTCCTTTCCAATCCTCAATCCACAATCGAGGACTTCTCCAGACTCACTCAAGCACAGACCAATGATCATGGTGACGCTACCTACCTCATCTTCTATCAGCATGATAGCAAAGGTTTAGGTTTTTACGTGGGAACCACTGGTAATTATCGCCTAGCTCTTCTTTGCCTTTTTGAAACCTTGGCAGTGAGGTCTCAGATACGTTGTGAGAGCGATCTGTTTGAAAAGCCCGATTTACACATTCTCCAGAACGTGACGCTGACTCCGAGAATCATGAACAGGTGATCTGGCGCAGAGAATATCCGGTCATAACTACAAGATATCCTCCGGTGTAGACGCCAAGAGTCCACACTATAGTTTTGCTAGCAAGGCTCGAGCGGTCTTTCGGATACCCTTGACTAGAACACAAGGCATACTTTACCGGCGGTTACTAGAGCAAGCTTTCTTCTTGATATTCGGTACATACGACGAGCATCTCCTGACACTCCAGGATGAGCCCAGTGAGGAAGATGCACTTCACCAGGAGTACTATCACCGAGCAGACGCCATAGAATTCCATTCAAATGCTCAGAGCGCATTTGAGTCTCTTGGATGGGTGCCGATATGCAGTCGACTGGGTGCGAAAGGGTTGAATTACAACTCGCCGATGACTGAATCGTTACAACATGGAGAAAAACCAATCTGGGTAGGTCAGCACTTCCTTGTCGGGTAGACTGTCAATTACCAAATAAGTCCCTTGCATTGGCCACTCCATCGGAAGTAACATGTAAAGCACTTCGAGAACAAGCACTTACTCTCGCACCATTACACATTGCGCAGGTAGCGAACAATGATTAGGCGATTGTGCAGGCTTCTGTCGCTAACACTTACTTACAACAGGTCAAGATGTCTGTACCGGAGCATAACATGTTAATCTTTAGACGTCCCATCATGAAGATTGTCAACGACTTCCTACCTTTCTCTGGACAGATGTTCAGCTTTCTTGCACCTACTCAAGTCAGGAAGCTTGATGTTACTCATGCTTACTTTTCCGTCGAGGTCATGACCAACAATCAACCGCATCCTTCTCCATATGCCCGACTTGAAAGTGTGGGCCCGTACTCAAATTGGCTCAAGACGCACGAACTGGGAATGGCAATCCAATATCAGCGGCCAGATAATGGGACATGGGAGAAGGTTTATTATCAAATGCGTCAAAATTTCAACAAGAGTACAGAGCACTGCGCCCGGGTTGGATACGAGAAGGCTATGATGGTGTATACTCAGGTAATGCAGATCGAATGGATCAATCCGCCAGCTTTCATGAACACCATCGTCACAGCCCAGGCTCTTCGTATCAAAGAACTGTCTTTCGACGTACTCAACCGGGTCATCACTGTCCAAAATTCGCCCATGTCAAAGCCTAAGCCAAGTCCAACGCTAAGATCAAGGGCCGATATCACTGCAGAGCTAGCCGCGGCAGGATTGCGGATTGCCAACTCGTTTCCCTCCAGAGAGGAGCCTCGTCGATACCGGTGCGACTTGTGCGTATTGAATCATCGCGATCACAATCGTCGTCCCGATTGCGGACCCAATCTTGGAAGTCCAGATCCAGCTACTGGGTCGACTGATTGTACGACTTGCTCGAGCTTAAATCGTCCATGCACAAGAACATTTGCAGTAGAGCTGAAGGGTCATACTGCATATGTTGCTTATGGCAGGCCTCCAGTGAACAATACTTATTACACCACATATCCGCTCCAAATTAATGAATTTGGTGGATACGGTGGAGAGTCAGATGACGGAGGTGAGGAGCTCCGTGAGGCTCTGCAACGAACGCAAGGTGGAGACTATGATGAAGCTGCTGGCGAGTAATAGAGAGGGGCATGTTGGAGCATTAAGGGTCGATAACGACAATAATGCGAGAATCATTCATGTAGCTCATGGGAAATCAATATTATCATGATGAATCCGCTATTTCCCTCCTTGTAGGTGCTCATGATGTGCATCGGAGCTCGCGACATACATGATCCCCGAGCATGAAAATGTCAAGCGGAGGCTCTGGGCGACAGTGTGGTACAGCCATTTACGGATTGCGGCACCGGGGAAATCTTCAAGCTAGAGAGGTACGTGTATCATCCTGTCTTCGATCAAGAGTCCTGACCACATATAGAGGGTTTCGATCCATTCTGGCTCTGGAGGTCTCGGCATTACAGCTATACATGTCGCGAAGCTGGTAGGAGCAAATGTGAGATTTCGTGCAGAAATCGTAGGCATGGGAGCTAAAGCCCGAATCAGGTTCACGCCACAGCAGCTACTTCTGAGCAACGCGATTTCCCGGCCAACAGCTTTGGATTAGACCCAGCTCAGATATACAGTTCCCGGAATTCTTCCTTCTTGGAAGGTGTCCTTGAGTCTACAGCAGGGCGAGGAGTAGATGTGGTCCTCAATTCGCTGACGGGCGACTTGTTGCAGGACAGCTGGACAGCCTGTGCCGAGTTCGGCCGATTCATCGAGGTTGGCAAAAAGGACCTCCTTGACGCTGGGAACTTATGCATGAAGCCTTTCTTGATAGCAACCACATTCACGGCTTTTGACTTGACGAGTCTGTATTATTCATCTGAAATGAGTCTACGTAAACTCTGGTCCAGGTGAGTAACTAGAAGCTGAGATTGTAGGCGTCTTGATTGCTAAGATTGGTTTCTAGCCTCATGAGTAATGTTCTCGAGCTCTACAGATCAGATCAAATCCCGGAAATTCAACCTCTCGAGGTATATGACATTTCACAAATCGAACACGCGTTTCGAAGATTTCGAACCAGATCTCGCATGGGTAAGATCGCAATATCCATAGAGAACCCAGATACGCAAATCAAGGTCAGCTCGTCGAGCATCAAGTTTCGTTCATCTGACTCACGGCCTTAGGTCTTACCCTCGAGACATAATACACAGTTCCCTAGAGACCTTACATATCTCCTCATTGGCTGCTTGGGCGGGCTTGGAGGATCCATTGCCAAATGGATGGTCTCGAGAGGCGCCAATAAACTTGTATTTCTGGGACGGTCTGGAAGAGAGCGGCCAGCTGCGAGGCGCTTGGTCGACGATTTGGAAGCTATGGGAGCTACCGTCACCGTCGTCAAGGGCGATGTGGTCAACTTTAGTGATGTGCAACGATCTCTTGACTGTATACCTGGGATACTTGGTGGGGTAGTGCAAGCGGCCATGGGCCTTGATGTGAGCCTCCAAACCACACCGTGTCTATACAACAAACTAATTTATTGTGAAATCGGAGGCACATTTACCAGTATGAGCGAAGCTTCATGGCACAAGAGTATCGATCCGAAACTGAGAGGGACATGGAATATTCACAATGCCATTTCGAAGAGGGAGGCTGATCGGAGATTGGACTTCTTTTTGATGACAAGCTCAATTTCCGGAAGTGTAGGGACTGCAACGGAGAGCAATTACTGCTCGGCCACCTCCTTTCTCGATGCATTCGCGAGGTTTCGTAGATCTCACGGATTACGAGCCACCTCCTTAGGTTTAGGCATGATATCAGAAGTTGGCTACCTCCACGAAAACCCCGAAATTGAAGATCTACTCCTTCGCAAAGGTATCCAAGCGATCAATCAGGAAGAATTCCTCCAAATCCTGGATCTTGCGTTGTCTCACGAAGAGAGTAGCACAGCCGAGTTTTATTTTGATCCACTGGCAGCAAGCCACATCCTTACCGGTCTTGAGCCGCACGGACTCGGAAGGCTTAGGGACTTAGGCTTCGAAGTTGACAATCTCGCCCTAGAAGACCCACGTGCATCACTGCTCGTCAGTGCAGCCGGTGGTAACAAACATACATCCGAGGTATCGAGACTGAACAACAGCTCTCACTCCACTGAGCTCACTTCTGCCCTTCGAAAATGCGATGGCTCGCTCCAAAACGCAATCCATGATCTTACAGCCAAGCGCTTTTCCAACCTTACACTTATGCCGTTGGCAAATGTGGATATGGAAAAACATCTTGCAGCCTACGGTATGGACAGCATGCTGGCGGCTGAATTTCGCACCTGGATATTTCGCGTTTTCAAAATCGATGTCCCTTTTTTGGAGCTGATGTCTGCGACGGTGAGTCTCGCAGCATTAGTCGAGAACATCAAGACCAAAATCAAGGCCTTAGCAGAATGACCTAAAGCTCGATATGGGCTATTGCGGTGTGGCTGGGGTGATACGGACGTGAGTCAGGTAGGAGAAGATATCTAGGGGAGGTGTTGGGCTTGGGTATAGATGAGATGAGATGAGACATCAATGATGCATGGTGGAAGGTCTGTGGGACGCATGACGTCAGCATTTACTAAGTGAAAGCTTTCGAACTTGCTGGATATTCATGCAACCGGATTTCGTACTGAAGGTAAATTCGTCATCTTCCCTCCTTTACGCCAATGCTGCGTACTTCCTTCACTGCTGTGTACAAAAACTTGGTATTTTGGGCGTGGCCGGCCTGTAGGCGGCCCCCGCTGAGCAAAGTGTCCCAGCAGAGCAGCTTTCAGAGCCTAGCTACTTCCCCTGCCTCTGCGACTGGGTTATGGAGCGAAGAACCTCTAGATAAGAGAAGAAAAGGCTTTCAAAGGAAGTGAAAACGCCGAAGGAGGCTGAAAACAAGGCGTGGGTGGGCGGGAAAAGAAGAGAATGAATGGGGCATTATTGACCTCCTGTTTAACTAGGAGGTCAGCCCCTCAAGCCCTTTTCATGTCGTCATCCCTGCATTAGCACCCATGTCTAGCTTGGAGTATTGACTGCATCTCTGGAACACCTCGCTATTTTTCTCACAGCAGTGTCTTTCTTCGTTGACATTGGTCACATAACCAAGAAAACGCTGCAGTCGATATTCTATCGTGAGAACGACTGTTAATGAGTTCATGTTACAGTGGCTCGAGCATGGCAGAACAAGCGTCTTTGCTGTAACACTGGACTCACCGTGGCTAGCCACTTTATCGCATCATACCGCAGTGCCTGACTTCGGTTTTCCCTACGATATCTGATCGACATTAGCATACCTTACTAAAACCGAAGCGTTCCTTTTGTTGGCATCATCTAAAGACATTGTCAGAGCAGAACTTTTCTACGAGTACTTGTCAAGGAAACGACTTTGAAACCCTCCATTCTTATCTTATTTTTTTCATTTCTTCCAAAAGTGCCAACTGCGGGGCACGTCACGCTTCTAGTACTCTTGCCCAATGGTTCTCTCGTTCTCGAACTGCCTGGCACTTTTTTTGTTGGAGTTTAGGCCACAAGCAGCGCCAAGACTTGAAAATTGATATGGACTGAATCATTCTGAATATATGCAGATTTTATGAACCTACAAATATGACCTCGCAATCATTGCTCTATACTCTACGGCTCGTTCACTGTGCTGCCAATCCGCTTGTCGACATCGAAGTACTAATGTCTATTCTTGTGCTTTTGCCGCACCTTGACAGCCGACAACGCGCAACGAGCAAGCGATCCGCTCATTCCTCGTCATCATACAAGACCTCACGAGATGCGGCTCTTTCCAACATTAACGAGTGAATTCACTACCTCATCATGCATCGTTTTGGCGTCCTCACACACCTCTCTTGGCTCACAAGCCTTCTCACCATCACTCGGATAGCCTCCTCAGCTCTACTACCTGCAACCCCAAACACCAGCTTCGCAACATCAGACGGCTCAACTTTACCATTGAACGAGAGCTCGATACCATTCTTGAGCAATAATCTCACTGTCGCCCCAGGCGTCGTAGACTGCAACAGCGGTCGTTACGGCACCGACCTCTCGCGCTCGAGCTGCATCGACGCCTTGCAAAGTCTCCCCTCCGGCACGACCCTTCGCACATTCGGAGAACGGGGTAGAGGCGCCTTTAGAGAGCCGCTGCCCCGTCGGTATCTTTCTGCTGATGGGAAATGTGCTATTGATATCAGCAATACCCGAAACCGGGCCTATGATGACTCGGCAACGGACAAGCAGATGAAGGATGCGGCGCAGAGGGTTGTGGAGAGGTGTGTGTTGAGAGGGAGCCATTTGGCGAGGTATACGCCTATTGGAGGCGTTATAAGTAGGCTCGGTATGTCTTATTCTCCATCCGTCCCGAATAATGCTATCCGTGGTCAAATCCATTCTTTGCCATGGAGTGGCAGGTTTTGAAGCGGATTGCACTCCCGTCTCCGGAGTTGCTCACGTTCCTGACGCCAACACTGGTGCCATGACTTCTGGAAAAGCTATCTAACCTTCTTGAATATTTGGAAATTCAATCCTCCTTGGCACAGTACCGAGGCATGCAATAAGCTCTTCTATCCGGATCATTTTCGATACTTGCAGGGTCACGAACCAAGATCTGATGGTTGGATCTAGGAGTCCATGGTAACCTCGTAGCAACGGTGAAAGCATACAAGCCTAGAGTCATGTGCACCCCACAGAAGGTCACCGACGATGCAGGCGCGTGCCAGAATCTGCTTGCTGGTCTCCGAGTCGAGTACAACTGGGCTACGTTTGGGAAGCAGGGTGTTCGGGAAGCAACGTGGAATATTCCGCCAGCGGGTTTGAAAGATAGAGATGGTAAGTCTTTCCGTCTGACACGATTCCCCTTCCCTCTCCGCTATCTTTCCTTAAGGCTTCACCATTTCTCTGGTTATATGGTTCGAGAGCGAACATGGTAGCTGATGGTGACTGTGAGCTTCTAGGAACTGGGTACTGTGTATCCACCGTCAATTTCGTAGAGGGAGGCGACATCGAGAAGGCAAGATGGTTCGATATTTGGGCCGCTGCTGTCGCCGTGAAAAGGATGTGTGTCAGGAAGGGGAATGCAGGGATCGCTTTTGGTCTTGGTACGTGTTCCTCGTCCTAATGCCTTTCTACATTCATCTTTTTCTCCGAATATCTTGCCAATTTAGCTGACTTGAACACCAGGTCAAGAAGGCATGTTGAGCGTGCATTTAGGTAGAACATGAGTGTGCGTTTACAGCGTAGTTAGAGGCAAAAAGTAATCTCCTCAGGTGCATATAGCCCTTGGGCAAGGCGGCAGACACATTGTGTAATCCGTAGACCTGGAATCTTGCGTGAGTACGAGCAGGCTACACGACTTACTAACCTTGATACTAGGAAACCATGTCTACAAAGCAATTGCGCACTGTTCCCCGCATCTCAGCCAAGCGTGGTGTCTGATCACCCGCCATGTGCGAACTTCCTGCGTGTCAAATGATCCTGTATACCCTTTTCCTAAGTCTAGGATAGCGACTCCCAAACTCCACAGATCACAAGGTCGGGCATTCGGCACCATATCTAGTCATGGACGAATGTAAATGACGGTATTTGACATTGGGTGCAAGTGGCTGAGGGCATCACGCTTATATATGCTTGCCGTGATAATGCAGCTCTCGCATATTTGCGGCAACGCGGTTCTATGCAGGTGAGCAGGGTCTTATCACACCCCTTCTACATAAGAGTATGTAAGCCAACGGAAAATTCACTAGTTCTTTGATAACGAACTATTCCGCTAAGATATTATCACCAGATTTGAAAGACTTTAGGCCCTTATATCCCGAACCCCTGGTCTATTCAATAAGTCCGATATTTGCGTCGCAGGACGGTGATCGAAACTAAAAGCGCAGCTTTGAGCGCTTGCGCATGGCAGCTTGTGTGCTATTGCAGTCGTATCAATATATTTCGGAAGTTTGAGGCCGGACCTCGAACAATGCAGTCATGGAGTGTCTACATGACTTTTCTTTACTTCCTGACCATTATACCGTCGAGTATCCAGATAAATCCAGCAATCGAGCCGATGGAGAACCACTCCGTCGTAAAAGCTCGACACGATCTAAGCCCCTCCGCTGAGGACCACCTTCGCAGACTTACACCCCGACAACCGATGCTATTAGGAGACCTAAATTGGAACGTCATAGGATACCAAGCCCCTGTTATATTTCCCCTACTGTTGGCCGGTACAGTTGCCTCGCTCGGGGCAATTAGGTGTCTAGTGATGGTGTACAACACCATATTGGATTGGTCGTTGGATACCTGGGCATCTCATACGCTAAAAAATCAGGTTGTCATCGAAGCTGGAAGCCTGAGGTGGGAGTTTGGATGTACCGTCAACCCTATGCCCCAGAGTTTCATCGAGGAATATACGAAAAGCAAGCTTGATGCCGTGAATAGAGGCTTTGCACCGCTGTTTGCGAAGGAGTGGTGGTTTATGAAGAGCGATAAGACGAGGTATTGTTATGCTGGTATGAGAGTTGGAAGAGAGGATGAGATGATTGTGCCGCCAAATTCTACAGTGCGTGGATTGTGATATGAATGCGCTAGTCTCGGTCAACTTTTAGAGCAAGCGATGAAAGCCCATGCTATAAGACACAGGCCCAGTCAATGCAGAGACTATGACTATCTTCGAGGATATACGGAGGAAGTCGGCAATCCTAGCGATCTTGATAGTGGCGGGAAAATCGGAAAGTCAAAGTAGAGTCGGTTGGATTGTGACGACTGATCAAAACGTAACCGCAAGAAACCGAAGCCTACAAGATCGAAAATTAGAGAATAGTACATGTTATCTTCTGCATTCTACTTGTGGACTGTATCGCAGCAAGCTTATATTCCTCAATTTCGAATGCTTGCTTGACAACGTTTCGGGACCCATAGTCGCATGAAATGAGGTTAGTTATTTGCAATTGCTGGATGCCTCCTCAGGATCCTATCTCACTAGAGAATCTTAGGAGTGACAGACAGATGAGATACGCATGTCATGATATCTTGCCAAGTCGTCTCTTCTTGACATTTATATCCGTTGGATTGGAAATGGTCCTTGATAAGAAACACTTGAATTCATCGGGAAGATATCTTTTACCCAGCAAATTCCCGATATGACCTCATCGTATTCGTACTTTTCCAATCTGTACATAATGTAAAACTGCTAGATACTTCCAACTCTCATCAATTGCTCCTGCAAATTATTTTCGCTCTTGTGCAAATTTTACAGGATCATCGTATCTTGCTTTTCCTTCCTTCAGGAATCGAGCTGGCGTTGACTATTACTCGGTCAATTGGTGTTTTGTGGAGTACTATAGCCTTCGAGCTACGTTCACACGAAGAATTGCTTACTCAAGAAAGTGCTATACTAGTGTATGAGATGGCTGCGACGTATAGATACTACGTACTACCCTGAAGTGACCAATTTATGGTTGCACAAACCAGCGCTCCGACCCGCCCCGCATCCGACTTCCGATTGAAACTAGAGCTTACTAAGTCTATTAATAGCTCTGCTTCACGAACTCTTTCGGGACATATCGTGCACTCCAGATCGATCTCACCTGCAGATGGTACCAGAAGCCATACCAGTTGCAGACTATGGCTTGAGTAATGAGCCGAGGTTCATCAAACTCGAGAGAGAAACAATACACTTAGCTGCGCAAAGTATGTCTTGGCTGTCAGCATGGCCAAGAGAGCCACCGGTCGTGTTGCAGTCGACACTACATGATGGTTCCAGACGAGGTGAATACCACGATCCATCTACGTATTCGCCTGGGATGCCACTGAAAGTATAATGGTTTTGAGTCACTTATAATACATGCTGTTGATCCTCTCTGTACGTATGCTTATATCACCTCAGCAGCTCCCCTTTGAATTTAATCATCCTACGCGAAACAATAGCGTGCATCCGAAAATTCTGTCTACAAATTTTATTGACTACTGAGCAGCACCGTTTTTGTGTCTGGGTCAGTTTGCGCACGCCGGTCAATTTTGCGACTTGGCACAGTCACAACATATATCAGAACATATAACTCCAATTCTCTTTGAGCAATGATGATCTATACCGCATTACCACAGCGTCGTTTGGCCCTCAAGCTCCTTGCTACCCTGAGATTTCTCACTTTTCAAACGCAGTTTGGAGATCACCAACATCACTCAGTAACTGAAAACGCAACGCAGAAAGCGAACAACGTTGAATCGTCTGATCGGTGCTGGAGCTACAATTTCTACACGCTATGGCTCTTCAACAAGAGCGACCTGAAAACAGTCATTCTACCCACCACAACATTTGCATTCTGCTGCGCATTATTCGAGATCACCAATCAACCCTGCTCCAACCTTCCCGAAGATCTCATCTACATCCTTACACGCCTACCGCACGTCCTGGTATGGACATGGGTAAACCTCCTCATGGAAACCATCGCCAACCAGCGCTTACCGGAATCCATCCTCGAAGACTCAATCAACAAACCTTGGCGCCCATTTCCCTCCAAGCGATTAAACGAGGACAAAGGCCGGCATCTCCTCCTCTGGATGATCCCTGCTATCTTCCTATTCTCGTGGATCATGGGCACGCTGCAAGAAACCGCAGCGTTGGCGGTCCTTTCATGGATGTACAACGACCTCGCCGGCTCGAGTGAAGGCACCTTCATTCGCAACGCACTAAATGCGGCCGGACTATCGTCGCTGTACGCAGGCGCTACGATGGTTGCATTGGGCGAGTCTGGTAACCAAGAGCTGACGGATCAAACCTGGCGTTGGCTTGGCGTCGTTGCTGCGGTCATCATGACCACGGTACAGGTGCAGGATCTACCCGACCGGTGTGGGGATATTGCTCGAGGGAGGAAGACGATGCCGCTTGTTTACGGTGAGGAGCTGACACGCTGGATCACCGCGGTCCCGATTATTGGTTGGTCGTTCGTCTGCCCGATGCTATGGGATGTGGCTGGCGTTGGCTACATTGCCCCGGTGGGCATGGGGGTGCTTTTGGGTATCCGGATCATCGGGTGTAGGTCCATAGCTGCGGATCAGCTGTCTTGGAAGTTGTGGTGCTGGTGGATGGCCATCTTGCTCGTGCTTCCCATTCATGTTTTTTCGATACGGACAAGACTCATTGTACTATGTGACGGAACATGGAGAGGAAATATGGCAACGCATCAACCAGGGGATGAGAATAGTTATTGGAACAAAAAAAAAAAACATACAAAAGCTAAATAAGAGCTTAGATTAATATGAAGTCAAGGGCATGCTAAAATAGGTGGCCTGGAATCGATCATTAACATCAATGATCTCCTCGCCCCACGCTACGCATCCATCTTCACAGCATCAACCACCCAACCCACCCACCCAATCCCCAAAAATCCTACAACCCCCCGCCCTCCATCCTAAATCACAATCTCTCCCAATTCCCCGCAATCTCCCAATCCTCCACCGTCAACACCACAACCATCCGACAAACCGGACAACTATCCCGCTCCATCAGCCACGCAAAAATACACTGATATCCAAAAACATGCCCACACAACACCCTCACCGCCGACTCCCGTGTCGAAGAATTCATGTATTCGTAGCGAGGGAGCATCTGTTCATGACAGATGGCGCAGCTGCGGTCTGAGTGGTGGAGGGTGCAGGCGTCGACTGGCTCGAGGGAGGCGAGGATGAGGGTTTCGCGGGTTGGGGTGGGCATTTTTGGTTGATGGGGATGGGTTGTGGGTTATGGAATTTGTCAAGGGATTTGAGGGACTATGGAGGAAGGGAAGTTGGGTGTGTAGGGGCTTTGAAATACTGGCATCTGAGGGTGATAAAGGCTTTGTTCGGGAAAGTGATGTTGGAAGGGGGATAAAGGAGTGACAAAAAGCGCGTCGAAATGGGTATTGTTCGGAATAAAACACTTTTCTGGTCGCTTATCGACGAGAAAATTCGAACTTTTTTCTTTGTAGGAATTATGATATGTCTTTGTGAGGCGATAGTCTTCGTACAAGTATGGGTTTCGATTCAACATGATTGAAACATTTTTATGAGAGAATTAGCGGATTCGCGAACGGGATATTGAATTAAGGTGCTCAAAAAATACAACCCCAGTGCCATGTGACACTAATGATATCGGAAAAGCGGGCAAAGCGGAAGGCCATATAAGCAATAATGGCGCCCTGAATCTTGGAGCAGTAGTAGAGGCTGGAGATCAAAGCCTACAACTAACCATAGAAGCTAGCGACAAAGAAGTGGGTCATCCTGTCTGATCCACGCCTGAAGTCTGAGCGTATGTAGAGAGTATGAAGCTTTTCAACGATGGGACACGTTTGTGATAGCGGGCCTTTCATATGCGCCCTCTTCGTCGTCAATCAGACGCCTTGACATATATGTTGGCTAAAATTTTAGTCCACTTCATCGGTCCCTGGCTCATCATACTTGACAATTCTCCGAAGACCCATAATATGGATTCGACATAGGCAAGTGCGTCAGGTAGTAGCACAGAAACAGTGCTTCGATGGTAAAAGTCAACAATAGAGGAATAACCACTTCCTTAACTTACCGGCCAAGCCTTATGAGAAAATCACATGGAGAAGTGTTCAGAAAAAGGCCCCAAAAACAGGGAACAACCAAGAGTGCGAAAGTAGAAGGTCAGTACTGGAACCACCCAAACAGTCATCGAAGAGACTGAAAGAGACGAGAGATTACTATCCTCTATTCCCTTCTCGGACACATGCGTAAAGCAGATTAGGCCGTAAGCTATATTTGCTCCTTGTATCTTTTTGATACCGAAAGCTATTGACCCTTTCCCACGTAAGTTATAGAGCATCCTCAGCAATGGTGCGGAGCCTTCTGGTACGGCAATGGTGAAACACGCGCTGCTTTCGAACGCGGGAGGGAAGGATTGAGATCACCGGCATCCCATGGGAGTATCCCATTCCATCACTGCAGAGACGAGGAGTCCAGGTATTCTCAATCATATCGGGAAACCGTTTGATCGTGCTGAAATGGCAAGCCTTTGTCGACCATTCGCCGATCGTAAGGTATCCGCTTTAGGATGGCAAGACTGGTGGTACCGAGGTACGCCTCTTGACTCTTGAATAGTTGGCGATGAAGGTGAAGTTGACCCATGGCTCTTTAGTCTTTAGAGGCGTCAGCCAGATGTCTGGATCTACAATCGACAAACTGCCGAGGGGAGTGGGATCCCAAGTGTGGAATGATGAGATCGCTAAGTGAGACCGAGAGGTCGTGAGGAGGTCTTAAAACGGAATTACGTCCGAACCGCACAAGCACAGATTACCTATTATTATCATTCCTCCTTGAGGGGCGCTTCTAGTATGTACACACCTCCTGAGAGTAAATCCACCCTTTGCTCCAATACGCGCACAACCCAGTGATCAGGGCACCAGGCCATTTTCGTCACGATTCCTAAGATCTTTTCCAATATGTCATCCACGCAATATAAAGATTTCCAGTCGCTCCCTCGCTAAATATCCATACTCTTACATGCTAGTCATCCGAGAGCGAGTACTTGACGCAAGACTCGCCCCTATCGCTGTAGCATCCCTGTTTCAAACGAACCGAGATGATCCGCACTGTTGCTCACTGCATAGACGGGATTTGCTGGAATTCGAAGGTCCTTATGTGAGCCGACAGGCTTTGCTTCGCCAGAGCAAAGCGAGCTGAGGTTGTATGCTGCTATGGCCAGATTTGAACCGTCCGTCGTGCCATCTTCCAGCCGGCGCTGTAATGAATCGGTCGAGCTACTCTCAGGCCATGAGATCGAAGTAGCAAGATCAATAATGGTGCCTTGCAGCGATTGCCACTCCGAAATAACAAACGGCTGCGTCAAGAGGCTCAGCAGTACTGTAGAACGACTCCATGAAGACCTGGTGCAGCCTTGCTCAAAGTGGGCGGCTACATGCTGGAAACGATCTTCAAAGTTGTCGAAATATCTGACACAGAACCCGCAACCTAGTGCTCTTTCAGGGAGTAGACGTGTCCATCGTTGGACTTGCGGCGACTCGAGGCTGAGGCCATGAACTCTGTAATAACGTCAAGGTCAGCTCTTTTTCACCGTAGCTCCACGAAGACCCACCTCAAGTGTTTTGCGAACTTGTCTTTGCGAGAGAACGTCCGATCCTCGGCAGGTTTGTACAGGCACAAGTGCATTTTATGCTCGTTCATGTGGTCAGCACGCGGCTCTCTAACGCCACAAATGACACAAACAGTCCGACCACGGAGAGATATGACGGCTCCCTGGGGTAGACACGTGTATTCCACTTGAGGCACATGTGAGCGTTCATGCCTTTTCCACTCGTGTTTGCTTCTGAAAGTGCTCGAGGAGTCGCAAAATGTGCAGAAGTAGGAGATACTCGAACTTCTTGGCTGATAGGACGTTGGTGATGGACTAAGCCTGCAGGCTCTGGTGCGTGCGGTAGGACACCGTCCACTGACTTTGGTACTGGCGACAGGAGTCTCTTCACTGGAGCTATTCGTTGCATGTGGCGCAAGTTGTACCGGTGTATTTTGGAACGGACTTGGAGAATCAACTTGCGGTGTTGATATTAGACTGGCGACACTTGCCTGAGCGGAATAAAAGTCGGAGCCACCAGGAGAAGTTGACAACGACGAAGGCTGTGGGTCTGAAAATACAAAAGCAGGACAGTGAAGTGATTGTGGCCCATAAATCTGCTCTGAGGGGGCCACCCATGGAGAGGTGTCGGGATCATAGTCCATCATCGTGTTAGTACCTCCTTCAAAACCCTCATCGAACTGTTGGATTGATCTTGGTATATGATCAAGTGGCAGTGATGGGGACGGAGACGTGTCGAAGGCGTCTAACGAGCCTTCACTTGTATTAGCCAAGCAAAGAAAGCCGGCGGGAGGGTAACCATGGGGACGGACCGTGACGAGAAAGCTCAAACCACCTGGCTAGAACATGATCCGGACAATTTCTGAGTACCGACAGAGCTTGTTGTTCTGCCTGAGACGGATACCCGTAATTTGAATTATCGGCGCTTGACACAGCCAACGAATAATCGATTTCTGGCCGCCATTGTTCGGCTATTGAATTTATGCTGTTGCGATAGCTCACTTGCTGACCACAAGTCAATTCGCCTCTACCTGCTGGTGCTGCCATTTCAAAATCTCTACCCACGACCTGGATATCCTCAGAAAGCCTGGCGTGGAGTATTGAGGTTGTAAGTTTAACTTGTTAAGTCCGACCTGGAAGAAAAACGGATAAGGAGGTTGGACTGATGACTTATGTGGCAACGACTCTGTATGCCCAGAAGAAGCATCTTGGCATCAATGGTTTTAAGGCAACCGTAGGTTCATTAAATCCACTAGTGCCTTCATAGGGTAACATTATCTAATGACCTGTAGGACGACAGGATCTGAAGGCTGGAATGCTACGTCACCGTCTGACGATGCCGTAAGGCATCCAGTTTCCAAAGCTTAGACATACATGAAACGCCGTGATAGTGGAGATTGCTTTCTCAGAATAATACAGAAATTGAAGGAAAGACCCACGGTAAGTGTTCTCGGCTTTACAGGACTGACAATAGTAAGCCTCGCTAGTAAGAAAGTACAGGAGATAGAGTACACCGCCATTCGCGGGGAATTTAACGATAGGTTAATATTCTACGAGTAACCGAATGCGAAAGTAAGAGGGATATTACTCTCAGGTAGATCACGTAAGACATCGCTGGGTTTCTTCCATTCGAGCTCTCCTCCCGGACTTTACTGCGGTGTCCTTCGCGAAGCGGGACTTGCCTGTGGAGCATGCATGTAAACGAGCTCTATAAAAAAGAGTCTCACGCGGCAGTCTTTCGTATCAGTGTCAGTATTCTTTTCAGTATGGAAGACTGCCTCACGGTCATAAGTCGTGATGTTTCAAGGCAGTGGTGGTTGCGGTGATGATTACTGATCGTGAAACAAAATAAATGCGGAATTAATCCGCGTACGTACAGCAGACTGATTGGGGCTCTTGTCTTCCGAGTAATCCTTGGTACCTCGTACAACTGCAGCCTGTAAATTCGGTCATGGCTGAGTTGAGTTATCAGGGCAGTGTGTTATCTCTGAAGACCCCCTCCTCCAAAGCCGTCAGCCAGCGTTCGACATCCTTGTACATTCGCAACCGCTCAGAATTATTCGGACGCTTGATACATGCACTGCGCCGCCGAAGAAAATGATAAACTTTCCTGCCAACCGTAACAGCTATTCCGCCGATACGAATATACTGTATGGTGATATTGCCGAGAAGGTCATCACATTGACCGAAGCGATAGCTGGAACGAATATTGACCCACGCGTTCGAAACGCAGGGCTTACATCCACCAGAAGAATGAACACCTAGAATTGCGCCTGCCCTCCCTCCGTTGCTCCGGGACCGACTGGTATTTGCATTGACAGGGATGCAGGCCGATCATTAAGCTGAACATTTCGGCAAATTAGAAGAGACCGAAGAGGGCAAACGGAGGATGATTTAGCAGCATGGCGGAAAGAAAATACACGCGATGGAACACGTGGGTGGATGGATCGTTCGCAGAAGTTGACGCCTTCTGGAGATCCGAGGAAAAGAAGTCTGGTTCACGACTATAACATGAGACGAAGGCCATGTGGAAAGGGATATGATTTGCACGGGTCGCGGAGCGGCAGATATTATTGATGGACTGGAAACAGCCTCAACCCAGTCGCCCCGGATACACCGAACAGACCGAATCTGCAAACGTCTCAGCTATGGCGGCCGCAAAAGCTTGGATCGCAATCCTGAATAACGATATACCCACAGTGCCCCTCTCGGAAATTGCTCGCTAGCTGAGAGGTCCTGTCGGTTACAGGCGACATGTTCCATTCCACACCTTTGAATGACCTGGTGCGTTCACATGGGGGTCGGTCCTCCCCTGTCCCGCAAAATAAAGACCGCATAAAGGTTTGATCAGGTGACCGACTCTTGGGACGAATGGCTGTTGTTGATGAAGGATTCCTAAGCACAAGGCAAAAGTAGGCAAAGCGCCGGCCACGTGTACGGTCTAGGCTTTCCACACCAAGCGCTGGCATTAATGTAATTACCTCATGAAGCTCCACTTTGAGCCCGGTCAGAGCAGCCTATGTGCTACAGGAGCCTAGCCGCTGTTGCAATGACTTTCTCCAAAGCGGAAGTCTATGCAGGAATGTTACGGTGGCATCCTCAAGAGCCCACCTAAGCTTATAAGGCTGACTGCATGTGCTCGTCACTAGCCTCATGGAGCTGCTGTATGCTGCCGTCTGGTACCTCGGTCTATGAGGCTGACTGGCTGCCGGCGAGCCCGAGTCTCGACTCTTAGACCTTCAACATCAGCCCTGTCAGGCTTTGATCTTGTTCGACGTCAGTACCTTATCGATGATTCCCGTCACACGTTGTCACACAGAACCCCTCAAGCATTGTATTTCTCCGGGTTACAGTGGCCTATGACCTCTCAGTCGGTGCACTACAGTCCCTTTGATCTTTCGCCTCTGTTTTACCACCCATGATGACGATGAGACCCATCAGCCGTCTTCTACGGAGGACGTCTCCACCAGGCTTGCAGATGACCTTGCATCTATGTTGTCTAGAAACGGAGAAGGGCAGGTACAGTCATGCGCATCTGACGTGCATATGGAAGCCGGTCAACGCGTACCCCACACTAGATCCCAAATATATATTCCGATATTCATTGCCAAGGCGACGATGATACAAAGCCATAGCAAGCGGCGACCAGTCATCATTGTGGCGATGGGAATACACGCATGATGATTGGGTATCGCTTACCCATTGGCTCCAGCACTAAAAGCTTACAGCCTTGTAGGAGGATTCGTCAAACGTTGACAATTCTGGATGTACCTGGCATGATGTTCGCTGGAATACGAGGAGATGATTGCAATTATGGCAACTTGAAAAAGAGCGGAAAATCCTCGGTATTCGGTAAGCTCTGGATAGCTTTTTTAATAGCCCGTCTGAGAATCAGAGCTGTTCTACAGGCTCAATGGCGACCGATATTATGTACACAAAAGAAGTATGAATGGGAAAAAACACAATGAATTGCGGCACAGCTACGACATTGTGAATTCCATTTACGATGTCACCAGTGGTCAAGCTGCTCGCTTGCAATCAGCACGCTTACCAGCAATTCGTTGCCCCTTTAGGCAAAACCTTCTAAGCAGTGAGCGAAGTGCGCATTCTTTTAGCTTTCATCTTGTCCCGCTCGCACAGATGGTCATTACTTGCGGTTCTGGCAATGACAGAGCTCTCCGTCAGCTTATGATACTTGAAAAGATATCTCTTCAAGGTGACTCAACAATAACTTTTGATACACCTGACGAAACGAAGCATCAGCTACAGGTGTTCTATCGGTTATCGAAGAACGTATATGTGGGACTTGGATCGCAATAAAAAGCTGTAGCAGTAGAGCGGCGGTCACAGAATCTTTTATACAGTCAGCAGCGTGTTGTCGATAGATGCAAAGCACTCAAAGGCTACAGCGAGAATCGAGGGCATCGACCGGCTTCGCGACAGCAGAGAGTCCAGAATTGGATAAACTTGGTATACGTTATCCATCTCTACCCAAAAGCTTATCGTTAATTCTGTTTCTACGGATCTACAACCTCCTCACCAATCGTGATAGCAAATCGATCTCGAGATCGCATCCGAGAGCAAGACCATCTCTCAGCAAAGCGCAATATTCGCGTCTGAGGCTAGGCAAGATGGGGCCGCCATGGTGACTATCGTAGTGCTTACTATGACATTTCTCCCGGCCCCTTCATCTCAAGCGTTCCAAGTAGCAAACTTTTCGCACCCGAGGCCAACCGAGCGGGCAAGTATAGCTTTGTTGCCAGCTGTCTACGGTGGATATACCTAGCATCTGCCATACCATTGACGCTGCTTACCTTCAGTGCTTGAGGGCTAGATCTGGGTTATTGTCTAAGAAATTAGAGGAGAGTCGAAAACGAAAGGTGACTGCTAGGTATTGATCGCGAGAACATCATACATCATCTTCAAGGGTGGACGATACAGAAGTCTGCCTCGTGTACCGTCCTCAAATTTATCGTGAATGAAGTCACGAACAGGATGATTTGCACTTCCCGCCACGCTCATTACAGCTATGCAATCCGCTCAGAACAACTGCTCACAATTACTCTCTTTCCACTTTCCCGACTCTTCACCTTACGACGAGCTGCAATATCGCTCACCGAAGCAAACGTCGAGTGCCAAGGCCATGTAACCCGACTTGCGGAAACCTTGCTTACAGATAAACGTCCCAGATCAATAGAATGTGTACCGCCTAGGAATAGGCAATCGAATTTCCTAAACTCCATCTATTGAGGCACTCAATTCCGCAGAATGCGAGTGCCTTGTTCGAAACTCCGCCTGCTAATGCAGCCTGTATCTATGTGTCTACAATCCGTCCCCCCATGTTGCTAGACACGCTGAGGATTCAATCACAATTTCCAATTCCTTATCACAGTGAGCAATGCTAGCAACCTTTCGAATCCTCAAAGCGTGTCCTGGATATCAGTGCCGTGACGGTCTCCGCATTGATCATACAACTGCACATCAAGTCCCCATCAACTCTCCCGGCATCAGCGCGCCATGAAACGGCCGTTGATAATTCCTCGCTAACTCCCTCCGCACCCTCCACACCCCTTCATATTTCCCGCGCGCAAGATCCTGAGCAGCGGGGACTTGCACGCGTTGGAGCCTTTCGTCCTCCTCGTATGATCTCGTGAAGAAGAGAGGTTTCCAGCTCTCCTTCTCGCTCGCTTCTCGCTTCCTCATCGCTCGCTGCGCCTCTTCGATCCTTGATTTTTCACGCGTAGTGGCTTGCATATCTCCTTTGCTTAGAGCTTCGTGGACTTTCCCCCACGCCTTTCGCGTCTCCCACGGGTCTTGCTCTGCTTCTGGGGGATGGTCATAGGCACGGGCGTTGCGGTGCTCAGATCATAGATCTCGTGAAAAGCGTCATTGCCGCAATCCCGGATCTCGAATTTGCTGCTCCACTGTCCCGACAACGTGTACAAAGGCAGTTCAGGGCCGGTATCACGGTGATAGACTTTCGCACTGACAGAATTCTTCTCACCAGTCCAGAAGCCCTTGCCGCAGAACTCCATCTCGGAAATATAGCCCGAGGACGAAACGATACTATACTTCCCCGCCAGCTCGGGATACAAGTGTCCCGAGAAAAAGCCGACGACTTTGGCATCCAGGATCGGGATCGAATAGTACTCGTCGTATTTATCGATATGCAGCACCGATCGTCCCACCTGCTTGACATTGATGCTGCCATTGAAAGTCATCTGCACCTTCGAAAAGCCCTCGCACTGCACACGGATCAGCTCCAACACCCCTAACCTCCCCAAAAAAACCCACCTGAATCCCATGCTCCTCGTCCCAAAAATAACAAGCCCCGACCGGCGGATGGTGACTAAACCCCTCCCTCAGCACCCCTTCCCTATCCCACAAAATCCAAGGACACAAAACATACCTAACCTGCTCCACAACCAACGCCACCCTCGCCCCCTCATCCACACAGCACCCCACACAAACCTCCCCCAAAAACGGATTAAGCGGCTTCTTCATGCCCAGCTTCGAGCCTTCGCCAACATAGAGCAGCGCCCTTAGCGAAACAACAAACCATTTCAGCACCAGGAGCGCGCGGCGCGCGGGATCGGGCTCCAGGGCCGGCGCGGCGAAGAGGGAGGGGCGCTCGATCCAGCAGGTGGGGAGCTCGGTCATGGATTTTGGGGCGAGGAGGAAGGGTGGGGAGAGGGTGGATGAGAGGTCGCCTTTTATGGTTGTGAGGAGCTGGGGGGGTGTTAGTTTGGGTTTTGGTTTTTGGGGGTGAGGTATCATTTTGGGGGAAGGGGGAAGGGTGCGCACGGATATCAGGTCTTTGAAGCGGGAGCTGGGCTCCGCTGGGGGGGACATGTTGCGTTGTCAGGTATGGAAGAGTCCGCACTGAACATCTCTGATTCTCCTATAATCTTTTTGCGCTTCACTTGCATATGACTTCTTTCAGTTGAGTGTGAATATCGATCGATACCTTAGGTTCCATATGCTTGAAAACTCGTATTCCGTAATCAGCTAATCTATGCCAAGCCTCATTTCATGCAGTGTTGCAGGCCACGTCAGAGTTGATCACGGACCACAAGAGCTTGGAAAGTGCGATTTGAAAGAATGAGTCGACGTTCCTAACGACCGACTACGAGACTACTCAGGCAAGTTATTAAGAATACAAGATCCGCGACCTCGGATGCCATCAATGAGTTCACCGGAAAATTTCCTTAACCAAGTACCCGGATTACGAGGCAACAAGTCTTCCCAGCCGATGCGGACGAAGGCACTTTGGGGCAAGACACGAAGTCAGACACAGTTTCCGATGAGCATATACCCCTGGACAACAGAATACGCTATCCACAGCATCGCAGTTGGTGCCGCATTCTAATGGCAGAAGGGAATTCTAGGACATAGCTTTGTACCTCGCGGCCGTTGCGCTCCCCTTTGAGGCCCCGAGTTTTAGTGAGGTCTTGACCCACGATTACTCAGTGTCATCGGGCTGCACTGAGTGGAAGACTGCTGTGATCATCAATTCCTACGTCCGACCTCTGCACCACCCAGCAAGTATTTCGGCCCTCCGAAAGGTGGCCGCGGTGAGAACTAAGTGGCTTGCAGCGCCCGAAATTGACAGCTCTGTTATCGAAGGGATGATGAATAAGACATGGACGTCTACGCATAGTGGTGAGTGTGAACAGTCAATTCTCCGCACAGGTAGAAATCCCGCTAACGGAGGGAAAGGTCTCTGTTGAAGCCCGCATCTAATATTGGTGAACGCTATTACATTCACCTACCTTGGGGGCCCAAAGTTGTCGATAAAGTCCATGGATCGTATTCGATAGTGTCTTTTAGCGGCGCTTAGCATTATTTCTGCGATGCTGAAGCGATAACGCAGCCCAAAAGTTGTCTTGACTTAAGTGGGCTTGCCGAGCCTGCATGAAGATATATTTATAGTACAAGATACACGATAGAGACGTTGGCAAGCTCGATGGTAAAATGGTAAATTTGTGAACAGCTTGTGCGACTACGTTGAGCGTCAGCGATTTAAAGGGCTACCATTGTCTTGATCAGCCCATCCACTTTACCTTTGTCCTATATATCGGTCGTTAACACATCGAGATTAGCCATCTATTCATAACAAATTACTACGGTAGACGGGTTTTGTTGGCAGGGAAGGGTTTGGTGTCACACGGGTAGAGCATGCCCTCCTATGTCGGCGATGAATGCATGGCCCATGGCTTAACCTGGACAATCTATCCCCTCGACTCCGGCGACGGCCTTATATATATTCTGGTCCAAACAGAGGACAAACGCAAGCTTAGCTATTCAACGCAATGTCCACATCGTTCGTCTCGTTATGATTACCCACTGCGAGTCTGAGAAATTATGACATTCCGACAATAGCAGGGTCCCCGTGCACGATACAATTGTGGTTACGTAGCTTCACTGGATGTACGTGATTCCCCATGTGCTGCGCTGGCTCACCCAACCAGTAGCGAACGCACTCTCCACAGGTCCAACACCCGTATATTTGACGAAGATTGACGAAGGAAAGTTTTCAGCACGGTAGACTGAGATGCCACTTAGTAGGGTGGATTTCGATACAGAACTTGGACCTCGAGGTTAGCTTTGAGTCTATTGACACGAGAATTAAGAGAGGAAGAATCCGTGATGGCGAGTCGCTTGTTCCAGAGCATTGATCCTTCACAACTAGTGCAGATGTGCCATGAAAAGCAAGGGGTAGTAAAAAGAGGTGGAGATAAGCACCTAGAGAACTTCGAGGGGTATGCCTAGGCCGCCCTTTAGGTACCACTATCTCATAGTTTTGGTGCAGGTTTCCCTACTGGCTGATTAAGCCGGTGTCTAGGTGAATTTTGATTCCACGTACTAGCGTGTTCTGTTTTCATAAAAGTACTATGCCCGACAGCCGGCGCCAAGCTTCCCTGTCCCCCTAGATGGTACCAGACCACGAAGTCAGAAATTCTTCAATCTTGTCTCACGACCGGAGTCTGCTTTCGACTCCCGAGACCGGAGAAGGAATACACCCTTGTATCGTCATTCGCACAGAGCCAGTAACGGCATTATCACTGGTACCTTCTGGTTGTACATGTCTAACATGGACTCTGAACTTCGTTTGAGACACCCACAGTCCAGAGCCAAAAAGGGCACCCACGAGCCCGTTGCCTCACGAAGGGATGTCAAGCGCCACGGCCTCAATTTCCTAACATGGCAACAGCTACCAGAGTGGGCTAAGGACAACGAATACATCCATACCGGATTTAGGCCCATCTCGAATTCCTACCTTGATTGCGTCAAGAGCTGTTTCTATGTCCACAATGAGACAGGCAATATCTACTCCCACTTCATGGCGACAGTCTGGATGTTGGCACTACCAGTTTATTTCTACGCTTACGCCAAAGCAAACTACAAGGGCGTTGACACCGACGACTGGATCATCTTTGGCCTTTATTTTCTCGGAGGTGCACTTTGCTTTGCTCTTTCCACGGGGTATCACATGGTGTCAAACCACTCGCATGCCGTACATGATGTCTATCATCGTCTTGATCTACTTGGAATTTCTACCGTCACCGCTGGCTGCTTTCCACCCGGGATGTGGTACACCTTTCCTTGCATGGCCAGGCAGACAAAAACATTCTGGATCTCTGTGCGTGTTTCGCGGTATAATTCATAGGCCTGAGAGTTATACTGACCTTGACTTGTTCTGATATAGCTTGATCTAATAGCGCAGCTTGTCGCGGCAGTCTTCGTCCTATTTGTTGCGCGCTTCCGTCAACCTTCTTACAGGCCCATCCGTGGCTTCCTCTTCTCCTTCATGGCGTCTTCCGCTTTCTACCCCATCATCTATGCCTGCTTCGTGCATGGCTACAAGCAGATGAACGAAGAGGCCGGAGCCAATCGCTATCTACTCACAATAGTCACTTATCTAACTGCCGTGACCATTTACGCGGTCAGTAACTCTTGACCCAATATATTCAGCGGCGTGATAGCTGATCGATGACGTAGACTCGAATCCCTGAAAAGTGGCGGCCTGGGTCGTTTGACTTTTGGGGACAGTCACATCAAATCTTCCACGTGTTGATGGCTGTCGGACTGACCATTCACTTTTCGGCGTTTGCTAAGGCTTTCAACTATGCGTATACCATCAAGCAATGCTGATCATCTTTTCTTACCTGGCAAGACCTTTTGTACTGTAGGATTAGAAGTAGACACTTTGGATACTCGGCGGTACGCCAAGACAATTATCCTGCGTCCTGGGATGATAATGTCGGAGCACATGTCATACTAAATCCACCTGTCGGTGCCCTATGTTCTGAAGACCCCTATCCTTTCTATCCAATCTCACTCTCCACTCTCCACTATGCGCACGCATGCGTATACGCACTACTGGGATGCAGCTCGTTAAAGCCTCGATAAGATCTAACATCAATGGGATGAGAGTCACATAAGATATTGTCGAATTTTTTTACGCTGATCTAACCCGTTCGCGGCTCGCAAACCGATTCCGTAACATCGTGACTGAGATATATTATCGCCCCCTTCCTATAAAATTAATTTCCTATTCTCTTTGTTTCCCACTCTCTAACCCCTCCACTGCCCTTTTTTTGGTGGAGATCCATTACAGCCCCCACAAATCAACCTGGAACCGCACTACTGGGATGCAGCCCGTCACAGCCTTGATAGGGCCTAAATCTCAATGAATATGGAAGTCTGGGATTGATCGTGGGTCAGGACCTCACTAAAACTCGGGGCCTTGAAGGGAGATATTGTCGAAATGTCCTTCGCTGATCTAACCCGCTCGCAGCTCGCAAATCGATTCCGTAACATCGTGACTGAGATATCCCAATACCCCCTTCCTATGAATTTCCTATGCTCATAATTCTCGAATTTCTACCCCCTCCATCCCCTTCTCTTTGTGGTGGAGGGAGGAGTAATCCAGCAACTCGCTGTTGGAGATACAGCTCATTTGAAGTCTTGACAAGGCCCAACGTTGAAATTCTTTCGCTGGTCTGGTCTGACCCACTCACTACTCACACATGGATCCTTGACATCCTAAATTATTAAACCATTACCCCCTCCCTCTAATCTTCCAACACTCTTTATTCTCGACTTTCCACCCCTTCCCCCCTCCCCCTCCCCCTCCCCAATTTTTTTCGGGGAGATTACACTACAGGTATTCGTTTTCGCGATCCAGTCTTAAAATCGCTGGATGTTCACTTTCTCGGTTCGAGCAGATCGGAGAGATAGATATGTGCATAGAGAGAGGCGGGATTCTCTGAATTTTCGAGGAGAGGGATTAGCCTTTGTTAGCCCTTCCGATCCTCGCCTCAAAAATAGGCACCAGATAAAGCTACAGATCCATTGCCCAAGAAAAAAAAAACAGACATCAAAGTCTACGATTCACATCATATCTTTCCTTGTCTACAAAGCTCCATCACTTTTCCCCCGGGAAACAAAAATTGCCGAATCTTTGCTGGCACCTCTATCCTGTCCAGAAGCGTCCCCAAAAATCGGCGTAAAACGCATTCCGTAACAGGTACCGGACGATGCTAGCTATAAACTCATTGCCCCCACCCCCAAGAAGAAAAAGTGATTAACAGACATCACCTCATTCTATCCAAACATCTCCCGGGACTGGGATAATCGACCTCTCTTCCTCATCCTCAGGGACAAAATCTACTTGCACATCCCTCCATTCACTCCCCATCCCCAAAAAAACACGGAAAATCCAGAATTTTCAAATCAAGTTCTCCTCTGATCTTTCCTGATATAATTCAACGCTAGATAAAGCAGAGAGAGAGAGATTCAGATATCTTCTTAATTCTCGGGTGCATCTAGCCAAAACTACGCACATGCTTCTCTTCATCCCCCTTTTTTTTCTCTTCCTTTGAAGATCAGTTACAGTCTTCTCGTCATTTCGGTATTTTTTCACGAATTTTAATAAATATTCCTTCCTCGGTTCTACTATATCGGAGAGAAAAACATGTGCATAAAGAGGCCTATTCTCTGAAATTTCGGAGGAAAGGGATTAGCCTTTGTTATTACATATCGATTCTCCTCGTTGAAAAGAAGCGATTCCGAAGGAGGTACTAGAGGGTGACAGCTACAGACCCAATGCACCCCCTCCTCAAAACCCAGAAATCACCTCCCCAATCCGTTACCCAGGCTAAACCTGAATGCTAATACAGAGATGGCGAAACGAAAGCAAACAGACCTTCTATTCCAATAAAAAATTAATGCCTCATCATGTCTATATTTCGTTTCCTTTTTCTTGCCTCGCTCACCCGTTCCTGTCTTCGGCATTTTCAGCTTCTCATGAGGCTTTGTTTTGTCATCTTCGTTGAAGACTTTCAGTTGCAGAGACCAAATGAAGTAGTCTAACTCTAAAAGCTCCTCTGTGGAGTCAATTTCGTTTGCCGCAGTAAGGTTTTCGAGGACGAGCAGGTAGACAACGTCGAGGGTTTGTACATAGCTGTGAAGGAAGTATCTAGCATTAATCCTCGTTCTATTCGAACATCTCTCCAGTCTACCCTATCTCGCACCTCTTCCTATAGCAACAAAATCCCCCTTCAGCTTTTGACATCTATCCATTTCCCATCCCCATCTCTATCCCCTCCCCCAAAAACCCTCAAACCGCCTCCTCCACCATTTCCTTCCTCCTCCTCCACCATTTCCTTCCTCCTCCCACACATATCTGCCCCTACCCCTAATCCAACCCACCTACCCTCTCCTCTCCCCTCCCCTCCCCTTTCGCAAATCTAATTGCTGAGTGGATCTAGTCAAAAGCGCACAAATCCGCCCCCCTCCCCCCAACTCTTTTCCTTCAAACATTCTTCCTCTCCTCCCCAGTCAAGAATTTCAAAGCTACGTACTCCTCCAGCGAGATTTCGATCCACTTGTTCCATTTCGGGAAGTAGGGTTCCTGTTCCTATCAACACTGATGATGCAGTGGTGTAAGTCTGGTCTTTGGTGGGGATTTCCAAGGCTTCTTCCAGTATAGACTACAGACAGCCCAGCCCATCCACAACAAGGCGCAATCCCCCTACCGATGGAGTTTGATCTGTACAATACATGAAACGGATCCCCCAAGAAACGGAAGACCGAGAAGTAAAAAGGAAGAAGAAAGGGGAAAACGTTGGGCGGAATACCCAGCATCCCCCCTTGCGGTTGGACCTCTGTGGATCGTTTCTGGACTAGCGCTTTGTTCAGCAGGGTGGGTTTAGGGATGAAAGGGAGGTTCTGAGTTTGTGAGGGGTTATGCGGAAGTTTGTCAGGGGTTAGGGAGTGAGGAGTGAAGAAGAGGAGAGGAAAGAGAAGAGAAGAGGAGAGGAGAGAAAAGAGGAGAGGAGAGGAGAGGAAGCTGAAAGCTTGATGAAAAGCGTGAGATTTTGAATGGATGCACGGATTCATAACTGCAAAGTGAAAATACAAAAGCGAGCCAAAAAGAAAATAACTTCCAAAAATCAAATCTACAACCTTTCGAAATTAATACCAACCCCAGCACGAGGAAATAACTCATGCACAACCGCGATCCCTCTCAACACAGATCTCCAGACCCCCAAGACTTCCTGCGAGGTAAATCCCATAACCACTTAACTCTCCTTCACCTTCACCTTTCACCTGCCCCAAACCATAACGTTGCGAATTCACTGAACAGGACCCGAAATCAAATAGCCAATTTGAACACAAAAAAAGCAAGGATAACAGAACTCGACGAAAGAGCAATCCCATAATTCTCTCTAAAACATGCCCGACACCAAGATAACCTTCTAACCATACTTGGCTATCTCCCAATCCCCCAATATTTCTCTTAACCCCCCTTCACACTTCCTCGCATGAACGGCCTCTAGGATAAAAATACACACTTTCTCGAGTCCTTACTGAAATAGCATCGCCCGAAAGAATGGAAAATCGGTGGAGGGAGGGTTAACGGCGCGGGACCAGGAAAGGTAACGGCGATTGACTTGTGAATGTACTTGGATTCTTGATTGGTAGGGGAGAGGGAGGTGAGAGGGAGATGAGGAGAAGGTGAAGAGGAGGTGAGAGGAGAAAATGAAGAGGAGAGAAGAAGGATCAAAAGTGTTAGCAACTGCGTTTGTCTTCAGGGGTTTACTGGAGCTCGTGATGGTGCTAGCCGGACGAGATTGAGGCAAGCCAAGAGCTAAAATATGAGCCAAGGGCTAAAATATGAATGCTACCAAAATTTGCTTCCGGGTTGCAGTTGAGCCAATCGGTCCAGGATCAAGATGTCGTCTGCCGAAGTTTCAGTACATGATTGTCGGATGGTTGGGATTGTCGGATAGTCGGAACGTGTAGAGAAGGACATCGCTTAGCCATTTCCAAATACCATTTCTGTTTCATGATCTCACTACGTTAAAGCCTCAATCGCGTCGCTGCTGGAACGAGGTACTCTATACAATATGGTTGGTGTGTGGACGGTACCCGCCTAGGAAAAGCAGTAGCCAATGGGTAACCAAAAAAAAGGGTTACATTGGAGCTGCCACTATGCCGAAAAACTAATTTCTAAAATTCCCAAGACTCAAGCCGTTCGAAGAAAGACTCATAGGCGGTATCCGCGTTGTGCGGAGATAGAGTAGCTTAGGAGGACGTCGGAAGAAGGGGAAGACAGTATGTGATCTCAGCCTCGAAATAGAATGAAAGGAAAGATGCAGAAAGACGGAGAGTTGAGCCGTCTAAGATAGGCGGTGCAAAGCCTTCAGCTGCCTCGTCAATTTCGTCTCATCTTCTACACTACTGTAGTCTAGCCAGCCGAGTTAAATATTGAGCTTAAAGCCTTTGAACTTCTTCCACGGACACATCCCTTCCACATCCATCTCTCAGCCTCTGAGCGCCCACAAAGTAGCAGACTCTACATCTGCTGCGACACAGTAACAATGGGACTAGTCTTGGCACTCGTCTGCTCGAAGGGCGGCTTATCGCGCTCTTCCTCCATTTCCGCTTCATTAGGTCCACTGCTGAGATAATAATGGTCGTGCTTCGCATCGTGCTTGATATTCCAGCGGCTCCGAAACTGGACATTATTCGGACCAGCTCCACAAGCGCCCGTTAAGCTTTGATTGGGTGGGGAGTTCATGGCCAGTGCGAAGGCGTTTTGCGGTTCTGTGAAATCGGTGATGAGGAAGCCATCTCGGGAGAAGAAACGCCTGGCAAAGTGAAGGAGACAGCCACAGTTGATAAGGACGGTCAATACCAGGATAGGATACAATGCGTTTTGCCAAGGTTTTGTTCCTCCGGACATGGACTTCAGGGCGCTGAATGTGGCCTTGAATTGCGCAGTTACGGGCAGCGGAAGGGTCAGGTCTGAGTTGCTCCAGTGATGATCGAATGGGGCCTCTAGCGAGCTGAGAAGGAGAGTACAGCCTGCTAGAACGCCTATCGCTTCTGCCAGGGAGGGTAGCGATGGGTTCAGTGGCTGAGCGGTGGGGATGAGCTGTGTAAGTTGACGCCCAGCAGCACCGTTATTGTCGTTGATCCCACTTCCCAGACCCAATGCTTGCGCCCACTCCATAGCAACAGCGCTCCATTGTGGGACTATCAGGTCATTTACACCATGAGGAAAAGAGTTTTCGTACCTCAGTGGGTTGGAGGTTCTATTGCAATTTGATGTCAGATGTCCACCTTCCAAGCTAGCATCATATTTGGTTGAACATTTTGAAGACAGAAAAACCCGCATGGAGCACATCATGTAGGTGGAGGTCGGACTGGTACCCAAAATATATACAGAGTCTGTCGCCGAAACATTGGTAGCAAGGACTGCATTGTATGGTTTAGGATACTTCGGGAATATGGGACGTGACCGATTGTGTTCTTGACCGATTTCAAACACGCTATCTAGGTCAGATCTGTTTGTGAAATATGAATCCTTGGCAAATGTAACGTTTGAGGTAATGATTGGCCATGTCGTAGAGTTCACTTCCTTCCCCTTTGCATCTGGCCATTCTGAGTATATTAGTGGCCTCAACTCACTCTTCGTCACATTGGAGCACACTACATTGAGTGCTGGAGACAAAACCGAAGCTATAATATGGTAGTCGAGGAGCCGCTGAGTAGCAGTCAGCTATGCTGGATTTGAAGATAGGAGTAGGCTCCTCACATTGAGATCTGACGGCTGAATAATGTTGTTGATAGGATTGTGAGCAGCAGCAAAGACCCCAGCATGTGGAAATGCCATTGAAACATTATGGACAATACGCTTGTCGTTGGACGAACTTGCAGTCGTTTCCGGAAGTTGGATCCAACTTCCCTCAACCGTTGTATTGTCAAAAAGGGTCCCGACCGGCCTTGGGCGTTCGGAGCGCGATGTATTGCTCCATTGAGTGAGATATTGAACGTAATTAGAAAATCTGTGGTGTGGCTTAGCTGTGTTCCATGCTGAACTTCTTCACATGATACGCACGCTTGCCCCGAATGTTCAATCGATATGCAATTGGTACCAGAAGCATCATCGTGGATAAGACTATAGCATCGACCATTTATAAAAGTTTTGTTGGCGAAGGAAGTGGTGACATGCCCAGATAGTATTCTCAGCTCGGGCTTACTGAGCGCTAAAACTGGAGCAACTATGTGTTCAATTAGATCAGAGACTAGGTCAAGTGTGCGTAAATGTGACAGTGAGGCATACGAGATTGAAACACTTACCGAGCGTATTTGAAGCTGTGGTATAAAGCATGGCTAGCAAGGCCGCAACAAGACTGACAAAACCAAGCCAAGACTTTGCTGTGTGCCCCAATACTTCAACCCTTGCAAAGATGGTGCTTGGTTGCGTCAACCATGTCCGCATAGACATTTCTGCGAGACTGACTCCACGTAAGGAATTTGGATCATGAGCTCTGCGACTTAAACACTGCCCAAGATATGCGACAAAGACTGTAACAAAGCTTATTTCGATAGTCTTCGCGAGGAATGGGAAAGCTGATTTGGCCGCTGCTGATCCGATACTCTCTCGTGTCATGAAGATACTTCCCCAAACCTGTCTCTTAGCAGCAAGAGCAAGCCATAAAACAGACATCATCGTGGAGTAGATCGAGGAGATTAAGAGTCCAATTGATGAAAAGTCATATCGACTCTTACATACTCCTTTCGCAGCCGTACACTGGGGTGTTCGAGACATTATTGCCAGGTGCTCTGTCCCATGAGCTTGCTGCATGTCTGTGGTCGAGAGTTGTTTTTGTTGTGGTAGATACTCCTGGGATGCAGGCTTCAAAGGCCTTAATTCTTCGTCTCCGTCGTCCACATGGGATTTCCAACTTGGAACATTCCATCTTTGATAAGTACGAGTACTAGATCGATCCCAGTGTGGAGTGCCTGGAGTACTTGGACTCGATGTGTTGGTATAATTGTCCCGAGGAGATAGGAAAGCGCGCGGAGACTGTCCAAGGCTTGCGAAGTGCTGCTCATTCGTTGAGACTGGAGAGGGAACCACGGTTGAAGTCGAAGCGTCCGAGGATTGCGATATGTTGGAGCGTGATAATCTCGGTCGATGGATGTCCCAAGGCTCAGAATCCATTTTCGTTGTAGACCAATCTTTGTTGTTTCGCAACAAACCTGACATGTAAGCTGGGACGGTGCGCTAGTTTCTTGCCTTGTAGGCTTAACGGGGACTCCAAAGACTTTGGAATAAGAGTTCAAAGACCACTAGAATTAATCATTCAACACTGTGCTGACCTGGAGGCAAGACTATGGGCGATCCTTCCTTTTACTCGTGCAATTGAAGAGTTTTGGTGCGTCAATGGGGAGATCTGCATAGGATCATCCATTAAATGATGTCAGCTTTCCGAAACTCAGCTTATCCCGAGAAATTAAAGTGGTTGATTCGTGAGACAAATCCTGGATCCCAATAGCGTCGAGGACGATAGAATCCTCGGCGGCGCGAGTATGAAAGTACATGGGGGCGCGGGCTTGGTACTGCCACACTCCTGCAGGTAGCCGCAAAAGACTGGATTAGGAAATGAGGCCTGCAAGAAAACCTTTTTTTATCGTGGTAAACGAGTGGCGCAGGTTCCAGTGCATCACCTATGCCACCTGGCTCAGCCTCTTCAATAAATCTTGCCTTCCCTCAATCACTATCCAGTAGGTAAGGTTAGCAGATTATCCGTAAGGAGCCCAGTCAATCATTTCAGAAGACACCCTTAACTTTACAAACTTTCTTCTTCCTTCTATGCAGTCAGCCGGATAGACATAGACCTTGTTTCATCTTTAAGATTGCACAGCATAACCCATCCGACTGGCAGCAAACCGAGCGGGAAAGAACGTAGGCAAACATTGAAGGAGCCAGTCAGCAAGCAGATAAACTGTATGATTCCGGTGGTCAATGCACCTTCCCAGACAAATGCATTGTTTGCTTGCAATTCCGAAGTCTTCGATATTCGGACAACGCTCGATATGGCAGCAGCTCCGTCAACTCTGAAAATCAACTCAGCATCGTGTCGCGCTGTATCAATTCCGGTAACGAGAGAAGAAGTCCCAAGTCCCACGCTTCGAATGCTAATGAAACAGCCGAGACAGCCAGACGATGAGTACCAAAGTATTTGCACCGCCGCGGCATCGTGAACGGTCCCTTCAACTCTCCAAGCTTCCCTCTTCTCGGTGGACCCACTCGGAAACGTACATATGCTTAGCTAGCGATGACCGCACAGAACCTGAAACACAAAGTTGAAGAATGAGACCAGAAGAGCGACTCGGAAATGGAGATGCATCGACAGTTTCCTCCTTCGAAATGCTGGTGCGATCCCCCAGACAAGTACTTGAGTCGTAGCGAATACATTGATGGGCTGAAAGCGACAAAGCAAAGCCACGACTGCGAGTAACCGTCGAAAAGAGGAAGCGCGTTGACGGCACGATACGGTGGGCCAAAGATGTGGACTGTTGGCGGGAAGCTACTACTGCCCAGAACGCTCTTACGTAATCAGCCCTACGAGCTTGGCATTAGGCCTGTTTACTATATGGAGACCAAGAAGAAGACTTTGCTTGCATTACGCGCGAGTTCGCTTTCTCGCCGGGCTTCACGGATTGTGATATCAACTTCTTCCAAATTTTGGAAGAATTCAAGGTTCGTTAGCTGCTAACTATGATCTCAGCTACAGCACTCGTCTCATCCATCCATTTTTCTAACCTCCTACTCCTTGCCATTGATCCTTAGCCCTTGTATTAGTGATTATCCATCTAACCAAACCTCGAAGATTTAGTAGCCCCACTGCTTTAACCACAATTGCATCCAATCCGCATTGACAGTCTTTAAGTCTGCCATCGTTTGACTTGCTGCGACTGCTTTGGCTGTATTATGCCCCCTCGGCCGTCTTTCCTCTTTCTCTCGATTTCCCAGAAGAAAGGCAGGATCTTAGCTGCTGGTTTGTCGATCAGTTCCTTTGGGTTGCTGCTGTCGACCTGCTCAAGCAGTCGACTCCATTCACTCAAACCAACAGTCCGCACTTGTGGACCCAAGTGATTAAGGATGGGGGGATGAGGGTTTTCCATGATACTGTATTCGGGTTGACGACGTTATAGAAGGCCGCCTTCCCCTGCGTAACGTTACCGTTTGAAATATCCAGTACGATGCGAGCTAATAAGTCCACAGGGATCCAGTCAGGATCAGGTATGTAGTCCGGGAGTACCCCCAGCGCCTTCGAAGTCTTGATAAGTGCCGGCACCCATTCCTGTTCGTTCCAAACGCCAGGCGAATCGACCGGGCCAGCAATCTGACCAACGCGCAGAATGCTCACGGGTATCCCAGTGGTTTGACTTGCGCGGTGGAGAATATTTTCAGCGACGAGTTTGGATTCTGCGTAGCCCATTTCTTGCGCTACGTTGTAATCTGATACAAGCTCTTCTGGTGGAGGGTTTCCATTTGGCTGCAGTGTACTCCAGCGACCGACTGAGGAGATGGAGGAGAGGAAGATAAGATGGGGATTGCATTGGCTACGGAAACAGAAGTCGACCAGGTTTCGAACGCCTTGGATGTGTACCTGCCGGAATGATTCAAGAGAGTGATTGAAGTCGACTTTCCAGGCGTTGTGAATAATTACGTCGACTGAAGAAAGGAGCTGTTGGTACTGAGTGGCTGGGAGACCAAGTTGATGTTCGCCGTAATTAACTTGCAAGAACTCTACTTTGGATAATGTTAGGGGTTCCTGTTTTGAACCAAACTTTTGGAGGATGTCAAGCTGTCTTTCACGCCCATTTGCAGAACGATTCACGCAGGTGACATGTGAGACGTCCGGATCTCTTAATAGCGCTCGTAGGATGTGGCTACCTAAAGAGCCAGTTGAACCAGTTAGCAGGACTCTTCGCTGCGTCTTTCGGGGTATTGGAGCATTTCCAAAAGACTGTTTTTCAAGATTGCGCGTGAACTCGTCGACTGTGGAAGCCATCTTCTCTTTGCGGTCCGGGCCAACTCCGTTGGCCTGTCGTTCAGCTGCACCAGTGCTATCGCTCAAACTTTTGAACAAAATCTTTGCTACCCTGTCGATGGTGGGATTTGCATAAACCAATTGAGGCAATAGCCATTTTACATCGGTACCGTTGACACCAGCCTTGAGGAGTGACGCGATCTCAATTGTCTTCAGAGAATCGAGCCCAGACACATACAGGTCTTGATCATCACGGAGGTCTGCGAGTGAGAACGCAATCCGGATACAGGCACGGACGTATTCTCGGATCGAGTCTAGGTCATGTGGGGCAGTAAGTTTAGGACCATGTGCGGTGGTGTTTTCACTTGAGTACAGAGCGTCTATCTCAGTTGCAAATTTCGTCGTTGTCATTCCACGAATCACTGTGCCTTTGCCGGCTCGCTCAAATTTCTTGTCCTCACTCGCGACGAGTATCATCGAACGAATAATCCTGCCATAATCAGGAGCTCGATCGTTAGCTTTTTCTACAGCCGGCCATATAGCTTCTATCAAGTCAATAGCAGTTTTCGAGGTTCCTTCCTTGGGCTCAATGAGAAGTGCTGCAAGAAATCTGCCTTTTCCAACAATAAGAGCGCCTGATAAGAGTGGATGCGTCCCAATCGCCGTTTCACTATAGACAGGGTTGAATTTGAGCCCGTTGGACAGCACTATAATATCGTCTAGACGACTATGGAATTTCCATAAACCTGGCTTGCTTGGATGTGGTCGGAAGAGGTCCTTTGTGTGCCAGTCATCAATATCACGGAAAGTGCAATCGAGGCAACGGATTCCCTCGTACTTTCGATCCTTGTGAAGTACTAACTCAAAGGCATTGTCCTCAGAAGGCTGCATGTCGGCACCGTAGCTGGGATGCCACTCCAAGTATTCCCAATCTTCTTTTCGGGGTATCAAGGTTTGGGCTGGTCCAGCTTCCGTTGAACCATAAAATTGACATACATCAGTCACTTGACTAAGCTTACTACCAGTATCAGTAGATAAAGGTCCTCCAGCGTAAAGGATGAAGTCGAGACCCTTTGTCAACTCCAGTCCTGTATCTTCTTGTACAAGCTGCTCATAGATACTTGGAGGACAGAAGAGAGCTCTTATTTGAAAATGCTGCATGATCTGGAAGGCCACCTGACCAGTTGGTGGTCTATCGGCGGGACCCAGTACAACGGTTGCCTGGGAGGAGTAAATGGGCAATGCAATGTAAGCAACAATACCTCCCAGCTAAAAAGCTCAATGTCAGCGAGCATTTCTCGTCAGGAACACGAATACTCACATGGAAAGGTGGGAATGCCGCAAAAAACCGACCACCTCCACTCCAATTGAACGTATCAAAACTTTGATTTCTCCTGCCTTTGACTGTAGGCAAGTTTCGATCGTTATCAACGACCGCCCATGAGGCGTGGTTTGTCACGATAGGTTTAGGGGGTCCTAGTATCGAGCTAGTTAGGCTTTGTGGGAGTTGCCACGGCAGAAACCTCACCAGTAGATCCCGAAGAATGGCCTATGAGGATTGGATCCCAACATGCCTTTGGGTACGTTGTGTCAAATGGATAGGGTTTGACTTCTCCTCTCAGCAGATCATCTAAAGGTGCAACAGAGAAGCTCTTGAGACCCTCGAGGGCGTCTTTGAGCGTCTGGATTTTGGGAGAGAGTTCGACGGCGTAAAAGAATTTCTTGCATTCAGTCTGCTCAAACAGCGAGACGTTCATCCAGGAAGAATTGCGTATGGATGGCACAAGCAACTAGATTGGCTCGTCAGGGTGATAGACTGCAACAATTGAAAATCAAATCACCTTGTAGCCGCATTTGACAGCGGCCAGGAAGATAATGGCATATCGTAAGTCAAACAGTCCCATGTAAGCGATAGTCTCGAACTGAGTGCTCCTTCCAATAACACTTTCGAGCCAGTGAGCAGCTCTGTCGATAGCCTGCGACATCTCAAGCATGGACACATCACGGAAGCCCTTGGACAGATCCGAAGACTTGGGAAATGTGCCATAAATCCTTTGAGGGTCGCTGAAGGCTAGTTCATCAACAACCTGCGGGAGCAGTCTAGCTCCATAATTCTGGCTCTTCGACTGATCACAAGCCCTGTTCTTGGAGAATTCTGTTGGTGATGGATCCATGATGTAGAATGGTGGAACATAGACTCTCTGTTCAGCCTAGAGCGTCGTAAGGTATCACGGTCTACAGAGGGAGTGGGTTGGGCAATGAACAAGCCCGGTTTATGATGACAAAGAGTGTGTTTTCGGCTATCGTCGAGATACTCTAGTCCCTCTCGAGGGAATGCTAGGAGAATAAGCTAGGAGAGAATAGTAGGAGAGAGTGCGGGGGACAAAGCATAGTGGGCGAGGTTCGACATTGCTCTGGGAGGCTAAGCCTAGAGCGGTAAAGAAGAGCAGCAATGGACCCTCGGCAGTGAAAGTACGTGAAAATGATAAAAGCCTACAGGAGGCAGGCTGCTTCATTGGATCTGCAAGCTTGATTCGACTTGGGGCGGAGGCTGAAATAATGCATGAGACTGACCATCTGAAAGCCTGCAACGCCATCTTTGGCCGGTGCGGGGTCCATGTTCATACTGCGCCTCCAACCCCAACATGGGTCTGCGCAGGACCGAGTGTTTGGAATGCAAGGGGGTGTGCATCCTATAAATGAGGCACAGAGTGCCTACTGTACCATCGCTGCATCTGGTCGAGGTTCGAGATGCTATAAGTTCGGAGCTAATGCCGGTATTCATCCATTGGCCAGAACACTTCCTTCCACAAAGCTTGTAAGTGGTCCTTCGTCCACAGCTTCATGCATCGTCTCCACCATTGCACTTTCCGCTCCACCCTGAGCCCGATAGTACCATGGTCGCAGCGATGTATGACGGCAGATCATATGCAACTTTCAGCCCGAAAATGCACTCTTTATCTGTCCAATCGCGCTGCATGAATCGCGGGGCTCATAATGGTGCTTGTATGAGTGACTGGTTTCGGTGAGGGAGACACCTTGGTGTTGCTAGGATAACCTTCCTCCTTTCCTTGACCGACAACATACTTGCCGATCCGCCTGTTTTGAACAGCTTCATCTGTTTCGAACAGCTTCACTTCGCCTGAGCGAGCCATCTACGATGGCTGTCAAGCTCCAAGATGATAAAGTGATACCCAAGGTCAGCCTCCGCGGTTGTTTCAGAGTATTCCAGTGACCTAAGTGTCTTCGTAGGAGCGGTCGCTGGCCTACCACCTACAAACTCTCTGGCTTTTTACCGCGAGCGATATAAAGTCAGTTGTAGTACCAGAGACTTTGCTCGGCATCTCGACTGCACTGTCAGGCTCTCTCTTGACGACGAACCCTTCTCCAGACCCGGTCACCATACTCTTACGAATCCCACAAGTAATGCTCTGGAATTGGCTTAGCCTGCTGTTTTTCGACATAGATAACCAATTCCAGCCTGGGTCCATACTGGAAGATGCAGTCAACAAACCCTGGAGAGCCATTCCATCAGGACGACTGACAGCGGCCGAAGCGAGGCACCTACTCATCCTCGTGCTTCCAGTTGTCATCCTTAGTACACTGTATCTTGGCGGCACGGCGGAAGCCTCTGCGTTGATGATTGGTACTTTCGTCTATAACGATCTTCAGGGAGCAGATGAGAGCTTCTTGTTTCGAAATCTACTGAATGCTGGTGGATACATTTGCTACAGCTCTGGCTCGATGAAAGTGGCGACAGGCCAGGGCCAGTATAAGCTGAACGATACAGCAGCGGTCTGGCTTACGATCATTGGCGCGATTATTTGCACGACCCTCCAGATGCAGGATATGCCTGACGTGGCTGGTGACAGAGTTCGGGGGCGAAGGACCGTTCCGGTGGTATATGGCGACCGTGTTGCCAGGCTGTCGATTGCAATACCGGTGCTCGCATGGTCTGTTATCTGCCCAAGATTTTGGCAATCGAATATCTTAGGGTACACGGTTATTGGCTGTGCATGTGCTTTCTTTGTTGGGCGCCTTTTGCTTTTGAGGACACATGCTGCGGATGGCCTGACTTGGAAGCTCTGGTGCATTTGGATGACCACAGTCTATCTCCTTCCCGTCCTTACGATCTATGAGAAAATATCCTAGATCCAATTCATACCCCAACTATTTCATCCAAACTCGTAGGCTGCTTTTTGGGGGTTCGCTTGGGTGGCCCAACATAACCGCTGTGGTGGGTCGGAGAACCCTGAGCACGAGATCATGGATTCTGTCTATGCTGTTCGGTTGCCTTTGGGCTGAAACACTTTTGAGCTTTAAAAGCTCTGTCGTACCCCCTCCCCTTTCATAAATGTGGTATGATCCTTTGATTTAGAGGCGTATCGCAGCAATTCCGAGGGTCCATGAAGGTTCCTTGGCTTGAATGAATCCACTAGAAAGTCGTGCAGCTCGGTTTTTGACTTGTGTGCCTAGACTACGCTCCAAGGTGATCCCTCTCCCGGGGCATCCAATGCTCTGGTATCACCGGCTTCTGTGCTTCGAACCTCGATCTCGATTTTCCGCTGGATACGATGCTGATCTGATGGTGTCACTATCTGCTCCTTTGATGACGAAATTACAACGGCCGACCCAGCATTTGCGCTTGGCCGATCGCTGGAGGACGTGCGGTCCGAATGCTTCTGGGAAGCGTCAAGCTCGAAAGGAATGTCAAACCGATTGTACTTCTGAGATGGATTGCTACGACGACTGCTAGGCTTTGACAGGAAAAGCGGGCGCAATGCTGGTATAGTACCACAGATCATCCCCACACAGAGCTCCATACTAGTAAGCTGGGTGTCAGTCGCTGAAACGATCAATCGTGAGATTTAGGCAAAAAATAATTCATGAAGGATTAACGAAGACTTACGGAGCCCAGAGACATAGTTGAGCAATGATCCCTGTGCGTATTAGGAACAAATTAGTGCCAATGAGACTGGCAAAGAAGAACTTACAAGTTTTGTCAGGGTCATCGTTTAAGAGGTTTGGTAGAAGCGCTGTCTTGACAACTGCACAAACGCAGGTGCTTAGATGTGTTAGTCAATCCACGGGTCAGAGCTAGCTCAGCACCTGTAGGAGATATGGGCTCACAAGATTCCTAGACAGCACAAAGAGATCAGGGCTATTTTAGTGCGCAGGGGAACTTGAAGACGCCAGAATAACGCAACCGGTATGGCAAGAAGAATGATGTCCGCAATTATTGAGACCGCTATGCACAACGGTCAGCAGTAGAACAGAACACTGACATCCAGAGCGCTAACCTTGATAAAGCCAGGTCGCTGCGACAGCGACTCCGTCGGGAAAGCATGTTCCAGGAGTATGAGGTTCCCAAACTTTACGTAGGGGCCTGCACTGAAAGAAGTAATTGATGGATATGAAGATATCAGAGACGGTCAGAGCCACGATTGTGCTCCAGATGAGTTGCTTGTATGCCTTCTTTGGTGGTACGAGACGGAGAAAGAAGAGACTGATCGACAGTCGCACTAAATACACCGCAAATAAATTTGTAGGTTCAGCAGCCCAAAGCCACTTGAATGTATTCGATAGCTGCGAAGGATCCAGGTAGTAGATATGTCTTCCCAGACCATAATGGTAAGCGCTCATCAGGAAGGTATTAGTCGCAATGGTGACAAGCTAATACCAATCAGTGGCGTTCCGTGATCATTTGTGAAAAGAGAGCGCATACGTACCGATGCTGCAAACATCGTCCAGTCGTCCCACCACAGGTTATGGCTCACAAATATTCGGCTGTACATTCGTAGCCATACGACACAGACAGAGAGAGCTGTGAGCACGGCTATGGCAGCAATGTAATGCTTGCTAAGCACCACGTCCTTCTGTAAGGGAATATCCATTGCTTTTAAGAATAATGTATGATGTAGTATCAGCCACTGCGAAGGAAGGACCTTTTGGTGAAGGCACTTGAGATGTTCTAGGAATAAGGTGTTCAGGCGGAGTCTGTAGATTTGTACATGTCAAGATTGCGCGACGTCAAGGTCATGTCGAGGCCTGCCAGTTGGAAAGTGCGACACAAGATCGTGGTACGGCGTATTTGGCGATCAATTGCGCCACTACAGCCATTTGTCCTCACGCTTTGGCAGGCGGCTTAGGTTGGGTTTAATCGGAAGCTGAAACGCAGGCACGTACACCAATGCAAGATCGGGGAGAACGATCCACCTTACACCTCAGGTTGCAATGGAGATGACGTACAGCAACGGGCTGTCAAAGCAGTCTCCCCATAAAATGATATCGAGGATTCCCTCGGTCGGAATGCCGCTTTGGATCTTGCTGTACTACGGCCATAGCGTACCGAGATTAGGTTCTTGGGTATCGGGGGAAAGAACAGACACTTCTTCGCACTATATCTCGATTGTGGAACGATGCTAGTACTGTATGGCGTGCTCATGCGCCATAAGGCCGCATCCAACGCACACCTTCTGGTCTTTTGGATGGAACTGCCGAGTTGTGAGTCCAGATCTTGAGACTTGTAACCCTCAAATTTGCCATGCAAGACTTATTGATGCAGCGTACCACCGTCAACCAACTATGCAAAAGTCGAAAGATCGCTGCCACGCGCACCAGTGCTTTCTCTGTATTGCCTTTCTTGTGCATTGCTACGATACGCTAGCTCTGTAAGGGATTAATTGCACACAAATCATGAGTGGTACCCCAACATTGGAGCGGTACTAACGGTTTCTCGTGCACTGACAAGCGTGGGGGTTGCTGGCACAATTACACTTGCTCAGTTCTCCAGGATACTCCGGATGGGATCCATTGGGATGGAGAATCGGGCTCTTGTCCAACCACCAATAGATTATTCCGATGCACAAACCTTGTTGGGGAACCCCTCCAGCAGGGATAATATTAATGGATGGACAGCCATGGACGATGATTGATGGATCGATGCCACCAACGAACATCTCCGAGGCTTGACAACTTTAAGTGGTTCAAGGACGACCCGATGTTGGATTGCCCTTCAACTAGGCAACGCTAGGGGTTAGGGGCCGGAAGCCATCGGCTCGGCCCTCTAAGAGCTTCCGGTTATTGTTGTCTATTTGCGACTCCGTATGTCCGTATGTTACGTGCTCCCTATGCAAGAAACATCTCTCGAAGACTCTGATGGGCAATAACGACGCTCTTTGATTCCACGAGACTAAGATATGGAACTGAGATGTACATCAAGACGGATTGTCCAAGATGAGTGTGGCTGGAATGGACGACGTTCTAGACGTTCTGACGAAAACTGGGGAAGGGGGGGAAGGAAATCATTTCACTGGGCTTGTGTGGCCCGGGTGGGTGTCTGCAATGATACGGATAAAGTACAGTGTCTTACCACAGCGGGTGGATAGCGGCCTTTTAGCGTTGCATTAAGGCCTGATTAGGACGAGCCTCGGCAAATGATCTGACCAATGGGAAGGCCCCGATTACACAGGGTTAGAAATCGTCCGCTACTCTCGATTTGTAAATAATCGATCTCATGAAACAACAACAACAACAACAGAGAGACTCGATCACCGAAACTCAATACATCACGAAATTAGCAGTAATCGAACGCTTCGTTGACAATTGCGTCATTTTATCTTTGAATTTGAATACGCGACACTTTGAGACGAAAAAATCGCAAAAACGAAAAACAATTGACTTTTTCATTTTTTTCTTTTTCACGATTTTTTCGAATTAAATCACGATTTGTTTCAGCTGTCTTCATTATGACGACAATTATACTGAATTTTTCAGCGATTTTCGCGTTTCAAAAGTTTGAACGAATTTGAAAACAGTGAATATCATGACGTTGATGATTGAAACAAGCTGAAAAAAGACGATCAAAACAGTGAAATGCTGTGAAAATTTTACACTCTCGAGCCTCGATATGAAATGAAAAAAAACGAAAAAACGAAATCGAATGACGTCGAAAACGTTGAAAAAACTGAAAAAAATCGAAAATCGAAAAATAGAAATCTCGATGAAAAAAATAGAAATTTCGATGAAAAAAAAAAGAAATGTATATAAACAGTCTGAAAATTCAAAAATTTGAACATCATACAATTGCAATTTTCATACAAACTCGTTTCTGTTTTTTGTTTTCATCGATTATCAATTTTAGAATTTCAAAGCATTTGCTCAATTACTCAAACATCAAAATGATTTTTCAAAACATCACTGATTATTTCTCGAACGAATTCGATTCTGCATTTTTTGCATTTTTTTTTTTCGGCATTTCGTCGTCGAGATTTTTTTCTCGTTGAAACAGTTTTTCTGAATTTACTTTCTTTTTATTTTTTTTACGATGAGAACACACGTCAACTTTTGATTCGCAATCACGTCGCTGTTCTCGAACATGAATACGATGTCGATATTGAAATCATTGAAATGAATGATCGTGATTGAAATGCGAATTTCGAATTCATGATCATGAATTTGATACGCAACGAAATCGACGAATTGAATGATTTTTTCATGCATTTGATCAGCAATGAGAAAATTGTTATGTTAATCAATCTGAATTTTGAAGTCGTTGACGATCGCATTGTGAATCAAATATTGCATGACAATTTCAATCAATCGATAAATAAATTTTTTCAGTACAACAAAATCATCTATTGATTCAATTAGAAAATTCCGATTTACATCGTTGTCAATTTCGTCAATATCAACGAGAGAATTCATATTACGATCAAAATTCGTATTACAATCAAAACTTTTCATCATCATGATGAAATGACGATGATAATCATTTTCGAAAACTTGAACTATTTTACGTATCGATGTGACGTATTTGTCAAAAATTTTACATTTTTCGTCGAAATCGAAACAAACTCTCAATCGTTGATATATCAATTCGTTGTCGCATTATTGATTGCGTCATCGTCGATTCGAAAAAACGTCAATTGAGCTTTCGAAAAATAAAAAAAAAACTGAATCTAAACATTTTTGTTTTTACGATGAAACGAATTTTTCAACACGAAAATTTTCATCGACGCTTGATTATATCAAAATTTTTTTTGACTGACGTGCATCACGATAAGCGCACGATTTTCTGCATTAAATATCGACATTGAAATTCAAATCAATAACGTTTCGTTATTTTCATTGACGAGATCGTTTTTCAAAACGACGACAATTGCAAACGATGAATTATTCGTCGAAAAAAAAAAAATTACATCGTGATTGTGTCAAATCGAAATTCAAAAAATCTGTTTTTGTATGATACACGATTTTATTGTATATCATTGCAAGAAATCGTTGATTGAATGAAACAATGAAAATTGAAAAAAAATCAACTTCAAATCTTATTGTGAGCATGTATTGTTTGTAAATCATATTTCGCTCGCTATGAACTAAACGTGTGCTCATTACATACAAAATTCTCACGACTTTTGACAGTTTTGCGAAAAAAATTTTCGAAATAATGAAATTGTCACATTCGATTTCAATGACGACGAATTTTTTATTTTCGAAAAGTTTATGCGTTTCAATCGTCACGTTGTTATGCAAAACGAAACTGATTTCATTTTTACATCACGTTTTTTTTTGTTCAAAATGATTATTCAACAAAACAACGCATCGTCGCATGTTTTCAAGTATACTCAAAACAAAATTGTCGAAATGAAAATGTTTTTCATGAACTGATTTTCTCAATTTTTCGATTTCAATTTCATTGAAAAAATATGAATTGTCATCAAACGACGAATTCATCAACGTCGATTCAAATTCACGAACAAGAAAAATATCATGAAAACGATGAAAAAAAAATGAACGACATTGAATCAATCGATCATTGAAAATCTTTATGATTTCATGTCACGTCGCATTGAAATCGTTTTGATCAACAATGAAAAACACATTTTTTATTAATCATCATCGATATCGAAAACGATGAAATAAAATAAAAAAAATGAATCGTTCAAAAAAAAAAAATGATGATTTTGAGCTGATTTCGAAACGATTTTTTAGCAGTTTAATCAGTCTTTATCATTTTGCAATATTGTAAAAAAATACAAGCATTTTATCATACTAAATCGTTTTCTTTTTTGACTTTACGACATTCAACTGTCTGAATTCTGAATTTTCGAAAACGATCATTTGCAACATTTTTCGAAGCATAGCATGACTGCGAAGCAATTCCGAATAAGGCTAACTTTGATGTCAAGATCATGTTTCACGTGATGTCAATCACTGCCTAATAAGGCTAGGGTAAGGGCTGCAGGATGCACGCTAAAAGGCCGCTATCCACCCGCTGTGGTAAGACACTGTACTACTGTACCTTCTATTCCAAGCAGATTGTCCGAGCACTTCCCGACCCCGGTTGCGCTTCCCCTGCACAAGCAGGCTAAATTTCATATGATAGAAGGTCCAGCCGATGCTTGGCTTCACCAGCTTCGCCCATCTCTCACAACTCATCCTACCTCATGGTACCGAGTATCGACCTTGTGGGCACTACGCCTTTACTTTGAAGTTTTGACAGTATTGACTACATATAGGTATCCATTTGAGGATCACGTACCTGCTATGATCCCACCCCTAGGTTTTTGCCAGTTATAACCATCTCCGGAATTTGACACATATCGCAACTCTCTACTAGAGACAACTGAAAGACTGATACAGAATCTCTGCTCCGGACAATCTGAGAAAGGACAATCATCAGCAAGCTTTACTCGCCGCTCACGCCATCGCCGAGCCCCTGCGCAGCCCTGAACTCTCCAAGCGCCCTGTCCCTCTCTTCTCTGTTTCCTATCAATGCCTCCTCCGCCTTCACGACCCAAAGTTTGAGCTCAAACTCGACATCTTCATGCCCCTGCTTCAAGGCGTTCAATTCTCTCTGCGCTCGTTCCAAGCGCACTGTAAAATTGCTAGCATCGCTTCCGTCTTCATTTTCCCCACCTTCCCCCTTCTGACCCAGGTTTTCCAGCTTACATGCACATTCTTGTATTTCGATCTCGTGCTTCTCCACTGTAATATTGTATAGCTCCTTCAAATGTATGATGTCAACCTCCAGCTCTCGTGCTTCTGCGTCAGGTTTTGAGCACATTTGTTCCTCTACATCTGTTTGGCACTCCATGCAGTAGCCTGGGTTAGCAAGGAGCTCGGATGTCAAGGGTGGATGACTGCTCTCGAGGCAAATTCCTGAAGGAGAGAGACCTGAGAGGCATGAGAATGTCTCGGAGCTTTTGGCGTGTCGACATTCAGCGTGTATGAGACTTTGCGTGAGGCACATGATGGGATAGGGGGTGTAGAAGAATCCGGGGTCGCAGTAGATGAGTAGTGCTGAAACGGATGGAATTTTGGAGTTTTTAGGCTGACATTCAAAAGTCGACGGGTAGCTTCGTTAAATGGAAATGTAGTAGAGGAGGTTCGTCATCGTGTAGGAAGCCCCTGTCTTTGTTCGACTACATTGGCTTTATGAGAACAATCGCTTTATTTGTGCTTTTAGCTTGGTAGCCGGAAACTTCCCTCTTTGTTTGAAAGTTGAAGGCTCCTCCAGATATTAACAAATTCTTCTTTGTCCAATAGCACAGACCGTCGTGACTGCATGACGGTAGCAATTCTGGCCTTATCGAGTCTGACAGGCTTGCAGAAGCCCCACGAATCTCCTCAACCTGGGCATGGAATCTTATTATGACTGTACCTATGACTGAGCGATAACTTCATTGATGAAGGAACTAACCCTCCTGAGCTGTCACAACACCGCTTGCTTAGCTGCGCCGAGGAACGGGTCATGTATTTTGACCGCTTACGGGACGTTGAGGTCTAGCTGCCGACCTTTCCCCAACTATTTCGAGATACCTGGAGAAGAGCTGACGTTGAGACTGGAGAATTCCTGGATATGGCTGTCATACGTGAAGGCTGCTACATTTAATATTGATTGACTCGCTTCGTCCAACGGGACGCGAGTGTTTCCGCGTCACTCTATGATACATGGCATCGGTAAGCGAAGTATCTCCATCGAGATTTGCCAACCCGGCAGTCATATATCCTGCTAAGAGCTCGTAACCGGCTTACTCATCTCCGTCGTGCTTATTTCACAAGTCACACCTCGAGTCTTCACATGTATAGACAGTCACTAATTAAACACTTCATCGTAGCCTGAAACTTATGAGTACTGCGTCATGACTCAAAGGCATGATTCACGGAAACCATAAGTACAAAGCAGGCTCACATTATTTATATCCTCGATAGAGGTGTTAAAATCGAGAACCATCACCTCGGACTACGGCTTCCCTCTGTCTCTTCAGATACCACTTCGACCCGATAGCTTCAATTGCAGGCCCTCATCTTCCAGAAACACGCAACGATCAGATACCAGCCTACCTTACTCCCTTGTTCCAGACAATGCTGTCCGACGATCCAATACTGAGCGAGTTCACCCCTGAAGGTCATGCAGATCCTGAAGGAGATGTGATTTTCTATCTTGATACCGAAAGTACCTCTACCGACGGTCAGCACCATCTACTCAAAATCTCATCGCAGACCATGAGCCGCGCGTCCCCAGCCTTCAGGGCTATGTTCAACCCTCGTTTCACTGGCAGAGCAGATTTCTCGCCCCACGACCCTCTGGAAATATCTTTGCCCGAGGACGATTACCAGGCTATGACGTGGATCTGCTTCGCCCTTCATCTACAAAATCTACCCGAAGGGCGTATGCCGTTAGCGCTGTTGAAGAAGATAGCACTCTTGGCGGACAAGTACGATTTGGCACGGAAGTTGCAACCCTGGAGTCGTCTTTGGCTGGATGAGTGGAGTGATTCAGCTGCTCAAGACAAGGATCGGTGGGAGCTACTCTGGATGGCGTATGCCTTGTTCGATGTTCAGATGTTCTACCAAGCCTCCCAGAAGTTGATCTATGGCAAAACCATTGAGGGTCCTGACTTCGACAGCGACAGTCTTGATGGTGTGGGGTTCTCTCTGCTGCCGGCTCGAATCATAGGTATGTCATAGATATGCCTACAAAGAAATCCCTGCACGAAGACTAAGCTTCAGGCAGCCTCCATCAGAACTCAAAGGAGCCTTGCCATCGATAGTATGCACAAGTTGCTTAGATGGGTAAAGCCTATGTGTATCTACGAGTCGAAACGACACGATGATGAATTCATAAACGAGCTTACTCGACTCGGGTTGATGCCCATCAAGTCTGTGCTCGAAGAACGGGGCATTACACACTATATTGATAGATTGCACGATATCAGAATGCAGCCATGCGTCATGCACAGAGACACTAAATCCGATGGTACCAATGTACTGATTTGTCAATCTGGACGCCCTGTGATGGACTACGTCTACAAAGCTAAGGACGCAATGCTCGGTCTGTGCCTGCTATGTCTGAAGCAAGGCAAGGAGACTGCGAGCCTTGACAGCTTCTCCGCTGAGAACTCATACCACATGAACCTTTCCATCATGAGAGGTGTGGGGATCTCGGGTGGACCTAGCTCTGGACCTTCACCTAAATCGGAGTGGAGCTACGAACATAACTGGAGGACTCACAAGATCGTCCGAACTGATCGAGAGGAAAGAATCCTCTCCAAAGCCATCAAGCACAACAATTGCATGGCAGCCACACCGTGGGAACATCGGCAACATCATAAGTATGTTCAGCTATGTAGCAAGACCAGGGATCGAGAGCTGTCGGAAAAGCGGGGGTGGGCTGAGTTCTTCGAGTCTAGCGAGCGGAGGTTGCAAGAAAACGGGATGGATTCAGCCATCGCTTGATCTACCATCGCTCCTAAGGCTGATCGGAATGCATGTACGATGTTCAAATACACAACAATGATGTTGCTTCAGGTGACCCAGAGGATTTGAAGCGCTCAATAAGTCGCAACCTCCAAGTCATGCCAAGTCATTCCAATTCAAAGTCAATCTACCACCACATCTCCACTCCAAACAAACAAAAACCCACCCCTCGCACTAATCACGACAGAACACATAAGCCAGCACTGCCCCGAACCCTGCACAGCATTAGCAAACCACACAACCTGCGAATCAAACCCTGTCATCCTCCCTGCCCCAATCATAAGCCTCCAACTTCCGTATCCCTTCCGTATAACAACACAGTGCCTCAATATCTTCCTCCGCCCCCTGAAAAATTCCTGATCGTGAAGCATGCGATGCACTATATTTCTCTCTCTACGAGTTCGACCATTGTGAGACATCCAACATCTCTCACCTAGGCTTTGTCTTGCGTTGACATCGTCCATCCCTTAGCCTATGTTTGACCGTGAGATAATCTTCCCTCCCTCCCTCCCGAAATCCATCAAAGACCCTACTCCCGCATGTCATCTTCGTGCAATAAGCCCCCAATGCCCCTTAGCTAAGGTATCCCCCCACCCCAACTGTTCCATTCCCCATCTTCCTAAATACGTCCCTGCTTCAATGAGGTAGTATTCGCAGCAGAAGCGATCTTCTCCACACTTGAAACAAAATCTCCTATCAACTCTGAGCAACGCTTTCTGCTCCAAACGAGCTTTGCAAAACCCAGCTCTCCATTTCCTGTTTCAGATCCTGCCCGTTCCAATTTATACCAGACCGAATATGTTAGCTCCTTCCCCCCGTCCCCACACCCATCAACTCCTCCACCGCCTCTGAAGCTTGGTGACGCTGTTGCTGTGGTCATAGCTTACGGGTCAGACAGGTCTGGAGTTGGGCATGCTTGAAATGGTATTGTCGAAGGGGGTTGGGGTTGGGGGAGGTTTCTTTGATAGCTGCTGGGAGCGGGAGGGTGGGGGTTGGGGGAGGGCTTGCAGGGAGCTTACTATTCAAAACCAGAAATAGGAGAGGAAAGGGAAGGATATAACATATGCTCGGCGCAAGCTCAGGAGAAGAAGCTTGGTGCTCTCAAAGATGAGCGGGACTTGAACTTAGTAACGGTTCAAGGCATGGAAGTCTCAAGACCCGATGAGGCCCAGCTGGTGGTTTGGATTTCCTCTTGGGCATGAAAGTCTGATCAGGCAATCTCTCTCTCCGTATTCTCTACTTACATGGGGGCCATCATCTCCAAAACGAGCGAGGCGAACAATTGCTCGACCAGATATACCGAGCTTGTGTGCCGCTCTCTAGCGAGTGTGCGAACGATACTTCAACTTTTCTTTACCCATGTCCTACTACTATTCTCGCCCATTTTCCTCCAGATGTTCCGCGCAAGGCAATGGCTGCAGCCGAATCCGACGACAGTGTGCTCGACGCATCAGATACTAATCCAGCGGGCCATGAATCTCTCAGTGATCGCCTTAGCTTCATCAACAAGCCCCAGTTCAAGCAGGAGCTGTACGCTTCCACGGATACCGGACTCCAGGGCAGATGAGACTTCGATATGGTCAGCATTCGCGATTTTGGGTTATCATAGCCATTTAAAGCACGACTTACTCCATGCATGGGTGTAACTGTTTCATTATTAGCGAGTCGTGATTTATCTGATTCAGAGAGATGTTGCTTACCTGGTATGCTCACCAACAAAGATCATCTAGTCTAGTGTTAGGGTTTTTGCTTATTAGGATAGAGCGATGTAACTTACGTTGTTCTCAGTCTTAAAGTAGGCTGGAATGTAGAGCTTGTGTTGACCAATAGCGGGTGACGCCCAGCTAGCACTCTCTAGTCGATCAAGGGCCCAACAGGTGCGGTTGTATTTTCCGGTGTATTGCTCCCTGGCAATAATTCTCTATTAGCGTCGAGCACTTCCGATGAAAATATTCCATTTAGATTGCAGAGAGTACGACCACGGAGATGCCCATTCTTCCATTGAGATAAATAGAGGTAACAATTAACTTTACAAAGACTTACCTTGCTACTTCTCCGTGTATCTCAATCATGGCATTTAGAACATATTGGACATGCTCCAGCTCAGGCCAGGATGCGAAACGGATACCAAAGTCTCCACTGGTGTAACTTGCCAGCATAACAGCGGGACCGGTAGAATTGATCTTGTAGCTTGGGTAGCAGATTTGTCCAATTCCCGGAATATCGGAAGTTGTGGAACAGCTACCAAAGATGGGCTGGGCGTAGTGCTCCCAGAACCGTGTGGAAAACTGCAGCGCGACCTAGAAGAGCTGTTCAGAAGCAGCACTGGAGAGTATTTGGGGGCCGTACCTTGCAGACAGTGGTATATGGTACTGACCTGATTGCACTGCTGAGCGTTGGGTCGAACACTATGTGTCAAATTAAAACTACCTTGTCATGATCGCTCCATAAACTTACAAGTATTTGGGAATCGCCAGCTGCGAACTTTGGAGAACGGTGCAGCTATCATGGCATAATCATAATTTGTGCTGGAGAACGTAGTATCTGTGTAGCTGTTCTTCCAAGAGAGCTTCACCTGCTTGCTATCTGGCAGGTATTCTGCTCTCTCTATGGAGCGCCCCATAGTCGTAGTCGATTCCACATGCGGATAGAAAGAATATGGCAATCGATTAAGTCCCTGTATGGTAGTCAGAAAGGGTCCTCAAATAACAGTTATTCAGATGTAGAATGTACGGCACGTAGTCACAGATAGGACTAGCGATGGGATCAGCTTGAACAAAAAAAATGAGCATAAATACCCCGTCTATGGTCTTCCAGGTGGTAGATCCAAAATACACGCAGTCGTAGCTAGGGGAAAGGTCAATGGTACTCTTGATCGTCCCTCAGAATTGGGAACCCACATAGAATCCCAGAAGGTAACGCCGCCGCCGCCACCGAAAAGCGCTTGATCCGTAACGTTGAGCGAGTACTTGAGGTGATTGTGAAAGTAAGCAAATTCAGACCAGTCGTCACCCCCTAAACCTCCCAGTCCTGAGTCAAGCCATGCCTTATGCGCAGTGAATACATTCTTTGCAGCTGCTGCCATTATCTGGGGATCACAAGTAATCTCCTGGAGTTGATTCTCAATGTCGGTTACAGCTGGATCAATGGGAATCTGCGCAGTGAGATTCTTATTGGTCTTGATTTCGGTGACTGTGGGCGGAAGGCCGTTTGGCTTTTTAATGCCGTTGGCATAGTAAAGTCCGTTGGGGCTCGCTTGAAGCCAAGGAATAAAATTGACCGTAAAATTCGGTTTGCCTTTGTTCAGTTGGTTCATTACATCAGCAAGCTGGAAGGTCAATTTCATGTCATTAACCGTTATCGTTTGGTTTGATCCTGCATACTGGATCGATTGAGGAAAGCGCATAGGCCCCATTTCTTGATACTGGTAGTCGAAAGGGCCACCTTCTAAGTAGGCTGTATGAACACGCCTTGGATATGTTAGCTCACCTAATTAATGCTAACGGTGATCTTAGTGCTTACCCGCCGAGTCGCTGGCCAGCTTCTATGATCTCCAGGTTCTGGAAACCGCTCATATTCAGGCACAACTGTGATGAGATTGAGCAGATCTCCTAAAAACCAAAGGCAAATCGATGCACTGACCCAAGTCATCAAGCCAGCCATGCCGGCTCCAACTATTGCAATCTCTGTGAATATATGAGTACATTGTAAAGCAAATTCAAAAGGAGATAATCCAGACTTTTCGCTTTTGCCTCCTTGACATTTACTGCGCTTATCTCCTTTTCTTTTAGCAATTCAACACCGTCGAACCATGGGCCTTCCGCGTCAATGCCACTTGCGTTACTCATAGGAATACTTGCGCGCTTGCTCAATCTCGTCCCTTGGTCCAGCTGACGCTTCTTTAGCCATTGTTTGCTGTTTTTATTGATCGTCAAGCGCTCGCTGCGACCGATAAGCTCATCTTCTAGAGACCACGCCGACAGGCAGCCGCTGGAGTCAATATCTTCAGGGAGAACCCAGACCAAGCGCTCAACATCGCGGTGCAAGACCTTGGAGACAGTTTGGTGCGTTTCACGCTTACTATGTGAAGGGTAGCATGACCCGTAAGTGACCCAATAAGGATACGCAGAAGAATGTGCTGGGGATAGATGTACGTTGGCCGACTGTGAGTCAAGCGCGATCTTGACTTCAAGACGCACAGGGAGAACAGCCGATACAGTAGCTATCGTAAAGATAAGGAGGCTCCAAAAGCGGATCGTTCCGAAATCCGTCACGATAGAACAATGGTGGAGAGACATGATTATCACGAATGTTGAGCTGTGAATGAAGACAAGGAAGTTCAGGGACGGGTATGATAGCAAATGATGCGTTCCATATGATCTGATCTGGGGATATGTCGGTATCGTGTTGAACTTGCAAAATCAGAGATGTCAGAGCAAATGCTCATTGCTTGGCTTATCTTGAGAAGCGGACCTCATCCTGGCGGGGATAACCACCACAGCAAGGCTAAAACGGCCATGCATGCTGCTTTTCTCACTTTCCCCGCTATGCTTTTGCTTTTGTCATGTCGACAACCGAATAGCCCATAGCTGATGCGTAGATCGTGCTAGATATGTGTGAGGCTAGAGTCGTTACCGTAGATCGGCGTCCCTGCTTCGTAATCCATGTTTCTTGCCTTAGACGGTCATGTGATATGCACAGATCCTCGGGTTGTTATAACGAGCAATTAGCCACTATGGATTTTGGCTGTTGCCGGTCAATTAGCAAAGCCGTTGCCATCGAGGGTCCTTCGACCGCCGCCACGTTCCCTAGTAAAACGCAGGGTCTTGTTATTCGAACGACGCGCAACCTCATCAAGATGTTAGTTCCTCGTGCTTATCAAGTAGCTCTTAGCTTGGCACGATATGCAAGTAGCTTCTTTTGAACCCTCGGACCGTGATTGGTGAGCTTCAAAGTGGCCGCCGCTGTTATCTTCGAGAATGCATTGTCCACACCACATATCCAAAGAGCCTATAACCAAGAAGGAAGGTCCCCGTAATCTGTAGTGCCTGGTTGTGACGGAGTACGTACCTGAACCAATAATGCGCCATTGGGATCACAATCAAATTTGCGGGGATTCGTTCGGACTTAAATTGTCTAAGTCCTTTCGATCTATCATAGTGTCAGGACTCAGCAGCATGATCTCACTGCTTGGCGACTTCGGAAGGAGACCAGTAAGCAAGCGAGGCAAATGAAAGACGCGGAATGTCGAGATAAGATGGCACGCACTTATTCGAACCTTCATACCTCCTTTGACAGACCACAATTCTGAAGGGCAGAAACCATGTGTAATTAACGACCCTCCCAATCACGATGAGGCTTCCGCACCTCATTGCAAGATCGCTAAACCGAATTCCCCGTAGACCAACACTATCCTAGGACCATACCTGGAATATTTCATAAGCCTAATCGAAAGCGCTGCTGGCTGTTGTAGCCGCTGCAGTTCCCTAGATGACTCAATCGCGTTCATGTATTCTCATACCCTTAGACATGTATGTGGCTTAAGCTTGGAATTCTTGATTTGGCGAATCAATGCTTCTCTTTTATATTGCTTCTGCGTATATTGCTGTAGCGGGATTAATCTTCGTTATGTCACCAGCACTCGTGAAATACTGTGGTGGAGGAACAATCTCGGATGGATACATCAACCAAGCCTTCGTGTCGAATGATCGATCTTTGTCAAGCCTTCAGTCAACATGGATATCTTGTTACCCTATACATTTCAAAGAAGGCCGTTCGGATATTCGATTGGGGTTCGTCCCGTAATATTATAAGTCCAAGGGTTGTGCATGACTCCGCTCCACGTAGTGACAGGAGTCTGGTCGAGGTACTCGTCAGTCGCTCAAAACAAAATGTAGTGTGGCTTTCTGATCATGGGCTGATAGCCTCCAATCACCTTTCATCGGCGGCCGTCTTGTTGCTGAGACTCTTTTGTTCTTCTGTCGCAAGTTTCCTGTCATACTCTTCATGCGTCTGTTGACTCCCCCTTCACTTCTCCCAAGTTTTACACACCTCCAAACTCAGTTGCGTTGGAGTACCATATTCTCCTCCAACCGTTGAGTCACTACTCACGACCTAAACCCCTCCCCAGCCACCAAATCCAAGAAAAAGACCTTCCCCCTCCCTCACCCTCACCGATTCTCCCTTACCCCCTCCATCACCTCCCGAATCTCCCCCAACCCCTCCAATTTCTATCTCCTCCAAGCCGAAACCGAAACTCAACCCTACACCTCTCCCTTCCATCCCTCAAATACAGCCTCAGCCCGTCCACCGCATCCCTCACCATGCCCAACGTAACTATATGCCACTGACTCTTACTAAGTACCAAAAGCCGCACCCCCGTGCCCGTCTCCCATTCGAATTCCTGGGGATTGCGCTCGCGGCGCAGGTTACGCTCGAGCGGGGTGTCGCGGCCGAAGCGGTGGATTAGTTGGTCGGCGACGTCGTACACGACGTCGAGGAGGATTGGGATGGAGTTTGGGCGTAGAGGGTGAGAGGAGGGGATGGGGGAGAGGTGAACTTCCAGGATTAGGTCTGCGCCGGGGACGGGGAAGACAACCCAGTAAGGCTTGGGTGAGGTGTGGAGACTGTTGGGGGTGTCAGTGTCCTGTTGGGTAAGCTACGGGAAGAGGGGATCTAGTAGGAGTACTTCGTAGTGCTGTTCGAGTGATTTGAGATTGGGAGGTTTTGAGATATATTCAAGAGAGGTGGTAAGATCAATGAAGACGAGATGAGGGTTGGTAGTGTGAGGAGAAGGACTGCAGTTGTGAAGCGAGCCATTTGAAGATCATATGGCCGTGATTATTATATTTCACTGCTCTGGAGAGCATTCTCATGATGGCTTCCTCCATCGGGAGCAGGACACATGGATATCAAGGCTGCAGGTAGGAAATGACGGTTTCAAATCCTTCCTGGCGTCATCGTTGGCGGTTAATGACCGGCTACAATAATCACGCGATAGCCGCGAATTATGCATATTGTGAAAACCGTAGGAGGAGCAATGGGAACTTATCTCGCACATACAATCGAGAAATTATTGGAGGATGGGCTGGTGAAGTGTCTTACAGACAAGAAGGATACGGGATTTTTAAGCAATGCAGAAACAATAAGACCAAAATGCAGTACCAAGTGGCCCAGCCATGAAAGTAGCTCGAGGCCTCCAGAATAATGTGTTCACTTGAAAGAATAATTTATTCTCTGGGGGTTGGCTGGACAGTAGTAGTGATCGTCGATTGCTGAAAGCTGAGTCGCTCAAAGACCAGTCCATAACAGGACGCTAGTCAGACTTGGCGAAGAAAGCCGAAGAAGACTCGACAAGTCCTGGTGCTAGAAGGACGGTGCCTCCTTAGTCACTGACCAAAATACATTATGCTCAGGCCATACCTTATTGAAGCTTCAGTTCGTACCAGGCACCAGCTTTAACTCCAGAATCTTCGCAATTATATCCAAAGCAGCAAAACCCCCCAGTATGACATTAATGAAGAGTAAGAACAGGTCCATGTACATCGGAGTGGAGCCATTGCTTAGGGGAACATTTTTGTAAGGAGAAGGCCATACCTCAAGGATGACCCCCTCGGAGTCTAATCCAAGAATTATTATTGTGGGTGGAGGTATTGCCGGCCTCGCATCAGCTCTCGCCTTGACCAGATCATTCCAATGCACCCCTCAAGTGACGGTATTTGAGCTGCGAGAGACTCCATCGACGATCGGAGGCGCTGTGAACCTAACACCGAATGCGATCCGCTACCTTGACCAACTCGGTGTCCTAGCTAAGATCAAAGCCAAGAATTATGGAGCTACTATTGACGACATCGAAATTTTTGCTCATGCTTCGGGCGCCAGAATTGCGACATTGGACTTCACCAATGCCTCTGGCGGTAAAGGCACAGGCTTCGGAAACCCGCCATTCAAGGCACTGCGCATCCGACGTGCAGATTTACTCGAGGCTTTGCTTCTCGCAGTAGGAGAAAAGAGCAATGTGAAAGTCGTGTTTGGGAAAAAGGCCGTGAGTGTCGATGAAAATACCGAAGGCGTCACAATTCGATTTGAGGATGGATCCGCATCTTCTGCAGACTGTCTTCTAGGTTGCGATGGTATTCATTCAGCCATAAGAGCTTTCATTGAACCAACCCGCAAGCCAGTATATTCGGGTATAGCAGTGATCAATGGTTTTACCACTATTGGCAGTAAAGCGATGCTTTGGAAGGACACAGTAGTGGTCTCTTGCAAACAGGGAAGCTTCATGGCTTCTTATTTCGAACCCTCTCGCAAGAAGCAATATGTTGCTGGCGTAGTCGAAATGCCAGAAGTCAGATCCAAAGAGGGCTGGAGAGCAAAGGGTAGAGATCAGGAGGCTGTCGAAGTCAACCTCAGACGGCGCTTTGGTGGTGGGGCTCCTGCACTCGGCCTCGATGAGTTGATTGCATCCACTCAAGACTGGCTACTGTATCCGGTGTACAAATTGCCCCCGGGAGGTCAATGGACACGGCAGAGGACGTTACTGCTTGGGGACGCGGCGCATGCTGTAAGCTGATTCGCCACAAATCGAGTGGATCTAATTCAGAACTAAATCGAATGTCTAGATGCCACCTCAAGGCGAAAGCGTCGGAATAGCGCTGGAAGACGTGATGGTATTTGCCAAGGTAGCGAATGAGCACAAATCTCATGCCTGGCCAGAGATTTTTGCAGCATATGAAAAGCTGCGCAGAGGACGGATAGACTCGGCCTATAAAGAAGCAAGTTTTCGGTGGGATACTGCAAAAGACTGTGGTTGGCTTAAGCAGTCTATGAAAGAATGGTTGACACCCTGGTTTGTATGGTGGTCCTCGAAGTCTAGGCATGCCAGTTTTGAGGAGGATGTTGGGGACTTAGATTTGGAGGAAGTATTTGTGCCGTAAGTGATAGGGATTATCGCTCGCTATCTGTTTGCCATTTCCGGTAGGACGTTTTTTGAAGGAGTATTCGATGGTTTTTGATAATATCGTAAAAGCCAATAGTTTGAAGACGCTTTTCCATCATACTCTATATACGATAGCAGAAAGCTGAGTTACCGTACGCAGGTGGTTTCGACAAACTTCGAGAACGCAGGCCAAACTCTGTCGATGTAACATAGAACAAGATTGTTTTCTCCCATTTTTCATTCCAAGGTAGCTCTCTGGTCTTCGCTTACTCAGCAATGGGTGTTTGTCCGACCTTGTTCCTTTTGAAAGGGTGTCGGCTCCCTTCAGGGTCATTCGGCTTTGAGATAGCTGGAGTGAAAACCGTTGCAGATGTCTCAGCGCCAAGGACATGCTTTTACCGTCACTTTTTGATGATTCCATCCTTCCCGCTGTCCACAGGCATAGCAGGATTAAGTTCCTCAGCCACCGCAAGAGCCGCATCCTCCCACTTACCACCTTTGACACCATACCTCCACCCCATGTAGCCCACAACACCCGCCAAACCTCCCAACCCCGCGCCTCCTACCAGCATCCTCCATCCCGCTTGTCTGAAACCCTGCCTCCAAGCTACTGCCCCGGCGCCAACGACAGCCCCTTCGGCGCTGAAGGTGTCACACTCCACTTGTCCCTTGTTCTCCAGCAGCCGCCAGCTGCGGTCCTGCCACTCAACGTATTCTCGGCCCCACATGCGCGCTTCAAGCCCGACTGCTAGGAATGCTATGCCGATGGCGCCGCCAACGCCAGATGAGCGGAGGACGGCCGGGAGAAGAGTGGTGGTGGTGGGACGGGTGTAGATATGGCGAACGGTGCCGGTAAGAGCACCAAATAGGGCACCTGTCTGGAAGCCCCGGGACAGGACGTGGGTGCTGAGGATGAGCTTGGAAAGAGGCTGGTCTTCAGCGTAGGGTGGGTGGGGGAAGAAACGGGAAGGGACGGACATGTTTGCTGGGTGGTTGTGCGGACACAATGATTAGATGTAGACTGTTTGTCGTAATGTTGGATGATAGACGATCCGATGAGCTGTATTGCTATCGTGGATAGAGACAAAAAGCGGTGTTACTGGCAAAAATAATCGTCTTCCCTAATGGACTTCCAGGTGATGAGGCCGTCGAAGAAGACGCTCTCGCTCGGGGCTTTAGTATCAATGGACAGTCCAGATCTTTGTCAGTGATTCTGATCCGTTCGAGTAGCGGAGCTCGAAGGGCCGTAAACTCCTCATGGATGCCGTCTTCCATTGAACTGCTGTGCCGCTTGGGTTTCCTCGGTCTCTGAATGGCGTGAATCGGCGCGGAAGAATGTTCCCCGAAGATATCAAAACTCTTAGCTACCTAAACTCTGTTGCTCAGTCAAACGTAAGGTCATATTTCAGAGTTTGCCGAAAAATTTAATACGGTTCACCGGTCAGCCCTAAGACAGGGAGATCAGGATTGAGGGGAGCGAGATCCAGGTCCAGATGATGCGGGAGCACGGCTTAGGCGATGGAAGGACTACTATCATACAAGGCTGGAAATGATGGCTCCGACAAATGCTTCATCTTAGGATCGAGGCAATCCCTTAATAGCAAGTTTTCAACAGCAGCTATCAAGCCACAGCGTTTGCCTGGCCTGTTATTCTTGGCTACAAGTCTACTGGCTTTACGCTTGTTACGTTACACCAGTCGGATTTTGGTATCCTACGATATTGGTGTTCTCTTAGCTCCACGCTCTAAGATTAAATCTTCGGAAGACATCATCAAGTCATGTCACGCCGTCAGGGACCACATAAAGAAGACCCAGGAAGGCTCAGAGAGCGCTACACAAGGCTGGCGAAAAGCGCGCCCTTCACGCCTTTTCCCCAATAGAAGAGTCTCGAAAAAGAAAATACCAGGGGAAGGGATTAGGTGATCAAGGATGATCTTTAAACCATAAAAAGACTGGGTCGTATCTTCATTTCAAATTACACTCAATCATTCAGGCAATGCAAAGCCCGCTCTTCAATGTCAGATGCTCCATTTTGTCAAGCGAGCGAGCTTTGAACAGGACCCCTGTCCACAACCTCCAAAAAACCAACCGCTCTCCATGAGCTCGCAAAACCACGCCCTATCCCCAGCCTAAAAGCCAGTAACCTTCGTAATCGGTGCCATGAGCGGCGACTTTCCCTCCGCAATCCCACAAGACCCAACACCACTGCCCCCAAAAACACACTGGTAATTAGGATCCGTTGACTGGTTGTCCACCGTGACAGACCCCGAAGTCGTAATCTTGGGGCCCGCGCCCGCCTTCAAGGGATACGAATGGCGCAATGCCAAAGTGAACTGCCCGACCCCCTTGAAGTCGGTGACGCGAAACACGAAGCTCGAGTCCACGCAAGGGATATCCCCCGTCGGTGGCAGTTCGCTGCTGAGCCATTGCGTCGAGCATGTGGTCGTCGCCTTCCCGTTACCATTGACATCGGTCACTGTGAAATTGAGATACGCGTACGGCGAACTCCCGGGGCGACCGGAGGGCGAGAAAGTAGAGATTCCGGGGAACTGGAAGGGTTGGAAGGTATAGAAGTTCTGGATCGGGACGTCGAATTTTTGGGGGACTTGGTTACTTCGCTGGAGGCGAGGCTCACGACGTAGTTGTCCGAGGAGGTGGATGTCTCTTTTAAAGAGATGTGGAAGTCGCTTGCTTTGTCGCCGGATGCGAACTTGAATAACACATTGGGGTTTTCGCAGGCGGTGTAGCTTTTTGCGATGCTGGAGGCGGTACAAGTCGTTTTGATATGTGTGTTGGGGTCATTGAAGGTGAAGTCGATCTTGGATTGCTGGAAACTGAATTTGGAGATCTGTATCGGCTTGAGGCTTGCGGCGTCAGGAACTGGTGCCGGGGCGGAAAGGGCGAGGGGGAGAACGGAAAGGAGGAGAGAAATGGTTTGCATCTTGGTGACTTTGTGGTACTTGGAGTGAACGCGATCAACTGGTGTGAGGATTGCAAGTGGTTGCGGCGCACCAAGAAATTACACTGACACGACTACTTGATGATGATGACGATGATAAAAAAGCGTAAGGGAGAGGCTTATATAGTCCGCAAGCTCACCATCGAAGTCCACGAAAGCTCAGCAATCCTCCTGCGCAGCAACAATACGAGAAGAGGTCGTGCTTAGGACGCAGGACACTACTGAAAGAAGTGACCCGACTAAATCCCTCCCCACGAACACGAACTTATTTGCTGATAGAAACAAATGCTCCAATGAAACGCTTCCTCACGCCGGTTGTGGCGTTCTCGACCGCTCCCTTCGTCTTCAGCTGTTCCTGAAGCTAACTTGATCAAGGGCAAAGCAGCGACCTCGTGTCAGTCAGCTCAACCCCACACGCTTGTTCGCTACAGTAGCTATTTGATGGCAGCGTCACATCAACAATCAAGAACGAACGCCTTCGAGACCCAAACACCACCAGAGATACATACCATTGGCAAGAAGCGTGTGGGGCACATCCTGGCTTTTCTATTTTACACCAAGCCAAGAGCGAAGCCACGAGCATTAAAACCGCTCAGGATCATCCTCCCACTATTATTAGCGCGTACAACCCCACGGCGAGAAGCACGTCTCCGGGTCTTGGCAGGAAGAGTGAGATGCTACTGAAAATGCGACAGTGGCACGAGAGCTTTTATGTCATGCTTAGAAAGCGTTAACGATCTTGCACCGTACGGTTTATTAGCCTCTCAGGGGTCGGACTGCACGCATGAAAGAAAGCGTGAGATCGTGGCAGGATTTGCTCCCTTTGCGCAAATCCTAGTAATCTTAAGATATGAATCTCACAGCCTCTTGATTCATACGACTAGAAAATGCATCGGGCTTCTACAACACATAGCTTTAAAATATCATAAATAAAACCCCCAAACGTCAAGCAAAATGAAAGACATCGCATTATACCCCTATGCTCATTCCCGCTACATTTTGCTGTAACATACATGTAGTCTTGATGAATTCCCTACGATATTGACACCTGATCGAGAAAAACGCAGTCATTTATCTTGAACCGGATCCAGACACATTCAAATCCCTATCGAAACCCCCCCAATCCAAAGCCAGCCCGTCTTATTCAAGGCCTCAAACATCTACACTGCTCCCCCCCTCTTTCTCGTCTTTCCCTTTTTCAACTTTTTCTTGGTCGTCTTTCTCTTTCTCTTTCTCGTCTTTCTCTTCTTCCTCTTTCCCTTTTCCGTTTTCCTCTTCCTCGTCTTTCCCTTCCTCGTCTTTCCCTTCCTCGTCTTTATCTTTCCTGTCTTTGTCTTTCCCTCCTAAAGAATTTATCGCTACCACTACCTGCCGCGTAGTCGATGTCAGGGCCACCTTATCCGTTAATTCCCCGCCACCTCCATAATGCCATCCGATGGCAAGGCGCTCCAGCTCCGCGAACGCCTGTTTGAGATCTTCGGAGCCTGTAGCGTCGACGAGACCACTTGCATTGATTGATTGTGTCCGTTTCCGGATTGCTCTGTTGAGTTGAAAGGTTGTAAAGATGCTGTGGCCGTCGGGGGAGAGGGGGGGAAAGGTGTTGCGGAGTTTGTGGCGTATGAGGTTTATAAGGGGCTGAGTGGCTGTCCGCAGGTCGTTTTCTGAGTTGGGGGTGCTGGAGGACATTCTGAGCGTTGGGTAGTAGCGACTTCAGCTTTTGTTGAAGAGTTGTAAAGTTGCAGTGAATGTTTGAGAAGAAGAGAGGGAGGAAGGGAGAATATGTAGATCGGTGGTCAGTCAGTGAAAGCGTGGATGACTCTGGAGGCTTTTGCCAGATTGCCGTGCAAACACGTTAAGCAAACAACCAGCGGACACATCAGCTTTCTGCGTTCGTCGCATCGACAAAACACCCATAAAATCAACCGAGAAGATTGGCAAACAAGCCTTGAACAGGCTAGATAGGTATTCAACTTTGGATCTGGAGCATGGTGATCACCTTGCCCCTGCCTTTGTGCTGGAGCAGGTTGGTAGGCTTGAGAGGTTTACTGCGGTGAGAAGCATTACAGGAAGCCGCTGGAGGTCTAGTCGAGATTAGCGACGAGGACAGAAACACTATTGCCGAACATCCTCACACATTGAGAGAAAGGAGAATGGGTTGGTTGCATAGCAGCAATGAGCATAGAAGGTGATCCCTCAAGGCGCTCCTCGTGTGTGGATATAAGGAACGGATCTTATGCATGTGACTTGACCCGACCTAAAGCTAGTCTGACATAGTTGCTCGTTGAGATACTGGAAGGCGTAATCGAATGATTTGCCTAAAGCCTATGAAGCATGAATGAAGCTGGCAAATCTGTCCGAAACGAGATGTCATACTTTCCTGTCAGTTACTTTCGAGTCAGTGAGGCATTAGGTTTCCTACAAATACTCGACCTTCAAAAATCCCAGGAGTATTCTTTCTCTTTCACATACCAGCAACCCAAGCAACCTCCACTTTCACCATATAATTGATTTTATCGGTCGAAACACTTGACAAGATCACACGAGCCTTGGCAGCATACCTTTACCCAACATTCGAACCAGATGTCTGATTTCTCCCTCATGCGCCCGTACTTCGAACTCCGCTGCAAGATGGAGGTGATAAGCTCTAGGGACCGCAAACCCACGGGAGACCATGAGATAGTGAAGGTCCAGCGTGAATTCAACAGACTCGTTGAAATCATGGAACAAATGAGTGCCCACCCCCGCTTTTGCAAGCTAGCTGCTCGGGGCAATTGCCGGACCTTTCAAGAAGGCTGGGGTTTGTTGGATGAATATCGCGATGACTGGGTCAATCCGCCTCTCCCTGCGATCGATGATGATTGGAAGCAGCAGGCGATGCACTTCAGGCGGATTTTGCAACTGTGGGAAGATGTGAGGGTGCTGTAGGACAGACAGCAGAGGGCCTTTCCCCGGTCTCTTAGGGACCCTTGACTGATGTACTTTCCTTAGCTTGAAAGGACTAGCTTGCGTGCAGAGATATAGGATACTTATGAGTAACATTAAAGCAGTATGCTTGCTACAATATCGCTGTATACGATGCTTTTTGGCTTCCCTAATGCCGTGTAATACTTCTTCTGATCTGCTTTCATAGCTTCTGACTTCTTATGATGTCCATTTGATGCAACAATCGGAAAATTTTCTGTGGAATTCAACGGGCTGAAGTGTTTTTGCCGAAATCATGCGTCCATGAATTTTGCTTGATCGAACCTTCTCGAGTGGCTGTTCACCACAAGTGCTCTTAAGTGTTAACATTCAGATACCTGATGAAGTGATGCCTCATCTGTAGATTCCCCGAAAAAGCTTCTAATATTCGTTTCCACAACAGTTACAGACTCTAAAAAATCTGCATGGCCTCGCCTTTGGGCACCTGACCCAAAACGAGGCCTGTGTACCGCAGGTCTCATACTTGCCACTAATACAAAGCTGTAATTCCTGTTTGAAAGTGGATAATGAAATTCGCAGAGTTCATTATTGGTATTGACATTCTGGAGCCTGGCTGCGTCTGCATACGTTCTCTGCACGAAGCCTTTTCAGGCGGGAGAATAGAGATATAATATTCGTATGTAGTACAAGGAAGAAGTTGAAAGACTTGTCGATTCCAGAAGAATATACGGCTGTTTCTCATAATAACCTGTGCAGTGCGTAGATGGCAGGTTCTAGAACCCACCAACTGACCAGAGTATTATCAGCCGTAAGCCTCGTATCTCAGAATCCCATGAGTGGACTGTATTGCAAGAATACCACCATCAAGTTAATTGGTACTTGCCAGCATCGAAACACCATCTCTTATTTACGTGACAGCTCTAATTTGTCACAAGATTTAGCTCCTGTTCCGCCTTCATTCGCGCCAGAAGCCAAATAGTCACTGAGAGCAAGCCTATTGTTAGAATATAGAGCCAGATATAGTCCCAGTTCGAGAAAATCATGACTTGGCTAGTTGATAAGCATGTCCGAGTACCAGTTCTCGCTGGTTGTGGCGAGCTAACATAAGATATGACCCACAAGTCCCGGTTACGCCCCACTCAAGATAGCGCCACGGATGCCAGTATCAATAATGTTCTATGCTATGCTCAGCCCTCCTTTCTCGTCAAACTCCTCGTCTTTATCGACGACTCTGGCAGCTTATCTATCCAGGGATTATACGGCGCCGCAATAACATGTTCAGGCGCTCTCCCAGTATCATCGTCCGTATGAGGCTGCCCGGGCGAGGGACGCGCTCTTTGCTCTTCATGCAGTCTATCCAAGGGTTCTCCCACGATGTGATACTTCGCCCAGTTGACGGGCGGACAGCGCACAACGTTTTGTGCACCTGGAAAGTCCGCAAATTTCGACTTTGATGGCATAGATTTCTCTTCTTGATCATCGTCTGTGTCCATGCTGTCTGTATCACGGTGGTCTGGGAGAGCTTCCGTCTTGATGTCTGGATTTGGCCCCACGAATAAACCTCCACTTCCCGTAGTCTTGATATGACCAGCCGCTACCGCATCGGCAAAGCCTTCTGGATCAGCGACTGCAAGCTTCTTCTGCTCCTCCAGCGTTTTCATGTCACGGAGGGTTTGCTGTCTTTGGATCTGGAGGATGGAGATGGCCGAACGCAAGGCCATCGCATCGGAGTTGTCGTTCTCCGAGAACGGCATCAGAGGCGGAGGTTGGGCCGGGCTTTCAGGAGGAGCGTATTGAAAGCCGGCATTGCTTGCTACAAGATCGGAGGTCGTCATCACTGGAGTTATTGGCGAATATGGGGGAGCAGGTGGTGAAGAGGAACGGTCAGTGTTGGTATTCCCATCGACCATGGAGTCGTTAGATTGTGTTTGAGCGGTGGGTACTCTCAAGCCGGGTGAAGGCGACATGTCGACGAGCAGAGTGTATGTTAATGAGTGAGGAGCTCGCAATATTGTCGGCTTCGATAAGATCTCGGAGATACCGATAGAGCCGTGGACTAAGCCATTTCAGGCTTTTTGTATTTCCAGCGTCGGATTTGCAGGTGACCCGGTTTTCTTCGTCCGGTAGAATTTAGTTTGGGAGAGGCCAGTGTTTATCTGGATTGCCCTGTTTGGTCAAGGTGACCATCAAGATCAGCATCGCCCTATGTTTGTGGTTTTTCATTACGCTACTCCCACAAACAGTGACTTTTGTTCACCTAAGTAGGCTTCAATAATGCGCGATTGTAGGAAGTTTGAGTCTCAACTTAGCTCGAGCTTGGTCTAAGTATATCTTTTTCTTTCCATACTAGTGGCTTTTTCACCTGTCAACAAATCCTCCCCTTCCGTTCCACAACCAAAATCAACCCCCCTAGCCTACCACTCCCCTCCACCCCCACCACACTCTCCGACCCCTAACCAGCCGTCCCCCCAGCCTCAATAACAACAATACACCCAGACCCAACGAATCCGCAATAACAAGCACAGGGTGTAAACCTTGCACGAGAGTAATCATACAACTTAGAACCATTGGTCCAATCAAGATGTAACACCCAGCGACCGCTTCCCAGTCCCTACGCTTGGGTTCCCACGACGGGGGAGCTGAGAGTAGCTTGAGCACGGTCCAGAAGCTGAAGTAGCAGGGTATGAGAACGTAGATTATGAGGAGGGTTCTGATGAAGAATAGCATTGTGGTGGAAAATGTTGATGGGGGCTGTTGAGTTGGGGTTGTTCTTCGAGTAGGAAGAGTGGGGAAGACGTCGAGTGAGATCGTCGTTCATTTGTCCGTGGATGGGGAAATCCGTGACTCCGGTTCGGAGATTTGGAGTGAGGTAGCTGTTGGTTGTGTAGAAATACCTTGTTCGATTCGAAGAGTCGATCGGAGTATTTGTGAACTTAGGAAAAAGCCGCGAATATGTGGTAAAAATTGAAATAAGCCGTGATGTCTTGTGAGGAGAGAGCTAGTCAGTGAAAGTGTTGGTGTATCAGCGTGAATGTATCTCGACTATTTGAGTCAGCTCGACCGGCTATCTTTTATTTCTTGGTTTTTGGCTATCTGCTGCACGTTTGGCTCGGAAGTCACAGCCAACACAGACCACAATCACAGTTTCTGAAGTGCGGGAATACCCGCTTGAGTCAGGGCTCAATAAAGTAAATGACCCAACAAGTATTTTTGGTGGCAACAGAACCATCACCACGACACAGTCATTAGACAGCATCAAAGCGCTGCGTATCGTTTCTTGCACATTACAAATCTTAAGCACCTTACAGCGAGTCCCATTTACTGTACTACCCCCAACGGCACACATGATAGTGTGGGATATACTATTTGTGAAATACTGCACTATTCTGGAGCCTCATAAACTTGAAGCCGAAGACCAAGATGGCGTCTAAAGCAAGCGACGTTCAAGACAAAAGCCCCTCCATAGATGTAGATTACATCGATTCATCAAACGAGAAGACACCATTGATGAACGACAAGAATGAGAGACTGGTTTGTGTCACCTACTTCTCCTGTGGAAATTACTAACAGGAGTACCCAAGACGCTAGCCATGAGTTCGCTTCGGCAAAATATGGCTTACAATGAGTTGGTCGAGGATGGACGCATTAGAACGACTCAGGTAGTATTCCATGAGCTCGTGCGTGGCTTTGGCTAAAGATTACGGCAGGGTAATCTCGAGATATTATCTGCAGATGGCCGCTGGCTTGCTGTTCATGCTTCGGCGTTGCACGATGCCTTGATAAACCAGTCAGCTCAATCGAAATTGTTCATGTGGCCTGTCGAAGCCCCGGAAGGAAGACAATGTGCAATACTCCCCGAAATCAGTAGCAAAGGGACTTGCGCCATCTGCCTTGACTGCACCGAAGTACTCAAACTTTCATGCGAGCACTCTATCTGCGCGACGTGCACCAGCAGCGCGTTTGACTTGGCCGCAAAGGACGAGTCACTCTTCCCACCGACTTGCTGTCGGAGGATTCCTGTCGCTGTAGCGAGTGTGTACCTCAGTCACGACCTTCATGACAAATATAAGAAGAAAGCGGTGGAGTTTACCACCAAAGATCGCATGTACTGCTCGGCGGAAGGTTGTTCGGAGTTCATACCACCAGTACCAACACCAGCACCAAGCCTCACCTTAGACGTTAGCTTGGACGAAGAGAGAAACATTAACGCTCAGTGCCCGGGATGCGGTGCCTGGACCTGTGTGACATGCCATGGAACCGGACACTCGGTTGTGCCTTGCCCGGAGATTTCTGTTTACCCAGAGGATGAAGCTGCTGTCAACACAGCTGTGGACCAGGGCTGGCAGCGGTGTAGATCATGTAAGATGTTCATCGAACATGTTGACGGATGCAGCCATGTAACGTAAGAATCCCTGATTTGCAAACAAGCCACTACTGACAAAACATAGCTGTATATGTGGCCACGACTTTTGTTATAAGTGCGGTGCAGATGAAAGCCTGTGTGATTGCCCTGATGATGTGACTGACGACGAGGAGTACGAGGACATGGCCGATGTCGATAAATGATACGAACTGCAAGGCAAACGTCGTCAAGGCGAGTATGTTCTTTGAGAGTCGATGCAAATGGAAAAGAGCGATAACAGCACGAAATTGGATCAAGTGCATCGCCTAGATGGTTAACAGATCGCTCCATAGCAAGATGGCCTGCGTAAAGCAATTAACTCTGCTGCCGCTCTGAAGATTACGACGTGCATCTCATCTGGTAGCCCCCTGATTGAAAGTGACAACTCGACCCTTATTGGCATCTCTAGCAATAGTCGATTACTACTAAGAGTATCGAAGAAGACGAATGTCCAATGGGAGCATCGGAAATTCGTGTTCCCTCGGGCATATTTACTCGAGCTGCAGAGACGTTGCAGAGACCGTTTCCAATCACCTGGAAGTGACGGTTGGCCTCGTGTGCAGAACTGCACATATATCGTTGCGCGGCACACCTCTTCCACGTTGCCGCTGTCCACGGGATAATATCAGTGGGTAATGCCAGGGCATCCTGCAGAGTCCTACAGACCATTGGTCCTGCAGCGTTGTGGAGGATGTGGTGAGCAGTCTCGTCCGAGTGCGCCCGAGTTGGCGCTAAGCAGGGAACTGCGTCTCTCAATAATGGAGGCTGATGCGGTGATATTGATACTACTATATGACCGTGGTTGCAAAAAGAATGCTAGTCATGATCTAGCTCAATCTTGTCAGAGCCCACTGCATGTGCCAACACCACGTTGGCTCATCTATTCGATAGGTTGGCTGTTCACCAAGGTAGGTTTGTATCGCCACATGGACGCTTTTTTACTATCAGCGTCAGATGTACCAAAGCAATGGAATGGAGACCCCCACAGACCATTTTGTGTGCAGTACCTGGTGGGGTGTAACGCTGGTTTGGCGACGCTGAAGCGTGAAGAGCGACTCTTTGATTCCCAGAAGTATCCTGCAGGCACATGCAGCAGAATGCAGCAAGCTCATCAGGTTATGTATTCTACTGCGGAAATCTGCGATTCGTCGATTCATGTCGCTACCACCTGCCCTCGGTTTCAATTCCTTAAAGTACCCTTGGGGCCAAGGGTCCTGCAGCAGCCTCTAATCTCTGACAGTGACGATCGCTAATGCCATGTGCTGATCGCTTCCATCGGCTTGGAGCTGTCAGGCACCGTTATTCAAGCGTTACTCGTTACATGAAGATTGTCATTCGCACTCCTTACAGCGAGACAATCTGAAAAGAGCAATTTACTGAAATGTCACTCCCGACGTTAGTATTTACTGAAATGTCACACGGCCCGTACGAAACTTGTGTAAGTCAAAAATGACGAATGATTTAGCTTTGTATGAATGCGTCATCAATTTTCAAATTTTCTTCTATTTCTCGATTATTTTTTTTTTTCGCATTTGTTCGTCACATCGAGTTTTCGTTCGAATCGAAATCAACTTTTCATCGCATTTTTCGCTTTGAACAAACGAAAAATCGATTTGACGATCAAAAATATTTAATTATATTAATTATTGTCATCAAATTTTAAATCACACGAATCGTTGCAATATTTCGTCGTCGACGATTGATCGAAAAGTCGTTGAAATGCGCGTTGATTTCAAAACGAATTTTTTCGAAATCGACGACGACGAAATTGACTATTTGATAAAATATATTTCAATTTGCTAATTGTCGTTATCAACATGAAAATTTCTTTGATCGTCAAACGTTTCGTCGTCGCTAAACGAGCGAAAAATTCGAACAAATTTTCAAAACAACGTCGTCGACAATCATCGAAAACGAAAACGAATTCAAATCGTTGTAACGTTTGTACAATTCATTTTTGATTTCAATTGACATTCAAATCTGAAATCATTTTGACGTTCGAACGATTTTTAGTTGTAAAATAATTTGTAACGTGATGTTGATTTTTCAAATTTTCTCGTTCGTCGACGACGTGATCGTGACTCAAACGTTGTTCGTGTCGTTTATTCGATTCAACAATACACGCAAATCGAAATCAAAAATAAATTGTACAAACGTCGTTTTGATTTGATGTCGTTTAATTTCAATATTTTCGTGCGAAAACTCGAAAAAAGTGCGAAAAATGACGTGTGAAAAAGAGTCGAATCGATGTACGATTCGAAAAATTTGTTTTTGAATGATTCAAATCTTTGCGAAATAAATTTTTGATCACAAATCAAGTCGTGCGATTTGATTATGTGCAATTGAAATAATATATGTATAATTTTTTTTTTTTTGATGTTTTGATTTTAAATTTCAATTTTACATCGTTTTTTTTTTGTTGCAATAAATTCAAACATTTTTATTTTTCGTCATGTTCAATTGAATCAATCGCAACGATTTTTTGTCGAAATTTTTTGTCGCTCAAAATGTGAAAATTTTTGAACAAAATCATGAGAAATTGCATCAACACATGATGTTCGTCTCGTGAAACAATTTGAAAAAAATTATTCAAAATTGATCAATCATAATCAATTTCACGTATAAAATGAATAGAAAAAATTTTCGTCGTGCAAAATATAAATGTGTCGATTTTAATTGCAACTGAAAAATTGTTGCTACATTTGAACATTTTGTAAATTCTTTGAAATTTCATTCAATTATAATTTTCATTCAATTCAATCATAATTGTTTCGATATCGACGACATAAACGCGACGATTGCATTCAAACGAAAATGAATTCAAAAAATCGTTTTTAAATTCATGAAAATGAATGTCAACATCAAATCAATCGCAATTAAAAAATGCATCGTTCACAATTATGACGAAAACGTCAATTATCAAATGATTTATCGAATCAAATCAATTTTTTGTGTCGATAATTTGAAAGCACATCGATTCGTTTTTCAATTTTTATTTGAATATATATTTTTATTCACAAAAATCGATTCAAAAAATCATTTTCATTTGAAATTCAACGCATTTGACGACAATTTTTTTCGATATTTTATTTGTTTGTTTGTTTTTCGTAAAAATTACGTCAATTGCAAACGTTATTTGATCGTGAACGATATTTTTTTGATTGACAAATTCAATTTTACGTTGTTGTTAACGATTGATATTGACGTCAATAACGAAATGATTATTGTCGTTTGAATTATCGTGAAATCGAAAAATTTTCGTTTTTGAAAATATTTTTTTGATCATTTGAAATATGTTATATTCGAATTTGCGCGAAAAAAAAACGTATTAATATTAAATCGTGACAAAAAATTCGAAAAATTTCACGTCAAATTGAAATTCGACGATTGAATTCATTATGTCAAATGTTGCAAACATATTTTCGAAAATATTTCGCAAAATAAATGATTTATTCAATTCATTTGTTAATCATTTGTTAATCATTTGCTGAAAATATTGACGTTTTTTTGATTAAAAATCATTTCTGAAACGTAATCAAAATCAAAATTCATCAGCAATTCGACTATCATATGAACAAACTTCGTCGAAATTTTTCTGTCGCAGCAATCAAATTAAAAATTATTTTTAAACATTTTTATGTCGCGATTTACGTATTTCATCATCGTTGAAACATGAATATCAACAATATCGTTGAAATGTGTAACAACATATTCAAAAATTCGCGTTCGAAAAACGTATTGAATTTATTCGTAAATATATGAAATCGAATCATGATCAAGCGATTCGAACGTTTTTGTACGACGATTGCGACGTTCAATGCAAAAACAAAATATATTTTTCATGTTAACGCATTGTTTGATAAATCGAAATTGCACGCAAAAAATTTTCATATTTTATTTTCAATTGATCAACGAAATAAAATTCAAACAACAACGAGTTTTTTGTACGATGTATGAATCAACGTTCAAAATCGATTCATTTATTGTAATTGTTTCAAATTTCAAATTTTTGAAATATCATGCGATCACGTCATCGTTTTTTTTCGACATCAAAATCAGAATTTTCAAAAATATTTATCATGAAATTATTTTATAATCGTTTGACAAACTCAACATCAAACATTTGTATTTGTTGTTCGAACGAATAAATTTCAATTCGATTTTGAGCATTCATGTAATTTTTCTTTTACAAAAACGTTTCGTGATCGATCACGAAAACAACGTTTTCAAATTGAAATTCGAAAAAAACAAACATTTTTGATGTCGACGAATTTGAAAATTGCTAGAAATAATCAGCTACTAAGAATCGATATCAATGAATGTAAATCGATTGAATTGCTAACTAAAGTAGAAATTTTTTTAAGTACAGCTAATCAGTCTAGCGCGAACTAACAATTATCAAGCAATTATTTGTGTTCGTATCAACACTTCGCAACGAAAAAAAGTTCAACGTTCACGTTGATGTTTCATGTTCATCTTGTTTGTGTCTCATATTCATTGCTAAGCGTCATAGTTCAGCGCTTTAACTCTTCGTGATTTTTTTGTCAACGAATTTGTAATTTTCGCTAGTTTCAACGTCAGCGTTCTGATCATTCATAATTTTAAAATTCTTGCTCAATATTCTTTGAAAACATCGTGTTCGATGTTAATGTTCGATCGAAAGCGTTTTTTGCGAACGACGACGTAACAAACGTTTAAAAAATTGCGATCAACATTTTTGACGATTGAATCGATATGTTGAATTATCAATTTGACTAAATCAGAACGCTTGTTGATCAGTGTGATTTTCATTTTCGTTTTTTGATTTCGACAGATTCGATACGTCTCGATAAACTCGTCGATTGCGACTTTTTCAACAATTGACATCGTACATTCATCGAAATCTGTTAAAATGATTTCGATGCGCTGAAATAGTTCAAAAATCTGATTGTCGAATTTTCGTACGAAATTCAAAAGAATTTCGACGTCTTTTAGTTCTTCGTTGAACAAAAAATCATGATATCGAAATTTGCTCAATTGAATATCAGTGAGCAATTCGTCGTTGTTCTCATCTTTCTTCGATTTGAACGTTTTGTTGAAATCAATCTTGATGCTTTTGTCAATTGTTTTGTCAATTGTTTTGTTTTCGCTGTTTTCATTCTTTTTCGACTTGAGCGTTTTGATGAAATCAATCTTGATGTTCTTGTCAATTGTTTTGTCAATGTCGATTGATTTCATGTTTTTTTCGAACATTATTTTTTTGCTGATTTGCGCGTTATCAGCGTTCTCGTCGCTGTCAAACTTTTTCGATTTTTTCGATTTTTTTTGATTGTTTGTCGACCTTTTTATCAAAATTTCGTTTTTCACGACTTCGTCATTCATCAAATCGCGAATCAATAAATGAATTTGTTTGCGTCGTTTGAATGCATTGACACGTTTCGTAATTCGTTTCTTTTTTTGAATTTTGTCGACTTTGTTCGTCGACATTGAGTTTTCATCATCGACGTCGTTTTTGTTAACGACGATTGAAAATGTCGACTTTGTCTTGCTGCTACTGACGATAACAAAAACAGTATTGAAATTGACAAAACTGATTAAATCGAAATCAAACGTGTTATCAAGATTTATGATTAGTGCATCGTTGAATTCAACAACGATAAAATCATTGTTATTTTGCATTGCAATTGACAATTTTGTCATGATATCACGTTGATTTTTCGATAAATTATCATATGTCATTTCGTTTTCATTTTTTCACAAGATATATGAATCGTCGTTCTGAATAAACGTTTGACGATAATATCACGTTTTTGCGTCGTCATTGTATTTGACGATTTTTTCTTTATGCGAACGATTATCATGAATTTCTTTTTTGCTAGCAAAGTCAGTCGAAAAACGCTGTTTTTTGACTTTGCTGAAAATGTCGTATTTGTTTTTCACGATTCAAAGAAAATCGTCGAAGAGTACTATTTTTTTTGACAAAGCATTCAATCAAACTGAATTTTCACTGAATGAGCGCACATTATAAAGATCGTATTCGAAAAATGCTTGATGTACAAATCGATCGTGAAACATTTTTGCAATTTCGAAAACGACTGACGCGTTTCAATTAAAATTAATTAAAAAATGCATTTGACGATGTTGAAAACTGAATGTAATCATATTTGAATAACGATAAATCAATCTTAGCGACGAGCAAAGCGAAAATAAAAAATAAAAATGATAATTCGAAATGAAAATTCAAAATGAAAATTCAAAATGAAAATTCGCGATATTCGATTAACGACGCGACAATGTCTATTAAACGAAACGCTAAAATATTGAGCGAGACTGTTTAATAATATTTAAATAACGAGAATGATAAAATTTACTCGTCGACGAAATCAACGTACGCATTTACTCAAAATGCGTTGATTTTTTTGAGTCGATTTTTTTGCGCTTTTGTTGATTTTCGACGACAATTTTGTTGAATTTATTTCGTTTGCGTCTTGAATTTTTCGAAATCGATGATATAAAATCGATAACGCGAGTCGTGTTTGAAATTGATGTAATTGATTGAAAATTGATTTTTTCGTAATTCTTCATCAAAATCATGAAATTCGTTAAAATTGATAATGATTTTCATTCATCAAATTCAAATTCATAATTTAATCATTTTATCAAATATTTCATTATTTTGATTTTGTCGTACTTTCGATTTCTTTTTTTCATCAGCTTTTTTATTTCGTAAAATTTTTTTCAGAAAATGTTAAATGTGTTTTTCATCTCGACGACGTCGAGATGATTCGAACGAAATCGATTATAAAAATCGACGTTTTTTGACGTCGATTTCAATTGCATGATGAATATGACTGAATGAATTTGTCATTTGAGCGACAAATTCAATTCGTAAGCAAATTTTTTATTTTGCGCTTTATCAAAAACGATTCGATTTTTTGATTAGACAGTTTAACATTGATTTGAAACGAAAAAGAATATTCGTGATGCAAACGAAAATACGCTTTATTTTCGAAATTAAATTTTAAACGTTGATGACGTTTATCATAAAAAATTTTAATTTTCGTTGTTGCGAAAGCGATGATATCGTCAATTTTTTTTTGAAAAACAAAGCGATTCTTTTCGAATTTCGATTTAGCGATTGAAATAATCGTGTTTGACGATTGTCGTAAAGCAAATGACACGACTATCGCGATCATAATTTCTTTGAATTGAAAATCGATAACGATTTGATTAAAAAATTTTTCAATGATTGCATGTACATTGTTGTTCAAATTGAATTGCAAAATTGACAACGCGCTCATTTAATTCATATTGAGATTGACGATAATAAGAAATCGAAGCGCAATTTTCACTGTTTGATTTGTACGTTTCGATTGATCATTCGTTTGTGAATGATAAATCGTGTTCATGAATAAATTAATGTTTAAACGTTTGAACATGACTCGCCAGAAATCGAAACAGAATTTTCGATCTCGATCGAAAATGATTTTTGCTGAAATATTTCAATCTGCCAGCAACAGTCGGTCGATCAAAACGTTTGTTCATTCGTCGATTGATCATGTGCTTTTTCTTTGAATCAATAGTGTTTTTCGAGTGAATTTGTCAATAACGAACATGAAACAATCGAATTCGTGATTTTGTTTAAATAAAATCAATACAAAATCAATCGATATCGTATGATAAAACATGTTGAAAATATTTATCGATGCTAATTTCTCATAAAATTTATGTCGTTTAGTTTGATTCAATTGACACGAAAAGCAATGACGAATGTAATTGATTAATCGTTTGAAAAGTCGTCGTACGTAAACTGTTTTTAATCGATCGTAAATTCGATGATGATCGACATGAAAATTGTCGTCATGTGCTAACTTGAACACGTCGTGTATACTATTTTCCGATATGCATAGTTTAAATGAATCGCTTTTTACATAGTAAATAAAATCGTCGATAAGCTGAAAATCGATTTCAGAAATCAAATATGTTGAATTCGAAAATGATTTTTTATTTGACATCGTGATTTTATTCGACGACGAAACAAACGCTGTAAACGACACAAAAATGACGATTTCTGTGATTTCGTTTTCGCTAAAAAATGTCGACGTGAAAATGATCGTGAATGATTTCGCGTTTGACATTTTTTCGATAATCGTCGATTTTTTGTTCGATAATCGATTTTTAACGTCGTCGTTGACGAAACGTTTCAGCAAATCGAGAATGACTTTTCAGTTAACGTTTTTTTGATATTCGATAATGAGTTTCTTGCGAAAGTTCGATGACATTTCGATTAACGTAATTCGTATCGAATTCTCGTTGAAATTTGATTTATCGATGTGAAAATGATAAATTTTCAAATCAAAATTATCGATTTTTGTATCTGAATTGAAATGACGTACGATTGAAAATCGACTTAAAACGTTTGATACGATATTAGACTTTTCGACTTTATGAAAAACTTTGAGACGAAATTGAAAAAAATAAATGCTGACTTTTATTAATTTGAAATTCAATTTATTTACATTGTTGAATATCAATTTAATTTGATTGACAATAATCGAGTTTGCGACGTGATCGATGTAAATGACAATTGAATGTTGATTGTTCATGATCATCAAGCGAAATTTACGAACAAATCATATTAATGATGTCATTTTCAATTTCGTTGATCAGTAACGAAACTTTGCTGACGATAATATTTTGTTTAAAAACATAATGAGTTCGACGTTCGTTCGCTTGAACGAAATGTTGATAATCATCATTTTTTGTTCGTTTTTAAATTTAACGTGATAAATCATAATATCAAAATCGCGTTTTTTGTTGACGTTCACGTCGATATACAGAATTCTAATTTTGTCGAAATGAATCAAAAACGTTGATCGATTGAAAACGCTTTGTAATTGATTAAAGACGTTTATTTCGATCGACGACGAATTATCGACTGAAATACGTCGATTATGTTGTTGACGAAATCGCTTTTTGTTAAATGCATGACGTAACAGACGAATTTTACGTTTTTGTAATGACAGCGCTTTTTGAGCATAATATGATACGTATTGACGCAATCATTCGATTTTGTTTAAATAGATTTTCAGCTGTTTAAGAATTTGAAAAAAAATTAAAGCGAAAATAATTTCAAATTTATTCGTCGCGATAATCAATTTCAAATTATCGATTCGTTGATTTAACAGTGATATGATAAAATAATCAAAAAAAATTTTGCTAATTTTGAGAATTATGTTCATGCGTTTGAAAAAAGCGAAAATTTGATTCAAATGTCGTAAATGTTTCTTTAACGAGTTCGAAAATATTACTATGTCGTTTACATACGTTCTAGCAAAGTGTCGATATTTTCATAAAATCGAATCGATTTGTCGCTGAACGTAAACAAAAGAATTGCGATAATTCATGACAATTACGTTTCATTGTTCGTTGTCTCGATGACTGATCACTGTCAACTTGTGTTTATTCATCATTCGTATTAATCATTGATGAAAGAAATCGACACAGTTCATCATCGATATGTACGAGCAATCGATAACTGTTGACAGAATGTTTGATTGTAACGACATGAAATAAACGTCGAACATCGAAATTTTATTTAATTCACGAATATTTATTACAACGCGACTTTTGCGTTGTTCGTTGACAATACGTCATATTACGAAAATTGAATAATCATACGAGATAAATTGACTAGTTCACGTCATTTTGTTTTTTTTATGTAATCGATCGAACTTCTTGTCGATTACTTTTTTATTTTTCGAATTAAATGAATACATTTTGTTGATTTCCGACTTAACGTCAAATAAAATAAATATAAACATTCATTGTTTTTCGAACACATTGATCGTGTCGTCGATGTCACGTCAAATTTCGAAATAAACTTTCGCTATCGTGAAAAGTCGATTGTAAACAGACGAATCGTCAAAAACGATGATCTCGTTTGACATGACGATTTTCAACGAAATAAATGACACAATAATTTCGAATATCGATACATCAAATACTGAGTTAACTGACGAGTTGACTTGCATAAAAATGATAATCGAAAAAATGTTAAACGTAATAAAATCAGCGAAGACGTCGACTAAATTCATCATGATCACATTACGTAACGTTTTCGTTCAATTACGTGACGAGACGATTGTTAAATGTCGATCGTCAAAAAAAACATGATAACAATTTTTTTTCTCGAAGTCGCGTAGCATGTCAATCTTTGCATGTTTTGACAAAATTACTGATTTATTGATAGCGTTTCGTATTTGTACGACGACGAAATGAGCATCGATAATGTGATTGAAAAAATCATCTTCGAATTTTAATTGCTGAAAATTCTGTTTAAACTCGAAGCTGTAATTTCTATTTGTTGACAGACTTTGATCGCGTATTTTGACAAATACAATTAAACAAATATGCGAAAATATAATGATTTTGTTAATTGATTTTATTGCTCGCACAATGCGCTGATTTTTGAAAATCAATTTCATGAAAATTGTCAAATTGTTACAAACGAGAAAGATGATAGTACGCTTGTTCATGTCAAATATTACTTGCTCGAATTTTAGAATATCGACATCGAGCAAAACGTGAATTTTCAAATCATTCATTAAATGAATTTCACGACGAAAGTGAGCTATAATTGATGACTGATTTGATAACGTATCGACAACGTAAAAGTTCAACTCTGTATATTTTGAGCTGTCATGTAATTTGTCGTCGATGTCATGTATTCGAATCGACTGCTTTGTTTTGTGAATTGTGACATCGAATTTAATTTTCAATAGATATTTTCTGTCAATCAAAAACATAGTATAATCGATATTCGCGCAGATTTTGACTAACTTGTCATTCAAACTGTGACTGATTTTTAGTTTAACATAATGTCATTTACGAAAATTAAAATCGACGTCGAAAATAATAATAATTGTAAATTCGACGATCGATAATACTTTGTCATCGATTGAATGTTTGTGAAAAGCGTTCATTGACTCAGTAGTCGACAAATTACTGACACGTTTCTTGCGACAAATACGAACGTGACGATATAACTTGTTGTTGAAATAAAAATCAATCTTGCACATTCGACACGTGTAATCAAGAAAAATTACGTGATTAACGTTTGATTCGTCAACGTCAAATGAAAATTTCGACGCGTTCATAGTCATCGAATCGTAATGAAAGATTGAATCGTTCAAAAAAACAAACTCAAATTGATTTTGATTTTTTTCGATGACAACAAAACGTTTCGCGACAATGTGTCAGACGAAAATAATATCGTTTATTGCTTTGTCATCATAATAGACGTTTTCATCGTTGACGTCAGCGTCGTCGACGTTGACGTTATAATACATTGATTGAAACGAACGAGCGTTGACGTTAAAAGATACAAATGATCGACGATTCGAATTTGACGCGTTTTCTCTTTGCTGATTTCGTTGATTTTGATTCGAAAAATCAGTTGTCAATTGTTTGCGTGATGAAAAAACTGACAAAATCGATTGTTATTGTTGTACGTTTGAAAATTGACTTGTTGATTGTTGTTGTTGCATGTAAACACGATTTTGATTTCAAATTTGAACATAATTTTGCGAAACATAATTGTCTTGCGATACGAAATTCGAAAATTGAGCAAAAATAAAAATTGATTGAATGTCAAGTCGAAAATAATCGTTCTGAATATATTCATCAACAACATTGTCGTCATATTCGACATTTGACTGATCGCGATCGCGATAATTTATTTTCGACATGTCACGTTGTGATTGTTTATTTTTTCGTTGCTCGCGAATGTCTTTATTTTTGACATTGATTTTTCGTCGATCAATTTGTTCGAAAAATTGTTTGTTAATCAATTTTCATCATGAATGTTTTCGATCATTCAAGTCTCGTAAAAAATCATTCAGTTTGATGTCATTGATAAATTTATTGACGTGTAATTGAAAATCAACGTCGAATTCGTTTCAAATTTGTAATAATTGATTGAATATTGACAATTCAATTGACTTGTTTAATCGAATTATTTTCTGCGCGTATTTTTTAAATTCACGTTCATGCTGTGCATTCGTCATACTGTATGATTTTTTGACGAGTTTTTTCATGACTTTAGTTGACGATTTCCGAAATTTTTTTACTAAATACTTTTTTCACTGATTTAGACCTTGACTTAATAACAAGAAATTCTTTTTCATGTCGATAAAAAGTGACGTATATCAGTTCAAAACGTCATTTTTTAAACATTGAAAAAGATTGCGACGTACGATGTTTTCGCTTTTTGTAACAACGAAATTTCTTGCTTTAGTCATGAACAAATGAACGTTACGAAAGACGATGTTTTCGCTAATAAATTTCATAATTGCGTCGATAATTACAAATTTGTCGTCATGAAACGAATCGAAAAAATTTAAATGCTTCGACTGAAATTGATTATTGTCATTGTCATCATTGTCATCTTCAGATGAATCGAATGAATCGAATAATTCAATTGATTTCTGTTGATTTCGCTGATTGATCTGTTGCATTTTCTGACGTATTTTTGCTCTAATATTCTCGATAATCTGAATAACGACGACACTAACGACAGTCGTGATAACTGCTTGAAAAATTGAATTCATGAAAACAATTATTGAATTAAATTTTATGAATTGATCGTATATGACTTTTTCGACTGACGTTTCGCGTGTAATAGTCGAATTGTTATCGATAAACAAATTATTGTTGACTTGTTGACTATCGATAATAAAGCGATTGTTTGAATCGATAATAAATGAATAATTTGAAACACGAGAAATTTTAACTTGAACTTGATTTCGTTCGATTACGAAAATATCGTTTTCGTATCGAAATCGACTTTTTATACGTGAAACGATAATCTGAAATATCGCTGTTTTACGATTCGAAATGATTGAAATATTATTAAATGTCGAATTGTCGTCAAATGTTTCGATTTTTTGTCTAGATTGAAAGCTTTGATAAACAAATGTCTGTTTGTATTTTTCGATTTCTTTAAAAAATCGTGAAGCGATCGCTTTAAAAATAGCAATGTTGATAATTCACTTTGACGAATATTTTAAAAATTCGATTGACGCTACTTTGATTTTTCGAATTGTTGACGATTTTGCTGATCGAAAATTGATGCTTACAAAAATTATCACTGTCTGAATGATTTTTTTTGATAAAATTTTTGTCAACGAATGATTTGTTAATTCAAATTCATAAAAATGTCACGCAATGACGACGATTTTTTTGCTCATCGATTGAATTGAAATACGCGAGATTGAAATATCAGACGAAATCAACTTGACTGTCTAGCTAAAAATGTCTGTCATGTAATGACAAGCTGATACACTGCAATGATTTGTCAATTAAAGCAAATATTGCGTCAAACGATGACAACGAAATGCAATGAAATAAAAATAGCAAAAATAAATCAACAAGATGAACGAAAAACTGCCTGAAACAAATGACGAGACTTTTCGAAAAAACAAACACTAAAAGAAGCAAACGTTAAAATAAAAATATTCGAACGACAAATTCGTTTGACGTGATTCGTCATTTAACAAATTCGAAAAGAGTTGACAAGATGAGAAGTCGCAAGCTAAATAAAAATCGATTGCTGATTTGAGAACGAGATTGTTGATGTAAAATTGTTTGAATTGAAATTTGCGAAAAATTTTTGAAAAACAACTTCGTTGTTTAAGTTGTCTTGTAAAGTCGATGCGACGAAAATTTTTTTTGTTTCAAACTTTTCGACAACGAAATATTGAAGCTGATAAACGCGCACGTTATGATTCGAGCGTTTTGTCAACTCATTCGATTGTGAATGACGTGTCGAATTCATGAATAAATTGATTTTTCACGACAATTAAGTCGACGATCTAAAGTTGACAACTGACAAATGATCTGTCAAGTTAATGAAACTGCTGAAACAATGCGTTTGATTGTTGACGAACTCGATTTGATGTAAAACGACGTATTCGATCGACAATCAATGATGTCAAATACGTAATACAAATCGAATCTATGATGCTATCATTTATTAGAAATAGCCAACTACTAAAAATCGATATCAATGAGTGTAAGTCGATTGAATTGCTAACTAAAATAGAAATTTTCTTAAGTACAACTAGTCAATCTAGCGCGAGTTAACAATCATCAAGCAATTATCTGTGCCCGTATCAAAAATAAATTTCGAAATTCAAAAATTGATTGCTCAACAACGAAAAAAAAAATCGATACGTTGTAATATTTGCGATGACGTCGATCATAATAATAAAACATGTAAACAATCTCATAATTAGTGTAAAAGCAACGAATGTGAAATCATTTACAACAATAAAAATGCAATAAATTGTTTACATTCAAAAACACGTGTTACGAAATTGACGACGTGAATGTGATTTTCAAAACAATTGAATCGTGTCAAAAACACGCTCGTCGATATCATAAAGCACGATTGATTGTTTCGCGTGTATGTAAACATCGTTAACGAATAATCTGACATGATAATGATATTGATAAATATTGTGTTTCGAAAAAATGAAAATTTCGAAAATCTCGAAAACGAGAATTAAAACTGTTGCGAAAAATTGCTGAAACAATGATGATAAAAAAGTAAAAAAAAATCTGAAAATTGATGACGCATTCATACAAAGTTAAATCATTCGTCATTCTCGTTAACACAAGTCTTCGTACGGGAGATTTGTCATTTCAGTAAATACTAGTCTCGGGAGTGACATTTCAGTAAATTGCTCATCTGAAAAAGGCGACCGACTACTACATAGATCAGCAAGCGAGGAGACTGCTTGCAAAATCGTTTCAAGCACCGATCTACGTCATGGCTACCCAAGTGTTCTCTCATTTGGCGATGGGCCGGCCCCGCGAAGGATGGATGGCTCAGGTTCTCGGTACCAGACTACTCTAGCCAAGCTCACCAAAGCACGGCCGACACACGGCAGTTGTACTTTGTAAGAAGCGAAGATTTACCGTGCTACGTACCTGCGTACGCCGTTGATAGCAAGGATGACAAGAGGAAGCGCGATTCGACCATGGAGACCACTTGCGCTTCTCAACCAAGCCGAACCTGCTGGATGCCCACTGGGAAACCCAAGTTACTCAAAGACAAAACTCCATCGTAAACCGGGTAGCTAGGTAGAGAACGCTCTCGTAGATACCTGAGCCAGCGAACGTGGAGTTGCACCAGACGGTGGGATTTGGGCCAGATGGGTCGAAAAGGACAGACAGCGGGGGTCTGGGGCATGGAGGCGTTCGTGGCGCCGAGCTGAAAACCGAGAAAATCCTTGAATGGGCCAAAAGCAAGACACACACCCCACATCACCTACGATGGTCGCACTCAAAAGAGGAATTTCCGAAGAGTTTAATATCGACGTATTTATTGTTCGGGAGGGCAAGGTAGATTTCAGGAGAATAAATGTACCTTCGAACAGCGCATTTACCTGTGAATAAATAGCCTGGCGGGCGTGGGCAGCCTGTGAATTCGGGGTCGGCAGATCTTGCACTGCGTCAAAGTCTAATCTCGATCGCGCATGCTCGCCTAGCCTCAGATCTCCCATCGTCCAATCAAAGGCTCCAACAGGCATCTCGAATTCCCAGAAACCGCGGGTCGGGATGATGGTGTGCACGCGACTGACGCTTGTTCTGGCTTGCGGATTGTCCGAGTTAGTCGAACAAATCAAATGCATAGGGAACTTAAAGGAAGTTGGTGACAAATGCAGCTTCCTGCAGTCGAATTCGGTGCACGCCTCGGCCCATTAAATATTGAAACAGTTGTAGGGAGAAGTTCGAACCGTTGATGCGGGTCAACGCGCAATCCTTCATCCTCTTTTATCTGCATCAACCTATTTTCCCCATTCAGCGACTCGACGGCTTGTGGCTTGTGATACACGGCACAGCGGCTCTTTCCCCTTCCCACACAAGCTTCTCTTTTCTCCATCCTTCTAGGCTTCTAGACCTCCATGCCTGGACCGGCGCTTACACCTATCCTTCTCTCCATCCTACCGCTTTGTTCGTGAGATCGATCATATCTTATCATTATGCCATTGATCAAGAGCCTAGACTATTCTCGACATGCAAAATAACGGCTTCACCAACTCAGGAAAACCTTGCCCCCACGGCAGTCCTCAGCACTTCTCTCACATCAGCACGAACACAGAGCTTTATCCACGAGGCATTGCGGACAGATGATTCTACAGAGGCCATCGATCCCCCAGTAACAGCTCACCATGGCCCTTCTCGATACCGGAGCGTCCAGATCGGCAAAACAGCCCTACATACCTAAACTTACCTATAGGACCAACTCGATAAAGACAACGAACACCAGAGATTCGCTGAACGCCGCTTCAACTTTTCCTGCTGCCTCATCCTTCACAAATCCTACCACCCCTCGCTTTTCAACATCTACTAGCCCTTCCTCGCCAAGGTTAGCTTCGAACGCAGTCAGTCCAACCAGTGGCAGGTTCCCGGTGGATGTTATGAAGGCAGAGTCATCACAAGCGACCATGCTTCCTTCCAGAGGATCGTCGAACATGGCAAAGAAGGAGAAAAAAGGTGGCTCATTCTTCAACTTCTTGAACGTCAAGGAACCTTCGGCACAAGCTTTCGAAGACTACCAGAACCAAATGCGGAAGAAGACTCAAGGAAAGAAAGGCCGTCCTACCGCCGTCGGTATGCCTGGTGTATCATCCGCAAGGCTGCCTCCAACTGTACCTAAGGTCAATACAAAGTGGGATGGTGTTCCACAAGCTCTGAAAGAAAAGGAAAAGGAGAAACCAAAAGAAAAGCACAGACCGTCTCTATCTGCAGGATCTACCAAGGAAACCCCAGGCAGAAAGCCTGCACCCATCTCACGGACGACAACTTCACACAGCAACAGTAGTACTGGCAGTGGCAACAGGCTCGCCGAAATCTATGGATGGGATACACCAAACAGCTCGAGCGGTAGCATTGCCAAGGATTTTGCCCTGGAGCACCACAAGCCAAAGAAAACGCCATCAACCACCACCCTACCAGAGACGACACTTTTTCCCACCCACCCACGATTACCTCCCCGAAGTATTTCGGATCAACCACCATTGCCTGCCGAGCTCTCCGATGATATACCTCCTGTGCCCGAGCTCCCATTCAATCCAGCACCATACCCAGAGCTTCCACCAGACTCATATAGAATTCCCGAACTTCCTGCGGATCCAGCGCCAATAGCTGAATTACCGGCAGGTCCTGTGCCGATTCGGCCTAAGCTACAAGGACCATCTCTGAATCTGACGGCTTTTATGAGGCGTCCCGACTCGGTGGAAGCTGGACAACAATCCGAATCGCCGTTCGAGTCGTCCAGGGAATATGCTTCTATCATTCCTCCACCCCGAAACCCACTTCGACCGCCACCTGTTCCAGAGCTCGAAGGAGATACGGCAGAATTGACAAAACCACCTGCAAGCCAACAAACTCCCTTACCTAGTCCTAACGAATGGTCACCCATCACACCCTCTGGCCCGTCCTTGCCTTCGCCTTTGCTGAAGATCCCCGATCATCAAACAGACATGTATGCCAGTAATAACATCAAGCAAACGATCATCGAGGTGCCTGCCAACTCTGACGATGTCGTTGTTGTATCATCCGGAGTCAATATTCTAGGGCCCCCAGTATCAGCTCGCCGCAAAACACAGCGCCTGCACCCAGACCGCCATCAGGGCTTTCTGGCGGGTGAAGCCGATGAGATGACATTACCAGATGATTCCTCGCCATTACCAACCTCGATCTTAAAGAAGTCCTCCTCTCCTGTAAGGCCAGCGCAGTCGTACTTTGGCGCGGCAAGCCCAAACAAGGAATTGGTGCCTGGAGGGGCGACTTTGCGTGACAAACTAGGCTTTGGTAGTGCAAGCAAGAGCCTTTCACCTCACGCCCCAGCAGATATCGTTTTAGCCATTCAGAGGGAGGGCGAAAGGAATACCACGCCAACACCAGACAGTCGTGGGAATGGAACCACGTCACGGAAGAAGAAGGGCCGTGCTAAGGTTCATCGCAAGGATGCAGCGGAAACCCGTTGAAAGCTACCATGGTAGAAGACCCACAGAAGATAGTTTTCATTGCGTTCTGATTGTAGCGTGGCGCTGGGGGATTTGAAGGATTGATTCAGCGTTCGTTTTTAGCTGCTTTGCTTCTTTTTGATACCCACTTTCGGCAGGAGAACATTGCATGGCGCTCCACTGGCTTATAAATGGCACTAGTCTTGAATCTTGTCCACACAGGCACATCAGTACACTTAAAATATCTCTCCACGTTACTCTCTTTCTTGTCGAAAAATCTCCGCAGGTGTTGCAATTAGACACGTTAGGGTCCAGTTGTATGGACCGGCCAATTGGGTTTAGCGCCTTGGGACCCGTATGCATAATTGCTTCAATTCTGCCTGTATCTTACTCCAAGAACGACGAGATTCATAGTCATGCGATCGTAGTCACCCATAACTTTCAATATTTTCTATTCTATTGTCTTCCCAACACAGCTCCTGAATCAGGACGATGAGCTGGTCAGGTTTTGGAACACTATGTCATCATTACAAGTGCCGTGGCGAGCTTGCTGATTCGAAGCAAGCTTCGATAGCAATGGCTTTCCTTCAACGCGAACTGTCACGTACCAAAATCAAAGTAAACCTTTAGAGAGAGCTTCACACTGTCGGATCAACTTTGGGCGGCTATGAGGATTGCGCATGATTCGCAGTAATCTCTATTCTTCTCCCGACACCAGGGAAGCGCCATACAGGTGGAGCCTCGACCGTTGAAGCTATTTGGATCCATCAGCGACGGTCACAGTTTGCTGTCTTGCCTTGGCTGGCTTGGTTCATCCAGTAAAGTGCCATTGACGCCTTCGCAGAGATTTGGACTGACGATCATGTGGCTATTACGTCTCGCAATTACTGCACTTTCGAGCAGTACCTTTTCTCATGTGGCCGCGTATGCGCTTTCAGTATCCCATCCTCACATCGGACGGGACGCGCTCCCGAACAATGCTTCCGATGTCCCTGATCTTTCACAATTGAACGCCAACTTCACATCACTCAATGACACGCAATTCCACTGCAGCGGCGAAGAATATGGTTCGGATCTCTCATTCCGCTCCTGCCTTGACGCTCTAGATCACGGATTGGGTCATGATACCCATCCGTTATCGTTCGGCCACCGCGACAGCCCCGGTTCCTTCGATGTGCGACTCCCTGCTCGTGTTTCCAGCGGTACAGCTTCTTCTCCTTTTCCCTTAATCAATTCGCATTTCCATTGTTATTATTTTCCTTTCACCGTTTCGGCAACATGGATGAGAACTGACGAAAACCAAAGCGGATGGTCGCACTGCCTACACCCTCCAGATTGAGGAAATTTTCGTCGACGAGTGGACTATGGAGGAGGCTTACAACGCCGGCGCAGCGCTGGCGCAGAAATGCGTCGGTGGAGGCACCCACGCGAGGGCAGAGGGTGGCGTGGTCTCCGGGTTAGGTATGTATTTATTAAAAAAATCTTCCAGAACATAGATCTCCTCTCGTATGGAGTTTTGGTTAAGAGTTTTTGGGCATATCAGGACGCAATGGTCGCATGTGGATGGAACTGACGGCTTACAACCCCCATGTACGCTGTGAACATCCTCGAGCTCGCACCGCGCCGCGTGATTGCGAGCATATATACAGTACCATGCATATGTCGGAAACCTATGAGCACTTCGTGCATGAGAGAAGCAGGCGGACGGATACCATGGTGCCGTGGACTGTGTGGCCTAGTACGTTTCTCTCATCACCACTAAATTTCTTCAAACCATGCTTTTCTTTGAAAAGTGTCTTGGGATGCTGAAGCTGCTCTCTTACAGGGATCCCAGAGTGTGGATACACAGTTTATGTTGCTGGTGCGGAGGACAGCGAGTCCACTGCCCATATTTGGGAGGCCATGGTTGCGCTTGATGATATGTGTGCTAGGATCGGGAAGGCTGGCACCGCTTTTGGGCTAGGTCTGTCATTATTTCCCGTCTTCAACAGGGGAGTTCGTACTGATCGTTGTAGGGAGAGCTGGGAGAGTGGTCGTTGAACTCCACCATAGCAGCTTTTTAGGGAACGGATAATCCATAGTGTTCTTATGATGGCATTTTTCCCCAAGTGGTTTTAAATCTGTGGAGTGTTCACGACAGGTATTCTCGGGACTTTTTCGAATGTCTTTTGATGAGCGGTACTGCTCGACTTTCTACCGTTCGGATCAGAGCCCTTCTGTAAGCTTACTATTCGACTAAGAAATAAATGCAGAGGTCAAAACGCCTTACACTATACAGCTGCGGGGAAAGGGCTGTTAATACTTGCAGATTAAGATAATCTGCAGTATCAAAGAATCTAAATTAATCCTCTAGCCATATGCCAACCTCGGAGAACATGAGTAGCAACATTAGCTGGAGCGTAATGTTACGCTTGCAACGCATGCAAATTGAAACCCGACTGCCCTTTTCCGAACTCTATTGTTCAATCAAACCCATTTGTGAATCACACAGCCGAGTACAGTAAGTCTAAATTGTGGGCGAACCCTTCCTACCATCTGCTATGCTTGAAATTTCCGGAAGCAGAAACAGCAGCTATACCCAAGGCTTCTTCGAGCCAGATTGAGAAAGAAAACACCACTTGAGTATAATGAAAGTATCGTCCATCAAAAGAAAACCTATGGTACCGCCTTCGAAAATAACGACATCCTTCCTCATGATCTCCGACACGCTCAATATTCAATTTGACGAAAAAGCCGATAGATCACCGCCGTTGCAACCCATTACACCTAAAGCCGATATTCTACTGCACTGTGGCGACCTGACCGAAGTGGGCGGAGTCACTTCCTTCAAAAAGCCATCACCATGCTCAGCATGATAGACGCATCGCTGAAACTCGTGCATCGCCGGGACCCACGGCCTAGAACTCGACAGCGAACACCGGGAAGCCCGCTGCAGCGCAGCAGAAGCGTATCCAGAAGCCCCGCAAGACCACACCCTGGCAACGACCGGAAGCACCGCCGGCGTAATCTTCCTGAACGAAGAAGGCACTTCCACCTTCCCCCTCGCTCCCAGCGCGAACTTCACACTCCTCTCCATGTATCCCCCTCCAACCCCCTCATCCCACCACGAAGACCGCCCGCGGCATCGAATCCATCGCCACGAACCCGATCCCAGACGCACGGCACCCTTGACCCGTACCAAGGCCGTCCGAGTCTCCTGCACGCGATCCGCAGAGCCAGCCAAGCCCAGGATGCACTTGCCTGGGGCACATCCACGAGGGCTACGGGATCGACATCATCGGTTCGAAGACGAGGCCTGCGAAATCGGCTCCGGCGCGCAAAAACGAGGCAATTCACCGATCCTTTAAAGAGGAATCTGTATCGTGGGCCGTTTGTGTAGAGACGTGGAAAGAAGGGAGGAGGAGAGGAGGACGCTGGCTGTTAATGCGGCGATTATGGCGGGGGGGTATAGATAAGCCTGAGAACGCGCTTTGGCTTGTGAAGCTGGATATATCGTGTGCGGATAGTAGATTGGATCGAAATCATGGATATTGTAGCCCACTTTGATGAATAGAGCTCTCGTACCGATAAGAAAGGGAACGAGCTTTGAGCACTTAGGTTTCAGGGAAGCTGTGTAACGGACTCAAACCCCGGATTCAATGGATGATCGTGGCGTCAGGACCAAATTTCCTCGCCTATTTCGACTCCCTGGGAAAAGTAGGGAAAGCACCAAGACAGTATCATAGCTAGTAAGCTCCCAGTACCCCAAAGCCCCGCGCTCCAAAAGCGATACCCATATCAAACCCCCCTTAGATCCAACCAACCAAGCATCCATTTCCATTTCCATTTCCCCCACGACCCAACTCCAACCAGACAGGCACTCCTTCCCCTGACCCACAAACCCATCTTCCCGCTCCCCCAACCATCCTCCCTTCCCACCCTCACAAATCCCCCAATCGCCAACACAAGCTCCCTCTACCCCAACGCCACCCCATCAAAATATCTCCACCCTCCCTTCCCCATCCCCACCCCCACCCCCCAACACCTCAAACGCACATCTCAAAGCCTCGACCGAAATCGCGTCCTTGATGATGGGGACTTGTTCTCGGATTCGCTTGGTTAAGGGGAGGAGGAGATGGGGAAAGGGGGGGATTCGAGGCTTGGGAGGTTTAGGGGGGGTTGGGTGGGGAGGGGGGACATTTTTGGAGGGTTGGGATGGAGGGTTTTGGTGGGTTTAGAGTAGAACTAGAGGCGGGCTTCTTTGAGAGTGGCAGCGAGTCGGAATCGTTCATGATGGTGCGGAAATTGCCTGAGAGGAAGAGAGGAAGGGGGAGAGAATACAGGTTTGGATATAAAGAGAGAGAGAGAGGAAGAGGCGAACTCAGTAAGTGACTCCCTGAACAAGAGTGCGACTGACTCACTCTCCAGGCTTATCTCCTGCTCAATCATGCGCAATACTCGGGAGATCGATCTACCGTTGCCTAGCTATTAGCTAAAGAGTTGTATTGCCATTCATTCATTGATCAACGCATTCCTCCCACAACACCTCGCAATTGCCTCGCAATTTTTGGTTTTAGCCCGTATTCCGACGTCTAAGTCTTCTACAAACTCAGCGAGGCATATCTAGAGTTATGAAGGACACAGGAGCTAGCATTGATGCAGGCTGAGTAAGCGTATGGGAAACTTGTATCTAGGATGGAGACTGTTTAACATGGAGCGAAGTGGGATCTTTACAAAGGAAATGTCATGATAAGTATGAGATCCTGTCAGAAGCTATCCTGCTTACGCACGGCCTGGTAACATAAACGGATAGTCATGACGATTCAGACTCTTCTTGAGAAATCTGAGCGAAGGAGATCATGCAGCGGATCTTTTCCATCAATTGCCAAACGAGTGATGTGCGTAATATCGCTCTATCCGTTTGGCGAATCGACAGCAACGAACCAACACTCCACGCCCAGATATACTCTCCATTTTCCTGCTTCGTCCAGCTTCAAATAGAATAGCCGTATCCACCGTGTAAGTCTGCGCTTTAAGACACGATACATAACCGCCAATGAGTCGTTGAGTAATTGATCTGACGCATTATACGTCAAATAAAATTCCATGGTCCCACCGCTAGTCGAATGTCGTCGATTGCGAATCCGAGCAGTATCAAGAAATTAGATAATGGCCACGCCTACTCCATGTTAAAGTCAAAAACATGATAAATCTTCTTCTTCCGGCAATAAGCAACGCCCTACGAAGCCAAGAATCAGCACAGGGCATAAATCTGACAATGCGAATCATGACATAGGAAACAGCAGAAGCCAGTGAAGCCTAAAGCTACTATTACCTCTTACTAAGGGCTTAGTAGAGTGCTAAGCTTGCGGAGTATATCACAGTTCTTTTCAGAGTCAAGAAAAAGGAATTATTAGGGAGAGAACACCTACGAAGATACAAGGAGAAGGAAAGCGGAAGTACCAAGTACCAACCAACAACAAAAGAGTTCGGGGCTACGGAGCCCAATGATCGATTGCCGAAATACTGCTGAATGCGAGACGAGCCACTGAAGCAAGAAGTTCAGGTCAAGGATATCCATTGCGTGCGCTTTGTCCTCTACGGACTACATACGCGGGCTGGTCAGGTATCGCTGGTTGAAGCACAGATGGAGCTGGCATTCCAGGGAGCCCCATGAAGGAAAACTGCTTACATTTAGTCAATAGTGCTGATTATTCGGATCCCCGCAAATGATTCGAGATGTACACCCTCAATCCGATCCTTGGCCTACGGTTGTAGAAGTGAACGATTGATGCAGGTGGTATGAGTGGAGGTGGTATGGATGGAGGTGTTAAGGGGCTACAACCTCTAGTGGCGTGTGTTGAAGCCCATCGACTCAAGCCTTATGTAAAAAAGCTGTGAAGATTAAAAGAATACATACGGAATACTTTGCTGGATAATGATGTCCATGGCCAACTTGTGGTAAGGCACTCAAAAGGAAACAGCAATGAGCAGACCTTGGATGCAGCGGCACAAGCTGCCAATGGTTTCAACTGCCATGTCTGGAGTCAAAGTTGAGAAATTTCACTTCCACGGCGATACATTCATCCAATGCTATCCTGGCTTGTGAAAGGTAGGTAAAACGTACGAGACATAGTAACTCGGCTTGTTTATGGTACGAACGCTAGTTTTGGGACCTTGACAACGGTACTGGACAGTCTTGCTTGAACATCTGAGATCACCACCATGAGCATGGAAGAGCAACGGAGGCCCGCCGTATAGAAGATCGTCTTGTCTTTGACGGGTGACTGCATCAGCTCTTAGTCGCCTATAATTATATTAGCGGACGCGATTTGCAGTACTGATTAAGTTTGCATAGAACGTACATCTTCTACATGATCCTGCCCCTTGGATGATCCCCAAGGCCGTCTTTGTCCCCAGGCAGTCCCCTTCGCCTATGTTCACTATCGCATTGCTTTCAAGAAATTTCCTTCTTTAATGCTCTTTCTCCTGCTCTTCCGCATAGCCCCTGTCAACTCTTCTCGTGCCTCTCTAGCATTTCTCTGTGCTTCCGTTTCGCTCGTATCCTGTGCATTTGGCGTTGCAGCAGGTAGGTCTATACTCTGATGTTCCAAAGGGATCTTAGGAGCGGCAAAAGCAAGGCTAGGATTAGCCTTCAAAGCCTTTCGTTCGGCCTTAGCCGCTATCCGGCGCTGCTTCTTCGATTTTGCTATTCGTGAGATAGTCAGAAGACATCGCATACCAAGCACAATTCGATGTCGTGTATGGGGTTGGAAATGCAGCTCAAGACATTCATCATAAAGATGCAAACGCATTATAAGGAACGTAGAAACTAACCAAATAGATCCCCCTCCTCCTTTCCCTCCTTCCCAGCATCCTTCCTGCCATCCAGCAATCCCCAAAGCCAATCCGGATACTCATGGTCCTCTTTCGCTATCGGTGCTTCTTTACCCTTGATATACCCCAATCCCCTCAGCACTGTGCCCGCCTTGACACTGGATTTTGGTTCGGCCGTCGCCTGCTTTGTTGGTCGGACAGTAGCGTCGGAGGGAACCGATTGCGAGACCGCATCTTTGTATTCTGGATTACGAGCGGGTGAGGGTGTGAAGGGGGTGGAGAATGGCTGGGCGGCGGAGGTAGATGTCGCGGCAGGTGGATTGGCTGGTGATGGGAGGCGGGTGGTGGTTGAGAAGAAGCGGAGCGAGGACATGGGTTGGCGACGAGAGAGGCAGCGCTGGCAGATCATGTTCGTGAAGATTGCAGAATTGTGGTGTAAAGCTCGACAGTGAGTGAAAGTTGAGGTCGCGAGCTTCGGAAATACCAAGAGTGATTCCGCTCAATTTGGCTAGCGTGAAATATGAAAGCTTACATGTAAGATAGAATAGACTTGGGGGTAGACTTATAGGCTCAAGTCTTGGAGATACGCAGCTTATCAAGGGATGGGGAATCTCGAGTTTCGATAGCTTGTGATACATTCCATTCCATTTGTTTGAGCTGTGGGTATTTTGGTTACAAATGGCCCAATGAGTGAAAACCCATAACAGATAAACGCCAGCATAAGGATTCGTCCCACACTCCGTCGCTCCAGACCTCATCCTATGCCTTCCTGTGAGACGTTCGTTATCTTCACTCATCACCTCATACCCGGATGACGGTTGAGCTCGTGCCCCATCGAAGCTTCCTTAAACCCTTGCTGCTAGAAACAAACCCTTGGCCAGCACCATTGGAACCAGCCTCCAATCGACCAACTTCTCGTCCTATAACGTAACCCGCTGAAAAGCTGATAGCACTGAATAGCACCACAACTCCTGCACTAACAACCCAAGTCATCAAAGTCGGCGAAACGTTCATCTCATCAATGCTCGGCCTCTGCTTCTTCCTTGCCTCTCGCCGGTCTTTCGACGTCGAGGCTTTCCGTTTCCCTTTTTCATTCCCGGACTGCCCTGTGGAATTACTTGGTGATCGCGTGCGCGCGGTTGAGCGAGGTGCTTCTGGGACCTGCCCGACAGCTACCGATTCCGGGACCATGCGCAGAGTCATAGGTTCCACTCTGGTAGATGGGGGCGTAGGACGTCTCGGCAGAGCTGGGGCTTGCTCCCGCTTGGGTAGGCCTCTAGCTGCTGCGGCACACGAGAGCAGAGTAGAAAGGCTTGCGCGCAAAGCAGCATCATGGTCGGCTTGATGAGACGGAGATATAATATTGTATGGCGTGTGAGATCGTGATCGTTGAGGGGGATATGAACGAGCTGTAAGCCTTGGTGGTTCGCGAGGTGTCGGAAAGTAAGATTCGCGGACTTCGGTAGGTCTAGCCGTCTGCGCCTGTGGTGGATGAGAGAAAGCGTTCGGTTGAGGTGTAAAGGCTTGCTCGTGAGATACAACGCCTAGCGCGGTAGAGTTCTCATCATCGTCATCTTCTTCCCCTTGTTCGGAGGCTGAGGACGTTTGGGCGGCTGGGCTAACACCTTCCGAAGATTGCTGCTCAAGGCCTTCATTCGAGCTCGTCATTATACGATCTGACTCGCTCTCGCTTTCCTCATACTCCTCCTGACTACTACCAGTTGTACTTGCTGATCGAACAGGTGCACCGTAGGGAAGGGAGACTGCCCTGTTCAATCGTCGTCTTCGCCTGATGTCGTGGTGCACGCGATAGCCGGGAGGGATGTTATCGTCATTCGCGGCGGAAGAAAGGGAGGATGAGGAAGGCTGAGAGGAAACTTCGATCCACGATTCTGCGTAACACCCGTATGAGTATATACTATCCATTATTGCAGGGCTGATGGACTGGCTATGTATGAACGATGATGTAGGAGGTATGCAGGACAACGGTGGTCGAGATACCTAGAGTTTAGTGTAGAGGTACATACCGTCTGACCTCAAGCGCCTGATACCTGACATTGATCGAGTGATCCCAGGGACACGCTGCGCCTGGAACGGAGCACGAGCGCTTGGAGTACCAGTTGGGTTGGCGGAGATATTTGAAGATGGAGACTGCATGACTGATTTCTCTATAGACTATAGCTCGAGATGCTGTACTCTAAGGGCGAAGGTAGGCGACTGAAGGCTGTCTAGCCAGCGAGCCCCGAGGGCTGCTCGGCGAGGGTGGCCGTTTGCGAAAAGTACGAGAGAGGGTGAGGTCAAATCACATGCTGCATTTGACTCGTTGTTTCTGCATGACTGTTTCGACAGATCTTCGGGGTCCTCGAAGCAATGTAGGTTGTGTCCATCCACAATAGCTGTGCTGGAGGACTGTTGCGTCGTCAAAGAAGGCTGATATGGCGAGTGATGACGGCTGGACCCTGATCACCTAGAGAGATGGTCGAGCGGGATGACTTGGCGGAGCGTGGGGCTACCTCTTGGCTGGAATACCTACACGTACTTTACAACCTTCTTTGTTTCTCCATCTTATTAGGAAAATGTTAGATAGTTCTGGGTGAGGTGTGGAGTGTTTGACGAGCAGTATAGAGGTCTACAGGGAGCTGCTTGCATAATATTCGCAGGATATGGTACCCTTGTCTGGCACAAAGCGACGACTAGCATCCAGCTGGAGACAGCCAGGCCAGGTGCCCGCGCAGGGTCTGATGATCCAGGCACGTTTCGAATCGAGATCATGCTTAAATAGTCACATGATATACAATAGGAATATCAGACCACGCTTTGCAGTCTATGACTTGGACCTTTCTATGTAGTGGGTCTACTATTCTGAGTATAGCACAGAATGCCATGCCTGACTTCTCCATCTTTGAGCCGAGAGTGAGACCATAAGATATCGTACAGCGTAATACAGATGTATGTATTGTGAGCCACTGAAAACAAACTTTTGAAGGCCATTCCACGTCGTAATAAGGAGGACCTAGCAGGATCACAAGCCTCACAGCAGAAGGGTCAGGCAACTCACCTTTCACTACTTACCATGTGCCTGGATCTTGAACCGGGCATCTAGAAGGTCATCTTCTTACCCTTGAAGTCTCCGAAGCCTCCACGGTTGGTAGACCCTCCGCGTCCACCGCCACGTCCACCGCGGTCAAAGCCTCCACGCCCACCGCGGTCAAAGCCTCCACGCCCACCGCGTCCACCACGATCAAAGCCGCCACGACCACGTCCGCCACCACGTCCGCCGCGATCGAATCCCCCACGACCACCACGGCCTCCACGATCGCCTCCACGCTCAGGTCGAGGTCCAGCAAAGTCAAGACGAATTGGGCGGCCTTCGATCACAGCACCGGACATCTGCTGCATTGCTGTCGTGGCATCCTCGATGCTACCGAAGGTAACGTAGCCAAATCCCTTGGGTTGTCCAGACTCCATGTCGGTAGGTAGGCGAACAGACTGTACCTGACCGTGGGCTCCGAACGCTTCACCGATAATGTCCTCAGTCGCACCGAAAGCAATGTTGGCAACGAAGAGGGTTTCCGAAGGTGCGGTTGTTTGATCGCCGAATTTGTTCTGGCGTTGATTAGAGCGTTCCTTGGGATCCTTCTTAGAATTGGCAAAATCGATGTTCAATTCACGATCGTCAAGCTTGGTGCCGTGAAGCTCCTTCTGTGCCTGGGCACCAGCAGATGACTCAACGAATTCGACGTAGCCGAATCTGCAAATCGTCAGTCGACTTCGAGCTTAGACTTCGAAGTGATTCTTACCCTCGAGAACGCCCACTCTCCTTGTCGGTTATGATTCTAACGCTCTGGAGCTCACCGAACTTCTCAAACTCTGCAGTAAGCGCCGCTTCGTCAATATTCCAGGACAGATTGCCGACAAAGAGATTGTTCTGCGGCTTATCATCATCGCCAGCAGGGGCCTCGGCTTTGAATTTCTTTGCCATAGGCGTAGCTTCGGGCTCTGCCTTACGTTTCTTGGGTACAGGCGCCTCTTTCTCGCTCTCATCAGAGGAAGCATCTGAGTCTTCGCTCTTAGGGTCGACCGACTCCTAGACGAATTAACATTAACAGGCTTCCACTAGCACTTGTAATCTATCTCATACCTCTTTAGTTGCCTTCTTAAATACAGCGGCATCATCTCCTTGGTCGCTCTCATCGCTCGATGCCTCCTCAGAGTCATCGCTGGACTCTGATGTCTTGAGGATCATCTCTTTCGCGGATTCGCTGGCTACTGGGACTGGCACGAGTTCCTTCTCCTCCTCGTCCTCGGAAGAGGCGGAGGACTCGGAGGAATCCGAACTGTCATCAAGTGGTGCTGTTGGCTTAGCAGAGCCGTTGAGCTTGGTGCCGTTGGCTTTCTTTGACACAGCTGGGGTTTCGACTTCGGAGTCGTCATCGCTGCTTGCAGAGCTTGCACTGCTGGCTTCCACTTCCTCCTCGCTCTCGCTCGTCTCACTACTGGATACAGGAGTCGGCGCCTTCTTTGCCTTCTTGGAGTTCTTATCGGCTTTTGTGGCCACCTCCTTTGCCATCTCCTTGCTCTTAGACTTGGGCGTCTGGGAAGGTTTAGTTACCGCGCCTGTTTTGACCGAGGAGATGTCTTTGACCTCAGTGTGTTTGCCAATCTTGGCAGCCTTGACGGCCTCTTTGCCGGAACTCTTCGACTTTGCCATTGCTGCTTTGGGCAAACGGTCTCCTAGGCTAAATTAGACTTCTCGGTTGACAATAAAAGCGCAAGGGGACAGAAATCGAGTAACATACTATTCGAGTCTGTTCGAAGATGCGATCCCTCTGTACAGTGTTGATCAAGCTCAAAGTTCGTTATCGAACTTTGTATGTGCGGCAGAAGCCCTCTGTATCTCCTGAATAAGCCCTCTTAGCCTCGGAAGCCCACAAGCCCACAGATCAGCCCTCTAGCGTAATGCCTCGGGTATCTCAATGTGATTATGTCTCGACGGTCGAGTGCCCTCGGTAGTAACAGAATCTAGCTCACAATTGCCAATGTCACAGAAATATTCCCAGCCCACAGATAAGCCCTCGAGTCACAAGCCCACAGTCAAAGACCACAGATGTTTCTCAGATGCCCAATTGGAGTCGCTAGCAGGACTCGAAAACTGCGCTTGGCCGACGGTCTGGTTGGAGTGTAACTGAAAGGTAAAGGGCGAGTAAAGGTGCGTAGAGATGCGAGGTGCAGATGAAGGGTGAGGGGAAGGAAAAGTGTGTGGGAGCTCGAGATTTTGACGAAAATTTCGTTGACCGCTTCTTGCCGTGGAGCTAAGAGCTTTATCGCGCGCTAACGCAGCCGAGAAGCAGGGTCTCAGGGTCTACCTTAATAATCAGACACCGAAGTTATGTCCTTGCCTCGGTCTAATCCATCCCCACAACAACTAGAAAAATCGGTGCTGGGGAGCCTCAAGGCAGAGCAGAGCATAGGGAGTTTGTGGTGACGGCTTCGGAAAAAGAGGATTGATCCTCAAGTTTCCAAAATACCTAAATTCGTAGGTAAATCATTCTATGGGAAGTTCGAGCGAGTAACTGTTCCTTCTTGAATTGAATTGATGATATACACCATTGGAGAAGAGTCAATGATGGGACCTTTGAGTTTAGCTGCTAAATACCTAGGTATGTCTCGCTACACGACTATCGCATCTTTATCAGAGCGATTTAGTATGCCCTTTTCCTTTTCATCTCATGTAAGCCTGGGCGAGAAGTTTCCGTAGACCAAGGATTGTTAAGACGCTCATTTATCTAGAACGACTGCCTTGCAACGGTCGACCATCATCCTCACGATCATAGAGCTCGCGAAGTATCCAGTAATATCTAGCTCTGTTTGATCTAATGGGCCTCGTGGAGTATGCCGTAAGATCTGGCGTATAGTGCAGCGCACTAAAAGGAGTTTCAACCTGAGAAATAGCATACAGGGCAAGCCGTGGTACCTCGTGAATAACGTCTTCCTCCAGCAGACTGGCAGGTGCTAACGTTAGGCTCTGGCATTTCCATAAGCACCGGGCTCACCGAACAAGCATCCAACTTCCCCTTTCGTTTGAGCTTCACTCACTGTATCATCAGCCTTACTCTCCAGTATTTCGAGTACGTTTCATGTTTCTATTCCCATGATGTCCGAGGCGTTCGTTGAGAGCACATAAGTAGGAACCGAAACGTGCTTTAGTCGGGCATTGATCGGTATCGGAGGATGGTCATCGCCTGCAGTCCAGCATTCAAAGAATAAAGTTGTCCCAGGCTGCACTACGCAAAGCATTCTGGTCGATGGAGCTGAGATGATGAGACCAGTGTATTGTTAAAATCCAAGTATTCTTTTTGAGGTGTCTCTAGTCATTCTCCGTTTCCATTCTCCAAGGAGTATCGTAGGTTTCATTATCTCCTGGCTTTTGCTTCGGTCTTTCACGTCATAGTTTTGGAGGGGAAGGTTATCAAGACTGGTTTAGAGCCTGGCTCCACGTCATACCTTTTCTATACGTTGGTCATGCTCCTGTCAATGGAATCATTGTCTGGAGGTATACACATTCCGGCCATTAATCTGAAGGTGGATACTGCAGGAGTAGGACGTCAGTACGAGTCAGATTACGATGCTTACTCGGTTTCGTCTATCTATCAAATCACCACATAGACTCATTGGATTTGGACCTTCGAAGCTAGCAGCTATACTGGGAATAAAGGCCTCACACACTATCGGATTTCAAATGGTATGATTGTTTCCAGGTCGATACGGACCCCGCAGGGTTGACTCGCTTCGCCATCATCTTCGTGGAGACCGTACGGGACGGTAACTACGACATGGGACATCTTGACGCTTTCATCAAAGATGTGATTGCACGCGCACTGCTCAGGAAAACTTAGAGAATCTCGGGGCTAAATTTCGAAGCCGGCACAGCGGGAGCTAGATCGCTAAGCCGTCTTTTTGGCATTGATATGTCTGGACCTACTCGAGTTGAAATATGTCATACTTGCATCAAATTATACATTCACGTTGCGTAGATCGTTTGTTCAACTCTCGGAGCGATAGATTAGCCGACTGACCCTGCAATAGTTGAAAATGGAGCTGCGATGACAAAAGCTCATTCTGAAGGGTCTGAGAGTCCAACGAAAGGCTCCCAAACTCAGTACCGTGAACAATTCAAGGACACCAGGAAGTATCCGAAACTTCTTTGGTTGCGTACGAAAGCAGAAAAGCTCCATAATGGTAAAGCGTTTGGTAGCCCACGGCCGTGCTTCATGTATAGTTTTCGCCTCCCCTGACCGGTGTGCAGTTGAGGAATAGATGGTAGTAGCCAACAAACACACTTAGAATATGACATGACGAACTGTTCGGCTCTTGATCTTATCCCTAGATTAATAACGTAGGTCTGGAAATGGTATCCGTAACCTCCTGAGATATCGCAACACTGGAAGGATCATGCAAGTCCTTCAATCAATAATAACAGCATACGAGCGAGAAGTGTGATAAGAGGGGTAGTTCACGTTTCATTGGTCTTCTCGTTGTTCTCGATGAATAACAATAATCAGTCACTCTAACGCACGTACCTTCTGCAAGGCTTTCCAGTCCCTCAGACCCTAAAAATGGAAAAAAAATTATGATTTATATTGATCCCTTGGGGCTATTGACAATGTTAGGCATTGTCCAAGGAAATTTGTGATAGTCAAGAAGTTGCTTACCGGAGTCGAACCGCCGACAACCCGGTAACAGAAATCCATTACAGCCGGGTGCCATAACCAACTAGACCACCAAGGGTGTTGATAATGAAAATTACCTTATTTGAATTAATATATTCATGAACATTGCGAGCCGATTTACCGTTCCACGACTTCGGAAGAAGACCCTGAGTAAGAGCAAAACCGCTGACTCAGCGTATCAGTTTCCGCGATCCATCTGCTCGGCGCGTCGAGAAAACCGAAGATATTGACAGCCATAATGTCTTCCCCGAGAAAGCCCAGAAAGAAGAGGAAGGAGGATAATTCGTCTACTGCAAACGCTCCTACGAGCAATGTTCTAGTCACAGGTACCAAAACTACAGCTGCGCGCCCTGCCTTCCCTCTCGTCTCTGTCCTTTGGCCTGCGCGGAGATCAACGTCACAATGGGTCACCATACCATTGATCCTGATGGCCGTCGGGCTCTTCAGATGGACTGCTGGCTTCTGGGGCTACTCCGGTACGTATGATGTGGTCTACAATCGGACAGAGGCTGAATAGCTTTCTAGGTTTTAATGTTCCCCCAATGTTCGGCGACTTCGAGGCTCAAAGACATTGGATGGAATTGACGATACATCTACCTATCTCCCAATGGTATTTTTATGATTTGGAATACTGGGGCCTGGATTATCCCCCTTTGACCGCCTACCACAGCTGGCTGTTTGGGAAAATGTAGGATTGATATAGCAGGAGCCGGGCAGCGCTGACGAGACATCACGCAGAGGTTCTGTTATCCAGCCAACATGGTTTGCTTTCCATTCCTCCCGTGGCTTCGAGGACCAGCTTTCGAAAGTCTATATGCGCGCTACAGTCCTGGTATCCGAATACCTGTCATACGTCCCTGCGGCCATAATCCTGAATCGCACTCTGGCATCCCTTCGTGGAGTCTCTAAATGGGAAAGCACAATAGCCCTGGTAGCCATTCTCATGCAACCATCTACGATCCTGATCGACTACGCCCACTTTCAGTATAACACCGTCATGCTCGGTTTTGTCCTGGCCAGTATGGCTAGCATAATGGCAGGCAGGCATCTCTGGGCGTGTGTCTTCTTCGTCGCATCGCTCTGCTTCAAGCAGATGGCGCTATATTATGCCCCAGCCATCGCGGCATACCTCTTAGGAATCTGCATCGCGCCACACCTCAATCTCTTCCGGCTCATTGCCATAGCCGCAATAACGCTTCTCTCCTTCGCCGCTATATTCGCCCCGCTCGTACTCGGCAGCGTCTACGATACACACAGAGGCATCTCCCCGACGCCCGATAACAAAACCGGTCTGCCTCCTCTCCTCGCCTCGCTCCCTTTCTCACCCAATCCGAAAGCCCTCTACTATCCCGCCATCCTCCAACTCGCTCAATACATCCATCGTATGTTTCCCTTCGCGCGCGGGATCTTTGAAGATAAAGTCGCCAATTTCTGGTGCGCCCTCCACACTATCCACAAACTAACGCCCTATCCCAAGCACATGATCCAGCAAATATCGCTCCTCATCACCATCGTCAGTATCCTCCCCGCGAGCATGATGATAACTTCTTTTCCGCGCCGCGAACTTCTACCCTGGGCGATGGCTTCTTCGGCATGGGGGTTCTTCCTGTGCAGCTTCCAGGTGCACGAGAAGAGCGTCTTGCTGCCTTTGCTGCCAATGACCATCTTGCTCGGCGGTGATGGCGGATTGGGCCACGAGATGAGGGCGTGGATCGGCTGGGCGAATATGCTCGGGGTATGGACCATGTTCCCGCTGCTCAAGAGGGATGAACTGAGGGTGCCGTATGCGGTGCTGAGCCTACTATGGGCGTATCTACTGGGTCTGCCGCCTACGGAATGGAGTCTGTATCTAGGACAGCAGCCGAAGAGTGGAGGACTGACGCCAGCAACGAGGGTGCTGCATATGGGCTTTTATGCAATGATGCTTGTCTGGCATGGATTGGAGGCGTTTGTGAAGACGCCTGAGGGAAAGCCGGATCTCTGGGTGGTGCTGAATGTGCTCATTGGTGCGGCCGGGTTTGGGATCTGCTATCTCTGGTGCACATGGCAGCTGATCCTGCGGAGTGGGATCCTGGATGAGTATTTCGGGTTCAGGAGGATGGTGGAGGCTGGTGAGACGAAGAAGAAACAGTGATCATACGCTGGGAGATTCCGTCGTTTAGAGATACCCTTATGTACAGTAGCATATAGACACGACGTCTCTGTATAGAATTGATTGGTGATTCAGTACCACAATGCTCCTGTCTCTTTCGGTATGGACTTCCCCGTCTAGAAACCGTCTATTCCACGCCTGCAATGGTTAGGAACGCCGTGCCCATACCCCCTCATATCGTACAATTCTCCTACAGTCCGTTATGCATTTTTGTCCCTGCTGGTGAAGCATCCGTATGGAATCACATCCCTTGTCTCTTGCGCCATCCATGCCTTCTTCTTTTTAACCCTCATGCCCTCCTCTCCCCTCCTCGTCCCTCTCTCCTCCACCATCATCTCCCCCTCCTATCCCCTCTCAAACCCCAAACCCAAACCCCCGCATACAGCTCCGATACCGCTCCACCATGCCCCCACACTCCTTCGCCGGGTCCTCGGAGTTAGAAAAGAGCATACATTCATCGCGCGCGGCTTTCTCGTCCTTGCATACGCAGCAGGGCTGTTGTTGTTAGTTACTTTCCCTCTCTCCCCACCTCCCTCGCCCGATGCGTGAAGAGGGCTGGGGATAGGGGTGGAGGATAAGGGCCTAGTGGAGGGAGAAAAGGACATACCTTCACAGCAGCGGCGGCCTGACCCGTGGGTTTTAGGTCTGTGGCCATGTTCGCGGCGGTTGGTGGGGCTTTTGGAGCTGTTAGCTTGGGCTCTTCTGGTTGGAGGATTGGGGGTTGGAGAATGGGGGAGGGGTACCTGGTGGGGCGTTGGACATTGTTGCTGACATTTTTGTAAAGACCGTGGAAGATTGGGAGGGTGGATGGTGTTGGAGGCGATGCTCTGGAGCTACCGGGATTTGGAGATGGGGCAGATTAGGGTTGAGGCGACTTCTTGAGCGGCTTTACTAATCGGACATACCTGCACGAGTTGAAAAACACATTTTATGCCACAAATCGAATTTTTGAAATAACTCAACAACGAAACGTGATATTGACCCAGTTGACGCGTCATTTGAATCGTTTATTCTTTGCGCATCAATCAATGCGTAATTGAATATGATAAAAAGAACGTCATGATCGCAATTGAGTCAAAAAAATCAAAACATCAACGAACAAAACATTTTGCTTTTTGTGAATATTCGAAAATGCATTAAACGCATAAAAAATAAAAAAAAATCGTTACAAAAAATCGTTCAAAAATGATTTCAAACATTCGTAATTTATTTTGAAAATTCACAATTTTCGACAATCAATGAAAAATTCGTTAAACGAATCGATTTCATAATCAATCAATTTCATAAAAATCAAATCAAAATGAAAAAAAACAGCGTCGTCATTCGTCGCGACATTACAAAATTGATTATTTTATTCAATTTTTTTTTTTCGCGAACAAAATGAATTTTCGTAATTGAACAATCGTCGTCGTTGTGTCGTCAACATCATGAATTACGATTAACAAAAATACGAAAATCATTGTTCGTTTCAACGACGCGAACAAAAAACAATAATTGAACAAATACGAAACGAAACGCATAATCAAAAACATCAACGTTTGCATTGAAAAAAAAAACAAACAAATTAAACATATTCGTGCGATCAAAAAAAATTTTAACGAAAATTTTGCGATAAACGCGATAAACGCAAAAAAAATTGAAAAATTGAAAAACAACAATGCGTAAACGACGATTTTCGACAAAAAAACAAAAACGATAATTCAAATTCACGCGATTATAATGAACGAAATGAAAATTAAAAAATTCAATTTAACGACGATCGAAAAAAAAAACGACGATGCGTAAAATCAAAAAAAAAAACGAAAACGTGAAAAAATTGAAAAAAATGAAAATTTTGTACGTGTTTTGAAAAAACAAATTTACAACAAAACAATTGTATCATATCATAATCATCGAAATCATTATTTCGAAAATGAAAAACGCGATGTTGAATAACAATATTATAATTGACGAGAAATTGAAAATTTGTTCGATGTTTAACAAAATTTGCAAAACGATTCAATGTTATAAATGTCATCAACACGAACACATTATAATTCAATGCACGAAAAAAAATGCGATTATTGCGCAAAAACGCATGTTACAAAAAAAAATGTGTACAAAATTACAAAATCAAATATTGTGTATGCGAAAAAACACACAATTCATGAAAAAAAATTGCAAAAAAAAACAAAAAAAAATTGAACGTATCAAATATTAATTTTCGATCACGTCGACGAAATTTTCGAAACAAAAACAACAATACATCGTCGTCAACAAAACGATAACGAAATCAATGAACACGTTCGATAACAATTCAAAATCGATGATAAAAACAAAAAAATTCAATCAATTGAAAAATATACAACGACGAGAAATCGAAAAAATTCAAACGAAAAAAACATTATTCGACGAAATCAATAAACGCAAAAAAACAAACATTTATGCATCGACAATATCAATAATTCAATCGATTAAAACATTGATATTTTCACAAATTTTATCGAATTCGCAAAAGTTTCGAAATAAACAAAACGACAAATCGACGTCATCGATTAAAAACAAAAAATCGTCAACGATCAAAAGAAAAATCGAAAAATAAAAAAAAAACAGTTTTTTCATCACGATTAATCGAACATTTTTAAAGAACGTTACGAACAAACATACGAAATTCAATTCATCGAAAAAATGTTAAAAAACGATATATTGTCGATATTACAATACAACGTCAACAACTCGAAAATTCAAATCATGATATTGTTGTTCGAAACGAAAAACATCGTAAAATACGACGTTTTGATCATTCAAAATTTTTGAAAAAATTCATTTCAATTCACGACAAATAACAAATTTTCGCAACATTTTGAATTTTTGTACATGTTAAACGCGATTACGAAAATGTGTTTGTTCGTTAATAAAAAAATAACGAAAACGATTTACATTCACACGTTTCACAACAAAAATTTGATTTCGTTGAAAATACAAACGACGAACAACAAAATTATTAACATTCACAACATGTACAATTCATGCAAAAAAACGAAAACAACAATACGTTATTTAATTTCAAAAAAACGTTGCAAAAGAAACTCAAAAAAAAAACACATCGTCGTAGAAAATTTCAATTTACATTATTTCAATTGAAACGAACAACATGTGAAAACAAACGTCGACGCATATGAATTCATTGTTACAATGAAAAAATACAAATTGAAAAAAATCACATCAATCGAATTGATTATTTGAAACAAACACAAAAACGAAAACACAATCGATTTTACATACACGACGTCGTTATTCAAAAACAATATCATTTGTGACGAACGTATATCGAATTCAACATTTGACAAAATTAACATCGAATTAACATTGTTATTTTATCACATCGAATGTTAGAATCGAAATTCGTTTTGACGTATTCAAAAAATCAAATTTTTTACATATGTTTTTGCAAATTTCATGTATTTGTTTTTCATTTCGATATTTTCGTGTAATTATGTAATAATATTATATTTTTGCATAGCATTTCACATTATATCGAAATCATTTTTTTCATGCTCGTTTATGATACGCGAGCATTCAAATAAACAAAATTTTCTGTTTCAAAATTCAAAAATTGATAAAGAAACATAATAAACTCGTATCGTTTGATCATTCAAAAAAAACAACAAAACGTAACAAATTGATTGTAAATGCGAAAAAACGAAACATAATAAACTCGTTTGTCGATTCAATTGAATATTTTGATAAACGAATTTCAACGATAATCGATGTCATGAAAACAATTTTTTCGAATGTCGATTCAAATTCGTTTCATTATTATTTGACAAAATTTCTTTGTTTCAGAAATGATTCGATTACATCATCAAACACATATCAAATCATTTCGAAAAAATGACATTTTTACAAAAAAACATCAAAAAGTCAATCAAAAATTTTATCATTAATGATAATCAATATTTTTATCATTTCGAACGATTTTTGACTCAAACAATTATTTAAATTTTTGATATTTCGATCAATTTTTTTCTTGTTTAAATCATTTATTATTTTCAACAAGTAAATTCGAAAGTTTTTTTAAAAAAAACTTTGTCGAGAATTCTTAAAGTTAGAGTCAGATTTGATAAGATTGCAAAATTCGAAGCGAACATCGATTTGACAACGACGTAATATTCGAAATTTCATAATTATTGCGATAATGAATCGATTTTTGCTGTTTTTGCGACGTTGAAATGCGCTCATTCTGTTTTACAATTCTGACTAGATACGTGAAAATCATATGTGATTGTTGATTGAAATGCAAAATGCGAAACAACTGTATGACGCAATAAATTCGATGATGAAACGTCAAACAAACTTTGAACTAAACAAATCGAAAAAAAGTGTCGCAAATCTGCAATAATTTGAAAAGTTTCAATGTCAAACATGAAATTTGAATTGCAAAAATTGCAATCATTTGATCACATTTTCGAAACATATCATGATTCTCGTTTGAATATAGCGCAATAAAATTTCAAAATGTATTTGTTCTGATATCGATCATTCTGAAAACTATGTACATATGTTGACTTCTAAAGATTGCAATATGATTTCTTTTTTCGCAAATCTTCAACAACGCTGATAAATTAAAATTATTTAACTGTTCTCGCTCAAAACGAAAACGAAAAACGATAATATTGATCAAATACGAACGTATTTTGTTCAAAAAAGTCGAATTGATTGAAAACGTCTTCAATAATTTGAACTCATACACGAATGATTTTCTGAGAAAATCGATCATGATTCATCTTTTGCGTTTCTTGAAACGTTTTAGAAATATTCAATTCGAATCATTTTGCATTTTTTTGTTGTTTTCTGATTCGACTTCAATAATCGCTCGATGATATTCGATTTGAAAGCGAATTGCAATCTCAATTTTTTCGTCGTCGACATCGTGAAAAGTCTGTTTGTAAAATTCATCGCAACGTTCTGAATTGACGATGACTTTGAATAAATTTTTTTTAATGATGTTGTATCGAGTTCTGAAAACTCGATCGAAATTCATGAATTCGAAAACATCAAAAATTGTATAAGTTAATCATGCAACTTTTGCAAATTTAGTTTCAGTTTGAACGTGCTTTGTCAATCGTTTCGATCGACTTCTTAATTCTTCATTCAATGAGAAAACATCGAAAGTGAAACGTCGAGTTGAGTAAAATATATTTTTGACGAAATCGAACAGATTGTCGATGTATTGTTCGACATTACGCCGATAAAAGATTGTTTGTTGATTGAAACATTCATTTTTCGAGCAAATGATTTCAATCGCCGATAGAAAAAAAAAAAAAAAAAAAAAAAGAAAAAGTAAAAAATAAATCGAGAGCGAGAATTCGATTGTTGTTTGTGTCGCATTTCTCGTTTCTTTGCGCGTTTAAAAGTTTGTTTTCGTGAAAAAACATTGATACACAAATCAAAATCGAGAAGATCTTTCATAACGAACGTGCAAATGAACAAGTTGATAAATAAATAAATAAATAGATAAATAGATAAACAAATGAGATTCTGCGAGATTTCGGTCATTCGACAAGTTTTTCAGCAAAACATATAATTTACATCGATTATAACATTCGCGTTAATGAATCGATTTTCGTTATTTTTGATTCATTGAAATGCGTTTAATTTGTTCTATAATTGAATGTCAATAAATCAAAGCTTCATGTTGTTGATGATTGATGTGCAAACTGCACAGCAACTGTATGAATTCAAGTTGTTTTGATGTTCGTGCTAAATTCAATGAACAATGATCGTTTTTCTCTTTGAAAATCTGAATTAAGTATTGATGAAAACATCGAATTTAACAAAAAATTCTGAAATGAGTCGAAATCAGATTCTGATCTGCGAGCAAACTTGACGAACTCGAAAATTTCGATATTTCTGAATTTCACAACATTTTTGATATATATTCGTTTTTAATGATTGTTGATGCGTTGAAATGCGCTGAAATAACTTTACAATTTGATGATTTCATGAGTTTGTGTGCATAATGATTGATTGTAAATGAGAATGCAATGAAAATTGATGTTTTTGAATCTTTACGATTGATGTCTCGATCGGAAAAAAACTTCTTGATAAGAAAAAAAACGAATTTTTTTTTATAGAAAGTGTATTATCATCATGACATTTTCGATTCGTCTAAAAGAACGTCAACGATTCAACGAAATAAAAAAATTAAATATTTTTGATTTTAACAAAAAAATCGATAATTTCGAAAAATTTTTCGATATTTACATGATCACAACAATGTTCGATTCTGTAAATTCGAATTTCATTATAATTTTGACATCAATTGACATATTCAGTTTTTCGAAATTAAAAAAACGATTTTTGAACAATTTGCACGATTTTGAAAATTTTGAAATTTTTTCGAAAAAATAAAAACAAAAACATCAATATCATTCGTGTTTGAAACAATCGCGAAAAATACATAAAAACGAGAAATTTAAAACATTTTTTGAAATTCGACGAAATTAACGAGCAATTCGAAATCAATCGAATTAAAATTCGTAAATTTCGTAAAAAAATCGACAAACAATTTGTCGTTCATAATAATCGAAAAATCAAACGTAAAAAAAAAATAAAATTTTTTTTTCGAATGATCAAAATGTCGATGTTTTCTCAGAAATTAATTATGACGAAAAAATTGATTTTTTCAAAACTCGTTCGAAAAACAAAAAATTGATTTTTAAATACATCGATTTTTTATTTTTTATGAACACAAAAATTCAAACGTTTTCGATTACATTCGATATAATATTTGAAAAAATAAATGCGTAAATAAATTGAAAATCAATGCGAATTAATATTTTATTAAATAACAACAAATCATTGCAATCGTTCAATAATTAAAAAACAAAATCGTCGAACACGTTCACATTCGACGTAAAATTCAACGTCATTATTTTTTCGATTACGAAAAAATTTTCAAATTGTTCGATATCATTTACGTCGATGCAAATCATGATCGCAATATTCGACGTCAATACGACGATTTTAAAATGAAATTTTCGAATGTGTACAACGAATTTTATTCAAAATTTTTATTATTGATTAATCAATTATTCAACAAATTTGATGACGACAAAATTCATGATTTGAAAAAAAAATTTATCGTTAAATTCAAATTGATTATGAATAATTTGAATAATTTCATTTCGTTTGATGTTTTTTATCGAAAAATTCAAACAATCGATAATCGTCATCGACGTATTCAAAATGACGACGATAATTTTTTCAAATTTTCGAATCATAAACAAACATTTCGAATTCGTCGAAACGAAAAATATTTTGCGAAATTGATCATCAATTACATCAATTCAATCGAAAAAAATTTACAAAATTGTCATAATTCGTTTTTTTGTAAAAAAAAATGTCGTCGTTGTGATAATTTAAAACATTGATGAAAAAAATGCAAATCGAATAAATCATTGTTTGAATGAATAAACGATTTGATTAAAAAAAATATTCAATTTTCAAAATATTGCAACAATTTTCGATTATGCAACAATATTTTCATTGTTTTTTTTTTTTTTTTGACGAATCGAAAAATTAATTATTTTTTTCGAAAACGCGAAAAAAATTATCAAAATTTGTTCACGAAATTTTCAACATAACATTTTTAACGAATTTCTTTGTAAATTTTTAATTAAAAAAATAAATTTGTTTTTTGACAATCGAAAAATCATGATTCATGATTTAATTGATATCGATATTTTTGAATATGTTTTCATTAATGAAAAAATTGCGCAAAAAATATGTCATAAATTAAAATTAATTTCAATATTTTTATCGAAATTCAAAAAAATTTTTAATTTCGAAAAACAAAAATCAAATTTATTATTTATCAAATATTGTTCAAAATGACGATACAAAATCATTCAAAATTTTTCGTTTTTTTGTTTATTATCAAAATAAAACAACATTCGTTGATTTTAAATAAATCATGAATGAACAAACATGAAATGATTTTCAACATGATCAATGACGAATGTTATTTCACATCAAATCATTGTGATTATGACGAAACATTTTTTTTATCGTTTCGATCATCGATATTTCAAAAATTATTCAATTCAAACAAACAATCGAATAAAACATTTTATTTATCGTTTTTGAACGATTTTTCACGTCGTTTTTTACGAACGTTCAAAAATATCAAATATTTCAAAAACGATCAATTTCGATTTCGTTTCGATCGATTTTTTTTCGTTTTATCGTTGAAAATTGAATCGAAAAAAAATCGTCGTTAAAAAAATTTTTGAATTTCGATTTCAAATATGTCATCGAAAAAATAAACAAAAATTATTTTTCGAATAAATTTTTCAAAAAAAAAAAAAAATAAAAACAATACAAAAAACACAAAAATCGAATTTGATCAACGTTTCGATCAAAAAATTCGATTTATTCAAAAAATTTACGCGACGTTTTAATCGAAAATTTAAAATTACGATTTTCGAACATGAAAACGACGAACAAAATTTCGATTTTGACGCATCATTAAATGTCGTTTTTATTGACGCGATTGTTTTTCAATCGTTAACGAAATTTAAAAAAAAAAAAAAAAAATCAAAACATTTTTTTTGATTATGAAAAAACTAAACGAAATTATCGACAACGTCAAAAAAAATTTAATCAAAATAAAAATTGATTTCGATTTGAATTTCAAAAAAATTTTTAAAATCATGAAAACAATCGTCGAAAAATTGAAACGTAAAATTTTTGAATTTTTTAAACGATTCGAAAACGTATTCAATTCGAAAAAAATCGACAAATTATTTTCGCATAAATTTTACGATCACAAAATCGAATTGACGAAAAATTCGAATCAATTATTTCGAAATCGAGTTTATTTTTTATCGTTTAAAAAATTCGAAATTTTTCAAAAATATTTACACGATAATTTTCAAAAAAAATTTATCAATTTAAACAAAACATTTTATGTTTCGTTCATTTTATTCGTCGTCAAATCGAACGAACAATTTCGTTTGTGTGTCGATTATCGAAAATTGAACGTCATAATCAAACGTAATAATTATTTTATTTCGTTGATCGAAAAAATTTTCGCAAAAATTATCGATTGTAAATTTTTGTTCAAATTGAATATTATATTTGTTTTCAATAAATTTCGAATGAATTCACAAAACGAAAATTTCATTATTTTCATATGTTCGTTAAACATTTACAAATATCATGTATTGTTTTTTGAATTAATCAATGATTCGATCAATTGACAACATTACATGAACGATTTGTTGTTCGAATACATCAATCATTTTTGTCAAATGTATTTGAATGATATTTTTATTTACAACAAAATTCGAAAACAACACGAACGACATTTCATTCAAATATTTCAAAAATTAAAAAAAATCGAATTTCAAATCGATATCAAAAAATGCGAATTTTTTCAAACAGAAATTTTTTTTTCGACGTCATATTATCAACAAAAATTTCGCGCATGAATTCGAAAAAAATGCAAAATATTGTCAATTGAATTCGTTTCATTTGCATCAAAAAAATGCAAACGTTTGTAAATTTTTGCAATTTTTATCGACGTTTCATCAAAACATTTTCGAAATTCGTTAAATTTTTAATTCGAATGATCAAAAAAAAATTGATTTCGAATGAATCGATTTGATCAATGAAACGTTCGAAATTTTGAAAAAACAAATAATCGAAATTTCAATTTTTCGACATTACGATCGCAATCGTAAAACAATTTTAAAAATCGATTTTTCGAATTGATGTTTAAATGAAATTTTTTTTCAATACGACGACGACGAAATTTTTCATTCGATAATTTTTTTCAACAAAAAATGATTTTTGTCGAATGCAATTACGAAATATATAACAAAAAATTTTTAATCATTATTCGATGTTTAAAACATTTGAAAATTCGAATTCGAAAATATCGACGAATTCGTCGAAATTTACATCGATCACAAAATTTGAAAATTTTTATAACAAACAAAAAATTCATTTTTCGTCAAATACGTTGAATCGAAATTTTGATTGATTATAACATCAAAATTCAATATCAATTCGAAAATTCAAAAAAATCAATTTTTTAATTTCGTTCAAAACGAAAACGTTAAAATTCGAAAATTTTGAAAATTTTTGAATTTTTTTCGTTCGTTGAATCGAAAACGACAACATCAAAATTCAATATCAATTCGATCAAAAACAAAAATTTTGTTTTGATTCGAATGTTTTTTCGTTTACGAAAAACGACGAACGAAAATTTTATAAAAAACAAATTTTGTTTTTTTTTCGATTACAATTGTGTTCAATAAACGCGATAAACGATTTATACGAACGTGTTATACAAATTAATCGAAAAACTGAAAATTGTATTAATTATCGTCAAATTTTGATCGATGATCAAATCATCAACGAAAAAATAAATTTGTGAAATTGTTCGAATCGAAACGAAATTTTATTTAAAAACGAAAATTTATGAATATCAAATCGATTAAATTTTATGATTGAAATAATTCGTGACGTTTACGATCAATTTTTTTGTGCACATTCGAACATGAATCGTATTGAAAAATTCATTAAACGTTATTATTATTGATTTAATATGAAATTATTTATCAAACGTTATATTCGTAATTGTCACAAATGTCAACGATCGAAATTTTCACACGATAATCGTCACGAATTATTAATTTCATTGTCGATTTTTAATCAACGATAAATTGATATATCGATGAATTTCATAATCGAATTATTTGATTTCAAAAACAACAATGTCATTTGTATTATTATCGATCGTTTGATCAAAAAACGTCATTACGTTTTTTGCGTAATCGATGACGATGATTTAACAATTCAAATTTGTGTCAAAATATTAATATATTACGTATTTCGTATTCATGAATTTTTTTTTATTATTTCAAATCGAAATGATCAATTTGTAAATCGCGTTTGAAATTTTTTTTGTAAACGATTAAAAATCAAATGTAAATTGTTCATTGCTTTTCAATTTGAAATTGATAATCAAATCGAACAAATTAATCAAAATATTGAAATTCGATTACGTTTGTATTGCAATTATCGTCAAAACGATTGAATTGATTGAATAAATATCATGAAATTCGTTGACAATAACGATGTTTCAACAATCATCGAATTCATTTCATTTTTCATCAATAAAAAATATCATTTTCGAATGATTTTCGAATCAAATTTAAATGATTACGAAATCACAAAAAAACGTTTGTTGATTAAACAAAACGAATTCATTGTCGAAAAAATGAATCGTATTATCGAATACGTCAAAATCAATATTGTCGATGCAAAACAAAAAATGATTGTTCGAATCAACAAATTTCGTTTGTTTATAAATTTTGAAATAAAAAATTATTTTTGATTAAATCGTCGTCATATAAAAACGATTCGTTTATCAAACAAATTCGATAACAAAAAATTGAATTCATACAAAATAATCAAAAAAAAAAATTTCGTTTATGAATTGAAATTGTTCGACGACATGCACATTCATTCAATTTTTCATTTTTGATTGTTAAAAAAAATTTTAAAAATTCGTTGAAAAAACAACATAACGATTTTTCAAAATCAATTATTGTAAACGAAATGTTTGAATGAAAATTCGATAATATATTGCAATTTCGATATCATTATTATCGATTACAATATCGTTGCAATTGATTCGAATGAAAATTTCACGATCGCATTTGATATTATGTCGACGACGACGAATTTCAAAATGTTCAAAATATCGTGAATGTTTTTCACGAAATTAATTCAAAAACAACAAAATTTGTTTTGCGAAATGATTAAATCGTGAACGTTATTGTTTACGATCGATCAAAAAACGTTAACATTCAATTCGTTATTCATTTTCAAATTGATTCAAATAATTTTTTAATTTTTTCATTCGTTTCGTTGTTATTTCGCGTTATTTACAATCAAAATTTACGTCGCATGAAAAATTGAATCGTGTCAAAAACATTTTCAAAAATTGTCGTCAAATTTTATTGAACAATGAATAATATAAAAAATGTTATGCAATGATATAAATAAACAACAAATGTCAAAAAAAAATTCGAACATTTACAAATTCGTCAACAAAATTTTCAATTGTTTATTAATAACACGCGAAATTATTTGTAAAATTCAAAATATTTGTTTTTCAAAATTTTCAATTGTTTATTAATGACATTCGCGAAATTATTTGTAAAATTCGTTCAAAATATTTGTTTTTCAAAAAATTTAATACATGCATATTTCGTTGAATGCAATTATTAACGAAAATTAAACGTCGTATATGCGATAAATCAACGCGTTAATCTTATAAGAACAGAAAATTTTATCGATTTGTCAAATTGTTCGTTTCGATAATATCAATTTGATCGTTGAAAAAATTTTGATCAAATTGTTCGTTTTTTGATATCAATTTGATGTTGCAAAAATTTTCAAAATTGTTGACGCGTTCAATTGTTTGTTTATTAATGTTCGTCGAAATTATTTTTGACGAATTGTATAAATTGATTATTTTTCAAAACATTCATTACATTCACGTTTTGTCGCATGCAATGTACATATCAATTTTCGCATACGCGAAAATATCAAAATTTTAAACATTGTTACGATGATTTTATTAACATGATCAAATTGTTCATTTCATCGTAAATCGATTTGATGTTTTCACGATTTTTGACGAATCGATTTCGCGAACGAAATCGATTTCACAACATTTCGAATTTATTTGTTCATTTTATCAATCATTCAATTCAACGTCATTCAACAACGCATTTAAATCGCGCAAAACGTTCATCGTTAAAAAAAAAAAATTCAATTGATCGTTTCGAAACGAAATTGAAAAAAAAACGAAAAATAATGTGACGAACGTACATCGAATTCAACATTTGACAAAATTAACATCAAATTAACATCGAATTAACATCGTTATTTTATCAATCATCGAATGTTAAAATCGAAATTCGTTTGAATTGTAAATTGAAATATTCAAAAATCAAATTTTTTATTTTACATATGTTTTTGCAAATTTGAACAAATCAATTAAATTAATATATTGATTCGTTTTCAATTATTGAACGCATCGAAAAATTTGTTTATCGATTAATTTTTTCGATTAATTGACGAATTTATTTTGTTTTCATTATCGTTCAATTGAAATTTTGTTCGTCGTTTGACGATAATTTTTATCGTCGTTTCAAATCAACAAAATCGAATTCAATTTTCGTTGAAAACGACACAAATCAAATCAAATTTTGAAAATTGAATCGTTTCGTGAACAAGCGAAAATCTCATCGAAAAATCGAATATTTTGTACGATGAAAAAATTGAAATTCACAACATAACGTATGAAAAATTTTTTTGAAATTCAACAATGTCATGAATTTAATCAATAATTACGAAATCGATTTAATTAACAAAAATTTTCAATTTGTGATTAGAAATTTTGAATTGCGAAAATTTTTCGTAATTTTTGACGAAAAGTTTTTCACAATCATTTCATTGACGTCGACGTTTTTTGTCAATCACTTTTCGTTTGATCAACGATTCGTCGTTGTCATTTCACGAAAATCGAAAACAATGTTGACGTTTGATATCGACGTTCTTATTTTAAATCGAAAATTTGTCGCAATTTTTTCATCGTCGATTGATCAAATAAGTCGACGTTCAAACAAATTAACAAAAAAAAATTAAAAATGAATAAAAAAATGAATGAAAATTACGAATCGATGATATCGATTGTTGATGACATTGAAACAATGTTTTATTTTTTTGATTGAAACAAATTATTAAAGCATTGAATCAAAACATTAACAGAAATTTTTGTTTGTTGATCAATCATTGATCGATAATTGTCAATTGAAATTGATCGTTTGTAAATTAATGTTTTTTGTTTATAAACAGAATTCGTTTCATAGAATTAATACATTTTTTTACATTTTTTTTGTTTTTAACAATCATGTTGACGTTAATCGAAATTATTTTCGATTAACATTTGACGTCACGAATTCAATATATATTTATTTGTTTTTTATTTCACGATTTCAATTCAACAATTCAATTTTTATCGTTATTTCGATGTTTTTTACAATCAAAATTTACATCGTATAAAAAGTTGAATTATGTCAAAAATATTTTCAAAAATTGTCGTCAAATTTTATTAAACGTTGAATTGACAATAAAACATTAAAAAATGAAAAATAATAATCGTGAAATTTTTGAATTTTGCAATTATACAAATTGATCAATCAAATTTTTAACAAAATTTTCAAATTGCGAAACAACAACGAATCGTCAAAACGACGTTCGCGAAAAAAAAATTAATGAAATTACGAACATGTTTGACAAATAAATTTGACAAATAAATAATATAATATGTAATTTGACAAATAAACAAATTATGTTTTAATTCAATTTCGAAATTAACGTAATTTGAATTTTGACGTTCATATATTATTTGCAATTTTAACGTTTTGTATTTATGTTATGACATTAACATATTGACATAATTAATTAAATGATTAAATGATTATTTCGAAATCATAATGTTTTGACACGTGTAATATTTAATCAACAATTTTTTTTAATTAATCAATTCATTTTTTTACATTACAAACAAGTTTGTTCGTGAATTTTTTCAAAAAAATTCGCGCGAAACTTCAGAATTAAAACTAAATCTGATAAAATTGCGAAATTTTCTCGCGATTTCATTTATTTCGCACGTTAATTGTATTTGCATTCAATGAATAAAATTTACAAACAAAAATTCATTTTGAAATTTGAAATGAATTCTATTCAAAAAATCAAACAAATTGAAAATCGAACGAATGCGCATTGAATTATAATGAAAAACGCATCGTTGCATTGCAAATATTGCGAAAATTGAAACGAAACACTTCGCGAACAAACATTTGACAATGATGTAATTTTCGAAATTTCATAACTATTGCGATAATGAATCGATTTTTGTTATTTTTGCAACGTTGAAATGCGTTCAATTTGTTTTACAATTTCAATTAAATAAACGAAAATCATATGTGATTGTTGATTGAAATGCAAACGATGCAACAATTGCAAAAACGCAACGAATTTGATGATTGATCGAAAAAATTTGATGATTTATCGCATTGAAAATTTGAATTTTCAATTGATGAAAATTATCGATTTTAAAAAATACGAACGCAAAATTGATCAAAATTTTTTTCGATCGATCATTCGCGTCAAGCGAATTTACAGAATATTTTATTATAGAAAGATTTTATATTTGTATCATAACATATAATAACATTATCAAATTTTGTTTTGCATCATTGATTGTTGACAAATCGATTAAATATTTTTTTAACATTTGTTTGTTAAAACAACAACATCAAAATCAACATCAAACGATTTGACATATTCGATCAATCAATTATCAATTCGTTTGTTCGTTCGTTCGTTCGTTTTGTTGCAACTTTTTTGTATTTGATTTCGTATTGCAATTTGACTGATTTATTGCGTTATTTTTACGTAAATGATTTACGAGTTGTTTACATTGATTAATCAACATCGTTGTCGTTGTCAACAATATCAACAATTTGATTTATTTATTTCATCAAACATCGAATTTTGTTCAAAAAATGAATGATTATTTATCAATTGAGTGTTTTTTTGTTTGATGAAACGAGTTTGTCAACAATTTCGTCATTTTGTGTACGTATTTTTCGATTATTAATCAAAAAATTTCGCATTTGCAAACGCATTTGTTTCACAATGTAACATAATTAATGATTAAATGAATGATTCAAAGCATTTTTTCTTTTTCTTTTTTATTTTTTTCAGTTTTTAATTTCATTCGCAATTTTATCGTTCGCTTTTTGTTGTATCATTGACGTTCAAACATTTGTTATTCAGTATTTTTTGTTTCAAATCGTTAATTACAATATATTATTTTGTTTCAATTCATTAATTATTGTACATTGCAATTTGCACGTTGATCGATACGTTACAATTCGTACGTTGATTATCGTACGTATCGTTGATTTGCACGTCGTTCAATTTTGTATCAATTCGCATGTTCGTTTTTTATCATTGATTAATTCTATTTATTTATTGTTTTGTTCAACGTATTTTAATTCAAATTGATATTTTTTTCAATAAAATCGAATATAGTCAGCAAAACGTTTCGATTGTACGATTTCAAAATTTTTGCATCAATATCGTGATCATTCGAAACATTCGAAACAGAAATTATTGTTTTGAACATTGTATTCAATTCAATTAAATCAATTGATTTACGATTTTAATTTTTTCGATTTAAATTCGATTTCAAGAAATCATTTGATTGATTTACGAATTGAAAACAATCTCGTGTGTTTGTTAAAATCGTTCGAAGTTTTTGCAACGTTATTACGACTTATTGTAATTCGAAATATTTTCAAAAATTAATTAAAAACGTCAACGTTTAACGTTTAGCAATTTTGTAACGTTTTCGTATAATTCGTTCAATGACACATCATTCAAATCAAAATCGTCACAAAAATCACAAAATTCTTTTGTCAAAATTTGACGAATATCACGTCGAAACAAATCAATGATCAACACGAAAAACGTTTTTATTCGTTTCGATTTACGTTTTGTTTTATTACAAACATTAAACTATTCGTTTGTGATTAATTCATTTTTTCGACGTGCAATTAATGTTACGTCTGTTGACGAAATGATTCATCACGAATTTATTGAATTACAACAACAATCAACACGAAATATGATCGATTTCATTGTGAAACAACAACGTATCATTGCAATCATTGTACGCGAAACTATTCAAACTTTATTTCGTGAACGTGATGATAATAATGATGACGTTAACTTATTTAATTCGTTTGATTTTTTCGAATTATTAAATCAAAATGATGATAATATTGACAACAATATCAAATGAAATTTTGCGAATTTCGATTTTTTCGATTTTTATTACGATGACAAATCGTTTGTTAATAAAACAAATTTTATCGTTAACATTGATAAAAATACATATTTTCGAAATCTACATTTATTCATTGTACGAACGAAAAAAATGACTTTTACACGTGACGAACAATTAATTAAAAACAATTTGTGATTTAATTTAAAAAATATTGCGTTAAAATGATGAACAAATGAATTGTTTAACGTCGAACGTCGAATAACTAAAATGATTATAATTGAACAAAAAAAAAGATTTGAATAAATTAGTTTGTTACACAATAAATTCAAACAATTTATTAACGTTGTTATGAATAATTTAATGTAACAACGTTACACATTGAAAAATGTCGTTATACAACGTGAATTTCGTGAATACGCACAAAAAATCATTCGATTAATCAAAAATGCTGACATAATCAATGTATTCAATCAATTCGATTTCATTTACAATAACATCGACATTGATGTACGAATTGACACGTTGCGTCGTTTTAAAAATAATATTATTATCAACGAAATGTTCAACGACATAAACGAATTCAAACACGATTGATAAATTAAAATTGTTAAATTGCGCAACAATATCAATATCAATATTCAAAATAATCGTAATCAATTATTTAAACAAAATGTTCGTTTTTAACAATTCGATCAATATAACAATAACAATCGTCAATCGCAATTTCAACGACAATCGTTTCAATTTCAACGTCAATTTTTTCAATTTTTTCGATTTCGTTATACGAACAATGCTTATCAAAATCAGTTTTTTCAACAACAATTTCGTCAAAACTATCAACAAACAAATTATCAAATTTACAAATCAATTGATTATCAAATCGATTATTCAAACAATCAAAATCAATATTCAAACGTTCGCACGTTATTTACGTCGTCGAATCGATTACAAATTATCGTCGATTTAACAAACGTCAACGTGTCAAATTCGAATCAACAACAATTTACGTCATCACGACAATTTTTTAAATCATTCAACAATAATCAACGAAATGATTATAATAATTATAAGTACGCACAACGTTTTTAAACAACATATCAAATTAACGTGTTTAACGAATAACGATGTTCATTAATTATTTAAATATCAAAATATTGACGATAGCGTGTTTTCGTACGAAAATCAATCAAATTTATTCGATGATTACAATCAAAACGTTAAAATTGCACAAAATGTCATTTTTTTTCATTTGTTACAAAAGTCAACATTGATGCACACAATTGTATTCATTGTAGCAGTATTTTTACGTTTAGAAATCAATTTTTCAAACATTTACGCAATGCGTATTGATTTTTTAGCACGTTTGAATACGTTGATCACGTTGTATCGATAATAAAATTATCATTTTCGTTTATTGTTTCGATTTTCATTGAAATTTTTCGCAAAAAAATTTACGAATTTTCACACGTTTTTTTTAATCAATCGTCGCGTTATTCAGTCTTTTGTACGTTTTGATAAAATTAATTTTGATTATGTTTTTCGTGAATATCAATACGATCAAACTATTGTTAAATTAAATAATAATATCGAAAATATCAAAATATGCATCGATATTGATTGCTTTGTTATTATGATTGATCGTAAATTTTTCATTTAATTGTTATTTGATGTATTTGTTCAAAAATTAATTTCATTTATATTTGTGCGAAACGTAAATGACAAAATTGTCAAATCAAACAAATTCATGTTTGTTAACATGACGTTTGATGAAATGTTCAAATCAAAACGCGAAATTATTGATGTTATTGAAATTGAAATGCATTTTATTGACGATTTTGCAATTAACATGTTGTTCGTTAATGATGTTAATTATTCACAAAACATCAAAATAAATTTCGAAAAACGTCGTTTTACTATAATTAAATGTGAAAATTTTCGTGTGTCAATTAATGTGTTTAGTCGAATTATTTCGCACGTCAAACGTACGATTCGTTTTCGTCAAACATACATTTTACAATTCGATGATTTTGCGAAAATATCTGTTACGTATCACGATTTTTTTCTGAAAATAAAGATTTTTTGTTCGAATTTCATTGTCAATACGATTTAAAATACGATAACAACGTGTATGTTCACGTTGTAAATAACAATTTGTTCAAGATTTTTGTTCGTAACGTCACATTTCAATTTATTACGTTTGCAAAACGTGCACGATTAAACATGATTATCGAATACAATCAAATTGAATGTTATTTGATTATGTCAAAAGAATCGTATAAAATTGTCAATGATTGAATGAACAATCGTTCATGAAAAAAACAATTGATTATCAATTTTGATATTTTTGTTGCAACGTATGTTACATTAAACACAATTTCGCACGTTTCGCACGAATCGATTACATCGTTGAACGAATTTATTGTATCGTTCATTTCGAACATTCAATTCGTTGTGTTTATTGTGTCACAAATCGATTTTAATTTAAAACACGTGCTATTTAATGACGTTATCGTGTACGAAATTAAAATGTTCGAATTAATTAATCTAATGAACAGTTATCAAAACATATTTCGCGATTTTGATTTTATTGTAAACATTTTTGAAAATGAATAAATATTTATTAATTTTAAATTTGAAATTGTATTTAAATTCAACAAAATATATTTTTTAAAAATCAAAAATCGCAATTTTATTGACGTTATTTTCGACAAATTACATCAACAAAACAAATTGCATTAAACGATTTAATTTATTTCGTTCAATTATTCAATTTTCGTTGTTTGACGCGACATTTTCACAAATAAAAAAAACGTGTAATGATAAACATAAAAAAGTTAAAAAACATCATTGAAAACGATAATTATTCGCTTTCATTGTAATTTGATATTATAATTGAAATTGTCGATTCGTTTTACATTTTTATCATTGATGTCGTGAATTGATTTCATCAATTCAACGTGCAACGCAAAAATCGTCATAATTTATCATTGTGACACATCGTGAACAAAAAAAATTCAATGTAATTTTTATAAATTACAAAAATTCATTTTCATACGTGCAACGTTAAACGAACAAATTATTACGTTCGTACAAACAATTCGTTAAAACGTACGTGAACGACATTATCGTTCATTTCAAAATTTTACAAAAACATTTGAAACATTTACGCACGTTTTTTCAAATGTTTCGCACGAAACGTATTAATTTAACTGTCACGAAATCGTTTTTAACGTATTTTTTTGTTATTTTGTTAAATCAACGAGTTGATAATTTAAACATGTTTATTATTGTTGAAAAAATAATCGTCATTATTTCATTACGTTTTTCATTTAATTTGCGTGATTTCGAAATTTTCATTAAATTTACGAATTGATTACGTTCATCAATATTTCGTTACGTTCAACGTGTACAATCGTTACAAAAACGTAAAATCACGTTCACGAAAAGCGTTATTGCAAACGAATTTGCACGAAAAAAACAAACAATTAAAACGCAATTGTACGATTTTATTTTCGAAAAATATATCGTTTTTCGAAACTTGCAAATCGCATTCGTTTCATTAACGTTTTTGATTCATTTCGACAAAAAACGTCGACTTTATATTGATTTGAATGTTTTCAAACAATGAAATTTTGCAACAATAATATATCACGTGCTAAATAATTCATTTAACGATGTTACGTATTCGCGTACAATCATTCAATCAATTATGTTTTTTAATCGATGTTTGAACGACGTCGAAAAGAATTATTGATTAACAAAATTGAAAATAGTCGACATTATGTGAATAATTCGTAAAATCAAACATATGATAAAATCAATTGAAATATTTTCAATTATCATTTACATTGATCATTTTGTCGTTGTATTTATTAATCGACAAATCATTTTCATTATTTTTAATAATAATAAATTTAATTTGCGTTTGATGCGAATTTCGTAATATTTATTTGATTTTAATCTGTTTGTTAAAAACAAAATTGACAAAACGAACGTAATGTCAAATGCTTTATTCAAATTACAAATTGACGTGATTATTATTGACAAAATCGACGTATTCGAATCGTTGTACGAACATATTTTGAAATTCACGCAAACAAATTTGATTTTCGAAACATTTTTGTATTTTTATCATGTGACGTTAATTGAAATGTCGAATGATTTCAAAATTCGATTCAAACAAACATATCAAAATTACGAACATTGATTCAAAATTTTCGTTATTGTACGATTTGTTGTCGTAATTATCGTTTCGCACGAAATTGTTTTTACGTCAATTACGATTACGAACGAAATTACATTTATTAACGCAATTGTATTTATTATTGAAATTACATTTGCATTTGTAATCACATTTGTTAACATTTCGTTGAAAATTTACGAGTTTTTTGATTTTCGTGATGTACGTTTTCGATACAAAAATGATTTATTATATTACATTTTTGATTTCGATTCGAAACGTTTGTGCATATTCGCAATCATGAAAATTGAAATGTTTCGACAAATTCACGATTTTATACATCACGACGATTTCATGCGTACATACGATAAATTACGCAATTTTATTTACGTATATTCAATGATTAAACATTTTAAAATTTACATAATTCATTGTTCGAAATGTCAAATTAATTAAATCAAACGTCATTTTGTTTACGACGAATTCACATTTATAATATCATCAACGATATTTTTTCATACAATAATCATGAATTTCATCGTGAAATTATCGTTTAATCGTGACATGAACGTATTGTTGTTACAGATCGACTTCTGTCTGATTTGAAAGATTTGCTTCTGTCTGATCTCATTGATCTGACTAGTCGACTTGACATTGACATTTATTCGAGTTTTTTGTATTTAGCATTTTATCATTTTCTTACTATTTCATCAATGAGTCAATGTCATTACAATTGATAGCATCATTTTATCAATCAATCGTTATTATCGCATCAATTGATTGCGTAATAGCATCAATCAAATCAACTTTTGTAATTTATTTGCAAAAGTTTTTCTGTTTTTTTTCAGTTCGTGTTACATCGATCGATTTCGTCAATTTATTTATCAAGTTTTTTTTTGCTTTTTCATTGTATGAATATTTTATCTCAATTTCATTTTGATTCATCAACAACAAATTGTATTTGTTTTTTTGAGTGTTAGGAAGTTTTTCACAATTCGTTCAAGTTGATTTTTATCAGCAATTTCGTGTCATCAGCTCTCATTTCGAAAACACACGAATTTCATCGTTTTTTTCAAATCAGACATCGTGAAATCGAAAAGCTTAACGAAGAAATCAGACAAATCATAATTGCTATCGTCGTTTCGAATTTTTTTTTTAATCGTTTTGCATTCAGTTTTCGAAATACAGTCAGATCAGTCTTTTCGAAATCGATCGAATTTTCTGTCGAATGAAATACGAATATCAGTGTTTTTCGACGAGTTGCTCAGAAATTTCGTGAATATATTATTGTTTACAGAGTTTCGACTATTTTTCGAAGTTTTTTGAATTCACACATTACGAATTCAGTTTTCAACAATTTCAATTCGTCGAACGATTCGTCAGTTACAAGAATTTTTTGAATTTCACGTTATCGTGACGTTTTGTTACAGTCGACTGTAAAGACAATCGAGCGACGACGAATATTTACGTTCAGTTTTTCGTCAATCATCAATCAAAGTCAGCGAAGTCGAAATTTATTTCTATTCGAGTTTATTCGATTCAACGATACAAATAGCAATTTTGCGAAAATATTTGATTCAAATTCTGTTGATATTCGAATCATTTCAATTATTGAAAAGATTTTTCGTGACAACATGAATCAAAATACGCAAATTGACAATTCAGTTCAGTCGTTTGCGTCTGATTTCAATGAAGCTTAACGTCGTGAAATAGCGAAAATTGTCGTAATTGCTTTAGATCATCGACGTCGTGATCGAAATGTCGATGAAAATTCAGTTTACGATTCGTCGAATTCAGACAACAATTTACAATTTTCTGTTGATCACAACAACAATGTTGACGAGTGAAAAGTGAAAAACGTTGATTTTTTCGATTTTGATTACGATGATGACATTGCTGTCAACGTGAATAAGTCAATAAAGTATTTCGGCAAACACATTTATTACGTTGATGTTTATGTTTTCGTCGATCGTTTAAAAAATTTAGTTTCATTACGAAATGAAAACAAGTTTCGTATTGTTTTGTCACAATGTTTTCGTGATTACGTTCAAGAATGACATTCATTGACATTGTCTGAATTGAAAAAGAATCTGTTACGAATCGCTTTTTTAGTCATTTGATATCAAATCTTAATCAAGTCATTCAAGAAGCGAGCAGTTTAAACATTGCAAAGTTTGCAAAGAAAACGATATATCATGTCAGACGTTAAACAGCAACGTAATTTTCGTATGTACGTTCAAAACATTTTTCGACATGTCAAAATCGTTGAGTTCGAATTTGTTTTCAATCAGTTTATTTTAGTTTGATTTAATTTTGATTATGAGTTTCGACGCGACATTTCAGAGTCAAAGTCGAATATTACGATACGAATTTTTTTGATCATTTGAAAAAGAAATTCGACATATGATTCGACATGATTAGCAAGTTCATTTTTAGTTCGAAATTTAACAATAGCAATCGTTTTAGTAAGCAAAACAGACGTGATCGACAAAACGAATTTTCTCAATCGTCAAATGAATTTAACGCTTTTTTTTTTCAAGTTTATCGTTTTGCCGATTACTTTGTTCTCGCTCAACAGAAACAAGTTTATCAAAAACAGTCATTCGTTCAATCAGAACGTCGTCAAGTCGTTTTGTCATTCGCAAAGCAATCATTGTTGTTAACGTCAAAAAACGCGTTCGATTCAAAAAATCAATCACGTCAACAAAAAAAGAAATTTGACGATCGTGATGACAAAAATTTCAGACGTAAAGTTTATGTTTTAAATGAATTTGAAAAAAAGAACGATCAAAAATCAATTGAGAAAAATTTTTTCATCGACGAGATTAACGAAAATCAATCAGCATATTATTTTGAAAATTTAATCTATTATGATTTTGATTATTTTGACGACTTTGATCATGAATCGACGATTAGTCATTTTATTTTGTCAATCGTTTTTATTTGTCGTCGTTGTATCAAGTTTTTCGTTTCAAACAACAAATTTCATAGTCACATTCGTAATTCTGAATGCTTTGATTTTAATGTTCAATTGAAAAAATCTTTTTCAAATCAGCAATTGAATTTTTTCAAAAAGGTCGAAATCGACGTTATCGATTTTCATGTCGTCACTATTTTTACGATTAAGACTACAAAGAAATTTGAGTCAAGTTCTAATCATGATTCAATATCGATTGTCTCGTCAAATGTCGATTTCTCAAAAAATATTGAGATTGATTGTGAATATCGTGATTGAAATTACGCGAAAGTTGACGTCGTTTTGTTCGAAAAAATCGAGTCAAAATTCGTTTGCATTGATATTGAATCAAAAGTCATTATTGCGAATCGTCGATTTTTTCTTCGTCAAAATTCTGATTTGTCTATTCGTATTATGATTACATTTTTCACTGTACGAAAAATAGTCATTGATCAACATCAAATTTTTGAGTACGTCATTGTTTCGATGTATTTTTTTGATCAAAAAAATGACAAAATCGTCAAGATTATGATTCGTCGCAAAATTCATTTGATGAACAATTTCAAGATCAACATGCTCATCGACAATGATGTCATTGATTTTGAAAAGTGAAACATTGACAACGAACATAACAAAATTACGATTGACAATTGCGACGTTATTATTTTTATTGACATTCGTCGTCGATCGTCAATTGATCAATCGATACACAAATCAATGCATATCAAAAAGACAATCATTGTTTCGTCGCAATCAGAAATGATCATTTCAATTCATTATTTTGTCGACAATATTTTTAATGATCGAAATTATCTTTTCGAGTCAAATGAGATTGAATTCATTTTGTATGCTCATTTTATGAACATTTTTATCGAAATTATTTTTGTTCGCAATGACGACAAACAAGTTGTCAAAATTTCACGTAATTATCGTTTAGATTATTTCATCGAATTCGATTATTTAAACGCGTTTTTCGTCAACGACGATAACGTTGATTTAATCATGAAAACATCACGTATTATTCACAAAATTTCGTGATTCAAGAAGATTATCGTCATTTTCGTCACAGCGTTGATTGCTATCATTGTCGTCGTTACGTCAATTCAATTAGTCATCATCGTTATTTCGTTGACGATACACATCGAGTCGATTTCGTTTCTGATCAATGTTGTCAACGCTAGCTTGTCACAAACGTTCACTTTATTTAGCGATTTGCGAAAGTTTTTCGATTTACGAAAATTTTTCACAGATCAGACTTTCGATCTTTCAAAAAAACTAAAATTCTCGATTACGTTTATCATTTCATCGTCGAACATTGTGTTATTTAATGATGTCACTATTTACTTTTTCGACGAGACGAAAGTTTTTCGCAATTTGATCGTTGAGTTTTCGATTTTGTGAACAAACAACGAATTTGCTGATTTATCGAAGAAAAATTGAATGAGAATATTTTTTAAGACAGACTGAAAGAATAAAATTCTTGAAAAGACTAAAATGTATTTTTTGAAAGTTAGAGATCGTGTTTTTGTCGATAAAATTTTCGACGAATTACACGATTTAGATCGATTATTCTGAATCAACGAATTTATTTCATTCAATTATTCAGTGTTTTGTGTTTGAAAAAACGTTAATGAAAAACGTAAAAGTCGCGTTGTCGTAAATATTCGAGAATTTAATGTCATCATTCAATCGAATGTTTATTTTTTGTCGTTTCAAATGAAAATTATTTCAGTCGTCAAAAATTGTTTTTATATTATTGTCGTGAATGCATTCGTCTTTTTTTATCAATGATGAGTACATTCAGATGATCGACACAAGTTCATTGTGATGAGTCATCGAGATCAGAAATCATTCAACGTTGTCGTAATGAGATATAAAAATTCGTTTGTTTACGTGCAACGACAAATTGATCGATTATTTCGTGTTTATCGGAAATTTGTCAAAGCATACGTTGATGATATCGTCATTTTCTCACGAATTTGATTAGAGCACGTTAGTCATTTGCGTCAGATATTTATCAAGTTGATTAACGTCAATATATTCATCAAATTTATTAAAGTATTCATTGATTATTCTTCAATGCAATTATTGAGTCAAAAAGTCGATTCGTTTGATTTATTCATTAATGAAAAAAAATTGAAAATCATTGTTAAATTTCAATTTTTTCGTATTTTTCGTCAGTTGAAAATTTATCTTGATTTTATTGACTGAATGAGAAAATACGTTTCATTTTACGTCGACGTGTCAAAATCTTTACAAAAAAAAAAATTATTTTGTTAAAATTTGCTCTCAAGAAAGAGAGCGCTAGAAAGACTTTCGTTAATCGAATTAAAATCGACAATGCAACGTCAAAAGAACGAGCTTCATACGAAATATTTCAATTTTTATTTTCGAAATTTTTTTATTTCATTCATCATGATTCGAAACGTCAGATTTATGTGAACTTGAATGTCAACAAGAAATTCGACATTGACGTTGTAATTTATCATGTTAAGAAAAGTTTTATCAAATCAAACGAATATTCAGTCAAATCGTCTATTCAGTCAATAATGTTTCTGTTCAGATTATTGAATTCGATCGAAATTCGTTATTGATCGATTGAAATGAAAGTCGTTGACATAATGTGAGTATTGCGAAAGATTCGTCATTTCATCGAATCATTCATTTCGTTTATCGTTATTTACATTGATCATGACGTTGCGTTAGACATAGTCAAACAGATTATTTTTTCGTTTTCGTCGACAGATAAATTGAATTTTCGATTAATTCGTGTCAGCGATTATATTCAACGTTTCGATCTGAATATTCGTCATAAGTCAAACAAGTTTCACTTTGTGTCGAATGTCTTGTTTAGACTAGTTAGTTTCAACGATTCACAGACATCATCGAAAAAAAAACTCGATGTTTTTTTCATTTTTGTCGATGTTAACACAGATCGTTCAAATGTTGACGTATACTTTATTTGCTCGTTAGTGAAAATGAACGATGTTTTTCGACAAAAAATTCTAAATGATTACAAAATCGATTTTAACTGAAATCGAATTTTGAATGTTTTAGACATCGAGAACGACGTCAATTTTTCTTTTGAGAAAAAAAATCAAGAATTTATTTTTCGCGTTGATGATTTTATTGACGATCACGTTTTCATTTTTCGTCGATTTTGTATATCAGATGTTGTCGTCAAAGATGTGCTAAAAATCGTTCACGACGATTCAAATGATCATTCAGAATACGCAAAATGTTATGAGCAAATCGTTTCGACATGATATATTCGTGATTTGATTCGTCAATTACGCGATTATTTGAAATATTGTTCAAAGTGTCAAATTAATCGAATCAGACGTCATCAATCACACGATTCGTTACAGTTTATTTTGTCGTCAATCATTTTTTTTCACACATTTAATTTAGATTTCATTTTTGCGTTGTCAATATCACGCGTCGAACAATTCAACGTCGTTATGTCGATTACATGCAAGTTCACGAAACGAGTTATCATCGTGCTAAACAAGAATATTTGAACAGTTGCTCAATGAAATCGAGTTTTATTGAATCAGCTTGATTTCGACGATTGAAAGTTATTTAAGATATTAATATTTGATCGCGATCGAAAGTTCATGAAAAATCTTTGACGAAAAATTTTCACACGTTTTGATGTGAAATTATTGTACAATACAGTTTATCATTCACAAATCGATGAACAATCGAAAAGAATTAATCAAACAATCGAAATTGTTTTTCGATTTTTCATTAATGTGTTGAATAATTTTGCAAATTGAATTGAAATCATATTTGATATTCAACGAGATATTAACAATTCGATAATCATCGTTATTGACAAGACGTTTAACGAAATTTCGTATGAGTTTATTTTCACGCAAAGTTTCGACTTGTTGAAATTTTCTGAAAAATCGTCGTTGTCGTTATCGCAAATGATTCGACAAGAAATTGTCGATGTTTTGATTTTTGCGCAAATGAATTTCAAATTCTATTACGATCGCAAATATCAGTCGGCTAGTTTCGTCGTTGACGATTGAGCACAAATTCGTTTTCACAAAAATTACGATATTTTTTCGATCGCAATGCTGAATAACAAGTTTAGTCAACAATACATTGTTTTTTTTCGTGTCATCGAAAAGATCGATAGATTAGTTTATCGATTGAATATTTTCAAAGAATGAATTATTCATTCGATTTTTTTTATCGTTCAATTGAAATCATGTTTTGATTCAGTTAAAAATTTTTTTCGATGTCATCGTTTTATTCAATCGAATTCTGTTTTCGTCGAAAGAGACATTGATTTGATCAAGTTTTTTGAATTGAAACGTATCATCAACAAACGAATGATTGTTCGACGCGAAGTCGAATATCTAATTAAATGAAAAGATTATGATTCAAAATATGATGTTTGAAAAAATTTATCGAAATTGAGCGACGTCATGAATTTGATGCAAAAATATGAAAACTCAATTCGTCACATGATCGATTTATTTGATCGTCATCGCTTGTCGAAATCAATCATGTTGAGAAAGCTTTTCGCAAATCAAAACAACAAGTTTACTAACAAAAAGTCTTTCGCAAATCAGAACAAAACGACTTTCGCTGACAACAAATTTATTTTCGCTGACAACAAGTTTATTTTCGTTGACAACAAATTTACTACTTCGCAATCGACTTTCGCTCTTCGATTTCTAGTCGTCGTGTCACGAAAGTTTTTCTCAATTTCGTCAACGTCAGCGCCGCTGACTTTCTCATTCGAAGCGTTGATTTTACGTCGCTCTAGTCGATTAATTAAAGATTGAAAAGTATTGAAAAAAAGTTGTTGCTAGAAAAAACGTATGACTAGAAACTTATCATGATCGACACTGAAGCAGAGCTAAAAACTTATTGAGACATGATTAGAATGATTAGAAGTTACGAAAACGTAATTGATTTTTTTTATTGAAGCAGACTGTTACAGATCGATTTTTGCTTGATCTGAAGAATTTGCTTTTGTTTGATTTCATTGATCTGATTAGTCGATTTGACATTGACATTTATTCGAGTTTTCTGTACTTAGCATTTTATCATCTTTTTATTATTTCATCAATGAGTCAGTGTCATTACAATTGTTTACAATTACGTGCAAATTTTTAAAAAAGATTTTATTGATTTCAAATTATGATATTTGATTTGCAATTAATTGAATTAACATAATTATTGTAATGTTTATAAAACACGATTGAAATATTTCGTACGTTATTGTATCAAATAAAAACAACAAATTCATGTTAAACTTTTGACAAATTGTATTTCATAAATTTAAAACAACTATATTCATTTTTACGATTTATCATTTTTAAACGAATTATCAATCAAAACGAATCAATCAATTTGTCGAAATTATTTTGCGTTTTTACATCATTGCACATTTCGACGATGAATGAATTGACGTGTTATCGTTTATACAAATCGACAACAACAACGTCGTTCACGTCATTATTGAATACGTTTCGAACGAATGTGTTTATGAATTCAAAATCAATGATACATTGAACATGTTAACAAATTTATCATTTGAAAATTATAATCAATTGCGTCAAATCAAACGAAAAAACGTCGAAATTGTTATGATATTCGTTAACGTTTTGAACAAAATTCGCTACGATGCAATGCACAAAACGTTAAAATTCAAAATTGACGACAAAATGTATTTGCGTTTATATCATGATTACATTATATTCGATTTATTTAATCACAAATTGTCGAAACAACGAATAAAACTTTTTTCGATTATTGAAAAAATCGACAATTTAACGTTTCGATTACAATTATTTTTTGTCATGAAAATATATTCTGTTGTATCAATTGCACAATTAAAATCAATTACATCGAATTTCGATTTTTACGATAAAACGATCGATAAAAATTCGTCATCAATTCACGAAAAACAATTTATTGCACTAATCGAACAGATTTCGTTGTACGAAATCGAACGTTTGTTGAATCGACGTATCATTTTTACAAATCGCATCAATTATTTAATCAAATGAAAAAATTACGATTCGAAACACAATGTGTAATATTTTTTGCACGTTTTCGATACGTTCAAAAATTTCGTTGATGTTTACGATTTACAACATCTTATTGTTCAAACTGACGCAACAAACGAAACACGAAAAAAACGCGAAAAACGTGATAAAAATCGCTCTAAAGATAAATTTCGAAAAACAAAACGTAAATAAATGATTGATGTGTGATATATGAATCAAAATTCAAAACATAATTATATGTATAAATTGTGAAATGTTATGCAAAAATATGAATTAATTACATAATTACACGAAAATATCGAAATGAAAAAACAAATACAAAAAATCTGACAAAACATATGTAAAAGATTTGATCATAAACGAGACTCGATTTTGTCATTCGATATGATAAAATAAAAATGTTAATTTTAATGATTGATTAAATGTTGATTTTAGATGTTGAAATCGATGCACGCTCGTCACATTATTTTTCGTTTTTTTTTAATTTCGTTTCGAAATTATCAATTGAGTTTTTTTCTTTTTATCGATGAACGTTTCATGAAATCTCGTTGACTTGTTGAATGACGTTCAAGCGAACGATCGTTGAAACAAAAAAAATCAACAAAAATACGAAAGCAATGAAGAAAATCAACGTCGTTTCGACGATCATTAATAAGCAATTGAAAATTTTGTTAAAAATTTTGTTGAAAATTTTGTTGAAAATCTTGTTGATCAATTTGTATGTATTCGAATCTCAGATTTTTTTATTGTTTTGCATTTTTCGATCTTTTCAACATTCTGTTATTTCTTATAGTTTTGTAAGATCGAACAGCAATTTCTGAAAATAATTTTGAAACGATTCAACTTTTCATGCGTCGTAAATTTTGACTGTAAATAACGCAAAAATGATAACATCGAAACAGAAAATTGAAAAAAAAACTATTAAAAATTCGAACAAAAATGAATGTTAAACGAATTTGAAATTGACGTGATGTTTTTTGATTGATTACAAACATCAAAATTATTTCAATTTTTTTTCGAAACGATTAATTCATTGTTTTTTTTTTCATCGATCGACAAAGTACGTGATTTCGACGACTTGTTCGTAAATGCGTTAAATTCATAACGAACGCGATAATCATGAGAATGAACAGAAATTTGAAATGAAAACGACGAAAACGACGAAAATGACTTTTGCAAACGATGCAATTTTGAAAATTCACTTTTTGAATCGTAACGAAAAAATTATTAAGATATGAAATGTGCAGAAATATCGCGTCATTTCGTATGATGAAAAAGCGTTTTTTTCGACAGATTTTTGAACATGCATGCGAGATTGATTTGTAATTAATACAAATACACGAAAGAACATGAAAAAACGTTTTCGAATTTCTGTTCGAAATTTGATTGCGAAACATAAATTATGATATTTGCAAATAAATGATATGATAAATCATTTGAAAATATTTGACATTCGAAATTTTCGAAACAGATTGATCGAAACGAAAAGATTGTTTCGCGTTTTGAATTTCTGATTAAAATTTTCGATATAAATAAAACTATTTGTACTTTGATGACGAATGCAAATTTATGCAAAATATGTGACGAGCGTGCATCGAATTCAACATCTGACAGATTAACATCGTGTTAACATCGTTATTTTATCATATCGAATGTTAGAATCGGAGATCGTCTTGACGCATTCAAGCGATTTAATTTTCTACATATGTCTTTACAGATTTTCATGTATTTGCTTCTCACTTAGAAATTTTCGTGTAGTTATGTATTAATTCAATCAATGCATGACATTTCACATTATTTTTAAGTCATTCATTTTCTTCAGACTGCTCGAGATACGACAGTTTATTCAATAAACAAGATTTCAAATCAATCACGAAAATCTAAGACGTCATTCTCAAAATCAGATTGAACAAGAAAACTCGACTTTATTCAGCGAATCAGCAAAAAAAAAACAGAGAATTTAGTTCGCTTTAATGTTGTACAGAATTTTCAAAAAAATGTTTATCGCGAAAGTCGATGTATCAAGTCGAATATATCGAAAAACGAATTGCAAAAATAATCGTCAAATTATCAATCAACAAACATTTATACGATAAATCGAAATTCAATATTCATCGTTTTATCAAAAATTATTTATCATAATTCAACACGAATTATTTCATCGAAAATAACATTAGTTTAGAATTGTTTTCGTTGCTTTTGACGATCAAGTTTTTAGAATACGATCATTTTTGAATATTTATTGTCGAATTCATTGAAGCGAAATTTTTTTTTTGCATTAAAGTTTCAGTCATGTTTACTTTTATCAACATTTTTTTTGTGATCATTTTTTCAAAATTTAAGCGCAAGATTTTTAGTCAGATTCAACAATTAACAGTTTTTTCGGAAAATGATCAGGTTATCGTCGATTTTTTCAGATTGATAAAAGACATTTTTCTAAATTACGTTTTTTCGGAAAACGCAAATTACAATTCGAACGATGCGAAACATACGATAAACATTTGTATCGTCGAACAGTTTCAACAGTGAATTCGCAAAGATTTTTTCACGATATTGCAGATGCTGAATCAACTGAAAATCGATCGTGACGCGAAAGTTCAGATTGTTTGAAATTGAAACGTTCACGTAAAAAATTATAATTCGTTGATCAAAGATTTCGAAAAAATCGAGAAAAACAAAAAACACAATCGAGAAATCGTCAGCTTATTTCGACGAGAAGATAAAATTATAAATCAATTCAATGTCGATAAATTCAAATTCAGCATCGAGAATGAAAAATTCAAAGAGAATAATCGAACGTTGCATGACGAGATGAATATTTTTCGAATGAATTTTGCAACAACGTTCATTTTTTAGAATGACATCAAATTCAAAATCGAAAATGTTAAATTGATCAATCGTAATATAGAGTTACAGAACGAGATAAACTTTTTAAAAATCACAATAACGTCAATTTTTAGTTTCACATTGTTCATCGATAAAAAGAATAAAAATGTCAAAATGACGAATTTTTTCAAATTCAGCGAAAACATTTCAGATTTTTTTTACGAAATTTGAAAACAATTGATCAAAGACAAGTTCATTGTTAACGTTGATCATTTCGTCGACGAGTATATCAAAACAACGATTTTCATCAACTGAATCGAAAGCAAAGTTCGCGAACATTTTTTCGTTCGACGTAAAATCGACATTGTTTATTTCAAAATTTTTCAAATGATTTTTGATGTTCTGATTTTGATTTATGTTGAAAAAAACAAAAAACGAAACGTACGCAATAAATTCAAGATTTTTATCATGCGTATCAATCAACGCTTTTCGAAATTCTTTTTCGAATTTTTGTTGTTGTTCAATCAATTGTTTCATTATTCAAAACAGAATTTGATCGATGAATTTCGCGAAAAGTTCATTTTTCAATTACAGCGAGTCATTGTTAGTAACGATCGATTTGAAACAGTCGAGAATTTAAAGAAGTTGATTGAAAAAATGAATCAAAAATTACATTTTTTTGAAATCACACGTTTCGGAAACTCGACATTTAGAAATATTTCACGAATTATTTTCAAAATATCAACTGTCAAAGTCGTAGTTCGTGATAGCATGTTCAACGTCAAGAAAATTATGTTCGTCGTCGATCAAATGATCATGAAAATTCTTTATGATAAAAATGACATCGATAAAAATTGTTATCGTTGTGAAATTTCAATCATTTGATACGAAATTGTTTTTTTTTTAAATCATCGATATTTGATTGTTCAAGAAAATCAAACAAGAAAAAGACATTTTGACAATCAACGAAATGAGTGAATTTTTAATGAATTTTCAAATCGAAATCGATTCGATTTCTTCTGATGATTATTTTAGTGATATTAGCAGCGAGATTTTTTCAATTCATGAATCGAAAAACGTTTAAATCTTTTCAGAATCGCGACGAAAATGCTGTTTATTTCAATAATGTCAAAAACATTCAGCACGTTCAATAAATTTCAAAACAATTTCTTAATAATTAAATGTACATTAATTTCTGATAAATACGAACATAATTTGCAAACATTAATGAATATAAATGTCACTGAATACGCTTTCATTGATGAAAAGATTGCGCAGTTAATTTGTGAAACATTTCAAATAATTTTTGTGATTTTATCACGATCGAAATTCGTCAATGAATTCGATGATCGAAAAATTAAATTTATTATTCATGTCATTTATTTTACGTTTATCGTGCAAAATCATTTCGAAATCACGATTTTCATGTTCATCATCAGAATTGAAATTCATTCGTTGATATTGAATAAGTTTTGAATGAACGTTCACGAAATCATTCTGAATATGAAGAACGATAAAATTATTTTCAAGTCTGATCGCTGTTTTCATTCGAAAACGTTCAAGATTTTGAGAATCAGAAACGAACGATCAATTCTTTTTAAAAAAATATATTTTTCATCGTCAACATCATCGATCAAACATTCGATATCGATGAGTTTTCAAAAATATCGAATTATTCAAAGACGATCAACGTCATTTGCGTTCAAAATTAAATTTTCTTTTTTTATCGTCGAAAATTTCGAAAACGACGAAAAAGTTTCTCTCAGAAATTTATTGAATTTTAGTTTTCGTTATGCTATCGAGAAAATTGATAAAAAATTTTTTTGTCAAGTTTTCGAAAAAAAAAAACGAATTAAAATCATACGAGATTTTCAACAGTTTATTTTCGTGAAAATTTTTGTTCGAAAATCGAATTTAATCAAGAAATCTGCTCGACGATCTAGTAAACGATTCAAGATTTCGATTTTCGATAATGAAAATGACGAACAAAATTTTGATTTCGAAACGTTTTTGAATGTCGTCTTTATCGACGTCGTTGTTTATCAATTTCTGACAAAATCAAAAAAAAAAAAAAAAAAAAATCAAAACGTTTTCATTAATCATGAAGAAACTGAACGAAATCATTGACGATGTTCAAGAAAATCTAATCAAAATAAAATTCGATTTCGATATTGATTTCAAAAAAATTTTTAAAATCATGAAAGCAACTGTTGAAGAATTGAAACGAAAAATTTTTGACTTTTTTAAGCGATTCGAAAGCGTTTTCAATTTCAAAAAAACAAATAAATTATTTTTTTATAGATTTTACGATCACAAGATCGAGTTGACGAAAAATACGATTCAATTATTTCGAAATCGAATGTATTTTCTATCGTCTAAAAAGCTTGAAGTTTTTCAAAAATATTTTCACGAAAATTTTCAAAAAAAATTTATCAATTCAAGCAAAACATCATACGCATCGTTCATTTTATTCGCTGTCAAATCGAACGAACAATTTCGTTTGTGTGTGAATTATCGAAAATTGAACGTCATAATCAAGCGCAACAATTATTCAATATCGTTGATTGAAAAAACTCTGATTCGAATTATAAATTGCAAATTTCTATTCAAATTGAACATCATATCGATTTTCAATAAATTTCGAATGAATTCACAAAGCGAAAATCTGATTATTTTTATATGCTCGTTAAACATTTACAAGTATCATGTATTGTTTTTCGAATTAATCAATGATTCGACGAATTGACAACATTACATGAACGATTTGTTGTTCAAATACATTAATCATTTTTGTCAAGTATATTTAAATGACATTTTTATTTACAACAAGATTCGACGAAAGCATGAGCGACATTTCATTCAAATATTTCAAAAGTTAAAAGAAATCGAACTTCAAATTGATATCAAAAAATGCGAATTCTTTCAAACGAAAATCTCGTTTTTGAACGTCATATTGTCAACAGAAAATTTACGAATGAATTTCAAGAAAATTCAAAATATCGTCAATTGAATTCGCTCAATCTGCATTAAGAAAGTGCAAACTTTTGTAAATTTTTGCAATTTTTATCGCCGTTTCATCAAAGCATTTTTCAAGCTCGTCAAGTTCTTGACTCGAATGATCAAAAAAAAAACTGATTTCGAATGAATCGATTTTGTCAACGAAACATTCGAAGTTTTGAAAAAACAAATAATCGAAATTTCAATTTTTCGACATTACGATCGCAATCGTAAAGTTATTTTGAAAATCGATTTCTCGAATTGATGTCTGAATGAAATTTTGTCTCAATACGACGACGACGAGATGTTTCATTCGATGATTTTTTTCAGCAAAAAGATGATTTCTGTCGAATGCAATTACGAGATATATGACAAGAAATTTTTGATCATTATTCGATGTTTTGAGCATTGAAAATCAAAATTTGAAAATATCGACGAATTCGTCGAAATTTACATCGATCATAAAAATTTGAAAATTTTCATGACGAGCAAAAAATTCATTTTTCGTCAAGTGCGCTGAATCGAAATTTTGATCGATTACAACATCAAAATTCAGTATCAATTCGAAATCAAGAATGTTAAAACGAACGTTTTGACTCGAATGTTTGATTTTCGTTTTGTCGATGACGACGAACGAGAATTTTATAAAGAGCAAATTTTGTTGTCGTTTTTTCGATTGCAATTATGTTCGATTGACGCTCAAAACGATTTGTACGAACGAGTTATGCAAATCAATCGAGAAAATGAAAATTGCATTAATTATCGTCAGATTTTGATCGATGAACAAATTATCAACGAGAAAGTAAATTTGCAAAAATGTTTCGATCGAAACGGCGTTTTTTTCAAAAACGAGAATTTATGAATGTCAAATCGTTTGAATTTCATGATTGAGATAATTCGCGATGTTCACGATCAATTTTTCTGTGTTCATTCAGACATGAATCGCATTGAGAAATTTATTAAACGCTATTATTATTGATTCAATATGCGACTGTTTATCAAGCGTTACATTCGTAATTGTCACAAATGTCAACGATTTAAATTTTCACACGATGATCGTCATGAATTGTTAATATCATTGTCAATATCTAATCAGCGATGAATGAATATTTCGATAAATTTCATAATCGAATTATTTGAATTCAAAAAAAACAACGTTATTTGCATTATTATCGATCGATTAATCAAAAAACGACATTATGTTTTTTGCGTGATCGATGATGACGAATTGACAATCGAAATTTGCGTCAAAATATTGTTTCATTATGTATTTCGCACGCATGACTTATTCTTTTCAATCGTTTCGAATAAAAATGATCAGTTTGTGAATCGCGTTTGAAAAATTTTTTGCAAACGTTTAAAAATCAAATGTAAATTGTTCACGACGTTTCAATTTCAAATCGATGATCAAATCGAGCGAATTAATCAAAACATCGAAATTCGTTTACGTTTGTATTGCAATTATCGTCAAAACGATTGAGTTGATTGAATCGACATTATGAAATTCGCTGACAACAATGACGTTTTCGCAATCATCGAATTCATTTCATTTTTCATCAATAAAAATTATCATTTTCGAATGATTTTTGATTCAAATCTGAATGATTACGAAATCACTAAAAAGCGTTTGCTAATCAGACAAGACGAATTCATTGTCGAAAAAATGAATCGCATCATCGAATGAATTAAAATCAACGCTGTCGATGTCAAACAAAAAATAATTGTTCGAATCAACAAATTTCGTCTTTTTATTAATTTTGAAATAGAAAATTATGTGTGACTAAATCGTCGTCACATCAAAACGATTCGTTCATCTGATAAACTGAATGACAAAAATTAAATTCATATTTCGTTGTCAAAAAACGAAATATTGTTTACGAACTCGAACTGCTCGATGACATGCACATTCATTCAGTTTTTCATTTCTGATTGTTAAGAAAAAATTTCAACGATTCATTGAAAAAGCAACACAACGATTTTTCGAAACTCGTCATCGCAAATGAAACGTTCGAATAAAAATTCGACGACATATTGCAATTTCGATATTATTATCATCGCTTTCAATATCGTTGTAAATGATCGAATTGAAATTTTCACGATCGCATCTGATACTATGTCGACGACGATGAATTTCAAAATGCTCAAGATATCGTCGATGTTTTTCACGAAGTTAATTCAAAAACAACAAAATTTGCTTTGCGAAATGATTAAATCGTGAACTTTACTGTTTATGATCGATCAAAAAATTGTCATCGAATTCGTTACAATTCATTTTCAGATTGACATCAATGATTTTCTCATTGTCATTCGTTTCGTTGTCATTCTGAGTTATTTACAGTCAGAATTTACATCGCATAAAAAACTGAATCGTGTCAAAAACATTTTCAAAGATTGTCGTCAAATCTTATTGAACAATGAATGATAATGTAAAATGTCATGCAATGATATGAATAAACAACAAATTGTCAAAAAATTCGAACGTTTACAAATTCGTCAACAAAATTCTCAATTGCTTACTAATGACACGCGGAATTATCTGTAAAATTCGTACAAAATATTTGCTTTTCAAAAAATTTATTACATGCATATTTTTTTGAATGCATTGTACGAATCAACTGTTTTATGTGCGATAACATCAACGTGTTAATCGTGATGACAGAAATTTCATCAATTTGATTAAATTGTTCGTTTTCTGATATCAATTTGATGTTGCAAGAATTTTGTCGATACGCGAAATCGAATTCTCAATGATTTGTTTATTAATGTTCGTCGAAATTACTTTTAACGAATTGCATGAATTGATTATCTTTCAAAACATTCATTGCATTCACGTTTTGACGTATGCAATGTACACATCGACTTTCGCATACTCGAAAATATCGATACATTAAAGATTGTAACGACAGTTTTACTAACATGCTCAGACTGCTTATCTCAAGAAATAAACATATGAGTGTTTTCGAAATTTAGACGAACCTATTTCGCTGACGAAATTTCTTTCGCGACGTTTCGCGTTTATTTTTCTGTCTCGACGATCAATCAATTCGACGTCATTCAAAAGCATATTTACATCGCGCAGAACGTTCAGAAAGAAAAATCAATTAGTCGTTTCGAAACGAAGTTGAAAGAAAACGAAAAATAATGTGACAAACGTGCATCGAATTCAACATTTGACAGATTAACATCGTGTTAACATCGTTATTTTATCACATCGAATGTTAAAGTCGAAAGTCGTCTTGACGCATTCAAGCGATTTAATTTTTTACATATGTCTTTACAAGTCTTCATGTATTTGTTTCTCACTTAGAAATTCTCGTGTAATTATGTATTAGTTCAATCAATGCATGACATTTCACAAAATATTTGAAATCGAAATTATTGCAATTGATAAAAGAATTGATTTGCAATCAATTCGTAAAAAATGTAAACGATGATATAAATGATAAAATAAACAAACGATCGAAAATTTGTTTCTTCAAAGTTTAATATGTGATTTAGAATGTAAAAAATCGAAAATTCGAATTTTTGAATGTAATGAAAACGTTAATGAAAATGTTTCGCATTAATGTAAACGTTAAATTTTTGCAACATCAAATCGATTATACGATGAAACGAACAATTTCGTCATGTTAGTAAAATCATCGCAACAACGATTAATTCATTGATATTTTTGCATATGCAAAAATTAATGTGTACATTGCATTCAGCAAACTTCGATATAATGTGAAATGTTATGCAGAAATATGAACTAATTACATAATTACACGAGAATATCGAAATGAAAAAACAAGTACAAAAAATTTGACAAAACATATGTAAAAAATTTGATCATAAACGAAATTCGATTCTGTTATTCGATGTAATAAGATAAAAATGTTAATTTTAATGATTGATCAAATGTTGATTTCAAATGTTGAAATCGATGCACGTTCGTCACATAAACTAAATATGTCAATGAAAACATTGAATTTTTTTCTGTTGTTGTGTATTTGTTATGACATTGACATATTGACATAATTAGTTAAATGATTAAATGATTATTTCGAAATCATAATGTCTTGACACGTATAATATTTAATTAGCAATTTCTTTTAATTAATCAATTCATTTTTTTTACATTACAAACATTTGTATCATAACAATTTATTTGTTTGTGTAAATTTATTGTTTTCGTTTAATTAATTAATAATTATGTTTATTCAAACACGATTTATGATAATGTCAAAAATTGATTTTTGAATAAATCGAATAAAATTAATATTAAAACAATCGAAATATTAATTAAAAAAATTAACAATATAAATCATGAAACGATTATATGAATTTTTATTAAATTCAATTTTATATCATGTTTGACAACATTTCAAATCTGCAAATTTATTATCAAAAAATTTATTAAAATTATAATAAATTTTATCGAAATTCGATTCGCAATGTTTTGTTGATTTAAATTTTGAATATTTTACAAATATGTTTGTAACAAAAACGAAAATCGATTAAATTAATATATTTAAAAATTTGAATTCAAACACGTTTTAACGCGATCAAATTATGAAATTAATATGTACGAAACAATTATTATTCATTTTCGATTATTTTGTTTAGAAAATCATAACAGTTTTTCAACGACATTTTTCGTTTCAACGTAATTTTAAAAAACAACGCACTTTTTAATAATTGAGAAAAAAATCACAGAAATATTTCAACATCTTAGTTACATGATTGTAAAATTTGAAAGCGATTGAAGTAAATTCTGAGACGCAATAATTCTTCGAATATTATCGTATTAATTGACATATAAGACACTGTTCTTATAAGTCAATCGTCGGTCTAGATCTCAAAATGAACGGATTCTTATACGCAATTCTGTCTTATACGTGAAAGAACTTTATACGTCAGTTAGTAATCTGACTAAGTTCTCAAAACAAGCCAAATTTTCGTAATTTGGACGTATTTTTCTAGAATTATAGTCGAAATCTCAATACTTTTAGGGTTATAACTGAAAACAGTATCATTTTCACGTAATTTTCATCGAAACTTTTCGAATGTTCTTATTCGTCAATACACTCAATCATGTCGAAATTCCCAAAAAGAATCTGTTCTTATACGAGAATATGCCTTATAGTTCAATTCTCTTCGCATTCAAATTGTGAAATTTAGCGCGTTTTTTTTATATTAAAACTATTATTACTTCACGAAATATACATACATTTCAATATAATTTAGTAGAGAGTATCAATAGTATACAAGTATTTAATCGTTGCAATATGAAGTCGTTTCGACTAATAAAGAGTGCAATACAAGTGTTCTGCTTTATAATAAAGTTTGAAAACGTGTGAAAACGATTCAAAGTATACTAGTGATCTCAATAGATCTCGAAACGACTTTATATTGCAGCGATTAAATACTTGTATACTATTGATACTCTCTACTAAGTTATATTGAAATATATGTATATTTCGTGGAGTGGTAATAGTTTTAATAAAAAAAAACGCGCTAAATTTCACAATTTGGATGCGGAGGGGATAGGTCCGTATATGCCAATTAATACGGTAGGACTTACTTTTGTTCAGGGTGGCCGGAGACTAATGCACACCGTCTCCTCGTACATGAAACGACCCTCCAGAACGGGTGGGCGGAAAATAAAAAATGCTGAAGAATGAAGAACAGAAGAGGGAAAACAATGGGCGGCCGCCTGCATCATAGCGAGCAGAAGGTCTGAGTTTCCCTGCCGGTTGGGCAGCCATGCGCCTTCCCTGCATCAGCATCCCTGTTCAGGAGACCGAGGACGTTGACTACCAAATGTCAGAATGACCAGAAATGCATGTCCGAGCTGAATACGGAGTAGATTTCTGTCTCTCATCCTTTGGCTTCAAAGTCGGCCAGTTACTTCGCGGACCAGATCCTTCTTCAGAGTATACCTCTAGAGCAAAACCCTGAATTGTGCCGGATTCACAGCTGAGAAGCCTTATCGACTTGCGAGGCAGAACCAGGATAAAATTCTCTAGCATCTATCACTATGTCGGCTTTCGATATTATTTCCACGCTGAACATCATCATCAAAGTGGGTCTAGACATCAAAGCCCGTTTTGAGTCGTTGAATCAAGCTGCCGAAGAGATCAACCTGTTAAACACTAAACTCCGCCTTTTGTGCAAGCTCTTTGAGGATCGCGGGAATGATGACATAATTACGACCCATCTATCAGAGGTTGCGATGATCGTGGATATCGTGCAGAGCATTGCACGATCTTATACAAAATGTGCAAAGGCCCTAGGCGTCGAAATTCCTGCGACGAACACTGCGGCTACAAAGCCAGAGGCACGTGGCAAGAAATATGTTAAGCGATTATGGGCTTTCTACAAGATTCCTGATCTTCTTGATGAGATTCAACGCAAGGCGGAACAACTTGAAAAGGTATATGGCGCAGTGTCTATTATGCTTCTCTACGACATTGGGACGCAACAGAGACGGTCGAGTGAGAATGGAGTCATTGAATCTACCCCCGTCGCAAAAAATCCAATTATACATGACAACTTGCTCGAGGTGGCCCTCAGCACGAAATTTGCAAGCATTGACCTAATGGTGGGAAACCTCTTGAAGGAATGCAAACTCCTTCGACAACGACTGCAGGATGTCAGTCTTTGTCCCGACACGTCGGCCGTTGAGGATTATCAAGAGCAGCATCCAGAAGGAGCGTCATTCTGGAGGGATCGATTCCAGAAGGACGATCTTTGCGCCTCTGCTCTTCGCTATGAGGTAAGGAACTCAAGTTTTTCTCACTGTCTTCCCTTCCTGAACTCACTGCATCGGAAGGTATTGACACGTTTTTCATTGACAGACGCTGTATGTTTCTTGGGCACGCTTTGTACATGAGATTGAAATGTCTTTTGTTCTCCAAAATGTACCAACTGGGATTTTTGACCCCAGAAATATCGATCTCGTTCGCGAACAAGGATCTCGCTATCACATCGATCAAAAAGGCATACGTTGTCTTTCCACTATCCGGCCTCTCTGGCTTCCTGCTCTCCGATCTGCTCTTGATCCGCTGCAAAAGGGCTATGTCAAGCCTCGAAACTTCTTCAATGTCCTTCACGACTCCTCCCTATCTGATACACTAAGAAGAATAACACTCGAATCCGCAGGCTATGGTATACTTGTCGAATGCGAAAGGGCATCCGCGGATCTTCCGTTGCCGGCGGCAATTGAGTCCCCTTCCGATCACGTTGGTTGGATCTCTGCCCAAATCGTGGCCGTTCCAACATCTAATGAACTTGGAATCGTTACCGAACGAGACTCCATAGGCTCAAGCAGCGAACTCCTCTTCACTTACTTCAAAGATACCATTCCAGACGTTCATGTTTACGTACGCTATCTTGAGACTAATCAAATCGAGCGCAAGAGTCTTTCGAAGCAAGTTCGTCCGATCGGGGGTATTTCTATCGGCGCTCCATTGTCTATTCGACATGAGCTAAAATCAGGTGGCCATGCTTGGAGCTGCGATCTTTATATCACCGAATTCAAGGCATGTTACGGGGGGCAGTACATCATCACGACGGGTGTAGATTCGAGTGCTCTTGAGTTTTCCACGAGACCTCTTAAGAATTCCTTTGACAAGATATTACGCGACGATGATAATTCCTCCTTTTCTACTGCACTAGAGTTTGACTATAACCTTTTGGGGCCGTCGAAGACATTTACCGACCCACCCAAAATTGGCGAAAAGGTTCAGGTATGTATTATTCCGCTAGAACACCATGCGGCACACCTATCGAGGTGCGATTCTTATTCTGTGGTTTAACCAGATTGAGTACGACGGATTTTGGTACGATGTGAGAGTCACGACGGTGGACGGCGATGAGATAGAGTATATCGATTGGGACGGTCCAACTGATACGAAACAAGCTCTGGACGATAGTCAAGGGGATGAGAATGATAGCGGTAGCCTCTTCTTTCCCGAAGAGCAGTTGATGAAGCTCGGGAAGGGCTCGCGGCGACTGTGGCGACCATGGCGAAGAAATGTACAAAGGTACGACGTCAGACCTTATCGTTGCTTCCATATCGGCGACTCAATTGAAGCACCGGTCATGTACCCGGATTTCCGATTTCATTATCATACTACTGACACTTCGCATCTCTACCTTCCTGCTCGAATCATCGACGTCCAAGGCGACAAGTATGTCATCCGATTCAGTCCGGCGCTTTCGGCTCACGAGTGGTGGCCCGGGAGGATGCCGAAGGGTCAGCAAATAGACCTGGTGCCAGGATTAGGCATAAGGGTCGAAAACCCGTTCGACTTTGATCGAGTAACGGTAGACATGGATTGGGTCCGCCCTTTCTCTGCGGGGCCACGACCCGTTCTGGGGGTTCAATCAATCAAGCCGTCTGGGTGGAGTTTGTTTCAGGGCGTTCATCTCGGCAATCTTGAGGATCTTTTAGAGCGGAGTCTCTGGAGAAAGAACAACGATGCTAAGAGTACAGGTGGACAGAGGGACCAGAGCCTGTTTGTCAATGAGGAATAACTGTATGGTATTGTCTCACCAGGACATCGAAGCGGCAAATATACTGGATTTTGGAAGCATGTTAGTAGGCGAAGCCGTGGAAGAAAGAGCAAAGCGCATACCTATCGGACTTGGTATGCGAGGTATGTTACGGGTTGTACGTTGGAATGTGACACGAAACTTAGGACTGAGATTATCTGTGAATTTCTGACTAACAAGCGTTCTCTATAGGAGGGTGCACAGTTTATGCTGTTGTACCAGAAGTCAATACTTCCTTACTGTACTTGCGAGTGGGTCAGTGTAATAGAGTGTAAAATCCTCCAGGCGCCTTTAAAGTATGGTAGAACTGATCTTGGCACCCCGACTTCAGCTGTGTACTCGTAAGACTGATCACACCGGTCTGATACTCTTTAGCATCACACGGAGGAAGCTGACATGGCTCGTCACTCTTATACAACCGCTCCCGATTCAACGGTGAAGCTGGTATTTGAAAATTGCACTGTGCATACCTTGTCTCCGACGCATCCGCCCGGAAACGTCCAGAGACAGCTGAAAGGTCTTCCATACCGCGGGATTGACATGTCCATCGCAGCGGACTTTGCACTGCAGCCATAGGATCCAATCAGGGGAATCGACAGGTTTACCAGTCCCGATCTCGTCGACTAAATCTCGCGTACAGTAATTTCATACACCATACTGCAACCGGCAGGCGGCTCGTGCGTAGCGAGTTCCAGAAGAATCCAAGATTTCACTGAAACATGATCAAACATCTCGCTAAGATTCAGTGCATCTCGCAGGTACGACTAAGCCCCACGCTCAACAAGGCTTACCCTCTCGCTTAACTGTAGACTACGCTCTACAAGGTTTGAGGGTAGCAGTTTCGCTTGATGTTTGACGTTTCCCTTGATGTGACTCTGAGTCTGGTGAACGAGATCCGACTGCCAAATCAATACCTTTGACAGTGTCATTACTAGTCTATTATCTGGTTATTTAAGTCATATCTCTAGAGCCCCGGGCTCTGCCCAGGCTGTGACACGGAGGCGGCAAAAGAATGACTTTCGCTGTTGGACCTACAAAATTGCACTTTACTCGCCATCAGTCGCTCCCGAAGGTGTTCGAAGCAGAGGTAATCGAAAGGGGATAGCTGGTCGCCTTGCTTCATATGATCTTGTAGAACGTCCAGTGCGCCTCTAGCATCTTCCACAGATGGGGCTAGCGGCTCAACATTGTCGAAAAAAGTATCATCGAAGGATGTCATTTGTGCGGGGCTTGTTGCTGATAGGACGTCGTCCATACTGATGTCCGGAAAACTTGCAGGTCCAGGCGTCGTGGGGGAAGAAGGACTGTCCCACCAAAGCGAGTTTGAAGGGGAAACTGGCAGCACTGCTGTCGAGTACGGTAAGACTGGTGGGTTCCATGCATTATCCCACGAAGTGTTCGATGAAATCGACTGTTGCCCAGAGAAGGCGCTCTGTTGCACTGAGAGTAATTGGGCTGTTTGTGTATTTAGATTAATAGTGACAATGGTCCCGGGGAGGGCTCAAATACCAGACGGATTGAACGGAGGTCTCTCAGTCCACGCAATGGCGGCTAGCTTTGCGGCTTCTCGACGCAGCATAGGTTGTGTGACGCGGATGCCGTTGCGTTGTGTCTGCTGAGCCCACTGTAGTAGTGCACGTTGCACCTTCGACGGAGGAGTTTGCTGTTGAATGATACCGACATCCGGGGTGTTGTGTTGAGAAGGTAAAGTGATACTCCCTACTTCTTGCGACGGTGTTTGAGGGTTTGGTTGAATTGGTGCTTGACCGATGATCTTCGATACCGTACTGATACCCGACTTGTTAGCTCAAAACTAATGCATAGCCAAGATTCATTTATACCTTCTCTCAAGCCCAAAAAGGCCTGTAGGCCATACACACGATTAGCGGTCGGCCACGAGCAAGAGGAAACTTGAAAAACGCACCAGCAATGTGGTGATGGGTAACAAAAGGATTATCCTGATGAAACTTCTGAATGCTGAACTTTTCCGCCTGTGTCAATTGACGCTTCCGCGAAGGAGGTTTGGATGTAGGGCTGGAAAATGACGGCGACTGGGGTGAATTCATTGAGATCTGTTGCATTTGTGCAATAGCAGCCCCAGACATTGTGGTTTCTGGAATGAGAGAGTATAGGTTGTGAAATTAAGAGAAGGTACGGCCTCCAAGCCTGTTACACTGCCTCGTCAGCATCCACTCTTAAATTCATGCTCAATCAGTAGCTACGCTGAGGGACGAGTGTCTTCCCACTTGTCGGGTAATTCTGCCGTTCGAGGTCAGTAGCAATGATGCAGGGTCTGTAAGGGCGTACGCGTCATTAGCTCAGCGGTAAAGCTCCATCAAAGGCCCACAACCCGTATATGGTGACAAACCCTGCTTGGGTACGGACATAGTAAGGCCACTTAAGGCTGGTAGATGGCGCAATCGTCGATTCAACCGGTATATTGGACTTCTCGCTCAGGCGGTGTGGCATAGCCCCATTTTCAACGACTTACGAGCTCAAAGGTGTGCTTTTGTAAGTCAAACCGAATCTGACTAGATGCGTCTGTAATTGGTGTTTGCAATTAGAAAGACCTGGTACGAGAATGAGCACCGGATGCACTCCACCCGAGAGACCGGTACGCACATGGTGGATGACCCCGAACCTGTAGGATACCAAGCACCAATGTGACCTTATTTTAAGCCAAGGCTTACTTAACCCATGTTGTGTAACGTACGAACGAAGTTTCTCGAAGGGGTATTTGGCTGATTGAGGAAGTTCTTTGCGGGGCCTTTGAGAGAAATTGACTGAAATAGTGTCAAGTATTACCTACCACCAAATTTTGATCTATTGAATTCTGCGTAACTAATTAACATTAAAGCTTGTATGATGATCTATGATCAGGGTTGACGGTGTATGATCAGCTGAATTAGTTTATCTCATTCGACGAGAAACAGGTTCGATGATTAGGTGAGGCTATAGAGCAGACTGAGAATCTAGAATGATGTATCAAGGAGGCAGGACTGCGGGTTTCGCAGGTATGTCCTCTTTTGGCAACAGATGGGAATATTACAGGGGGCGCAAGGAGAATACAGACAGCCGGGACATACCGTGGCTCAAGGCTCAGAGCAACCACGAATCAGAAAGGCTTAGGTGCGTTGGCCAAAGAATCCTTCCTGCTGCAGTCATGCTACTCGTGATATGTTCACAAAGCACCGCGTACGGGGAATGAGATTGCCCGGGGAATTTCCTAGATCATGCTGGGTCGAGGCGCCTGTGCAAAGCCAAGGGAGAACCAATTGCCACTGAAGCTACGCCGAACGAACATTGGTATAAGCTCAATCCAGGAGTCAGGCGCCGCAGGTGAGCTGTCCACGTCCGTCAATAAGCAACCCGCCACTCGTTGCTGTGCTATTCAGTATCCGCTTTCTCCCTCCAGTCTCTGGTACGATGCCCAAATCTGTTGACTATCCGTTAAAGAATTAACTGAGAGAAGGGATAGAATTAATTGAGAGAAGGGAAGGCCTATGTCTCCTACATGATTACTGGGATTATGAAACGTCGATATGGTTCCATTTTCCGAACCATGACACGGAATGGGGTTACTGATCGTGATCAGCACTTGGAGGAAAGGTGGACCGCGCTTACCAGAAAAGTTGCTACTGAGGGGCCTTGGGTCACGCACTGGCAAGCTCAAGGGCAATTGTTGGATGCTGACCACTTAGCTGTCGGCTGCCCTTATGATAGAGTTAGGGTTCTCAAACATAGATCTAGGGACCTGGGTGCCTCGGGTGCTAAGGCTTCTGTTCTTGCTCTTCCATCCTGACGCGTGAGCTCTCTCTTACCTTAACGGAAGGCTATGCTTTATTTTTACCGTAGGGTTGCGGTTTTTTTAGGGTTGTTACATAGTCACGTAACCAAAAAGCTTGGCTGCCTAAAGGCGGGGACAGTTCTGTTACGTTTTCCATTTGTCATCGTAAAAAAATCAAAAACGTCAACACATGTTGACGGTGATTTTGATTTGTCACGTAATCGATATATAACGTTGCAAATGTCAACAACGTTTTTGATATTCAACGTGTCAGCTGTAATTTAAAATATCAGAGTTCAAACATCATACCGGAATCCGAAATAGGGGATGCGCCAATGCGCAAGTATGTAAGCCAATCACAATGCGCAACACCAACGTCACGCACCCATTAGATCTGAGTAACGCCCTCGCGTAAACTTTGTCTGAATCGCTTGATTCTGATGTTCAAATTCACAAAGCGTGGATGTTCATGCAAGCACAGTGTACCCGAGCTGTAGGCTTGGCAAGCTTGGCGTAACTGAACGGTTATTTGACGGTTACTGGCAAGCTTGGCGTGACTGAACGGTTATTTCACGATTATTGACATGCAACGATTATTTGACGACGGGGATCACTATTCGGAGAATACATTTTACTATTTGAAGAATAGAGTTAGAGCTGCAAGTTTTTTGCTCAATGCTTTCATTTTCACCTTTCGACATTTCACTGAAAAAAATCATTATGTGAAAAATGGCTTTCGTAGAGCTGAATGAGCGGATTTCAATGTTGCAAAAATGAAAGAAATCGATTCGAAGCGCATTGAGTAATTGAGATGCGATGTTTTGATTTCAGACAATTTGATGAAACGTCAAGTTCGCTCTTCGTCTGTCTGCTCGTTCAAACACCTGTTTCAAATGATCGTGTATCAGGCATTTGACGGTCAGGTTTGAGCTGGCATTTGAGACAGAGGCGAGCAAAAAATCAGAAAAACGTGGTTTTTGAAGCATGCTATGTCTGCAATATGAGCAGAAAACGTGTAATTAGCATGCGAATAGATAGCTCCGATGCGTTCTCGAGTCCTTGATAGGTCTCGAGAAGACAATTCTAATTTTATTCTTCAAATAGTAAAATGTATTTTCCGAATAGTGATTTTCTATTTGACGATCATTACAAAACAACGTTTATAATGAAATACGTTATCTATATTTAACTGTTTTTTAAATCAACGTTTTAAATTCGATTACGTCATTGAATCTAATCGATTATTTCACAATATTATCTCAAAAACGATAATCGTTTAAAAACGTTTTGAAAAATTATCGTTATTTTGGATTTACGCTGAATAATCGCCCAAAGGCGATTATTTATCATTTACGATAATTCTACGATAAAAATAGAAGGATCACTATTCGGAGGATACATTTTACTATTTGAAGAATAGGGTTAGGGCTGCAAGCTTTTGCTTAATGCTTTCGCTTTCACGTCTCGACATTTTACTGAAAAGAATCATTATGTGAAAGATGAGTTTCGTAGAGCTGAATGAGCGGATTTCAATGCTGCAAAAATGAAAGAAATCGGTTCGAAGCGCTTGAATAATTGAGATGCGATGTTTTGACCTCAGACAATTTGGTGGAACGCCGAGTTCTTCGCATGCTCGTCAAAAGCCTGCCCGTCAAGCATCTGCCTCAAATGCCTCACGTTAGGCATTTGACGGCCAGGTTTGGGCTGGCATTTGAGACAGAGGCGAGCAAAACGTGGTTTCTGAAGCATGCTATGCCTGCAATATGGGCAGCAAACGTGTAATTAGCATGCGAATAGATATATTGCTTGGTTTTCGAAAACAGGATGAAAGTTTGATGCGAAACACATCAAAAATCGATTCTTACACCGGTGCGTTCTCGAGTCCTTGGTAGCCCCAGGGAGACAACTCTAACCCTATCCTCCAAATAGTAGGATGTATCCTCCGAATAGTGATCCCCAAAAATAGATCATAGCCTTCCGTTAAGGTAGGTGAGGTTGATTACTAATTACTGTACGATAGAGCGTTAGCTTGGGTTGATTGATTACGTACGGAGCTATCTCCCACCCGAATCGATTCCCTATCAGATTTCATTCAAGGTCTATGCCAGATAGCCACAGAACGCGCCCCACTTCCAATGCCCAGCGTGCAGTCGAGGTATGATATGTGAGTCAAGATTCAGTGCTATTGTTCCCCTTTTCTTTCTGTAAGCAATCGTTTTCTAGTAAGAACGAACTCTCGTTCTGAACGCAAAATGTCCACTGCGAGTCAGGTAAAGAACCTCCTCACTTTACGTGCAATCCTCCAGTCAACGACTAGCGGACTTTTGAACATATCTGGTTCCAGATCCAATCCGGCCGGGAAGGATTTTCGCCAGAGTCTTACATACGTATCGTCATTCTGCAACTGTGCCGCCATGTATTTTGAGTGTATTGACATTGGCGGACTGGCAGGAGCCGCAATGCGCATCGCGCGTACAGCGCATCAACGGCTTTTGCTCATAATCGTCTCTTGCCGCGTACCGGACTATTATATAGTAGGTATCCCACTGCTGTGACCAGATTGTCTGTTCATTCATTCCTCTGTGACTATTGTACAGTCTTCGGCCCCGTGCCTTATCATCCCGACAATTCCATTATTATTACCATCATTATGCGGCCCTTCCTAACTTTGGCGTTGACCTTCGTCTATAGTCTCGCCCACGCTCTGCCTCAAGCTGCTCTCGCGACTACGGCAGTAGTCGCACGTAGTGCGCCAGCAGCGAACCCTACTTATACTGTTGAAGTTGTCACTCTGGACTACATAGTCGGTACTTCGTCCTTCGAGAACGTCGCGACCGTTACCGACTATGGTACCGTCGGAAGCGGTGTGGGCACTGCTGACCTGCCCATTGTGACCGATCCTTGCGGGCCCGCTGTGCAGGATAATTACACGCCTCCCACCTGCAATGATGATGGAGGCTCCTCGAGCACAGATTTCAACAACATCAACGACCTGGGTTATGACCCCAGCATCGTAATACAAGTAGCGACCCCTGCCCCTTATGGGGTGATGTGCCTAAATTCGTCAACGAGCCAGGCCACCATCAAAACCAATAATTGCGATCGCACGACGACCGATATATGTAAGAAGATCCAATCCAAATACTCTCCACGAGGCAAATGGATCTGGTCATCAATTGGAGGCGCCGGATGCGCGATGGGTTACTGGCTCCCACACTACAATGGAAGCGCACCGCCCCCTGATACTAAAAGATGTGAGGAAGGTATTTATGGGACGATGTTGGATCGGTGCACAAGCTTGGAGGACAATTATTTTGGCGTGTCGAACATTGCAGCTGTAAATCTACGGCGATTGCCGAGTACGAATGGAACAGGGATGCAGGTAAATGTCGGCTATCCAAGTTACATAATTGCACCGGCTCCTATCCCATAAAGATATTCCATCGGTTAGTCCGACGCTAGCGAGGGGAACATCATGGATTGAAAAAGTGTATTACACCAAGCAGTCAGTCGCATCACGGTTTCCGTGCTACTACTGAACTATAAACTGGTATTGTTCTTTTTCCACGAGCGGACAGGAATGGATTGTCATTCGGTTCTCGATTGATTGTACGTTGCCATGGTCGTACAGTGGTTTATTCAATTAGCTGAGGGTATACGGCCATCAAGCTAAGTCGGTGAGCTCTCAGTGGCGCCGCTGTGGTAGGATGTACATCCGCTAACTGGCAGGTATTGTATTCTAATAAGCTTCCCATGTACACTGCGCAGAATGAAGGGAATCCCAAGCTCTTCTCATATCGCTAAGCTTGTGCAATATCGAATTGAGCGGAGCTTCTCAGCTGATACACTGCATTCAACAAGCTGTAACTCGTCGTACAATGAGCTCGCCGATTGCGGATCTTGCAAGAAGTCTCATACAGTCAAACTAACGGCGGTATTCTGCAGACGCAATGCCCGTCAAATGCCTCTGCATCAACAAAAGCCCGCCAACCAGGCGCAAGGTAGGATGATGGCATGGGGAACGCCACTAGTCCGTTGTCCTTCGCTACGCCACTGTTGGGTTGCAAAATCTCGGTAAGACGTTCCTGGAACGTGTCCCATTTTGATGTCAGCTGGAAGAATATAGTATTGGGGATTCCTGAGGCAGTCGTAGCCACTCGACATTCTTCCTTGCACTCGACTGATAAAGTCCCGAGCCCACTCATTGGATTCGCTGAACAAAAGGCCACAGCACGTAGGGACTAGATAATAATAGTACTACGAATATCTACCCTACCCTTTGATCTGTGATCTTCTCACAAATCTTCGCCGAAAGGCCAATCGAAAGATCAAGAAGGCATCAATCGCAGCAAAGATATAGCGAAGAGGAGAGGATAAACGCCGCCGTAGAGATTCAAAGCAGGCCATTCGAGAATTAGTATCGAAGGCATAAACTGTTGGGAGACCTCAGAATCGAGCGGATTGAGCTCAATGTACTGCTTAATTGTTATTGACTCGGACAAACAAAGAGGCTGACGAAGTATCGATGGATGATGCACGATTGGAAAGATATCCGTCTCTAGCGACTTGCTCCGCGCTCTGTCAACTAATTCTGCCAATGCACATGGAATTGCCGAGTGTAGGGAAGGGGATTATGCATGAAACAAAATGGTACATCCCAAAGCACCGGTTTCAAACCGGCGAATACGAATCACAGTGTATAATTACTAGCAATGCATTTAGAAGATTCGTGAGTGAAAAGCCTAAGGGCAAGTGTGGAGCTCAACAGTAGGAGCGAGTTCCAGATATGAAAACCTGTTGCGACCTGTATGCGTAAGAGTAGATCACCCGGGGCATATCCTGGGGATTCATGGCCCTAATGTCGAATCCAAAGGACAATGAACGTCACGCTCATATCCTCGTATTTTCCGTCGATGTCTCCTTCAAGTTTAATTCGGCTTGCCGTGTACAGACTCTACCATGACTCGCTCCGGGTATCCAAGCACAATTACAGCATGCACTGATGCGAGGGTCAGATAAATCAGAGCCAGCCAGAGCCTTTCTACTCTAAGGACGGGTTAGGTGAATGACGGTGACCAACGAACCAGAGATAGGTGAAGACACGCCTACCACATTCGGGCCACTCACTGCAAACGGTCACGAATGCGACGCGCACGGAAGTTCGGGCATAATTCGGCAATCTTGATTCTCTGGTAGGCCTTGTAATTTGGCATGACTACTAAGGTATCTTTTGTCTGTCATCTTTTCCCAGTTCAACATATTCTAGGCCGTGCGCCGGCCACGACTGTCCATCATCGGGCATGCTTAGGTTTACATCCAAACAACCCACCCCCAATCTGCATCATCCGGTGTTGGGGAGTAAGATACGACAGCGGCTACCAGCCAACAATGCCTCCGACGGGTCAAACGCCCATGTGGATAGTACAGTAGAGACCCATTGAACATTCTCGCTATCGTATGGGATCTTAGATGACAACGCGAAAAACGAATTATTGAGTTTTGCGAAAATCCTGTGTTGCTGATATCAAATGCCGTTAGGAGGTAGCGGGCACACTACGCCCCCTATAGGAGTGTCAACTTCGGCTGTTTGAAGCTATTTCAATCTCACTAAATACCGTCACACGAGCAGCTCGAGAGCTAAAAGAACTCCGGAGTCAGCATTGTCTATCAAGGTTGTTTTCACATGTTGAGACATGTCTCAGGAGCGAGAATTTTTCAAAAGACCCGTTGAACAGAAGGAAAAGGGAAATCACGAGAATTACTTACCATACCGTCGGCGTAGCATCGGTCCTTGCAAGGTTCTGAACAAGTAGCTCCATCATAGCATTTGGCGCAAATTTGCTCGCGAGGGCAATCCTAGAGACGTTCAGCATTCAAGTCGCAAGAAGCTCAAGGCAAGCAATGCACATACATTGAAACTGTGGCAAGCGATGGTAAATATGATCAGTGAGCATAGCGTTGCCACGGTGCAGCCATTCAGTACGTAGAGCATGTGGGGTTGTCAACAAGATCGTTGCAAATGGGAGTAGATTGCCGCTTAAAGCAAAGGATAAAGGTGTATTAAGAGCTCTGGACGTCCTCTCACAGGTACGGACTTGATAGCAAGCAGCAATTTATTCACTTGCTTCCAGTCCGACCGACTGATGCCCGATCTCTGGGATGTCAATTTCTGTGGCCTGTGAAGCTGGTACATGTGATGAACATGGGAATCATCTCCTGATAAAGTAGAGTGGTTGCGGGTATATAACATCATTTGCGACCTCCTAGGGAAGTGGAGATCGGCGCAGGTAATGTGCGAGGATGACCGTTATCTGTGGAACGACAATGGTGTTGTGAAACATGACAAACGGCTGCAGGCATGAGCAGTCACCTTGCCGACCACACAAGCTATTGAGCTCTTCGGAGAAGGACTTAACCCGCGAGCTCCATTGACCTTATGTATTACGATGGGAAATGAAAGCGATCGGTCTGTGTGAGGTCGTCTTAAGTGTTGCTTGGTTCAGTGAAACCAGCGTCAATGACTGAGATGCTATTCATGCTGTCGTATCGAAAGGATGTATCGATATTCGAAGCATGAGACAATGGCCTCATCTTGAAGGCAATTGTTGGTTATCAAGCTCGATCCGTCCTCCGGTTAGCACACGAGCCATTGCATCATCTACAATAAGTAGTGTGACATGCATAGCTATTCCACTGCCCGGGTGCCGCCATTCAATTCGGTATTGAGCTGCAAAACCTCGCCTTGTGGCCTCCAACATCGATCTGACGGCAACTCGCACAACCGTCCAAGGTAATTCGGAACCAGTGCACATGAATCCCATGCATAAGTCACCAAAAGACAGGCAGAAAAGACCGGTGGGAGCATTCCCGTTCATCCGTTCTAAGTCATCGAGTAGGGCTAAGTAGAACTCCTCAAGCGCTCGGGCGGCTGGCTGGAGTGGGAGAAAGAGATCAACGATATTGAGGGTCTTTTCGTGCATGTGAAGTCAGCATTGCCTTGATTGCGTAAGCGCCAAAATACGAGATACGCCCCTTGGGCTGATCGCTCCCGTAACTCGTCTTAACACTCGAGTGAGAAGATTGGAAGAGGTGAGAAGCCTCCAACAATACGCACCATAGTCCAACCATCATTGGAGCTGATCATAAAGGCACGTGGATGCAGCGAGAGGGTCAACGCCGACAGTGCGGACGTGACAGCATCTAGAGGGTTGAATACTCTGAATGTTGATGGACTATCGTCAGAGCTTCCCCGGCAGGGACTTGCACGACAGAAAACATCAGCTTGTAGAACGGAGAACGATGTGGGGCTAGCTGAAGAGATTCTGAGAAGAAGAGACAAGAGATATCCGGTAAGTGTAAGGCATGAAAGCATATTGTTCCGTTGGCTCGAAATGCTCTTCAGGTTCAGCAGATCAGAAGAAACAATAGTGCTTCGATAAACAGATAGCTCTAAGAACCTGGTCCAGTACTTTATTAAGATTCAAGATGAGGAACCCCAAGAATACCGGCGGCTGCGTGGCTCGACAGTAGCCGCCGCCGTGAGTACATGCGGACGAGTCTGAGATGGACTGTTGCTGACCGAGGCTGACGACGCTTTTTCAAGCAAGACGCGTATGGTGAAGGCACGGCCATAGGCATCCTACTCGTCGATAAGACATTGTTTCTACAAAGAGACGAACAGCTGAGCCGTTGTGGTCGACAGGTCGCTTGGACGCCATATCTGTTTCGTCTGGAGAATTGAGACCCATGATTCGAGTTCAAAGAACGATGATCAATCTTCAACTTGAAGCTCGTGGGACGAGTAATAATCAGCAGCAGAATCGAGGCTATAGTAGCAGACAGAGGAGTACGAGGTAGTACCTTGCACAAGCGAGACAAAGTGGTGAGCGGCTGCATTCCGCAGTAGATACAATAGCTAAGCGAGCTAATAATGTACTCCGTAATCGTACTCGGACTCCGTACAACTACTCGTATCCAACTTTGTTGCTGTGAGGGACTACGGGAGAAATCTTCTTGTCGCCACCCACTCCCTGCACTGTGCTCATGAGAACATGGACACTAGAGATTCCATTGATCGCTCTTCTAACGAGTTTACCCAAACGAACACTGCCCTGAATAGCGCAGTCTCAGATGGCGGAGGAGGAGAGAGTCCAAATGGCCAATACCCCTCAACTGCTGCGAATCACATGTCTCCTGCAGCCGATGGTGTTATGCATTCAGACGTATTTTTGCTCCGGATGTCCTTCTCGTCGTTGGAAGCTGATAAGGCCAATTAGATCGGCATCAACACCTTGCTTACTCGCTTGAAACAAAGCATTGCCTCCGCCCGGGTATATCCACAAACCGTTACTTCGTTCCTGAAGCTGGCACTCATAGGTATCTAGGAGTTTGCGGCTTTCTTGAAGAAGCGATCGATTCTCGAAGAAGAACATGCTCAAGGCCTGAAAAAGCTCTGTAGAAGTAGCCATGAGGCGGCGCGCCGACCAGAGAACCGTCAGGGATCCTACGCTTTGAATTATGACGAGACCATCCGGATACACGACCGTATGGCGGACAATGGAGTCCAATTCGCCCTGTCATTGCATCAAATGCACGAGGACCTTCAAGACCTGGCGGGTATCATGGAAAGAGGAAGGAAACACTGGAAGCAGAACGGCCTGAGTGCGGAGAAGCGGGTACAGGATTTAGAATCCATGATGGAAAAGGCGAAAGCCAAGTACGACTCGCTCGCAGAGGACTATGACCGTGCGCGTACTGGGGACAAGCAATCGGGCAGGGTATTTGGCTTGAAGGGGCCAAAGTCGGCAGCTCAACATGAGGAAGACCTCAACCGCAAGGTGCAAGCAGCAGATTCGGACTACCAATCAAAGGTTCAGCTTGCAAAAAGCCAAAGACAAGATTTAATCAGCACACTGCGCCCACAGGCCGTGAAATCTCTACTGGATTTGATCATTGAGTGCGACTCTGGCTTGACCCTACAGCTACAGAAATTTGGTCGTTCCACCCGAGACTCAGTTTGTGATGGGCTTTGCTGACCTGAGCCTAGCATCCTTCAACGAAAAGTTGCTTTTAGGGAATGGACTCTGTGTAAGCCCACTCAATGGGCAGCAGAATATCCAAGGCCCGCGGAGTCTGCGAGATGTTGTCTACCAGATTGACAATACAAGAGATCTAGAGAATTATGTCTCGAGCTTCGCTTCCAAAGCTGGTGTGAAGAACTCAGACATTCGCTATGAACGGCATCCGGTAAGTACAACCAATACCTGCTTCCATCGATCACACATAGCGAACAGTTTTGTAGGCTCTTGGTACCTCACAGCAAATGACTCCAACAAATGTTCGTGTTCAGCCACCAGCAAACCCCCAGTCTTCCTCCGGCGCTCAAGGACCAATCCCACAGATAGGCCCAACCCAAGGACAGCCCTTTGGCCTCACTGCCGGCCTTAACCCCATTGACGCTTCTGGAGGCCTTGATAACCAAGACAACTCCCCAAAACAGCAGTATGTGCCTCTGACGGGTGTTGGTCCGCCCCAACTTCCAACTGCTCGTCCATCAACACCCTTATACTCGCAAGCATCCACACCAACACCGACCTCTTATCATAATGATCTTTCCGCAACTGAAATGCCTCCACCATCTAGGCCAGTGTTCGGGGTATCGCTCGATGATCTTCTCAGGCGTGACGGATCTGCGATACCATTAGTGGTATATCAGTGTCTGCAGGCTGTCGATCTTTTCGGCCTGGAAGTAGAAGGGATCTATAGATTGTCTGGTTCGGCGGCACACGTTGCTAAACTTCGAGCTATCTTCGACAACGGTAAAGCTCAAATGTCAGTGAATGCCTTTGAGCGGACATAGGCTGATACATTGCAGATTCTAGCCAAGTGGATTTTCGTAACCCGGAGAATTTCTACCACGACGTGAACAGTGTTGCTGGCTTACTTAAGCAATTCTTCAGAGACTTACCGGATCCGCTGCTTACGAAGGAGCACTATCCAAGCTTTATCGAAGCAGCAAGTAAGTTATTAACATCTATAGCTATTTAGGCAAAAAATTGAGCATGACCGTTACATTTAGGAATGGACGACGATATCATGCGGCGGGACTCTCTTCATGCCACCATCAATGGCCTCCCCGATCCTAACTACGCCACACTGCGCGCGTTGACATTAGTGAGAAATTGCACTTGCACAATTATCGTTATACTCGACTGACTCAAGCAACAGCATCTCAATCGCGTCCAAGACCATTCTGAAGTTAATCGAATGAATGCAGGAAATCTCGCTATTTGCTTTGGGTGCGCGTTCTAGCGTCAAGAGTTTGCTTGTCATATACTGACAACTGCTATAGGCCAACGCTGATGGGTTCGAGCACTGGACCGAATATCTCGGATGCTGGCTGGCAAGTTAGGGTCATTGACACCATACTGCAGAACACATATCAGATCTTTGACGAGGACTAAGCCTGCGCCTAGGCCTTGCACTGAGAGGAAACGCCTTGCACTGAGAGGAAACGCCTTGCACTGAGAGGAAACGCCTTGCACTGAGAGGAAAACCTATTGGTGTAAATTAACATGTATTTAGCGAAAGAGAGCGGCGAGGTGGACAGGATCGATGAACAAGTGGGGGGCAGGTCCGTTCATGCAGTCAAAGACATCTACACTAATGCATTCAAGATCCTTTTGATTCCGAGCATAGAAGCCGTTGCAGCTGTAGTTTACCTATCCACTACAACAAAGCTAAGAAGCCCGCCCGCAATCAACGTGGAAAAACCCATCTCAGGAGGGGCAGCCCTTCCACCTGTCTAAATGCCATTTATGCAATATTTAGGTTGTTCACTGCCTGCTGTAAGATATACAATATCACCAATATCGAAAAATGGCGTCTAAAGGCCTTACGCCGCGGCCTCCACTCTGATTCAATTACGCCCGTCCATGCAAAGCCACACCCCTGAATGGGCGACTTCTCCAGTCAGCATCTAATCCCAGGGGGTATATCGGATCATCAATCATTTAAGTTCATGCACGTTATTGCGTTGTTATAGAACAGCTTTTCGTGCTCCAAAAAGTGTCAAGGAAAGGCTTGTATCATTGACTCCCATCAGTGGCGTCGCATCTTGCATCATCTCCCACCTTCTTACTGGATATGGCTGCATCACCCGCAGCATCTGGTCACTTGACGGTCCAGCTAGTCCAGCTAGTCCAGCTGGCCTGGAGTCTGACCTTGTTGATGGATTAGTGACTGCTCCCAGCCACTCGTCATCTGTATGTTCCGAATATCCGAAAACAAAGCATACTCGTGGATCTCGAATCTTGTAGTCGCGAAGTGTCCGAATGCAATTGGCGCGGCTTTCCTCGGAGAGCGAGTCTGAGAGTACGAGCAGTGTGTCGTGAAGTCTTGAGGTTACTGATGTGTTGGTCTTCAGAGCTGGGTGAATGAGCAAAAAGGTTAGGGACAAATGTAACTGTATGAGAGTCGACTGTGGGAAATTCGCCAGTTGGACCGTCGGTTGGTGGACATTGAGGAGGCGAAGTAAAATGTCAATATGATACGTGGTATCTCGTAAGATACAAGGTTCCTCAGAGGAAGACCCTCTGCAAGGGCTGTCTAATCCCGTTGCTAGCGGACGACACATGGTCAATGCATGCGAGAATTTTTCTGCCATCTGAGAAATGAGTGGAAAGCTCGTCTGGCAAGCATTGTCAGCGCCAATGGCTTCGATGACAGACAGCGTCCGATCGATCAAGGCAGCAATGCCGGGCGCGCTCGCGCCTAGCCCATAGGAGACCCTTGACAGGATATCGCGCTCTAGGCATTGTCGAATGTAATCACCTTGTTCGGGTGGCAGTGCCGAGACCAGCTCCGGCCAAAAGTCGCTTGATGAGAACTCGGCATCCGAGCTTACTGTTCCACTCAGAGTACTTGCAGCATGCCCACTGGCTGTAGCATCTGTAGAAAACATAATTTTCAGTTTCAGCTGGCATAATGGCATGTTATAAAGATTCACGAGACACAGAATGTGCCGTGGATCACTGCTTTGCTCATGAGCACCGATGTGTGAATGTTGCAAAGGAATAATCTTGTCAAGAATAGCTGCGACACCGGTCGAAAAGCCTATGCTTCGCAAATTTTGTGGGTCGCGTACTGCAAGCGTCTTGATAAGGTTCTGGACATCCTCATTGAAGATTAGAGTATTCGCACGGTTGCGAAACTCTGCCTGGGCAGCTGAGTAAGCTTCGAATGTGGGTAACAGGAAAGGTAACATAACGGCTGGGTCTCGTCTTAGGATGCGGACGAGCTGCCAACGAAGGCGATAACTCTTTGAAGCAGATAGGGAGTTATGCCGAAGCACTTTCGAGGTAGCTACCAGTTCGAGTACATCCATAGCGATTATTGTATGACGGTCCCCTGCTTTCGTGTCATGAAGCGTGTCCTGCGCTATCCTTAACACCTTATCCAATGTAACACAGCCACTGGTTATGAATATCGGTAACGTTACTGGGGTGCTCAATTCTGTTGTCGATCGCAGCACACGCCCAATCCAAGATCCCATAAGCACTTCGAAATGATCAGGGTCGAAAGGCCGTAAACGCGAAAGCAGCTCGGGGAACACCAGATCAGGCTCCTTTGAATACCCCCGTGACTGTTCCCAGCCTTGAACGACCTTGTCAAAAAGCTGCGCTAAATTTTGCTTGTCGATACTCGTGCCACTGGCAAGAACCTGGTCAAGCTCATCAGGAAATGTTGGCTCTGCTGATTGAAGTGCCTCGGTCATGTGGTCAGAGATGGGAGAGCAAGCAGACGCTGCAGCTTTTCGGCGGTGCAATCGTATTTGTGTCCTTAACAGGCGGACTTCTTGATGCGTGTTTGGTATACACTTACCCAGATCAATCAATGACTCGATCAGGCCTTGATCCGCAGGCGTGCTCTTACTAATGTGCTTGTATCTTCGAATCATGCTTGAAAACAGATTGGGCAGCACACCCATAGCTGCGAATATCGAGAGATGATAGCATACGGTGTCACATGCAGATGTTAGTATAGTGATATCGTCACTCTCTAATATGAACTCCAGCACATCCGCAAGGACGGCAAAGTCTTCCAAGTCCTCCAGTACGCGTCGAATGGCTTTGAACTGATGTGATGTGATCATGAGCAGATGGGAGGTTTCTAATTGCTCTTCGTCCTGGTTGTTACAATCGGAAGGCTTTTGACTGGATCGAGAAGCCACGGCTTGCCCAATCCATTGAGCCACTGTCGTCTTGATGGGTATAGAAAGTTGCATTAAAGCGTACTCGCTGCTAGGTAATCCATCGTCTGTCCTCGGGGTCGGGAAGAAATCAGGTATTTGTTTCGCAATTGAACCCTGGACCGAACGTATAATTTTCATCTCGTCTTCACCCGAAGCTCCAACTTTGGACAGCATTATACTCCTGAGATTCGAGATATGCGGGAGAAGATCATATGTAGGTAATTCGAAAAGAAGCCTTAGGTCGCATCGACCATGCTATCACTATCATCAACATACTACCGCCGGGACAGGGGACCGACATACCTGACTTAGGGCAGAGGCCCCATTAGTACACCCTTTTGCCATCAGCCATTGCAGGTATTTGCCTACATCAAGGTGCTTTGAGCGGAATAGTTCAGCTAGAATACGGAATAAGCTGGACTTCGACAATCCAATATGATCAACGCTTCTGGACATGAACCTCATGATGGCTGCCTCAAGCCCACTTCTACCCACGTTACATGTGCGCAAGAGCCTGACTGTCAGATAAAGTCTGGCGTTTCCAGTTCTGTATAGTGTCGAGCCCCACTGCAAATAAGTAGTTACAACAGAGTCAGTATCGCGCACAAGAGCAAGGCAGGTGTCCGAAAGACTGGCGATGTCGACATCTTCAAACGCCATGTCCAGCAAATGGATGATTCTCTGCTTCGGTGACATGGTGTGTAGTGAAGCTTGACGCCGAAGCCCTTTATTTCGTCTGGAGAGATGATCGAGCGACTCGGTCAAATTCCCGGCATTATCTCCAAGGGTTCTCCAAAGCAGAGTCTCGTAGTGATCCCACATTTGCGGTGAAACAAAGCATGCCGGGTTGGACACAATGACTGTTTCTAAGATTCCAGCCAACTGTGGCACAATTGTGGTATATATTCCTTCCTGCACGGGCTCAGTAGCCTGATCACTTGCAGTCAGTTAGGTCGAGCACAAGGGTTCGGGCTGCTAATTTACCTTGTGTAGTTGTTCAAGTAGAACTTGCACATAGTGTCTTCCATGCTGTCGCTCCTGTAGCAAGTCGTTCCGATGCATTTGCAACATGAGGATCCAAACAGACAGAGTTTCCAGATCGCTTTTTCGGACCGACGAAATGAGCCAGTTGCGATAATGAGCTTGATCAAGCAGCCGTTCCGAAGCTAGATGAAAGGCAAGGCGCAGACTGTCATGGTGTTAACGTCTTGCAATTTGCGAAGATCTGCTATGCTTTACCCATAGTCTACTTGCGTTTTCCATCCCACATCACCACATCTGCCGATAATGATTTCGAGGAATTGCTCAACGTTGGCAGTCCAGTCCTTGATCCACTTCGCCTCTCCGCCAATTGCGAAAGCACCACCAGCACCTTTTCGCTTGAATGCACGGATTTCGTTGGCGCCTACGCATTTCGCAAGCCACACTGCTCTGGTGGTGGGAATCATCTTACCTAAACAGTGATCCAAAAGAATTTTACCCCGAATTCCATGCGGAATTGTCCGACTTAGACGGCGCAAAGGAATGTCAGGGTCTGCAAGATCGCGCAACCAAGCCTCGCGTTTTGTATCGGTTAAAGTCACACGCGGTGGGGGTTTGAAGGTACAGCTGGCTGCAACGGTGCCATGCGCCTGACGTTGATCAAGCGCTAAGACAAGCAAAGATGATAAGATTGGGAGACCCGATTTGTGCTTAAGACTGGACCATATCGCTGGCCTCGCAGTTGCTGATTCGTTCTGGATGGCTTGAGGTTTGTCATACAAGCCATTCTTGGTGGTTGATTCGTTGAGAATGTCTTCAGAATGATGCCCCGTCCACGGATGGAAGTCAGCGGGACCTTTTCAATCATTTGATTAGCGAAAGCAACTAAATCTGTGATGGGAGTAATAATGACGAACCACCGTATTTGAAACGAGGAGCAGGCGCTGGGTGCTCGGCCACGTATGGTTTCGTCTGGACATTCGCCACAGTTGAGACAATTTTTGACTTATTGACGTTCCTTGAGGAAGGTTTCTTCGGGCGTTGCGGGAGCACAGGAGGCCCGCGTCTCATCAAGTCAGTGTCGCGGTATTTTAAAGCGGCCTTTGAATTTGATGATGCATCCAATGTGGAGCTACACTCGGATGATCTGTGGGATGGTTTATCTACTAGCCAAGGGTACTGGGGAACAGCAGAGCTGAAGTGTGGACCGCTACCAAGTTTGGGTGTATCATGCTCTGTTTTTTGGCGTTTAGAGGCTGGCTCGATCGGCTCCACAGCTTGGTCGACATTGGGAAACGCGACGCCAGTTTCCCGGGAGCTTTCGCCGAGCAAGCGAAACGGATGATGTCCAGGAGAGACTGTAGAAAGATTGCTATGTCGTGCATAGGAGGCATTGGCACTTGGGAGCCATTGACTGTCCACGAGATCGCTGGTCATTGTTTGCCCGTCATGGTGTAAGAAGGTGGCCGCGAGCAGGATCGGCTTCCTGAGAACATTGGGAGCGCTGCCAGCTCGCAACAGCTACACGGGATTCAGATTATAGGGGGCAAACTGGCGAAGGAGTTGGCACTGGCGGAAATGCCATTCGTTCTGATCAGACGAGCTAAACGTGAAGGTAAGGTACTACCTTAGATGTGGTCAAGGCACTTGATTGATCACTTGGCGGGCAGCGGGCCGTGTCGATCGCCTCGGCGACAAAAGTCCGGGCACGAGCTTAGTTTGGTTTAGCTCGCTGAGGCGATCATCTGAAGGTCGCCCAGGCCCCACTGATGAGGCCGTTTAGGCTTGCGCTCCAGGTATATGGAATCAGTATACATGTTTTAGTGCAGTAGGCCAGTCACTGGAAACACAAAGACATCGGGACAATGGCTGCCAAGAAAGACATGAGACGACTTGATCTTGGTATGCTTCCTCAGCCCGTTACCCTGTCCAGGCTGAACAGCGAACAGCCATTCCGTATGTAGACCCGACAAAGGACAAGGACGAGAAAGGGGACATTGCCACCACCATGGCGAGTACATTGCCAATGGCTGCGGTAGGCGAAATCAGTACAGTATCTACATTTGACCTAGACTAAATAGCGACGGCAGATGTTTACAAAGAACAAGTAAGGAGACAACCCGAGGGCTCCTTTGTTGAATTAATGCTGAATACATCTTGTTGGTAGGATGATTGGCTGGTACGTCGTCGACATTAGGACTCTGCTGCCAGAAAACTCGGGATTGATTGTGTTTTAGGGCTTCTTTAGTCTTCGCCATTCAGACATGGCTTGCTGAGACTCCGGAGCAAAACCGAACCTCGGGCACACCAAGCTACCTCAGTGTAGGTATGGCAGGTACGTGTAACCACTAAGGTAGAACCAGAATGGCCTAATGCTAATTGCGCCTGGCATATAGTCATGGCTGTTGGAGTGGTAAGTGAGCTTCATCTCTCGCGTATTGGTTATTAACCACCACAGACCTATCTCCCACTTTTCTTGCCTCCTCCCACAAGTAGAAGAGCTTCAGGAACCGAAGCGCCCGCTGCTGCACCGTTAACGTGATGCTATATACAATAGATTAGATCATCATATCATGCCAGGGGCATTTATGCTATATCCCCTCGAGCAGAAGCTTACGATACCTTGTAGTGTAATCTTTTCACTACAAAAGTACCTGGCCACTTCACTCGCCGGGTTGATTGAAGTGACCAGTTACCTGCCATCAACTCCAGTAGGTAGACTAGGCGAGTAGTACTTTATAATAACAAAGTAGAAGATAGTGACGGAGAAGGCCGATTGTTGACACGTGACAGAGAGCTTATGTCATGCATCGATGTTCTTGGCACACTAAAACCCCTCACTCTTTCCCTCAGCCTTTCCGATACGTACTACTGGAGGAACTACAAACACGAACATCCAAACCATCTCCGCTCTGCTCGTTACTATCCAAGGTTCAAGTGCATCTCTACCACAAGGCATACTAGTAGCCGCATCCTTGATACAAACTACAAATACCCATCAAGAAGTCACCGCACAGAACGAGTTTATGTCAATCGAAAACCTCAAGACCTTCGGTAGGTGGCATGATCCCATCAGACCTCATGCCGTGAGGACCACCCCGTGTCACTTCCCTAAGACTGTGGCTGTTTGTCCACTCATAAATGGGTGCTCGTCTCTCGCACTACCGAACCGATAGTTATTCTAAGAAGGCGACTGACTGTTATTGAATGTGTAGACCCCTTCGCCGAAGCCGACGAAGATACCGGGGAGACTAAACAGTCTCAAAACTACATCCACATCCGGATTCAGCGTACGTTGCTCTTCAGTTGTCCTATCGGAATAAAGGCTGTTTACGTTGCCTTTGGCATCCGGTAACCGTGACTGATCCGGACCATGGTAGAGCGTAATGGTCGTAAGACTTTGACGACTGTCCAGGGACTCCCCAAAAAATTTGACCAGAAGAAGATACTCAAAGTCATCAAGAAAAGTTTGGTAAGCCTCCGTCCAAGTTTGCGCCGCTCCTCACCTCGCATTGCACATTCTAATATTCGTTAGCTTGCAATGGCACAATCGTCAACGACACGGAGATGGGCGAGGTGATTCAGCTTCAAGGGGATCAGCGCAAAGATGTTCAGGAATTCTTAGTCGATAAGAAGGAAGGACTTGAGTTGGATGCCAAAACCATTAAGGTGTGTTTTCTATGTGACCATATTCACCTCCCCTTATGGTCTGATGAGTTGCGCAGGTTCATGGCTTCTAAGTCATCCGCTGCCCCGTTAGACCACCTCAATCAGACCGGTAGTATTCCCCTACGGCAAGCGTTCGGTCTCGCTGGTTGCTGCTGTTCCACCAGTGCAACACAGCTCAATTATGGAGTGGAACGGGGCGTTGGTTGATACCCACTGTACGATGATACGGATACGAGAGATGTCATAGTGCTTTTTGCAGTTGTGGTAGGGGCATGTCACAATGGTGCTTGCATGCTTGTTGTAACCAGGAAAACTTAAGTCGAGAATTCTATCCTATGTTCGCACTCGCCACACTGCCTGGATCCTAGTGTGTTTGCTAAACCTGTCTCTATTGCGTTGAGGTGTGAGATCACTGGCTGCCTGATGCAGCTGCCGAGAGGCTTTGGTATATTTTCAACAAAACATCCCAGCATTTCTTTAGTATAACCGAAAAAGTAACCACAAGGTCCACTTTCAGGGTCAAGTGGAGCTGCGAGCGCAGTGAGCACAGGCCGATGAAGCCAGCTATAGAGAAGACACCGATTGAGGCAGAGGTCTCTCTCCGGATAATAAGCTACCGCTGAGTCAGATGGTATAGAACATTCGAAGTCTAACGCAAGTGTAGCGCCGATTCGCATAGAGGAAATAAGCATTGGAGAGCTCACTATCGTAATCGGTATCCAAGCTGGGGGTAGCATACGGAGGACCTCGGAAGTGCCGGAAAGATACAGACCCTAGAAGATGGCTAAAGCTATCAATGCATTGATAGCACAAAGTCCCGCGAACAAGAGTTGCAGAAGGGGTATAGAACAGAAGCTTGAATCATTGATAGGTTAGCAAATAGTCAAACATATCAGTGCTAAGAAGACGATCTAACCATTTCAAAATTCGACTATCAGTGAAGAAGTATGAAAAGTACGCTGACGCAAAACACTGCTCTTGAAAGTCAAGTTCTTATGACGAGTAAGGTGGAATTGCAAGTGCGACATGCCCGAAGGATAGCCAATAACACCTTAATCACCCTGAGTCTCTTCTCGACGCTCCAGGTACCTTATGCAAATCCCATACCGTCGCTCAGCAATGGCTCACGCAAGATTGTCAAGGCACATCGCACGCCCAACGACAAGGCAGGTAGCGGCATATTCCAACTCACGTTGACGCCTAACAGAACAGCACCGGAAGGCCGACAGAAGTGTGGAATGAAACTGCTCTCGTAGGCCAGGGCGACTGGACGAGAATTGAATTGAGTGGTCGTATCGTCGTAACTTGGGGTGGGGTGGTAGAAGCCAGCAGGAAGAGGGGCAGCATTCATTGCTGGCTGGTTTAGTGCTTTTGGATCGGATGCCTGGCTGAAATCAATAATGAGAGCTCAGTCTCGGCGCACCCATCTGATTTATAGTACAATCAAGGCTTCGGTTAGTGTCGAATTACCGAGCCTACCTACTACGTACGAGTATATCGTAGAGTACCATCATGTTACCCCAGATTTCGACCCCCACGTAGCCGCCGAGACGCGTAAATCCCGAATATCTAGACGCTGCAATGTCACTCTGGAAAATTCACGCACCGTATAAAGCGCAATGTCGCTTCAAGTGCCTGTTCCAACCCAATGCGCATTCCTCTACCCTCCACGATGTCTTCCTCGAACTTGTGCTTTTTCCACATGTGTCCGCCGACGAGCAAAGCCTCAAACGGCACCCACCTTCCTTGCAGCACGCCAGCCTTTACAACAGAGCACTTCAATTGCTATGAAAGAGATGATGAAGAACCCCCCCCAAGATATGGGTCTTGCACCCGGTATGACCCGTCACAGGCGTTGTTTAAGCACTTGCGGAGACTAAGGGCATGTAGGGACATTTATCATGCCTACAGGCTCCAACAAACCATCGGTGTTTCGCAAACCCAAAGAGCGGCTCCGGCTCGAGTGGTACAGGTTGAAAACCAGACTTAGAGATTTTTTTAGGTTGGTATCTAAGCCGTCTGATTAGACCGAAGAATGACAAGCTTGTGCTGTTCTCCAGTTTAGTTGTCTACAAATTCTTCGTCAGAAGCAGCAGGCCCTTCCCAAAGCTACACCGACGGAAAAGCATTGTACATGAAGCTATGGAACTGCACAGCCAGATGTATTCTGCATTTGCGGGGTACGTGTAAACCATGCTGGCCTGATGAGGCATCCAGAAGCGCTCCATGTTGATTCCCAGCTGTGCATGTAGGGGTGACAGCAACAAACTCTCCAAAATATGCACTGAAGGACTTTTGTCTTCCTTCCGCTCTCGGATCGCTTCTCGACCACGAAATCAACGTCTGCGCTGGACCCTTCACAAGCATTATTATCGGCCGCGAATAGTCCTCAATCGAGCTTTAAGATTAGAGGTCAAAAATTCTGCGGTACGCCAAGTAGTGATTCGATTGGCTACTCGGCAAAGTCTGGCGAAACTAAAGGCGAACTCGAACGGTCAATTTGATACCATCATCGCTGGGACAGGAGAGGAGAAGGATGTCAGGGAGTACCTTGTCCTGCAAAAGAGAATGTTGAGGGGCGTGGAGGGTCAGTGGGTGATATGGGGTACTGCAGATGAAACAGATGTCAATGATATCCTTGAAGGCAGCCAAGTGTCACTGCAAGGAAAGTGACTGAGCTTGCTTCCCATCTACGACTGCTCCGTGGAATCAAAAGCTCGGCATATCACCAGTGCAAGCAATCACCAGGGTACTCGATGTATTTAGTTGCGTCCTTTATCAAACGAGCCGGACTAAATTTGTCTCGACTCGTTAACTTGAGCTCCTGGCTAGTAACATAGCCAATTCAACGTATCTACAACGCTTCTCCATTTCTTGCTGAACGCTATGAAGGCGAGTACGCATCTAATCATGAAGAACGTGGTAGCTTCCCTGGGAGCTAGAAGCAGTCCTCGGGCCCAGAGTCTGGGCATTACCGCACTGCCAGATAGTCTGCCTTCCATGAATGTAAACCAAGATGTATGGGACTGCTCTCTCTTGCGTCACAGACTGGTGTCTAAAGCGCTACATAGCTGACTTAGAATTGATTGAATTCATCTCAGCACTCGGCTGATAGATGGAGATGTCCGCTTACGCAAACCTCCCCTTCTCGACCACCAGTTCAAGCAGCTGACCAAATGCATTACCATGCTTGGAAATTCGTAATTATCGTAGCAAGTAGCCAACAGCTCGTCTACCCTAAGTGTTGCTGCTGCAGCACGACCCGACGATGAGGTGGCATACCACACGATCTCAGGCATTGAAACGGTGAACACGAATATAGAAGAGCATGGTTGCTTTTTGGGCCACGACCAGCAATAGTTTGTGTAATACAAAAGCTAACGCCGGCTTTACGTAGATGCATATTGTCGTCTAGTGCGGAAAATGATCTGATGCTGCACGCTTGAACTTCTGGTTGATATTTCAGGTTCTGGCGCTGATTGATATCAAACATGAGCTTGAACATGCTTCATGGTACTGGAACAATTCAATATGATCCGGAAGTCCGCTACACCTATCCCTCGTCCATAAGGCAATCGCGGGCGAGGCTCTCGACTTGGCCGGGTCTCCTTCTCGTCTGCCAATCGCAAATGGCGAACCAGAAGTGCGATTACTCTTGAATGCCGAGCTCGCCATACTTTGGAAAGTCCACTTACGCGGACACGAGATATGCTAACCATTCGTGCAGCAACTATGAACGGGTAAAGTGAGGTACGGGCAGAGAGTTTTCCATGCGCAGGCTTCGGCAAAAACGTTCAATTAGAGAACAGGTACAGCTGCCAAATAATCCTTGATCGATTCATGAATATGAAGATACATCGTCTCTCATCAACACATCTGGTACCTTATCTGATTTAGGTCCAATGCTAAGTGGTTCGGCAGGGGTCTGTGGCACCGTTAGGCTGATGTCTTGATAGGGATGTCAGTGTGGAGCGCTATGTTCTGATCTTTGAAGGATTCGCTGATCCTGGAAACCATTTCAGCGTCAACTTGTACGCTATCGAGTTTGATGTGAGCCTCATGGAGTTCTTGATTCAAAGGCCGAATGGATTGAGGCTGAGTGCACATGGGCGCTGTCATCCTCGTCCTCGTCCTCATGCAAGCTGCTTCTCAGCTAACGGTTGCAAGATAGTGGAGGTACCTTAGCAGCGAGAATAAAGGCAGCAACAACATCTATTGAATGTGTCACTGATTGCGTTAGTATTCAGCAAGGAGATAATGACATAGATGCTGAATCTACATCAGCGCGATAAAGTAGGCAAGCAACAAAGATGCTTGAGAGTAAGACAGTACTTACTAAGGTACCAAAGAGGTCCTGCACCTTGAGGTGTGCTGCGGGTAAGGTAGATAGATGTATACATGTACATGAGGTATTGGATGAGATGACTTGATGATAGCCTGATAAAGAGTACTAGTAGGGTGAAACTCCGGACTCATGATCCGAGATGATCCACAATCAATCCGCATGTCCACGAGCATCAGGGATTCCGCCAAGGCCAATGGGTCGGTGTAGCACAAGGCGTGCTCGCCTCGTCCTGACTGAGCACGAGATTTGTCACGACGGGCCCATCCATCGCCCTTTGACCTGACCATCTCCTCCTTCACACTAGCTCCCGATCTGTAGCGTTGCCACTTGGGAGATAGGAGGGACTCGGTACATACTCGAGGTCCCGCATGTACTTTACCTACATGTACTGTACTTTACTCGGGAGGTAGAACAAAAGAGATGCTGCAATACTCGATAAGGAAACCACCCGGCCTCACCGCCTCCTTGACTACGGGTGGAGTCATGAGGAAATAGCGCGCACAGAGAATTCATCTCTTTCGCTCGACCCTTCTCCTCTTCCCCTTCCTCCTTTTCTTGTCCATCTCTCTCCAAAGCTCACCTACCACGTAAACCTTCGTGACAAAGCTGTCTCAAGCTCTCCCACCTTCCTTCGCCTTAATTGATAGCACCTCGACCACATTCCTTCCAATTGCCTCCGGAGAGCAAGTAGAAATGCCTGGCTCACCTGCTACGCCCGACAAGGCCAACGCCCATGCTTCTCAGCTCTCTTCCACAACCTCAGCCTCCAATGCCAATCATGCTTCCTTGCATGAGCCGTCTCCGGCGAGCACGTATGGAGACACTGCGGGCTCCGCAAGCGTACCGGCAACCCCTCATGAAGTCCACGCTCAAGGTGAGGTAGTCTTTTCCAGCTTCCAAGAGCAGCATTCCCCTTCTCTACCGTTGCATATCATGTACAGCTGTGTCTCTGTATTGGAATAATTCCGCTCGTACCAGAGCTGTTAGCTGGACCTCCATCTCAATGCAATGATACTGTCGACCGATGGTGGATCTCTGCTGGGATATCCCCGATCGTTGCATCCTCGTCAATCAATCCGCTCTGTTTGCTTCGACGTCCCCACTGATCAATTCCACAGATCCCACTCAGGCTCTGGCAGATTCGTTGAAAGCAGCCGTACTCGACGACTCCATCCAGTTCATTTCCATATCTCCAGCTGGTGCCCGTGAAACCCAGAGTTCATTAGTGTCTGACCGCCGAGACACCTCTATTCGTACCAATGCACTGGCACTTGCAAGCCCGTCGTCGTCTAATGACATGGCGAGGCATGGCGCCGGATACACTCCATCCAACAATTCCTCTCCTACAGCCCGCCGCCACCAAGAGATTATGGAGAGCCCATCTTGGCGCCGCGGAGAAGGCTTTGTACGCCAGTCTGCCCGCGTTGACGACCCTTTTGTTTCCAATCGGACTAGTCAAGGTTCCAGTCAAGGTGAGTAACTCACTGTTGCTGCAACCTTGTACCTGACATTGCAAGGGAATGGATCCCCTTTCCGTCCTCGTGAAGATAGAGCTGGAATCCAGCTGTCGGGTGATAATGCCCAAGCTATCTTGCCACCCAACGCTTGCGTTTTTGTAGCAAAGTAATGAACCCACTCCCAACGACCATGGAGCGACTGACAGCATATTAGTCTTGTATCCACAAAGACGGATGAGCAGCTTGAGTACTCGGTTACCAACGCCTTCCAAATCTTTGGTAATTGCTACGTTAAAATCCGCCGCGATAATAAAGGCATGCCTTTTGCGTTTTGCCAGTACGAGGTACTGAACCTCCACTCCCGCTATTTGGACGACACTAACAATTACAAGAATGTAGGTGATGCCCAGCGCGCCATTACTTGCGGTCGTGGTATGGAGGTGGATGGCCGTGCTTGCCGTACTGAAGTTGCCAAAGTAAATCGTAAGAAAATAGCACAGCTCCACGTGCTGTTTGTACTTTCGGCTAATGTTGCTCAGGTTCATTGTATTTGTCGAAGGTCACTGGCGATCCAATCTCCGAAGAAGAAGCTCGTCAGATCATGGGTCGCTACGGTGCCCTCGAACGGGTCTGGTTCTGTACACAGACCGACAAGGAGATGTTCCGTCTTCCGGAGGGGATTTGGATTATGTTCGCGTTTTTCCAGGATTGCCGCGATGCCCAAGCGGTAAGCATTCTGGTAGACTACCGTCGTGGTCGCTGACTAGCTGACAGGGATTCCGCGATCACCACCTGTACCGTTTGGAGCAACCCCGGATGCCAGATGAGATACGGGCTCGTATTTCAAACCGCGCCTTCGAGTCTCCAGTATCCTCCCAGCGTGGTAGTCCCGGCTATCCACGTCGACCTTTTGCCTCGCCGCAGGCTAGCAATAGACGTGCTCTTGATCTATGCTCTGTCTTCGTGGGCAATCTCCCACCTAATGTCAATGAGGAGGTGTTAAGAGGTACATTCGGAGCTTATGGCAATGTCCGAAACGTGGAAATCGTTCGGAAGCCATCTGTGAATGGTCAGATTTCCCTCCCTTTATCTTTTGTGCCGCGCTAAACCGAGCCCAGCGAATGGAGTGAATATCTTTGCCTTCGTCGAATACACCTCATATGATGAAGCGACATTCGCTATCTCCCAAGGTGTCACTCTACACGGGAGCCGCCTTCGCGTAGAGCACAAGGAATCCGTCGACAACTACAACCGTCGTGATCTCTCCTTCGTGTCTGGCGGTAGCCCTCGCAATCGATACCTTGCTGACAATCAAGAAGCACTTGCCATGCTCTTCCAGCGCGGTGTGTCCATTGGCATGGCCAATGCCGCTGCTCAGGTCCAGGCATTGCCTGCTTCAGGCTACGGTTCTGGGGCGTACTCTTACTATCCACACTACAACCAGTCTCAGTACGGACCGTATGTGTCGCCATCCGCTACGATAGATAGCGAGTCGCCAAGCAACCTGCAGGTGCATGGCAATCTATACGTGCCGCCGGTCATGGGACAGATGACACAGATGCAGTACCCTGCAGCACCACCTCAGTATGTCCAATATCCTCAGTATCCGCAACCATTGCCAGCTCGGAGTAACTATCAGTGGCCACCTCCAGCCGGTGCCAACAGCAACGAGACTACTTCTGCTACACCTGCAGCAAGTAATGAAGTCAAGAATTAGAGGCTGTGCCCTCCAAGATCAAGACCGATATAGTCGCTATCGCTGTCGCTGTCGCTATGGTTGTCCAGCTGTCGGCACCGGCAGCTCCTCAAGGGTATCCGGCGGCTCCATACTCCTCCTTTTCACCAAACTTATCTGTGGCATACTGTCGCTCTGGCACGAGCACTGTGTCTGGGCGCAATTTGCATCTTTGCTTTCGCCATTCAATCTACTGTCTGCAATCTCATACCTGATATCATCGTCGCCGACCTTGGTATTGGTATAGATGCATTCGGAGTTGATGTTTCATATTCTTGTAATCCTAAACCTGTATGATCTACTGTGTGCTTCAACCTACAAAAGCTAGAGATGATATGTGTAGATGTTGCAATTTACTTGCTTATTAGTTACTAGAGGCGAATCTACAAAAAAGAAATACAATTCAAACGTCTTTCTCTCAACACTGCTCCTGCAAGGTTATTATTGAAGAAAAGGCCGACTGGACTTTACCTTTGCGTACAGACCGTTGGGCCTGACGCAGATGGAGCAGTCAATGATGGCTCATGATATGTACTGTCTCATCTACATATGATACTATCCAACTTCAGATGCGGCCGGTCGTACGTTGGCATCAGATGAACACTCGACTGCGCCGCCTGGAGCGTGCCAAGACCCTCTTCCCAACCGAGCCAGATGCCCCACCAGATACATTGAGATATTCGTGGGTGAACTGCACCATCCAACCTGTCTTTCCGTACAATTTCGAAAAGGATTTGCAAAAATCTAGCAAAGAAGTCTCGTCATGGGTCAACCATCATTCCAGGCCTCTAATGCCATCATCTACCTCACATATGGGGCCTTTCTGTAGGCCCGTGGGATCCCGCATGCCTTGGCTTCTTCACTGAGTAGATCAATCTAGGATTTCCGGTCTTTACATTGCCTGGCGATGGCGACATCAAACCAAGTCAGAGTTCCTAGCAAGCAACCGAACACAGAAGGGTTAGCTAAGACTGTGCCCACAAATGAGAGATTGTCTCCAGAACCTAGTCACCGTGACTGGGGCATTCTCTCTATCTCCATCTCCACCTTATCCTTTCGTAGCATCGACTGACGGCGTCTGTAGCATTCCCACTTGCCTTGAACTTCATAGCTTCGGGTGAGTGCGTCAGCACACCTGCAATTGCTCCTTGAAGCGGCAGCAACGGCTCCGAAGGAATCTGGAGGAACGTCTTCATCAGCCGCGAGGAAGCTTATCTGATTGAGGGCATCATGAGACAACATCTCAGCGAAGAGGTTCGTACCTGCAGAAACAACGCCGACCGAGGTCAATTTCTTATCACACGCTGGAAACGGCATGTTGATATGGGTTGGCCAAAGTCAAGCGCGGCTTCACTACGGGCGCTGGTTACTGGCAGGCTTCGTCGATCCACCTTCATGCGCTTGGCCTGGAGAGATCCTAGAAGCCTGCTTGTACGAAGCTGAGATTGCACCGTAAATACTCGATCAAGATAATGCTTGCGTGAGGAACGTGCTGCCGCTTACCCCTTTTCTGTCTTGGCCCCCCCATCCCCCTTTGAGACGGAGACCGCTGACCATAGGCTGTTCTTCCAACCATCAGCTCTTGGTTCTGGCATTTTGTTCACTTATCCTGAGATATCTACTATCGCCGGTGTTCAAGGGCTTGTCGTTTATGCCCTTTCATCAGCATTACCGCTCCTGGTATTTGGCTTCCTAGGCCCAATCATCCGAAGAAAATGTCCAGAGGGTTTCGTCCTCACAGAGTGGACCCGGCAACGATATGGTCCCGTAACTGCGCTTTACTTAAGCCTTCTGACGTACGCTTTAATAAACATGTCGGCAAAACTAAGGTTTGCTAAACAGATATCTCAGGCTTATCACTATATTTCTTTATATGGTCGCAGAGCTCTCCGCTCTTCAGCAGATAGTCAACGCTTTGACAGGCCTTTATGGCCTTCCCGCGGTTGTCGTGGAATGCGCTGTCACCACAGCCTATACATGGGAGTTTCACTTTCTTGCTTGACCGACCTTTCTAACACCTAATAGCTCTTGGCGGTTTCCGAATCTCCTTCATCACCGACAACATTCAAGGGGCCATGGTCGCTGGATTAATTGTAATAGCAGTCATCGCTGTTGGCGCCGAGACCCATATTGACAGGAGTCTCATCGATTCGTCCGGCTTTCTCAATTCTAGTTTACTGGGCTGGCAACTCATTTACATCCTCCCTGTGGCTATTCTGACCAACGACTTCTTTATCTCTGGCTTTTGGATGCGTACATTTGCTTCAAAGACTGATAAAGACCTGGTCATCGGGACTACCATTGCCACCGTTGCCGTCACCTGTATTCTCACCCTGGTAGGCGCCACAGGCCTTCTCGCGGCATGGACGGGAGCCTGGCCTGGAGACCCTCCGCAGGATGGGAGTGTTGCTCTTTTCCTTCTGCTGGGACAGCTTCCAGCATGGGTGGTTGGCATTGTACTAGTCATGACCATTTCCCTCAGCACAGCGGCTCTGGATAGTCTGCAGTCAGCAATGGTATCTACCGGCAGCAATGATCTGTTTCGCAACAAACTAAATATATGGTTCATTCGGTTGGCGGTAGTTCTCGTCATAATCCCAGCGGTTGTCGTGGCACTCAAAAGTCCTGACATACTGCAAATCTACCTTATCTCCGACCTTGTCAGCGCAAGCTCAATTCCGGTACTCGTCATCGGTCTGAATGATCATTGTTATTGGTGGCGGGGGTTTGAGGTCGTTGCCGGTGGTCTGGGAGGGATGCTGACAGTGTTCATTTTCGGCACCATCTATTTTGGCAACGCTCAGGACGGGGCGAATCTGATGCTCCTGGAGAGTGGTCTTTACGCAGAAGATTGGAGTGCATTTGGTATAATTTGCTCTGAGAACCGACAAAAAGAACGGTACGCTGATCTCTCGCCAGGTGCTTTTCTAGCTGCACCAATTGGTGGTCTGCTTTGGGGCTTTGGTGCATTTGCTCTCCGCATTTTGTGCCTATGGGTTACCGCCAAGGTCAAAGGCCGCCGTTTTGACGCCTTCGACCGTCCCCGTCCTCTCGAAGCTGCAGACTACATTGGGCGCCAAGACTCTTTGGACGAGGATCAACAACATTTCGCCAATGGCAAAACCTCTTCCTTGAAAGGAAGATTTTTCTGAGACCGGAGGTGTCACCGAAAGGCTCCGCCAGCCTAGAAGAGAACCTCAATCGTCAGGTTTTAATGATGGCATATGAACCAGACTATCTATCCAAGTTAGAAATGTATTTAGCTGTTTGCCCAGCATATATCACTGTAGCTGGCGGAGTTGGCGAACCACAAGCTGAAGCATGTCGTTCTATCACGTGATGGCTCCGCTCGTTTACCTTGCCTTAGTGCTCGTGATTCCTATTCCTGCCAAGCGAGCATGGGTGCATAATTACTACTAGTACTATATGATGAGAATACACTGAAATTCACGGAGTATAGTAGGGTTCAGGGGCTTACACTGCATCAACTATGTAAGATCTTTGGGATTGCACAACAACGTTGAACACGCCACTTAACCTTCTCTTCGCTTCCTTTACTACATGTCCACCCTACCAATCGTCACCGTAGACCACCATTCAAATCTTCACGAATAGCATGCACAACTTATATTTGCCAAGTGCTTCGAGGAGAAATATTCACGAAGCTCGCGTGAGGGGGTTGATTTTCTGATCGCAATACCTACCGTACTGGGCATTCATAATGCGCCCATCAGCGCAAATGCTCGCATCGAGCTTTGCCAAGCGCAGTCTTGATGAGTTCAAGAGACTCTCCGCTATGGGTGCGTCTAAGCAACTTGCAATGTTTTTTACACTCCGCTGCGCTTCGAGCGATCAATCCTGAATCTGGGCGCTAACGGATGATGAAGCTTTTACGTTTGAGGCCATCAAAACCCCTACCAAGCCATTCAGCATCCTCGACTTCAGCGACCCGTCAACCATTCAATCGTGCAAGACAATGTCGGATGCCGATATGGGGGGTTATTCTACCGTCTTGCTTGAGCACATACCTCACAGCGGCTCTGAGCCCGCCCATGCTCGATTTCATGGTAACATATCGATTGATCTACCCAAGAACAGGCCCGAAATTCAGCGGACTGGCTATGCTGCCTGGCGAAATCACGATAGACCTGCAACTCTATTCGGCAAAAGCCTTTGGAATATGGACCCATACGCGTTTCTGGCGCTTAGGTTCAAGTCAGACGGAAGAAAATACTTTGTAAATGTGCAGACAGAATCAATCGTACATACGGATATACATCAGCATCGGCTATATGCACAAAATCCAGGGCAATGGGAGACTGTGTTTATCAAGTGGGGGGAATTCGTTAGAACAAATTACGGCCAGGTGGTGGAGCCCCAGACAGAAATGCTGACTCAAAAGGTTAGGACTGTGGGTATAGGCTTGACAGACAGAGTACCAGGACCATTCGACTTAGCAGTAAGCGCAGTGTGGGCTACCAACCGCCAGACGGAAGGCGTCGATGAAAAGAAAGTTGCTGAAGGCTCCAACTTGGAGATGTAAATCAATGTAAGAACCGAGGGATGGAAGACCTCTGGGATAGCAATTCGTTCTACGATGGGGACTCTCTTCACAATTGTTCGTTACAACCCAATATGGAAGGCTCATGACGTGCTTTAGATGCATGCTGTGGCCCTTGGAACGTAGCCTTAGCAGACGCCTTGAATAGATAATAATTAGCGGTGATAACGGGTAAACACGTATTCCGTATCAACAGCTCGTAGTCAGAAGTTTGGAATTCATGCAGATAAGTTAACGGCATATGAACACGGGAGATGTTCACATTGTGTGTGCTGGACCACATATGAATAATTATCAAGAGACATCTCCAACATATCTTGCCAAACTAAGTGAAAATCCCAATGCCGAAACACGACAATTACCCAAATAGTCAAAAATCCAGGCCGAGTGGCTTCCATTGAAGCTGCAAGGTATACCAAGATGCTATCGCTCTCATAACATAACCAATGTCTCGCTATCTCACGCCATCGAAGATAGGTCTCCTTGCCCTGATCTCCCTTTATGCAGAGTCCTTGGTCCCTTCAGCAGCAACTATTCCTATCCTCTCTTTTCTTGTAGCTCACCTCCTGCCTGTCCACTCTCGTGCATCTCAAAACCCTTCTTCAGAGAACAATCATGGCTTTACACTCCCCATCGCGGCTCTTCAGCAGGCTACGATAACGCAAACGTCAGTCATACCTGGTCGGACTCTTTGGGATCTTTTACTCAATAAGCTATGGGAAATCAACTCTTTCGATGCTCTACATCTTTTCTTCGACACGACATCTCTCCTGCTTGAGAAATCTCGAGACGAGCAGGATACCGAGGAGTCGAATGCCTCCAGGTCTAGGCGTACTCTCTTATCCCGATCCTCTCCGCTGGGAGCATTCGTCCGGAGATGCCAATTAGAGTTTACTAGGCTGCAATTTCATGACGGTATCACTCTATGGAAGAGCTTTATCACTTATCGGAGCCCTACGATAAAGGCATGGAGTAGGAGACATCCAGGAAAGAGTGCCAGCATCGATGCGAACCTAGACAAAAATTTAGACAGAGAACCCGTTGTGTCCGAAGAACTAATCAGCAGAGTGATATACGGCGACATCGCCAACTCCTCCCTGAACGATGCCAACATAAGTACTGAGGATGTAGAGAAGCTTTTAGAATACCAAGTCGAGCAGATGCAAAGTACGTTTCTATCCCTTTGACATACCAACGTTAGCAATGTTAAGGTGTGCTGGAGAGATGGGCAGCAGGCTCTCATCTGACGTAAAATCCCAACTTCGGAGCATGATCCATAACGGCGTCACCGTTCCAAGTCTCTCGCATTACGTGGAGTACTTGCATGACCCCCGATTCTAGCTTTGGAGACTTCTGATCAATATCATAGATTTCTGGATGCGTGGAAAGCTGGCGACTATCCTACATCATTTGATAACCTTCACCGCTACTTCGACTACACGATGCACCACAAAGACCGCACCTTCTACCAATACGCTTTGCTCAATCTCGCTGTTCTGCAAGCAGACTTCGGATCCTTCGCCGAAGCAGTAGTAGCCATGCAAGAAGCAATATCTACCGCTCGGGAGAACAACGACATGGGCTGTCTAAATTATAGTCTCAGCTGGTTATATCATTTCGGCAAAGAACACCCCGAGGAAATGGCAGACATCCAAAAAGAAGGTGTGTTGGGTACGGAGAGAGAAGCTTTGGCTTTCCTCAAAGCCAAAGCCAGAGAATCTAACATGTGGAGTTTGCTGAGCACGACGCTGTTGAGCGAGGCTAAGCTATCTTTAAGCAGTGTAAGTGGTCTCACTTGAGGTCCTGTGTGTCGGAACTTGGGATTAGACTGAATTCGCAACGAACTCAGGGTGAAAGTGTGGCGCTAGCATTCGAAAACGTTACTAAAGCATCCCATCTAAACCTCATCAAAGACGTTGTAAATGCGATTGGGAGCCAGATGGCAATGCAATCATCGCTTTTCGGCAGACTTGGTAATATCAAGGCTCATACCAGTAGCGGAAAGACATTGGCATGCTGAGAGTAGATAGGTGTAAGCTGCCAGGCTTCTCTAAACCAGGATATCTACGCAAATTGCTACGCTGGCCCATCCCCACTCGAGGATGTCATTCGCTGCACGTGTAAGAGCGCCAAATTGGTTTGTAGATCCGTGTGCTTTCCTACAACAGTGATTGAATTGCTAACAAATGTGTAGCTTGCCCTGAAGGGTCGGTATGAAGATGCTTTGGCTCGCATGGAGGGGGTTGACCACGAGGCTTTGCGAACGCTTAAGCAATACCACTACTGGACAGCCTGCATGGGGATGTTGAAGCTGCAGAGCCACCTTCACAAGTCAGACTGATCAAAGTCTACAGATGGAGCCCTGCTGACATTCAAACAGGGACCATCTGGTAGCGGCAGACCATGTTCTGTCTCAGCTTCGAGCAAGTCAGAAGCTTGAGGCGGATTTGTTGTTCAATATTGCGGTTCTGGAGATTGATCTTCATATTCGAAGCCGCAACTACTCGACTGCCATGGACATCCTCGAGGAATTGGCCACGAAGTTGAATAACTCGGAAGCCGACGTTTTCCATCGTACCAAGCTCATGATTTTGAAGGCTAGAATCTATGACAAGGCAGGTATTCCCCAGAAGGGGTTTTCGGTGGCTCTAAGGGCAGCCAGTCTAGCCCATAACGCCAAGATACTACCAGCACTCTGGGAAGCTGTTGGTGCCGTTAGCCGAATCTTAATCAATGTGAGGGAGTTTGAGGCAGCTGCGCGACTGATGGAGAACATAATGCCGCAGGTACTCGAATGCGAGGATTGTGAGCTTGCAGCGCAGTCGTTCTCGCATCTCGCGGATGCTCATATGGGGATGGCGGGGGATGCTCCAGTGGAGTCGTTGCAACGTAAAGAGCGCTTGACGAAGGCTTTGGGATATATTGACCGATCCTTCGATGAGTTCTCAAGTATAGAAGATGTCAGAGGGCAATGTGAGATGATGGCTAAAAAGGCTACGATTATGCACCTGAATGGCGACCCGGTCTTAGCTAATGATTGTGCCGCAAAGTATTTAGATATCAAGAGAGCAGCGAAGGACTTGACTTAATTGCTAGCTTCAACGCAATCCGCTCACACCTGGACCGAAGTGGCCGAAAACGTCAAGACACTGGTGCAATCAACAGTGTAGACTGACTGGATGTTCAAGGCCTGTATCTATCTGGCGAATCTACAGTCAGGATTCCTTACCCACCTGGGTCTTACTCCTCTTCAGTCATCTTTATTCTGTTGGCTTTTTGTAGTTCACCTTATCGTTCCAACTAGAACTCCAGATTAGCCTCGTCTCGAAGATCAATCGCCGTCAAGCTCGAGACAAAATCCTTTTTTATCGGTGCGCTTTCCTCCTGACGTGTGCAAAATTTCCCATCTCACTTTAAACACATGCGTCAAATTTTGAACGATTGGCCACGTCTCATGGGCTTCCAACCAAGAAGCGCTAAAAGGCTCGTTGCACATCTCATCCCGCTCCTTACTTCGAGCTCACTCGTGCTTTCAATGTGTCCTTTGGCCAAGCCCAGCAGTTTACAAGGGCCAGGGAATAAGAATGGAAAGTACTTACAACAATGTCTATGCACCAATTTGGTTAGTAAGAACCCCATAAGATCATTAACTCAATGCTCACCTTGTCACCATCACCAAAAGGGAAAGCTTTTGTTCTGATGTTCTGGTAGGGATATTGAACTCGCTCCTCCAAAGGCGGTCTATGCTTTTCGTGCTCCCAGTGCTCGTCCCATAGGTTCTTGGCGTTCAGCGCGGCGAGGATCAAGCAGGGGACCGTAACGCTTCACTGTGTAAGCTCTCCGAGGCTCTACGAAGTGCTGCGCCAAAAGCTTACTAGATCATCAGTTTTCGCCAGAGATCTTGCGGAACAGTAAGCATCTGCGCCGTTCAAAACCAACACTGCGGCAGAATCGTAGCTCACCACTTGACTCGGCAGCGTGCTGCTTCACTGCGAGTCTTTCCCTATTGAAGGCATTGTCCGCCGCACCTGTGAGTGGGGGCTGTCCGCCGGAACTTGCGAGACGTCGTTGAAGGGTATGACGGAGGATTGGTGAGCCAGCACATCGGCTGAAAGGTGCTTTTGCGCGCAGGGCCAGATGTTGAGCAAGCATTATTGTCGTTTCTGAATAGGAGAGCTGTCGATTTGCTCTCTGCAAGTCTGAAGGTGGAAGTCCGGGCAGTCGGTACTAGGACTCATTCGGTAACTGGGAGCTAGCAAGTCTGACTAAGCGGAGATGTCATCTGTGATTGGCTTCATGACAATTGCTCTACTGGAACTCGATGAACAACAAGGTGAAGACCGGGGTTCGCGTTTTGCGAACTTTTAGGCTTCAGTAACCGACGATTTGTCCTGTGCTGGTCTCATAAAACCATGAAGCGACGGAAAATTCCACCTTCAATATGGGACTCCGGCTGACTACTTGGAATGGTAAGCTCTTCCATCGCTGATTACAATAATTGTTAAATGTCTAAGTAATCTGCTTCCAGTTAATGGTATAAGGTGAGAAACCTTTTAGTCGGTAGCTCGTTTGGGAACTCTGGCTCATCATACCAGGAATCCTTTTGGACATCCGCCATGGCGAGACCAAAGAACGTTTGCCGCCATGTTCGAAATATTAGAGGCCGATATTATAGTCTTTCAGGAGACCAAGATCCAGCGGAAAGACCTCAGCGATGACATGGTGTTAATTCCTGGCTGGGACTGCTACTGGAGTCTACCCAGACATAAGAAAGGTATGTATAGAGAGCTCTTGACCTAGGCTGAATGAATTGGCTGATCCTTTGCGAAGGATACTCAGGTGTTGTAGTCTACACAAGGCAATCAAAATGTGCGCCCATACGCGCAGAGGAGGGTATCACCGGTACTCTTTGTCTTCCCGGGTCATCAATGAGCTTCCGAGACCTACCAGAAGAGCAACAAATTGGAGGCTATCCAACCGGTATTCAACTTGCCAGATCTGTCATTGACCCTGTAACCATAGACTCAGAAGGCCGTTGTGTGATTCTGGAGTTCCCTGCCTTCGTTCTCTTGGGTGTCTACAGTCCAGCGACTCGTGACGAGTCGAGAGACGATTTTCGCATAGGCTTCCTCAACCTCTTAGATGCCCGGATTCGGAATCTTGAATCAATGGGTAAGCGAGTCTTCTTGACAGGCGACCTCAACATTTCACCATCATTACTCGACACGGCCAATCCAGAGGCTTCTATGCGTAAGAATGGTGTAAATGCCGAGGAATGGATATCCACACCAAGTCGACGCCTTTTCAATCATCTCCTTATGAATGGAGAGGTAGTAGGGGAGAAAGATGAGGGTAGGGAACGTCCTGTCTTGTGGGATATATGTCGAGGCTTCCACCCGTCGCGAGCAGGGATGTTTACTTGTTGGGAGCAGAAGGTCAATGCGCGACCAGGTAATCACGGGTCGAGGATCGATTATGTGCTTTGTAGCTCAGCGATGAAAGACTGGTTCTGCGAGTCCAACATACAAGAAGGACTTATGGTAACAACCATTTACTCCTCTCCTGTAACCCCGGCTAAGAACAGGTGCAGGGATCGGATCATTGTCCTGTATACGCCGTTTTTAAGGAGGAGGTTACGCTCAATCAGCGCAAACGACATTTGCTGGATCTTATGAATCCTTCTGCTATGTTCATCAAAGGACAGCGCCAAAGAGACTACTCAGCCAAAGACATTCTACCTCTATCGGGCAGATTGATCCCAGAGTTTGACGGTCGCAGAAGCATACGTGAAATGTTCACGCGTAAACCCTTAACTCAAGCGTCCACTTCAATGATGTCTCTCAAGCCAATCACCAAGGAAGCTACTACTCCCATTGATACGGCGCCTGCGGAGGTTGGAGAGATCGTGTCCGAAAGTAAGGCTACATCAAACGTTGATCATGCAAGCCCATCCTCGAGTGCGACAAAACCCATTGATGCCACGAGCAAGAAGCGATCTGCCTCAAACTCGTCCACTAGCAGGGCGTTGAAACGCTCAAAATCAGGTCCCACAGCTACGACAGCTACCATATCTGGAAAGGGTCAACAAAGCTTGAAAGGCTTCTTTAAGCCAAAGACAACAACTGGCGACGGTTACGCTCCTACGGACCTTGAAGATGATAGGATTGATACATCAGCCCATAGTAAAGGTCCTTTGTCAATTCCATCTCTAACATCGGCTGCTGGGCTAATTGAAAAGCCCCAGAGCGGGTTGGATACCAACCCAAGCCATTTCGATATACCTACACAGACCACGGCGCATCTATGCGCGTCCACTATACATACGCCAGGTACCTCTCCAACTTCCAAGCTAAAATATTCAACCCCTAGCCTAACTCCCACCAACGCGCAACAACGAGTACATGACCCAGTGGCATCCGCAGAATCATGGTCCAAGCTGTTCACCAAGCCCATCGCACCCAGATGCGAAGGTCATGACGAGCCATGCATCTCACTGCTCACCAAGAAGAGCGGTATGAACTGCGGACGCTCTTTCTGGATGTGTTCACGTCCTTTGGGGCCATCCGGGGCGAAAGAGAAGAACACACAGTGGAGGTGCCAAACGTTCATATGGTGTAGCGACTGGAATCCGTCGAGTGCATAAAGTATGGGGTGTTTTGCGATATTGCGGAAGGTTCAGTATACTGTTGGCGGACGATCTGTTGATTGAGCTTGTTATGCCATGCGCTCAAGGTAGAACATCTATATAGCTTCCGTCCATCGAAATCCGCTGCGCTGTGGTCGGATCGAGCGCCGCGAGGAAGGGGCCAAGCAAGGGAGTCATGGATTTCCCGGATATGGAGCTAGAGCAACTACATGCAACATAAATAGATTTCGAAGCAACATCCTTCCCGAGTCGTACCTCCTGACTTAATTCTATCCGGAGCCAGTGTCTTTTTCTCTGCTGTGCCGCCCATAGTTGCCTTATTGCAGAGTCTCGCTTAGCAGGCGCGCTCCTACCTAGTACCCACTAGTGGTAACTTTCTGTAACGATACCAGTCAACGACACTTTGACACTGAACTCCCCACTCCCAGCCTCCTTACTTACCAGCCTCTCCACTTCCCAGCCTCCCCAATTTTCGATGTCTTTGTTCACGAAGTGGGGTCCTTCCTGCTAGTGCGCTCTTCGAGTTCTTTGTTCGCTCTCGCGCTAGCTCGCTTCCGGCGAAGTATGTTTGGGGATGGCATTCCAGAGGGAAAAAGGGGGCAGCTGAGCGGCGAATATTAGAATTTTATTTAGCGGGCCTAAGAAGATATTTTGCGAGTTGATCATCATATACTCTAGCTTGTAGTACCTAGACTAAGAAGGCATGCCTGACCAGGTAAGGAGCACAATGATATATTTTATGAGGCTCGAAATCTTCGTTTTCTTCTAGAGACATGTGGTACCAATTGTGGGCGTTATCTGACGACCACATGCACAGCGGTGAGTTTGAAAGAACGACATCTATGCTAGTACTGGTAGGCGCCACCTGCGCTTGGTTGGAGGGCATCTTAATGCCAAGCATTGATGAGGAAGGTGCTACCCTAGTAACCGGTGTCAAGCTGGCGAACCTCGGTCCAGTGAAGACAGCTAAGACTTTCGTCAATCTCTGTGCCATCAGAACCGATATTCGAAGTTATACCTCGTTTCCACGATGACTATAGCTATTCGTACCAAATCAGTGGACCCAAGATGGAGCCGTGCGAAACATAGTAAACAGTGGCAAAGGTTCTGCTCCTCAAGAACTTTGAGGAGGCTCTTAAGACACAAGGAATGGACTAAGCGCCCGCTCTCAGGTAGAGTTTGGAAGTGCCTCTCATGACGTCCTACTTACGATCTTAGGTCACGGCAATGATCACACGGAAAAGGAGGAATTTTATGACAGGGAGTCTGCCTGTAACACCGGAGACAGCCTCACTCTTATTATCAGGGCGTACCTCAAAGGTCTTGGCTCTGGCGAAAACCACGAGAACGACGATGACCGGATTGCCTGCGCTCAAAGCACTACAGTTGCTTTCGATAACGGCGAAGAAGCCCGAAGAGGAGCCTACTGGGTAGATATGATGGGTGACATTATTAAAGCGCGTGTTCGTTTGCGAAAGGCGCTGAAGCTACAGAAAAAGAGAGAAGAACGTTTCGAGTCTGCTAGGAAGGTCCTCAAAGATGACATGATCGATGAGGCGACGGAAGAAGAATCAACAGGTGGCTTTAAGCGGACACCTTGGCAGCAGCTTCTCCATAAAGGCGCACCTGGCAGCCAGCTCACGAACGAATTCAGGAATCATGAGAATGCGCAACTTGTATCTTTACCACTTCTAAAGATTGTTTCAAAGATGAACGATGACTGGAAGGCTGTCTATAGAGATATTGTTGACGCTGTAAGCCTTCTCCAATATCTCCGCTGAAGTAGGCTTGGCTGACTCATCTCTCAATACCAGGAACAACCCGTAAGGCCTGCTCGGCGAAAAGCATGGCAGTGTTGCTGATCTGATAGCAGGACATCGAAGTGGCGGCGAGGCCGGCTTGTCCTTATCCACATATTCGACGTATATGTCACAATGTAAGAACCATGACTACAGCATCAGTAAATATCTAATTGAGTCTTCAGTCTCACCGGGCGCTTGATGTCTACCCGATGGTATGAATCTTCTACAACCCCTACACAGAGATCAAATACGAGAACTGATTTTCCAAAGGGGGAGGCATCTAATCCTGATAGACTTGGCCCATTGCAAGATCTGGAAACTCTGAATGACGATTATTGTAAGTAGTGACCGCAGCCTAGAGTTTAACAAGAGACCATGCTCACCACAATAGCCCTCTTTAACATTGAGGGAGAAGAGGATCCACCTGGGCAGATGTACACAGTTGCTCTTGCAGTCCACGACCGTTTGAAGGGATAGGAGATTAGATTTGGGTAGATGTAGAACAATGCATTGGCATAATTGCGTCAAGAATAATTCATCTGCATAACTGTAAGCGTGAAAGGGCCGTTATTTAGTCATGTGACTTTCACAAGGAATGACACTCTGTTTTCTTTGTCCTTTCGGCTGAGCGTCGGCAGCCTTTGACGAGTACTGTAAGGTATTCTCGCTAGCTTAGCTCCACTAGCACAAAAGCCCATCAACACGAAAACTTCCCACTTCGCACACAAGATTTCCTCCAACAAATTTTTCAGCTCTCTGTGAGACTTCTTCCTGTTCTTTGCCAACCATACAACAAGACCTGTATAGCGTCTGCGACCTTTCTTTCACTGTATACACATTAGCAAATTTTGACACTCACAACCCACGCTCGAAGCTTTATTCACCAACAGAATGGCGAACGTCGGCGCCGTTCACAACATGAACAGTCAAATGACTCCAGAACAAACCTTCCTGAACGGCAAGGCTCCGATCAAGCACAAAGCTGCAATAAAGCGCAAAGCTATCGCAGCTGGAATGGATATTTCTGTAAAAAAGGCCAAAAAGTACGGAGCTGGAGCTAAAGCTCTGGTAAAGTCCTTAAAGACAGCTAGGCCTCTCAATTCCTGGATCGCCTATCGTAGTGAGTGTCAGCCAGAGGTTCCAATCTCACAATAGTACTGACCATGCCATAGGCTTCTATCATAATATGTTCACAAACATTCAGCAGAAAGATATCTCGACTATCTTGCGTCACCTTTGGCAGGTGGACCCCTTCAAAGCCAAATGGGCCATCCTTGCCAAGGCATTCTCCGTGATCCGTGACGACAAGGGTAAAAAGGATGCTTCTCTAGATGCCTTTTTGAATATCAGCGCCCCGTTTGTGGATATTGTCCAACCCGGCACTTATCTTGCTGTCATGGGATATCAGCTCACCATCGTCAACAATCAAGCAACGCTGAGCCAGCAACCCAACTATAACATCAACACTGTTGACCGTCGCCTACTCACCACAACTCGCTCAGTCAGCGACGTTGTCGACAACTGCTATAGTCACGGCTATTTCACTGAGATCCGCACCGATGCCGGTCCTTCCAGTTCTCAAGGAGCAATGATCATGGCCACAAACACACAGTCATTTCCAGTGCACGTAGATTTAACACCAGAAGAGCTCTCTCTGTCGGCAGACAATGAAGCTAATGGCCAGAACGGAAACGTCAGTACCCAGAGCGAAAACACCGGAGAGATCATTGGCGGTGATGGACAAGGATCGGCTCAGTCTGTCATACAGAATTCTGTGTTTGGTACTAATCTTGCAGCGACCGGATTTGAAAGCTCTGGGAGCGATATGGCTCAGTCACTGGCCGAGCCTGATAACGGGACTGATCCCAATCTCGATGTATTTCCAGATCTTACAATGGCTATGATCGATGAGAGCTTTGGCGACTTCCCTTACAATCAGGCTTTCAATCCCAATGCTACCGATTCTTATGTTTTTGATCCGTTCAACGCTTACGAATTCAACGCAGTCGACATGAACGACTTGGACGAATTTAACATGGATGACTGGGTCCAAGAAGAGGTCGTCATTCCAGACAACCTCCTTGATGACTCACTATTCCCTGGAGCTCCATTCAACTGATTGGCTGTCCTAGCAGCGCAATGGAGGAATTGCACCGTAAGTCCGCCTGATTAAAAACTGCTGTACAACCCCACTGACGAAGAACAGATGTCTGAGCAGAAGAGGTCTAGGAAGTAGGAGCAGAACAAATTGAGACTTACGGAACGGAAGCATAAGAAGATTGTGTTTTAGACAAATCTCACCGTTCGCTTTGTGGTAGCGAGTGACCTGGAAGAGATGGGGGACATTTGACCTCGCTGGAAGCACGATATACTCGTGTAGATAAGTAGACAGAATCGTACGTAGAAAGAAATATCAAACGGTGTCTTTAGACACCAACAACTGTGCAGTGTGAGGAACAACAAGAGATGAGGTTGAGGTTGAGTTTGCACCAACAAGTTGGCGGCGAAAGATGGGACGACTACTGCAGGATGCCTGCTAGTGGCAGCAATTGCCACACTCTGTTCACACCTCCACCCATCGAGTCTACAAATACAATTATGCTCGCAAGCACCGTCAATTTCCCGGTAGTCTTTGCACTTGGATTTCCTCCTTTTGATACATTCCTGTTCACACAATGCTATTATACAGTGTCTACGGGGTTGACCCTCTCTCTTCCTCCAGATCCCCATCGCAACTGCATCATTCCTCTTGATACGAAATCTTTCGCATCTCCCCGAGTCTCTCGCGCGCCCGTGCCAGATTGTTCTCAAGCTGCAGTATCTCTACCTACGTGCGAAATTAGCATGATCATAAAAAAGGCAGCAGCAGCCTAATGTTATGGGCGTGCTCCACGCTGGACGCAAGACAAACCTTCTGCTCCATCTCTCGAACCTTGAATTCATGCCCACTAAGCTTCCCGTAATCCACCTCATCCCCTTCGTCATGGTTTCGTTGTGCAATAATATTCTGCACTTGACGAACAAGGCTTCGGCAGGCATTGGTCACAGCTTTGCTTGCCTCCTCAAGTCGGTCTTGCGTTCGGCTTCCGAAGTTGGCCTTGACTCTGCTTGCGGCGACCAGCTGTGCAGTTGACGAACTGACATCGTTGCTTGCCACGATCAACTGCTCTGGACTGTTGCGCCCGCTGATGACTCCGTCTGCAGTCTCAATCAAGGTGTTGGTCGAGGAAGCGACAGCCTTCGCCGCGCTGATCAGCCCTTCGGTCCATCGATTGTTCTTTTTGTAGAACGCTGTACGCGATGACGAGCCACGTCCATCCTTTACAATCTCTTGTTGCGAAGCTGTGGCAGCTTTGATCAGTTGAGCAATCGCGTTCGTCACTGCGATAGCGGCTGCGAGGATGCTATCATGTATCTTGAGTTCGTAGGTACTGTAGCCTTCCCTAGGTTTGTTCATCAACCTATTCAAGCGTTCTGCTGCAGCGTCGATGGCTTTCGCAGCGTTCGTTAGCTCACGATCAACAAGATCTCCAAGGTCACCTGCTGTGTTTGTGATTTTTCCAGACCGAGGAGCAAAGGTGTCTGCAAGCCTGGACAGTTTCTGCAGATTGGTTAGGACTTCATGGTTGTTGTTAATTACAACATCTGTCTTCTTTGTATCCTCAAGACCCTCAAGACGGAACGACTGCAGGGAGCGAAAGAAGCCGACAGTGGATTGAGCAGATTGCCGCCCAGCGTTTATCAGCTGATCCGCCTTCTTTTCTTCTGTTGCAAACCGCGTAAGGCCTTTGGTATTGCTCAAAACGTCTGCAATGGATCCGGCGAAGACATTGACAGTCCGGATAATGTCTGCATGCGGGCTGTTGGGCCCATCTGCAATATAGTTATTGAATGCTGTGGAGAATTCCGTCGAACTTGATGAAGCCTTCTCAATCTGCGACAGCACGTAGGGCGCGGATGCATTCTGGTTGCCGGCTTGCATTGAGGAATCAAGTTCATAGAGGGCGTCATCCACACGTTGAACACCGCTCTGCAAGACTGAGTCGATGATGTCGTTGATTTTCTGGATACTGCTAAGGAGGACTTGGTCGATCTGATCGTCCAGTGCTTTATCTGTATCACCACCGTTCTAAGACTGTCAGACTATCTAACATCAACCACAGAGACATGGCCTACCATTCGCAACTCGTTGAGCTCCAATAAGGTCTGATCCATTCCGGACTTGTATATCTCCAGTTCCTCCTCCTTTTCACGCAAGGTACGCTCAAGATCGTTATCTCGTTCGCCGTATTTAGAATGGATGTCGTCAAGAGTTCTTGTCTTGTTCTGCTAGACCGTTAGTATGCTCTTCCAACCAACTGACCGGTCTTACACACCCTTAGGGCCTCCTCGAGATCAGCCATCTCTCGATTGTACTTGGACAGCATGGACGAGAGCTCTGTTCCTTTCGCTCGCTCAGCACTATCTGCTTTCTCCAAGGCAAAGCGGAGCTCGCGCTTCAGCTTCTCAACCTCTTCACGATTTCCACCGGTTACCCGGTCTTTCTCGTGCAAGGCTCTATCCCTCTCTCTTATCATATCGGCCAATTCCAAATTCTTGGTTTTGATTTCACGCTCTAATTTCTCTCGTTTATCAATGGCCTCTTGAGCGGATGCAGCCTTCAATTGAACGCTTTTGTATTTTTGTAAAAGCTCAAGATGCTCATGACGTAGCTGTGAGTAGAGTTTTGCCAGCGCTTCATATTTCGTCCGCCAAGTATTGACTTGCTCCTGAAGTGCGCGTATCTGGTCGTCCTTTGACGAGGTTTGTTGACTGAAATTCTGATTGAGTTGGTTGAGCTGGGTTTCGAGATCTTTCATGCGCCTATCATATTGTTCTAGCATCAATTGATCTTGCTCATATTGTGCCCGAGCGTTGAGGTTTTCGCGTTCCAATTCGGCCATCCGACCCTGTGTTTGAGCTTGGTATTGATCTCGCATAAGCTGCTCCTGAGCGAGACGCTGCTGCTCTGCTTGCAATCGCCGCTGTTCCTCAAATTCGCGCTCAGCTTGCTGTTGCGCTTGCTGCTGCTGAAATTGTTGCTGATTCCATTGATCCTGTAGTCTCCGTTGCTGAGCATCATACTCTTCTTGTTGCCTCCGCTGCTCGTTTTTCCAGAATTCGTTGATTGGTTCGGGGTCTGGCGCAGCTGCAGGAGGTGGTGGTGTGGGTGCTGGTTCTTCTCTAGTCTCTATCTCCTTGGTCGGCCGGCGGGGCAGAGCCGGCTTCTCTTCATCCTCAGCAAGCAGGTTCGGGGGTTCTTGAGGCAACTTAGGTACTGTGATAAGACTGGTCAGATAGCGGAGATTTGAACATTCGTAGTAGAACTTGAGAAGACGGTAGTGTTGCGTATCGTATCTGCCTCGTAATGGTTCCAAAGCTTCATCATCACCGGTTGCTTGCACAATCAGCTTATCAAACATTATGAATCGCTGATACAGGTGGCGTACTTGTGTGCATTGCCCGCAGCATGCTAGTAATAAATTTGTAAATACCGTAGCTTTCCTGAACGAGTGGGACAAGGGCTGATATCCGACATTCGTTGTTTGCTCCACTTCGAAAATGCGAGAAGATGAGCTTCTGAAAAGAATCAATCTGGTCTTGCAGGGTCATGAGATCGGATATTGTTTCGTAGCTATACTCTGGATCAGCTGGCTGGGCCATGCATTGGAATGGATGCTCCCTACCCTTCATTCGGATCGTTGATCGACTTTAGGCTGATGTACTCCTCATACTCGAAAAGACCTAATCACATTCAGCAAAGGTTTGAAATTAGTTTCGATACGAGCCTTGCCGTTGAATTCCGGGTGCTGCCTGTGAAAGGCCAATTTCGCAAGGAGGAAATACACATATTCGCGAAGCAGTGGTCCATAGCCTGTCTCAACCGTCAGTACTCTTGCCACTTTCACCTCTATCCCCTAGCACCTCAAGAGACAGTAGCTGATAGGTATTGTCTATACCTCGCAAGCCCTCGCCTGACACACCCCTCGTCAAGCTGTCCAGCCAATTGGTGTTGGTCTGAGCCTCTTTGACAGCGATAGGATGTCCCTCTTGTAATACTTTGTGTACCGTTATTAAGGCTTTGAAGGATTGGACCTCGTCGGCCAGGATGGGCTGCCTACAATGTAAGGAGCAACCATCAGTATTCGACGGACAAGGACGCCTCGACGCTAGCTTTCAGAGCTCTCTCCTATTTTACGCACACTTTCATACCAGCCCAGAAGGACTGTGAAGATTTGTGGTCCCATGTGTACACAATGCAAGCACGGACATGCTTCCCTAGGAAAAGGTGAATTTGTGTAAACTTGTGCTCAAACTTTGATTTTCAGATAGCACCAACGTTTTGGAGCTGACTCCTCTGTATAGAAGATAGGTCAGTGGAGGCAGGTCACCCCAACATGGGGACTCACCAATGCTCGTAGCTTTGCGTATGTTTACAGCTAGATCCGTCTCAGATCTGAGATGTACAGCGCCCATATTAGCCCGCTGCTACTCCATTTTCCGGGCAAATAAGCCATGGTATATTGGCGCATCGACTCACTTGCCCATATCAACATTACGGGTGGCATTACCGCCATAGCCGTAAGACATGACGGCTTAATCTCAAGGACAGAAACGAGAATTTCGGCAGGGCAGTGAGTCAAAGTGGAGGAAAGTTGGGGACTAGGTTCCTGGGAACATCGAATACGCGAAAGCGAAAGCTGCAACATCAGGCATCCATATAGTACTCAATGACAATTAATTTTATTTAGGACCTGGAATCCTGTCGTCGTCAGCCCTACGGCTTGGCAGCTTCACATGCAAGTGAGAGAAGGTGAAAACCGTCAGGTTAGCGCAGGGAGCTCTCATACATTGCAAAGCCCGCAGCGGAGCTTGTAGGATGGCTCAATTGAGGCGAGATAACTTTCACTGTCCATGCGCAATACCATGAAATGACATTTCAGAATTTGCCGAAAGTTCGGATTTCATTAACCATTCGGTAAACTCATTGACAACCATGCTTGATCGCCAAAGGCTCGGACTAAGTTATTGGAGCAGAAGCAAGTAGTAGTGGCCGTCTGCACGCCCCCTCAAACATTTAGATAGTCGTCTCGTAAGGTATAGGCGTAACTGTCTCCGGGACATTCTCCTTCGCATCAACAGTCCGCGCTTCCCTTGGCCCTAGTGGCTGTCTCTTCAAGAACAAATGTGTTCCTTCAGCTTTAGCCTTCTGCTTCTTGCCTGCATTATCCTTGACACGATTGATGAATTCCTCCCGCGACCTTGATAAAGACACGTGCTCGATGCGGACATTGACTCGCTTTTCGATGTAGCGATTACCCACGCGTTTGTAAATGATAACGCCGACAGCGCTCTTGGTTACGTTGTATATGACGCCAGTCTTGCCATGGTAGACTTTGTGCGGCATGCTGCAAAAGCTTTAGACTGTGACCGGATACGATTTGGGAGGAAGATGAAGTCGATGTCATTTTGAGGTACACTCACCCTTTCTGGACGGCTCCATTTGCTTTGACGTCCACGATATCTCCAACCCTTCACCCCAATTAGCAAGATCCTTGTTGTCCACCACCAGGTTACTTACTTGTATTGTCTCAAGTACGTTGAAAGCTTGATGTAACCCTTCTTCTTGAATTGCCTTGAGAAGGCATAGCGCGTCCCGGCTCTCAGCCCAGCCGAATGACCCATTTCGAAGGTTGAAATAGATTGCTCAAAGAGTCTGTAATTTTGTTGAGTTTCACAACATCTTGTTAGCTGTTAGGTTTGGTGGCCAGCCTCGCTTACAATTGCGGGCTAGCGGAGCAAGGTCCCTTAGCGCGCACCAACAAGCGAGCTGCAAGAAAAGATACTAAGTAGCTCGTTCACAGTTTCTCAAGCACTTTCTGAGCTACGAAAAATCCAAAAGACAGGAACAGAACGCCATCATGGCCCCACGTTCTTACTCAAAGACTTACAAAGTTCCTCGTCGACCTTTCGAGTCTGCTCGCCTGTGAGCTTGCCCGCTGGCCACTGGATACGAGCTTGTCTCTATCCATGTCATGACTTGCTGCTGACCAAAACCAGGGACAGCGAACTCAAGGTCGTAGGAGAATATGGACTCCGCAACAAGCGCGAAGTTTGGAGGGTTATGTTGACCTTGTCGAAGATCCGTCGTGCTGCTCGGTACATTGAATTTCCTCGACTTCAACAATATTCATACTGATTACTTGCAATTAAGTCAACTCTTAACGTTAGACGAGAAGGACCCCAAGCGCCTGTTCGAAGGCAATGCGCTCATTCGCCGCCTCGTACGTGTTGGTGTGCTTGATGAAGCTCGCATGAAGCTCGACTACGTGCTGGCTCTCAAAGTGGAAGACTTCTTAGAACGTCGTCTCCAGACTTGTGTTTACAAGCTTGGCCTTGCAAAGAGTATCCACCATGCCCGTGTTCTAATTCGACAGCGCCATATCCGGTAAGAAGAAACATCCTCAGCTCAAAGGAACGTCAAGTTGACCCATTGGACTTCAGTGTTGGAAAGCAGATCGTGAACGTCCCTTCCTTTGTCGTCCGTCTCGATTCGCAGAAGCACATTGATTTCGCTCTTACATCACCTTTTGGCGGAGGGCGTCCGGGTCGTGTTAGGCGCAAGAAGGCTCGGGCTGCAGAGAAGAAGGAAGAGGGTGGAGATGGTGGCGATGAGGAAGAGGAGTAGTCTCTGGTGAGCATGTGGCAGGACACTCACTACTTCTAGCAACATCGGAGCGAGTGGACGATGTACTTTAACATAACTTGCTGATCCTCACCAAAGGCGAATCCAGAACCATTTTGCAGGTTGTTTCCACAACCTGGCTCTGATATGTAATTGTGTCATGCGTGTGGGCCATTGTATTCATACTCGCGATTGATCACGCCTTGATCCCTAACGCCAACGCCATGCTATGCTCAAGGGAGGTACTTAGTGCACCAATTCGTCTTGACCAAGGAAATGGGCCATGGGGTCCGCTGCAGCTGTCCTTGAGCGCCTGTAGGCCTCAAGCTCCTCTTCGTTGATCCCACCCTTCATTTCTGCCAACGTTCGCTTCTTTGATACGCTTTTTAGCGTATTTTCGGAATGCCTCGGGTCTCCCGGCTCTGTATCTCCTTCCCTGTTTGCAGTCTCCTTATTGGTTCCATTGAACCACTGAATTTCCTTGCTCGTCACTTGCCTTTCAAGTTCTCCCCCCGTCCTCATATTCTCTGCCTCCTCAAAAGCCAGTTTGCCCTCTTCTCCAGTGCAGTAACTGTTCTTGGTTGTCGAATGACAGCAAGCATACCCCCATTGAAAATTGGCCCACCAGCTTCCCCATACTGATTGATGGTTGTTGATTAGTAGATCCTCTGGATACTTCGACTTAGCGTCTGCCTTAGCAGCTCCTTTGATGGCGCCTGAAGCGTCGTACTCGACGTATCGCTTGCTTTCGACCACACTCGACTCACCCTGAGTCATCTGGAGATGTTGTTCGCCTCCATATTTCTCGAGTAATTTTTTTCGATGGGATTTTTGTTTGGCTTCGTTCTCTTCTTTCTCTTTTCGACGGAAGTATTCACCAGAAGTCGGATTTGCTTGCAGATGTAACTTGTCCTTGTCGCCCCTCTCTTGGGTTTCCCACGCGTACTTTTGCGCTCGTTCGAACTCCGCAGCATCACCTGAGGCTCTCATGAAATTGTCTTCAGCCACTAATGCAGCAGCTTGATCAGCTTGAGCACCCATATCCACCATGGATCTTGTTTTGGGGTCGTATTTGGCAGAATCAAGATCTAGATTCAGGAGATACTTAGCAGTGTCTTCTCGTATGCGTAGATTTCTCGTCGCTGTGCTCTGCTGGCGACCCATGTCCGATTCTTCAGTGTATTTTGCTTCCTCTTCGGCCCCACACTGTATCTCTTCCACTCCCTCTCGATCCGACCTCTGAGTCTCGACCGTGCCACCCTCACCCTTGGCTTTCTTCTTCAGGTTTTCCAGTTCTTCGTACTCTTCGATGACATTTCGGTATTCCGTCGGATCATAGCCATTCCAGCGATCTCGTTTCGCATCCCAGCCCAGCTCCACATCTTGAACTACCTCATCTGCCTGAATGTCTTTCCCCGTCCACCTGGCGCCTTTAGCTCTCGGCCGGCTCAAACACTCCTTAGTTTTGTGGGTCATCGCGCCACAGTTCTCACAGGCGCCTTTCCGAAACCTTGTAGCAGCTGGTCCAAGGCGTTTCCCACGATCGTACCATTTTGATTGGTCGGGTGTAGAGGTCTGTAATCGCTGATGCTCAAGGTAGTCTGACTGGGCGTCGTCGCCTTCAAGATAGAAGGGCTTCTTCGAGATGAAGTTGGGGATGTATCTAACAGGATTCAGCAAGAGCTTATTAAGGAGCGACAGGTGAGGCACACTCATTACGCTCTTTCGAGGCGACGTCTGCAGGTTTACGTGACATCGTGGCTTGCAAAGTCGGGGGAATAGTGGGGAAAGCGTCTTGGATGATGACAAGCTTCACTCCAGCTTCAGTCGCTTTGATAGTAGAACCGACTAGGTAAAGCTATTGAGGAGATAAAAGACATAAGTAGAGTTGTACGAAGCAAGATAAAGTAGGTCAAAGTAAAAACTTCCTTACCTTTCTGGGGGCCCCGATACGGAATAAGCTCCGCATCCTCACGTAGGGCGGATGACATGTGCTTTCGCGGATCGATCGTCTCGGGCCGTGCAGCCGTAGCTCGGGCTTCTTACCTAGCGAGCCTAGGTACACGATCGAGTTATTCGTGTTAACGCGACACATAACTCACACACTGCTATTTGGTCATTGCTCATGCTCTAAACGGTCTGCTCTCACTCCGTCATGCGATCAGAAAACGTTTGCTCAATGCGCTTGGTTCTGTTCGCTCTCTCATGGACGTTTTCCGCGTTAGACTTAATTGTGTGGATCACTATCAAGCAGTCACTACTGATTTTGACCCTCCGCTACCAATTCGAGATGGCAAAGAAAAAGAAAAGACAGCGCCCAAAGTACCCGTCATACGAGTGTTTGGGGCCACCGAAACAGGACAAAAAGTTTGCGCCCATATCCACGGCGCCTTCCCGTACTTGTACGTCAACTATGATGGAAGTTTGACGCCCGATGACGGTTAGCGAACCATTTCTGTGGCTTTTTAACACCATCATATTGACGTATAGCGCAGTCGAGATCTACATTCATCGCCTGCACCTATCAATCGACCATGCCCTCGCGGTCAGCTATCGACGAAACATGTACGAGGGCAAGACTACATTTGTCGCCCATATAACACTCGTCAAAGGCATTCCTTTTTATGGGTTCAATGTTGGATATAGGTTCTTTCTAAAAATATATATGCTTAATCCCCTGCATATGACTCGTCTCGCGGACCTCTTACGTCAAGGGACGATAATGAGAAAGACTCTACAGCCATACGAGAGCCACATGCAGTATCTTTTGCAGTGGATGTGTGATTTCAATTTGTACGGATGCGGCTATATCGACAGTAGTGTTGTGCGTTTTCGACGCCCGATCCCAAGTTTCCTTGAAACCAACGGCGTTTCGCAGCAGTGGCATGACCGATCAATACCTGAATCGTCGATTGCAGACGATACAAAGATTCAGCGACAAAGCCATTGCTCTCTTGAGGTCGACATTTGCGTACAAGATATTTTGAACAGGCTTGAGATTGAGCAAAGGCCTCTCCACCATGATTTCGTAGAGCATAAAATTCCTTTGAAACCGGATCAGAAACTTGTCCACAGTATGGCAGGCCTATGGCGTGACGAGACTCGGAGACGTAAGGCAAGAATGGGCTTATCTGAAGTAAACAGTAGCCCTTTCCCGCCAGAGGTCCTTGTCTCAGTCTCGGCGGACCCGAGGAGTTCGCAACCTGGAGGATGGATACATGAGGATGAGTACCGAGAGAAGATGACCGAGATTCTAATAGAAGAGAAGAACAGGAGCGACGGCAGGAAGCTGACCTTTGAGTCCTTTACTGCGAAGACACCTTTCGAGGCGAAAGTCAAGACTACCTTGGAAAGCGTGGAAGATCTTTTCCCCAACAACCTTAAACTCACAAGCGCCATTCATCGAGCTTCACAACTTGGACGTAATGGGGTGGATCATCTTCCAGGTGCGGATATGGAGGTTGATGAGAAGCGTCTGCTTTCCTATGAGGAAGAAGATTTGGAGTATGCATCAGATGAGGAAATCGCACGAGAAATGGACACTTCGCAACGGAGACAAAAGGACCACATCGAGGAGTTGTATGCTGGCAGCGTCATTGCGGAAAGCGGGTTTCGTGATGAAGTGAATATGGCCAATGATGGAGTTACTGCGACAACTGAAGGTAAACCCAAACCTATGAAGACTCCTGCGAGCTCCTCTGAGCTTGCCGCTTTAGGCATCAGGGATGCAAGAAACCAAATCTACGACGGCCAAGACCGATTTGGAATTTCGTTGGATTACGGTGAGCCCATGAGTAGCTTCGGAAAAAAACATGACCCTAATAAAAGGTCTTCCTCTCCATCTGGGTCCGTCACCAAGAGGCGGAAAACAGTGCACGACGAGCGTCTCACTAATAGAGGCCACCTTGAAGGGGATCAAGTAATTGGCTTTGGCAATGATCTTAGCGATACCGTTACGGATGGTCTCCCAGTAACAGGTATCAAGCATAAAGAGTTCGATGTCTCTGGCCTCGAGAATCAATCACAGAATAGAGTGTCTTCGCAGCAGTCGCAAACAGTTCCAACTCCGTCGTCATCATTGGAGAAACACCAAAAGCCTCCAGCAAATACTAACCAAAGACTCTCTTTTCCTGTTGTTAAAGACCCACACAAGCTGAACACAATGTCTCGACTTAGTCAGCAGAAGCCATTGACAGCCAAGAGCTTATCCCAAGGGTCAAAGAGTGGACCTGCAGCATTCGAAATTTTGGAAGATCCCTGGTCTCGCAGTATAGGATCAGCAGACCCAAGCAGTACTCATCGAACGTTTGTAGGCCTCGCACGCCCTTCTCCTCATACGTTAAGATGCTGCTCGGCCATTCACCTAGCTTTTGCTATACCAGGGTCAAAGCAGGTGTTATGCTATAGGCAATCACCGCCTAACGTTGTGGATATTGTTCAAGAAAGGCGACATGACCATATGCCGACGGTTCTCTACCAGGCAGCTTACTATAGTAATGAGAGAGATGTGCCCGAGCGCCCGCGCGAGTACGCAGGAAAAGATTTCAAAATCGAAAGCAGCACCGTGCCATATCTTCCAGACTTCGACGGCACGGGAAAAAAGACCGATAGGAATGGAGAAAGACAACCCATTGTCTTGGATAGATTCACAGAGGATAGGGTACATCAACACCGAAGAAGATCTTGCGGTTTGCGTACATGGGAGATCAGCATACGACCTCCGACTCGAGCTGAGGTTGGGATCTGGGCCGAAGGCGAAGATGATTGGAGCAAGACAGCTTATACGGAGCGTGCTGTCGGAGCTGGTATTGTTGGCACGAAAGAAGACCTGTCTCAGATCGATGCTGTGACACAAAAAAACCGACACGGCTTCAAATACTCTCAAAAGCAGGACTCAACTAGCGTCCAGCATGAGACTCAATACATGAGCATCATGAGCCTTGAAATACACGTCAACACAAGGGGAAAGCTTGTGCCAAACCCTGAAGTTGACGCCATTGAATGCATTTTTTGGTGTATCCAGTCTGACGACCAAGAATTAGAGGTCAACGGTATAAACGAGGGTACTCACGTCGGTATTTTAGCGCTTACAGAAGACGGTGGATTCGCTCATAAGATAGCTCAGCAATACGGGGTTGAGGTCGATGAAGAAAATTCCGAGCTTGATCTCATCAACCGAATAGTAGACATTGTAAGGCACCATGATCCAGACATCCTTACAGGGTACGAGGTGCATGGAGGTTCTTGGGGATATATCATAGAGCGAGCAAGATTCAAGTATGATTACAATCTCTGTGATGAATTCTCACGTATGCTGTCGCAATCGCATGGCAGATTTGGAAAAGAGAATGATCGATGGGGCTTTAATCATACCTCAACTATACGAGTAACAGGAAGGCATATGATTAACATCTGGCGCGCAATGAGGGGAGAGCTGAACTTACTTCAGTACACTATGGAGAACGTAGTTTTCCATCTTCTGCACCGCCGCATTCCGCATTATACGTATCACGATTTGACAATGTGGTACAGAGGCGGAAGACCAAAGGATCTATCAAAGGTTTTGGATTACTACATCTCACGTGTTCAACTGGATCTAGAGATCCTTGAACAGAACGAGCTAATACCAAGAACGAGTGAGCAAGCACGGTTGCTTGGGGTAGACTTCTTTTCCGTCTTCTCCAGAGGATCCCAATTCAAGGTAGAATCACTCATGTTCAGGATTGCAAAACCGGAAAATTTCGTGCTTCCATCACCAAGCCGAAAGCAGGTTGGCCAGCAGAATGCGCTTGAATGCCTTCCATTGGTGATGGAGCCACAAAGTGACTTCTACACCAGCCCGCTCCTTGTTCTCGATTTTCAGTCCCTGTACCCAAGCGTCATGATTGCGTATAATTACTGTTACTCAACGTTTCTCGGCCGAGTTGTGAGTTGGCGTGGTCAGAATAAGATGGGGTTTACAGATTATCAACGAGACCAGAGACTTTTGGAGCTGTTGAAGGACCAAATAAACATTGCCCCAAACGGCATAATGTACGCTAAGCCAGGGATCCGCAAATCACTGTTGGCTAAAATGTTGGGGGAAATCCTCGAGACTCGTGTCATGGTCAAGAGTGGGATGAAGATCGACAGAGATGACAAGACCTTACAACGTCTGCTCAACAACAGACAGCTAGCCCTTAAGCTGATTGCAAACGTCACCTACGGCTATACTTCCGCCTCGTTCTCTGGACGAATGCCCTGTTCCGAGATTGCCGACAGCATTGTGCAGACCGGCCGTGAGACTCTTGAAAAGGCCATAGCGCTAATCCACTCAGTGGAAAGATGGGGCGCCGAGGTTGTCTATGGAGACACAGATAGCTTGTTTGTATACCTAAAGGGTCGTACAAAGGACGAAGCCTTCGACATCGGGACGGAGATTGCCAAAACCATCACTGACATGAACCCAAGGCCGGTCAAGCTAAAGTTTGAGAAGGTCTACTTCCCCTGCGTTTTGTTAGCGAAAAAGCGGTATGTGGGTTTTAAATACGAAAACAGGTCCCAGAAAGAACCTGATTTTGATGCCAAGGGCATCGAAACCGTTCGGCGTGATGGAACTCCTGCCGAACAAAAAGTCGAAGAGAAGGCTTTGAAGATACTATTTCGAACGGCAGACTTAAGCCAGGTCAAAGAATACTTCCAGAGACAATGCACCAAAATCATGAAAGGCAAAGTCTCCATTCAGGACTTCTGCTTCGCAAAAGAGGTCAAGCTGGGAACTTACAGTGAGAAAGGCTTGCCTCCGCCTGGAGCGTTGATCAGTACCAAACGGATGCTAGAAGACCCGCGTGCTGAGCCGCAGTATGGCGAACGTGTTCCCTACGTTGTTATTTCAGGAGCACCAGGAGCCAGGCTGATAGATCGTTGTGTGGCTCCAGAAGTACTTCTACACAATGAATACAACGAACTTGATGCAGAATATTACATCTCGAAGAACCTTATCCCTCCTCTGGAACGGATCTTCAACCTTGTTGGCGCCAACGTCCGACAGTGGTACGACGAGATGCCGAAATACCAGCGCATCCGACGAATCGAAGCAGGATTACTTGCCACCGGTAAAGACGTCGCCATCTCGAAGAAGACATTGGAATCCTATATGAAGTCATCCTCATGTTTAGTGTGCCGCAAAACGCTAGATGAAGTAGAACCCATCTGCCACGACTGCTTGCAACACGCCTCTGTCTCGTTGTTTGCCCTTCGAGCGAAGCTGAACAAAGCAGAGAACAAAGCGATGAGACTCGAAGATGTATGCAGGTCATGTGCGGGCCTACCTTGGGGCGAGGAAGTGAGGTGTGATAGCAAGGACTGCGCCGTTTTCTATACACGCGCAAGACATATGGCAGGCCTTGGAAGCACTCGGCAACTCACAAGGCCAGTGATTGAGTTGCTTGAGGAGTTGGTGCATGGTGGCCATGAGTGGTAAAGGAAGCACGAAGAGATTAAGGGGAAAGTGAAGCATTGCAAGGTGTTCAGCAGGATATACCCGATGGTTCGATGTTAGAACATGATGTAACTTAGATATCCAAAATTAGTCCTTAAACCAAAGTGTGACTCTTTGTGAAGCGCACCTTAAAGCGCACAGTAATCTGAGGCGGTAAACCCAACCAAAGGAATGTGACATTAATGTGTCAGATTCACCAGAGCCGCATACAACTACTTAATTTACCATGAACCGCACGGCTCAAGTGGACTTGCATATGTCTAGAAAGTCCGGCCTTTGCGTCCAATCATGACGCGATGGGCATTTTGGCTTTAGTTGTTGTCTACATACTCGGTGGTATCACCTTCCTTCCCCTGCTGCTGTGTGCCATTCTTCTCCACGCCTATCTCACTTTCCCCACACATATTGAGTCAATTGTTTCACCTACCGATATCCTTGATCTGCGCGACGATGAGAAGAGTATCAATCCTACGACCGCTCTGGCCAACCTTGGAGAGAAATTTCGCCGAGGACACGAACCCGATGTTGCCGCTGGCTACTTCGCAGTTTGTCGCGAATACGTGCCTGGAGGCCTCAATGGCAAGCCTCCGGAGCGAACAACGCCGGCTGGGGCAACGGTAGTGGCGGAAAGTCCAAGTGTTTACCAGAGCATGTACAGAAGTATCTTCGATCGGCGACAAGGACCAACGCTTGAGCCTGGAAAAGGCAATGGGAAACCCGCCAAAAGAGCTAGGAATGTTTTCTACGTTGTATTACGGCACGGTCACCTCATGCTCTACGATGACGAGGAGCAGCTAGATCCACGACATGTCATTTTCCTGGAGCACCACGATGTTAGTATCTACGGTGGCGAGGAGGATATACCCGAAGGAGAGCTGTTCATCAAGAGGAATAGCATACGGCTGGCTCGTAAGCCGAATGTTGAGGATTCATTTTCGACATCAAAGCCATTCTACTTTTTCTCCGACAACTGTTCGGACAAGGAAGATTTTTATTTCGCATTGCTGCACAATCAAGAAGCAAAATCCGATGCGGCTGGCGGGCCACCGCGACCCCAACAATATGACGTTAAAGACATCATTACACTAGTTCAGAAATTGCATTCTTCCGAGGAGCATTTACAGACACGGTGGCTCAATGCTCTCATTGGTCGGCTTTTCCTTGCTCTGTACAAGACTCAGGATGTTGAAGACATGCTGCGCAAAAGAATCACCAAGAAAATCGCCCGCGTCAAAAAACCCGCCTTTCTTTCTGGCATTGTCCTGAGGAAAATTGACCTGGGGGAGGGTGCTCCCTTTCTTACGAATCCACGGCTTAAAGACCTCACGGTAGATGGTGATTGTTGTGCAGAAGCCGATTTCAAGTATGGGGGAAATTTTCGACTAGAGGTTGCCGCTACTGCTCGAATCGATCTTGGTGCTCGCTTCAAAGCTCGGGAAGTCAACCTTGTCCTTGCCGTCGTTATCAAAAAGCTCGAAGGCCATGCTCTCGTCAAATTCAAACCACCGCCGAGCAATCGCATCTGGATTTCGTTTGAATCTATGCCATATATCGACATGAACATTGAGCCTATAGTCAGCTCAAGGCAAATTACTTACAATATTATACTCCGAGCAATCGAAAGCAGGATCAGGGAGGTCATCGCTGAAACCATCGTCCTACCTCATTGGGATGACAGCCCTTTCACCGACACTATTGACCAAACTAATAGAGGTGGCGTATGGGCTAAAGATCTCGATGAACAGACTCCGACTCACACCAACATTCCTGACGAAGTTATGGGGGACGATGCTGAGGCTAATACTATTGCCCTGCCGCCAGCGCCTTCACCAAGATTGAAGGAAGACCGAACAATGAGTCTGCCAGTGCTATCCGATTCCATTGAGCGAGCACCCAGTCCCAGGAAGGCAGCTACGTCCACACAAGTTTTGCCCGAGGGCACTGATAGCGCGATCACAAGTGGCTCTCAAAAGAAGCTACCGGAACCACCAAAAGCAATAAGATCTCGCTCATTTGCCTCTGCAGCAGATCCGCTCCTTAGTATGGATAATGCAAACATCGATTCAAGGCCAAATGGTATAGCGCATACATTGAAAAAGGATAGAAACTATTCGGATGCCACTAGCGCTATGATGGCCATATCTCAGCGGTCGCCGCCAATATCACCAACAGAGGTGCCAATTGGTCCTCTACAGGATCCGCCCGCGCTTTGGGAAGGTAGCGTATCCCATAAGAGCAAGTCTAACAGTGTTAGTTCGACGTCCTCCAAGCCGAGTAGCACTTTGGAGCGTGCTTCCACCCCTTTGAATCTTAGTGAGACATCCTCTACTCAAATTGAAACGAGCACAAGCAAAAGCAAAAGTGTAAGGTCACTAGATACGACGACATCTTCGGACCACGAGCCGGCTCGCTTTACAACATCGATCGGGGCGGACACCCGCAGCGTAAATCCTTTGGCGGAAAAGAAGTACTCCACAGCATCTCTGGGAGCTGCGACCGCAGCAGCTAAAAAATGGGGCTGGAGCGTCATAACTCGTAACACGGACTCGGCCGGTCAATCAGAGCACACTTCGAGGCTTGACCGAGCAGGTTCGCCCCAACATCCCATCGGCCGGGGACAGCCTCTACCACCGCCCGGTCAACCTCTTCCTTTCCCAGAACGCAAAGGCCAATTCAGCTTACCCAAACGAAAACCTATCCCAGCGCCTCTGCAAAAGTCCAAGCCTTCGCCTGAGGCTCCGCCGGCCCTGCCGCAGCGACGCCGGGATGAAACAAACCCGCGCAATATTAATGCACCACCGCCCCCTTACCCAAGAGGGTGCGACAGGAATCTGAGGTTCAAGAAGTCCACGATAGAGAGGGCATGCTGGTCGTGGAGGCGCCGGTGTCCGAGCCTAGCAGTCCGCTTACAGATGACGAAAAGAGCGTTCTGGCGTCGTCTGGCAATGAGACTCAAAGCCCGAGTGCATCTATTCCTTCCCCACCCTAGCAATGGAGTGTAGGCTCAAGTAAAGGCGGATGAGGTTAATAGTCCAAGGAATGCAACTGTGTAAGCATATAATGGGCGTCAAGAGTGCATGCAGGTCTGGGGCATTCATGGATCATGTTTATCGGTGCACATGGTTTTGAGGGGTATAGATGTCAGCGTATGTGTGAACGTTCTGCATTCAGGTGAAACCATAGTGAGCCGATGTTGTATTCGTGACTCGGCGCAAAGCCGTACTTACGGCGACGAGGCCCAGTAGATTCTTGTAAGATTTGCTCATGTCTCTTCAAAGAAATACGTCGAGCTCCAGCGAATCTGTGACTTGACAGAGATTCGATCAAGGCCTCAAAATTCGCCTATGCCTGCTAAACGGTGAAAGTCCTCCGTGTTCCTTGCAACACCTAAATGCCAATCCAAATGCAGTAATAGCAAGCATGATGCAAGTAGCCGGACCTGCATTATCTTCATGCATCATTCCATGTCCAGCATTACCATGCATTGGGCTCCTGGGCGTCATTATCATCTGCGGGGGCAGCAGCCCTTCGGCTTCTTAATCGACTCCTGAACTGATTTGGTCCATTACCCTGACGGCCATACAGTGCATCATCGCGCTCGAGTGTTTGGTTTACCCGTTGTCCCATCTTTGGTTCTCCTTCATCATCTGATGCGCCATCATTCCAGCTGTGGATCGTGCACGTTCCTGTAGAATTACCCCATCCATTCCATGAGGTTGCTATACCAATGTTAGATTCTTTATTCGGTAAAAGCGAGCATTTGACCAGATACACAAGACAAGAAGTGGCTTATGGGCAAAAACAAAGGAGGCATACCAGCAATGACAGGAGCACTCGGATGCCAGCTTGCATCCCGAACACACGTTTTCCACGCTGTACCACTGTCGTCACCATCACCATATGCGTAAGAGTTCAGGTAAGCGTCTGGATCTCTTGGACGAGAGTTCTTGGTTGTCTCGTTAACATCGAGTCTAGCAGCGAGGGTCGCATCCATCTTGTACACATAAACGGAGCCGTCTTCGCTGCCAGAATACACGTACGAGGAATTGGTGCTTCCTGGTGGGGAGAAATGGCAACGGATAAGCGTCTTGAGAACACTGTGGCCACGGTAAGTGACGAGCGAACAGTCGTGAGGGTGCGGTTGGTATTCCTCGGGCGAATAGTTCATAAAGCGGTAATCAAATCCCTGAGTATATGTTCTCGGATTGATAGTTGATGCTTTCTCTGGCGACATCATCTTTCGTAGGTCCCACAGCTTCATCGTCTGATCTTTGCCATTGCTGAGCACATACCTACCGTCACCTTTGCTATCGACATATGTTAAGCCCTCGGTGTGGCCCATAAAGACACCAGCTTCTCGACTGTCGCCCATGCTTCGTCGGTCCCAAACCTTTATCAGGGTATCATCAGAGCCTGAGTACAATATGTGTGGAGAAGAAGTGTCGCCAAAGCAGACGGCGTTCACGTCATTGCTATGGCCTTCTATCCTGAGAATGGTTTGATTGGAAGTGATGTCATATACTAGGACAGAACGGTCTGAGGTACCGGCCACAATCTCTCGACCGTCGCCTGAAAATCTTATAGACCAGATCTATGCACTGATCAGCAAACTAGTTTGGCTTCCAAGAAAGGAGAAGACTACCCCAAAGTTGCGGAAAGCTCCTCGGGATGTACGCTGTCGGCTTGTTCCAGCCGTCATGGAGGCAAAATCCAAGGTCCATGGCTCGCCGGTCTCTCCTGGATCTGTGGGTGCTAGACATACTGTAGGTCTGATAGAGCTGTAAGCCAGCAGTTTATTGTCTGGACTAAGCGAGGCATCGGTGATCGTCCATTGTCCATAAGGATAGAGCACTGTTTTGTAATACTTCCAGCTGTACGGGTTCGAAGTATCATACATCCGGACCTTAAAGTCCTGTGCACATGAAAAGAAAAAATTGCCGTCATCTGAGAATTGGCCAGAGTAACACCGGGCATTATAGTGAATAATAGAGTCTGCCTTTGATGATGGTATGAGACCCTGTCATGAATCAATTGAGAATATCTATTCGGAACAAGGCCCCTCGATGACCACGAACCTGTGCTATGATCTTGTCCTGACTCGTCGAATGACTTCGTTCGGTTCCCAACTCTCGATTCATCAGTCTAGTAGCAAGTCGTCTATTCCTTCTCTTCACAATGTCTTGATAGTAGTCCGTGCAGCCAAAGGTACCGCTACGCATCAATCTGGTCCCTTCTTCACTAGGTACTGGGGGAAGCTCATACTTGCTCCGCCTGGCTCGTCGTCTGCGGCGAGTTCCGAGACCGTAGGTGGCGTCGTCGTCATCGTCATCAGCGGGCCCAACGTCCGAGTGATTCGTGAATATTCTGCGGAGCCCAGCATGGCCTAGTAAACGCAGTATTTGCGTGTGTGATACTGCAGGGAATAAGCAATGAAGGCGATGCTAGCTTCAAAAAGGACCCTCACCTTGATACCTTCGCCCAGCATTATCTGCAGCTGTTGCTCGTGTCGGAGGATCGGGTGGCGGGTTTTCTTGAGTCTCCTCTGTAACATCCTCATTGGCTTCGCCCTCGTCTATAGAGAATTCAATATCTACACCGCTCAGTCCATCCTCAGCATCTATTAGGGGGACAATGGCTTGTCAGCTTTTAATTGCCACTCGTTGACTTGACGAGGTGATGTAGGTTATGGCATACAATGACAGACATACCATGGAAGTCTTCGGTACCTCCGTCAGCGTCGAGAAATTCAGCGTCTTCACTATCATCTGTGGTCGGCTCGAAATCCATGTCGTCATCATCGAGCTCATCGATTTCACTTTCCCCGGGTACCGTGTCGTATGTATTGGTCGCATGACGCGAAGGATCTGGAGAGTCGGACCTTTCTGGTGTTTGATTTTCTTGTCTAGAGCTCATTATGCTCAATCAGAGTGGTGAGGATAAAGGTGGAGCTTATATGAGTAGAACCGCCTCGGTGATAAGATCTCCGTTTGCTAGCTTCGGTTTTAAATAATTAACACCGTGAGCGGATGCTGAAGTGATCCCGGCACAGTGGACTCGGAGAATTCTCTACAATTGTATACAACGGGCGGTAATCCAACGAGGCTTGCCAATCTCGTACCGCTGCAGGTAATCGTTATACACACGCCTGTTGCCGCCCAGAGCAGCCCATTGGAAGCCCAAATGCAACGCCTAAAGATTGCTCATATATCTATGCACTTCTTTTGATAGTTTATTATTACACGGTGGGGGAGGTATGAGTGGATATTGTTACATGTAGGATAGCATCGGGATCCAGCCAGTGTGTTCTCTAGCAGTTGAGGGAATCATGAATGGGTGCCAAGGAACCGAAGCATAACTTCGTACCTGTGACTAGTCAGAGATGGGTAACCGGAAGAGCAAGATTTTGGAAGACCTACGTTCCGAACATTATAGCAGCACTAGGCACAACTCGGAGCATATGAGGGATCAGTCCACCATATAAAGATACCAGTCCCTCCTCTTTCCAGATTATTTTGAAGCATTGAACAATACCGGTATACTTCATCTGTCCGTTTCGTAAAGGTGCCAGTCTAAGTCGCGTCCGAATAACTTCGTGCGGATACGTGACAAGGGCGGCGAAGAACTTTGCGCTTCCGGCGGCGGCCAATTCTCCTCCATGCCTTACAACCTGGTCCCAGGTGGTGCGCGCTCTCCCGCTTGCTGCGAGTTCGGTTTCGCGATTTCGTAGAAACAACTTCATCCGCTCGTAAAGCACCCATTGCAAAGTACTCTCTGTGACCCCGAGATAGCTCGCACTAAGACCCCGATACAGACCCCTGAACCCCTCTTTCTGTACCGTCTGCATCGTGCAGTCAAAGGCATTTCTATACTGCCTAGCCACCGGTACCCCTGCTTTTTCGGCATTAGACTTGTCCAACTGGAGCCGTGTTTTCACAAGCCATATGGGATTCGTGGCCGTCCCAGTAATACCCCGGCAGCAGCAGCGGCACATAAATGTACCCACGTTGCTTCCTCGCCTTGATTGAACGTCTCGCTGATGATCCGCTTCCCATTGCCGTACGAGTAGAAGTTGATGGCTCTAGCAGGGACTACGCCGACGAGATTGGGGCCGAGACCCTTGAACAAAGCCCTCCAACCCTCTATTCTGTGGATTGAGAAGAGAATCTGGAAAGTTTCACTGAAGTGAAGCAGAGCACTGCGTGGAAGTGAGAGGGAAGAGGGCGCAAGGATGCCCTTGGCGTTGCGTGAAGCCAGAAGCTGGGACTGATAGAAGTCGGACTGTAGTCGCGTTTTCAAGACATCGAGCGGACAAGTAAGTGTCGCCGACAGCATCCCGCCCAGTCTGAGATGCGTCAGTACTGTTCGGGGGCAATGGTCCAATCCATAGGGTACCATACATACCCTCCTGCTATAAAATGTGCCCATGGCTTGGCCCTGGGACCAGTCACCTTGGCGATCGTTTGGCCATGGGGTTGAGTCTCAGGCGAGAGTTCTCCAGTCTCGTTGGATTGTGTGAAAGGCTTCACGCCTGAAGGATGCACCTGTACGGATTGTCCGGTGGTGAATGTAGTGGGAAATGGCATGAAATTTGAGTAGCTAAGGTAGCTCAAGGTCGAAGGAATGTATTTTGTTTGATATCATGACGAAATCATCGGTGTGGGATATTAGTGCAGTTGATCAGAGGGAGTGTCTCGAAGTATGATGAATAAGGAAGTCCTCGAAAATAATTCATTGATAAAAGCAGCTTTGCTACTTTACAGTACCACTCTAGAGTACCTTGGCTGAGCTTTTTGATTTGCGGCGAAATCGTGCAGGCTTGATTATTATCGGGCAAGCTATTCCCAGATTGGCTACTCGATTCTTAAGGTACCTTAGGTTCACTCGCCCCTGGCAAAATCAGAAGGTATTGCCAAAGACATTGACGAAGCCACCTCCGTAGTCCATACACGACGAATCGTTGATTCTCTTCACGCATTGGACCCAAGGATTATTGTCAGGTATCGATTCGATATTATTATTGAAAACCCCTCAAATTGACAGTCGAATAAGGAGCAACTCCTCTTCTTGGACAACGGAGTCAAAGGCTTTAGCCAGTTGTCGGAAGGCCTTCTGTAGCACAAGGATCGGATCTACTCTGCGACTCAACGATCATCAAAACATGTCAAATCCAGCTGCCGAAAGAGTATTGCTTGTTCTGGGCGTACAAATCGCTCTAACTACGCTCATCCAACAACAGTTTTTCCAGCTAAAGGATGCACTCCGATCTTCCAAGGTGAAAGGGACTCGGGACTATCTTCGTCATATTTTCAGTGCCGAAAGGACCAGGGGTATGTCCTAATAAATCTGTACCATTACCTTCTGTGTGGAATCCCAGATTCTACATTTTCAGTTGTCGAGTGAAGAGTCCGGCGGTTCGTGTTAAAATCGCTTAGTGAATTATTCTGAGCATCTTCCACTTCGACCGTTGAATGCGTAGGGAGGATGTGGCATAAAGTGTCCTGAGTTATGATCCTTCTTACCTAAAAGACACATCGACGTAGAGATGCTGATCAGTACCGAGATCATTGACGTAAATCCTTCGCGAACGCATGACGGGGTACACTGATTGAGAAGCGCTTTGTCAGTTGAGGAGGCAAGACCCGGAAGACTTGCCCTTAGTCGACAGTGGCTCGCTCAAGAGCTGTGTAATGCCCTCGAGCTTCAGAAATAACTAAAGTACATATCGGCTCTCATTAGGCCCCTGTGAGGCAGTCATCAAGACAAGACGTGAGCACTATGTCAACAGAGATTACGCCAGGCTAGGAAAAGTCCAATATATCATAGCGACGGATGTACTAGGACCATCCTCGAATGATATCATCAACTGATGGGAAGGACATAAACAGAAATTGCCACCCGCCTAATAGAAACAGAATTCCTGAGGGCAACTCGAGTGCTACGTCATGAGATCTTGTTCTCCTCCGTAAATGTTTGTCGGAAAAATGTTTGTCGGAAACCATGTGTATTGGGACACCAGAGTTGCAGTATGCTCACGCAAAACCATTCTGTCGGGAGCGGCGAAATGGGCGAATGCACACAACTGACTAGAAAGCGGGGCCAGAACTTGCTGTCGGACACGTAGCTTTCATGCAAAGAACAAGTTTTATGAAGCCTTCTCAATCGGAGTCCTCGTTTAAAGTCTACCAACGGTGTGTGATCAAGCTCCACCAACCAGTATGTTGTTGACGGGAATGTGTACTAAATAGCGATTGAAGTCAGCATCGGAGAAACACAAGGTATTCATGAAAGTCAGCAACTGGCCGTAACATATACAGCAAGCTCGTTTTGGAACACCTGTTCGGGGTATATCTGAGTGCATACTCACTCAATTTCACAACGTAGCCTATGGCACCCATGACCACAAATCCAACACCAACAGCTTGCGAGATCTTGATGAATTCGCGTTTGTCCGCTAGACACAATTCTCTCGTCAGCTTGTATCCCAACAAGTGTCGTGTTGTGATTCTGTGAATTACTGACGCTTTGTACACCTGTTCATGAATTGGGTCCCATCTCTTAGAAAGTCCTTTGGAATATCCGCAATTTCCTTCAACTGGTCGGACATGCTAGCAATCGAAAATGCAAAGGAAGTCTGAAGATCCCTCCAGGTATGAATTTGTTGCTGTTATGCAGTTGATCCTTGCTTTCAGTTTGCGCTAGAATACGAGGAGCTGCGCGGCTATTGTTGGAGTGATTTTGTTGTAGAGTGTTCTTTGAAGTGAGTGTAGGTTGTAAGGAGCGGATATGATCACTGATATCACTCGAAGAGGTATGCCGTACGGGTAGGGGCGGTTGCGATTGATGGTAAGTTGAGGAGATGTTACCTTTTTGGCAACCGAGTACGGATAAGTTTTGAGCTCTAAAATCGACGTTTGTCTTTTCCTAGAGCGGACTAGTGTCAAGCCAGGATCTGCGGAGTCCTGGTACTACCAGTCTGGTAGTACCTCGTAGGAATTGAGGGTGTCCGGGTCCCTTCTAAATATTCACCTAGAGCTTCACCATCAACGTCCATCGCGACATATCTGCTGTTCTTTCCCGACAAACCCATAACTCCTTTCAAACACTCCTTTCCTGCTCCTTTTTCGCCTCGAGGGTACCTTCACTGTGGCTTACCACGCTCCCAAGACGTCGCGCCCGCAAGGCTACGAGAAGCCCTGAAGCTAATGACCTGTGCTGGGATAGCTCACTGATGCTTGCGATTTGGTTTATCTACCCTCTCTTACCTCTTCGGTTCACATTGATGATCTCGTCTACGGGAATCTTGGATTAAGCGGAGGGCGTCACGTACAAGGCTTGAGATTTTGTTGCCATCGATTTCTTTCACTACTACACTTGTCGGCAGGCAGACCTGTTCATTTTCTTACCGCACCCCGCGTCTTCAATGCTAAGTCTTCTACGTTGTTGAGCTTCATTCGAATGTACGTACGCCTATGGGTTCATCGTCTTCGTCTTTCCTTAGCAGTGGCGGCGATTGCTTCAAGCATCTTGCACAATACTGTACGGCAAGTTCATCAAGGATGTGGCTTGGTCGTGGATGTCTTGTCTCATTGTGAGCTAATATGTTTTGCGGCACTACGCAGACCTGTACTTCTACCACAAAGTCCACGAGACAGTCTTGTTCATAAGCAAATATAGTATTGGCACCGCAGACCGGTTATCTGCCTTCATCTTTCACTATGGTTGCTGAAGAAGACAACTTCGATATTGATATTTATGGCGATGGCGGCGAAGACTACCAGCAAGACCAGCCTGACAGTCATGATGTAAAGGTCGAGAACACAATTGAACTTCCATTAGAGACAGACGTTATGGCATCGCATACTTCGGAACCCTCGGACCAAGCCACGGGGCTACCACTCAACGCCTCAGATGGCCAGCCAGACATCAAAGTGGAGAATGGAGAGCCGCAAGACAAGGCACAAAAGATAGCCAGCACTGATGACTCTGCGCAGAACCCAGTCCATCTACCAAAACAAGCCCCACAAACCCAAGGGTTGAAACGTCAAGACGGCGCCGACGATCGCTTCGTCGAGCCTGGTGCAACTCCAGCTCTCTTCATCTCTGAGCTACACTGGTGGGTAACTGACGACGATATTCGTGGCTGGGCCAATCAAAGTGAATGCGAGGACGAACTCGTAGACATGACTTTCAGCGAACACAAAGTCAATGGCAAGAGTAAAGGGTATGTCTCGCATGCTTATTCTCCGAAGCTCGTGCTAATTCCTATGCTCGACCCATCACAGCCAAGCGTATGTCCTTTTCAAATCGCCGCAGGCAGCGACAGCTGCGAAACAAAAGATCGAATCTTTTGGCGAAGGCCAACAGTACACGAAAAAGTTCACAGTCAGCTACACGAATCCCTTCACGAATCCTTTCCGCACATTGCCAAAAGACGGCCCAATGCGAAGTTCGAACAATGACCGGACTTCCGGGTTTCGAGGTATAGGGAATAATTCACATTCTTCAGGATATAACTCTAACAGCTCTGGAGGGGGATATCGAGGCAATCGTGGAGGGGGATATAATAATCGCGGTGGAGGTATGGGCGGCACAACCGGCTACAACCGAGGGGGTTTCCAGCAACCGATGACTGGAGGCTTCCAAAGTACTCCCATGAATGCGTTCCAGGGCTTGGGAGGTGCTCAGCCATACGGTGGGTTCCAAAACCGAGGTGGCATGATGGGCGGCATGCGCGGAGGATCTGTCGGCATGCGAGGGGCAAGAGGAGGAATGGGTGCAAATGCGATGATGGCGATGCCCATGGGTGGGATGGGTATGGGTAATATGGGGAATCAGATGGGGGGTCTTGGTATGGGTATGCCTCAGATGGGGGTCGGTACGGGTATGCAAGGTATGCAAAGTTTTCAACCTCCTCCCTTTGCGACTGGGCCTGGACAATATGCGTACCCAGGTACGGCTATTGCTTCTCCAGGCTTTGGAGCCTATATCAATGGGAACCCAAATGCCTCGGTGTCATGGGTCAATCATACCCGGTATCCGCAGTCCCCACTAGCAATCCTCCATCCTACAGTCTTTCCTATCTACCTGGCGGGTCCTCGACCGCTGCCGTGCCCTTAGATGTTCAGCAGAACAGCATACTAACACCGGTTACCTCCATCTCAGGTCAAGCAGGATTTCCGGGGAACCAAGCACACTACAACCCTGCCTTCTTTCCCCAGCAGCAGCCAGGCATGGGTGCAGCAGACGCGAGCTGGAACCCTCACGGCGCAAAGCGCACGAGGCAGGAGTAGGGTGATATATTAGCAGCCTTGGAGATAGTGAACATGGATTCGGTGCATTTGTGCAATGAATGGGAGTTGCTTCCTTTTAAGATATGTACAACAAAGGTGGGAAAGGCTTTGGGCAAGAGCCGGTGCTACATAGCGAAGGTCGATCAATCGATGGCTTGGCAAATCTTTTGTTTTCAACCGAGTCTCAAGGCAATCATGCCGATATGATCTATGAGAGAGTTTCCAGATATAACGCTTCTAGTGTAAGTAAGGTACCTTGGATATTTGTCTGCTGAACCCCGCGGCGCCTTCCCCCCCGGGACCCCGCTGTCCTCGGGGCGCGTACCGCTCTCTACTTTCCAACTGCCTCAAACCATGTTGCTCGCCCATATCTTTGTCGCCAGCATCTAATTTCCAGTCAGATCAATTCCCCGATTGACCCAAGACCATCCGACGAAGCACCACTTACTCCTTCGTCTCCTTCCCCATCGCTTGGCAACCTCTGCCCTGCACTTTCACCATGCAGGCCATGCCCGATGCACGACAGCAGAGCTTTGAAGAGATATACGGTCCTCCAGAAAACTTCCTCGAGATAGAGGTCAGCCTCATCCGCCATCACTCCTTTGACAAATGCCTAGTCCCACAGCACGCTCCAGACTAACTCTCCGCTCTCTCCACCAGGTCAAAAACCCTCAAACCCATGGCACTTCCCGGAACATGTACACGGACTACGAAATAATATGCCGCACCAACATTCCCGCGTTCAAGCTCAAGCATAGCACTGTCAGGCGCCGCTACTCGGACTTTGAGTACTTTCGCGACATACTAGAACGGGAAAGCGCAAGGGTCACGATACCGCCACTGCCAGGCAAAGTGTTCACGAACCGCTTTAGTGACGATGTGATCGAACATAGGAGGGAAGGCCTGCAGCGGTTCCTACAGATCGTTGTCGGCCATCCGCTACTACAGACGGGGAGTAAGGTGCTCGCCAGTTTTGTTCAAGGTGAGCGAGGCGATAATTCGACCCGAATCGGCTAATCAAAAGTAGATCCGAATTGGGATCGAAATTCATGGTAGAGATATTCCGTGCAGCATCTGTAAATTCAGGCTATTGGCGTAAGCAGACCTTCGGTTTCGGACGCGGCGGCGGTATCAAAAATTCCCCAGTGCAAATGGCGTACGGGTGTGGAAGTCCTCAATGTGGATTCTTGATTCGAGGACTTATACTGCTCTCCCCATTGTTTCAGTCTTATATCGATTGCTGGGAGTAAGGTGGCATGGTGGTGTCCACTCGCATTGACACATCCACCCGGCGGTACTTCCAATTGTTCTTCTTTTCCTGCGAGAATCGTGTCTACTACGTGAACACGATGAACCTTATCACTGATAGCAGCCATAGCTACGATACATCCTAGCATCAGCATGTCTATATACTCCTCTTTGTTTCTATCTCATGGTTCTGGTAGTAAGTGATGCTATTTCATAGGATACACGGACAGATCTACGAATACCCGACTTAGGATGGAATCAGAAAATGATGTTCTCCATGTCGTCTTCATGCCGTGTTCGTATGCTTTGCGCCTACCACGGCCACCCACGGCCACGTGTCTTGTCATATTGGATGTCTTGGTGTTAGTTCATCATTTTCTCTTCCTGATGAAGATCTTTCATATATACACGCTGGACGACCACTCACCTGTCAGATAATCACCGTCTTCTCTACATTAACTATAAGTCACCTAACCCCACGTTCAAGATGGTCAATCGTAATATTCCTATAGCTCTCACCAAACGATGTCATGGACTTGCACCTCAACGACCTCACGTGCGCCGTTACCAGCCCTATCATTACCGCAGCTGCCATGGACGACAGCATGCCTCAGTGTGATCTCGCCCGGCACATCATCGCCCGACGAATGGCAGACCTAAAGTTCCTCCAGGGAGGAGATCAAACGTATGGCCGAAGTAAGCAAGGAGGCTGAGCGCGCGGCATAAGGACACCGCCAACGTAAGCCCCGACCATCCCTCACCCACCTGTTGACTAACCCTCTCCGACTGCATCCTAGACACCGCTCCTCGCCTAGGCTATTTGGCCCTAGATATGATCCTGCCGCCCCCACCGGAGTCATTGAAAAGATCTAACACCCTCTCTCCGTGCCCTCCTTTCCTGCCAACAGACTGCGCATTCAAACTGCTACTGGCGCAAAACCCGCCTAGTTAAACCTGTCGCCCATCTCCTACCACCATTTAAATTCCCAGTGGTGGGACGGGTCGCTCCGCATTCTTCGCTCCTTACGTCTCCCGCCCGCTCCGTCTATCTCGCCTCGTACGCCTCCTCCACCTAAAGCATAGTCTGTTTCGCCTATCACGCCTCCTACACCTGAACCACAGAAGCGCAAAATTGCAGGAGAGCTGGAAACAAGACGGAAGATACTGCGTGAGGGGAAAAAGGCAGAATGTTTCTCGATCATGCAAAGAAAGGGGGTCGGGCGTTCGCTGAGAAAGGGGCACTGGACGCTACCTTGGGTATGTTTTGGGATTGGACAGCTGTCTCCAACGCAGAGACCGGTTAGTCTACAGCTTTTTTGTTGTATATGTATATTGGGAAAGGTTCATTGAAGAATCTGGTCCTCAGTGTCGTCCTCATTGATTGATTAGTTCATTAAGCACTCGAATCGATCTCGTCTGGAATTCGTTATGCGACTAAAACTAATCGAACCAATCACCTCTAGAAAATTTTTGACTTTATACAAACTTTTTTATTTTTTGATGTTTTGTTTTTTTGCTCGAGCAAATCACTTCAAACATCATTATTTTCATGATTTTTTCTAACTTTCTTTTCGTGTGAAATTTTTCATTTTAGTGCATTTTTTTCGCATTCGCTATTTCTCGTCGTTTTCGAATGAAATTTTTAAATAATCAATGAATTTTGATTTTTCTATTAACGTTGTCGTTTTTTTCAAATTAATCGAGTTGATCAACACGTTCGTCAATTTCAACTTTTTTCATTTTGTTTTTCGAATTTCGTCGATTCAAAATTTTTTCCGAAATTTTTTCAATTTGTTGCATTCGAAAAACACATATTTGATCGTTTGTTTGTCACGTTTACACGAGCACGAGAAATTTTCGATTGTTTTTTTATTGTACAAAAACGTTTTCAAATCAATTTTAATCGTTCGAAATTGTTGTAAGACATTCAGAGTTCAGATCATCGAAACACTGCGAATCGAATTTCGATAAAATTATATCAAGCAGTTCGATCATCGAGAAGATCAATTTGATCAAATCAACAACAGATTTTCGATTCAATACAATAAACTCATATTTTCGAATATGATTCGGAGTATGTGTACGATTGAGCAAATTAATTGACTATATAAGCAAAGATCTGTAAGATAATTAGCTTTGCAATTATTAATCTAGTCATACAATCGTCTCTGCTATACATCTCTGATGCCACATCTCTTGAATCTTACATTCTAATAACTATCATAATCATCAAATTAGCATCACTCGTGTATAGCTATCAGTCTAGCAGTTTAGCAGTCTAGCGATCTAGCAGTCAAATCATTCAACGACTGAACGTGCTACGTCCTCGACATTCGATCTGAACGAGAATTCAATTTTACAAGAATCTGAACGAAAAGCAAATCGAAAACGAAAAATCTACAATACAGCTGAGTATCGCAATTCAAACTGATTGTACTGTCATATTATCACGCATTGTTCAATTTAGAAAGCGAACTCGAGTTCGAAAAGCTACAAAAAAAAATCTCAACGCAAAACTTCAAAAGCAAATCATCTCGACGCGAATGCGAAATCTACATAAAAACTTCAATCATTCGATCTCGTTGACGTCTCTAGCGACAAACGTCAATCATTTCAAACTCTCGACTGCTCATAGCAATAATTACAAATCAACAACGTTAAGACGATTGAAAAAGCTTGCGCAGTTTGTCGAAATTCTCATGCACAACGAATCTTCTATACTCAAGTCGTATTTGAAAAATTCAAGAGCGATCGTTACGATCGTCTCGCTTCCAAATCGAAATTTAGAAACATCGAGAATTGATCGAACGATGATCTCAATAAAAGCATAGCAAAATCTCTTTGTCAAAAAATCACGTGACGATTTCAACAAGAGCACGTCACTGCAGAATTGCATGAATACAATGTCATTCAAAATCAAACGGCGATAGAAAATTTCCGTTCGATAAAATTAACGAAAACTCAATCAAAATACACTGTATCGTCGACGTTTCGACTCATGCTGTTCTGCAAAAAGACGAACAAAAATTGAACGAGTTGATCACATTCGAGCAAGTTCACATCGCATAGTGAAAATCTCAATAAACAACAAACAATAATGAGCTTTTCGCGACGAGTTCTGCTGACATTATCATCAAGCGTTGTCGCAAAAAATCCTGGCATGACGTTACAACAGAAAAATCAATTCGAAATAATGTCTTTGCTGAATTTCGAGCAGTTTCGTCTCAAATTTCTAGTCACGAGATTGCGATCTCAAACATCAGTCAATTCAAATCATTGACGTATGCTTCGTACGAGTATAACTCTCGAACAAGAACAGTCGTCTATGTTTCTAGAAGTTCGTCTGAATCAATCGATTTCGTGAAACTGTCTTGAATACAATTATTGCAAAATCAACGTGAATATATCGATCTTGACATTCTGCAATGCAAAATCTCTTCATCATAAATCGTTTCGAGCACATCGAGTCGAAAAAATCAGTCGATTCTATTATCTATAATCAGTATAAAATCTTTGTTGTATTCGTACGAGTATTTCATGACGAGAACACGACTTCGAGCGAGACGCATATCGAGTAGCTAGTTCAGACAACTTATCTCTATCGAAGATCGAAAGCAGAGTTTCACAAAAAAAAAAAAAGAAAACGAAATCAAGAAGTTAAAGCAAATGATCAATCGCGTCGACGAAACGCATTCTTGAAATGTTTTTGAAAACATTTATGTCATAACAGTTCGATTCGACTAAATCGTTCACGTGAAAATCGATGCCAAGAACAAAGCAATAAATTCTATTTTAAATCATAGTATCATCGAAATCTCAGCAAACACGACATGCGAATCAAAAATCACTGAAAGAGAAAATTCAAAAACAATCGTCAGTTTGACGTTTTGCGACGATCTCTGCAAACGTCTCGATCAATTCGAGTCTGCTAAATGCGAAAATCACGATTATAATGACTTTTCAAGTCATTTCGATGCGATTCAAGCAGCGATGCAAAAATCAAATCAAAAAACTTTGTTCTACAAAAAATCTTCAGCTGAGAAAAGTATTCCGTGCTCGAGTGATCTTCAAAAAAAAATAAAGAATTCGATCGACTTTTGACAACGAGAAACTAGTTTCTCGAAATGATCTCGTTCTGTTCTCGATTGTGCATCAGACGTGATCGTCGATGAATATAATATAATAATACTGATAGTGCGCGAATTCTCGAGTCTGATCAATAGATGATTGAGCAAAAGCATATCAAGAATCTGAAATAAAATAGACATGACGATAAAATCATTGACATTCTTGTCGAGCTGATTCGTTCGCTGTCGTAAATCTCGTGCGCGTTTCTAAATGAGACAAAAATTAATTACTTCTGATATGATCACACTCGCATTGACAACAAGAAGAAAACGTCATCCGTGTGAAACAACTCCTGATCGAGCACTCTGATGAGAAACATCTCAAAATCAATACGAATGTATTGCAGACCGAATAAAATTATAAAAAGAAAAACGTCATTCGTATGAAACAATTTCTGATCAAACACTTTGATGAAAAGCATTTCAAAATCAATACGCATGTATTGCAGATTCAATAAAGTCATAAAAAGAAAAACGTCGCTCATGCAAACAATTTCTGATCGAGCACTTTGATGAGAAACATCTGAGAGCATAAATTGACCAAATAAAACAAACGAGCGAGATGATTCGTCGTGACATCGAGCACGATTCTAGCATGATCTGAGCATGCAAATAAAGCAAAACATCTCGTCATATTCTAGCATGCGAGCACGATCGTAAATTGCAAAATATAATGCGCAAAACATCTTGACAAAATCTAGACATGCAAACATGAATCAAAGAATTGCAATCAAGTATCTCGTTCAAAATTTTCGACAAGCTATCGTTTCAATTCAACGAGAATTGATATGAACTAACTTTACGTGAATGTAATAGCAAACTATCAGAAAATAAAACATGAACTGTGCATTCACGAAGTAGTGATCGCAGAAAATCTCGCGAGTATCATTGCTCAAAACTTCGTCGAGATCTTTCAAAAATAAAAAGAAGTTCAAGCTAAAAGAAGAAAAAAAACTTCGCTAAAAATCTCACGTATCAACTTACAAAACATCGACATTGACAAAAAATAAAGTCAAAGATAAACTCGTAACGAAAACGTATTTGAAAATCAACAGCACGACAATACAAACTTTCTGATGATGCAATCGACTCGAGAGCAATCTAATATCATGACGCGTTCAAACGTTCTGTAAAATACATTTCTTATGATAGAGCAACTGACTCGAATAGTCATGTCAAAATCACGACATTACGATCTCATGTCATCACTCTGTGCTGCTTATTGCCTAGAATTTATGACGCATGAAAAGCTGAATCGTGTCAAAAACACTTTCAGAAACTGTTGTTCGATCTAATCGAGCATTGAGTATCGTGATGAGATGAAAACAAAAAATCGAAAAAGTTTTCGAAATCTGATGTATTCAATGCGATCGCGTCTATTTTATCAATGAAAATAAAATATTCGACGTTTTTCGCGTTTAATCATCTTTTCGAACAACTCATCGATTCTGATGTAAAATGTAAAAAAATAAAAAAGTAAAAAAGAACTCGAATTCAAATTTCACTGTCATTCAGTTAGTTGTCAGTCATCATATCGAAAATCGTGAATTGTACGAAATCAAGTTCTCGATACTGAAAACAACAAACAGTTCGAGTCATCAAATCATGCTTTTTTTGAATCATTCACGAAAATGATTTTCAGATTTTTAATGCAAACTGATAGAAATCGAATAAAATGATATTCGATGCGAAAATCACGATCACAGTGATTTTTCAAATCAAATGCGAAAATCGCGATTACAGCGATTTTTCAAATTTCAAAGACGAAAACTCAGAATTTCTGCTCAAAACATATGAAAGAAAATCATCTCAAAAGATTTCGATGCTAAAAAAGAAGCGCATGTAAAATACTCAAAATTCAAATCATCGAGACATTGCGAGTCGAATCTCGATAAAATTATATCAAACAGTTCGATCATCGAGAAAATCAGTTTGATTAAATCAACAACAGATTTTCGATTCAATACAATAAATTCATACTTTCGAATATGATTCGAAATATGTGTACGATTGAGCAAATTAATTGATTATATAAACAAAAATTTGTAAGATAGTTAACTTTGCAATTATTAGTCTAGTCATACAATCGTTTCTGCTATACATCTTTGATGTTACACTTCTTGAGTTTTACAATTGTATTGCAATTGCGTTGAATTTTTTGTTGAATTTGTCGTGTAATTTTAACATCGATTTGCTCGATTTCGTTATTATCGAATATAACGTTTTGTTTTTATCGCAATTTTTTCATTCGTTGATTCATTGATGTTGCATTTTTTTGTTCATTGTGATTTTGATCGCGTTTTTCAACATTTTCATCAATTGTGTTTGCGAAACAATTTGATTCGTATTCATTTTTTTTCGTTTATTTTTTTGATTTTTCAATTTTCATTTCGTGATTTGTTTGATCGTAACGTTCGTTTTTTCATTGTTTTCGATGTCAACGTGAATCGATATTCAATGCAATTTCATTTCGATGTTTTGACGTCGTAAATCGTCAATCAATTATACTATTCATTTTATCAAATATTGATTCGAATTGATTTTCGAATTGTAAATCGCAAATATCGTTGTCTGATTATCGATGCAAATGACAAATTTCGATTTTTTTTTTTCGATAAACGAATGTAATTTCATGATTTTTGTCAAAATGATTTCGTACAATTTCGTCGAATACATTGTGTATGACGTTATGAATTTCAAATATGTTTTTGACGTTGTTAAATTCGTTTTTGACGAAATCGTTGCGATTTTTATTTTATCGTCGATGTCATTTTCGTCGATGTAAATGTAATTGACTGAATACGATTCGAATTGTTTTTTGTGATTTTTTTCGATTTTTTTTTTGTTTTTATTGATACGTACGCGCGACGATGTTCATCATGACGACGTCGCGAATGAAATTATTTTTTTCATATTTTTTGTTTTGATGCTCGTATTGCGTTCGAATCTATTCATTAATTTTTTCAATAAATTAACGCATTTCGATTTTTTGATGAAACGATTTTTTATGATCGTTTCGTACGTCGAATTTGTGATCAATTTTATTGTCGTCGCGTTGATGAGTTTGTTCAATCGCAAATACATTGACATTGAATTGATTTCGATGTTGAACGTTTTTTTCGACGTTATTTTGTATGTTTTTGTTATAATTTTTTCGATTTGATATTGCACGCTCGTCAAACTTTTGACTATTTTTTTGAAATAATTTTTTTTTGTCGACGTGTATCACATCGAACATGCGTATATGAATTGTGAAATGAAAATCGCGTGCATCATTTGTTTCATTCGTGAAAATTTTGCATTTCATGTTGTATCGTTGAAATTTCGCAATGTTTTTATCGATTTCAATGTTTTCGTTTTGTTTTGATTCACGTGCGTTTTTCAATTGAATTTCGTGTTCATAATAATTTTTAGATATTTCATTTTTTTTTTCGTTTTTATCATTTGATTGAATTCGAGCAATCGTATAAATTCGATAACGTTTGTGTTTTTTTTTTCGATTGAAATAAATGAATTGATATTTGAACGATGCGAATTTCATTTCGTGTTTCAATGTTCACGATACGCAAATTTTCTCGTGTGTTTTAATTATTTTCTCGTTGCATTTTTCAATGATTTGATTTTCGTTCATCAATTTCACGTCATCGACGAAATCGCTCGCAAAAATATTTTTTCGTTTCAATTTTTTCAATAATGATGCGTTGTAAAAAAAAAAAAAAATCGATAACATGAATGAGTTTTGTGAAATGTTTACAAAAATTTTCAATCATTCGATATCGTATTCGTCTGTTTTTAATATCGTCATTTTATTGTTCAAAAAAAAATCAATGAATCGCATCAATTTTTCGTCGAATCGTTTCATTTTCAAATTGTGTAATAATTTTTGTCGTGTTATGTTGTCGAATATTTTCATTACGTTCAACAACATAATCACGATTATTTTTTTTTATTTCAAATCGAATGTATGCGTTTCATCATGTAATGCAAAACGTGTTTTGTGAATATATTTTTTTTTTGATTTCGAAATGCGTACGCGACAACAAATTGTACGTTTTCGTCAAATAATTAATACGTTTGATCAATATGAATTTCATGATTTTGTTTATTGTATTCAACAAAATTATCGATCGATATGAAAATGCGAATGAATACGTTTTTTTGTTTAATTTGCGCAATGCGATTGTAATCGATTTACGAAAATGTTTAAAACAATATTTTGCGTTCAAATTAACGTTAAATATGCGTTGTAAATGAAATGTTATAATGTCGTTGATTCATTTCAATATTTTGTTGATGATATCGTCGTGCTTTGAAATTTTGTTGAAAATTTGTATCGCAATAATTTTGATTATTTCGTGAAATTGTATGTTTTTCAATTTCAAATTTTGATTGTATGTAGTTTTCTGTATATTCGTTAGAATTATCGTTGACGACGACGAAAAAAACTTTTTCAAAAATATGATTGTTTTTTTGACTAAATTCGTTTTTGATAACATGAATGAATGATCGTGTAAAATTGACATACAAATTTTTTTCGAAATTTTGTTTTTTGTTTATTTGCAAATTTTTTACATATTATTTGATGTATTACACTTTTTTTCGATTTTTTTTTGTATTGTATTTTTATGATTTTGACGACGACGCGATTCAAATAATTTTTGATTTTTTTATATGATATTCACAATTTTTCGATTTCGTTTTTGCGTTGATATTTTTTTTTGATCGTTTTTGTCGTTTTCGAGATTTGTTTGCATTTTTTAATAAATTTCGATTTCGAATATACGTTCGATTTGTTGAGCGAAATGAATATTTCGATGATTTTTTAAATTGTTTTCATTAATTTTTTTATTTGTTTATTTATTTCGTTTGCTCGATTGTTAAATATTTTTTTCGATGACGAAAACGTTTCATTGTTCGTTATTTTGATTTGTAATTTTTTTCGAAAAACGTTTACGTTCGTTTTTTTTCAAATTTTTGTGCGTTTTGTTTCGATCGTTCTCGTTCGTAAATTCAATATCGTTTTAATCGAACAATGATTCGAATGATTGTTCATTTTTTTGTCGATGTTCGTTTCGATAATATTGTTTTTGAATAACGACGTCGTGTATGTGAAATCAATTGTGTTTTCGTTTTTGTGTTTGTTTCACATAATCAATTCGATTGATATGACTTTTTTCAATTTGTATTTTTTTATTGTAACAATGAATTCATATGCGTCGACGTTTGTTTTCACATGTTGTTTGTTTCAATTGAAATGATGTAAATTGAAATTTTTTACGACGATATGTTTTTTTTTGAATTTTTTTGCAACGTTTTTTTGAAATTGAATAACGTATTGTTGTTTTCGTTTTTTTTGCATGAATTGTACATGTTGTGAATGTTGATAATTTTGTTGTTCGTCGTTTGCATTTTCAACGAAATCAAATTTTTGTTGTGAAACGTGTGAGTGTAAATCGTTTTCGTTATTTTTTTGTTGACGAACAAACACATTTTCGTAATCGCGTTTGACATGTACAAAAATTCAAAATGTTGCGAAAATTTGTTATTTGTCGTGAATTGAAATGAGTTTTTTCAAAATTTTTGAATGATCAAAACGTCGTATTTTGCGATGCTTTTCGTTTCGAACAACGATATCATGATTTGAATTTTCGAGTTGTTGACGTTGTATTGTAATATCGACAATATATCGTTTTTTAATATTTTTTCGATGAATTGAATTTCGTATGTTTGTTCGTAACGTTTTTTAGAAATGTTCGATTAATCGTGATGAAAAAACTGTTTTTTTTTTGATTTTTCGATTCTTTTTTTGATCGTTGACGATTTTTTGTTTTTAATCGATGACGTCGATTTGTCGTTTTGTTTATCTCGAAATTTTTGCGAATTCGATAAAATTTGTGAAAATATCAATGTTTCAATCGATTGAATCATTGATATTGTCGATGCATAAATGTTTGTTTTTTTGCGTTTGTTGATTTCGTCGAATAATGTTTTTTTCGTTTGAGTTTTTTCGATTTCTCGTCGTTGTATATTTTTCAATTGATTGAATTTTTTTGTTTTTATCATCGATTTTGAATTGTTATCGAACGTGTTCATTGATTTCGCTATCGTTTTGTTAACGACGATGTATTGTTATTTTTGTTTCGAAAATTTCGTCGACGTGATCGAGAATTGATATTTGATACGTTCAATTTTTTTCTGTTTTTTTTGCATTTTTTTTCATGAATTGTGTGCTTTTTCGCACACACAACATTTGATTTTGTAGTTTTGTACACATTTTTTCTTTTTTGTAACATGCGTTTTTGCGCAATAATCGCATTTTTTTTTTCGTGCATTGAATTGTAATGTGCTCGTGTTGATGACATTTATAACATTGAATCGTTTTGCAGATTTTGTTAAACATCGAACAAATTTTCAATTTCTCGTCAATTATAATGTTGTTATTCAGCATCGCGTTTTTCATTTTCGAAATGATGATTTCGATGATCATGATATAATACAATTGTTTTGTCGTGAGTTTGTTTTTTCAAAACACGTACAAAATTTTCATTTTTTTCAATTTTTTCACGTTTTCGTTTTTTTTTTGATTTTACGCATCGTCGTTTTTTTTTTCGATCGTCGTTAAATTGAATTTTTTGATTTTTATTTCGTTCATCATAATCGCGTGAGTTTGAACGATCGTTTTTGTTTTTCTGTCGAAAATCGTCGTTCACGCATTGTTGTTTTTCAATTTTTCAATTTTTCAATTTTTTTTGCGTTTATCGCGTGTATCGCAAAATTCTCGTTAAAAAATTTTTTGATCGCACGAATATATTTCGTTTGTATGTTTTTTTTTTCAATGCAAACGTTGATGTTTTTGACTATGCGTCTCGTTTCGTATTTGCTCAATTGTTGTTTTTTGTTCGCGTCGTTGAAACGAACAATGATTTTCGTATTTTTGTTGATCGTAATTCGTGATATTGACGACGCAACGACGACGATTGTTCAATTGCGAAAATTCATTTTGTTCGCGAAAAAAAAAATTTGAATGAATAATCAATTTTGTAATGTCGCGACGAATGACGACGTTGTTTTTTTTCATTTTGATTTGATTTTTATGAAATTGATTGATCATGAAATCGATTCGTTTAACGAATTTTTCATTGATTGTCGAAAACTGTGAATTTTCAAAATAAATTACGAATGTTTGAAATCATTTCTGAACGATTTTTTGCGACGATTTTTTTTATTTTTCATGCGTTTAATGCATTCTCGAATGTTCACAAAAACAAAGTTTTTTGCTCGTTGATGTTTTGATTTTTTTATTCAATTGCGATCATGACGTTTTTTTCATTATATTCAATTACGCATTGATTGATGCGCAAAGAATAAACGATTCAAATGACGCGTCAACTGAATCAATATCACGTTTCGTTGTTGAATTATTTCAAAAATTTGATTTGTGACATAAAATGTGTTTTCAGTGTCGTTTTCAACATCTGAATATGTTCAATGTCAACTGCAAAACTAGAGTTGTAATTTCTTTTTTCTCAGTCGAGTCGAACATTTTCAAGTATGAACAAGTTTTTTTCGTATCTGTAATGATAGAGATACATTAGACAGAGATTCTTACTCGAAGACTTCACATTATTGAATCATGACTATTTCATGATCTGGTGTGATGCTATCTTGCCTCATGCATCGCCATCAATACACTCAATCTGATAAAACGCTTACCCGTGTTTGGCACAAAGCATATGAAAACGATTCTGAAGACGATATGAAAGTGACATGAAGACAAAATCATCTTCTGATTTCGCCCGAAGTCGGGTATTCGTAGATCTGTCGATGTATCCTCAAAATAAGCACCACTTATTACCAGACCATGGGATAAACCCCTAATGATAAAAATTTGTCACTTCTTCCAGACGCAATATCAAAAACAATCTTCATTGATGCTTTTCTTCTCTGTTTTACCTAATTCAGGCAACTTCAGGCTAGATTTTATGCCAAAAAAGGCACCAACGACGACAGTGATGGCGGCCTCTATGATGAAGTGTCCTCATTCAGGGACGAATAGTTAACCCTCCTCCTCAACCCGAATTGAATAATTGCAACGTACCTGAAACTCCGTCCCTTCGCTCAGGGCCTTTCGCGCATTCATCAGCTTTCATTCAATCGCGTGAGCCGATCCAAGTATGACGGCCCTTTCTGGATAATATGGACTTCCACCGAGCCTTGGCTGCTCACATCCTCATCCTCGCTCCCCTCCCACTCATCACCTGCATTACTTCCACTGTTCTCTTCCTCGACCAACGATCCTGTAGAGGGTGCTTTGCTCTCGTGCAGTCTCTCGTTTCGCTTAGGTGATCCGGGTTCTGAAATGCTCGGTGTGAGAATGTTCGACAGTGTGCCGACATCTTGTTCCTCATGCAGGAACAGCTCATCAAGCCGGGACGCATTAGGGCTGAGCGTACAACTATCGCTCAAATCCAGCGCCGAGGAAGTAATTGAATTGGCAACAGACGTGCTAGTTGTAGGTGGTGGTGCCTCAAACCGCGTAGTTTCGGTCGTTGCTGGCTCACGGGCCAGAAGCGAGCTATCGTCCATGGAGCCACCTGACATGCTGATGGGGACCGAGCTGCTAGATGCACCAGTTCCCCGAGAACTAGCTGGTTGCTCGTCAAGATTGCAACTGTGTTCGTCTGGATGATCAAATAACGCAAGTTTCTCTCCACGGTGTACAATTCCTTCAGCTGTCTCCAAGAGCATGTCTTCGTCGGTGGTCCCGGGAACCTTCATTTTCGGCGCAGAACGCTTCAGATCCCCTTGCACAGCTATCGTCATGTCCTCGTGGTTGCCACTAGGGTCTCCGTTGGCGATTTGCCCTAATACACGTGGGAAAAGCCATGGAAAGCTCATAAGAGGCATGCTGGAAGGCACCATCTTCCGTTTTGGTGTATCTATACCAGCCACGTTCACCATCGCGCGGCATTCACTTAATGCTAGTTGCATCTCGTCGTTCGTGACATGGTACATGGCAGCAACGAAAGGTGCAAGAGCTTGAAAGTCGCTGCCGCCCGCCAGCTTGTGGCATTCTGTTCTAAAGTCGTCTTTAAGTGCCTGGGAATGTCTACCGACCTCTTCATGAAGTGGGAAGTCTCTCATAACTTTAGAATGCTGTAGCACGTACACTGACCACACCTCGAACTCGGTGTTGATCTCATATTGAGCCATGATACGACGGATTGCAGCGTCGTATTCTAATTTTAATTCGGCGGCCTTCCGGATAGTAAGGTCATCCAGCGTGTAAGCGTGCAGGATACGAGGATCAAAGGGCATATCGAAGGCTGGAACGAAATCTACGCGTTCGATGTGATCGTAGAGTTGGCCCAAAACCTTCTTCGAATCGTATGTCTGATCCTTTGGCTTGTCTTTTTCCATGAAATGAGGCCATTTCCTTGGACGCAGCTCTCGCCTTAAAATAGCTGGTACTCCAGACTTGACATAGTCAACAGCGGTGGAATGTAAGCTAGCAAGCTCAAGACCTAAAGGAAGTCAGCAGATGTGTCTCTCAAGGATTGCCCAATTCTATACATTTCTCATCTTTGACTCCCTTATCAGACCAGTCAGCTTGCGCAATGTGTGCATGCGCGATCGATCCCAAAGCATCGTTCTTCATATAGTTTACAAAGAACGACGTAATGTCATCGATAGTCACGTCACGGTCAAGTTTCTGCCGCTTTGGTGCAGTGTAGTCCATCGGCTCATGGTTCCACTCCGCTGGCAGTAGATCCTTGTCCCACATAACTACATAGTCATCTCCATCTAGGTCTCCGCCGGCACACATGCTAGAGATATCCCTGTCTCCTGTTTGAGGCAAGACTACTGCGTCTTTAAGGTGATGTAACGCGGTGATGTCAACTCCACGAACGACACGAATGTCACCAGGGTGAAGAGACGGGTTTCTCGCCAGCAACATTGGACCTTTCACAACGTAAGGTTTGCCATTAGGTCCTTTGGACAATTGAACGAACACTTCCGGAAGCATGGACTCTTTTTCCTGCAGTGTCTTGGCACGGTTGATGTTCACTCCATCAAAGTGGCCTTTCAGTATTCCCGTCTCGTCGATGCAGCCAAGTAGGAGAGCTCCATTGCCAATCAGGATCCGGGCTTTCTCCTTCAAAGCCTTGATCGACCATGCCCTCCAGAGGTGTAGCAGGGACACAAGGAAGGGCTCGCTAGTCTTCTGGAAGCCATCTAAGATCATACCAGCAAGCGTCAGGGTCACCTGATTAGGATCGATATCTTTCTGTAGAAGAGCGAGAGCCGGCTTTTCTTCTGTCATTGCTTGTCCAAGGTTTGCCAGCTGCAGTTTCATTTTACCCATGAAAACATCATCGGACACACCCAAGGAAGAGAGCACAAGAATCAATTGCCGGTTGAGATTGGCGGAAGCCATCTGAGACCAGCGAACGATTTCCAAGCCACAGTGAATTGCCGCAAACTTTTCCTGGGTCTCTCGAACGTGGATTTCAGAAGATGGAACGTCAGGCCATACAGCCAGAACACCCTTGCAGCCTCCTAAGCGGAACTGCAATACCGATGGGGGTTCTGGCGTGCCTAGTCTAAGCTCGCTAGCTGTAAGCTGGGCAAGGAATGGCGAGATTTTCCCTACGCCATCGGAAAATTCGTAACCATTGCGCTTGATGTCTTTAATGGGTTTAATAGTGGCTCTGGCGCAGCTGATCGCGCGCGTTGTCGAGAAACACTGGCCAAGACGGGCGGCGTGTTTAGCAACCTCTTGTATCTCGTTGAAGTCTCCCATCCACTGACGAATACGCCTTGCAGTCAAATATGGAAGAGGTGCGAAGAAGTATGCACCGTGCTCTCTGAATTGAGAATTTCCGAAAGCAAGAAACTCATAGTGGCGGTCTCCTATAGTAATGCCGTTCACCATGGTACGCTTGATTCTGGTAAAAACCTCGTTCATGGTATCTTTATCCGTGGAATGAACACGACCCTGTATGACTTAGTAGGGGGCTAGGCAGTATGCTGTTAAGAGCAATCATACCCGAAATTTCTCGTCTGCGAATTTGACGCGCAGGAACCGATCAGCATGTTCGGAATACTGACGAAGAACTCGATTAGATGTCTCAACTGTAGGTGTGTTGTAGTAGACAGTAGTTGGAGTGACTGTCGCTGATCGAATATAAGCGCAGTATTTAGGAATACTCTTCTTCGAAGCTGAGCCTCTGGTGACCTTCATGGAGAATATCTCCATCGGATCGAACAGTCGTTTTTTTTGGTTGGCAATGTATTCCAGCACATCTTGGGCTTTGACTCGATCCATACTCATAAGCCGCGTAACGAAGTTCTGCGTAAGATTATGCTCATTCAATACACCTTGCGAGATACAGACTTCGAGCTGAAAGCGGACGGGAAAGGTCAGTGGAGGCACTATGTCCTCCTTCAATTCCTCCAATGCGTTCTTCGGCGTTGCATGGATTACAAATGGTTTATCAATGAATTCCCAGACTGCTGGCTCACGATCCCTGATCAGCTTGAACCTTGGGAAAGGTGTAATGCGGATGTTGTGGTCTTGAAAAGCCTGGCACATTTCGTCAAAAACCTGGCGGTCGTTCCGTCTCATATTTAGAGTGAAGCGATAAGTAGTCCAGCGGCCTTTTCGAAGTTAGCACTGCATCCGACACAGATGAAATCATACTTACCGATGTCGATGACGGGCTTGAATTTCCTGAGTGTTACAGGGGAAGATTGAAGGCTTCGAAGGTCCTGAGCTATGTCAGTCTGTCGGTACCAAGCGTCGTTTTCCTTCCAGGAGCTTCCGTTTTCCTCGTGAGTGTAATTTTCGTCGACTTTCCGAAAGAATTGTGGTGGTTGATCCAAAGCCAGGACAAGGACTACCGTATCTCGATCAGCATCGACTTGGTGGATTTCCTCTAGCTGGCGGAACGGGATGCTGAAACGAATGTTCTCTATTCTGTGCTGCTCCGAAGTCTGTGAATGCGTGCCCGGCGGACAAGGATCAGACATATCCAGCGCAAACTCGACAACAATTTCGCGACGACGCATGTTCTGATGGAACTTAATCATCTTAGTTGGCGAAGCGACTGCCGTGAACATGTTCATCATGGTGACGGGATCATACATGATCCCAAAATCGATGGATCCTGCGTTGAGAGTCTAACAAAGCACATCAATGGAGAGAAGCCTCGCATTGTGCCTAGGAGCCTTACCATGACTTCGTCATACACTTTCTTTGGATTCACTGGACTTGGCGTTTTGAACGTCCGTTGTTTCAAGTCGAAGTCCATCCGCACGTAACAAGGCCCCTCTGCGCTGCTCACACGATAGCTGTCATCCTGCCAAAATGCTCTTGCTGGCGGAGGGCTGGTGTAAACATCAGCTACAAGCCATCGACCATGGGTGGAGCAAACACGAGTACCCTACCTAAACCTGATTTTCGCCTTTCCAGTCCTTGATCCAGAGAGGTTTTCAAAAATATCGATCGTGGTGATGTTTCCCTCCTTGTTGAAGCTGCTCCAGAGGTCATGGGTGCTAACATCGGGCGTCAGGCCATAAAGAACAATTGCAACTTCGACCCACGTGGTCCAGTCATTGTATGGCCGAGCAGCGGCACCAACATACTGCCGTTGGGTTGTTCCTCTCGGGCGATAGGAAGATGGAGCTCGCTGAGACATTCTGCCACGACGAGAAAGGCTAAATCTGATGGGAGCTCCCCGCTGATCTGCATTGGATGTGTGATTGGCGTAGTCTGTCCATTTTTGAAGGGACGAGGCGAGCTCGGGAAGGTGATGGCTCACTTTCGGCGAAGATGGAAGGGGAGAAGGTCGGTGAGGGTGTGATGAAGTGAGGGAAGGCATCATTTCGCTAGCGCCACCGTCACTGCCCTTCTCATTGGTTGAAGCTTCTTGCTTGTGAGAGGCACGTGATCCTTGTGGACTTGCGCTCACTGGGACCCTCTTTCCTCTATCAACTTGGGATCTTGGACCGACTGAGACAGTTTCTTGTCGTTTTGCGAATTTGGGGTCTTTGCTGCTGCTGTTCACTGCTGCCCTCGTTTGGGGTTTGAGGGGTCCAGTAAGCTGCAACGATATATTCCCTGGCTTAGTTGGAGCATTCTTAAAACCCTTCCTGGTCAAGCGCGAAGAGTTTCCGCTTCCACTGACCTTGGGTTGAGTTGGATTTCGATGAAGTAGTGAAGCTGCTAAAGTAGGGTAAGATGTCGAACTCGGTTCGGGCCGTAGATCGTGGGTGAGCCGTGGGATCTTCACTTTGATGCTTCCTGACTGATCTGCTCCCGTCGACGCTGTCTTAGCAAGATTGGGATTGTCGTGGCTCCTTGGTCCACTAGGACTGGACATGTGCGATTCCGATTTGGCGATGCCAAGGTTAGTATTCAAATTCTTGCCTTCCATCCGATTACTATCGCCTGGCTGCCTTGAATCGAGTTGAGGCAATCGAACACAGGTTACAGGTTTGTTCCGATCAAAGACATCATACGTCTTCTTCTGTTTCCCCATGTTTGCGATACGGAGAGTCAGGTAAGGCAACTAGGAAAATCGATATGCCGATAAAGTCAGGAGATACCGTATTGGCAAGAACAAAGACAAGAATGGCTGTATGTTTATTGTCCAAAACAGGATAAAAGGATTCAAGTCTCAAAGCAGTGAATGGAAGATTGTTTCTAATGACAATAGGATGGAGTCACTTGATGAATAGCATCCAAGAAGAGATGGAGAGCCTGCAGGATCTTTTTGGATCAAGTGTACAACTGTCTTCTGTGATACCTGGGCTTCCTTCAATAGGGACAGTGAATGAGTTTTGAACTCCAACACTTGATCTTCATCAGCAGAGCACAGAAACGTTGGCATTGTCGATGAATACTTTACTGATTAAGTTGGTGTTCAAATCCATTGACTTGATTGAACCTTCATCGATCTAGGATGGAAAGGGTGTGAAGCATCGACCTCCTTGGGTACCCTCGGGCAATTGTTAGTATTTCGTCTTAACGACGAAATGGATGCTAGCTTACCTTGGAAACTCGAAATAACTCCAGCACACGTATTTTAGGGAAGGCGTGGACAAGCTATCATGTTGATAATCAAAGATTGAGATATAAGCAAGAGAGCTCCAGTGTTTGGTGAAAAAACCAAACAGATGAAAATTCTTCTTCTGCACAGAAAGCAAACAGACTCTGAAATTCAAAAGCTGCAGCTTCCCGTTCTACTCCAGATCACCAATCAGCTTTGAAAGTCGCTGAAAGAGATCGACATTTGAACAATCTTGGATTTCAAGACAATTTAGCACTCTCGTTCATCCAATATATTCGGATACCCAATCGATATCACTCCACAGGAACATGCGCGCGGCTCTCGCATGATCGCATTTCAGACGGCAATACGACAGCAGCCGAGGTCCCCAGTTGACGTCTTGGAAGCCTCCTTCGAATGCTTTAGAAAGCTGTGTCAATGGATTGAGTTACTTCCTCGCCGACCACGTGGTTCATTTTCATATCCACGTACAGCCCACTCGATATCCTTATCCAACCCCATTCCATCACCGAAGAATGTAGCGTCTTCCACGGGCTTCTTTCTCTTTCAGATGTCTACCGTGGTGCCGTCATCATAATTATGCTGAGCGTTCTCATCATGGGCCATATCCAAGCGCTCTCGGGCTGTACTCGTGAAAATGTCACTATCATCGAATGGCAGGTTGTCCACGGACATGCTACTCTTAGTATCGGCGCCTGTACTCTTGGCAGGTAATGCGACACTCGTATGACGCCTTTGAGCCTTGTCGCCTATCGATTGCGTACGAAAGGGTGCATTGTTCGTGGAAGATGATCCCAATTCATTTAGAGCCCGTCGCGAAGCCCTTGTGTTGCCTTCCTTAGCTGTCTTATGGACCAATGTTTTGTGAGAGACAGAGGGACTTCTAGATGAGCGCGAAGGAGTCTTGAAGCTCCGCCGTGACAACGTCCTCAGCCTTTTCGGTGTTGATCCGCTTTCAACAGACAAAGGAGATCCGATTGACTTGTAGAGTATAGGACTAGAAGGATCAACATTCTGTGGTGTTTGGACGACTGCGGAGCTATGGCAAGGGTCTCGGCTTGCTGATGGACTCGCTGACGAAGGTGGAGCTTGATGTCCCTTGTTCGCGAAGCTTGTGACTAGAGCTCGAAACTTCTCTGCATCAATGACAAGTTGGGTTTGTTTTTCAAGGTCATGCTGGAGTCGTCGTATCTGATCGAAGCAGGCTAGCGTTAGCTTGATAGGTGAACCTACCTCGCAGCTTGATTGAAAGTACCTTTTTCTCAAGTTTTGAGGTTTTTTCGTGCTCTCGTCGACTAATATTTTCCGTCTTCCGATCGTATTCCTCATGAGCCTGCTGCATCGTGTCCCTGTGATCACGCCGAAGCTTACTCATCTGCGAGCATATCAGCTATGTGCTCATGCAAAAGAACGGACGAGATATGACCTCGGCAGCAGCTATGGATTTGTGTTCATCATGGGCGGTTTGCAAACTCAATCTCTCGGCTGCGAAAGTAGTGGATCGAGATTCAAGTGTCGAATTCAAAACTTCTTTCTGCCGTAGAAGATCTTGAATCTACCTGGCGTGAGAAGGTGTTTGACGAGATCTCTGTCAGGGGCTTATGACATACCTTAGAAAGCGCAGATTCATTCTCGGCCACCAGACTGGATTTCGCCTCCAAGAGACTCTCAACTTCTTTCCGTCCTTCCGTCTGAAGGTTAATGGCTTCATTGAGCTCATCGCACCGTCGAGCTAATTCTGCTTCGAGCCATTTTATTTCATCCGTCCCCTCCTTTGCTATTTTGGTTAACTGAGCTAAGTCGTTACGAAGAACATTCCTCTCGCTCTCTAGCTCGTCGATTATCAGACCTTTGTTCTTTAACTCCTCATCTTTACCAGTTAGTGTTGCCAAATAAAGCAGATCTCGCTCTCTAGCAGCTTCCAACAATGCGCCTTCTTTACGAGTAGCCTCTGACATTTTGTCATCAGTTGCTTTTCTCAAAGCTTCAGCATCGCTCAACATTGACTGCACACGAGATTCGGCCCAATCAGCCCGCTCTTTCAGCTGAGATTTCTCGGTTTTCAAATCGTGAATCGTGTTCAGAGAGTCTTCATTCTGGACCTGTAGCTCAATTAGTCGATCCTCAGAAGCCTTGAATTTGCGTTCAAGGTCGTCCGCCCGGGTCTGTTCTTCACGGTACGGACGCTCTGCGTCCTCACAGCGGGCTTCAAGGTCTCGACACACTTCGCTTACGATCTTGACGACCGACTGGTGCTGGTATCCTGCGTCTCTCGATAGACACTGCATTAAGCGGTCTTGCCAGGCGTGACTCGGCATTTCATCGGGTGTACTCTTTGCTTCGAACAGCGATACTATCGTTAGATTCTTGCGCATAGGAGCACCGTTGCACGCTGTGGGTCCAGTCCCCATACTCATTTGCTTCTTGAGAAGTGCTGTTGTGAGCCACGGCTCTACGCTCATTTCGTGCTCGGCAGCGTGTAGAGCAGTCTGAAGAACCAGAAAACAGAATTGATGCTGCAGTATGTGCTGATTGGCCGTATAACAAGCAAGACAAGTTCCGTGCACATGAATCTCACTTCCCTGACAATGATAATTTTTTATTGTCATCGCAAAGGCTTGGAGAGGTGCGAGTAATTCATTCGTAGATAGTGGAAAAAGTATCTTCCGTCGCAAATCCTGGGATGTGGTAACCTTCTTAGCCATTTCAATGGTCATAGCTTTGGCCATTCCCAGGTTGGAGAGAGCTTGGTCACTAAGGATGTCTTCTTGCGTAGCTAGTTGCATTACATGTAGCAACGTTGAGGCTATGGAAGGCTCATCCATGATCTCCTTGATTTATGTTAGTAATCAGATGATCGCTTCAATGACACCCTGCTTACAATGTATGCTGCGATCAAGTCCGAAGAGGCGAAAACTTGAGGTGGCACTTGAAAAAGTTGCTTGATTGCCCCATGAAGCTCCATGGGGACATGGGATTGCCCATACAAGGCTATTGCAAAATCAACGGCCTGATGAGAGATTAGCTCTATCATCAGAAGACTGCACCCCAAAGATCGTACCGCAGCTCGCACACAGGGATCTAACTCGGCTCGAAGTATCCCGTCCAATGACGCCTTGCTCATGCCACGCCGGTTCGTCATCCAATTTAATTTCTCTGTGTCGCTCACCGATCGCACGATTTCGGAACACAGGTACAGTAGCTCTATCGTCATTTCGAGGGTTGCGTAGGAGGATTGAGAGCGGCTCTGAGATAAAGCTTTTCTAGTTTTCGCCACAGTGATATCCATGGTCTTCGAAGCCTTCTGGGACCCAAAGTACTTTCGTGCTGTCTCAAAACGAGCTTCCGCACACCCATCGGAAGTATCAGAACCGTCTGGAGATGGCGACTCCTTTCTGCCAGAAGGTACCAGAATCTCCGTTGTTATCAGTTTGGCATATATCGCAAGGCAGAAGATTTCGATGTGATGTCCACCGAGGTCGAGACTACAACAAAGAAGTTGTTTCAGCTGCTCTTGTAGGCGCATAACGAGAGGCTGAGATACCGCCCATAGCTCGGCACAGCCTACACCAGACAGGATTGAATACAAAGGCCTGATGGTTTCTGAGGACGGGTTTGCGACGGCGTTTGTCAATACGCGTTCAAGGAAAGCAGGTAAAGATGCTGGAATGGAGACATCTAATGGATGGGACAACAGCGCAGTGCAGACGGTGGCATACTGACCACAATTTAGTTCTGTAAGAAGCAGCAAAGAAAGTTCCTACCTGGTCGAAACCCGAAACTGAAGCTGAGGCTCGGCTAAGTAAAGTGTCGAGAAGAAGGGGTTCTTGCTCCAGTACTGCATTGCGGAAAGACGGTATGCAAGCTGGTAAAGTTCGAGGTCAGGACAAAAGGTGCTACAGGATAACGATATTCTGGGGGCAGCCTACACAGTTTCTGCACAACTGCTAGCGTACAAGGTCCGTTCTGCAAGTTTGCGAGAATTGCGGTACAAAGCAGGCTGAGATCACATCTCCCCGTAGCCCAGCACCGGATCTTGAAACGTGGCACGTTATCAAGGGTTCTGTGAAGTTTCTGTATAACAGATATTCATCTTAGTAGGTTGTTTTCATGTAAGTGCCCTTTCTCGATTTTCTATTGTGGTCACTGCAGAGTGTCTTACCTGAAGGCTCACAGCATAAGGGGCGGTCACGATCCGCTGCACCTCAGCGGACAGATCCTGCAAAGCGTCCATGCCACGAGGAAAATAGTTCGTGGAGGCCTGGTAATGTTGTATTGCATCTTGTCTTTCGAGTAACCCGCGGCGGCTGAAAAGGTACTTCGTTGGTAGGGCAACAGGCCAATTGCTTTCCTCATCCGGCCGAGCATATCGACGATGACTGTATAAATCCTTTCTCACTACATGATATGCTCCCCAGTCCCTAGACGCTCGATTGCCAAAATGTCTCAGATGAATGCGGCTTAGGCAGGGTTCTCTTTGATAGTCACCATCGTTGATCGTGAAGACTGGAGGGGGTAATGGTGCGGGAACTAGTAAAACCTGGCCCCTGAATCATGAACGAAATTTTCATGACCACTACTCGTACGTTAATTGCTTGTCCATTTATTGAATTATGCCATGGCAGGCACCCGTGCTTTATCGATTGGGCTTGCCAATGCCTTTGTGTCGTAACTGAGCACCTTTAACTTATTTTGAAAGCTTCACATTGTTGCGAAGCGCAGCGGAGATGGCCGAGCAGCCTACGAATTAGCGGAGCTTCAACGCAACCATGGACGGCAGGTACAGTATCGCTGGTCTCCGCTTTTGCCAGTGCAGTAGCATGCAAGTACGCTTTGGGCGTTCGTAATGAGAATCAATGCGGTTGAATGTAAAAGGTACCTTTGGCAACGCTTAGAGAATTCTGAAATTTACCGCTATATCGCATATACCCATCAAAGCGTGGGACCACCTCAATTCTCAATGCATGTTGTGAAAGGACGATGCTTCTGTGACAATTAAGAAAGTACGATGGGCTTAACTACTAGTAGATATCCTGGGCAATGGATAAATTCATTTGGACATGGAGCGACGAAGTACTGCTGGTCTTTATTCTGATCATTGTAGAGTACCATGCGGATGGCACAATTATCAAGACCAAAAGAAGAACTCAAAAGTCAATGGCCGGCGACGATCTCACAGGATGATCCATCAGTTCAAAAGATACACCCATATTGAAAACTGACAGCCATATCTCAGAAGACCACAATTGCCATAGTGACCTTCCCAACGTTTAGCCGCCGTAGCACTATCAAAGTCGTGAAGCTGGGAGCCCCGGTCGGTACAATGGAGATCAGATGAATCGAAGGAGTGCTGCCAGGGATGGGAAAACCGGTTGTTGCTCTTCGAGTTCTCTGGTGATGAAGCTCATGTAATCTACCGTGGCAAAAAGCGGCTCTCAATAACCCCAGAGGTTTGTCTCGGGCCGTGTAGCCGAAGCGTCGTAGGGCTCGGGCTTCTCTTCTACACGTCTGGACCAAAAATCGGCTTTTTACCCGTATTTGGCTTCGTGACATCACCCAAATCAAGCACTTTGCGAAGCTCATTATTGTTACGAGCATGCCCTGGGAGGAGCGTTGGTAGAGCCTTATCTTATCAGCGGAAGTCCATATGGGGATTAGCGCGATCTAGGGCTTGGCGCCCACAACCTACTTCTGGCATTCGGTCTCCTGTACATATTTGCTTTCTAGATCAAATATCCTCGTTATGCTACCTGTTTTCTAGGCATGCGTCTTACATTATATTTGATCTCCATCGTGACGAACGATGTAAACTTCACACTCGTTGCGACGACCAACGAATAAAAAGAAACAAGATCGTTTCAATTCGTGACGATTGCACATTTTCAGCACGAACTCTTCGACCAATTTCGTGACGATTTCATTTTCAACACGAAACCTCTCTATCAATCGCAGTGACGATGATTCACTGCCTCTTGCACAGCAGATTTCTCGCTCTGAATTTTGCGAGACTAATTGACATTCGGTCAAACGTTTTGCTTCGACAAGTGAGTTGCTCGTCGAGATACGCGAATAAGCAAAATAAAATCGCCAGATATGCTCGTAGAAATACGCGAGTAATTAAAGAAAATCGCCAGTTGCTCGTAGGAGAAGCGAGTAGAAACAAAATCTTCATCGCTCGTAGAGGTACGCGAGTGTTCAAAAAAAAATCGTCAAATCACTCGTAAAAATACGCGAGTCAAAAGAAAATCGTCAGTCTGAAGTTCTTTCTTTGAAGACGATGATTGAATTTCACTTTCACTATGCGCATCGTGAGCCAGCGAGAATGATCGTGAATCTGCGATAAGAAAAAGTTCTCCCTTTGAAAACGATGATTGAATTTCACTTCCACTTGACGCATCGTGAGTCTGCGAGAATGATCGTGAGTCAGCGATAATGACAGTCAATCGTTGATCTTCTTGTTCTGAAAATCAGTCAACTCATCGTGATGAGGAGTGAAAACTCTATCAATTCGTCAATAAACGACCTTCATGCTTTCTCGAGCCAGTCAGCTCATTTACTCTCGAATGATTTCTACAATAATCATTTCTTTGAAGCGTTGAGACACCGCTTGATAAAAAGAGAAATAAAAGTCACACACACATATCAAACCATTTATCTCAAATCAACAAACAATCATTCAAAATCTCAAACAAAAAAATTTGAATCACGCTTCGCTTCGCTCCGTTTGTTTTAGTGTCTGTCTGCTTCAACGACACTCAGTGAGTCCGCTACAACGATTAGTGAGTCTGCTTCAATGACATCAAAAGCGCATGCGTTGTTTTCTTCGATTCTTTACATCTTCGCAGCCAATACCCTCAACGAAAGTGAATTTATTACATCATAGCAGCGATACGAGAGCAAATGACATCAAAAGATGAAAAACAGCAGTCAATCCGGATCTGTGACGCACTCAATTCAGTCTTTTTTTTTCGCAATCGTCTGCCCGCCGTCATGAACCAACATTCTGCGTCAATCGACTTTTTTTGCTTCCGAGCCTGCAGCCAATCAGAACGCGCCGATTAATAAGAACTCGAAAAGCTCAAATCCGAGAAATTTGAAACAGCATACGTCTGCGAAATCGATCCCGCTCTGCTGCTTCTGTTCCGTCCTGAGAAATCGACCGTTTCATCATATTAATCTGCAAATATCTCCCGCATCGATCGAGATCAAGATTCTCAACAAAATTTTCACAAAATTCTCATTCTCGCCGCATATATATATTTTTCTTCTTCTCGCACATCTTCTGCTTTCGATTTACTTCTTCACGCCTATCGCATTTGCTATGAAACTTCCAGCGCCAACCATGATCAAACAAATACCTGAATCACAGTCAATGAATTTCTTCGCAATGCCGACCGATAAAAGAAATGAATAGTCGCTTCGGGACGAAGCTTGAAAAAAAGAAAAGAATAGTGTTACGAGCATGCTCTGAAAGAAGCGTTGATAGAGCCTTATCTTATCAGCGAAAATCCATATGAAAATTAGCGCGATCTAGAGCTTGACGCTCACAATCTACTTCTGGCATTCGATTTCCTGTACATATTTGCTTTCTAGATCAAATATTCTCGTTATGCTATCTGTTTCCTAGACATGCGCCTTACAATTATTGACACGAATATTGCGAGTTTTGACAATGTAAAGCGACAAAATTGTTAATTCGATATGAGACTACAATGCTCTAGCGAGATAATTATATAATACATTATAATTGTTGTGCAATTGAATTGCGCAACGATGCAATCGTTTTGTGAACGCACATTTTCTTACATTTTCAAATTCAAAAATTGTCAAATCAAACACATTGCGCAATTCATTATTGCAACGAATATTTCGAATTTTAACAATGTAAAGCGATAAAATTGTTAATTCGATACGAGACTACAATATTCTAACGAGATAATTGTATAATATGTAACGTTTATTGCGCAATTGCATTGCGCATTGAGAACGTTCAATTGCGTGACTTCGAGAGCTTCAACCCTGAGATAACCCTGATTGTTCTTGAGTCGGATATAATGGATTTAAACTGTATTGAACTAAATCAATAATACTCGATAAAAACGCTAGTTATCAGCTTATCGTGTTATTTTTGTGTAATATTGCAGTCGGGAAGGTTCAAAACAAGGGTTTACCCGATCTTTGGCTCAGACCCTCTGGCGAGAAATGCTGGCTTTTAGGCTAGCCAGGGGTCTGATTAACTGAGACAACCAGAGGTGAGGCTTCGAATTTGCGAGAGATGAAACCCGCTTGTGTGCTCCTAAAGAGATGCTCTGCACCGATAAGTATACGGCCGGAGAATTTAGATGATGTGGACCATATTATTGATAAACATGATCAAACTTGTGGCTTTACGGGTGAGATGGCGCAAAAGCAGGCAAGACATAAACAAGATTGGAATCGTTTTGTAGTGAAGAAAGCTGTCAAAAACTCCCCTACTACGAGTAATTACATGTAGAAAGGCGGGGCGGATTTATTCGCCCCTGAACTAGCGCCTCGCTTAAATTCAAGCCGCACCATCTTCAGAGCGTGCCCTAACTAATGTTCAATTCTCTTACTCACTTATTCCAGACCTCGACAAGTCAGTAAATCTAGCAATCATGGGTCGGGGCCCGTAAGTATCTTATAGTAAGCTCGTGGGGTCTGCAACGACTGAATTCTGTCCAGCAAGAAACATCAGAAGCGTCTTTCCGCGCCACATCATTGGCTGTACGTACACAACTTTTGAGTAATCCCTACTGTTCGAATCATGTTAACGTCTTCGTCAGGCTGGACAAACTATCAGGTAGAGCCACCTTCGACGTCTTTCTCTCGGTTGTTCCTTTAAGTCTTCCGGAAAGATGCTGAAATCGAGAACGTATAGGCGCCTATGCTCCGCGACCATCTCCAGGACCTCATAAGTTGCGCGACTGCATGCCCCTTATCGTCTTCATCCGCAACCGGTAAGTCTAATATTCCGAACGATCCCCCATCATCATTCCTCATTGCTCACTAGGGTTACAGACTCAAATATGCCCTCAACTCTCGTGAAACCAAGGCGATTTTGATGCAGCGCCTTGTCAAGGTTGACGGGAAAGTCCGCACTGACTCCACCTATCCCGCTGGCTTTCAGGATGTCATCTCAATAGAAAAAACAGGGGAGAACTTCCGCCTTGTGTATGATACCAAAGGGCGTTTTACCGTGCACCGTATCACAGCCGAAGAGGCGCAATACAAGCTGGGAAAGGTCAAGCGTGTGCAGCTAGGCAAGGGCGGAATCCCATTCTTGGTTACGCATGATGCTCGAACGTAAGTTTGTTGCATTCTATCAGTCGTTGGATCAAGCTTTGGTAGTATTCCTGGAGAAATGCTGACGAAAAGCGTTATGCTGCCAGAATTCGCTATCCGGACCCCGCCATCAAGGTCAACGACACCGTCAAAATTGATCTGGCTACTGGCAAGATCACCGACTTTATTCGCTTCGATACGGCAGTCATCGCTATGGCGACTGGTGGACGTAATATGGGCCGAGTGGGTGTGATTACCCATCGCGAGCGTCATGATGGAGGCTTCAACATCGTCCACATTAAAGACGCTGTCGACAACTCCTTTGCTACTCGAGAGTCAAACGTGTTCGTCATCGGTAGGGAAAAGCCGTGGATCAGTCTGCCAAAGGGCAAAGGTGTCAAGGTACGTATCCTTCAAGGAGGGTCGCACGTTCCGGAGAACATATGCTAATCTCTTCTTCCTAGCTTTCAATTGCAGAGGAGCGAGACCGTCGTCGGGCTTATGCTATCGCTGGACACTGAGTACCCAGTTAATGGGTGAAGACTTGATTAGATAACTTGATATCACGAGCAAAGCTGGAATGGAAGATTCTGACCGAGTCATGTGCATATTGGGTATTGAAGGTAAACAAGACCCTTTAGTCGAGTGGAACAGGCTCAAGCTTCCAGAGCCAGTCGTCTAGTCGTATTCAAGGAATTCTACAAATCCAGACAGAAGACCTGCCCCCCTCACAAATTGATTATCACTACAACGCTTTTCCTGCACTTCTGACCACGCGATCCTTGCCCAATACCCCAGAAAGGTACAGGAGTCTAGTGATCAGCAAAAAGGCAGTGGCCCCAATGTTCCCCCAAGTCGTTGCATTCCAATTTCTCACGTCTATGAAATTTGCAAAGCCAATGACGTGGCAAGTAGCCCAGAGGTGGCCTACATCGCCAATTGCACACGCAATCAAGAAGTTCCTCACAACGACGGGTTCCGAAGTGAAGTAAAGCAGGCCGACGCCAATCATGCCCGTCAGCCCGTACATGTTCCCCAGTTGCAAGGCCAAGACGTGTGAGGTCGCTGTTAGGGGCAATGAGGGCATGCCAGAGGGAAGTTGAGAGGAAACGAAGTTCGGGGTGTCTAGGAGGGGTGCAAGAAAGCCAGCAAGGCTGATCACAGGTAGTCAGTATCATGCTCGTTAGACAGGCTGACAAGGAGATGCGAACAGTGAAATGGGCTCGAAGATGGTGAAGACGAAGCGGGGAATGGGCGGAAGGATCGATGCCATTGTTTCTCGGGTTGGCAGTAGCACAGACGGTTATAAGGATTCAGATTGTAAACAGATACCGAATCGATTGTCTCAATCCTTTACGACTTTATTATTATGTACTCGCATAGATTCAACCGGCCGGAAAAAGGTGGGGCCGGGGGAAAGAGACTAGCGAGACGGGGAAAGTCTTTGCGGGTCCGGCAGGAAGCAAGAGGGTTGTTTTCTTGTATGACAGCGCTGGATCGGCGATCGAGTAACAATGAGAGAACCTCCACGCTTTCGCCTCAACTCTCTGGGACGTGCCGATTTTGGCCTGCCATGCTCGTGTGCTCTTCCTCTGCTTCGGCCTCCCCAGCCTTGACCAGCTTCGGCCCGCTGCTCTTCCTTGATCACAAACCTTCCTTCCGATTTACTCCTACTCCACCCATGGAGCTTTGCGTCAGGCTTCTCAGATGAAGCGGTGCATGCATGCTACATGCAGCTCCAATGGCCATGCTCAATTCCTACCTCGATGACTTCCCTCTCCATCCGTCTCTCCGCATCCCTCCTCTCCTAGACCCTTCTCCGGATTTCGCTGCTAAGTCCGCCTTGCCGTCCCCTCTGGAGCCCAATGCTCGTGTCACAATCGACCTAGATATCGAGACCGCTAAGCTCACTGGTAGACGAAAAGCACTTGCAGAAGCCAAACCAATCGGTGAGCCTGCCAAGTCCAGTGAATTAAGGCCGATACAGCGCGGCCCCCGGAAGAGACAGAAATTGCAAGAGTACGAACGGATAGCGGACTTCGTCCAACTTCCTGCTCCCAAGACAGCGAAGAATGACAAACCACGACCATTCCAGCCTGTCTCGGTAGTCAACGAGCTTCATGAGCCACCACCAAGTGCTGCACTATTCCCGCCCATCACCCCGAACGAGCCCACGCATGAGCATCCTCGGAGTCTTTCCTCACTATCCCTGATCGAAAACACACGGAGCGAGGAGAACATATCCCTCGGGGCTGCCAAGGCACGGCACAACACTGACGGTCAGTCTCAGAAAAGGACAGCTCAACGACCAAGAACCAAATGGACTACTTCAGAGACGGAGCAATTACAAAAGGGGGTAGAGATATATGGAGTTGGGAAATGGAAGAAGATCCTCAACCACCCTGGGTTTTCCTTCCAACAAGGCAGGACGCCGGTAGACCTGAAAGACCAGTAAGTAATCCATGCTTCATCGTACCGAATAACCATTCTCACGTCAACGTCTTCAGCCACCGCACGAGGTTGAAATCTCAAGCGGCAAAGAAGGTGTTCGACCCGGTGCGATCGAGAGCCATTGATGCCAGCTCCAACACACCAGACAGCTTTTGGAATCCTGTTATCACTACGCAGTCGTCACCACCATCTGATAATAATCTTGGAACCACTCACTCCGAAAGCGCCTTAGCCTCAGGCAACAATCGCAAAGGGACATGGACCGACATCGAAGACCAAAATCTAGAGAAGGGTTACAGGAAGTATGGCTTCTCCTGGACCCGGATAGCGAAAGACCCTGAACTTGACCTCGCTCACAGAACCGGTCCCCAGGTTAGAGACAGATTCCGAACCAAATTTCCGGCACTCTACGGCGAAGATCCGCGGCAGCACATTCGTCACGGGAAGGAACACAGGGATAAGAAGGAACAGCGAGAACAGCAGCGTAGAGACGCAAGCGCCTTACACGAAAGCTCATCTGGAGCTGGAACGAAAATGCCGACCCACAGACCAGAGCAGGATCGCGATTCAAGTAGAGACAACAGTAATGAGAGTGACCGTAACGAGGTCACTGGCGATCCTAGTGCCGCAACCGGCCCAAGCAGACCTTCAGCTTCGACATCATCGGCATACAACATCCTAGGTCTTTTGAACAGTGATGGTGAGGACGATCGACCTTCAGCTGATTTACCACTCGAGACATGGGACACCAACGTCACGCTACCGCCGCTGCTGTGGGAGGAAATGGCGACGAGACCGATGTTCGATCTCGAGTAAACCAGCGGATTGGGCCTAAAAGTACACTATGGAGCCGGTGTTTTGGGCGTAGCATTGAGCGTGGAACAGCATACAATTACATACTAGTTCTGGTTTCAATAGCAGATAACAGTGCATGAGACGCAGCGAATCTATTCACCCACAATGGCACAGTTTTGGAATGAGTAAGGTCTTCGAGCTGCCTAGTATATGTACATGACTCTCACAGGGTTCCCCATGCTACTAATGGCTAGGCTGCTCTTCGGCGTGCAATTCCTGACTTCTCATAACTCCGTCAGATTCTACTCCTATCAATGCCCGGTATGAAACCTTTGTACCAGCGCATCTCTCTCTACCCACCGCCGCTTTTCTCACCAAATGCTAGGTTCTGCTTGCTATCCGGTCACATCATCCGATCATCATGCCGTCTCCACATTTCTTTTATATGTTGATGATGCTAGCCGGATAATACACCAACGAATCGCCATTGAATGATACATGAAGGCCTTACTTAGGCCGCAGCGTGATTGATCTTACTCAAGGCATTTGTGATCTGCACCCATAACTGGATCATGAACACTCCCCGGGCATCTCTGCACTTATCGCGGGGTGTCTGTTTTGCGGTAGCTAACCTGCGTCGTTGGCCACTTTTTGAAAATTAACGGGCCGTGAATAAGGCACATGCTTTTTGGTTGGAGGCGTGTGTATGCTAAAAGGAGGATGTTGGGTCTAATATCTTCGAGAGAGCTTGATGAAGTGAAAGGATGCTGGGGAGGGTTGAAAAGTAAGCTGTATATACATGATCGGTGGAGATATATGAACGACGAAGTGCCCGTCCACAATGATACAGCTAATGGGTTCCAAGAAGACTAGACAAACTTTATTCTCAACGCATACTGTCCACAGGGTTGAGCAAAATATGTCCAACAAAATAATTATACAAATTTGAGAGAAGTATATTCAAGGAAATTGCGATACCATTTGCACTTAGGTGTTGAAGTTTGCTGACCTAGGCTGTTGGCGTCAGAGCAACCTTACATCCACCGAAGCTCATGCAGGTCAGCATGAGCTTCTCGCGCCATGGCTCCGAGTCTCGGCTTTCGATATTGGAGAAGGACTGCATGATGCGAATTATCACGTAGGAGGATTCCAGGAGTGCGAATTGTTCTGTGATATCTGATGTTAGCAACCACTGTAAAGAAACGTCTGGACCGCGAAGAGCTTGTTTTTATTTCGCTGTTCGTCTGCTTTGGCTCGGGCACAAGAGGATAGGTACGGACTCACGACCAATGCAAATCCTTGGCCCTCCATTGAAGGGCAGGTATTCCCAGCCTACACGGAGGCCTTTGCTCCCTTGGCCATCTTCATCATCTAGCCACCTCTGAGGCTTAAACTCAGCAGCGTCCTCCCCAAAGAGGTCCTCGCGTCTATGCATAGCGTACGAACTCCACGCTAGCAATTGGCCTTTCTTGATCAGTGCAGGTGACTTTCCATCTTCACCACCACCGAGCGGCAGCACGGTGTCCTGGACTGCTTGGCGGGAATTCTCTGGCACTATGGGGTGTATCCGGAGAGACTCGTTGAGGACCGCACGAAGGTATTTCATGCTTTTGATGCCCTCGAATGTTGGAAGCTCAGAGCCGACATATTCGTCGATTTCTCTTCTGAGACGGGCTTGCATTTCAGGACGCCGCGAGAGCTCGAAGAACACATTCGACATCAGGGCAGCAGTTGAATCGCGGCCTGCGAGGAGTAGGTTCAGTAACTCCGAGCGAACTCGAACCTTGTCAGTCGTTTCGGAAATTAGCTGGCTGAGGAAGGTTACTCGTGCAGGTTCTTCAGCTGACTTCTCTGTAGCTCTCTGAGACTTGGACAACGCCTTCTCGACGAGGTTGTCCACAAAGTCTGATTGAATGCAATTAGTCATAGGAACGTAGCCATTGTCGTACAGTTGAACTGAGGATTAGGAAGACATACTGTGTACAATCTTACAACTCCTGTTATATCTCCTATTCGGCAGGAGAAGAGACAAGTAACCCATTCCCTGGTCACTGTCACCGATACTTTGACAGTAATTGAAAGCTTCTACGAACTCAGCACTACTCTCGGTTTCCGTGCCTGGGAGCAAGCAATTTGTGCTCTCGCCAAATAAGAATTCCGTTGCTATCAATTAAACCAATTAGCTTCTATTTTTATGGTGTCATCGTCGATATCAGGAGCAACTTGTACCCGCTTAAGCAGAGATACAGTTCATTTCAGGCACGTGGTTTGTGTACCACCAGATGTTGACATTGTGCTAAATACGTACCAAGATCAAGGGTGAATCGGAAGAAGAGAGTCTGCAGATCTACCGTCGAGCGGTCTCTGGGAATAGCCTGCAAGAGATGATTGACGTGTCTCTCAAACATCTCTAGATCTTCGACAAGCCGAGAGCGGACAAAGCTTGGTCGTAGCATATCTCTCGAATGCTGCCATGCTGCACCGTTAGTCGTAAATATGCCTTCTCCGAGTAGCGGTTCCATGTTCTTTTTCCGAAGATCTGGTAGGTAGAACGATTTAAAATCGAGCGCTAGCATGTTCTTCAGGATCTCGGGCTCCACAGTGACTATCACCCTCGTCCCTAATAGCGCGAGCTGACAGGTGTTTGATCCGAGAGCAATCAAGCTTTTTTGCGTGTTCTCAAGGGCAATATGCTCCTTCAGAACCTTGCGGTTTGCCCAGATAAAATCAATTCCGAGGATGCGATCTTTCATGGGTAACCATTTGATAGGTTTACACCCATGTTGCTTGATAAGGCGTCGGCGGGAGGCTCCTACCGTCAACTCCCAATAAATACAATAGATGAGGTAAAAGGCTCCAAGGCAAAAAAGTCCTTTAGGGATGTGTGATGATAAGGTAAATGCCATGATACCGGTTATGTTAAATGGGACTGGGCAGCTCTCAGATTTTTGTACAAGAGAAAGAAAGACAGACTGTGAGATCACAAAACGGGGCCTTGTTAATATCCACTGGTGGTGTCGTTAGAGGGAACCTTCGCAAATTTGTCTAAATTGGTAGCGGCCCCTAAGCTTAGGCAACGGTTTTCCTCAGGCGGTGAACTATGGGATAGCTCTAAGGTGGAGAGAGGCACAGTACTCCGTAAGACTTTCTAGTTTTCTACCAGTGCGTGGGTAGTCTGTACTGACTTGCTCGCTCTCGTGCGCTTGGGGTTCTCCAAGCTCTACAAATTTTTCTTCTATCTCGAAATGTTCTACTAAATGGTGGTACACTGCGCACTGGGAACCTGTTGTACCTGTCGACACTGTCGATATTCCACGTTGATAATTGGTCTAATCCGTTATAGGACATCCGTGGCTATTGCATTTGCTTGGGAGTATCATGGTAGTAGTCTGCTCTATTAGCGTATGCAGAACGAAAGCTCGCTTAAATGCGGATCCGGAATTCCCCTCCCCGCATTAGATTTCGATGTGACCTCTGGAATTTTCAATATTCAACGCAGCAAATTACTGATAATCAATGCTTTTTAATATCAGTGAGTATATCGCATTGAATTTCTGTATATATCGCTTAACCTTTTTGTGATGTTGCAATACTGTCCATCACGCAATCAACTCTAAGGGTTAGGGTCAATGTCAACTCTAACCCTGAAATGCATTTATGCACCGAAATGATGAAAATCATGAATTTGAAACATCATGAATTTGTTAAGCAAATTGTACACAAATGCGATTTGAGAATATGCAGTCATAAAATTCAAATACTTGAAGCTCGGGTTTTCCACAGATCACACCGAAATTTCGTGCGAGAAGGGAATTTGCGAATCCGCAGTTAAGCGAGCTTCACCGAGGTGCACAATTCATGAGAATTCTTGGCATCGAAATTTTCTCCCAGCGAACATAAAGACTTTTCGATAGCTTCAAAACGAATAATTTTGTTTCGAAAAATTGAGTATATATATATTACATCGTTGATAATACGAAAACTTAATTTCATGCAATTTGAAATACTATTGAATGTGTTGTAATTAATTGAAAAAACAACGTTCGAGGGAGAATTTGAGTGCGTGTTTTTAACGACGACTAGTGACGTTTGACAGTATTTTTCAGGGTTATTTCAGGGTTATCGCTAAGAAAAAGCTGAAACTGCCGGGGGAGGGGGAAAGTTTAACTGCATCTCAATTGACTATCTGTCTTTACAGTTCATTCGAGGCCTTATGTCTCGATTGTTGTTTCTCTACAGCCGCATAACGGACCCCTAGCGGTCGGTTTCGAGTGCTTAATGAATCAATCAATCTATCTTCACTTACTGATCGACAAGTGCCATTCGGAACTCAGGAACAACAGCCTCAATCAAGTACCAGGAGGCGTCGTTGTCGACGAGTTGACGGAATGTCGTAACAAGCGATATAGCACTTGTTACATCAGCAGATATTATTGATACTACTGATAGACTCAGTAAAGCTCATGAGTGCCAGTAGACGTCAAGGGAAAGAAGACAGTAATGCTCGATCTAGAGAAAAGATCAACGTCAGGCATCGCCTAATCAGCAAGTACAGCAGTCGGCAGACCACGCTCATCATCTAAACCACTACCACGTCCTTCATCCTCATTGGAAGTATCATGATTCTATCCCTGCACTATATGTAATAACACTGTGCGTCAAAGGTGGCTGCTCCGGCAGGGAAGAAAAGGATAGCAAACAGGAGCTCCAGCGACCCCTTAGCCTAGTCAGCAAATTGCGGTTTGGCCCGCCAACATTGTCATGCATTTCTAGCAGTACATTCAAGATGGTTCTCTCAAGCATCTAGTCCTTCTTCCTGTCCCGATCGGCTGCAGCGACTGGTGCCCATTGGCGGTGACGCTCGCGGAGGGCAGCTGAAATGTCCTGGAACTCACTGAGTGCTCTCGGCTCTCCTTCGTAGTACATTGCCCATAGTCGACGAACTACTGCCTCAGCAGTGAGCGCTTTGTAATGCTCAAGAACATTGGGCTCCGTGTTCCACCATTTTTGTTGATCCCTGTCATCACCGCATTCATATGTTGCTCTCTCGCTGAGTTGAGTGCACCATCCGAGATAAGCTTTGGGTACGATGCAAAGAATGGCTTTACAGGCGTAGTCATCGGTATGATAAGCATTTATTCGCACGGTTTCCTTACTATTCTGTCAGTCATGCTGGGGCTTAATTGAATGAAAAGATAGTACCTTCTCAATGGCATCGTAGGTCAGCGCGATCGGCATGACACATTGCGTAGACTTGAGAGCTCCGGCTCTGGCGTTCAAGGTCCGGTGTCTAGCACTGTGACTCATGCTATCCCAGGCTTTATACTCGTCTGGTCCCCATACTACCGAATCGTAGATCAAGTCTGGAAGCTGTCGAAAGATGTAGACACCCGCAGTGCCTTTCTTGTATTGCGTGTAGCCTGTTGGTTCAGGCTTTGGTATCCAGTATATTTTTCCTTTCCCAATTTTACGGCAGACTTCCGTCAGCCCCAAAGCCACCAGAGGGGCTCCGGTGAGGTTGAATTGGCGATATTTCTCATCGACTATGCTGAGGTTGGTTCGAAACTCCAATCTAGCCTCACTATCCTCGCCCAGGTAGATGCTTTCTACATTTTTGTCGATAGCCTTGAGGCATGTCACTGTGCTTGGATCTAAGGAGTGTCTCTCCTTGATTGATTCCATGACGTTGAATGTTGAGAGAAAGTTAGACAGAGTTGGAGTACGCCGTAATTGATCGACCCTTTGAGGATAGTGAAGTGAGCGGAATTGAAGACGACGAGACGCGAGATTGCGATATTCAGAGTTGACTCGTAATTACATCAAATAAATTACGATGCCATTTTCTAGCTGCGGAAGCAGTCAGCTTTGAACTAGATAAGATATCGTGCTTTTACATTAGTAGTACGAAGTACACCGGGAAACTGTTAGGAATAAAAGCGTATAAAGTCTCCCTATCTGAAAAAGATACAGAATCTCGAAAATCCATCTGTAGTACAGCTATAGCTGGCCCTGACATTTTGTACTTAGAACACGCAGAAGTGTACTCCATAATAAATTCAATGCAATTCGGACTAGTAGTTCTCCTCATCCTCTGTATTCTCTTCACTGCCTTCTGGATCATCATCTGGCAAACTCTTGACATATCCATTGAAGCCCGCTTGATGTACCTCTTCCAAAGTATGCCAGTACTCCTCCGCCTTGACTATATTCGTTCCAGATCCTAGAGTTGTCTCAGGTTCTCCGCGAAGTATTTCCGTGACTGTGTCAATCACCCGATGGCTATCGACAGAAAATGTATCCAACGGCTCATCGTCACTAAGTTCAAGCCGTTCGCAGTAATCGTCTTCAGCTGATAGATGATCCGATGGAAGAAGGAAGAGATTGTGCTCAAGCTGCATGCAGCTCTTTGGCCAACAATCGTCTACAACGATGGACAAGGGACGTCGGAATATTTCAGTGTATTGTTTCCCGCGACCGGTGTTTGTAGGATGGAACGTTCGCGTTCAACGAAATGCAACGAAATCGACAAATATTGCGAGTGTTCTTCGGTCGAATTCCCAGATCTGCCGTGGGAGCACAGTAGTTCGATCGAAATTATCTTGCTCGATAGACGATCAAATCCAGTCCACGAACGCAAAGCGGCACAGCTGGTTCATTCTTCCAAAGTCCAGCAAGAGACCCCACCCTCTGCGAGCGATCTCAACGAAACCAGCTACTACATACAGCAAGAATGGTGTGCTTACCTTGCGCGGCACATTTCCAAGAAAACATGCGATGCGAACAACTCTCTCGACCAAGAGTGATTGAGATTTGTCTTCAATGAAGGACTACCGGTCAGACTCAAACGGTTGGTAATCGTTTTGGCTGTCTCATGCTCGATAGTGAAAGCTTCGGTAGTGAGACCGTCGGTAGTTGAAGCCGCTGCCACCCAATTATTGCTAATAGCGTAGGACGGTAATGGTACCACAGGTATTGTACGAAGAGAATTCCATTGATGATTCGCAAGAATTGTCTCCATGTCTCGCACTGTCTGTAGTGAATCTCTCAAACGAACAACGTACTCTTTCCAGCAAGAGGAAAGTTCGTTTGTGCTCCACTTCAGAATCGGCTTCTGCTCGGGACGACCACTACTCAGATCGTTGTTCCACCAGGATAGTGGTATTTGATCCCGTGGAATGAACAGAGCTTGTTCGTCGTCAATGATTGTGAATAAATATGCTCATTCAACTTTCCAAGTGAAGATCATGCGCTGTTTGAAGCCAATAGCGTATATCAGGTGCGCAACGCTCTTGTCCGATGTTTCTGAATCGATTATCCAACAATGTTTATCTTTGATTTCCATCACAATTTCCTGTCCAGTGGAGACATGAATCAGCTTGCAATTTCCGATTATTGGAGTTATATCCGTCAGAGCAATTCGAAAGTTCTTGGAGTCTCGTGCGAAGGCCTTTTCAACACGAGCAACAATAGACAGAGCCGCTACTCAGGGCTTGAAACTCGGCTTGAGAACACTGAGGCCTTGCTTCTTTGGACGGGGCGCTGGAAATCGAGCTCCGGTGTGTGGGTTGATTCTAATCAAGATTGTTAGGATTTGATTAGACTTTCTTCGTTCATCAGACATACCATGAATCTGTCGAACCGTCAGAATAGCGTCGGATGATGTCGATGGAAGGAACTAGATTGAACAGTGGTAGTAGGAACGGTGTTCACGAACGGTGTTCACTTCGCAGCAAACGTCACTGAGGCCAGTAACATGCTCGCACTATGATTTTTGAGGGCGTTCAACCTCAGCATCTTGGAACCGCGGAATTTCTGTCGGACATAGTGCATTGGAATGACAGCCACATATCGGGATGCGTGGATGTTGGCTATGATGACAATCTGACAAGTAACGCTCTGAGAGCGGGTGAATTTGCAGCTCCACTTCACTACGCCTTCCTTGGCGTGAAACCAAGGACACACGGATTTGATATCGATTGCTATGAAATGGTCTCCTTTCATAATTCTGTCTAGTAGTATCTGCTGCCAGTCGTTGATGCTCTTCGGGATATCCGAGACACCGCAGTCGTTTTGCGCACCCTCAAGACCAGTCACAAAATGCCCATCTGAAGTTTCACCCTCAGAGCAGACGCGTGTTCCAGCGAGGCTGGCACACTGGATCTTTAGTGACAGAAGAAACTTCTTAAGTAGTGTGGTAGCAGTAGGTTTGTCGTACTTCATGGCTGGAAATTTACGCTGATGACATTAGATCGACTATCGAAGATCAAGGACTCTAAATCACTGAACGTTTACCACTAGACGAGTGGAGTGCTATCCTAGGTAAGATCAAGAGTTTTAACAAAAGCATATCATCTCTGATCTACGCATAGTATGGAAGAAACTCGAGTGGAGGCATGAGTCTGATGAAAAGACTACCGGTAGTACCTATGCCATCGATGCCGCCCCAGAAATATCAAATGGTGCAAGGAAAAGCCTTCCTAAAAGCATCAAAGATATTACGGAAGCTGGACGAAGGTATTATTGAAGAGATCACGATCCTTAGTTCACGCGGCTGATCTTTTCCAAGGAAGCAGAGCGAAATGGAACAAGAGCGAAAATTGAATAAGGCGAAGAGCAAGTATGCTGTTCTTCACTTTCTCGACTAGTGATCATCTCTTGCCTAACCTCGTGTCTATGTAGAGGGAAAAGAACGGTCGGGTGAACTGTCGCTGACAGAGTCACAAAGAGACAACGGATATGATGAACTCTACCGAACAATGAAGAGCTAAACCTGTTCCATTGCAGATTAAATGGGGAGAGCATATTATGTAGTGATGAGGTAAGCGAGATGTACTACCATAGCAAAGCTGCGATAGTCACAGCAAGCACGCTTATATTATTGGGACATTAATTGTTAGAAATCTTCTGAATCAACCTTCACTTCTTGCCTGTGCATCGACTTCTCTCAATTGTACACTTCTGAGCACTACACGGGGGATTTGGAAAAATTATGTGTTAATTTCTTCCACTATGCATGACTTTTGTACCATACTCTTACTTCGAAATTCTCATGAAGCTATTTTAAGTTATCATGTTTGGGAGGTAACAAAAAATTACTCAAAATTGTGTGGGCTCGGTCCGCGATTCGAACGCGGGGCCTCTCGCAATGAGTGCATAGGGTGAACGCCCTAAGCGAGAATCATACCACTAGACCAACCGCTGGATCTTTGATTAGAATTTCTCAAGTTTATACAGATCGAATTGACGACTCACAGCTATCAGAAAGTTCCGATTAAAAAATGTTGGCTTATTTGTAAATATAATTCATGAACCAAAAAGAGAATATGACGGAAGAGAAAAATACTATCTAATGGGTCGATCTGCGGAGATTTTGTGAAAGATTTTTTTGCGAGAGATCATTATCACATTTTGTTGGTCACAAGACACTTAGGTCTTCCAGGACATTCGGGAATCTTAAAGGTGGATCGACTGCTGCCTTTTACTACCCTTAAATCTGCTTTCCTTGTGGGTTTTCATAATGAGCAGATTTAGGGGAGATGGGAAATCCAACGTAGATCTTGTATCAGGGGCTTCCGATCGCAGATTCGCCGATGCGGATCTACCCGAACGTGCTTATACCAATTACCACTCGACCCGGACAGAATTGAGTGCAGATAGAAGATGGAAATCAGTTGTCAGATCAAGTGATATGAACGGAGTTCTAGAATTGCTGTATTTCCCAAGTCGGGCTATCGTGGGTAAATTCGGTTTGCGGCGGAAAATTGTAATCATGTGTGATGAGATCCGCACTCAATTTCGCCAGGGGCGAGTGTACGCTGAAATACTCCAGTTTGTAAATACTCGTCTACTTAACAAGTCTGCCGCCCAATCCATTTTGCTATGCATTGTTACAGTATTGAAAGAGACTTTTACAAGCCGACTATTAGGTATCACGGATACCGAAGAAGGAATCCTCAACATGATGGCTGATACCCATATAACCATTCCCGGTAGATTTGGCATATCCATTGCCATAAAGAGATTTGCGTTCGTGATGGGACAAGAGATGCAAAACTAAGAATGGAACCTCTTAGGTTATGCCCGCATCTTATTCGGGTATCGAGCGACATTCTTTTACGTTGCGCCGTTTCTTTCCCTAAACAGTAGTCAGTGGTTCTTGATCCATCAAATATCCGAACACAGCTTCGAGGCTAGGTTCTGACTTAGCTACCGGTACGGAGGTATCTTTTACCGGTACCAAGATATAAGTGATTTGATTGGTCGGGAGATGGCTCCGCAAGTGTGGGCCCAAGGTTTGGGTGGCGTCGAGCTAGTGGTAGGCTGATGATGCAAGCCCTGCGAGCCCTGGTATCAGCTCCACGACCTTCGTCTGCTTCTCCAGATGGCTGCATCATTTCAAGATCTGAGCGAGACCAACAGGGTCCATCTCTGGCAGAGTTGGTCTGATCAGGCATCATGGCCAAGGAACAAGTTTGAATTTTTCTCTTTCTTTTTTTCCAGGTCTGGCCCGTCAGATCATGTTACGGTTACGCACGGTACAAGTCACTGCGTCTTCAGGTGCCATTTACCATCTGAGTACCTGTAACACCGCATCGTACAGACTTGTCGTTTTATCCTTTACTAATCCCCCTCCCCCAAATACTTATTGCCGACTGCACGGAGCACATGAGATTGCATTGCAGCCACAGATCCAGCCACCAGTCTCAGCCTCTGCTTTATTATACCGCACGCCTCACGATAGTTGCAGTGCGTTAGTAGGCTAAACGACTACCACTCGAGCAGTGAAGCACCTAGTGTTCTCATCTACTTCCACTCAGCATACACTTGATCCATTGGGTCTGTTGCATCTGGTGTACTTTTCCCCAACCGATCAATGGGTGTCGACATCGTGTGGCATGGACAATCTTCGAATAGAACACGACATTTCTGAGGGCCATTTCTTCTGGAAAAAGTTCCAACGTCTTCGAACGAGTCGACCTAACCCGTACCTCCTTCCACAAGTCTTCCAAGGCCCATGAGGACGTAGATCTGTAGGTTTTCCCGAGTCTTCTCCTGACTTTGATCCTTCTTTTTGGTCGTGGAACTATGTATAGCAGATGTCTATGCGGGATACTTGCCCAAGGGCCTCATAACATCAGCCCGCAATCGACAACGCTGACTCCGAGACCATAATAGACCCATCCACAGACAGGGAATGTCCGGGAAGCGACGAGCTCCCGCCGGCTCGCCCGAAGAACTAAGTCGACGTCGTGAGTCAGCACAAGGTTCCTCTGTACCAGCATCACCTCCTCTTCATCGTCGACAAGCTGGCCACCGACTGGTGGGGTCCTCTTCCCCTCCCCTCCCCGCCCCTCCAAACTCTGATGTTGCTTTCGTGGCTCCACAGCTTCACATCGAGAAACAGCAACAAAGCACAAAAGTAGCAATACCACGGCTATCAAGGGATGTCGATGGACAACTGTTGAGTCCAGGTACGTGTAGACTGGGGCATGCTGTCCCCGACATTGTTGTTACCTACGTTATCAGATCCAGATGGACATGCATCAGCCTGTTACACACATCTTACATCTTCTCACATCCCCAATGACGGAAACGCTGACGGCGGATTCGCTGCTAGCAGACAAAGTCCGCGTTAGCCATGCCTGCGAGCCATGTAGGCAACGGAAAACGAAATGCAGCGGCGAGAGACCAGTGTGCAGACACTGCGAAGAATTTCAATACAAATGCTTCTACGCAGACGGGAAACGCGAGAGAACTAAGAAGTAAGCCATTTAAGAATGAATAACATCGTTCTGCTTTGCTTACAAAACTCGAGGGAAATTGGAAACATGGCTGGCAAGATTGAGGATTATGAAAGACTTCTACGCGACCTAAGCTTGCGTACCTCGGATGAAGATCAGTCACTGATCCGTAGGGTCCTCCATAAGGTCAGCCCCCGCCTCTCCACTTTGTGACTGAAACCGTGACTGATCAGTACAAGGAGGGTGGTGCCGACACCGACGATGTTCTGTCAGAGTCAAGTTTCCGAAAGTCTCAATCTGACACCGCTGTCGAGGGAACCCATGAGCTAGCTGGTGAACATCGAGTGTCGGCTCGAGTGGGCTCGACCGGGTCTCTTGACAATATCGACGAGGATTACAACCGCAGCACTGCTAGTAGAGCAACTGGCTTTCTAGGTAAAAACTCAGAAGTTGTGTGGATGCAGCGATTGAACAGATGGGCCAATGATCCCAGCGATGGAAACGGTAGTCCTAAGAGCAATCAGCCGATGGAGCACTGGGTTCGTCCATTGTCGGAGCAAGCGACAGGACTAGGTGGTACTAAATTTCAATCAGCTAGCGATTCAACTTATCATTGCGACGATTTGCCGGTCATCGTTACCGGACAAGTCGATCCTTTCGAGCTCCCGCCGAAAACTGTAGCCGATCGACTTTTCCAAAGCTACCTCGACACTGTTCATCCGGCATTCCCTATTCTAGGAAAATCGACGTTTGTTAGCCAATATCAGACGTTCAATCATCGCGAAGCTCTCAACACTGGTAACAACTGGCGTGCCATATTGAATGTCATATTTGCCATCGCGGCCAAATACTCCCACCTTATACAGGCTGAATGGAGAGGCGACGAAAGAGATCACCTAGTGTACTTCACTCGAGCTCGAATGCTTGGGTTCGATGGCGAAAGTATTTTTGCGCACCCAGAGCTACAGCACATCCAAGTCGCTGGGTTAATAGCCTTTTATTTGATGACCATCAACCAGATCAACCGGTAAGTAGCCGATATTTTCAGATCTTTCAATCGTACCGTTCTGACTGTTAATATAGTGCATGGACGGTGAGTGGGATTGCTATTCGCCAAGCAATCACCCTAGGTTTAAACTTGAAAAATGATAGTAAAGACGTTCATAAAGCGTCACGAGAGATCCGCTATCGCCTGTGGTGGGCCCTGTGTTCCACCGAACGAACATTGTCGGTCATGACCGGGCGTCCAACTTCCTTCTCCGAAACCGATTGCTCTGTTCCATTACCACTGTATGCCGATGAAGAAACTTTGTTCAGTGAGGAGCCACGGTTCAAATCGCATGCAACAGTACCAGCGATGAGACAAAGTTCCACTCAATCATCGAAAGACCATGGTTTGTCTCCATCGTCGGCAAGCATGTCTGACGACTTGACAGGTGGATCGGACTTGGTTAGGCAGCAGGATCTAAAACCGAGCGTTGCAACAATGTCTCCTAATGATGCTTCTTGTTTCCTTTTGCATGTAAAGTTGAGCATTCTGACCAATAACGTTATGGCTGGTTTGTATCGTGCTGGGACATCGACCGAGACTTGGGCGCAAGTACAAAGTAAGATCACTAGCTTTAACTCCAAGCTGCTCGAATGGCTCCAAGATTTACCCGCTGCATTTGACTTTACAGAGGAACAGGGAAACCCGAAATTCCTTCGCCACCGTCTATACCTTGGTTTTGCTTACTACAGCACAAGGACGATCATCAATCGCCCTGCCTTGTGCCGTATAGACCACAAGATACCAAGTGAGTCGGATCAAGCAAAAGACTTTAATCGATCCACGGCGGCGAGGTGTGTGCATTCGGCAAAGGCTGTTCTCGAGATGCTACCTACCGTACCCAATGCAGTCGCCTTATATCAGGTGGCACCATGGTGGTGCTTGGTCCACCATCTGGTCCAGGCCTCCACAGTCCTGATGCTCGAACTCTCTTTCCGTGCGGATCATATGCCCAATGAAGCGGAGGAGATTCTGGAAGCCGCCAAGAAGGCCATGAGATGGCTCAGTGCCATGTCGGAGGAGAGCGTCGCAGCTCGCCGGGCGTGGAAGCTTTGTGACGGCATGTTGCGGAAGGTAGCTCCCAAAATCGGAAGGACGGTGGACGACATTCCAACTCCCTTCACTGGGTTGGATCGACAAGGTCGCGCAGCCTTTGACGTCGAACCAGATCACGGCTTGGCATTTCCGCGTCTCGCTACACAAGGTGGGCATGATCTATTTCATATGGACAGTCAGCTTGAAGAATATACGTTGCACCCGCACTTATATACCTCTTATGACGAGTTCATGGCTAGCAGCATGGGCGCATCCGAAGACTCTTCCGCGCCATTCGGCACGATGTTCCCGATGGCATCCCCAACGAATGCGTTAGGGTCCAGAGCCTTCGAAAGCAATCCAGACGGGCTCGACGGGCTTCCGAACCCGCAGCCGCATTGGAATGTTGAGGCTAATGACTCGGGAGAGCACTCTCGTTTCTTTTAATCTTTTAATTTCTCCCCCACCTTCCTACTGTCAACCAGCATACTGTGTGTGCCCATCAAGAGATACCCCAGCATGCAATTCAACATGTTCGCTTTGCCATTAGATGGCGGCGGGAAGGGTTTGCAGCGCTAATGTACGACGGTCATGAATCACGACTGGGTGGCGTACGGCCTTTAGATGGCTGATCTGCCACCCGAATTAGCGAGACTAATCACGGGCAGCGACGTATGGGTTTGGAGCGCGAGTGGCAACTGGCAAGAGGAGTGCTTTCGCATCAAGATTCCAACTTGGAAAGTATTTCCAGAAGGGCTAAGAGGGAACGTAGATATTGCCAAGAAATTGTTGCTGTCAAGGGATCTGATCTTTTCTTCCTGACAGGACCCTGACTTCCCTTTTCACACATTCCACCCCGCCGTCAGACCAGATTGTTTACATTATTCACTTTCGAGAATGCTCTCCTCGCGTGGAGCCTCTTGTTCAAGTATCACCATGCTGTCTCCGCAATCCTTCACTCACCATCAGGAGGCAGCGCTTCTGCCACAACCATGCGCCAATTTGTCCTTCCTTTCCTTTCCTTTTTCCCTCTCTCATTCGCTGCCATCGCCCGTCGTAGTGATCATGTTTCGACCATCATTCGCCCAGGTGTGGGAACCTCGACCGTGACGGCACTTACCTTCTTTACTCCCTCGCCAGGCGCCGACCCTGTTCCTATAACGTCACAAAGCCAGCTCGTGACATCCTACATACCTGTTATGACCATCTGTCCACTGACGGTAACGCAAACAGCACCTGCACTGCTCCTACCAACATTGACCCTGAACGCCACAAGTCGAGGGAACGCAGTTACCGGTGTTCCTGCTTCAAGCGGTGCCTCGCTCTATCGTCGACAGGCAGCAGAGGACTCGGACGCGCCGTATGCGAACAACAGCATCCCCACCAGCACGTTAACTTCTTGCTCGATATTCTACTCTCCAACGACAACAAGCATTTGCCACACGACGCTCAGTCCGCTTGCAAGTCCTGTTATTCCCATCACCGATTGCTACCAAAGGGTTACCTTCAGCACTGATCATGGCTACACTCTTGTTTCATCTGCCGGGCCTCCTTATGGGAATATCAGCACCTCTACAGCAGTGAGCGTTAAGGTCTTGACCAGCTACTACGTGGCGCCTTGGCAGTACCTGTATACTGGTATCCCGGCTGACGCGGTAGATGTGGTCGTATGTAGTACCTCGGCCGATGTGGAAAGCTGTACAACGACGGCGGAGGATTGGGCGCCCGGCACTGGATGGGTGAAGGCGACCAATACCATTCCATATACAATAGGAGCGCCCGTCACTGGGGTAAGGTCCTCCCTATTATATGAAGCATTCTTCTCTATGCCGGCTTTTACAATGCAACCGAATGAGAAGCTAACATTGTAACAGCCCGCCGAGATTATCGTACACCCCTCGATACCCACTTTCACTATTTCAGATGGCCTAACAACAACCGTGTCCCTGTCGACAGATCTGCCGTTGGTTACGAGCTACGCTACCACAACCATTGATCGGAGTCCGGCGAGTTCTCTGGCGGACGCGGCGAGTCTAGTATCCGAAGATATAGATTCAACGACGACGAGTACTAGGACAAGCACGACGACTAGGGTCTTGACCGTGCAGCCTGCCCTGTTGACTGGGACATGAAAGGTATTTACGAGGATGGTGGACATGGTGGAGAGTCGTTTCTAGATGCTTCACGATTGCAAACGATGACGTACAACGATTTACAACATTGCCGACGCACATCATCTTTTCCGCTTGCTAGCCCCTAAAAGTTTTCGCACGTAGCACGAACTCATATACTAATCCCAATATCCGTAGATGGTGACATACCTTGCCAGGCCATGAGATACGAGAGTTTGTGGAACAATCTGCCCCATTCGCAACTCCACTTTGAAAGTCTCGCTTTGACGGCTGCTATAAGTCTCGAAAAATCCAATTGAACACGCCTTCTGTGAGCGGACTATCCCCTCTCTCAGCATCTTGCATACTCATTCCCTATCCGCAAGCAAGCACTCATAGCCATCACCCCCACAATCAAGCAATCTCTCACCCCCTTTCCCCACATCCCTCTCCTCCCCACCTACTAGTATCCGCGCTTGTGCATATAGGGGTCCGACGCAGAAGCATGAGTCCCCGGCACATCATCCTTCTCCTCCTGCGCCTCCGGCCCCTTCCTTGCCGACTGAAATCTCTCCGCCAACTGCTTCATCTTCTCCGAAAACCCCGGTCCCGCTTGAGCTCTACCACCTTGCGCCCCTTTCTTAGAACGCTTCCTCTTAAGCCATATCGCGATAACTGCTAATACCAATAGGAGCCCTAGGCCAAACACGATGCCGACAATCGCACCCGCTGCAAGACCGCCGTGGTGATCGTGGCCATCCCAGCAGTCGTCGCTGCTGCTGCTGGCAGTGAGGTAAACGCCGCCGTTATATTGGATGGCCTGAACCGCGCCGCCGCCAGTATTGCCGTCTTGGATACCTTGAACGACGCCGCCGTAATCGCCGTTTTGGATGCCTTGGACGAGGTCTTTGCTTTCATTTCCGTTGAGGGTGCGGTTCAGGGGTTTGGTGATGTTGAGAGCTCTGAGGGCGGTGGAGTCGAGCCTTTTGTAGCCGCCCCAGCCTTGTTGTTGGATCTGGACGGCGGGTTGGTAGTTGACGGCTTGAATGTCGTTGTTGCTGCAGCGGCGGACGAGTTTTCGTTCGGGCGTGGGAGGCATGGTTGGTTTGCTGAGCGTAGGGGGGTTGGATTGCTGTTATCCCTTTGGGGGCGGAGTGGATGATGCTGGTTGCTGGAGGTTGTCCTGGTTCAAGGCTTGGTTGTGTAGAATTGTACAAGCCTTTTGGAGGATAGTGAGGGTGGGAAGGTAGAACGGAATAGAAGCAGAGACATCTCTTTTTATACATATACCCTATATCTCTTATTACTCGTGGACTCCTTCCATGTCTGACAGTTGATGCTGACAGAAATGTTGATGCTCATATTAACCATGACTGGAATGGCATAAGGAGCTTTATCAAACTTGAAACATGGCTTGACCACAGAAGTTGAAAAGGTTTACACACACAAAGGCCTATTCATAGTCCAGTTTAGTTGCATAGACCCTCTTTCCTAATTTCTTTTTGCTCGTAAGCTGATGGATCTGGTTTGCAACGATATGACTCGGAAGGCTCCAGTCTTCTCCATGGTAACTACATGGTGAATGGAGTAGCTTGACGCCTGATGAAGGGACAAATCTCAGTGATGCATCCTGTGGACAGAACAGGAATACTCCAGCTGAGGTCCTTTTTCTAATCGCGCAAGATCATAGGCCTCGAAAGACACAGCGAGATGTTGAATCCGAATCCATCGATCAAGCACTGAAATCATACACGAATAGCATCAAATTCAGAAGCAAAAACACGAGTTATTGGGTATGGACGCACAGCTGCTTAACCTCTCAGTGCCGTGAACGACCAGAAAGCTAACGGCTGGGCAGAGATCGCTTTGCTGACACGCGCAATCGGACAGTCAACGATGTGGTTTCCAGGTCTGGTTCGACTTTTTTTCGCTTGCTTCATTCTGTCTCATACCGCCAATGGGTACCCGCCTCGATATGCCCACCGTCGCGGCCATTTGCGTCATTACCACCATGCCCACTATCATGAACAGCTCCCGATCTTGGAACGGAACATTACCCTCAGTGCCCAGCAAAGCAGAGGCCAGTGAAATGATGCAGAAGCAGCAGGGTATGAGTGGCACATAGAAGTCTAGGGAGATACGTATGGAAGACAATGACTTGTTCAGGTATTTTCAGGAAGGAAAGGTAGGTTTACAGGGTAAGACATGGGATTGCCGATGGCTAATTGAACGGAACAGTGAGAGAAGACACCAGGCCATCGCGGACCGCGTATAAGAACTCTGCTGGCAGAGTCTGGAAGACGATACGAGATAGTCGGCAATCGCGAAGCCTCACTCTTCAGATAGCGAACTTGTCATCTAGGTTTTCTTCTCTCGATCGTCGGCTGTTCATCTTCACTCCCATTGCTTCTCTTCTTCTCATCCTTTCCCCCCAAAGTCTTCGCCAGCCAATGTTCCAACTCCTCCTCAGCAGCCTCATCGCTTCTCCCTTCTCCCAGCTCCCCTTTGTCTTTCCGCCTCAGTCTCCGTCTTAGTTCATCCATGCCACTAATGTCGAAAGCCCAAAATGCTCCTCCACCCAGCATCATCATGAAGCTCATGACATTGATCGTAGCAATGTTGAGGGCTTCAAATGCTTCAAGGTGACCATTGACGGCCTGAGGAGGACGGTTGGAGGGGGCGTAGAAGCGTGGAGCCGTGGCGGCATAGCGGCGGACAACAGCGCGGCGTGTGATGAGAGAAGAGAGGGCGAAGAAAGTGGAGCCGGCGATGAAGAAGGTTAATTGTTTGAGCGAGCGGGGTGAGGTTATGGACGTCGAATCGAGGTCGGGATTGGATGGGCTTGATTGTTCTAATTGGGGTTTTGACATGGTCCTTGGCAGTAATGGGTGTTCGAGGAATGCCATGCCAAATCCAATAGATTTATCTAGACTTTGAGACCAGACTCAAAACTGAGTGTATGTTATCAACAGAGCAATTGACATTGCTACGTGGTAGGCAGCGATCATTCCCCATGAGAGGAATCAAAATGGTACGGCTGGTAGCCAAGCGCGTCGGACGTAGAAGCCTCCTTTGGTCCTGTCCGAAAAGAAACAACTTCTTGATACATCTACTCTCAGATTGCAATGCTTCTTTTCTCGGAAAGCAGTGCTTGAATGGTTGGAGACAACATACTGTGCCACATTGTACCCGTACGCGAAATCTTCACTACCAACTCTTGAAATCGTCTACCTTCCTGAGACTTGTACAAGTCCGAAGGTCCTCAACTCATTTACAAATCTCCCTCAGTTGGTGCGACGCGTTACCGCGTCGAGCCTTGTCTGTCGCAGACCTGGACTAGGGGTTTTCTCCAGCATGGAATCTATAGTCCAATAAGCGGCGGAAAACTCGCGCTACTTCCGCGAGAAGTGGGAAAGTGTAGGCAATTTAGCCTTCGTGGCGCAATGGCAGCGCGCCAGACTTCTACCTCGATATCTGGAGGCTGCGGGTTCGAGTCCCGCCGAGGGTGCTTTTGTTTTGCCTAAAAAGTGCCTGCCTAGTTCATTTAACTTTTGATCCTTGTGTATTTCGTTCACCCTGAGTTCTGTCATTGCTTGCTCATCCACGACAAGGCAGGTTTGGGCTTGCAAAACTCCGGCGACGTATCAGATCTACTTTAAATTACCGTTTTGACATCAGGACAAACAATGGCCTGGGCCTTCGAAGAAGAGCAGTACACCAAGAAATACAGAGAAGCTTTTTGCGAACTTCCTGTCACTGCATACAATTGGCTATACAGCATGGCATTGGGTGATGCACCTGCAGATGAGGCGGGGACAGGCGACTACTTCGATATTAACCCACCTCCAAAGAATCTACACACCCACAGGGCACTTGCAAAGGCCTTCATCGATCAGCACTTGAACCGGCCTGTTGTACTAATCACATCTGGTGGGACTACGGTGCCATTGGAAAACCAAACCGTTCGCTTCATTGACAACTTCTCGGCTGGCACGAGAGGGGCTACTTCGGCCGAATATTTTCTAGACGCTGGATACGCTGTCATATTTCTTCATCGTCAATTCTCTCTTTTACCTTACTCAAGGCATTATAGTCATTCTACGAACTGCTTCCTTGATTTCCTTGCCGAGGGTCCGGATGGTGAAGTTGTAGCTAAGCAGGAGTACAGGGACAAGATGTTGGAGGTGTCGAGGAAATACACCGCTGCAAAGAAAGAAAACAGGCTCTTGGTGCTCCCCTTCACTACCGTCAGCGAGTATCTCTGGGAGCTCAAGGAAATCGCCACACTGATGCAACCGTTGGGGCGACGTGGCCTCTTCTACCTAGCGGCTGCCGTATCAGATTTCTTCATCCCCAAAGATAGACTGTCAGAGCATAAGATCCAATCATCGGAGATTTCCAAGCAGCGCCAATATGGAACTATGGAAACTAAAAGCAACCAAGAGAGTCCTCCAGCGGAGGCCAAGAAACTGATGATTGACCTTGACCCAGTCCCCAAGTTCCTGAAGAATCTCGTCGAGGGCTGGGCTCCTCAAGGCATGATCGTCAGCTTCAAGTTGGAAACAGACCCCTCTATCCTGGTAGAGAAAGCAAAGGCGGCGCTCAAACGATACTCCCACCACCTTGTCATTGGGAATCTGCTGTCGACGAGAAAGTGGGAGGTCGTCTTCGTCGCTCCGGATGCGGAGGAGCATTGGATTCGAGTACCCAGCCATCGGAGGGTCAAGAGCGTATCCGGCCAGGAAGGCTTGCTGCAAAGACCTTCGATGGCTGCTTTAGCGGAGAAGTCCGAACCCGTCGCTGCCGATGACTATACGGACGATTCAGAGCTTGAGATCGAATCCCTGATTGTGCCAGAAGTGGCTGAGCTGCATCAGAAGTATGTCGAGGCGCATGTGCCCAAGGATGAGGATAGCGTCGAAGCAGTCGCTGCAGGAACAATTTAGTGGCCGGTATGTTATAGTATCTATGTTTACCTTTGTAACAGTAGTGGCTCCCACAATTTGATGCGGGACCAAAGAATTTGACTTTTCCGAGCAATCGTATCTATTAAGATGGCAATGAACTGGGTATGGAAGAGTTATTGGATAGATGGGAGACATCTCTTCCGCAATCAAACTCGCTCTCCTGTGCTTTCTCTCGTTAATTAGTATTTCACATGGAGGTCTATGCAACACAAGATGGATTCTGTAAGATTTCAGTAGGCAGGAACCAAGTATGCATTGCTATCCTAGTTTAATCGAAACACTAAGATGTCGCTTGCATCCTGCTAGTCCCACAAACCCTGAATCATACCCGTTCTCCCCTACTGCTTGATCAAGCCTGCGATCATGTCGACAGTCTTCTGTGGCAGACCATCGAACTCAATAGCAGTGGCGTTGAGCAACTTCACGGTTCCGTAATCCTTTGCGAGCGCTTCGGCGTGCGGGTGGTCGTTCCATGCCTTGGCCTCAGCCATGCAGGGCGCCGGGACGCCTTCCATGGTCACTTTGCTGCCGCTAATCCGCACGCTTTCAGTGGCTTCGTGGAAGCTCTTGGTGCATTGGTCGAGGTCGGTGGTGATATCGCTGCGCTTGTGGCCGCCGCCTAGAAGGGGCCCAAGGAGCGGTGGGAGCAACGGCGCAGGGCAGGGCTGGAGGAGGGCGACGAAGGCGGTCAGGGCAACGGCGGTGATCTGTGTGGTATACATTGTGATTTGTTGGTTGGGTTTTTATCGTTCAACGATTGGGAAAGACTGTAGAATTGGTTTGTTGACTGTTCGGGAAGATTATTAAAGATGCTGGGAGATAACGATCAACGTTATTGTAAGATGAGTAATGTAGATTATTGATGCTTTGATGATGATGATTTGAGTTGAGAATCTGTTTGGTTATATAGGTATTGAGAAGGTAGCATTAGCTGTCAACATGCTGTGTTCTTTACCTTCGCCCCGTTGCAAACCTATATTGGGCAACGGAGGATCTTTGATTCAGTCTCGCTTTTTAGAGAGACTCATCACTTTGGGGATCCCTAGCATCCTGAAGAGCCTGTTGACGGAATTAATTGACCGTTCTTATTGGCCTGTAATGTCCACGATATGGAAACATCAAACCAACACCAATGGCATTGCATTTGAAGGCAGTGCTAACGAAGGATCCACGAGCCGTAACAGCTTGGAATGCTCGAAGTTATCTGATGGATTCCTGTCCACTGTGTTGCTTGATAAGTGTTCGTGTCGCAATTGAATGAAACTTAGATGAAGCCATCTCCGTTGGCAATGTTGTGGATGCAGTAGGTGTGATATTTGATCGGGGAGGAACATTATTGAGGTGGTCAATCCTGATGCTCGCTTAAGCCCCCCGAAGCGGTTAGCGGTCTAGGGTTCTGCGGCCGAAACCGCCAAGCCCACATCTAAGATGGAGATTTGGTAGCTACTTCCAATCCGACGTCCAGCCTCCACCACTTGCAAATACCGCAATCATGTCTGCAATGAACAAGGTAGGAGACCTTGTCCAGTTCAGATGTAGCCACGGATACGGACTTTATTCTGGACAAGCGTCACTGACTCGGACAAAATCATTAGATTGCACCCAACTCCCCTTCGAGGGTCAAACCCTCAGAGCTGGAATCCAGCATCGCCAACGCTCTGTATGATCTTGAATCCAGCGTTGGAGATATGCGCAGTGCCCTTCGACCCTTACAATTTGTCAGCGCTCGTGAAGTACGTACAGGGATTTAGCGATGTCTCAGAACAGCATTTCAGCTTGGCTTTCCAACCTGTACTCACCAAGCTATCAGCTGTCCAGAGCTAATATGGGCAATTCACAGGTCGAAGTCGGTCACGGCAAGAAAGCAATCGTCATCTTCGTTCCCGTCCCTCTCCTCCCAGGCTTCCACAAGGTCCAGCAACGGTACGCCCTCTCTCCTCGCGAGAAGAGTTTCACACCGTTTCACTTTCTGTCTCTTCTCCAAAGTTATAACAGAATACGCCGCTGACATCCCCCACAGTCTAACCCGCGAACTCGAAAAGAAGTTCTCCGACCGTCACGTCCTCATCCTCGCCTCCCGTCGCATCCTCCCACGCCCAAAACGTTCAAATCGCTCCCGCACCTCCCAAACCCAAAAGCGACCTCACTCACGCACCTTGACCGCTGTACACGACGCCATCCTTGCCGACGTCGTCTATCCAGTCGAGATCGTTGGTAAGCGGGTGCGCACCCGGGAGGACGGCTCGAAGATCACGAAGGTGGTTTTGGACGAGAAAGAGCGTGGAAGCGTGGACTTCAGGCTGGATACTTACGCCGAGGTATACCGACGGTTGACAGGGAAGGGGGTGAATTTTGAATTTCCTGTGGGGGCTACTGAGTATTAAGGATGCAAGGTGAGGAAGTGAGGGACGGTGAATGAAGGCTTTGAGCTATGGATAGGTCCTGGACCGTGTGCCGCATTGAACCAGCGACCAATTGCTCCACGACTGAAATTCAAGAAGAATGGGGTATCTCTTTTTCATACTGAATGGATCATGCCGCTCATTCGAGCAACCTTCCCTACGCCGAGCACAGTCCAATAGGCCAATTCTATCTTCTCTCGACCACCTTTCTCTCCTCCGCCCCCTTCATCTTTTTCGACATCAGTCTCGTATTCAACCCTCACAAAAATTGGAATCTCAAGCAGATCCTCGTCTTGCTCCCCTTCCGACTTCTCATCAATAGCAGCACAAACAACCTCGACGACGACCGTGGCCCAATTCCTTCCCTTGTCCCACACCTTACCTGCCTCTGCGACTCTTGTAACTTCGTTTTCACTTTTAGCATTAGTAATATTGCCAGTGCTGAGAATCTTGCTTGACGGTTTCAAGTCAATCTCGCCTCCGGCAAGCGCCTCATCCCATGCATCTGTGTTTGCTCCAATATCAAATTGAGGACATAGGATTGTGACTTTATGGCTAAAGGATCCAGGTGTATGGGTTGGCGTAGCAAGTGTGACTTTGATAGGGTCGAAAAGTGGGTTCTTAAGGGTCAACAAGAATTGAATAGCCTTCAACGGGGATAGAGCATTTAAATCAGCCATCGATGGAGTGACGGAAGTTGGGGATGTTGTAGTCGGTCGAGGGATCTGTAAGGCTTTGAGAGACATTGTTGGAATGTAGTTGACGGCTATGAGCCTGATTCGATAACGAGTACTTGCTACTTTCGCCTCTGGCTTCACTAGGATGTGTCGACATGTTCCACAGCGTTTACTCCTTTTCGTCACGAGTCGTGTGGGTACAGGTAAGAGATCGTCGACAAAGTGCGGAGGATGTCGCTGGGTAGAGCGTTGCTCTATACTGGACGTCCCGGTAAAGCCTTGCTCGCGCAGTTTCCGTACGGCTTCAACGTCAACGGCGGGGTTTATCACTTGAAGCCCTTCAGAGGCGTCGGCGCTGCCTCGCATTGGAGCGGATTTGGATGTGTTCTTCTTGCCATACGAGCCTTGACCGGTATATAGACTCATTATCCGGGCAAGACTGCTTGGGGAGTCGTAATTGTAGCTACCACCCGGGGTCATGAGGGGGTTTGTGGATGATGCTGAAGCAATCTGACTTGAAGTGAACTTCTTCAAAGCTGCAAATACAGCATCGGGTCGGTCATCTGACGAGGCAACCTCAGGTTTTCCTTCAAGAACTCCCGCGGATTGCTTTGACTTAGCTCTCTCGGCCAAAGTTTTGGTTATCTGTTCATGTATATGAGCAGGCTTGTCGAATTGGACGCCCATATCTAAGGTGGACCATCGGCAGTAGTCGCAGGCCAGGATCCAGGGTCCTGCGACGGGGCTTCCTTCGGGATCGAGCGTGTTGATGGCCATTTTAGCGGAGCATACTGGGCAATCGAAACAATGTCTTGAGCATCTGTGACTTCGTCAATAATTTTTTCGCAGCATAGAAGCAAGTGTTGGAGAAATCTTACCTACCTGTTACCCTCGCTCTTGACCATCATACTGGTAGATTCGAAAAGGCAACTGGGGCAGAACCAGCAAACCACTTCCTCTATGGTACATCTTGGGCACCGTATCTGTTGGCAGTCCTCACAGTACAAGAGATGCTCGATCGGGTACAGCGAGAAATTTGCACGTGGTGAACGAGGGTTGAATGTGCGCTCTTGCTCATCGCCATCAAGGTCACCGGCTTTTGAGTCTTTCAGCTGAGAGCCAGTCGTAGTGACATCTGTACATGGACAACTAATGTAGGTGTATGGGTACTTCATGATTGCATATTGAGCCGGAGCGTAGGTGAGGCGAATGAGTACTCGTACCTTTAACTCCGACCTGAGTGCTCTAAGTTTCTGGGCCACCCGCGCCTAAATTTTAACGAGCCAGACTCCCGGGAAAGAGCGCGTCTGGGCCACGCGCAGGGGCGGTACTCGCCCGAAATGATGATGCAATACTTGTATGTTCTCTACGGATAGATGGCAGAGGTGATCAGAAGCCACATGGCCATTGCATTTTTCTGCTAGTCATGAGGCCTGCGTCTCTACGACCCTTCTTACCAGGGCCAGCAATACGGCGGCGCAATCTTTCATCTTCTACTCGCTTTCATGCCGTCCAGACACCTGGGGCGCCTATGCTCCAAGTTTTTAATAGCAACACGAAACACCTCCAACGAGAGCGCGCAGCTTCCGATGTTGAGGGCAGTAGGAAAGTGGACTACCTCCGAGATGAGGTTGCCGTCAGGCTATGCGAACGTCTTCTTGTGAGCATCTTAATCGAATAGCGCAAGTGAGCGTCGATTGACCTCAGTCTTGTAGGATATTAATCGGCATTTCCCCGAGGTACTAGACCTTGGTGCCAACGCTTGCAATATAGCTCGTGCTTTGACGATACCCTCTACCACGTCCGAAACCTCAGTAACACCCTCGACACGCCTAACGAACCTCACCTCCGCCGATCCCTCTCCCACCCTTTTACACCGCGATGCAGATCTCCCCTTCAACAGCCTCCTCCCATCTCATACTCGACGAATTCTTCCACCAGTTGACCATCCCCTACCGTTCGAGCCTCAATCGTTCTCCGCCGTCCTTTCTTCGCTTTCGCTCCACTGGATCAACGATCTTCCTTCTCTTCTTGCCCAGATCAACCGAATACTGAAACCTGACTCTCCTTTCATAGCGGCCATGTTGGGCGGCGACTCGCTATTCGAATTGCGCACGTCTCTCCAGCTATCCGAACTTGACCGGTTGGGCGGCGTCAGTACCCATACATCGCCGTTGGCGGACGTGCGGGATGTTGGGGGTCTTCTTACGAAAGCTGGGTTTAAGTTGCTTACTGTTGATGTTGATGATATAATTGTCGACTATCCCGATACTTTCGCGTTGATGAAGGATCTGCAAGCCATGGGCGAAAGCAATGCTGTCGTGACACGGCAATTGAGTGCGATTGGCAAAGATGTTTTGCTCGCCAGTGAAGGCATCTATAGGGAGCTGCATGGAAACGAGGATGGGACCTTGCCAGCGACATATAGAGTAATCTATATGATTGGTTGGACAGAGGGCGAGGGCCAACAGCAGCCGCTTCCAAGAGGAAGTGGTGAGATCAACATGAAGGGAATATTAGAGGGACAACGTGGTGGGAAATGATGACAGCGGGGCTCGCGTTGTTATGAGGCTTTGGCTCGCTGCTAAACGAACATCGTCGCGGGTATCCGGCAACGACTCCTTTGATGTTAACCATCCTTGGGGCTGGAGTGAGGCTCGTTGCTAGGTTCGTCGTGCTAGGGGTTGCCAGGCCCTCTGTTCGTAAATTTCTCGATGCACGACAAGGCTTTAGGGTATCGGCTTGGGTTCTTCAATGATGCTTTGCATCATCTAAGCCTGAGCCCGGCCCAGAACTCCGTTGACCACATCTGTTGCGATCTGGAAAATACAGATGAGGCGTTGCTGATTCATACCGTTCGTCGATCTGTCATCACTCTTACAATGCAGCCTGCTCCAGCTATCTCAACCAGCTTCTCATGCCAACTCAGCAAAACGCTCATTGCCTGCCCACCGCCCTCACCACCGCCCCTGGAGTGTATCTGGGAGAATCCTGTGGATTGTGGTGACTGAGCACGTGTGGAAGCGGACGATGGCTGAGAATTGTGAGACATGCCCTTGTATCTGGGTTGAGATTCGTGAGCAAGACCTCGGCATTGAAACGTATCAAGCAGATACTACGCACAGATATTTCATGAGAACGTCAAGAAGCTCTGTGCCTCCTTCCGAGCCGTATATCCTGCTTAGCATAGGCGACATCTCAGATTGCTTTGTGGACTGTAATATTTCGACGACTGTAGCTAGATGTACCTCCTATCTCAATTGATAATTAGCTTAATTCAGTAATTTTTAAGTTCCCACTGCTCCTTATGGTGCTTCACCGAGCAGACTAACTTTTGCTGCTGAGTCCCCACCATAAGGCACGTTCTCCAGTGCCCCTCTTAGTGCACCCTCTGTGTCTCCACCGCGTAATAATTGCTTAACCTGCCCGGCTAATGATTGGACTTCTGAAGCGGATGTGGAAGGAATAGACGATGGGAGGAGCGAGGTGACGGGAAAGTTTGCAGAAGATTCAGGATCGTAGAGATCTATGTTAATGGTGCGCCAATTCGTTGCTGCCATGTTGCGGGGTTTGAAGAGTGATGGTTGTATGGGCTGGGCGAGACGAGGAGTGGAAGGCTGCGGCGAGAGGTCACTGGTAACGGATCTGTTTTGGACTTAGAGAGGAAACAGAGTCGACAGGCTGAGTTGTATTTCAGCTGGCTTTCTCTATGTCGACTGAGGATATCACGTGTTGCACAGCGTCTAGCCTGTTTTGGTCACGATAGGGTTCGAGAACCGCATATGGCAGAGCCTAAGTAGGTTGATGATCCGGATGCATGCGAGCGAACAAGAAGTAGACACAGACATAGGCACCAGTAGTAGTATATTGATACACTGGATCTTCTCTCAATCGTGCTTCTTCAAGAATCTAATCATACTTCGAACTGCCATCGGTGTATAAATATTGTGGCTTACAATAATTTAGAATGTGCCTGGCCATGGATCCGCATTCCCATCATTTCATACATCACGCGGATAGATCAAATGCGAGAAAATCTAGCCAGATGATGTCTTCTGATGCTATCACCAATACAAGAACGCGAAAAGGGAAAAAGTGTGTGCCTTAACCCGCCACTGTCTCCAAAGGGTAATCCTCAACAAGCCTACCACCTAAAGTATAGCCGGAGCACAAGCCTCACGAACCACAGTGGTACGCTGTGGAGATTTCAGAGTCAGTATTGCCAATCTAAGCTGCGTTTGCGGGAGGTGCAACATGTTTCTGGAGCCAAATGTGTCATATGCTTCAAGTACATGGTTCAAAGCCCAAGCGACATCACGAAAATGGAAGAAAAGGCTCGGAAATATACTTACAAATACTGAAGCCATGGCATCTGACCTACGAGGGCTCTTCTTACCCAGGAGTCTACTGTAGCTTCTGGCGCGCCAGGCGTGCACAGCATGTCTTCCATGTTCCCTCGAGAGACTTCCGCCATGATCCCAGCTCGCTTAAACATTTCTTCTTCGAAGCGCTTGACGGCTTGATCGACGGCATCCTCCTTTTCGATCTTCCGACTTGCGACAATAGCCTCTGCCAAACGCAGCGCGTCTGTCATTGCTAGGTTGACTCCTTCACCAGCGAAGGGTGTCATTAAGTGGGCAGAATCTCCAATCAGGGTGGCGCCGGGTCGATGATCCCATCGGTGTCCGACTGGAAGCGCGTAAAGCGAGCGAGGTGTGATGTTCTCCTCATTGGCAACCTGCGTGAATTTCACCAGCTCAGGAGCCCAGTCGTGAAACTCTTCTGCTGCCATTTTCTTGACTTGTTTTGGATCCTTAAGATTGTAAGGCGTGGTTTTCATCCAATCTTCAGGTCTTTGAGACCAGGTCCCCACATTAATGCTACCGTCGCCCATTTGCTGAGCTGACAAGCCCTTGCAGTCTGAAAATGTGAAGATGGAGCCCCTGTTGACGATTCTGTAGAGATCGGGATGCTGCTTCTCAGCGTCGTCCACAATGAAAGAGACGCCACCAACTCCGGCATAGAATGGCTGTATTGTGGACAGGAGTGGTCGGATTTTGCTCCATGCACCATCCGCGCCGACAACAAGATCGAAGCCCCTTTCAGTGCCGTGGTCAAAATGCAGCGCAAGGTCTTTGTCCACCTTTCTCAACCGAGAGTTCCATCTAATGGTGCCCTCAGGAAGAGCCTCCCAGAGAATCTTCCGCAATTTTTCGCGGTCTATCTCAGGCCTACCGCGACTTGTCTGTTTGGTAGCCCCATCCATGTAAAGATACTTTTTGAGGTTTTTATCTGCGAGGATAAGGGCTTCGCCATCATAACGCGCATATTCCAGGAACTTATCCCACAGCCCTATTTGCTTCAAAGCTCGTAGACCTGTATCATCATGCAGATCCAATGTTCCCCCTTGACCACGAACTGAAGGGGAAGCCTCTCCTTCGTATATAATTACCGGAATGGAGTCTTTCAGGAGAAGGTGCGCTAATGTCATGCCGGCAGGACCGGCTCCTATAATTGCGATCTTGGGTGGAGGTCCCATGGTATGATAGAAAAGGGGGCGTTCTAGGCTTGTTGAAGGTAATTGAGATAGGGCCTACCCAGCTCTTGAGCAATTTTGAGCGACATATCTGTCATTCTCATGAATTTTTCTTCGCGCCAGGCTCTGCTACTTGCGTCCGGGTGGAACGGCGACTCCTAAGGTAAGATAGTAGCTTTTTCGGGAAGAAGAGTGCCCCGACGGGAATAAACTGTCCCCGAACCCACTACTGTTAGGGTTTTCCCATTCCGAGCGAGTTCACCGCTAGATGGAGGGGCATTTACCTCACTTTCGTCTGAACTCTACACTATGCGAATTACCAATTGGTTCATCTGTAAATCGTGATCGATCCCTCGCTCGACAGCCAAAGTGTCAATACGGGAAGGAATCTCGAATGTGGCCTACGGATGAATCCGAACCTAAAGCATTTATTGCCTCATAGACACCCCCGCTTACACTGTGACATGTGCAAATATCAGTATGAGTCACCGCATTGATTGATTTAAATGCGTGCTATTGTCATCGTAAAAATCTAAAATGCTGAGAGTCATCCAGCCGTCGAATGGTAACCCTCTTCATGTAGCATCGATCCCGTGTAGTATTGATATTGTGACTTGAGAATGTTCCTTGCAATAGACACAGCCGTGTCAGTCAATGTGGGTCTGTAGTCAGCAAATTCGGTAATCAGGGCTGGTGGTCTCTGGATACGACGAGCGAAAAAATATCGCAGCCTTGATAGATGACCGAAAGTCATCCGGCTACCTGCCGTCTTCGTCAGAGCAGAGAGCCTGCGTCCCTGAATGCGTTGATTTAGCGGCTTATCGTTGAACACCGAAGCATTCAGGATGCGGACCGCATTGCGCAATGAGCGATGGAGTAATTTAGTGATCCAGTCGTTCAATCAGCCATTATTACTGCTCGACTTCAAATGAAGGCTTTGACAAGTAAGCACCAAGCCATGCTCCGCAGTGCCTTCAGGCAGTGAACGCTTGTTTCACCATTATTGACTATGAGAGACGACTTCAACGTCCTTCACCTGAGAAAGATTTGGTTGGCTGATTGATCTGTGGTTAAGGGATGACAAAGTGGCGAGGGCTGACAAGTGCAAGCCGGATCAGGTAGGTTTAAGAGCGAGGTTGACAGCTTTGGGTGGGTATGTTTATTTTGAGGTAAGCCGTCAGCCCAAGAATGGGAATTGGAGTCTGACATACAGATGTCATGGATAAGCACGGGACGATCATGCGGTGTGCGGGTGGACTCTCATCCACGTGGCGTCCACGTTGCTGTTCCCCTACGGCTGCCCAAACGAATCCAGAGATTCCTCACCCAGCGGGACGGCCACATTGCATTCCCGTTCTGCGGACTTTGGAACGGCGCGCACAGAGATCGGCATTCGAAGTGCCTCAGGGGTCGGGGTGCAGAGCAGTGTGACGATCGGGGAATATCTCACCTTCACATTAGTGCATCGCATCGACTCTGCATCTGCGTCAACTGAGATCGGATCGATCGCGAAAGCATGAACCTGGCGATCTCTTCATCTTAGACATGTACCTATATGATTGAGCTGGTTCCAACACTCGGACAAAGAGGTCTGAGATCAACGAGAAGTCGAGAACATGCCAAGCCTGCAGTTCGACTGGGGATGGTGTCAGGCTTGGAGGTGTGCCCACCGATGATTAATAAATTAGACTAAAAATGCCTAGTCTAACGCCCGGATGCCTTCCGCCGGGAAAAGAAGTTTATTGGCAGAGGGTACCTTAGTGCTAGTGTTTCACTCTCAGATCAGACTGACTGGTCAAATCTTCCCCGAAGATTATCGTGACGGCTTCGGCGGAGAAACATGAAGGAAATCGAGGATACGAGGTCGCACAAGGAGGGTGGTGCTACCGTCCCTTTAAACCATGTTACGAAGTCAAATTTCGATCATCGCAAAAAGGAAAACATGGTCGCCACGCTTTGAGGATTGGAAGGTTCTAAAAACGTCATAGCGGTTACATGGGTTATACGCGCTGTAGAAGCGCAGCCTCTTGCTCTGTACGATAGTATCTCACCTCTGTTGCGAGAAGGCACAGATGAGGTCGACACGTCAGATGACCAAGAATGCATGCGTGTTCCATTTGGCGCAGCATATGCCTGATGTGGTGTTTTCTTGCGCCGCGCAGAAGAGCAGGAGCCACTCAAGTCTCGGCGACGTAGCAGTTGCCACATCGTTCTGAGCGAGGTTCGTGAGACGCGGGAAATTGGAATGGCTCATCGCGGATGCCTGCCCGTTACCGAAGGCTGGCTTTTTCTGGGGTTCTAGGGTGTTCTAGGTAAGGAAGGGTAAGTAGCAGGAACCCTTTCCCAGCCGTTTGGTCCCGATAGAGCCTTTAAAGCTTGGCAAGCAATCTTGGAAAGGAATCCGACTGCGCTGCGCTGCTACTACTACGACTGCTACAGTAGTACGTACGAGACATGCACTCCACGGTCCAGGCGGCGATGCGGCTACCTGTCGCCAAACGAGAGAAAAACTTCAGCCTTGCGGAGGAGGAGTGGAACAGACGCATCACTCCGGCACGGACAGCCCAAACCTCCTTGAATTTCGTACCATCCACCACATGTCGGTTTTCCTCCGACAAGCGCCTTGAACTGCGGGACAAGCCTGGTAAGAGCAGCGGTTCTGACGTGGAAGGGCTCCCGTGAGTCATCGCTGCGTAGGGAATCGGTAACAGAAGACTCACAATAATCTCTCAAGTCATCATCCGGTCTTGGTCATGCGCTGACACATTATTTATGTGAGATGGACAAGAGGAGAGCGAGCAAAAAGCGATAGGTTCAATTCTTAGCGAAAAGACAGTTTTGACGCATGATGATCATCTCATGCAGAACCTAGGTTCAAGAGTGGCTTAAAGGCTAATGCCAGGTACCGTACCACACCACGCTGCTGGCAAGGATCTTTTCGATCCCGAAGATTCGTAGGCGATGCTAGCAGGCATTACCACGCTGTGATCGTCCCCTTTACGGACTGGTCGTTTTGAAACAGCATATCGCACCCCTGTCAGGGAAAAAAAAGTTGAGCGGCGAGAAAGCGCAAGAACAAAGCACACCACTCCCACTACAATCAGAGAAAACCTGGCGCGGCTTCTGGCTTTGGGCCGCCAGTCTCTGTTGTCGCTGCACTCACCAGTTGGCTCACAGCCAACTGACACAGACCATGGGTTGACTTGAGAGAGAAGCCGGATAGTAGTTTGATAGCCACTAGTCAATAATTTACGCTTTCGTTGGGTCTCAAGGGGGGGTATGCCCGGCAGGGTGAAATGAACGATATATCCCGTTGCTCCCTTTCCCTTCTTCTCACGGATCATCTCCATCGCTCTGTCCCTTCCTTGCATCAATGAGTGTATTTGCTGGCAATAGCTCCTACTTCCTCCCACCTCACTCTCCCCATACACTGGCCCCGCATCGCCCTTGACCTTGACAAATCCCGATTATTCACCACTGGCTCTTAATTTGGAAGGATCATCGAGCTACTCTGCTGAAGGTGGCTTTGAAACACCACCGCCTATGAGCGAGATACTCCACCGCAATCCTCGGTTTGCCTAAATACTCCTCCGTAATCGTTCTCGAATCTCACCTGCATCTGCACAACCTCCGAGAAAATCTGCTGTCACCGTCCTTTTCAGCCCTCTTTTTTTACGAGAAAGACGTTGCAGCAGCGGGCACAGCCATCATCTATTTTGTGAGTCAATATAGTCAGCACGGTAGTATCCGTAGATGATATTTCTATATAATAGTTTTTAAACCCCCTCCAACACAATCCTTTCTTCCAACTACACAGCTAACCTTCGACGCAAGCAAGACAACCCTTTCTTCAGACCAGAACCAACATATAATCTTTGACGCAAGTCTTTCCTACCGCTCCTATGATCACCAGAGAAAGCACATCACTCAACATGGGCCGAGGCGCATACGACACCACCGGAGTACCAAAACCGAAACCACCTCCAAAGAAATAACACCGCGCCGAGAAGCTTCGACATGGCTCCATCACCATCAGACACAGGGGAGATTTCTATGGAACCATCGCGCTTTCGGTACGAGGCGATGCTCGTGTATGCGAACCTGTTTCCCTGTCTTGAAGGGTTTGGAGAAGAGTGGAATGACTCCACGCGAAGTGAGTGGATGCAGCTACAATAGCGTTCGACGAATCACACTTACACATGGTGCACCAGGCTTGACATTCCATCCGCACCACTCGTCATCAACCACCCCCCTAGCTTGCATTTTTCAGCTTTACGATTTGGCCCATCCATCGTTTCGGATTTCCTCAGCGTTTTCATAGACTGTACCACCACCGTCAGCCCTTGTCGGAATTGTACCATTACATCAGCGATACCCAGCGATTCGTACCACTGAGCGCCCTTTTTCGACTTTTTCCTGGCATTTACAGGTCTTTTGGGATTTTCTGCATCAGCATCGCACAGCATGGTATGGAGTTCAAGAGATGCGCAAATTTGGATTGGGGCTTGGGAATATACCACACATAGATTATTGTCGCTTCACAGCGGATTTGGGATTGGGGTTAATACTGCAGCATTTTCTTTTTTGGTTTGGGCTTGGGCAAGGCTGGGCTTAGCTTGTGTTGAAGCGCTGCAAAACCCCCCAGGCTACAGGCATCGTTTGGGTGCAGAGGAATGCGAGCTGGGCAGGACCCATTTTCGAGCATCTTAGATATCGCGCTTGTTTCCAATAATAGAACTTGAATTTAGACGACGGTTTCCTCACCGATAGCGTTCTTCCAGTCGTGCTGGGGCTCATTTAACATCCAAGGCACTTTTTGTATCGTTTCTATCAGACGGTCTTTAAGATCGCACGTGCGTGGTCGTAGTCGGTCGTAGTCGTTGTATTCCAATGCTGCTTCAATGATGAATCTCTCCAATGAACCTTGAAGCCGCAAAGCCTCAAAGCCTTACGAGTAGGTTGGTACTCTCGGTACTTAGGCGAAGGCGCGCTAGTCAGCAGCCAACAGCCATTCACTCACTTTCTCGTCATGACTCCTGACACCACAATAATGCCCATCAAAACTTCGTTGGTCATACGTGGAGCTTTCTAGAACCTTACACAGCGTCTGTCGGAGGTACAAACCCACGTTGCTCGCACTTAGTGCTCACTTCACGCCCTGGCTGACTTAAGATCAGCCAGCTGAGAGCTAAATTACCTACCGATTCTACCCAGACAAAATGGCCGAATCGACCCCACCGAAACCTAGTAGTAGTGTCAAACTCGTGCTCCTTGGAGAAGCGGCCGTAGGCAAAGTACGACCTTCTTGCCTCAGTTTCTCCCTTCTTGGAAGTCATGTCCGATGCTAATCATCTCCGTTTCAGTCTTCTCTCGTGCTCCGCTTCGTCAACAATGATTTCCAAGAGAACAAAGAGCCAACCATAGGTGGTACGTGCATCCTCTCACTCATGCGACCAGGATCTCTCTAGTGACGCGTACGAGTACGACGTAGCCGCATTCCTCACCCAAAAATGCAACCTGCCACATCGAACCATCAAATTTGAAATATGGGATACCGCCGGACAAGAACGCTTCGCTTCGTTGGCACCGATGTACTACCGTAACGCGCAATCTGCCCTGGTTGTTTACGACCTCACGAAACCTACAAGCCTGGTCAAAGCTCGGCACTGGGTCGCTGAATTGCAACGGCAGGCAAGCCCCGGTATCGTCATCGCTTTGGTTGGCAACAAGCTCGACTTGACGAACGAGCAAAGTGCAGAGGGAGCTACAAATCACGATGAAGACGAGGAGTCAAATGCTGAGGCGGGTGAAGCGGAGTCAGACGGCGATGCTCGAAAGATCAGCACCAAAGAAGGCCGAGAATATGCAGAAGAAGAAGGTCTTCTATTTTTCGAGACAAGTGCAAAATCCGGCGTCAACGTGCAAGAAGTCTTCACGGCTATAGCGAACGCTATACCGGAGACCCAGATGAAAGGAGCTCGTGGTGGTGGAGCTGCAAGTGGTACGCAAACTGCACTAAGCGGAGGGCCAGAGAGGGTCAATCTCACAGGCCCTCGTGGTGAAGCTGGTGCAAAGGAGGGCTGTGCTTGTTAGACACATGTGTGAGTATATGTTAACGGACCTGTGGATTTTAGGGTGCATGGTGTTGTCTAGAAATGAAAGCGTCTGTCTGTTTGCGTGGTTTATTAACTATTTCCGGATAATCAAGATTCACGCTCCACTACGATCGAACTCATTCCCAACTCTCCAAGGTCCTACAGATACTGACGGAGCTAAAAGGCTGATATCTGAACGGATCAAGCAATGACCAGATAGAGGGTGCTATTCCATCCTTGTGCGGAGATAACGCAGGATAGCAGCGACAGATCTGGAGTCAACAAAGCATGTTATTCAATCTGCCACTACCCCAATGCCTTTCTAATCACGCACTTCGTCCGAAAAAGGCCCTCTTGACTCCGGAGAATTACGGCTCTTTGTGAAGGCTGGATGATTGTATCATATACCAAATTACTTACGCGATGCTAGAAACTGGTGCCGTCTTTTGATCAATAAGACCTCTGCACTTCGAGTGAGTGAGACCTTGTTTCCTAGAAGAGAATGGAGCACCAAATATAAGAAGGATGAAGTTTCGCAGGTCTAAACCTGAACGCTTAGATTTGACTCGAGAATGAGTGAGTACGTGACCTTGTCGCTTCTGACAAGTCAGAAGTATGCAACGGAAGCTATATTTTGCGAATTGTTAACACGTGTAGCAGGTCGTGACTTCCACAAACTCCACCAACTTTCGACATTTCTCGATTGGATCGACCGCAAGTCTTGCTAGTGTAGCCGCGTATCTCAGATACTGAATTGCACGGACATCCACGCAGACAGCTTTGTTATTGGTCTTTTGGAGAATATTCTTTTCACGGCAATTGAATTCAGTGCTCTTTTCCAATCAAGCTCAGCATATCAATTCGCCAGTAAGCTATAACACTCATGTCTTATCGCCTGACTTGGAGTGAGCGACGTGTCTTTAGTCAAAATGTCTAAATTTTGCCCTTTCCATCCTACTTCCAAGGCATTGCGAGAACTCCTGTCAAACGGCACCAAATCTCTTTCGGGAGACAACCGTGGCTTATTAGACCTTCGGGATTTGGATACGGAGCAGAAGCAAACAAGAGAGGCATGGCGAGCTCCGCAATCCGACAAAATTCTCAAGCTACCTCAAGAGCTTCTTGAGCACATTGCAGCTTACCTAGATCCAGTCGATCTAATCTCATCACTGAGGGTATATTTCCAGCGCCAAAGTGCAAGTCCCGAGAACAAGCTTCATGGCTGACTCTCAAGTAATAGGTGTCTAAAGTTTGGAAATATAGACTTTTTTCAACATACTTGTGTAAAGCAGCACTACGCCAACACTTCCCGCGCGAGGCGATAGTGGATCATAATGACGGACGTCCGCAGGCTCAATTGCTGCGCTTGTCGAAATGTCTACAAGCATACAGAACGGGTAGGCCCTACCGAAAAGCTACAATCGTCGGCCACCCTGGCACGTCCAATCCTCGAGAAGCTCCAAGGGGCGCAATTCTGTGGTCGTCCTACCATAACGGCAGAGTTGCTTGGTGGCACGAGGACCACGTGACAGTACGATGCCTTGGGGATGGCACTGAAAAGACATTAGACATAGGCCACCATCTCCGAACAAGAGGTAGCCCACAATTTACGCTGTCTGATCGGATACTACTAGTAGCATTTAAAACGTAAGGTATTCTCCCCATGAATAAGAGAGGAATGTGCTCATCTTAGTATGAAAGACTCTTCCTCACTTTTGATCTTGCTACAGGCCGAGAAAGAACCACTCAAGTGGACGGGTTGACAGACACCCCGGGAATACGGGGGTTGATCATGGCGTACTGGTCTGATCGCAATAACGGAACATTGACTGTGAGGGACATAGCTAACAACGACTCACGACAAATCACTGATATCCCTCGCCTGGGACATGTGCTACTCCATGAAAAACGCGATGTTGTCATCGCCTTTGGCCATTCTGACGGTCCCCCCCGAATCGCTGTGAAAGACCCTGTTTGCTAGCGAACATCTCAATGTATGACTTCAGTGATTCGAAGGGTTTGAGGAAGCTCCCCTCCAGCGAACATGAAAGGGTCTTCAAAGCGTATCACCGGTCTTGGCTATCAGAAGCAATCCTACGTGAACCTCGCCTAAGTACTGCCGTAGCGTTTCAAATGCTTGTGGAGGGTCAATCATTGTTTCTTGGTCACACTAATCTGCAGGGCGTCATTTATGACACCGTTGTATATCTTGGCGAGATGGAGTATCATGGAGCTACAAAGATGGGTGTTGAGGATCTAGGAATCGAAGGACACCCTCGACGGGCAGAATTCCTCGACTTCTGCTACCGGCCGGAAATTGTGAGGCTCCGAGGTGAACTTGACGCGGAGGAAAGCGTCTTTCTATACCCTCAACTACTTGGCGATGGAAAGTACTTAGTGCAGTGCGGATTTACCATGATTCAGGTATGGTGTTTTGATGAAGATTCAAAGCTGAACGGAGAAAATACTCTGTACTGGCAATATCGGACATTAGCTGCCCGTGTGCGGGCAATCCGCAGAAGGGAGGCTACTCGGAGGAAATTCCCAAGTCAGTCTCTGAAGAAAGTCCACTTAGAGCATAGAATCTTAGAGTACATGTCTAGGCTCAATTGCAGGCGTCGGCCCCCAGCTGTTCCGTCCGAGTGCGCCAACGAGTACGACCGTCCCAACGCTGTGAAAAAGCTTACAAGGACACTGGGAGAGATACACATTGAAGATGAATAATTTGAAAGGGAATCTGATACAGAGAATGCGTCTATGGTAAGTGGAACTGCGTACGAGAACCTTTATTACCTATTGCCTTTCACTACGGCCTTTTTGTAAATTTCTAAGGGCTGTTTTCCTACACCTTCGCCGTTTACCTATGACTTCCATTAATGTTGATTCTGCCAGGCAGTGGAATCTGATTTTCCTAAGCTGAATGACTCTCACAACTACAACCTCAAGCTTGTTATCAGATGTGGAGGCTTGGCTGCAAAGGTATGTAGACCCAATAATGGTAGCATGTCTGACCATTTGCAGGAACCAGTACTTCAGTCAAGTCCCTCTAGAAAGTCCATTTTTGGCCGAAGCCACCTTTTCCAAATCCACTCGAGCACCATGCCGGAAACTAGTTATTTGAGCGCAGCTTATCCATCGCGGCACTGTTCTTTTGTCAGAAGCTTCCGACGTAAAATTTACCAACTCTTCCGACACACCTTCTGAACCAAATCTATCTAGACTCCTGGGACACTCGCAGCTGAGGGCTTCAACCCACCTTTCTCTAACTTGCTTCTCCCACCGCATGGCTCTATCTGCATCTGGGCTGAGAATGTACCACAAGGCTCCAAAGACGGATGTCCATCGCCAGATGTGCGACATGAGCGCCGTCGATACGCTATGACCTCGATCCTGTGTGTCTCTACCCAATACACTTGCAAAATCCGAGAAAGCCAGGGTCTGAATTTACGAGCTGTGGAATGGGAGAGGGTTGACAAAGGTATTCCTCATGATGTATCCCCACTCTAAGGTACCTAGCACCCGTAGACTATGCTCAATCTATAGATGTTACCCTACTGTTCCCCACTCAGTCGTCTATTTGTGCTGTGGTCTTGGCCAAGTCACGTAGCCTGCCAAGCGCCATCTCCTCTTTGGATAGCAGGAGAGTGTATGTTTCCACTGACCACCCTCTTCTTCCTTAAAACCGTTACCCATGCGGAAGACATTGAGTCTCCTGTATTATCAAAATATACAGCTCGTCATCTATAAACACACCCCTCAGTTCATCTCCCCATGTCTAGCTGTCTTGCAAGGGTACTGTTAGAATTTTGTTGTTTGAAGCGTCTCTTTTTAGAGCTGTATGCTGCTAATTCTGTATTTTAGCTTCATCTACTAGCTCTCCAAGCAGGATTCATAGACACAGAGCGATCTTGTTAGGTATCTTAGTGCCTCTGCCACTTTGTCATCTCGGCGAATGATCGTACTTGACTCTTTGGTTTCCGTCAAACCGTCAAACCGTCAAACCGCCAAACCGTCAAACCGTCAAACCGTCAAACCGTTGAGAAGCTCTTCTGCGCGTTGTATGGACTGGTCGATCACCACAATGATCGTCACGCTTTCGGCAGATGAGATGTAGCTAGGATGTGAGAGAATCGAGATGTTCGACAAGTCTCCCCAAGCGAAAGGAGGCAGAATAGATAGCTAGATCATGGGAGTATCGATTTCTGTCTACAAATCAGGGGAATATAGGATATCCATCTGTTGGAGAGGAAGGAACGTGACATTAATCGTCTACGGAAGTTGACGACGAGCATGCAAAAATACATGATTAGCGCGAAGAGTGTGAAGGTAGACATCTACATCTTGTTACCTATTGGTATTCTAGAGCCAGAAACTAGGACTATGGTATACCACTACTTTTCTAACGAGTATTCCCTTTCATGACAGCGTCCATGATACCCATCAAACATCCATCCCAATATTCCCATTCCCGAAAATGAAATTTACCATGCGCCTCTCTCGAAATCCTGCGCCGAGCTGCATCCAGCCCCTGCGCGCACAACGCCGTACCCAAACTCCATGACCTCCCCCCAGCCCTTTCCCCTTATAGCGCCAATGCTATGCATACAACAGTATCCGTTACAAATGCCTTGGAAGAATATGTGCTGCACTCGTGCCAAGCATGTACAAGAAAATCGACAAACAATCGTTAAAACTCAAGCGGTAGTAAGTGTAATAGGTGGAGGCGCCAGCTGCGACTGCATCGGAAAGCCTGCGCTCGGTGGTGTCTGCGGCGGCTCAGTAGGCGAAGTCTCGACCTTCTTGAGCTGGATCGCTGCTTCCTCGTCCTTGGCCATCCGCTCTTCCTCCTCGGTTGGTTTCTTGCGAAGGAGTTTGCGGGTAGTGCGCTTGGAGAAGCGCTTGGAGGGCTGGATCGCGTGTCGAGAGAAACCGTTGTAGGCCTTGCCTACGGGGCGGAAGATTGTTGCTAGGGCTCTCATGAACGGCCGGAAGATGGCGAGCCATGTTCTGCCTACAAAAGAGAAGAGTACGGCGGCGTATTTGTCCGGGATTGATCGGAGGATCACCGCCCAGAGTAGACAGGGGAGTGCGCAGAGGATACAGATAGCCCATTGAGGGCCTGTGATGCGTCTGATCTGGAAAGCGGTACCGCCGACGAATACGATCATTATCTGACCACCGATCATGATGGCGTTGATGCCGAGGAAGAAATAGTTTTTGAGAATGCCTTCGAAGATATTGAATTTGTTGTCCAAACGGCGGTTGTTGAATTCATTGAAGATCTGCATCCAGACGAACGTGTTGAAGACTATGGTATTCAGCTGATCGCGGAGAATGCCGTTATTGGCGTCGAGATCGTAATGCAGGATCTTTGCGCCAGCGAAGTACAGCGTGAATGTCACCGCGAGCTGATAGATTGCTTGGCCGATGATCATCTTCCACATATTCGTCGTTATCAATGCTGCACTTTTAGGGACCGGAGGTCGGTTGAGAATCTTCTCTGTGGGAGCGTCGGTAGCGAGTGCAAGAGCCGCAAATGTGTCCATTATCAAGTTGACCCACAATAGCTGTACGGCTGAAAGCACAGAATGCATATCTGGGGAGGCAACCGCGGAAACGAAGGCAAGTACCACCGCGGTGATATTCACCGTAATCTGGAACTGGAGAAATTTCGAGACAGCGTCATTTACGGATCGACCCCACATAATTGCTTTCACGATACTGGAGAAGTTGTCGTCCATAAGAATGATTGCGCTGGCTTCTTTGGCGACTTCGGTGCCCGCGATACCCATTGAGAAACCAACATCTGCCGTCTTCAAAGCAGGTCCATCATTAGTACCGTCGCCGGTGACAGCGACTGTTTCTCCAAGGTGCTTCAAGCGAGCCACAAGGATACGTTTGTCATCTGGAGAAGAACGAGCCAGAACTTGTAATCGAGGAAGTAGAGCATCCATGTCTGCGTCAGACAATTGGCGAAATTTTGGACCTTCCATGACAATTCCATCAGCTGTTTTGATACCACACTGGGTGGCGATAGCACTGGCAGTGGTAACGTTGTCTCCCGTAACCATTCGAACCATTACGCCTGCATCTTGACATTGCTTCACTGCTTTGGAAACACCGTCGCGGAGGGGGTCCTGGATTCCCAAAATAGCGAGAAGCGTCATGTCTTGGAAGACATCCTCAAAGACAGCCATTGTTCTGTCCCCATCAACGCGTCGAGCTTCAACGGGTGGCCATTGTGGGAAATCCTTATAGAGCATAGCAATGGTTCTAAGCGACTGTGAAGCGAAGTCCTCAATAGATTGAGAAGCCCAATTGCGAGCATTCTCAGCCAGGTCCTGTACTGCGAGGTTGTCTTCGCTCTCATCCACTAGTTCGTAAGCTGCTTTTGCCAGTAGTAGCTCAGCAGCGCCCTTGACCAAGAGTCGATAACTGCCAGAGGCCAAGCGAATGACAACGCCCATACATTTTCGATCCGAGTCAAATGGTATGAGTTGAACGACTTCGGCACCAGCACGCTCTTCCGCCACAGGACCCATCCCGAGGTGCTCCTTTGCGAGCGTGAGAATAGCGGTTTCGGTCTTAGACCCAATGAATGTTGCGATGCCGTTCTCCTCTCCCTCGAAGGCCGTTGAATTAATGGCAGCTGATTGCAATAGGATGTTGCGCACTGTAGGGGAAATTTTCGAAAATCCGGATGAGAAGTGCTCAGCTACCTTCTCGGTGATATCGCCGCCGCGAGTTATAGTTGTCCTGGTACCAAGGATACCAGCAACGACCGTCATCTTGTTCTGGGTCAATGTACCGGTTTTATCGGAACATATAGTGGTAGCGTTACCCATGGTTTCGCAAGCTCGAAGTTTTCGTACCAGGTTGTTCTCCTTATACATCCTTTTGGTTGCAAAAGAAAGCGCCAGCGTGACCGCAACAGGGAGGCCTTCAGGAACCGCCACAACAATGATGGTAATGGCCACGATGAGTATATCAAGGAACTGGGAACCCTTCTTCGCTGCGGAGGCAGTATTGGCGGACAGTCCAACCAAGAACCGGATGAGTAAGACGACGAAAAGTAAACCTGCTGCAGTAGTTCCAAGGTATCCAATCCAATTGGCCATGCGACCAAGCTTCGCTTGCAGTGGAGTGTCTTCATTCTTCGTCTGAAGGCCCATCATGATCTTCCCAAAGCTGCTGTTGACACCAACAGACGTGACTAGGTAAGTGCCAACGCCTTCCAAGACCTTGCTGCCTGAAATTATGAAGGGGTCGAGCTTCGACGTAGCAGTACCCTCGGCGATACGATTCCACACTTCTTCGCCATGGACCTTTTTCATCGCGTCTGATTCTCCTGTTGCTGACGACTCGTCGCATCGAATACCGTGGCCACTAATCAACACGCCATCTGCGGGAACTGAGTCTCCCGATTCAAGATGTAGAACATCGCCAACCATAACATCGAAAACCGATATCATGACGGATTTCCCGGAGCGTATAGCCTTGACTTGGCGATCATCTTTCTTCTTGTTAAGTGTAACGAATTGCTTTTCACGTCGATAGTCGTTCAATCCTGTGACCAGGACGACAATGACCACGGCCACCTGAATTGCTAGACCTTCGACCCAATCTACCGGTTGCGGGTCGCCAGGTTGTCTTTCCTGTCCCACAGCTTCATAGATACCAAGCGCCAACGAAATTACTGCTGCTGCAGTAAGAATTTGAAGGATGCGATCATTGTAAGCATTCCAGAAGAGCCTCCAGATACTGAGAGACTCTTTGGAAGGTAATCTATTGTCGTTGAATACTCTTTTTCTGTCCTGGTACTGACCCGACACCTCATGATCAGATACGGTATCCCCTTGCCCGATGATTGGCCCAGAGTATGCTGGTTTTTTTGCGTGTATTGATGCTGTTGCTTCTTCAAAAGTTATTTTCTCTGATACTGTAGTTTCATCGACGCTGAGGCCAGCCACAGTGTCAGTCTTTAATCCTCGTTCTAAACCTCTCAATCCGCCCAAAGCTCTGAATGCGGCCAATGATTTCGGATTCAGAGTTTTGTTCAATTGGCCTGGTGAGAATGCGAACGGGTTATTGGCCACTTCAAAATCTTTCTCATTCGTTTTATCTGGACACAACGCTTCCTCCGTTGTGAGTTCATCCCCTTCAAATCGTGACCGTATTGTTCTGACATCTGAGCTGGCTCTCGATCTGGCGGTCTCCGCTGTGGAATTGAAAGAGTTCGCCCTCGATCTTAAAGTGTCACCACCTAACGAATGTGTTGTCGGTGACGAAGGTACTTGAAGAGAGAGCAAAGTGTGATCTGTTGACTGTCGTGGCGTCGAAGGTTTATCTTCAGACGACGGATTGGGTTGGTAAGGCTACGAAATGCTATTAGTTGAGTCCGGAGGAGCACAAGGCTATACCTACGATTGGATTTATTGATATCGCTGGGGCCAAAAGTCTACCGGAAGTCATAGCAGCTCAAGAGGAGGGAGAAGGCCGTTTCCGATCTGCCTTTGCGCCGATAACAGCAGGCGTCGTAGATACTTCAAGTGAGCAATGGATGAGAATAGAGGCCAGAGCGAAGGAAGGTGTGACTGATATGCAGTAATTCGGCGCCTAGGTATTATTTGCCATCTCGTTGTGGTGGAAAGGTTGACAAGCCCCTAAGAGCTGCACAGCCCTCTCGCCCAGCAGCCAAGCGCGTCAGGACGTCCTCAAGGGATGCCCACAGTGTGTAGCAGATTAGGTATTCGACTGCGTGCCAATGTATTGCCAATGTAATGCCAATAGCTGGCGCAGTCTAACCTCGTCATCAGACTGTGACTCCAGGCTTTTTCGCGCCAGGAGTTCGATCATCGACCTCGATCACGACCCATAATGCGACCTCTTTCCCAGAGACTCCCTCGAGCGGCGAGCCGCTGACGCTAACGCATGGTTTAAGCCACTTTCGTACTCGTAGGCGCCCAGAAAACATACTCCGTACGGATACTAGTACTTGTACCGTGTAACAGATTTGCCTCACGACTTCACGGCTTCGGAGCACGGATAGGACAAATCGTTTGCATAAAATCTTTGACATGTAAGTTCAATAATGGCTGAAGCTGACTGTGCTTGTATGTTTGCTGCCTAGAGTAAGAAATCCTGTTGTGCTTGCACTGCCAAAGATGCCCTTCACTGGCCCTTCAGATCCGCCCTTGCTGGACAAGACCGCCGCAGATGTTGGTCTAAGACATACAAGATCTGCCAAGTAGGGTAGCTCCGGGGCTTCTCGATATCCGGTCTGCCATCTCAGTAAAGAGATGATTGATCATGTTCACTCATCAAAACGCCTGCGTAATCAACCTGCACAGCCTCCAAGGTAAGCGGTTAATCGCCTTCTCAACCTGGGAACGATCACCGATGATAGCATGCGAGGTGAGCGGCAATAATATTTTAGGGATCGCTGAACTTCTAGAATGTAAGGCAGGCGAAGAGATTCATGGTACGGATACGTACATAGATAACCAGCCACACTCGACGCCACACGGCAAAGATCGGACATGCCCGCAGGATCCAGGACAGGCAGCTCCATCCTTCCCTCCCATTATCTGCTCAAAATGAAGCTCATACTCACGGGGACTACTGGTTTCGTAGGCGCAGAAGTCTTAGCTCAATGCCTTGCCAACTCTTCCATTGATTCCGTCGTCGTGCTGTCCAGACGACCTCTTCCCTCCAGCTCAAGCCACCCAAAGCTGAAAGTTTTGGTTTTGGACGACTTCACAAACTATTCTGAAGCTGTACTTGAAGAGCTGGCTGGCGCTGAAGGCTGTATATGGTAGTTTGCTCTCTCATATTGTCCTGCTGTTCCCTCAGTGTCTGCCGCGAGAACAATAATTGGCCGACTTCTTTCGTGTCGTCAATTGTCCCCTTCGATCTCTCTTGTCACGTTACGGTGCTCAGCCATCATCTAAGCCATGACTCTTATTAACGAAAACTCTTGTCATGATACGGACGACTAAGATCTTTTTCCTAAAGCATACTCTGCTCATCGCACCTGATGTAACTTGCTTACCGAGAGTTATATTAGGTGTCTAGGAATCACACCCAAGAAAGACACCAACGCCGAAGAAACCAAGCGCGTAAACATTGACTATACAATCACTGGAGCGCAAACATTTGCAAAGAATCTAGCGCCTCATCTGGGAAATGGCAGGAGATTTCGCTTCGTGTATACAAGCGGCATGCTCACCGAGCGAAACCAGGAAGCAAGCCTGTGGGTGAAGGGCGAATATCGAAAGATTCGGGTATGTACCAACGCTCGCCATCGTACGAGGCTCAAACGCCCAGAAGCACAATCACAGTCAGCTTACATTGAGTACACTCATAGGGGGAAGTAGAGAACCAGCTAATTTCCTGTGCCGCAAATCATTCGGACGTGTTCGAAGTAATGATTACAAAGCCAGGAGGCATTGTCGGAAAGGACAATTGGACGCCCCAATTGCTGTCAGACACGGCAAGGATGATCAAAGTTGACGTCGCAGCAGCCAGCATGTTGAATCTTGTCCTCAACGGCGGAAAACAGACGCTAGAGAATCAAGATATGATTGAGAAAGGTCGAGCCGCCTTGGGAGCAGCATAAAGAGGCTGAAACGGAGTAAGAGGCATCAAAGTCGCTGCTCTTGCGGGTGCCGAACTTTCCTTCGTAACCCCATGAACCACCAGCAGCTATTTCTTTGTCATGAGATAACATCCAAGCTCGTTCTCAATCGTCGCTGTTTTCGAAGTCTTCGCCTTGACCCATATTGGGAAATCGTTTAACGCTTAACCTGGCTCTTGAGCCCAAGAAACGCGCTTTCCCGGCTATAGTCGTCAATGTCGTTGGAGTACGACTGTTGACTTGCAAAGAAAGATTAGAGTAAGGCCGAGAGAAGGAAAATCGTAGACGCGCATGTAGCCCGTGATGCTGTACACCTGTTTAGGCTTGACCTGCTTTGAAACCGTCTCTGCGATGACGAATCACCAACAGTCCATCAGCAGCGTCCATTTCCTCAGCAGTTCGATTGAACAGTCCCTGCGTCCTTACTCTATCGGCATTCCGTCGATCCTACCCGCTCATCAGTCGCTGGTTCTTTTCATACTGCGTGGTGTGATTTGGCAACCTCGAAAGAAAAAGCTGTAGTTGCCAGCAAATCTTGCCAAGCAGGCTCATTCGTCCAACCATAATTCCTTTGGAGTGTTTCGCTTAGCAGCCATGGGGCAAAATGCTTCAACTGCTCGTACCGTCGCTCCACCCCTCTCATTGTTATGGTGGTCAGTCTTCGATTGAACATGGTCCGCATTGCTTGATGCACGAGCAACATGTTTGATCGGTGTTGTGCTGAAAACAGGCATGAATGCCGTGCATATATGACGAGGTGATCGAACTCTTCTGTCCACCACTGTGGGAGGTCTCTGGGGTATGGCGGTAACATCACGACACTGGATGGTAAGACCTTTTCATCCTACGTAATGGCATCTTGCTAGGTTTTCACGAGTCCCTTCGAGTGAAAGTCACGATCAAATTTGTTATGTATCGGGTCCAATTGAAGGTATAGGCTGGATTGTAGCAAGATATCGCGAGGTGAAGACGCGCCTCGGGCTTTCTGCGTGTTGAACACAGGATACTCGAAGGTCGTCCAGATAGACAGGATATCTGGTAAGTAGCAAACCGGAACCCCAACAACATCGACTGCCATACTAACTCACTCAATATACTCTCAGCAAAAATATGGGAAAGGTCTTGGTTGACAATGGTACTTCGTGCCCCATCTATGCCATCGCCCTCTGAAATATTATAGATACCGTGCTGCCGTAATCAACTATTACGAAGCCTTTTTCCGTCCGTCTCAATGGTGTTAATGCTTCTTGCAAGTTCGAGAAACTCCTTCGGCTCGCCTCTGATATCATGAGGATAAGGATGTTATTTTTCAACGTTGGCAGCCATTCATGACCGAGCGCGTCGGGCGACACCATACGGCGGTTGGAATGACAATATCACATAAGTTCCAAGAGAAGATGTGATCGGCGTCCAGTCTGTCGATGAAGAATTACTCCTTCAAGTATTGGGTTCGAACGGAGTCGATTTCTTCAAGCATGCGCTACCAAGTGCCTCCTAAACCCGCGCTCAGCGCCGAACACCATATTAGGCTTGCTCCAGCGTCAAGATATTGTGGATCAAATCCTGTTGCATCAAGAAATTGAAAGCTGCTTTGGGATCGATCAGTACGGAATTACTATCCCATGGCCTGGTACTCGAGGGGTGCAATTTTTGAACATATACCCGGAGAGATCTGCGAGTACACCACTTGGGACGAAATCGCAAGACGACTTTATTCTTCATGTCATTTTCATATACTGTGTGCCAAGGACGGGTCATATAAATCGAGATGCATGGAAGACAGAATCGCACCGCACCAGACCATGAGAACTTCAAACCGGCCACCTTCGACTTTTGCTGCACGGCCATTACTCGAGATTCGATCCCAGTCCTGCTTCGCAAAACGGCTTACTGCGGGTGTACGCGGACGAAGAATTGATGAGAAGCATTTGTATGGCCTCTAAGTATTCCGTATTTGCGCCGAAGAAGGTGGTATGATTGACTTTATTCTCGAAGAGTCTACCGGAGACCTTGTTATTGATCAAGGTCCCCAGCTGGTTAGCGTTAGTAGAGGATGGGAGGATATCTCGAACATTCCATAACGACGTCCACAGTAACGTATCCCCACATCTTTGTCGCATATGACATGAACGCGGGCACTGAGCTGGATTGCTCGTCCTAGCCGCCGAAATCATCGAATAGATCTCTGTCCATGAGTGTCGTTGACACCAATGGTAGGAATTGGATAAAGGAAAAATGGATCCGAAGTCAAAGCCCAGGATCACAGTCGTTTCAAAACAGGTTGGCGGTCAGCGGGCCGAGGGTTGGGATTTTCAAAACCGAGTGAGGAAAATCAATTTGCAAGACTTAGATTTGAGTACGGCAATGTGAGCAGAGATATCCAAAGAAAATAGTCCGTAAATTGCTAGAGTAAAGAGCCAGCCAAATGGTGAAACACATGAACATGAAAGAGATGAAAAGACGAAGAAAAGGTCCAAGACCTCATCACTGCAAGGCTTCGTCAACAGCTGTAAGGCAATTCTTATTCCAACATGCCTATTTATCATCGCTGTTATCTCTTACAACGTAGCGGTCGTATGTCGTCCGTCCCTTATGTGGTGACGTCAGCATTCAACATTCAGCTGAAATGGAGGTTTAATACAGTTCATTCATTTTGGTAAGGCCGATAGCTCAGGCCGCAGAGGAGATGAGATCAAAGAAGTGTGGAATGGTGAGCCTCAATCATCGCATGTGGAAAATGGAGACTCTCTCCGAAGAGTGAATTGAAGATATGAAGCGACTAAACTGTGATTATCCTAGGTCAATTACATATTACCCGTGTTCATTCCGTCTCACGTCTCTTTCTCCAGCACTCCGAACCACAATCTCTGCCTCCGATAACCATTACCCACGACCGCATGGACATGATCAATTACAACCAAGCGGCAATGACGCCAAGGCCCAAGAAGGCAGCAATCGCCCCAGTCGTGCCAACGGAGACGGCACTTGCTGCTCCCGTGAACGGAGTCAGGCTTGTCTGTCCGGGGAAAGCACCAGAGCCCGTGGCGGTTCCGCTGCCGACTGGTAGGCTTGCGTTACCAGGGATGACATAGGGAGCTGTAGCGACGGCGGATGTCACGACTGACGAGGCGACGGGGGAGGTTGAAGAGGTTACGACAACGACTGTCGAGGATGGTGCTTCTGTTGCAGGAGAGGTCGAGGCAGCGCTGCTAGCGCCGAAGCTGTTGGGAAGCGTGACGCCGTTCTGGGCGGCGCATGATGCAGCATCGAGGCCCTGTCCGCAGCAGAGGTTTAGTTCAGATCGAGCGGTGATGCAGACTGCTTCGGAAGACATGACGGAGTGACCAAGGAATAGAAAACGTCGACTCACATCTGGGCAACAAAAGCCGTCGATGAGGCAGAAGCTTCCTCCAGGGCAATTATCTATACAAAGGTGAGCAAGGGACACTCGGTTTGCATTCGGACGAGCAGCACTTACAGCCCTGACGGCAACATGTGTCACCAGCGCTTGGGAGTGAGCAATACTTTGAGCCCTCGAACTCGCCCGGGCACTCGATCTCATCAGATGCGCAAGCCGAAACAGTCGTCGAGCCAGGAACAAAGGATTGATCGTCCTGACGGGCTTGAAGTTGCCTCGGGACCGTGGCGATCAAATTGCTGGCCAGCGCCGAGCTGACCAGAGCTGAGAGAAAGAATACCTGCATACTTGTAGATTGACTGTGAGAGGTGGTATAAACGGCTTGTTACGATGGAAATGAGTGACTATTAAGGAATGGCAGAACTACTGAGCAATATAAAACGAATGTAGCTACGAAGGACGAGAGAGAAAAAGAAGTAGACTTCAAAAGGATAAAGGGGCCAGGAGTCAGTCATATATGGGCGGTAGCGACTAGCGAGGTCCATTTTGCTACTCTACCTTTTTGGAGCTAAAAATGAGGCTCACATCAACATGAGAGTATGGGCTGATGTTGGTGGTCTTGGCCGGTTTGGCCTACTGCATGCCACGGGCGAACATCGCCAGGCCCACCAATGGCCGCGCTTGGAGTTAAATTGATGGGGGCCGTCATTGCTTGGCTTCATTTTATGCAATGAGCCTAGAGGCTGATTCGTGCACCTGGACGTCGTAGCTCTCCCTGGCTTCTGCCTAGATGATTTTCGCGGTTCCTGAGGACATGTGATTCGTGGTAGCCATACGAGCCATAACCAATTGACCATGATATTTGCTAACAATTCCACGGATTGTTCCCGTCCGACACCCTTGCCGGACAGCTGAACAATATGTCAATTTTCGCTCCAACTCTGATCTGCGAGTCTGGGAACTGTTGATAACCGAGAATATTAAGGTCAGACATAAGTACGGCATGAAATAAGGAATAGGGATAGTGGTATTGAGAAAAACATGCGCTAGCTACCATGCGAGCCCTTCTCCTAGACCACACAAACAACTTTCTTACAACCTTGTCAAGGCACTCGACGTCTCTGTATGTTAACAGAGTGTAGGTAGAATGCCAGAAAAAGAGAAAAGAGAAGCATTCAATTGGCCCAAAGACCTACTCTTGAGCTCACACTTCCCTTACTCACCAAATAATTCATCCACGAATTGCGTTCAACATCGCGACTTCCTGCCTCAGCGTCTTCTCTAGAGTTGAAACAAGCTGCTCGAGCTCTTTGACTTCGCTTGTAGTCTTAGCAAGTTGCATCTTCATTCCTTGGAGCTCGACTTCATTTTGTCCCCCAGCCTGCCTTGCTTTGAGCATCCTGACGGCATCTCGTTGCACCCGCTCTGCAACCGTCAAGTCACGACAGGCGCGTACAATATCCCGCTCTGTCTCTTGAATGAGTTCTGGTAGAGCATCTGACAGTGCTCGCTGGTATTCTTCATACCAGATTGCTTCCTCGAGGAATTCGTCAAGGCCGTCTGTAGGACTGCTTGGAGAAAGAGGGCGCAACTCTGGCTGAGGAAGTTGGCCAGACGGAGGAGCTGGAGAAGATGTTGCCTGAGGTCGAGGGCCGGTCATCGTGACAATATTATGAGGTGGTGTATTAGACGGTGGGCCTAGGATTAAGATTTGGTTCAGATCTTCTTCTTGAACTTGCTGGCTTGAGTGCTTGCTAGATTTTCTGAGTGTGTGAAGTGCTTGCAAAATTTTAACTTGGCATTTTCAAACGAGGAAGCGCTTAAATACTTAGATTGAACAAAGCACTGTTGAAGAGACAATGAGATTTTCTAAGAAATTCAGGGAGCAAAGCCATTGTACTTTTGTTTCTACTGTTGGGTGAACCATGGACATGGAGAACCCTTTGAGGATTTTACGTCGCCCCGTCTTCGACTCCGAACTTGAATGTGATACGAATGAACATGATGTCCTTCCCAGATCGGGATTATGGCCGTCCGTTTGCGTCTTTCGACCTACTCTCTATTGTGTTGTTGAACATCGGCAGTCCATGGTAGCAAGGATGCCATTGGCATTGCGATATTTCACTGTCAGCTATCTATACTTGACCAGACATAGAGGTCGTAAATTGCTTCCTTTTCCTAAGCCATGGATCACTTAGTTGATGCTGAAGGCCTTGCTGGCAAGGATCGTTGATCCTCTCTGAAGGGATCCACCGTAATGATACCTTTTCCTTTCACGATTAGCTAATTGTGGCTCCAAGTCTTCGACATTTGCAAGAATTGCTGGTGGAGGCTACGCTCTGCCGAGCTACCAAATAGTCCCTGCTGGTGAGCCATTTGCTTGGTGGAGGTGCACTACACGAATGTTAAACCTTTGCCCCAGCGTCTCTCTGCTCCTAGTGATGAATCAGATATTTCTTATGCGCTCGTCATGATTACTAGCGGTTTCCGCATCAGCGGAGGGTTCCGCTTTCCTGAGTAGGACTGTAAGATTCTATCCCATGGTCTGGTAAGGTAATGAGTGGTGCTAATTTTTAGGATACACCGACAAATCCACGATTACCCGGCTTGGAGCGAAATCAAAAGATGATGTTGTCTTCATTTCGTTTTCATACCGTCTTCATGCCGTCTTCATATGCTTTGTGCCAAACACGGGTAAGCGTGTTATCATATTGGGTGTATCGGTGGCGACGCATGGGAGGCAAGATAGCACCACACCAGACCATGGGATACACATAAAGTAATCCAAAGCATCTCACTTTGGATCCAATGTTAGGACTTTGTTCGTGAAGAAGGTCGTCCTTTGGACCTGGCTTTTGATGAAGTTGATATGCCAAATCCTGCCAAGAAGAAAAGCCGCATAGTTCCTCCGGCATAAACGAAAGCCACATTACCCCAATCTATAGCGTTCCAGCTCATTGCGTCCCAGTAGATTCTGGTCCCTAAGACTCCGACGCTGTAAAGGTGACCAAAATCCGCAAGGAGTAGGCAGAGCAACACTGTTCGCCAGATCTTGAGATCGTTAGTCGACCGAAGTATTAATGCCTCATTGATGGCGAACAAGAAATAAAGGTTTGCTAGTTGAGTCAGGACGATCTGAGTAGACTTCGGTATATTGCCGGGTTGTGGTGAAGAAGGCTGATGAGTCAGATCGAGGTAGGTTTGTGGCTGAAAGTATGCATAGTATGCTCCAATCAAGGCCGACAGAGGCTCCACGTAGAGGAAAAAAACACGATACACGACTGCGACTCTGTTCGAGTTTTTCTCCGTCCGAGCTGTGGTACGAGCGGACATAATCGGCGACTTCTGTCCAAGTTTCGTGTGCGATCGCAAACACAGGAAATCAAGCAAGGTACCTGTTACCTTGAATTGAAGGCGAATAGGCCACAGTCTAGCGATAATGCGTTACCCAGCAGCGAGGCCGAGGTCGCAGGCTCAGTTTGCGGTCGGACGCATGAGACACAAGATGCAATCTGAGGAGAATGACGAGAAGACTTCAGCAGATTGCCGGCGGATCGGACTGCCTAACACAGAATGGTGGTTTTCTTAGCGAGGCTGAAAGTCCGGGGCCGAGTTCGTCACGAGTTATGACAAAGGAGTAAACATGCTTGACTTTCGCCGGATACCTCGTCGCCTGTATTGGCATTTCCTTGTTGTTTTTCCCTTGCCTCTATCTGTTGTCTGCGCACGGAGATAGCGCTCTCCGATGATGGCACGCCTGTCCTTACCGTCGGTTTTAGGTGAACTGTGAGTCTTTCCTGCAACACCCCGTCCAATTCACATGCCTGAAGAACTCACGCAAGTCGAACACTGGGTTTGGTGAATGTAGGCTTTCGCCCGACAATACTATAAATGCGCGCATGCAAGAAATCTTCTCGCTATGAGCGCTGATCGGAGATATTCTAGATTTCTGTACATATTTGCACCTCGCTAGACAGACGTAACAAATTTCGAGAATCCTCGTACAGCCTGTCATGTTCTCAAAGCTTCATTATTCGACCCATACTAGAGAAGGTACTCCGGGGCAGGCCTCAGATAGATGGGGTTGGAAACATGAAAGCCAGATCCTACGAAAAACGCAAACCCACGGGGCCGGAGACGTCCTACCTAGAAAGGTTTCTATGAAATGGATTGATACTGGCGAGCCCGCAGCCCGAAAGACGCGAAGGCTTTCCTGCCTAAGCCTCAGTCGCGCGTTGCCGTCTGAAAAGGTTCCCCACAGCATGGTGCAAGAGGATGCATCGAGGGAAAACACTTTACATACCAATGCCAACGAACCGGGGTCAGTGATAAGAGAGAACAGTTGGGAGACCAGAGAAACAAGCGTGCATTTGGAAAAACCTTTCACGAGTGTATTAAGGAGTATCAAAGCTTGGTTGAGATCTTCTCAAGCAGAGCTGAAGCTTCACGATACACTGCCTTCCGAGAGTGTTGTTTCCATACGCACCTCACGTCACTACCCACTTCCCGCGAATGGTAGCGGAGCAGCAGCCCGACAATCAGCCGCGGCTCGAAATTCACGGCTATCGCAAGGTCCGACTGACGATCCTTTCGAGCTTTTCCCTGAGTGTCCTCCCAGTTACCAGAAGATAGACCCTCGCTTCAGCATACTTGGTCAGAGCCTTACACAGGACGTGGAGAGCGGAGTCAATCTAGAGAAAGATCAACTCACTACTGACGACAAAGACAATATGCATCTCATTATCCGCAAAGGTATTTGCCCTTGATCCCTAGAAGACTGTTCTTGCTGATCTTAGTCGATAGACCCTTTCCTCTGCTTACCTCCTGAGCTTACCGCAACGATCTTGTCTTATCTGGATAGTACATCGCTAGCAAGAGCAGAGCTGGTCTCCAAGGCTTGGTCATGGGAAGCTCGCCAGTCTTATGCTTGGAGGGAGGCCTTCCGCAACGAGACCCAAAAAGAACGGCAAAGCATTATCGTAGCGTCGAATCAGGATTCAATCACTGGCGCAGGGCTTGGAACGACATCTCCAAATCAAGATTTCAAATTGATGTTACAGGCTCGTCGAGAATTGAAGAAACGGTGGAAAAATGGCAAAGCTGCAGCTATCTATTTGGAAGGGCATACTGATAGCGTATATTGCGTCCAATTCGACGAGTGAGTCAAGACTCTAGGGAAGGAGATCCAAACAATGCTGATTTTATTATCATCAGGAGGAAGATAATTACAGGCTCGAGGGACCGAACCATTAGGATATGGGATACGCGAAATTACAAATGTATCAAGGTGCTAGGCACATCGAACAGAGTCATCGTCAACAACAGATTACAAATTCAGACCTATGGGGAAGGAGAGCCTGGCCGTCCACTCAAGATTTTAATTCCTAGCCAAAGTGAGATTCGTTCGAGCGGCGTGACTGCTGGCTTGAACCACGACGGCTCAGTCCTGTGCTTGCAGTACGATGACGAGCTCCTAGTCTCTGGATCTTCCGACTCCACCTGCATTGTTTGGAACATCAAAGATAATTATAAGCCTCTCTACCGCCTCCGTAATCACGCAACTGGCGTCCTCGACGTGTGTTTCGACAAGGAGCATATCGTCTCGTGTTCGAAGGACACAACTATCTGTCTCTGGAACCGTCACACCGGTGAGATGCTGCGGCAAATCAGCGGTCATCGAGGGCCCGTGAACGCGGTCCAATTGCGTGGAGACCTTATTGTCAGCGCTAGCGGCGACGGACTAGCCAAGCTGTGGAATCTGACTTCTGGGCAATGTGTCAAAGAATTTCAGAGCAAGGAACGCGGAATGGCCTGTGTGGATTTCAGCCTTGACTCGAGGATGATACTGGCAGGCGGTAATGACCAAGTCGTCTATCAATTCGATGCCAGCACAGGGAAAACGGTACGGGAAATGGCAGGCCACCATGGTCTGGTAAGGTCGCTACATCTTGATAATACTAACGGGAGGGTCGTTAGTGGGAGTTATGATACGAGCATTAGGGCGTACGACTTCGCTACTGGTCAACTTATCCTGGCTTTCATGCAGTGGACGACGAGTTGGATACTTAGTGCGAAGTCGGATTATAGACGCATTGTTGCGGCGAGTCAGGATAGTCGGATTGTTATCATGGATTTTGGGTTTGGTGTTCCGAATATAGACTTGTTGGCTGTGTCATAGTAGAAGCATAGCAGGCCAGATGATGATTATGATGGGTGTGCATTTGTAACAATAAAAAGCGTTATAGAGAATTGCATAGTGTCATCGAGATGTACGTCATCCAAATATGATGGAGGTTATTCGTTCCTTTAAGGACCATGTGGATTCCTTCAATTACGATCACCTGTTCCTTCCCAATTTCGTGCCTGAGGAACAAAGATTCTCACTCATCCTGGTGCCCTCATTGGAGGATGCGTTGAGTGCGTACTGCCCAACTGCGAGCGATCTCCCATGGGTATCGACACCGTAGAAGTCGTCGGCTCTATCTCTTGTGGGTTCTTTGCATACTAGCGTCAAAGGACAATCCATGAGGTCTCCAAGAATGACAGGCCTGAGAGATACACCAACAGAGAATGGTGGTTTCCAGGAATCTCAGATGTACGCATATTGCCCTTCATACTTGCCTCGCAACCGTAAGTAGGTCTTCAGGCGAAGGGGAATTGCCGGAGCATCCGTCATAGTCCACCAATTGTACCTCCATAAAAGATACAGGATTCTTCTTTCACAGTCCACCAATCCTAAAAGATACTGTGTCCTACATGATGCCGGTCCTCGACTTCTTTCTCAGTTCGGCTAGTCAGTCCCTACACAGGTCGAAATACTGTCAGCCTCTCATGTTAGACCATTCGTGCTGTCGCTTCAGGCTCATTCGAAGTAAGAACCAACCGATGTTTTCTGTTGCCTACAGAAACGAGTAAGATTGCCTCTCGACAATTATGAAGTTCTCATGCTACGCCTTGGGAAAGGTTTATTATAGCGATTGCTAGTCCCGTATTGACCACTGGTAACCAGTACGGTATCTTCATCTTGTATTGACTCCATCTGTGATCCTCCAAGTCAGCGTTACTTTCCCCCACCGCTACCCCATGGATACTACCCTTACAGCGCCGAAAATTTCGATAATGGAGAGGAGAAGAACTGAATCATAGCTTCATGCACTTTTGATCACCAGTAGATGATGGTAGAGATCATGAAGTGGCGATTATAGCAACGGCCAGCCCAAGGTTGGCAACAGGCAGCCAGAGAGGTGTCCATAGGCTCCAACTGCAACTCCAGGAATGAGCACTATGCGTAGCCATTTTCTTCGGTCCCAATCACCGTCCAGCGACTTCTAGGGGAATATCCACGACAAGCAAAAAAAGCAAGAGAAAATAACTCACACCCCCATCAGTGACACACACCCACTCAACGCCGCTCCTGCCCTTCTTACCTCCGGAATCGGCAGCGCCACTCCGACAGAAGCAATACACATCGCCACCCCTATTACATTCATAAAAGTGGTGGCGCGTAGGGGCACAAAAGGGAAGGCGGCGAGGGTTCCATCCGCTTTGGCCATTGCTTGTTTCTGGATGGAGGGGGTTGGATGTGGAGAAAAGGGCAGACGGGCTTGGCCGCCTAGGAGGAGCTCGAGGGAGAGGATTGTAGCGAGGACATGGGAGACTGTGGAGAGGGGCATCTTCGAGGACCGCAGTTGTAATAGTCTACCAAAGTGGTGAACAATGTGAAGTAAAGTGTTCTAAAACTCGGGGCCTCCTACGAGTACTTTAGTACGTGAGCACTCCTTGGGCAATCCGAAGCGAGGCGCCGGAAGTTTACCGCGACGTTCTCGCGTCAACATCAATAATGGGGGCTCCTCAGAAAAATCTCCGAACGAAACCCATCACTACACTGATTTGACACTTGTTGCCCAGCGAAGCCTTTGTGAACATTTCCTCGAGACCCAAACAATTACAAAAGAGCAAGCGTACCGTCGACTCGATCCATATAGCAGTCATCGCCCACCATGGGTGAATCAAGGTACGAGAGAATCACTTTAAGAACCTCTTGAGTAACCGCATGAGCTGCTGATATTAAGGCTGACTTAGGCAAGAGCTCCTAGCCTGGCTCAACAACCTCCTTCAGCTCAATGTTACCAAGGTCGAACAATGTGGCACAGGGTGAGGATTACCCCTACGAAGCCAGTGAAAGAAGGGCCATACTGACGTGGGACAAATACTCCAGGGCTGCACTATGCCAGATCTATGACAGCATCTTCCGTAAGCGCGGCAGATTATAGGTTCAACATCTATGTTCTGACGATTCCTGCCAGAGGACCTTCCGATGAGTCGAGTCAAGTTCAATGTCAATACCGAATACGCCTACCTTCAAAACTTCAAGGTTCTCCAGAGTAGATATCGTCTACTCTTCACAGTCTTTCTGTATACTTACACTCCATGCGCAGATGCTTTCACAAAACATGGAATTGAGCGTTCCGTCCCGATCGAAGCTCTTGTCAAATGTAAAATGCAAGATAACCTCGAATTCCTGCAATGGACCAAGCGATATTGGGATCAGTACTATCCAGGGGGCGACTATGATGCGCTTGCGCGGCGAAAAGCTTCGGGTCCTCCTGCAGCCGCTGCGCCGGCACCAACAGCAGCTCGGACCTCTGGCGGTGGGGCCGCACGAAGGGGGACTACACCTACTACTACTGCACGAGGAGCTAGGCCTGGAGGAGCACCGCCGGCGAATACAGCGGTAGTACAGGAAAACATTCAACTGAAAGATACGATCTTCGGCCTCGAGAGGGAACGAGACTTCTACTTTAGTAAATTACGGGATATAGAGCTACTTTTACAGCAGGCTGTCGAGGCGGACCCGGAGATAGAAAAGGACGAAGAAGGACTGGTCAAGCACATTCAGACAATATTGTATTCGACAGAGGTAAGTGCTTAATTCGTCGGTGACTCTACTCATACTGAATGACTGCTACTGTAGGAAGGCTTTGAAATACCTGCCGAAGCAGAGGATGGCATCCAGGATGATCAGGAGACCTTTTGAGAATGGCACCATAGCTGATAAATAACTTGCTTGTATGATGACTTTTACGAAGCGTTGCATGGTCTGATGAGATTCGAGCATAATCAACATCGAGGTTGAAACATTGCTGACACCCTGTCCCATTTTGCGCTAGTACTTTTTGCCAACCAATTCTCCGTGATAGTTGCTGTTTAGCAAGCTAGAGAGCTTCTTTCACTCTGCAGGATGAAGTGGGAAAGTAGGTCTCCTCTCAGGTTCATGGCGAAGCTGCTGGGCTGCAAATGCAGTCGACGGTGACCTACCACCAGCCTCGGTATCGGTTCTTTGCGGTGGGCGTAAAGATAGGTCAACTGAACCAACGGGACTCTCGCTAATCGAGTCTCCAGACAATTCAATGGCTTCATGGGTATTGGGCGCTGATGCAGTCGACAATACAACCTGGCCGAGTAAAGGAGCTGTCGCTGGACGAGAGCTACTGATTTGATCTATTATCTTGGTAAGCCAGATCACCTGTGTTCGTGGCACTAAGGTCATGATACCAACCTTCATAACTCTCCTTGAAAACCAAAATGATCGAGCTTAGGAGTAGTAACGGTACGATTTGGCCAAAGGTCAACTCGTCTTCGTCCCCATCAATATGAGAGATCGGTATCAATCGGTCTGAAACAACGCCATAGACCCCGTAACTGAAAATAGTAAGGTCAAGAGCAAGTCCTACACCCCGCGAGGACAGACCTGTATTAATCACCGCATAAAGCGTTCTAAAGATTTTAAGCACCGATCGCGATACTATTAGTAAAGCATCGAAGAAAATGGTCAGAGCACTGAAGCTATCCGACTTGATTTGCCGCCTCTTGCGTCTCAAAGCTTCGATACCTTGGTCCAGAGCAGCTACGGGCTTTTCGAATGTCCATATATTGATCAACGCATCCGTCGATTCAAACAAGGACAGCATACCCATAGTATAGCCCAAGAATAGCAAAGTCAGGCTGGCAATCAGCCATTGAGAAGGCAGACCCGAAATGTTGCCAATGAGATCATCGAATAAGCATTGTGCAGTATATGGAAAGCTACCAGACCATGCATAATGTCCCTCCAGAACGGTGTATGTGGAAAGCAGCGAAAGCATTATTATCATCAGGACAACCCGCCAATTTCGGAGGCTGGGTCTTGCGAGAAGATACTTGCGAAGTATAGATATTGTTGTTATATGTGTATTGGAGGAGAACCATGCCAGGTCGCTGATCATCTCGAAATGGTACACCGAAATCGAACAATGTCTTAGAAGCCCGGCTATGAGTATCGCTAATCCTGTAAGCAGCTGCTGATCGCTGAGGTTGAGGATAACTCTTTCAAGGACGGGTCGCCAAAAGGCCCTCCGAGCCGGACCAAGATGGAAAGGGATAATTGAGCTTAGCCTCTTCTGTATCCATTCGTCCAAGAGATTCTGGTCTTCGCTGGAAACTGTGTCTACTACCATATATATCGTGGAACAGATCAGGGTGAGAGCGCTGGTCAATATGAACGAGACTATGATCTGTTGGATGAAGCATCAGTTGAGCAAGATCTTAATATGTCAACCTAAGATCCAACACTCACACCAATGCCCGCAATATCCGGATCTGCCTCGTATCTTTGGGGTTCTCTATGCCGCCACGAGGTACAATTCGGATGACTATTACCACAAAGGCCCATTGCGCTCAAGCAAAGAGATCAGTTTAGTTGGTACAACCCAATGGTCTACCGTTCAATCCAACAGCGGCGAATGCCCACTTTCTATATAGAACCCTCTCGGAATAAAGCGCCATGCAGTGAAACATCCATCATCCATTATTGGGCGGCGTCTGGTCAGGAAGTGCAAACAACAGCAGCCAAAGCCGTATAGACCTGCAGTCACCCGCCCATGGCATGGTCTGGAGTGACTATTAGTACGAGTATTGACTCGAATGGATTACATTCTCCATTGACCCTGTACAGTCCTTTTCGTAGCAGGTTGCTAGAGTACTTGAAGACATCAAGCTTCATAGATGAATACTCTGTCGAGTAGGGATTCGATCCCTACGCCACTAGAGACATCAGCAGGCCGCTGTGGAAAGGGACTGTACAATCGGAGAGATTATTGGAAAGCAGCAGCACTTTTGGCAAATCAACCCAAGTGCTTGATGCCTGGTTCGTCAAGTCACCAGGGTTCGGCCCGACAAGCGCAACTCCCTGCCGCACATCACGAGTACCGCGACTTCATCCAAAGGTTCTAGAGAGGATAGGTATTCACGTTATGCAGCTGAGGTACACCTTCATTAGCATGCTGTAACAAGAACGAATCCTGCGCCGGTCTAACTTCAGCTGTAGCACTTGACCATTCTAAACCACCTCGCAATATGGCCACAACCGTCGAGCTCTCCATCCCAAATACCTCCATCATCTCCAATACCTCCAAGCCTTACACCGCCTACAACATCTCCCTCCGCCTACCCCTACGCTCCTACACCGTCCAGAAACGCTTCTCTGAATTCACCACCTTCCACTCCACCCTGACCTCTCAAGCAGGCGCTCAACCACCCATCCCACTCCCAGGGAAACACTGGCTCTCCTTCTCAAGCTCCGTCTCCAACCCTGCCTTGACCGAAGAGCGTCGCGCTGGCCTAGAATCATACCTTCAAGCTATCCTCACCGCAAACGACGACCGATGGCGAGCCACTGCAGTGTGGAAATCCTTCCTCAACCTGCCCAGCAACACCACCTTCCGCTCCGCCACTGCAGACGGCCTGCACAGCACTATCACAGGCCCTGGCGGAGCACGTGCCGGAGCAATAACTGACCCCGTCGTCTGGTTGGATACCCACCGCGAGCTGAAGACCCAGCTACACGATGCACGACAGGCGCTGATGCGCAGGGACCAAGCGACCTCGGCACAAATACAGCACGAGCAAGGCGCGGCAGCGAAGAAGGGGATCGTGCGGGCCGGGACACTTATCGCAGGATTAGATCAAGGGTTGAGTCGCGCGGGCCACGACGCCTGGGGCAGCGATAAGCTTTCAGAGCGCGAGGTACAGCGCCGGAAAGACCTCGTCGCCAATGCGCGCCGAGAGAAAGAGGGCCTGGAAAATCTTCTCAGCGCCATGGTTCAGAAGAGCAAAGTCGACGAAACGGTCGCCAGCGCGCAGGAAGCGAAGCCCGAGCTCTTCTCCAAAGCTGCGAACGGGAATTACAAGAAACCGCAAAGCGGAGGGAGAGTACTGGGGAAGGAGACGGCTCGGACGAAGGCGCTGGATAATCAGGGGGTGGTGCAGTTACAGCAGCAGTTGATGCAGGAGCAGGACGAGGATGTGATGGTGCTGCAGCAGAGCGTGGCGCGCCAGAAGCAGCTGGCTATTGAGATTAATGCGCAACTGGAGGAGCAGAAGGAGATGCTGGAGATGCTGGATGAGGATGTGGATCGGGTGCAAGGGAAGATGGATGTGGCGAAGAAGAGGATCGGGCAGCTTTCTTGAAAGGAGATGAAGGCATTACGATCGTTTTTGGTGGGTTTGGAGCGTGGAGTTGGCGGGAGTTCACCATTGTACGAGCATTCTGTGTCTTCGATTTGAAATCAATAGCTAATTCAGGGCTTCTGAACTGAAGATTTTCTTGACGCAGTGACTATCGTTCCAAACTTGTGCCATCCTTTTTAACAGCTGTTCGTTGAGACTCCCTTCCCCCTTATCCCCTTAACAGTTGGAGGTTTCTACTGCCCATCCACACCTTCTCGCCCTTCACTCTGCCTTCGCTATAGGTATCAGAACATATTCCAGTGATCCCACTTGTTCTGATAAATATCTCGAAGCCCCGATGTCAAACAATGCGGTATCTTGCACACACAGCTGACACTCTGGAAGCTGGCAGAGAATAAGAAGCTTCCTGGCACGGTAGAAGATAAATATGTTCACTGATATCGACTTATCGGCAAGCGATATAGCTTCATGTCGAAATTCTAAGGCCGGCAGGCAAGGCAAACAAAGTGTGTAAAATTTGTACACTACGAAGATGATAGCAATACAGTTTTGTACAAAGCCTCTTCAGAGGCAATGGGCCTGTTAATGCAAGATGCAGAACGCCGACGGATGCAGTATCATGCATTAAGAGTCCCGCCTATCCAGCGATCAAGACCCATAGTAGGAAGAAAATCTGCCATTAAAGTCAGTCTTATCTTCAGCGAATTCAAAACAGCAGGAAAGCGACATACCATCAAAACGCCAAACATCTTTGCCACCAGCCACCTATTGCCGGACACCCTGGACCAGTATTTCATTAATTCTCTTTGAGCGCCTTCGACGTTCTCAACTACGTCTTCGGTATTGGCGTCTATCCTCTGGATTTGTTCACTGCGAATCATCAGCCACGCCTAGACTTCTACGGCGGTCTAGCACCAACCCTTGTTCGGAAACCATGGCTGCTAGTTGACTGAAGACGCTCCCTAGCTCATTGATGGTTCTTTCAATGGTATCTATGGCCTCGCCACGCATGTTAATGTATGTATTAGGTGCCTGAGCCTCCTCCATCAACAACAACTGCTGATCCGATTGCGGGGTGTTCATCGTCAGTGCCGAGGAGGAGGATGAAGGGTCAAGGTTTAGGATGTCGGGGTTCGAGTTCTGGTAACCTGGCTGCGGTGTTCTTGACTTCGTAGGTGTGTTATACAACGGAGAGGCAGAGTGTTGAGAATCTAGTGGGGGCTGCGAATGCGCTGAGACGGAGGAGACGAAGTTTTCCGTTCGTGAGCGGGAGGCTTGGATGTTCTTCGTCCGGACTTCGAGTACTTCTTTGAAGTTGACGCCGACGTCCGCGAGCTTGCCTTGGAGGAGCATGACCACCTATCAGTGCATCAGTATACTAATCTCGCCCAATGCTGGAAGATTTGAAGTACATTTTTGTTATGCTCGCCTTCCTGCTCGGCGCCGCCCCGCGAGTGTTGTGATGATTGCGATTTTTGTAAGGATTGTAGAGAGGATATTTGGGAGTTCAGTGATGCGAGGTCTTGCTTGATGACATATGTAAGCTCGGCGATTTCAACGGGTCGATCGTCAAAGAGTGTTTTCCGCTTAGCGACTGGCACGGTATTAGTAAATTCTCCTTTAAAGATAATTCTCCATTAAAGATAATTCTCCATTAAAGATAATTCTCCATTAAAGATAAAGCCGAGAACACCTCATCTACGTACGTTGTGCCAGTCGTTCTAATTTCTCCATCGTCCCTGTGATGCCCCGGCCAATCTGAGCAGCGTTCCTCGCAAACTCCGACCTTGCATTTTTCTTGCCTCCCTTGACCTCGCCATTAGGAGAGCCGTTCGCTGCTCTTCTTTGCGCATCCGAGAGCAGAGATTGCCGCTGAGCCCCAAGCTTTGAAAGAGACTGCTTCTTCTGAGCCTGGGCGAGAACGGCCCTGAATTCTGCCGTTCGGTCCTGTACTGATGTTGTGACCATCGTAAGAAGGAAAGGGCGCGTGCCCACTGATTTAGTTTTGGATGAGTTGCAGGACTTCGGAATGTAGTAGTATGTGTTGAGCTGTCAAGACCACTCGGACTCTTCTTCCGAGGCGTTCCTTGAACTTTCCAGGGGTGAGAGGCGCTTGTGCTTGAGAGGTGATGGGTATTTGCAACAGGTGGAGCTGTTAGACTACGAAAGCAGGCTGTAGGTAGGTGAGAAAGGTTGACAGTATCAAGGAATCAATTTGCTGCCTTGGCGTTTAGTGGAGTGAATGTTGAACGTGGCTTTGGGTGATCCGAAGATAGATATAAAGTTGCCGATCAAAGAACGGGACTCGCACAGCTAGCGTATCCCTACTGTTTGACTTTCACTTGACCTGGACCATGCCACATTGATTCAGGAACATCCATTCATCGTCACCCTGATCGCTAGAGCTGCGCATTCATTCTCCATCATAACATAGTGTAGCTGATCACTTGTCGTCCATCTGTTGAAAATATATCCAGGTCATCACATACCCAACGCGGCAATAGCAATGCTATCAAGCGACAGTGGACACTTATGAAGTCTTACAGGCCGATCTGTCTCTCTCGTCAGCGTCACCTAATGAAAATCCATGCCAAAGACAGGAGGCGTCTCCGAGTAATCTTCAGGCATATATGAAAGGTCCATAATGTGAGGCTCTGGCCATCGAGGGAAAACCTAACTCCATTACCAGCGACTTCAGAGCACATCGCAACGCCGCTCTCGAGTACTTCCATTCAACCACAATAAAATCCTTCTACGCGGTCTACAAGAATATAGGAAGGGCTGATCGAAGATGGCAGCAAATCGGCAACAACCTACGTCCTTCAAGACAAACGTCAACCGGGCAAAGACCAAGCGCTGGGTAGAAGCAAAATCATACACGTATGATGGAGACGACTGGGGTGATGCGGATGAATATGATGAATATGGTGGTTATGATGAACCACCAACAACCCCCAAACCGACCGGTTTCAGACAACAGGGCCAGTCTGCAGGCTATGGTACCCCAACTGCACCCCAGCAAAGGTGGAATGAGAATGAAAGCCCGGGCTATGGCAACTCACCTATGCAGTCTCAACAGCAACATGGGTTTCGAAGTACCACTAATCCTCAGCCTCGTGTAACCACGAACCTTGGAAGATCAAACTCATTTGATCGAGGAGATGAAAAAAGGGCATTCTCCGCTGGAGGTTATCAACACAACATGACGAGTCCGAGCGAGGCAATGTCTCAGCAGATGTACAATACGTCTAATATACAATCACCGACACAGTTCAACCCAAATCAAATGCGGCAAGTGCAGCCAGACTTTCGTGAAGCGCAACAGCAGCGACAGATGCCTCAGCAACGCGCTCAGTCAATACCTGACTCAAATGATGCCTATAGCCCGCCCGCAAATTACGGAGCTCCTCAATCCTATGATGAACCTCGTCAGCCAACCGTGGGGACTAGGACTCAATCTATGACTAGTAATACTTCATCACTAGATATTCATAACAGACGAGACTTCACTCCTTCAGCATTGCCGACTCCCCTACATCCCCAAAGTTCTTCCCCACAAGGTTCACAGCCAATCCCTCAACGCCCTCCGCGCTCAAGCAGCCTAAGTCAGGCGACGCAGCCTCCAATCCCTGATTCTGCTCAAGGAACCATAACTGAGGCGGTGCCAGAGCCAAACATACCCCTCCGAGAACGTACTAGCAGCAACGCCGACAAGCCATTGCCTTTTGTCCGTCCAGCCGAAATCTATAGGCGAATGCAAGAAGAGAAAGACCGCCAACGGCAGTCTCAAGACTCTTCGCGGCCGAGTATCGAGGCTACAGCTGATAGAACGAATCACTCCGACTACAAGGCCCATCCCACTTTGCGTGAGGAATACAATATTTCCAATTTAACAACGAGCGCTACGTCGATCCCTGTACGCGAAAGGATAGAGACTGATGATTATAGTCAAGGACCTTCGCAATCTGCTCATTCAGAGATAATCGGCCAAGGAAGCTCTGCTACGGATAAGGACGTTGCTGGATACCATATTGGCAGTCAGCCTGAAACGGCAGCTGCTGACACGCCTCCAAGTATAAGCAATCAGGGCTCCCTACTGCCTTTGCTTCCAGAAGTCGCCCGTATGTCGGCATTTGGGGAATCATTCCTTGTAGGTGGAACTGAAGGTGATGAGCGCAAAGCACAGAACAGTGTTTATCAGATAAACCATCAGCCTTCAGTTGATCCAACAACGACCGCATCTGTCTCTTCCACAGATCTACAGCATCAGCCATCTTCGGGTTTCCGGTCTGTCGTGAATCAGGCTTTCGACATTCCAGATGATCAGATACCACCTACACCCTCAACGACTGCAGGCTCTGGTATCGAACGTAGCACAAGCGGTGGTACCAGTGTTATCAGCCCGATTATCAGTAGAGGTCCAAGTACTTCCAAGCACGACTGGGACTCAATTGATGCTGCTAAACGGCCGTCGACCTCACCCGTAGCCGAGGAACTCGAGAGCACTTCGCCGAGACCCATGTCCTCCGAATCTGCTGGCACGTCCCGGGAGGGCGCGCAGACACCAGCACGAGCAGAGGCTGCATCTATGGAACACCATGAGCCAACACCGACCTCGTTCATTCCTGGTCATCGTCGGGATTTGAGTACCCCAAGCCCTGGCAACAGTCCTGCAAGGACGCCTGCGCTAGAGTCTAACCGACAATTACGCCAGCCTCAAGAGGCTGAACTTGCAGTAGCAACACCGATAGAGTCCAACTTTGGATATCGGATGAGCCCTACTACTACTGGGGACCAATCAGGTCACGCTCGTGGCGAATCACCCTCAAGGTTCGAGAACCATGGCCAAAACAATGCACCCTCAAGATTCGACAACCATGGCCAAAACAATGCATCCAACCAAAGCAAAGTTCGAGACCTAGCTGGGAAGTTCGAGAGTGCCAGCAGCAGTCGGCGTGGCTCTGATCAATCTCCGACACGGCGAGTCGGCCAACTGGCGACAACACCTCAGTATAAAGATCCATCGGCTCCTAGCAGGCCGATAGGCGATCGTATGGAAAGCTTTAGACCTCGCCTTCCAGGGGCCTGGGAATCCTACGTTTCCAATGCGCCGTTATCGACCAGCAACAAGAATCAAGATGACGAGAGAGGAAAGCTCAATAGTCGACTTGACGAGGCTCATTTCGTCTCTCAGCCTTCGGATGACGTTTTTTCGAATCCTAGGCTGGACTCACCTAACACACCTAGACTAGCAACGTACGCAGACGGGAAGCAGAAGTCAGAGAACCATCCATTTTCATCCGTGAAAGCAGCTGGTTCGGCTCTTGCTGGGGCTTTCGCAGCTGCCACAGGTTCTGAGATGTTCAACAGCAATGAGTCTACTGCAGATGACACACATCCGGCAGCAGGAGCTCCCAATGAACAGACAAGGCAATCACGTAGTCGCGCCATTTCGGTCAATACAACCATACGCCCAGAAGCAGATCGACCTCCAATACTTGTCGACAAAGATGAGGCTGACAAGTCAAGTATAGCATCTACGCCATCTCTCAACGAAGCACAATTTCCAAGCAGCGCCGACGGCCCTTCGGATTACTCTCAGCCTACGGACGCTTTAGATAACCAACAAAAAGGCATGCATAGCCAGCAGCCGAAATCGGTTTCACGTCCACCAATGCCGCCATCATTGAGCACCGATGCAGGTTCCCATTATGAGAGCGACAGATTAAGGAGAGAAATCATGAGAGATCTAATTCCTGATGTACCTAGCGAGCCCACCACCGCAGAGTCTGATTCACCATATCAAGACGGGTCAAGGCTACTAGCGAGCCAAACTTCGCAGCCTCGTACCAGTGCCCACGAGAGCATGATCATTCCGAGAGAGTATGACAATTATTGGAATAAAGCTGGTAGTCAATCCTCAAGCCGAAGCAGTAGTGATCAAGACAAGGGTATCTCATCTATAGGCGTACGGCAAACACCTACTTCTGCAGTGGCGGGTGAACAAAATAATCAACGAATGGTGGATAACGCTCAAAGAGACCCAATACAGCAAGCGAAAGAATCACTTGGAACACGTCCCCCTCTGGAACCCCATCGTTTTTCTTGGGAACAATCGTCCCAAAGCCAGCAGTCTACGTCTGAATCGCTTCAGAAACCTCTACCGAATTCGCCTCCTCTGCAGATCCCCCTTGTATCAGAACGCGGACTCACTGAAGATAACGATCCGGAAAGAAGAGTCCCATTAGCTCACGAGCGAGACTTTGCAGATTCTCCCACTGTTAGAGATCCGTTCGAAAGGGAACATACCAGCGTTCAAGGCCATGAGCCAATGTTCCACCAGACAGATTCTACTCATCATGGACCGCCCTTGCCACCTACTTCTGAGGATCCGGATATGAACGAGTTTTTGTCGGAGAAGCAGACCGCTCCACAACTCGCTAGAACTCAGACCCAATTGGCGGATCGCTCACACTCGGAAGCCATCACACCCGGTGACCCACGAGGGCTTCATGACCAATCAGTACTTGCAGATAGCGTTGTTCCACCGGATACCGATCTTGATAACAGCCTCCCGCTGCCTTCAAGCCAACAGAAGATTCCGGCTTTCCGTGAAATACTCGCTATGAAACCTGCTTCAGAGGCCATTCGAGGTTTTAACGAAGCTAGAGAACAGTATGCAAGATCGGAGTCGGGCCTTAGCAATTGGCTCACTATCAAATTCAGCGAGTTTCCAGAGCATACTGATGTCCTAGCCAATGCTGGACGGCCCCCGGCTGCTATAATGGGTCACAAAGCGTCATCTTCGAGGCTTCTCTCGGGCTTACGGTCGGCAAGTTCCCAGCAGCAGTACAATAACACAAACGCTCGCCCTGGAATCGCCGCGTCTGATACTGTCAACAGCTTTTCCCAAGCTTCTTCTCCTTTAGGAGGTGGCGGCAAAATCTCAAGTCAACAAGTTCAGGCCAAGGGCAAGGATTTACTTCATAGCGCAGGTGTCTTCGGTGGTAAGGCCAACGTCGCTGCCAAAGGGTTGTTCTCCAAAGGACGGAACAGATTGAAAGAAGCAAGAGGTTCTGATAAGGTAGATAAATAATTTCATTCTCTTTCCAGCGACGGATGGTCTACTTGAATAGTATGGGACTAGGACAAGTTTTTGCAAACACAAGTGTCGATTGCAGCTTTATCTATCACTAAGCTTGCTGCATGGAATTGTACAAGTAAGGAAACTCATTTACCCAAGTTCAAGCTCACACCTCGATTCCCCGTTATATCAAGTTGTATTCCGATTCGTATCTCTTGCTATATGCTCTGGAGTTACACGTGATTGATACTTGTTTTGTTAGGATAATACACCCCCTTCCAGTCCAGCTCCAATGCCTCATGGAATGCAGCCACAGAGTCAGCCACCCTTTGAGAATACGAGGAATGCGCCATCCGATCGTCATTTCGACGGTTCCGCTGCCGCCTCAAAACAGCCGAATCACACCAAAAGTGTATCCCACAATCTTTTGGGACATGATCAGGGGACTACTCCGGATGGACCATTGAACGCAAACACTAACCTGTACAATGACAGCAAGACGAATGATTCTGAGTATAGCCTACAGTATGCTCAAGCTAAGGAGAACGCACAGCCTTTGAGCGATGCTAATCTACAGCAACCCAATAGTGATGCTAAGAACTCCCAGTCCTATGATCCTGTGCCGCCCGGTAACTCTCCGAAGGGCAGGGAGATCCATCCGCCGTCCCATGATTTCACGAAAGAGGATCTAGCTATCAAGGGTCCGTTGCAGTCCCCCGAGGCTTTCTCAACCGGCACTGCAATAGGATCCGATAGGGAAGAATTGGCGTACAAACCTCGAGAGCCAAAAAATCGAGGAATAGCACCGGACCACAGGTCAGTGCAGAGAGGTCTATTAAATGAGGCAATCAGCAGGCATGCAGAGACAGGGCAGCCCCAAGAGAAGACGCTATTAACAACTCGTCCACGCTTCTCCGCCCCACAAGAGGAAACAGTTGATGATGCCGTGGGCCCAGGGCTTCAGAGGCCATCGTCGCAGCAATCTATAATCAACAGAGTCTCGGAAGATTCATACAATACATTTCATACTGCTGCGGATGGGGACCGATCTCGTCCCAACTCTGGATCTGTGACGGAGTTACTAGCGACTCCGAGAGCCGAAAAACCTCAATTCTTTGGTCCTGGAGAGACCGTACTAGTCAACAGCGAAAAGGGGACCCCACCTTCTGTTTTGCCACCTACGTCGGATTTCTCCATATTTCACGTGCACAATGGAGCTCAAGAGCAAGGGAATGGATCACTACCGGACCGTTATGCAATCCCCAGTGATATTCATCCGAATCCAGCCCCCACTAGACATGCCGATTTAGCAAGGGAACCCAGTCTTGATAACATCGATAGTCAGATTGAATCCGACAGATCGCCCTCGCCAGTGTCACCGCAACTTTCCATCCATAATGAACCAATCCGTCGGCAGAGTACGAGAGAGCCAATCTATTACGGTCCTCAACATGACTTTGGGGTCAAGCAGACTCGTAATCCCGCCCGAAGACAATCGAGGCCTTCTTCACAGTCGGGTGAAGATATTAGCCTCCAAGGCCATCCAGCTTTCCGAACGCCAACATCCTCTGACCAACAGCACACCTCGCCGGTCAGTGATGATGCGAATGGGTCGGGTCAACGGACTTTGGGCTTTCATCCAGAGGAGAACAAATCGCCAACAGTCCGGCCTGCTAGGACTAAGTCTAGATCTGATAGGAATTCAAGGAATTCTGGATTTTTCAAGAACCTAGGAAGTTCCGGGAAGGTGGGAGTGCCCTCGATTGTGAGTGCAGCAGAAACTCAACCTCCCCCACCGTCAAACATGAACGCCACCGAGAGCGATAAGAAGAGTAAGAGAGGAAGCCTTTTTCGTTCTCGTGCAGGCGATAAGGGCGACGATGAAACGCGTGGTACAGCGGGCTCATCTGCGCCGATCACTACGACACAGCAAGGGAGCCCGGCGACGTCGAAGTCTTCTCAGCTCGAGGAGGCACCTAGTAATGACCCGAATACATCTCGAACAAAGCTACAGCGAGCGTCGACCTCAGGAAATAAGGTGGCTGAAGGAGGAGGAAAGAAGAAAAGGTTTTCGGCGATAGGGAGCCTTTTTGGGAGACGAAGCAGTCGCTCTCAACCAAGTCCAGCTGTTCAAGCGAGCCAACCGCAACCTGGTCCGAGCTATACTTCCATCCCCGTCCAAAGACCTCAGCCGCAAACCTCATACCCAACGCATAGACCGTTGGCTGAACAGTCGCGTTCTCAGCAATTGTCAGATTATAGTCGAGCACCCTTGGGCGACTCAGCGCCTCACCAACCAGACTACTCTTCGCCAAGCAGATCTGACACCTTCGCCTCTCAGACGTCTACTCCAGCCTGGGGTCAGACTGCTCAACGAGTCTCACAAACAAGACAAACCTCTCTCAAGGAACCATCCGCCTATGTTCAGGACTCTGCCCTACGTCAAAAAGCCATGTCCCCACCAATTAATCATACTTCCGGGTCCGCACGCACTTCCACTTCCTTTTCGCAGAACACCCAATCGGGTACCTCAGCTAGTAAGCCGCGCACTTCCTTCTTTTCTCGGAGCAAAAGTCGCGAGTCTTCCATTGTAGGGCGAAATAGAGACTCGTCCGGAAATTCATGGATGACGAATAAAGCTCAATATCCACCAAACCCTCAAGGCAATTCATTTGCTGGACGGTCGAAGCCCATCTCATCTACACACTCAGTACAACCCTCTGCACAAGCCAGCTCCCCTGAAACAAAGCAAGGGTCGCAAAGAATCCTGACATTCAGTCAATTTGGTGAGAGTCACATTACCACTACCAGGGAGCAGGACCAGCGTGATTCACAAGGTCAACCAGTGCATCAACAGTCACAACAGGCCTTCAATCCTCGACCCCCAAGAACCACAAGTCTTGGTTTTAATGCACCTCCTACAGGACCCCCCAGGGTCCTCACATTTAATCAATTTGGTGAAAGCTACATAGCAGGGAACCCTTCCCGATCAACAGCAGCTCCTCCAACGTCTGAGCAAAGTACAACCAGTCAACCACAACAACACAATGTTGTAACATTCCATCAATTTCCGTCCGAATCCAACGCACCGCAGTCCTCACGCAGGTCTTCGCCGCCTCCGCCGCCTCCACCACCCAAAGACGACTGGCATGTTGCAAAACCCCGAGGATCGAGTTCACAGCAACCCCAAGCGAACACAGTAGAGCAAAAAGAAACCACCCCTAGTAAGACGTTTACCGCTACGCCATCCTCATATCCTGATCCTCGAAGGACATCCCAAACTCAACATCAAGCTCAAGGCGAGCAACGTCAAGCACCCCCGCCTCTTCAAACCGATATCCCCAGCCCTCGGCTAGGTGCCTTCAGCCCCGAGAAGACCTCAGCCGAATCTCGCAAAGCCCGCCAGCGCGAACTAGAGTTCGTACCCAGCACGGAGAAAGAAACTGCTTCTGCGCCGGTGAAACCCGATATGAGCAGCGAGGAGAATATCGTGATGAGTAGCTCGAGCTACCCGGGCCAGGAGTGGCAACCCAGCTATGCTTACGATGATTGATTGGCCAATAATTGGGTCATGGCAGGCAGGGTTTGTGCCTTTTTCTTTCTTATTTGAATTATTAGATCTTAGTGGATGCAAATACGCGAAGAATCAAGATACCTCTTTTGGCTGGGTTCTAAATCTGTGGCGTACTGGAAAAGGACACTAATGGACACTGCCCTTGGATGCTTCCATCTGTGGGAGGTTCGCCACCATTTAGAGTGGTTCTAGGGGCCAGAATTCTCTTCTTGTAAGACATGATTCCATAAGATGAAGCATTCAGTAAAGCCTTACAACCTTTTGTCTTTACTGGTTACTTATCGCTTGTCTATTCTGTCATACATCAAGACCTGCTTATTACCTTCAGTGTCGGGTACCTAAGCACTGCGTGTAGAGTAGATGTAATGGTTAGACGCAGCAGGTGGGTGCACTCAGTGGGTGTCTACTCCATATCAATAAGATAGCAATCTCATCAAGAAAAACCCCACATCGCCCACAGTGATGTTCTAGGTTGATATCGACTTTTCCAAACAAGATCTTTGCTTCATAAATACGCTACAAGTTCCACTCCTCATATACTAGCAAATGGGATCTGACGCAGGCTTTTCCACTTCTTGCTACAAGTCTCTATTTGGACATGATAAAACGAGAAAGATCAAGAGCTTCTATAAGTATTGCGGATTCGACAGGAGGTGGGAGGGCCGAGTGGAGATCGAAACATATTATTGTAAGAAGGTGGACAAGAGCTAGTTTGAGAGGAATGCGATCAGACATGAGTCAAGACCGCCAACACCCTAAACCCTTCACGCACTCGGTGGTTGGGATGATTAGGCTCTCCTCGATTGGAAAATCTAAAAAGCGTTCGACGGGCGGATGAGCCGGACAACATGTACTTTCATGAAACCCACATTCAGAAAAGGTCCAGTTCGACGCTCGCTAGATTTCAGTTTTCTGGAGTGTGTAAACGTTCTTTAAGTGGGTCCAGATCAGTCTGAACGCCCGAAAGACATGTAAGTATTGTTGAGAAGCATTTTAAGGAGTGTATCTGTAGGACTCGGATCAATACGGGCATCCTATAATTAGTCATGTATGTTGGGAAAACGATGTTGAGGAATCAACAAAAAAATTCAACAATAGAGCCGGACATCTCGGTATCAAAGTATTGATTGTTGAAGGTGAGTCACAGGGCTTGCGCGATGAAATATAAAAAAGCAATCTCGTCCTCTCTTTGACTTCATCTTGCTCTTCCTTCCTCATCAACATCATCAATACCACAGACCTCACATTTCCGGTTTCGAGTATTGAAGAGTCCTTCATCTCATACTACTTACTTCAGGATAAACTTACCTCTTGCATTTCATCCACACTCCAAGTCCTCCAATATCAAGATGGCACCGATCATTCAAAATCTCGCCATGCTTCTACTACCCATTTCTTCCATCTGGTCTATGCCGACAGCGGCCTTCCCTCTCTTGAATGGATCCAGCATAGCAGCCAACGTGTCCACGACGAATATGACCATGAAATCTTCGTACAAGGACCACTTAAGTAAGTGATCCCTTTGTATTAGCTATCGTTCAGGGGAAGGGCTAATTGATTACCTCGATAGAAAATGAACCACCATTGCTCCCGGATGCATTCACGGGGAATGACAGCATGACCTGCGAACCCACTCCTAGCGACTGCGCACAAACCAATGGGGAGGAGTGCAGGAGAGAGTGGTACTGGGACGTCCACAAAAGCCACGTCTTCATCTCCGCCAAGGCATTCTGCGAGGAAGTAGCCACTACGCTGGACGGTCTTCAGGCCCCTGTGGGAAAGCACTACAACATCGTCGACGGGGGAGCCATCGCGGATTCGTACAAGTCTGCTTACGGTGTCTTCGGGATCGGGGTTGAAGACAGCAAAGAGTGCGATACCAATGAGGGCTTCCGCTATCCGTCTCATCCCGTCAGTGGTTACGACTGTGTGTCCATCGTTTATGGGGCGTGGCATCAGTGCGATAATAAAGGCCAGGGAGGATCGGTGGTGGCGCGGTGTCTGAAGTACAGCATCAGGCCGGCCAAACCCTCGGATCACGATATGAAGTGGTGGCCAAAGACCCAAGGAGAAGGGATATGACGATTGGTGGTATCTGTTTGGATGGTCGCGTTGGGACATGAATAGTGAATTTTCATTTTGTTAGGAGTACGGATAGGAGGTTCATCGATTTCAGATAGGGGCATACGATTGTAGTTGATCAGCAAACAGTGTTGAGAGTAATAGTTTCCCAGTTCAACAGATACTAGGTTGGCATGGTTCCCTTTCCCTTCCTTTACAATACATACATAATAATCCAGCATCGGTAGACCGAGGCACACTCGGAGGAGGCAGCCGCGGCAAAGCTATGAGAGGTCTAGCGCCACATTCGCGAAAACGCGTGGGACTTAGTAGCAAGGGATCAGAGCATTCTGCAATCAGCACTATCTAAAATCCGTACATTAAGTCGCATCACTTATCCCACTACTTTATCTTTCCCAACATTATTATTTACTTTATCCCACTTACTCACTGCTTGAAGTCTGACCTGCCGACTTTCCTTCTCAACTGCAAACAAGTTTTGGTGTTCGGTAGGCTCAACCCTTAAATTGACCCTGTGAGTGATTCAATATTGACACCACCTCTCTACTAAATAAACTCATTCTTATCACAATCCTTCGGTCGCTTTCTTCTGCTGCATACGGTAAACACATGTTAATAAAGGTGTTACTATATTTAGGGAATGGCAGCCGCAAAACGAAAAGGTCGCAAGCAGCCCGCTGGCGCACGCAAAACTACCGAGTCGGAGACCCTAGGATCTTCTCCTCCGGATCGCGCAGCAAAGAGGCGAAGGGTAAGCCGATCACAGATCATTGTCTCTATTCAGTCTTGTGCTAATAATTCCAGACAAATGGCGCTGCCGCCACGGTGCTCGGCTCTCATGCGTCTCCCGAAGAGGATGAGGACGACGCCGAGGTGTCCGAGGATACAATGAGCAACGCAGAAGCACAAGAGGTCGCTGACAGGATCATTCCATTACTTTCTGTTGCTCCGTACCCAATTACTGTCGCTACTGATCATGCAAATGAACAATATGATGGGGAGACTGCCGGTGCAATCCAAGCCTACGCCAAAGTGTGTGGAGCCAGTTGGACATACTATATCAACAGTACCAATGTGAACATTGGAAGAGCCTCGGAACCGTCAGCGCGGCAAAGTCTGGCATCCCGCGCCGAGTCGAGTCCAGGCGAGGCTAATGAAGGCCCTGGGGAGATACACATTGACCTAGGGCCTCACAAGCACGTCTCCAGGCTACATGGAAATCTCTACTTCGAGGGCAGCGATGCAAGATGGCATGTCCGCGTCGAAGGACGCAATGGCATCAAAGTAAACCATATGGTCTTGAGACGGGGCCAGCAACGAACGATCAGCTGCGGCGATATTCTCGAAATCGCCGGGACGCAAATGATGTTTGTCACTGCGAATGAGAAGGCTGTGATTAACGATACCTTCCTCCGCAAGCTCCAGGAGGAAACGAGCGAGGACGAGCCACTGGAGGACGCAGGGCAGCCTCGCTCAAGCGCCATGCACGGGCTTGCTCAAAGTTCCCAATCTCAAAGGGTCAGTGATTTAGCAACACATGCAAATGGGACAACGATTGCGCCAACTCCCCCTTACTTCGCGAGACCAACCACACCAGTTCGCTCGGCAAAGAAACCGGGCCTATCAAACCAGTCACCTACAAACGGCGGTGTTGAAATGGAAACGACTGAGGACATCGACTATTCGTTAGACACATACAAAGACTTCAAACCAAGCTGTAGCTACTCATGTATGATTGGACGCGCTATTCTTTCTACCAGGGATGAGTCTATGACTCTGGCAGGCATTTACAAATGGATAAGTAACAATTTCGCTTTCTATCGACACAACAAGACTAACTGGAAGGTATGCCATTGACTTGTTCCCCACAGTATAAGAAATCATCGCTTATTTAATGCAGAACTCTATCCGTCACAATCTCTCCATTCATGACCAGTTCCAGAAGATCCCTCGCAGAAGCGACGAACCCGGAAAAGGCATGAAATGGGCTATACCAGCAAACCAACGCCCCAAGGTGATCGCAGAGATACAGAAACAACAAGGAAAAGGTAGTAAATTCCGCTCACGATCGACTCCAAGTTCGCCAACTGTCCGCGTCCAAGACCCCTCTACCGGCGCACCATCGCTTAACCAGATAAACAATGGTGACCTTAAGGATTCCCCGACTGCACAGTCTCCCCCACTCTCATCGTACCCACCAATGGCTCCAGAAGCATACACTCCCTCGCGAGGTGCTCGTCTGCCAACATTCAGCAACGGTACCGGCGGCACCAACGGTCTCCCCAACCTCTCGTCAGACGACCCCGCCCCTCTTCCAGTCCGCCGTCCTCATGCGTCATCAACCGCCAATCTGGGCTCCTCACCTACGCTCACATCCGGCGCCTGGCTTGGATATGACGGCAACTCGATGCGCACGCCCCTTCCCCGGCCACACAATCTCAACATTCCACTTCCAAATACCATGGCTAAACCATCTACCTACATGCCTGACAGCAGTCCCGCTCCGTTCTGGAAATACACACGGATGACTGTTGGAAGCACCCCTGGCATATGGCCTGGCGAGTCGAGTCCATTGAAGCCGCCAGCACTGCCGAGCAGTAGTCCGCCACCGCCTGCTTCGAATGGAGTCGATAGTCCGACAAAAGCTAGGGGCCCGATTAATTGGGACTCTAGAGTTGAGAGCGATCAGGACGATGAGGAGGGAGGGATTGATCTTGCAAAGTGAGTTTCGAGTTCACTCATTCATTGCCTTGGGTAGAGGGCACAGGTTAATGAATCTCTGCAGGGGTTTCCAAAACATCAGCTATTTCCACAAACGTCGCCAGGAAGCTGCTGCCGCTCAGCCAGCTGGTACTGTTTCGTAGAGCCGGCCTTGGTTTTTCTTTTTTTTTTCTTCTTTTTTTCTCGTTCTAGAGAAAAGTTTCGTGGGGGGCATGGACGAACGGCACAAGCCCTTACGGACGAGATATCCTTGACTTCAAGGATCAGTATAACGGATTTCGCGCTTCATGCTTTTCTACCTTTTGTACAGAAACTTAGATTTGGCTTTTCGCTTTTTGCAGAATACCATTGCCGACTGATCCTGCTTGCCCGGACGTAAGTAGTAAAAATCACGACTTCTCTTTTGCTCTGTTCTGCGATGGTTGGATCGATCAAGATGGCCCTGCGCTTGGGTGTTTGAGAAATGGGAGGGATTGGGGAGGTTTGAAGATGATCACCACGCCCACTACAAGGCTTGTGATAAGAAAATACATGCGCGCCATCCATACCTGATCATCTTCATTTTCTCCTCAAATAGTCTCCCTCAGCAACCAGTACAGATTTGTAACCGATACGTAAGATGCAGATTCCTCGCACAAAATAGTCGCATACACTCTAAATCCATAGTACAGGTAAGATTCATAGTGTAGGCATGCTTTCAAAACTCGAAGATCTTATTAATCCATATATCCACTGTAGGAGGCGTAGATATTTCGATTCTCATTCCCATATTGTCCCACGACAGGCTCCAGTACTTCTGCATCTGCCGCCAAAGACGCGTTTATGTGAAGAGCAGTCTGCACCGCTCTCGAATGCGTAGATCGAAAAGCTCGGAAAGGGTTTTCGTTTGGATACTTTGACATTTCTCGCTAGAATACCTATCAAGCGACTCTAGAAGGGGCTTGCTGCTCTCCAAGTTGACTTCTGCTGGCGTACCAGGGGTTTTTGGGAAGCACGAGTGGAATGACTGAAGCATTTTGATCGAAACCAATCAACTATATTAGACCCTGAGCGCCTAACTCAGCATAGTCTACGTATTCAAAGTAAGTTGATATCATCGTTGGTCTCTGCAACTATGTAAAGGCCAGTGAGCCTGAAGCAAGTATCCAGCTACGACATGAAAGCTGGTTCCTTATGAGCTCTATTTCAGGCTCTAAACTACAAATTAGATCATACTGGTCCCAGTCTCTCTAATCCTTTGAAGATCTCCGTGACGCTAAAGCAGCAAGTCAACTCCTCCCTCACCTTCATCGCCCGACCCAAGCAACGCCATGCGAGCCTTCATACGTTGGGAAAGGTCCTTGACCGTCATTGCCGCCTCTTTATGTAGTTGCCCTTTCGAAGAGGAGACAGTTGGCTGCCCCTTCGAAGAGGAAATAGATGGTGGACCCCACTCAGTCACAGGCTTGTAGTCATTTGCCTTCCCCTGCCTATCTCGAGAGCTAGTATTTAATGACTTCGTACCGCGGCTCTCATGAAACCATTTTACGTTCGGTCTTGGAGGCTGACCAGGAAGCGAAGGTTTCTTGCGATCCTCGGGTTGTCGCTCGAACGCTGTTTTCGCGTCTTCGTGCGTCTTGAAATGGACCGACCATTTCGCTTTGCCAACGTGCTCGACACGGACGATATTTTCCTCGTCGTCGGGGAAAAGAGGTTGAGGACACCGTCTTGAGTGGATACGTTGTGGATGAACAAGCCTTTGCTGGTCGTAGATGGATGTTCGTCTGTATTGATCGGGCCATTCTCCTGCCGTCTGTTTCCGCCACTCCTATTACCACCTCCAGAAGCAGAGGCAGAAGCCTCAGCCTTCGATATAGTTCTCTTGATATCGGTCTTTTGCAACGCCGCACGCGCGGCGTGATTCAACTTCGGGCCTCCTCTCCCCTTCGGACCGCTGCCCGATTCGTCCTCTGACTTGGAGAGAGGCAAAGGCACACCACCGTCGCCTTCCACATCTGCGGCTTCCCATTCTTCCGTCTCTTCGACGATTCGGTCTTGGGCGTCCTGGGCAGCGTTTTCTATACGGCGAGCACACTCGGCTTCTGCGATTGCTTGACGTCGCTGCTTGTCTTGGAGGCCAGCGAACGCTACGCCGATCATGGCTTGGAGTGTATATGCCGCGTCGTTTCCCTGTACTCTAAATTAGCAAAGGGAGAGTAACCACACAAAGAGCGAGCTTGCTCGCTGGGTTGAGGCGGCATAGTTTTAGTGATTGGCCATCCATCACAGGGTAGATGTGGCTCTACCAGAGCTTGGTGAGCCGTTTGTTGTTACTCACTAAAACCCGCGCCGAGTATCTACCAGCGAACTTTTGGAGCGAACTTACCGCGTTATGCAAGTTCCAACCGACCATCTCCAGCTCAAGGAGAACGCCACCCAGGCTGCGAGACTGCTGCTCGTGCCTCAAAGCCTTGAACATGACGGCAGTGTCGATTGCTTCTATGAGGTTTGGAAGATTGCTGACATCGTACCCGATCTGCTTTAGGTAATCAATATCAGAGCGAATATCGTGCCCCACAAGGATGATGTTGCGTTTTGCCTGAGGATCTGGCTGGTTCAACGCTTCGAGAAGGGAGTCCGACACTATGTTCTCGTCTTTTTTCATCCTGTAGCTTGCTGAGAAAGGCTCCCGAAAACAAGAAGCGATGATTTGAGGTGCCTCTTTGATCGAGATGAAAGCGCTGCTGCCAAACTCCTTCTCGAATCTATCTGGACAACCGGCAACAAAATCCAGATTCAGAAGATGCTTATACTCCAGGATTCTGAAGTGGCGAGGACGAATTGCGGTCATCCAGTTCTTGCCACCTTCGCCGGGAGGTAACCTTGCTAAGTCATTGGTATCTAAGGTAGAGACACCGATCTCGGTGATGACACTGTGATCTTTCTCCCATGCTTCTACATCAACGCACACAAATACTACGTTCTTGTCAAAGAGGTAAGGCACTGATTTAGTGACGTCGAGTTCTGGCAAATCCGCCGAGCGAGCAATATCATACAACTTCTGAGCTTCTTGATACTCAGCCCAACTTAGGCTGCCATCGGAAAGGGGATCCTAACCGCACGAGTGGTCAGCAAGCCCTTGTTCAAAATCATCCGCGTTTCGGAGGTGGGTTGAGTGGTTACATGAACTTGGAGTCTCGCCTCCGAGGCACATAGAGGCGTTCTAGATTTGAGTGTAAAGGCTTACCCCTCCAAACAGGCGTAGAGAGGGGTTACTCGATAGAAGAATGAAATAATGTGACTTACGTTCTTCGCGCCGGAACCACGACGTGGACGTACTCCCAAATAGCACTGAACTCGTCTCAACTGAGCACACCAGCTCTGCTTCAGAACGATACGCTCTTTTTTCTTTTTCTCTTTCTGAGACTTTGTTTTGTTCTTTCCAGCCTGAACAGCTGCTTCCATTTTTTCCTTGAACGCGGCGAATGAGCGGTCTTCTGTTTCCGTCTCGCCTTTGGCCTTGTAGCCTGGTGCAGGTATCTTTGATTCCATGTCTTCAACACTGATATCTGCGTTCACACGTCCAAGATATCGAGGGCGAGGACTACCCTTTTGATCAAAGTCAAGCAAGAAGCCTGGCTCCCTTGTAGAATGTGGCATTTTGTACGAGGTTCCGAAGCCCGTATTGATGTCGTACAACAGCGCTTCTACTTCATGAGCAGGCACAAGGATCACCGGCTTCGATGAAGCATCGAGGTGAGGGTGAATGTAGTACCTACCCAGATGAATTAGTCTTGTGATGTAGATAGAGTCGGCAAACAAAACTGGTCAGGAGCTGCGTCTCTGCTGATGTTCTATGATGCCTCCGGCAGCTTTATGCATGGGTGAAGTCACGTATCCTTGGACAGGAGATGTGAGACGCCTCGCCATGGGACTTCACCGCAAGACGAAATGTGACAGGACACGGTAAGGAAATATTTGGTAGACTTCCAGCTACATGAGATGAGTTAATACTTACAAAGTCCACCCTCTGGCTCGGAACTGGCCGCTCGCGAAATAGACTTCGGAGACCGGCTGTAAATGTGCTTTGTCGATATACTTGTACGGAAACTTGGCCACAGCCGCGTATGGACAAAATCTATGTCCTACTTCACTTAGCTCGCCAACCTCAGCAATGTTGTCCTTCATTTTGGTGGGATAACGTGGGTTGTAATTGATTGTAGAAATGATGGATTGTTTGTTTTTGCCCTTCGATTTCTTCTTTCTGCGATTGCAAGACGCAGTTGCCCGAGAAGCAGCAGGCTCACTGCTGCTGGTTGAGCCCCCGGTCAAGTACAAGTTATTGGCGTGCCGGAAATAGCCCGAGAAATCATCCCGAAATTCGATGTCGGCTTCTTCGACCCGCCTGTTGCTATCATACAACGCTCAACAGTCTTTCCTCTATGTTTCACTTTCTACAGTTTAGATGATAATAAGATACATTTTTCCATGGATTCTACACTTTAACATGTGTGAAATATATCAGTCATTCTCGCAGAAGACGTTCAGCTACGATAAATTACCACATCAGTCACTGCCAAAGTGAAGTGAAGTGAAAGGGACACATGTTCATTGTAAGCGCAATTGGCTAGTCTGATGCAGAGGAGATGAGAAGTCCCTGGAAGTTGCCTTGCCTTTTGCACATCGATACTGCTCTCCTTTTACACCTGAGATGCTACAACCCCAGAGCTTTAAGCCCATATCCACCGTACCTTCTAGCTGACCAAATAAATCCAGCCCTGTTGTGGTCAATCAGGAGGGTCACATCAGGGACGTAGAGCAGGAATGGAGACCAGAGATCTTGATAGTGAAGATGCTCTCAATGATTCCGGTCGAAGGACGAAACCCTTCGTTCAGAAACCAATCTGGCGCCCGCTTCCTGAAATGGGATGATTGGGCTAGCGTGCTTTCGCAGAACACTTTCGGTTTCCGGCCCGAGAATACCCGGTCAATCACGCGCTCGTCAATCGCGCTTCAGCCTTTCAACAAAATTGCCAAGACGCTGCATAATCACTCTCTCTGGCGTACAGCAGTGGTAGTGGGACCTGTCATTCCCATAGACCGCTATCATGGCGGAGCTTGAGAGCCTAAGAGGAGACTTGCCCACCGACCCTGATGCTCAAGCTACTGTCACCGACTTTCTTGACTATACTGAGTACCTTCCATCAGATCTTGTGCGGTCGCTTCGACTGATAGGAGATCTTGATGATGCTTACCTCTCGTCAGCGGATAACGTGCACAAACAGTCCAAAGTCTATGGATCTCTTCCAGGCCTATCCCCAGCTAAACGTCCAAGTTCCCAATACCTCCGTCAGGAAATATCCTACAACCTCGATCACGCCATCAATACCCGAGAGTGCGCGTATGCTGAAGCTTCTAGGCTCTTTGACCAAGTCGATCGCCATTACAGCCGTTTGAGCAGCATAATATCAAAATTACAAGCCTTACCAAAGCCACCCTCTCGCGATCCGACCCCAGTTCCTCGAGTAAGGTCACCCCAGATCAGCCGAGTAAGAACACGCGGTGATGGCACACCACCACCGCGTATAACGCTTCGTCTTGATGGCGCCCGCAATGGAGCTTCTGGTGCGAGGATCGGAGGCAGTCCTGTACCAAAGTCTCGCTATCGTAGCCAGAAGGTTACGGTCCCAGGGGAGGTCTTGCCACCGCCAAATCCAGACTCACCTCCTCCGATTACAGATTCGGAATGGGAAATAGGCCCAATATCTCCAGTGCCCGTGGCCACTTCCCGGGTTGGCGCGTCGTCACGCAACAGGCCTATAAAGCCTGCCAGAATCCGAACTCAGAAATCGCCGAACCTATATAGAATGCCAAAAATCTCACGAGCGCCAAGACCGCCCGGAGCAATGGGAACCAATGTCCATAGCGCCGTCGCTGGTATTTCCACCAGCAATGCCTTGTCTCTCCTTGATCCTCCTCCCGCAGACGCTAAGCCAGGCTCTCTTCATGCACCTTGGATGCGACTGACGGAATGGGAGATGGCCAAATTACGGAAGAGAATGAAGAAGAACGCCATCTGGTCGCCTAGCGAAACCATGATACGGCGTGAGCTAGCTGATGCTGGCCGAGGTCCCGACAATTACCGTGCCACGAAGGCGAGATGCGACGAAGCTGGAGAAGACTTTCTCGACGAAGATCATATTGCTACCTCATTACCGGGGAAGCCACTTGCGCCAGGAGAAATCAGCTCTGATGCGCTCAGTTTGGAGCATTCTGAGCTCAGTAACAGAGGCATGAAACTTAACGAAGCGAAGAAGGCGAAAAGGGAAACTATGGCTCGAGAGCAGGCTGCATTAGCCGCTGCCGAAGCGGAATTAGCTGCCAAGCGATTAGCTGACATCGGGAGTTCCATGAAGAGCTTGTTCAACAAGCCTATAGATGGAACATTGTTGAGTCCGTTGAGCCCGATCACACCGATGAGTCAGACTAACGGAAAAGCGACGTCAAAGGAAAAAGCAAGGGCAAAGGAGCGGGAGAAGGAAAAAGAAAAGGCAAGGGAGCTAGAGAGGCAGCGGCAAAAGGACGCAGAGGAGGAAGCGAAGCGTCAAATGGAGCGAGAAGAGCAAGAGAAACGCAAAGAAGAAGAAAGGGAGAGGCAGATGGAAGAAGAACGACAGCGAGAGAGAGAGGCTGAGATCGCAAGGGAGGAGGAAAAGGAGCGAGAAAGGCAGAAACAAATGGAAATCGAGGCACAAGAGAAACAAAGGGCGCTTGAAGAGGAGCGCCAGAAAGAGCAGACGAGATTGGAAGAAGCTGAAAAGGAGAAGCAGAGGCAGAAGGAAATTGAGATGGCTAGTAGAGCCACGACAAGAAAAAGGAAACGTGACCCTAGTCCTCAGCCGGAGATCACTGATTCAGAGATCCAAGATACAGCACCAAAGGCCCCGTTGAAAAGAAGTAAAGTTGAGGCGCAATCTTTATCACCAAAACTAACGACGAGAACGGTGACGACTGTGGTTCCTCTCGCAGCACCCGCCCCGCCATCTACTCCTCTCATGAGAGGACCTCCGACCCCAACTGCTACATCGACACGGACTCGCCGCCAATCTTTGACCTTGAAAGGACCTGCACCGCCGCCACCTCCAATATCGACGGAAGCTGTTCGATCGTCTTCGCGACCATCGTCACGCCGTGGATCAACCGGTCCTCCATCGGCACGGTTAACACGTGATCGACATCCTCGGAAGAGCACCACCCCAGCGGCAACGCCGACATCGGTTCCTCCAACCCCGGTAATGACAGCAGCGAGTCGGCGCAGCAAGCGGCCCGCACCTGGACCTGTCACGAGCGTCGAAGAGGGTGCTCCAGCGGTGAGTACAGGCAAACGCAAGAACGCACCTAGAAAGCGAGGCACAGCGGCTGCAGCCAATGCTGCGAAGAAGGCAGCTGAGGGCAGCGCAAAGGCGAAAGAACAAGAGACCAGGATGGAAGAAGACGCTGCTGGCGAGGAAATTGATCCCGATGAACCCCGTTATTGCATCTGTGGAGATGTTAGTTGGGGGGATATGATATGCTGTGAGAATAACGAGGTAATGATTCCCCCAAGGACCATGTGGATGAAAAGCCACCATTTACTGACGCGCGATGTAGTGTGAGAAAGAGTGGTTTCACTTTGAGTGTGTGGGGCTTAGTGAGAGTCCTCCTCGTAGGTATGTGACCTCCAAAACCTTGCCTAGAAAACGAGTCTGTCGAGGACGACACTCCCTTGTCTTGGAAGACTGCTAATTTCGCGCTGTTTCCAGGCATAAGTGGTACTGTCCTGACTGCAGAGACAAAGTCGGAAAAAAGTGAAGACAGCTCGAACGATGCCAAGGAGAGACCGAGGCTAGCTAGACTATGGATGGATTATTGCTATGCTTCATTATCGCTGTATTGCTACTACTACCAGGGTTCCGCATGATTTTGTGACTCCTTACCTTAGGTCTAGGTACCAGTATGCGCAGCGATGGACAGCAAAGGGAGCCGGCTCAGCCTCGGAGCATTTACTCGATTAGATTTTGTGTTCTATGTATATTCTATCAAAGATGTCATGCGTCTCTAAGGCGAGAGGGTTCGCCCGAAGCTTCTGTGGCTTGATTGGTGTTAATCTTTCTACAAATATCCGGGGATTCGCGTGCAGCTTCCAAACACTGTGCCAATCAGATCCTCAAAGTGCCATGACGCGCTTTTCTCCTCGCCCAACGCCTAGAATCCTTGTGCTACGGTTCCAATTAAATTATCAGATTGATGTTCTTCGGTAGCACTTGTCCAAAGCCTCAATCGAGCTGTAAAGCTTACGAGATTATCAAGTTCGTCAAGCAGCCTCAGCAAACCGCGTCAAGTTCGCTTTCTTCTCCGCTCCAATTTGCCCTGCTCCCTCATATCACAAGTCCCGCTACACCAGCAAAACCCCTGGGCAACTCTTGATACCAATGATCTCACGAGCTGCCTCCAGAATCTCCCCGTTCCTCATCGGCTCCTTCGGGCAATAATCGGATGACTCGTGGTGTCCGCAAAGCCCAGACCCTTCCTTGATAGTCACTCGAAACCTGGAATAATTTACTGAAATGTCACTCCCGACTGAAACCACTCGACTCGAAGATGAGGGGATGATGGCGATTGTCGTACTTTAAGGATTAGTCTATGGGAAACCAGGACGACAAAACATATAAATAGTCATAATGATTTGTCCAGGAGAACTCTGAACGACAATACTGATACATAGAAGATGCTGACGTTACATGAAATTTCAATGTACCCTTCTCCTCTTACCCTCAGTCTCTCACGATACCCCAAAGCTTGCCCCCGAGCTCGCCCGCGACAATGCTGTGACGTATTTGGTGTATTATTGACAAGTCAAATCGAGCTTCTATTTTGGGTAGTCGATGCAAGTGAAAATGGTGCGGCAGAAGGAAAGAAGAAATTGAAATGAGAAATGGACCTTTGGCGCAAACTTGGTCTGATCCCTAAAATGAGGGATTCAGTGCCAAGATAAGGTGACTGTAGCGGTATTCACCCGGATGTGACATTTATACTTGACAGGCTTCGAAGAGATGGCGGGTTACTCGAGGAGAGGAATGAGATCTCCCGTGTACTCGTACCTGATTATGATTATCTACTGAAAACGTCTTCTGGTCGACCGAGTTGAGAGATGCAGCATGAACGGATGAAGAAGTGGAAGGTCTTGGCGCATCGTTCGCAATCTCGCTAGCGCTTAGCTTCAAATTTCTGAACCGTGGGTTCTCCTCCATCCCGTCGCAACTCTCTTCGACTTTCTCCAAACCTAATTCCAAGTCTGAAAAGAAAAAAGAGAGGCGGTGGATGTCGTTGGGTCGTCGAGGGGGCCGGCAGCACATTGGTTGACCTCAACTCCGACAACCATCAATCGCTCTGCCGACAACAACCACTTTTCCTCTCCACAAACAACCCCCCTAAACATCCTTCCTCCTGCAATCCCGCATGGCTCGAACTCGAAGTTTGGCCAGCCCCTCGTAATGCACATCTAATAACAAGGTCAGTCCGAAGGCTCATGTCTCTTGCTTGTTAGATCCACCATTAACTGACTATTCTCAAGTATCTTAATTGTCGGCCTCTGGCTGACATTCCGCTCCTTACCCAACACTATTCACCTTCCAAACGCGGTCGAAGCTGATCTTCGACCGCAAAAAGCGAGACTGTCCGCTCATAGACATCGTCCTGTCATTCATTTTCATATCATCATCCATCGCCCGCTCGTTCAGCTCGCTCATCTGTCGGTCAAGTATCAGTACACAGCAAGCCACAGCCGTTTCCACACTCATTACCAGCCCATGCCGTTTCTGAGCGTCGGCCAAAGCATCAATACAAACTTTAAAAATATCCCAACCCGGCCCATTCCGCTATCCGCGCACCTTCCGTCACATTTCGGCGACTCATCCCAACCGAAAAGGTTCGATGGAGCATTCATTCAAGCGACGTAGGCTGTCGTTGAAGGCTGGGCGGTCAACGAACTCATACCACAGCCACAGTGATGATATGGTCCCAGAAGGAGACGAGGGATCCGATGCTGCGCGGTCAAGACTAAACTCCCGATCATACGGCTCCTTGACTTCTCCCAAACTCTTCGCAGACCATGTACACAATACACCTAGACGCTCGACCTTGAAGGATATCAAGCTCGCCGCTTTGCACCCACGAAATTTTGTTGCGACTGGAGCGGCAAGCTCAGTCCAACCGCCAGCAAAGACTGTGATTTCTTCGGTAATACAGGTAGTCGTGGACGACGGCGAAGGCGCACAAGTGACCGAGCTGCTTGTGCCCGTCAAGACCAAGGTCATCTCACTTCCAGGTTTCGCCCCAATCACCTTGGGGAATAGGCCAGAATCGACTGCTTCTTCGTCGAGCATTCCAGGCTATCAGAACCCTTCTCCTACACGTCCAGCACCACCTTCACAAGCTGCGCAAACTGTTCAAGCCTCCCGTACTCCGAGCAATGCCGCTTCAAGCAGCTCTGCAACAAGTTCAAGTTTAATGTCAATCAGTGTTACCGACTCTCAGTCGCAAGCTGTTCTTTCATCCCCACCGTCAACCCCGTTACCCTCGACTCCGTCATCATCTTCTCCCACTTCCACCGAATCCTATTTTTCTTCCTCTTCTGTGTCGAATTCGCTTCAGTCATCAGTCGCGGCTCAAACAACTAGCGGACAAATTTCTCCTGGGCTTGGTAGTGGCAATTCCACTACAAGTAAGTGCTTCCCTTCTGCTCTGACCTACAGAACTGCTGACCAATGCTTGCTAGCTGTACCGACTACCTCATCCTTAGGGACGAGCACTTTCAACCAAGCGACTCTCCTAACAAGCGGGAACAGCACACTGATAACATCTACGAGACTGAGCGCTTCCCAAACAAGCGGCGCCTCTCCGACAACCTCGTCGTCGTCTTTAACTAATTCTCTGAATTCGATTTCTTCGTCTAGCTTGCATAGCACCCGGGCCTCTCAGACACAAACATCAGTCTCCAGTACGCCATCTTCATCGCTAAGTTCTTCAAGCACAGCCGGTGTTGTTGCTGGTGGAGGGGGTGGTTTTGGTGGCGCAAGTGCCACCGGTTCGGCTCCTTCATCCACCCAGAGCTCCGGCGCTGGGTCTGGTGGCGGTGGAACCGTGTCTACTCCTGCAGTCGTTGGCGGTGTAGTAGGTGGTATAGCTGGTCTCGCGATTATCATATTTATCATGCTCTTCCTCTTGCGCCGGCGGAAAGCCAAAGCTCGACAACGAACCATCTCCCCCTGTTCCCCAAACGTCTCAGCCAGCTATTGGGACGGGTGCGACAACAGAACGATCTAGTGTCGTACCGTTTGCTGCGGCTGCATTCATGAGACGCATGAGGCCTGGGTCTGGACAGACAGCTGCGACCACTGATACAGCTCCTAGTGAGCGAGGCTTTCAGAACATGGGAGGCAGAAAGCTCGAATCCGTCCTCTCTTCCCGTGGCGATGGCTACAGCGATCCTGTGCCCGCTAGCGGTGTTCCTCCCCGTAACTACGGCGGAACAGCAGCTGGCTTAGGCCTCCCTGCCGGCGCAGGTGCTACTGGAGCCCAAGGGCCAAGCCCTGGACCGTCTGACGACGAAACTTTGTCCGGTTCATCTTTCTATCGCGACTCTCATGGATTTTATGGTGGTTCTACGGAGGCGGCAGCTGGGCCAATCGCTTCTCCTTCAACATCCCCTCCTCAGGGTGCGGGTGGTCCCAGTGGCTACGATCAGGAGATTGCTGTAACGAGGCCTGGGCCTGCACGTACGCCCGTCATCAACCAGCCTGGATTCGCTCCATTCCGACAACCAGGCACCGGTCGTGGAACACCACCTCCAGGAGTTGGCAGGGGCACTCCTCCACCGCGAGCCTTGACGCCTCAGCTTCGACAGCAAGACGATGTCGGCCGTAGCCATCCTAGCTTTGATGGGTCCCGCGGATCCAGGTTCGCCGAGGATATCTAGCATCCATGTCCTTGATCGATCATGACTTCAATGTCTATATTCTACCCTTTTGTTTTTCGCCCAAATGGCGGCGATCTTGTACAATACTTTCGGATCTCAGCAGGTCCTCCTCATGTGTTTTCCATGTGCAGCGGGTTTAATGTTCATGCGCCTATCGACCTAATGTTTACTCGGATTGGAAGAGTACACCTAATACTCGAGGACTGGGGTCAATCAGTGTCAGCAGCACAATCTTTGACAGCGTTCCTGCCATCTACCAGGACTCGCCTGATCACAGCAGGGGGTCTTTAGCATGGCGCCAGAAGCCTGTCTCTTCCCCCGGTGCTCTCTTTTCTTTTTCTCGCATTCGACCGAACCGAAACCCATGCGAAAGTGTGGTTGGGTTGGGTTTGGCTCTAAGCTTTGAAGCGGAGTTTGGCTTAGTCCAAGCAGGGTCATTCTTGTAATAAAGCGTTTTTTAATAATTCTTCCTTCCTTTCCTCTTCGTTGTCTCTTTCCACGTGGGAGAGGATAAGGAATGGAGAAAGGAGTTGGGCGAGAGGGGAGCTGGGAGGACTTCTTGTACTTACTTACCTTACCTTACCTAGATTCCCACGATAGGGAGGGCTTTCTCGAGAGGGAAGCTGCGAATTCGAAAGAAATTTTGCCTTCAATGTGGAGTTGCGTGCCCTTTGAAAAGTGAGGAAAAGGAAGCTAGGGGGGGTGTCTTGTTTGGTGGTAATGGGGTAGGAGGGTAGGTGCGTCCCGGACTCTGACTCTCTTTTCGATGTCGTCCGGACTTTCATGTCATGTTTTTGTGAGGTAGGCGCTTTTCTCCATAGTCGTTCAGGGATATCTGCTTTGGTCGTGAGGTAGGAGCTCCGAACATGTAGAGTAGAGTATCTCGTTTTGATTTCCTACTATCTAATCTTTACGGTAGTACACGCAGCTTTGCGGACGCTCAATTGTTACTTGACCTTGTTTTCGTCGTGACTTGGGGATTGGATTGTGGAGGCTTCCAAGGTATGGGTTGTAACATCTTGTGCTTGACCATGGCGACTGTATATAATGATTAGTCTATGGGAGACCTGGACGACAGAACCGATTTGGTTAATTCCGCCTAATAGGAGTGGACTTTAATGCAGACTTCTATGTTCGTTGGAGTTCTCAATGGCTGTTCTTGAACATGACTTTTTGATGGAACAAAGGAGCTTTGCAACACATGGAGGTAGACTTGGAAAAATTTCAACATGCTAGCCTACATCAATGGGTATCTCAAAATCAACTCCCTGCTCCTAATTAAGAGAAACCACACTCATCCCGATCTCGAGCTTTGTCTCCCATCTTACGCATCATGTCTATAATATCCACTCCTCAATCCTCCGCCCTACATCATCAACCAGCCACTCATACTGTTCGCCCACGAAGAAGAGCCCACAGTGAGCACCCACCTCGTCTACACCAGGCATATACACCCTCACCCAGCAGGGATCTTTCTCGCCATTGATCTTGGGGGAAGCATACAGAATTTCTTGTCCTTCTTCGGCTTTGGAGCCTTTGCCTCTTCCTTGGCAGCACCCTCGCTCTCCGGGACCTCGCTGCTCTCTCCATCAGCCAACGCATTCTCGGTCATTTTCGAGGATTCGATCTCCGAATGTTTTTTGGCCTTTGCGACCTCCTTCGCCTCGAGCTTGAGCTGTTTCTCGAGCGTCTGCTTCGCAGCCTTCTCTCGTTTCTCGAGGAGTTTCCGACGATCTTTAATCTCTTTGTCGCGGTCTTTGACAGCGCGTTCGTAGGCTTTGGTTTGGCGCGAGTGTTCTTTTTCCGCGAGCTTTCGGGCGTCTTTCTCTGGGTACAGGGACGGGTCGAACGATGGCGGGGCCTGTGGTTCGGCTGGCATTGGAGGTAGAGATGATGTTAGGGAGAGGCTACTTGAAGTGGATGCGAGGAGATTTGGAGTTGGGCTTGATTCAACGATTGAGTTTGGGTTTACGGTGCTGTGTGCAGATATATCGTCACTCTCAGCTGCCCCAAAGGAGCCCTTTTCTGTATCGGGTGAAGGGTGTTCGCTATCAGGTATAGGAGCTGCGTCCACAATCGCCATAGCTCGAGTTGATCCGGAAGGTGCTCCGTCATCAGATATTGAGGGAACATCCGAATCATGGAGTAGCTCGTTTTCGTCATCTACAAGATCTCCTTTCAGCGGTTCATTCTCATGGGCAGGCACTGCCAAACTTCGCAACTCGGTGGATAGATCTTCATCTCGAGCCTTATCCGAAGCGTTTGTACCTGCTTCTGCCTGCGGATCTCGTGGCGGGAGTTTTGGCTTCTTTGGCCGACCAGTACTTGCAGTATAGTAATTAACGAATCTGACTCTTCGCTGGCTGTCTCTACGTCGGCTGTCTGCTTCTTCGAGAGCCCTTAATCGGGCATACCGATCTTTCAACCCGTTGTAATCGGCGAGACAGCCACCAAACTCAAAGTAAGATGTAACATAGGATCTGGTCGCTCTCGCCAAACTATCAGAATGCTTGTTGATGAAGTGTAAAGCATTACCCCAGCCGGTTCGCGTAGCCATTCGAACATCATTAGGAAATGGAGGATTGTAATTGGGATCATTGACTGGCGAAGCGAGAGGAGATGAAGGATCTGCATTCGATGTACGGGACTCTACGAGTGCCAAAGTACTCGAAGCACAACTATCCTGGTTAGAAAGAGGCATTGGTCTCAGCTCCTGATTCTCAGTGCCAGAAGTGGCTGCTCCTGGCGTATCTGGCGCCGGGCGGAACAGACTCCCTATGCCACTGACGACAACGCCAGGATGCATCCCGAGGAAGGGTGTATCGAAGTTGATTGTTCCCACTATCCGGTGTCGAAGTGTTTTACCAGTCTGCACTGGATGTGATTCCAACAAGGCCACTTCCGCCGAGAGAAGGCCTCCCATACTGTGTCCCAACAGAACGACATCCGTCTTGGGGGACTCGTGCGGGCGTAGCCTTCACGGAAATCAGCTCCATGCTGACAGGGAATAGCCAATATGAATTGCTGACCATGTGCTGAAATCATCTCGAGCGTATTCGATCGCCTTCCTTGACTTATATCTTGGATATAATTTGGTATGGACATGGTGGGTATTTGCGAACTTGACTGTAACAAGATTATGTATGTGTGCTGGGAAACTCTGGAAGCTTGTCTCATTTCCCATAAAGCCATGGATATAGATCAGAAGCAACGTTCTCTTGTCATCCCTTGAGTGTTCCTCGGGGACTAGAGATTGCGTGGAGCTTGAACGCGGATCTTGGGCCGACCACGAATGCGTCAACGGTTGAGAATGGTAACTAATTTCTGTTTCTTTGTATGGTGGAGGAGGTTGGTCATTCGAGCTCTGGAATGACGTGCTTCCACGCGGGGGTAGAGGCGGAGGTCGTCTTTCACTGGATTGCGGTCTATAGGTTGCTGGGAAGTAGTTCTGGTCTTCTTTGTAACCCATGATTGTAAGCTGGCTACAAGGTGTTGGCGGTTGGCGGGGGGTAACAAATGTCATTCATGGCATGGAGGGCACTGAAGACGTGACGAGGAAAGTTTGACACACCTAAAGTAGCTTACATAGATAAGGTAAGGTTTCAGAACTGTCTTCACTAAATCGACTTTACTCAAATTCAAACATCCATTCTATTGATCGTGGTACCATCATTGTATGCTAGCTCAAGAAGCGATCGCCCCGATATGCTAATAATATGTACATTAAATGGGATTGCAAAATGATGTCGAACTTATCCACCATCGTGTACGCTCATTGAATTCTTTCCGACAGCACCACTCCATATCCGATAGTAACCAGGAGGCCGAATAGATTGATTAGTGTTGATACGCCATGCATCCTACCAAACGCTTTGTTGAGTCTAGTCATCTCCTTCGAATGTGGTGGACTGTCGTAACTCTTTTTTCCATCTTTCGTCTCTAGAACACCATGTGTTAGGTGAAAAGAGCCCATAACAAGTCATAGAGGGTCCAACATACCCTGGTGCTTCCTTTCCCTCATTATCTTTGTGGTCGCTGGCCCAGCTACCAACAAATTCGACACATTGAGGGCAAAGATCGTTGCTATGGGTGCAAGTGCACTGAATCGATTCTCTGGTGCCAAGAATCCTGCCAGGCCTGACGGTGAGGATCGTAATGGTGTACGTGATCCGGGATACGTGAGTGCCATCACCACAGGTAGAGCGGATTGGATGGAGAAATAAACGGGAAAGATGGCTTGCTGAAGCGTAGAGAATTGCGGCCGGGTTAAGACAGTAAATGACACAATACCATTTACGAAAGACTGAAAGACTGTGGTACCCAAGAGGGTCCCATAGCTGCGAACGAGTCAGTATCAATTGAAGACTGCAGGTAATCCGAATTTACCTCAGGATGTGGTATGGTGCAGGACTTGTAAAGCTCGAGAGGTCAGGCATATTTCTCGAGTACGGGACAAGTCCAACGACACGAGTCTGAACATCCGTAAGACGATAGAGTATAACAGAATTGTATTACACTTTGAGGTCGGTACGGGTTACGGATAGCGAAAATCGGATGACGATGACGATCTTGAGTCGTACCCCTGTCTCCCCGGTGCCCCGTTATCTAAGGTAATCTAAGCGCATATTCTAGCGGAGCGCTCGGACCAACCTATTTTACACTTTACTACTCTACCGAGTCTACAAGGTACTACGTATCCAGCATGTTATTTCCTAGTACGCCAAGGCCGCATGGGTCTCTCAGATCTACACCCTCTTCTAGCAGCTTCCATAGTCACTTCGCATACTAATTTGTATGACAGAGTACCTTCACAGTTCCTCAACAACGGTAACAAAGATGGAGAAAGCACTGTTGCTGATTCCAAACCCTGCAGATGAGAGACACACGAATTTTTGAGCAATATCTCTGATTCAGCTGCACAATTTGTATGATAAATTGTATGATAGCCAGGCAATTAGCTTGGGGACCCCTCCTGGATTTTTCGTCTATCTCAGGGTCCTTTCTACCCCTGCAGGCTTGGCACACTAGGATATAACATGCTGGATACGTAGTAGTAAAGTCAAAAGCTTCCATGGGGACGTCGAACTTCTTCTGATCCAAAGCACGCTCGTTTATCTTAGATCACATTCTCCGAACCATTTCATAATCCCTGCATTACATTCTACTCAAGAGATTGGTTGATCCCGTGATATCCGCTTGACGGCCGTAATGGAAGCTTCATCCTCGCCCATCGCAGTGTACACTGCCAGAGCTCTCGATTGGGCTCAAGTATACAAAGTTCCCCTGCTTACCGTCATCTCTTTGCCTTTTCTCCGAACCTTTTACCTCGATTATTGCGACTGGTATAATCTTGGTGCTGGCGGGATTCCGCATAATCCTTTCGGTTGGCTAGTACAGAGTATATTCAGGATTCCAGCATCACGAGACCTCAGAAGTACAGGCTGTTACAAGGCTTGTAAGACGTCGGATCTTGAGCGACAAAGTTTTATGGAGAATGAGCTACCAAGACGAAGTGGCTGGCTACCCAAAACGGGCAAATGGTGTATACCCCACCGTCAGCTTGAGGATACTGCCTCGGCGGCTACTAAAAAGGTACAAATTCATTAGAGAATCGTTGAAGGAGTCACTAATTCTCGTGCCTTAGTCCGTAATATCTTCAATGGCTAAATTAGCGGGATCGAATACAAAACTACTTGGGATGGGACCTTCACATATCGAAGGTGGTGCACCAGCTTTGCATGTCAAAGCTGAAGTCTTCTCCCCAAATCATGCTCATTATCTTAGAGTACCGCATGAATTTTTCCATATTCACGAAGCAGCAGAGGGTAGTGCCCATGCTATACTGTCGGCAGAAGACGCTAGTCTGGTCATCGAACGAGGCTGGGCTGAGAGACATGGCCTCGCCGGCCGCGCATTGGGATTCCCAATAACCTATGTGATGATATTTGCCGCGAGAGACGAGGATGAAGTCAAAATCGTTTCCATGATCGCAAAGGCCGCTGCGAGATATGCTTTAGAAGGGAAAGTCCTAGAGTGATGTTCACATGCGATGCATGTACACAATACTGAAATTCACCAATTTCCGAGTCGTCATTCACGGTGCTTCTAATATCACGTTATTTTGGTGTTGTATGTAGTGTTATTTGTGAACGTGAGTGAACAGTTGGCTTCTCTGTTTGTGAGCTGAAATTCCTGACCATTGCACTCTGCAGAATTTTCTGGTTGTTGATGGACGGAAATATGGTGTTTTAAGGTCGTCGATACCATTGATGCTCTTGCCTGCTGGTCTGACAAATCATTTTGTTGCGTCCCTTACTATTGTATCGCATCTTTTTTGCGACGTTGATCAGGTCCTCTGCCCTGCCTTCAGCATTTCAGCCCCTGTGTAACCTTCGCCTTCTCTCCATCACCTACTCCTCTTGTGCTTCATCGTCGGTGCAGCTCAAACATCTTCAGCAGAAGGATCATGTCAGGAGCAGAATTAAAAAACGGCAAGCGCCGAAAGTCAATATGAGCACCACGAACGACCCCATAAACCAGTCAAAGGTTAAAGCGCAAACCGTAACGTGGCAGGAAATCTCTGAATGGCACCTCGACAACAAATATATCCTCAGTGGCTATCGAAGAGAGAAAGCAGACTATCTGGAGATCTTTACCAGCCTGACCTTTTTGCATAACGAGACTTGCAATGTGTACACTCATCTGGTCGGGGCTCTCCTCCTACCACTCGTCGCGACTGCTTTTCTGCGATACCTGGCTGAACCTCGATTCCTCAACGTCTCGTCCATGGACTATGCGATGTTTGGAATCTATTTCTGGTGTGCGGAGATCTGTTTGGTCTTAAGCACACTTTACCACCTGATGCAATCCCACTCGTATCACGTAGAAAATTTCTGGCATGGAATGGATTTGCTTGGAATTGTCATTATGACAGTGGGCACATTCTCTTCCGGCATTTACTATGTGTTCTTCTGTGAAGCAAGCTTGCAAAAATTGCACTGGGCTATTGTCAGTCTCTCCGTGTGACCGTCATCACCTACCCCGAGCCCCGTCCCCCAGGCAGCCGAATCAAATGTAATGATACGCTGACAAAAATACCAGATCTTAACCACCGGCACTGTCGCCGGTGTTCTAATCTCGAATCCTTCGCTCAGAACGCCACGCTGGCGGAAAGTGAAGGTGAGCACCTTCATTGTTTTTGGCGCTTCATCGTTCATACCTCTGCTGCACGGAGCCCAGCGATACGGGCTCGAATACATGCTCCAATACTCGGGAATGAAATGGTATTTGCTCGAGCTTACTTTCTATGGCACTGGAGTTAGTCTTTTCGCGGTATGTCTGCACCGCGCTCCTTTGCATGAAAGACAAGAACGCTAACGAACATCTGCAGTTCCGAATCCCGGAGCGTTTGGCACCGGGGAGATTTGATATCTGGGGAAGCTCGCACCAGATCTTTCATGTCGCTATCTTATGCGCAATGTGCACACACATAAGTGCTCTGCTGCAAGGTTTCACAAATTGTCATACACTGGATGTGTGTCAGCTTAATAGGGTTCATTGAGCAGATTGAGGCTGTATTGCTCTGCCCGGAGATTACAAGTATTTCAGAGGATATTCCGGACTGGCATTTACGTACCGAACCTAGGGCATCCATTTATCATCATATGAAGATGGAGGGTCCCTGCTAATCGTGGGTCAGGACCTCACTAAAACTCGTAAAGGGAGGCCCCGACACGATTAGCCTAAATAATTTGCATAATCATTACTTTGAAAAGTTGTTAATGATATCAGCTTTGCAAAGAAATTAATGTCAAATCCGTGAACCGTTTAAATAAACATGCTCTGATTGATTCCTTGATCATTTTCGTGCTTCTGTGTTATTAGAAGTACAGTCCTTAGTGTGAAGATCGAGGCAGAATCACGTGTTGTCGCGTCTGCCTAAATCACGAAAAATAGCGTGTTCTATCCTTTCGGCTAGGTAAAGTCAAGAATCTGTTCACTCTGCTCTATTTGCCATTGCTTACTGCTGCTATACTTCAATATGGCCGATAAGGAATCCACTGTCTATATTATAGATGTTGGCTCGTCCATGGGAGCGAAGCGCAACGGGCGGACAGAGTCAAGCCTTGACTGGGCGATGAACTATGTTTGGGAGAAGATCACAAGTACTGTGGGTAAGAAGGTCATAACATTGTGAGAAGTAGAGATACTGATTCTGCTAGGTAGCGCTCAACCGAAAGACAGCTACTCTTGGTGTCATTGGGCTCCGAACAGATGGTAGTAACATGACCGAACCTTTGTTCTATTTTGGTGATCTAACCGAACAGGCACTGCAAATGAAATGGGGACCGAAGAGAGTTTTCATCATATCAGTGTATTCCACGAGATAAGCCAGTAAAGCTCAATTTCGTCACGGTAGTTGTTACGTATCTCACGGGTAATAGAATGTTACTGCCGGATCTGAAGGCTTTACGCCAGAAGATCAAGCGGAGCAATTCGAGCGAGGGCGACGGTCTGTCCGATTCTTCACTGCCCCAATTTTTGCCTCAGCTGATCACTTGTCCAGCAATATCTGCTATTGTCATCGCGATCTCAATGATCACGAAATACTGCAAGAAACTAAAGTACAAGAGGAAGATAGTCCTAGTGACCGATGCTATGGGCCCAATGGACGCCGAAGACAGCTCGGAAATTACTAAGAAAATCATCGCGGATAATGTGGAACTTGTAGTAGTGTATGACCCCAAACTCACATCTATTCAATTTTACTGAGAACCTCGAAAGTGGTGTGGACTTCGACGATGCTGAATATGGGTTTAAAGAAGAGGACAAAGACCTCCTGAAGGTTCAACAATCGAGTCAAAACCAGATCAGAGCCACCGACTAATAATGAGATAATCAGGCTACTAACGAAGAAGCTCTTCGTAATTTAGTCAACGATTGTGATGGCGTTTATGGTACAATGCAGCAAGCCATAGACGAAATGGGTGCTCCGCGAACGAAGATCACTCGACCAGTAGCATCTTATAAGGGTCAATTGACCCTAGGGAATCCAATTGAGTATGATTCAGCTATGTGTATCGATGTTGAAAGATACCCAAGGACGATGATCAGGGCGCCACCCTCAGCTGGTCAATACGCCCAGCGAGCCGATCTTTCCAGCACTCAATCATTAGCGACGACTCAATCTGCGGTCAGCGATGAAGACGTCTCAATGGGAGGAGTCGATTCGAATGGCCTGACGGCTGTGAGAAGTACAAGAACTTATCAGGTCAAGGACGATGACGCTCCGGGTGGAAAGCGGGATGTTGACCGTGATGATCTGGCTAAAGGTTATGCATACGGGTCAACCGCAGTCCCAATTGCCGAGTCCGAATGGAATGTCACAAAATTAGAGACTCAAGCAGGCATGGAAATCATTGGCTTTATACCATGGGACAGAGTAAGTAATCGGGATATTTGAAATAAACACATTGAGCTCACGAGGAAGTAGTACGACCGGTACATGCACATGTCAGTATCATGTATTACCATACCCCAGAAGACGAATAACAAAGCCATCATGGCATTATCATCACTTATCCACGCTTTGTTTGAACTGGAGTCTTATGCGGTGGCACGCCTAGTACCCAAAGCAGAAAGAGATCCTGTACTCATCCTGCTCGCGCCTTCAATTGAGGTGGATTATGAATGCTTGCTGGATGTCCAGCTTCCGTTTGCAGAAGATCTGCGCTCTTACAAATTCCCACCTTTGGACAGAGTGGTCACAGTGTCCGGAAAGGTCATTACACAACATCGGAACATCCCTAACGAGGCCTTGAAGGCTGCCATGAGTGATTACGTCGATCGCATGGATCTTTCGACTTTCGGCAAAGATGACGAAGGGCAAGTCTACCCATATTGGCCGCTGGGGCTGCTTGGGCATCAAATTGACATCTCCCAGTAAACCTACAGAGTATATGCAGATCCAGGACACCTACTCACCAGTTCTCCATCGCATCGATCAAGCAGTCCGCTGGCGGGCTATTCATCCCAACGACCCCATCCCTCCTCCGTACGAAATCCTCGTCAGGTATTCCCATCCTCCAGAGGAGCTAGTCAACAAGTCAAAACGCCGACTGGAGAAGTTAGTTGCAGCTGCGGACGTCAAGAAAGGTAAGGAGCACGGATCAATCGATTCATTCGAACAATGAACAATGATAGCTAATCCCTATCCCCAGTTCCACCGAAAGTCCAGTCCCGAAAACGAGCTCGTCAAGAAGCAGCGCCCATCTCAGGCATCAACATCGACGCCCTCCTCGGGCCTGCACCGAAAGGACCTAAAACCATTGACCCAGAGAATCCGATCCCGTCTTTCCTGAAAACGCTTGACAGCGCCGAAAGCCCTGCCGCTATCCGTGAAGCTGCGGAGAGCCTTAGTGGAGTTGTCGAGAAGCATATCACTGACTCCTTTGGCGGCAACTTGTATGGTAAAGCAATTGAAGAGTTGAGTGTGATCAGGACGGAGATGATTGAGCTTGAGGAGCCAGGGGTCTATAATACGATCTTGAGGGGGCTGAAGCAGAAGCTTGTGAAAGAGGAGCTGGGAGGGGAGAGGAAGGATTTCTGGTATGAATTGAGGAAGAGTAGGTTGGGTTTGGTGGACAAGAAGGCTTCGGAACGGTCGGATGTCGGGGAAGATGAGGCCAGAGAGGTGAGTTGCATTTGTGTGTAGGGATCGAGCTGTGTTTTCGCTGACCGTCGATGCAGTTCAATTCCTTCAAATGATACCCATTTGGACAGCCGTGGCTTGGATGTATGTCTAGGAAATCGGTGACCCTGGTCGGGTGTGTTTGTTGTTGTATAGAGCACTATTGGCGTAACAGATTCCAGAAGATGATTCTCTAGCGTACCAGACAATCGCGGGCTCGAAACTGTTCCGCCAAACCCTCTGCCACATTGTTCAAACCATTCAAGCTAGGTTAATTTCATCGAGCATGTACTTCTTTGCAGCTACTGAGGACCGTCCCTCTTGTGAGCCTTGAACTAGACCCAAATATGCATACACAAAATCCTTGTAGTGGATTCGGATCCAGCAATCTGCCACTTCTCCAGTCCCACTGCTTTGGTATGGACTTAATTCATACTCTCAAACCTAGCCTTAGCCTTATCCTTAGTCCGCTCCAAGAAGTCCCCATAGCCCCCTTTCGTATTCCTATCCGCCTCACCAACAGCATCTCCAATCTTGCCGCCCTGCGCCCCAAGACCTACGCCCTGCGCATACATATCCGTCGCAATAGTCTCGGTCCGTCCGGTACCTTGGGCGCCCAGGCCTTCACCAGCAGACCAGCCCATCTTGCCAAGCAGAGACGCGCCCTTGGAAGGCGGGGGTGGCGCATCAGCTTCCTCCTCGGCCGGGGTCTCGGGCTGAGTAGCTGATTTCTTCATGGGTAGCGAGATCTTCTTCGACGCTCCGAAAGCGGCTCGACGCTCTTTAGCACGGTCACGATACTCAGACGTGTCTTCTGCTGACGGCGTGGTCGAGGCGCCGGCTTTTGCCATTTTGGCTTCTGCCTTGGATACTAGATCTCCGTTTTTAAGATTGTTGCGGTGGAGATCGCTGAGGCGCTCGTGCTTGTTGACTTCGGCTGGGGTTTTGAACTGTCTAGAGCAGAGATAACAGCAGTTCTTTCCGGGGTCGGCGAATGTTTGTTGGGGAGGATCAGTGTCAGATGCTAACGCAAGCTTCTTGGCCTTTGAGCTTTCTTGGGGTCCTGAAGTTTTGTCCGATGATGCAGGCTGCGCACCATGAAGTTCTGCATGGCGGTTGCTCCAAAACTGCAGGTGAGCTGGGACTGTCTGCGATCATTTAGCAGCGGAAGAATGTCTCGGACACTCAAGTAGAAAGACGGACCTTCTTCTGCGAAGCTGTTTCCTTAGACTCAGCTTTCCGCTTCTTGGCCTTCGATTCTGTTTCTTTTCCTGGTGCTAGGAGTCCCTCGTTCTCGGCTGCGGCAGCTGCACGGTCTGCAGCGGACGGGACCTGGCCGTCGCCCGAAGCCGTGGGTTGCCTAGGTGAGCCAGATGACACCATAAGCTCGCTGACATAGGCCTCGTCGTCCCAGTAAGCCAACCTGGTAGCTGTATTGCTTAGAGGAGAGAAACTAAACCGTTCCATATCATCTGAAGTGTTGAAAACCGGGACAAAGATGCCAGCATGGACGTAGTCAGCTGTAACGGGTTTTGATGAGATGGTAAATCTTTCGAAAGAATTATACCGCGTTAGAGCAGCTTGAGCATCCTGCTACGATCAGCCATCGATAACAGAAACTTTAGTATATGCATACCTCTATCGTGGCAAACTCAGCGAAGCCGTAACGCCAGCTTTCGTTGGTTTTTCGACTTCGAACGAGTAAGACTCTTCGCAGACTACCTTCTTTGGCACCTAGGTTCGCATCTCCAGTGGTTGAGGCAACTTTAGCATTGCCTTTTTTCGAGACATTTGCTACTGGAGGAGACGACTTCCGGGTAGGTTTGTACAACTTCGCTACACCTTTGGCCAGAAGGTCCTCCGTCACGGTAGGCTCCAACCCGCGTAGAAGGAGAAATTGAGAGGGCGTCCCGTTGGGAGAGGCGTCGCTGGCACCATTGTCCATTGGGTTACTTGACTTTGTAGGTGCCACTGCGGCTCCGAAAGCTGCCATATCTGCCATAGTAAGAGAGGCAAGGTAAGATCTAGGTCCAGGACACTCACCAATCTGCGGCGTTTGACATCTGTAGCATCTAGTGCGAGTTGCGAAATTGGCGAAAGTGCACTATCTCAACTATTAGCTCACACGCCCTGAAAATAGATGAATGCTTCAGAAAAGAGATTCTAGATGAAAGCCATTTTATTATTGTGAGTACTCATATCTATGAGAAAGTAACTTTGAAATCAAGTTTCTCCAACTCAGCCTATCGCCTGTCCACCACACTTTGGAATTTGGATTTTGTGATGGCGAGTGGCTTTGTTACGTACAGAAACGAGTGGAAGAGGACTTACAATTTTACAGGTCCATTCACCATCTACTTTGTCGCTACGGCTTCGATCGTCTCGCTCTCGGCTAAATGCTATGCGTACTTTGGCTGCTTGCTCGTCACCATCTGAAGATCCATTCCCATATAGATGTATCATTGGATAGTTGCGCTCCACAAATGCCTTTGCTTTCTCAAGAGACGGGAACCTCAGAAACCCAAATCCTCGCGAAACCTCTGCAACAGAGTTAGACTGTATTCTCGTGGGAAATTTATGATAATGTACTTGTTTGCCGTTCGCGAATCACCCGTACGTCTTCAAGTTCCTCGACGTCATGGTACTGCTTTAATTCCTTCGATATCTGCAAGATAACCAATATGTAACACCTTAGCTAGAGTCCAAGCGAGCACATAATGTAACTTAGGCTGTAGATTTGATGATTTTGGACGAATGTGCCGTGAATGGGTTTGTGGGAGTTGGTACGTCTTCTTCTGTCATCTCCAAGGGCAGTCCTTCCAAGATCACCTCTCTACTGGGCGGACCCCCATAGTAAGGTACTTTGTCCCTACGTGGACTCGGGCTCCTACTTCGGCTGTCGTAGCCAGGAGAACGATAGCCCTCGCGATCCCGATCACGATAGCCGCCATTTCGCCCTCGGGGTGATGAAGACCGTCCGCGCCGATAATTGTCGTAACCCTGATTACGGTCTCGTTGGGCCCGTGCGTCCCACTCTCTAACGTTCGATGATGTCTCCGACGGCATGAGACGTTCATCTCGCGAAGATCTATGGCGTTCTTGAGATGGCTTGATTAGCAGAAGCGCAGGTTGACGGGTATCGAAATCCTGTATTTGGTTTACCATGCGGGGAAGACAACCGTTGAGAGGGCGACGATCTCCTTGGGTATCGATCTCTCGAGCGCGATCTTGCGTATCGATCGTTGCGTTCTTGTACTGAGGGTCTGTAATTATCATACGACCCGGGAGGCTCTTGTCGGTCTCTATAAGAGGCCATGGTCAGAAACAGAAAGCTTTGGAAGGCAAAAAAGATAGGTAGAAAGTAATTATGTGCAACTGAGCACCGAAGATAGTTCACGCAATGAATGAGTTTGCAGGACCGATGTGACGACTGGAGTGACCATCACGTGACTCAATGCCAAGAAACAATAATGTAGCCCACGTCTTCAGTTTTATTGATGCTTCTTTTCGCTTCCCACCTCGCCCACCTACTTTACCTTACTTCATGATTCGGACCATGAACCGGAAACCACAAAATAACCGCCAGCTGTATAGGCCCATGACTCACGCGCATCTACAGACGCCATTGTGACCCGAGATCATCAAGCGTGGCTTAGCCTTGGTGACTCAAGGTAAGCGATGACTCCGCGAGTGCTCTTTGATCCTCTGCAATATACATATAGGTTTCTCTAGAGTCATCTGCTGTAGCTTCTATCTTTGCTCGCCATTGCATTTTTTGTCTCGTCACTCGATATCCTGAATCAATTGCTATTAACGTTCCTGGTCATCATTGGCATTCTCTGGGCTCAATAGTCTTTCCGCCATGGTGTCCAAGAAGCCAAAACCAAGTGGGTGGGACGCTACCTTATCTCCTGATGCAGACATCGATGCTCTACACACTGCAACAGCGACCACCGATTACTCTGCATTTATAGGCAGAGAAGAATCATTTTCGTCGGATGATTCTTTGCCTCCTCGATCGAGACCGACATCAAGAGCCCGTGCTAAAAAGTCTCGCAAAGCGCAGCAAGCATCAGACTCTTCCATTAAAGTTTGCGACCGGCCGCTACGTCCTGCACAAGATATCCTCTCTCGCCTACGTTACGACCCTGCACTCTCGTCACAGAACTTCACGATAGGGTACCTTGATCGCCATGCTCCTGAAGTCATGGAAATGCCGCTCGACAATTGGAAGGGTGGAGATGTGACTGATGAGGAATTCATCCCACAGCATCGGATTGTATGGTTCAAGAGGAATGAAGACGGAGTCAAAGTCTGGGATAGAAAGGAAAGACTCGACTTACTCTTCGGAAGTGGGTCGAGTTCTGGTGAAAATGAAGAGGCAGCTAGTGTACCGCCAGAAGCAGGAAGCGCATCAAATAGAACAATATTAGCTGACGGGGGACCCACAAATAACGCAGGCGATGTAGAAGTTAGGATGGACAGTGTCAAGCCCGTAGAGATGACAGAAGGAACTTTGCTGTAGAAATGCCAAATCAGATTTAGCGTTTCGCTTTGATGTTAGGCATGCTCGTGACAATATTCCTTCAGATGAGCCCTATCGGCCTGAACAATTGAAAATACCGGAGGATTTTGCGGAGCGTCTAGATAAAGCCGAGATGACCGTCGAGGCATCGTTAACGATATGGGAGTACATACTCTAGTAACTCGACGGAAAGAGATATCAACCAAATACTCGTTAGCTAGTGCTTCTTCGAAGCTATTCGTATAAGCGGCACCAACGAAATTACAAGTTTCCATTCATGTCCGACTACCAAACAGTCGTGACTCTTCCGGCCCGGAATCTTGCAGCTATCAATGTTCCTAGTCCGATTGATTCATTGAGGCCTCCGAATTTCCTCCTTCGAAGCTGATGTCCGTTGTGTAGAGTGCTAATCGTTGACTTGAAGTTGGATGGCGTACGAACTCCCGTGGCTCTAAATACGATCCTAACATGTAACCTGTATCGGGTGTTCTATAGACCTCAACGATGGACCATCATCTTATGATCTGAAAGAGTTTCATCAACCAACGGGTTCTATGGAGGACAGCCCGTCTTCCGCTACCCATGCCTCACGCCGTCCAGTGCTCGAACATGGGAACTCAGTAATCGATTCGACCATACTGTCGCCTGGGATAGTGAAAATTAACGTGCAAGGTGCATTCATCGTTAATGAAGACCAACCACTGTCGGCAAGATCCGCTGGAGATGGCGCTCAGCATGACACAGATATTCGGCTGCCGAACCATCAAGGCGTAGTAAGCCACGTTGCTCTTGATGTATGTACAATCTATTTCAATGGCAACTTAATCCCTGACAACATCTAGATTGGCGGCTCTCTGGCCAAGCTAGTTTACTTCTCTCGAGAGGCCCGGTCAGAAAATCTTGGTGGAAGCCTGCACTTCCTGAAATTCGACTCGGACCAAATCGACGGGTGTCTTGAATTCATAGGACGACTGAAAACCGATCAACAATCTCTGAATGGAGAAGAAGCCGAAGAACTCTGTGTCATTGCTACTGGTGGAGGAGCTTACAAATATTATGGCACTATGAAGGAAAAATTGGGCCTCGAAATTATACGCGAAGATGAAATGGAGTGCTTGATACTGGGTGTGTGAAAGCATCGGAGTAGATATGATGCCCGTCGAAAACTAATGTGGGCTCTTCATAAGGTCTCGATTTCTTCATCACGGAGATTCCTCGCGAGGTTTTCTCCTACAGCGATACGGATCCAACTCTGTTTATGGATGCCCATGCAGACATCTATCCATACCTGCTCGTAAATATCGGATCAGGTGTATCTATGGTAAAGGTCTCGGGGAAGCGAGATTTTCAACGCATTGGTGGAACTTCACTGGGCGGAGGGACATTCTGGGGGCTTCTGTCCCTGCTGACTGGAGCCAGCACGTTTGACGAGATGCTCGGAATGGCCGACAGAGGTGACAACGCCGCCGTGGATATGCTTGTTGGCGATATTTATGGCACCGATTACGGTAAGATCGGGCTAAAGAGTAGTACGATCGCTAGCAGCTTTGGGAAAGTGTTCAAAATGAAGAGGCAAGCTGAAAACCATGCCGAGCACTTTGGAATGTCAGGCCAAGAAGCTCAGCAGTTGTCTGATCCCATGGAGACAGAGCGGACTTTTGGTCCTGAAGACATCAGTCGCAGTCTTCTCCTGGCCGTGAGGTACTCTTCTAATTTTGCTTTTTATCGTGAACACTGCACTTTGCTGACAATAATCAGCAACAATATTGGTCAAATTGCGTATCTGCAGTCTGAAAAGCATCAGCTAGAGCATATCTACTTTGGCGGTTCGTTCATTCGTGGGCATCGACAAACGATGAAGACGCTGTCGTACGCCATCAACTTCTGGTCTGAGGGGAGCAAGAAGGCTTACTTCCTACGGCACGAGGGTTACCTAGGCTCTGTGGGCGCCTTTGTCAAGCGACAACCAAAGAATTGGGGTCGGAAAAATAGTTTTGAATGATACGATAAGGAGTCGATGGCAAAGGTGACACAATCCAAGTAAATAGCGAAGCCACATCCGTCAAATGCCCTCCAATTGACTGATTCGATAGGACCTGTTTTTTGAGAGTATAATCACGCGTTCATGAAGGTTCCTAACATCTTTTCAGAGCAAGGCTTAATCTTTCTTCCTTTGCCGAGATTTTGTGCATCGAATTATTACATTACGAGCTTGAATTACCCAACTCTCTACTCTCTTTCAAATCAACCTTCGCTTTATACCAATCCTTCCCTATAAGACATATGGCCGATTTGAGTTGACCCTTATCCAGACCAGCTTCAGCAATTTCCCGAGCCTCTTCTGTCAGACAGTCGCCCATCAACCACGAAAGGAATTGTCGTGTCCCGCTAATGTCCTGAGGTATTCTCATCTCGGACAGAAAGTCCCAGCCTTGCTGCATTCTATTGACCGTCGTCACCTGTTTTGCAAACTCCTGTGCTCGTTCGGCATGCTGCAGCTTCAGCAGATCAGGCTCCGACTTGTCGACAATTTTTACTGCAAACTCATCGCCCTTCGACTTGAACCAGAATTCCGGGTCTTTACAAAAGTCGCGGGCTTTCCATACGATACCTTCGCCTATGCCAGAGACGTCAAGCTTAAGTGCGTAAGGACACTGCGTTTCGACTTTCTTGACCAATGTGCCGATCTGCATTTCCGAATCCTCTACATTCGCAATATCAAGTTCATGGTAGAAAAACCCTGCTTTCGAGACATTATAAATGCCGACGGCCTCATCGTGGATATCAGCGTAGTCCGTATCCGGCACCCAGGACCCGTTGATGTGCACAGAGACGATGACGAAGTGCTTCGGTAATTGAATCAAGGCGACCTTCTTCTGTATGCCTTTGCCACACCACTCGCCGGCGATCACCACTGGACATTCTGGATTTAACGGCGTTCCTGGATGAAGGGTTCTGTAACGAGCAATGTATCTTTCTTTCAGGGCCAAAATTTGCGCTCTCAGCGGAATAGCAAATGCAGCGAAGCCGCAATTGTCAGTGCCTAGATCAAGCTCAGCCCGATTTCTCGACTGCAAGCGAATGTCGTCCCCTTTTTCAATGACCATATCTGCATGAGTTCCGTGGAGTTTGACCGTCCCAATCAAGGAAAGCGAAGGAATCTCGAGAAACTTGCTTCTGCGGACGACATCGGTGAGTTTTCCGATTTTAGGGTACAAAGTGGAGATCGTCATGACGAAGATAAACTGCAACAACTTATTTCTTCTATGAGGATGAAAGCAAAGATTCTACTAGGAGCAGGATGGTATAGGAAGACGTATTAGTAGGATTTTGGATCTCCATGACTCCTTCCACTCGATTGACTCATAGCGGATCAATTCCTTCGGAACCACAGACTTGCAAAGTATAAAGTGCCAGATTGGCCCCAAATTTCACTCAACAAGAGCTATTTGCGTTCTTTCAATGATCCGAATAACCCACACATCTCATCTATGCTTGTATTGCAGCAGCAATCTCTCACCAACGACCTTTGCTGCGCTGACAAGATTTCTTGTCCTCGATCAGAAACTTACGATGGTTCGTGCTACAGAAAGGAAAGGAACACCAAACTCGACCCTGAAGTTTGCATGTGTGCAACTTAACTTGCTTGACTTCGGGCCTCCAGCTGAACTGGCCGGATCTCTGGAAATCTTGTGCATCAGTAGCGAGCAGATTTAGCAGATTCGGAGGCTAGACCCAAGAATAGGAACAATACGATAAGAGGAGAGTTAAGCCACGCTTGACTTACACTTACAGTATCTCGGACAAGATTGAGCGGCGCGATGTGAACACGCGACATATCGACCTTGGGGCGTGAGGCTCTCTCAAGCGCTCTGTTCACGTCACAAATTTATTAGCTTATTCCCCAGAAGCACTCGCCTTGGACAGAATTGAGTGCGGATCTCATCTCAGATGATCACAATTACTCATCCAAACCGAGTGAGCCAACGATAGCCCGGATTCGGAAATGCGATCAATTCAGAACTCCATTCATATCAGATTACTTTCTAAAATCCAAAGACGGGTAAGCGTGATTTGATAAATGATTCCTATTTTCTATGCGCACTCAATTCTATTCGGGGCGAGTGAAGGTCTCGATCAGTCCTCGGTCTCCTCCAGGTCCACTGCAGGTAGGATTGTGCGCTAAGTATCTGATACGATGCGTCAAGTAAGTATGCCAGCCATCCCTTGCTATGCACTACCTAGTAACAATCGCCCGTAAGTGTGCGTTTCATCAATCGTTACGGTAAACCGGTATATGCCGATCCCGGCCCGACTTTTGGTGAATCCGTAATCTACCGCGTCTTCACAGATCAGTTCATCCTTTCTAATTTCTCAATTCGAGAGCACATCAACATCTGAAACATTCCACCTTACATGACATCCCGTCTACTCTTCGCAGCTGGGAAGACTGTTGGAGACTCGTTCGCGTTCTTGATTAGACTCAGTCAATTTCTTCATCTACACTCTTCCTTCTCTCTACGCTCCCTGACTTACACGACACAGTAAAGCTGCTCTGAAGTCCAATCATCACCATGAAGACCATCGTTGTAGCTGGTGACTTACTTCTGAAGGTCAAAGAATGGGATTATAGTGTGCGACTTGCACCAGGCCAAGCGCCCATCATCCTACAAGAAGAAGATTTTCTTGTGAGCAAGGATCTCGTTACCCAGAGCTCAAGAGTTCTACATATGCAACTCGATTACCACCAAAACTCTAGCCACGCCAAAGAAGTGTTTACGATCGAAGAGGATCGTGTCAAGACAATGGATATCTGGTTGCAAGTAATACACAAGGCGGTCACTCCAGAGTCATACAGTACCCCAATCAATGAGATGTGGGAGCTTGCTGTACGGTCTTTCTTCTTCTACCGTTGGGGTATTCTAACAATTTGGTAGGCGAAATCGGACAAATACGAGCTCGACGTCACTAAGTTATATGACTGGTTCCGTGTGTGGTACTCCAAACATGGCAAAGGCCAGGATGCCCGTCATCTGCTCTTTCCTTCCTGGAGGTACAACCACGCCAAGGGCTTTCTCGATGCCACCCGTGCTGTTGTATACTTTAGCAAAGGTCATGCGGGTGAGAAAAACCCTACTGAGCATTACCAACATCATCTGCCTCCACGCATCGTTCGTAAGTAACCCCCGGAGTGATGTACCTATCATTTCATCTTACATATGATAGAGCAAATCAATGCCGCCAAGGGTCGTCTACGTACAATACTGCATTCGGCCCTCTTCAAACCCGTCGAGCGTTTACTAATAGCGTCTTGCAAGTGCAAAGCGGAGACGCTATTTGGCTACATCAAAGCCCTTCACGACACGAAAGTTTGGCCTCTGGATCCTGTGTGGCCCAAGATGCAGGTGGACGATATCCTTGATTCGCTCGAAGGTTTCTTTTATAAGCCTGCTGTTAGCACCTGCTCTTGGTGCATTCAGGGCTATACGCGCGTGGTGGAGGATGCGGTGAGGAACACTAGAAAGTACTTTGACGGACTTTGCCTTGACTGCATGGATCGGTCGAAGCCAAAGACTGGTGACGAAGACACTGATTATTGGCAACACAACGAACTTCGTGAAGGCGAGTGGGACAGCGGCTGCCGTGTGAGCCACGGAGAGCCAACTTGGTACTTCTCCTTCATGGGACGGAAGGAGAAGCGCGATCTCCTGCTCAAGAATCTCCGCCAAAAGAGACGAGCACGATTTTTTGGCGATGAGTATATTTCATCCTGAGACATAGATTCACCGCCATGTGGATTAGGGGTGTGTTGCGCCTTTCTAGGCTACGAATCTAAAGGTAATCTTACGCTGACAAGCTACAGCTCGTCCAATGAATCTACGCGTATACCTCTATCATTGCAGAGTCAGCCACAGCTAGTCGTTGTTCCAGCTATATCCGTTCGAAGGGCGCTTTCTTTTTCACAAAAGCTTGAATACCATCGAGCATAGTCTTTCTACACATAGTTGCTCCTTGATGCTTGGACATCCCGAAGCGAGCAATTTTATCAAGAAGCTTACGGAGAGCCTTTCATGCTAAAACCGAGCCTTGCACTCAACTGGCTCATTGGTGGCTTACATTACTCCAAAGTAAGCTGGACAGTTACCAATGGTATGGATAGACGATTGGCTTCGAGCACTATGAAGATTAGCTTAGGCATCATGGCTTCGCTGGATAGTACAGCAGAAGCTTTCCATATTGCATTGATTTCTTTCTTCTGTGGATTCCGTAGGCTTCATGGATTCGCTGGGCGAACACAAAAGATGCCCTGTACGGCTCTCTTAGGTGAAGTATTGCTTTGACTAAGTTGAACATGGTGACTGCTCATTTGATTCGAGTGCTTGGTGACGATATTAGATGTGGCTGCGGAGTCTGTATCTAGAGAACCAGCCATCTTTTATGCACTCTGATACTCGCTCTACAGGAAGATAATGTGCAGAAAATATTTCGTGTCATGGTAAGTGTAGCTCCTTGTTAAACTCTCACGATAAAAAGGAGTGCTTAAGAAATCCACATTCTCTTCCCCCAGCGTCGCAATTTCCTCCTCATACTTCTTCAATTTGGTCTCTAGTATTACATTCCATCCTTGGCTAATGCTTACCTCCCTATCATCTCGTGAATCTCGTATTTCAAGTCCTATTTAGACTCTTTTGGCATTTCTGCGCTCACTCTTTCCGTTCCTTCCATTTTATCAAATTGTTCCTCCTTGTCTTGTCTGGGCTCTATCTCCAAGGACTCGAAACCCGAGTTGGTAATGAGACTGAGGAGGCTGACAGCGGCGTCGATGTCGGCAAGTGTAGGATCCTAAAGCATTCGGTATCCCTCAACCTAGGAAAACGCCTATCGAAATCATGGTTACCCGATGAATCACGGCATCGAAAGAAGCTCATATATTTCTCGAGGCAGATTTCGTATCGTGATAATCGAATGATGAGCGTGAATCTCTTCTGCGTGCATGACGTCCAGGACAACGAATACATCAACTTTTTTCATTATGGTCGAAACTTCGCTAATCGATCTTGTCAACAGAAGTCACAGATACAATATGAATGCGGGTTTGGCATCTGACATCGCCCACCATCAAAAAGACATTGCTTCGAATGTTGTTTGTCAGAGCGGTTTGCACCACTTCGTGATAACAGCCGAAAAATAGAAATTTGCAAAGCTTACAAGTATTCTTGTGACGAACAAGAAGAGATCTACTAAACGGAGATCATTGACATGATACAAGCTGGTAATAGCAGTGGACTATTCTTCCGGAAGTCGACCACATGTGCAGTCCATATGCAATATAGAAGCTAACGCGAAACATATGCCACCATCATATATCCTGCCTCCTCCCAACGCCGGGTCTGCAGCGCCTACAAGCGTTGCGTATGCCACCCCCCTTCCCAATGCAGATTCTATAGACACTTCGGGTAATGGTACAAATAGAAAAGATGCATCAGGATCTGACCTCTTGCAAGTGAAATACGATTCAGTCATCCCACTCCTCATCCAATTGATCGATAAGCCTATTCTCCTGCTCCGACCTGGATCCTCGGCCATTGCGACTCGATGTCGGAAGCTGATTGTAGCCTTTTCTCCGCGGAAGAAACCGGGAGCAGGAAGAGGTGAGAATTACGAAGATGTCATAGCAAAAGCTTCCTATACCAGCCCAAATAGCGTAGTTGGGCAGCTGCCTCCAACCTCTCTGGTGCATCACGGTCCTCTGATACGCGATACCGCCGAGGAAGTATACGGCTGCCGCTATTAAAGCAATCACACCGAATACTCCGCCAGGTCCCAATGTTGATTGTGTTTCTTGGTGAACGCCCCCGCAAGCGGCTATGCTTCTTGCTCTGAACATATATGTGCAGTCGTCCATGGTACCGAGGAAATTGACGTGGGCTTTTGCGCTCATGGGTTCTCTGTCGCAGGTCATGTATATCAAGGATGACTTCGTCCTGCCGTCCGGCTTCGTGTGGCCTTTGTCTTTGCCCTTGTCTGCTCGGTCGTCATCCGTATCATCGTCGTCGTCATCATCGTCGTCTTTGAGTTTTCGGGCAAGATGCCTTTTTCCCTTGTGGTCCTCACACGGGGAGCCGTCGGTATAGTTCAGTATGAGTTCGCGGCCTCGGAAGATGGGTTCAGCGGAAGCTTGCCTAGAATGATCCTGGCGATTAGCGCTCCACTTCTGCTTGATATGCCCTTCGATGGATATGGCCTCGGACTCACTCACCCTATCGAGTATTTCTTCCCGTTCATTTCATAATAGGCGCTGACGTTACCCCACAAAGACGAGCTAACGCCCACGACATCCTCCAACGACTCTATCACTGGCGCACAGAAATTTAATGTGAAGTTCGCTCCATAGTCGTAGCCCCTTGCGTGCCAGCTTTCTGTTCTATCATCCTTGTGCGCCTTCTTGTGGTCTTTTATCGGTTGGACCGTAATAATGTTGAGGTCGTAGAATTGCCCGGAGAAGGGGGCATTCAGTGTGCAAGGCTTGAGCTGAGAGTCTGCGGCTAGGGTGGAGGAGAGGTAGAGGTTGAGAAGGATACAGATGGCGCTGCTTGGGCGCATGGCTGGCGATAAGGTGGAGTGTCAATGCTGATTGGGGTTGGACAGATCCGTGGGCACGTTACTGATTTCTGGAAGAAGTCGATGGATGGTAAACCGAGAGACCTTGCAAGTTGTCACAACTCTTACTTTGAGCTGACGACTGATCTTCAAATTTAGGGGCCTTAAGGTACAACCATAAGCGTCTTTGCGGACGTCTCGGGCCGTAGATCGCGGCTAGCTCTGGTGTAGTTTGAAAAATGATTTTCGTCATGATTCGGAGGCTCCGACTCGCAGTCTCTCACTCACTACTTTGCTAATCATGTCGAAGAGTGAGCGCAAATCGGTTTTGCCAGCGGAGCCATCGCATGGCTATGAATTTGGAGGTCCACTCGGCGCATTCGCTGCCTCCCTGGGACTGCCACTAGTGTGCTACCTTGCTGCTTTTCTTTGCAACGACGTCTCCGGATGTCCGGTTCCCTCAGCTCTGCACCCACGGAGTCTTACCCTAAACAAGCTGAAGGAAGAAGTAGGATGGCCTGCGGATGGTATACTAGGGTTCGCGAGCTTTCGCGTAGTAGGGTGGGTACTTGCCTACTATCTTCTCAGTCTGGTACTTTACACTGTGCTACCCGGTCAAGAGGTAGAAGGGCCTGAGCTCCGCAGCGGCGGAAAGCTGAAGTACAAGTTTAATGGTTTGTGAGCCAAGTCAAGACCAGACCGTCAATGTTGTTGACAGGAAATAGCTTTTCAATCTGCGTTACTCACATTAGCTTTCACTGCTGCTGGGACTGCATTGCAAGGACCGGAATTCGCTGTTTGGACATTTATCTGGAATAATTATGTCCAAATAATGACCACCAATATAGGTATCGCGCTCGCTTTAGCATGGTACTTCTATTATCGCAGTTTCGATGTCACGGCCGGCAATACCCAGAAGCGCGAACTAGCAGAAGGAGGTCATTCGGGCAATCTTGTCTATGACTGGTTTATCGGTAGAGAGCTCAACCCACGTGTCGAGCTTCCTATCTTTGGCGTCATCGATATCAAGGCCTTCTGTGAGCTTCGTCCCGGAATGCTGGGGTACATTCTGTTGGACTTGGCGTTCATTGCGCATCAATACAAACTTCATGGCTATATCAGCGACAGTATATTACTGATTACGGGTTTCCAAACGCTCTATGTTCTCGATGCTGTCTATATGGAACCTGCAATCATGACCACTATAGATATTACGACAGATGGGTTCGGATTTATGCTCGCTTTTGGTGACCTTGTCTGGCTACCCTTTATCTATTCCCTGCAAGCACGCTACCTGGCCGTCTACCCAGTCCATCTTGGTATCTGGGGCATCATCGGCGTTCTCATTCCGCAAGCTCTGGGCTATTACATCTTCCGGAGTGCCAACAACGAGAAAAATCGTTTCCGAAATAACCCCAAGGACCCCAAAGTCGCCCATCTGGAATCTATCAAGACTGCGAAAGGAACAAGGCTTTTGACGTCGGGCTGGTGGGGCACCGCCAGGCACATCAATTACCTTGGCGATTGGGTTATGGCATGGTCTTATTGCTTACCCACTGGCATAGCCGGATATCAAGTTTTACACAGCTCGCTGGCTGCGAACAACGATATGTCACCCGCAAACGGTGGCTTCACAGCAGGCGCTCCTGTCAAGACCGAGATTGTACAAGGGCAAGCGAAAGGATGGGGAATGCTATTCACTTACTTCTACATCCTGTACTTTGGCGTACTCCTTGTGCACCGGGAGATGAGAGATGAAGCCAAGTGCAGCCGAAAGTACGGCGCAGACTGGGAAGAGTACAAGAAGAAGGTGCGGTGGAGGATTCTGCCGGGAGTCTACTAGCCCAGAGGTTAGAAGCAAGCTAGGAACAGGCTTTTGGTTTCGTATACGTTTCAAATAGAATAGAAATCAAGTCTTGGATGCCGACTTGTTCCCATCTCGTGGATTCGCGATATCGCGCGTTGCTGAAGCTCTTGACGCGTCGCGTTCATGAGAATGACTCACTGTTGCCTTCGTGTCACGGCCGTCGTACTCCTGGAGAACGAATTACTGGTGCAACGGTGACCACTACAAAGACGCGAACGAGCAAGTTTCAGAGCTTTAGTACAATGGCTCGAGTGGTGAGCAGCAGGTCGCTGGTCGATGGGCATAAGGTATTCAAGCGCGAGCTTAGTGTGGACTGTGGCTGAAGATTATGGTTTAGATGATTGTGAAGCACGGATGCTCCAAGTGGATTATAATGGAGATGTTTGTCTCCGTTCAAGGCCTTGCAACAAATTATGTTTCACAGAAATATACTTGTGTTCATACCCGTAAAAGTACTCAGCAAAATCTTTCTTTCCAGCTTATTCTATCAATGCACTTCGATGTGGGGACTTGTCATCAAACGAAACTTCATATCGGAGCTGCTTCTCACAGTGATGAAAAGACGTACATCCTGTTACACTTGAACTGTGGCGACGGGTAGACTTCATTGATGTGGCCCTTTCTGGACTCAACGCTGTTCTCGTGGTGTCAGCTTGATTGTGCACCAAAGGGATTATTACGGCTGCTGTTCTCCATATACAATAGCATCTCCTGCTGCAAAATCGAGGCGGCCTGTGTGCCAAGTGGTGGAAGCTGATAATAATCTACCTCGGTACTCTCGATAAAAATAGATGCTGCGCCACTCCCAAACCCCGCATTTTCACGTCTAGATGCTAGACACTAGATCGGCCAACCTTCAAGCAAAAGACCCAATATTTTTCACGGCGGCACCGACCGAACGAAAGTGCGCGTGCAGTCGTGGTAAAGGTAGTTCCTGCGGAGACATCACGCGCCTTTATGGAGGTTTCAGAAGCATCACATGACTCATCTGCTACAGAGTCAAGATAATATGTGGGAGTCAACCAATCAGCGGTCATAGGAGGCATCAAGCAGGGATCGTACTTCATCGCAGTTCGAGCCAGCTCTTCGGCCAGCGAATCTGGTCACGCAACCGGCCCAAGCATTTTTTGTGGTCATCTGGGGTCACACTACTAGTCGGGGTATCAGGTGTCTTGGGAGTCGACAACTGGTCATGCTTCGTTTGATAGAAACGAAGTCCTGGCACGTTTTCGGAAAATTTCCAACTATTCCCACACTGTGCTCGAAAGGGTATCAATGCCGCCAGACTCTCGTCCCAGGTGGAGCTGAAGGAGATGATGGATCGATGGCTTGCATCCCCTGGCTAGATACGGTGCTTCAGATCCGACGTACCATCCGCGCTCTCAGTGGTCGGTACTGGCTCACAGAGATGGGCATTATGGATATTCAAAACTCAGGAGCTACATGTATCTGGAAAAGCCTAGGAGACCCTGAGGCCACCGGAGGTTGCTGACTACTACTGCATAGTCTTTGCCCAACGATCGCTAGATTATAGTCCTTAAATAGAAAAGCCAGCTGCTTGTACCTAGCGGTACGCGTGCTTGGGGAAGAATTTGAGGAAGCGCCTACTTCCGAGATATGTCACCGTTGATCTACAGAAATTCGGCGAGATCTAATCTCCATGTGGACAAATGGCATCCAGGTCAAGGTGGAAGGCAAAAGAGGTTGCTACCGAAGCAGTACACAGCCCACGATGTATCTTTCTCTAGGTCTCTTTAGCTGCATATCGCGCCTCTTGAACTGGGAACCAACCTAGCAAGGAATCGCGAAGTCCGTGTGAAAGAAGTAAGGGCAACGCGGTCTTGCATTAGCCTGAACGAATATGTTTCTTCCTGGACACTATTGCCGCAGGTGCATCTCGATATAATACTCGTTGCCGGCCCCGCCCTATTTTCTGGACATCCCTCGATCCAGCCCTTAGTCCTGAATCTCTTCTTCCCTCCCCACATCTACTTCTTTAATTCGTTTGATCCCAGATACCGTAATTACTTCGTTTCCTTTCCTTTGCTTGTTTATTTTGTTCATGACCCATCTACGCCGATAACGTTGACGACATGCCCATAACTCTTCTCCCGGCCTCGGCCGCAGCGTTCGCACCCAGAGGAACACCAAATATCGTTCTCAACAGCAAAGTCGACCCTTGGCTGACAGCCACTCTCAAAAGGATAAACAGAGTCAAGCGACCACTCAACAGTGTGCAGCAGCACTTTCGGTGTCTGACTGAGACGTTGTCGTCCCCTTCCGCAATTTGGACTTTATGCACCTTGATGCTTCCCAAAGCGCCGGAAGCCGAGTTGCGCAAAGACGAAGATCCCTTGATCGAGGCGCTCTTCAACTATCAGGTTATTTACGTTGAAGCTTACGTTGTACATGTCGACATGGTCTCGCAGAACGAAGTCGCCTTCAAACTTACCCCAGAAACGATTGAGTCGTTGGTGGAGTATCACAAGGACGTCCACTCAGTCGACACAGCTGCGAGTACCTGGAGCTGGTCCGAGAAGGACGTCCAGCTGAAGAAGTTGCAAGAGGATTTCGTGCAGGCCGCCAACAAATTCGTCTACCGCACAAACGCCATGGCTTTGGAGGGCCTGGAGGAAGATGGAGCCGGCGAACTCTTGTGCGGTCGGAGCGAAGAGGTGAAGGCTTCCATCATGGGTCTATTCCTACCACTTCTACCTCCTCCGCCAAGACTTGTCGACGTTGTCCGACCTGCGCCAATTCTACCCAGCTCCACTGGCGCAGAGAATTGGTGGCAGCAAGGTCTAGCCTCCTCGCATCCTGGACCAATGGATTCGTGGAAGGTGCTCCCTTCCAGTCCCAGCACTACTTCGTCGGACTCGAACACAACCCTTTGGACTACTTCTACCTCTAACAGCGATTCCAACTCAAACATGTGGGCAGGCTCCACAACGTCGGCGGACTCCAGCTCCAGCGTGTGGGCTACGATGGGCTTCAACGAACCACTTCAACTCCCATCTCCAACGCCATCCTACAGTCAACCATACACCACAGCCTGTTCCAGTCCGCCTCAGTACTACAGTGCTCCAATGTCTATGGCTCCTATCCCACAACTCCCCCTACCTAGTCTGCTCGCGCAACAGCAATGTAGCGCAAGTGCTGGGTTTGGCGGCTTCGAGTGGGATCGGTATCAAGACTTTGCCATGCCATACGCCATGTAATAGGCAACGATTTCCATGATCGGCAATAAATCACCTTGGTAGCTTAACATGCTCCAGCTAGGGCTTCTGTAACATTACAGCTGTACCATTAAGGACTTGGCGAGTCGCATCGCACGGCATTGACACCGTGCATAACCGACATGCAGGCGTTGGACTTTGACTTGGCTTGGATACCCAACATTATTTTTGTGCTTTGATTTTCGTCCTGCGTCTTTTTAGCGAGCGTTGTTATCATTTTCACTTCTTAGCTTGCCAACCGGCAGGCCGCCATACACTCAGGTCGATTCTTGGGAGGCTCAACAGTGCTGCATTATATAAGATCGGGGGCCTCACGGCCGTGATGGGTGGAGATGTCTACATTTCAGCCGCCTGTTTTCTAATACGTCGTTTAGCGGGACACGCACGTCTTTTGGGTCGTTTGGGCTTGCCCACGCCTTAACGCTGCCGATATCCTGCTAGTCTCCATTTCAGTACTGTGTACTGGACCGGCACCCTTTGGGAGTGGTGGAGGAGAACGACTTTTGGCATCTGGCATGCTGAATTAATACCTTATGCTCGCTGATGGAAACCGACGAGGATTCTGGAGAAGCACGCACCGAGGGTTCGTCTGTGGCGGATCTAGGGGAGGATCAGTGGTCGTCTAGTGTATCTTTGGAGGAATCAGCCGGTGGACATCAGCAGCAGGTGGATTTGTAGGCTCATCCCCTACGCTCAGGACTGGTTCCGAGAATTCTCTCATGGATTGAGGGGGAAAGGGTGCTGGAAAGAGCTGTGCTCAATAAATACAAATAATACATACGCTCAAACGTTCAGATAACTCGACAATTCTTGTAAAAATTGACCCAAATGTGAGCCCTTTCATCCAGTGGATGAGCACTGCAAATACTCGTACTATGACTTGATGTACTTTGCCTGAAACACAATCCTGTGCAGCACGAGAGTAATCCTGATTTGTCAAACACCGATGACGTCCCAAGCCCCAAACGGATACGGGAAACAAACATGGTGAGAATAATAAATCGAAGTTTCCTTTACAATCATAAGTAAGTCTTAGGCCCCTTCTTATTATTATCTAGCACCCTACCTAGGTACAATCACATGCACAAGGCTGATATGGCGTTCGGTCACAACGAGACTCCTTCTCTTCGGTCCTGCAACACGTGCTATTGCACTTTCAAGTGAACTCTACTGCTCGCGCACAATGCTTTAAGGACCAGGTAGTGATTTGGCTTTCTGCCGCCTTCCTCATACTGTCACCAACTCTCAATCGTCAAGGTCGTTATGGCATCTCTTCATTCAGCCCTTCAAGTCCTTGGACCCACTCCGTTTTCTTCTTTGCCCACTGAAGACGTCCAAGCTAATGGCTATCTACAAAATATTTTTGCGAAAGCTCAGCTGATTATTGACTCCGTTCCATTACCTCCACAAGAAGATTTGACTGCAGGCACTCGAGCGCGTTCAAATACCACAACCTCGGCAGCGTCGAATGTTTCCGAGATCTCTGCTTCTTCGGTTCGCTCAGATCCCATAGATGCATCGAATTCTAGTCTACAAAAGGAGTGGGGCAAGCCGATTAAGTTAGCAGCCAAAGATAATCCTCTCGGAATTGCTGTTTACAAATTGGGCGGCAAGGATGGAAAAGGAGCTTGGTTCGCTCGGAGAAGTGTGCATGAAGGTCTGAGTTTTCGAAGATGGAAGTTGGGCCTTGAGCATGAATTTCCTGAGAGCTTAGCCGTACAGGGAGGGCCGGGAGAAGGTAATGTCAGAGGCATCGGCGGTGAACGGAGAGTTGAGCAGAAGGAGATCAAGGGGGTGGGCAAAGTTGAAGGTGACTACCCACTTGAATGATAGAATTGAAAAACCCGCTCGGATTGCCCAGTGTGCTGACGGCAGTCCAGTTTATCACTTATCTGCTCAATTTCCGGGACCGACTACGCCACGAGACTTCGTTACTCTACTCATGACTTCGGATTCAGCACTCGGCTGCTCTGAAAAGCAGAAGCTCCCGCCCTTCAGTGACTACCCAAAGCATTTTATGGTCGTATCGAAACCATGCATACATCCGGAATGCCCGCCTCGCGATGGCTTCATTCGCGGACAATATGAATCAATCGAGTTTATACGCGAGCTACATCGAAAACCTAGGAGATCGGCGTCCGCGGCGGACTTGCTGAAAGCTGGATCCGAAGCTCACAAGGAGGGAGAGACATATGTTGATAGATCTCTATCGTCAGAGTCGAAAGAGCAGCAAGGGGTAGACGTTCGAAGACGAAGTCAAACAATCTCGTTCGCAGACCCCAGAGCAGCAAAGAATGAGGGGAAACCTGTCGACACAACAAGCGGCGACTCCGACACTGATACCGAAACTGATCCTGTGGAATGGATCATGATCACTCGAAGCGACCCTGGAGGTAGTGTGCCAAGATTTATGGTCGAAAGAGGAACACCTGGGAGCATTGTGGCAGATGCGAGTAAATTCTTGGACTGGGCCTGCAAGAAGGATCATGATGTACCTGCGACTCAAACCGAAGGCGCTACGTCTAGTGACTTGAACGCCTCTGCAACCGAGGACCTTGAATCTATTCCAACCAACGGCGATCTAGCTGGTCTCAGCGGACCTGCAACTACTAATGATACTCCACCTTCGTCCTCGCAAGAAACTGCACTCGAGTCCACGGGACTCGTCGCTACCATGACGAGCTTTGCCAAGGCTGGCGTCGAATCCTATGCCCCACAGGCGCTCGTAGATCGACTCCATGCTGATCAGCCGGCCCTGCCTACAGAGCGCGACGCTTCTACACTTACCGAAATCGAAGAAGCTGACGATACGACCACGTTATCGAGTATGAGTTTCGCTAGCGCTGAAGAAGGAATTGAGGATGATGCCTCGGTAAAATCTTCTTCTTCCATAAGACATCCAGACTCACCCGACCAGTCTCGGCATGAGAAAGAGCTCGCCAGGCTTCACGAAAGGAAAAGGGCACTCGATGAGAAGCTTGCCAAAAGTCGAGAGAAGGAGCTCAAGGACAAAGAGGAGCTCACATCCAAGGAGCAAGATCGACTCCGTAAGGCCGAAGAGAAGCATAAACGCGAGATTGAGAAGCAGGAGCAAAAGTACAAGAAGGAGATAGCCAAATTGGAGGCCAAACGTATGAAGGAGACAGCTAAAGAAGAAGCGCGAAGAAGAAAAGAGCAAGACAAGGACGAGAAGACGCGGTTAATGAGGGAAAAGGAGGAACTGAAGCAGGAGCTCGAGGTGACAAAGCAGGAAAGAGAGATATTTCGAGATCAGGTAGGTGCATTACAGCGAGAGAATACCTCGCTCGTGGCTCGCTTGGGCAAATTAAGCGACGGCAGAAGCGTTCTCAAAGAGGTTCAGGCCGAAGTTGCCTCTGGGACGAGAAGTCGGAGTAGTTCACTAAGGAGAAGTAAAGAGACAACAGGCAGTGAGGTAGAGGGCACAGTGCTTGCTGGCGCAAAAGCGGAGTCGCCACTCAAATGACACCTTCGATGTGCAAGACCCTGTCGGTGGATAGCACGATGTAGAACTAAGAAGGGGTTGTCTGTACATATTTAATATCGTCTGAGCTACATGTTGTTGTCATGAGGGTTTGCCACACCTAAAACTCTGGGGGGTAGGTAAGTTAAACCATGGTCGTCAAAACGTGAAATCACTGCCAAAACAATGACACACTCTAATTTCAACCTTAATGCTTACCTCCGCCCACGAATATCCTCCCTCTTCACGATCTGGATGTAAAGGAAGGGAACGACGCACCTTTCGACAATTGCAAAAAAGTAAACTAGACAGAAAGTTCAATAGAAACCACGGCAGCACTTGGAGCGATAACAGAGATCCGACCCCCGGACGATTTCGTGAAGCCTGGCGCGAAGACCGAGTGTCGTTGACCCAAGGAGCTTCTGGCGATGATCAACGTGGGTGTCTCCGCAGAAGGGCTGGCGACGATGGGAGAAGAGGGGTTTCCCATCTTTCCCCTCGCATGCCGGAGCACTAGAGCGAACCACGGCTTCTGCAATGTCCGCCGATCAGCCAGCCGAGCGGAAGGCCAATCAGCCAACTGTTCTCGCGCATGCAAAGCATGAGTAGTATGCAGCTTGGCAAGCCTGCAGTACTAAAGTCGTTTAGTCTCAGATAACGAACTCTTGCTTCCAGAGAGTCCTTAGACGGCGGAGAGAATCGAATGGCAGCACCCGGTGTTCAACTAGTGCCCACCGCGGAGTGGGAAGGCTTCCTGATGGAGGGTCAGCTGGAACAGCAGTGGGCCTGGGAAACAATTATTGACTGCGTCAATCTTATTGAGTACCTTGCTCGGTGATTTCAATGTGTCCACTAGTCCACTTTCCGAACAGGACTAGTCTTTGCAGGGGCAGCTCCTTCTCTTCCATTCACACCTCTTCAAGCCAGCTCACCAACCCTCCCAACTTTCCATCTCTTCGGACGGTAAACACAACCATTCTATCACAGTCCTGCTCGCCCTGTCTTGCTCACTGCTTTCGACGATCCACCTAGCTTCCAATCAAACGACACGCTGACCTATCCGTCTTTGTCGTCCTGTCTCTCATATTCCTGTGAGTTACACCAAGTGCGGCTTGACAAAGCGAGCCGGATTCCGTCACATGACATTCTACCCACAATATCCCTTCTAGGACCAGAGACTGATCTATAATTCATCTTTCCAGCCATAGTCCACGTAAGGCTCTCATCATCATCCTGGATATGGCTTCTGCAAGCAACAAGGGATCCTCCAGCATCGCCTTCGCTTTTGCTGGCAAGACGGATTCTGTCGACATCCCCAAGCCGCGTGATCAAAGTTTCTGGGTTGGTCGAAACAGCTTTGCCGCTGTCGCCGCCAGGCCAGCTCCCTCCAGCAAGCAAACTTCTGCCTTGCCAACGCCACCCAACTCCATTTCGCCTACCCTACCACCTCAGGGCTTCAGTCACCACCTCCAAGGGGGGCCTCCCACTCCGCCAGCTGCTGCTACAGTCGATTCTGACATAGACCTCCAAGATGCCGTCGACCATGCCCAAGCTCAAGACAAGCCTCAGCATGGGCTGGCCAGTATCCGTGGCAGTCTTGCCGATATCGATGCGGCCGGAGCCATCACTCCGGCTTTACTGGCCAAACATCACCTCCCAAACATCCTTGTAGAACACGGCCCTTTGGCCATACGCCATGTCATGGGATATCTCACCACTTCGGTTCCAGGCTTCTCCGGTATTCCCCCTGCCAAAGCGCGAAGACTGGTTGTTGGAGCACTAGAAGGTCGAAACAACGGCGGTGAGACTGAAGGCATCGACCTCGATGTTGTATTCGAGAAAGTTGGTTGGGGTAAATGGGGTGCTCGCCGGAGAGGCCAGCCGGCAAGAGAGACTGGAAGCTCCCTCCACGAACTCGAGCGCCACCCGTCACCAAATTTCCAGGGTGGGCTGGAAATACCAATCAACAACTCCAGGCAAGATCACGTCCGCAACGTAGGCACACGAATGGGAGCAGACCAAGACTCGGAGATGGAATATGAGACGCCCGCAGAAGACATGGGTATGTTGGAACATGAGGCAGATAAGATGTCTCTGGATGGGGCCGAATCCTGCTCCTCCTCAGAGCCTCCGGAAGACGATCAGATACCAGAACAAGGCTTTGACGACGTTACAGACGAAGAAGACTGGGCTAGTATAGGGGCTGCTGCCCTTCGGCAGGGATCCTTTCCCCTAAAGTCCGGACCCGGTAGACCACAGCCAAACCGAACGTTTCCTCCCCAACTGGATCCCAAGTCTCGAGGGCGGGGTGGCGGACCGCCTTCTTCGACACTTGCAAAATCAATGCCAACACGGCAACAGACGGCCATGTACCAAACGAATTGGCAACTGCCACCTGATGCCAAAAATTTGACGGACAGCGATGCGGAGCAGCGAGCAGCGGTAGAAGCCTTGCTGAAGCTGGCTTCTGTGTAAATATTAGGTGTTTATTGGGGTGGGAACCACTGGGGTATCAGAGGCTCTGGACAACACCGGGGTCTTGTGGTTGGTTCCTGGGGCTACCGGCCTGACTACCACCGACGGGAAATCTTAGCATCATACTAAGCATGGCGTTCTTCGACAACACTTTACTAACTCCACTTTATGGATCTTTCCTTTCATTAGGGATGGGGCGCGGGGGACCTTGAGCATGCACGAACTTCAGTTGAACATTTGATCAAGACGCTCGATGACCGTTACTCGGTTGGGTGGCCGATTCAGTCCTCAATTTTGTATTCCTGGTTCTATCCTTTTTCTAGCGTACCACCTTTTGTTTATAGCCTTATTTATTATTTTTCTTCATTGCATACCCTGCTGGCTTGCTAGCAAGACCCGGGTTTTGTGCAACGGGGTGATTTTTTTGTATATAACAACAACCCCGCTTGATTTATTGTTTGGGAGTAGTTTTTTTAACAGGACTATCTCGAGCATGGCTTTCTGGATCTTCGTTCTGTGCTAGGTGTGAAGCTGGCGAATATGCTCACTTACGTGTTCCATAAACAATGATATAGTGAATATGAGGGAACTGGCTAATGCTGGCTTCAGGAGAGAGGGGATTCTCGGAGAAGGTTTTGAGCTTTTGGACACACTAGGTCTTAATCCTTCGAATGTCAGGAATCGGTATGGATTGTAGAGCTCAGCTATTACGTGTTCTGTTCCTTGGTTTCACTTCTCTTCGTTTTGGGTTTGTCATGTGCGAATTCTTGTGCTGTTGATTTTGTTGTTGTTGTTGTTTCGGCAGATTGTTGTTTTGGTACTTTGTTTGTGGGAGTTTGATAAGTGATTTAGTCGTCAAGTCGTCAAGTCGTCGAGTCGTCGAGTCGTCAAGTCGTCGAGTCGTCAAGTCGTCAAGTCGTCGTTGCATTCTTTCTTGTCATGTAGTGATCAAGTCACCGCACTGATAAATGATTCTATTGGAGCCATCAGCCGGATGAACAGTCTTGCTTCACTGATCAAAGGGCCGGAGAGGGTTTGATCGATTACATTGAATTAAAATTCGTATTATCTAAATCTCGTGAATGTATATCTAAAGGTATCCTCGTACAGCTATATGTACAATCTATATTCGTATATGCCCAGCACCATCAATGCCGCTCTGTTCCATATGTGCTCATCCAAACGTATAGGCATCCAACATTAAAAGAAGAAGAGAAACGGTGCACTCCTCGCCAACATCCAATCTCATCTTGACTCATCACTTCCCGGTCGTAATCAACATCTCTCCAACCCCCTCCCTCTTCAATTTGTCAATACCCAGATGCTCCCTCCCGTCCATGCCCCTGTACACCCCGAACCCATACCTCACTCCTCCATCCAGCAATCTCGTCACAAGATCGGTCTTCGTCTGCGGATCCTTGAGCACAGCATCCTGCAGCAGGGAGCTCTGATACACGAAGCTGATCAACTGCCCCAAAGTGCGTATATCGTGCGGTAGATGTCGCTTGCGGCCAGGCCAGACCACAAGGAAAGAAAGCGCGTAGATGACGACGAAGACGACGAGGGCGATGTAGGCAGGCATGCTCGCTGCGGAGCGGACTTGATTGTCTTGGGGGAAGTATTGCGCCGTGAAGACGCCGCCGCCGAGGATGGGAAGCGTGATGGAGAGGAGGCTGATGAACGATATGTAGGCTACTTTCCAGTGACCGGCGACTAACGCTTTGACGGTGACCTTGAGGGGCGGGGAGGCAGTGTATTCGAGGAGAAGGGAGTTTTCGGCAGTCGCGCCCCCGGGCTGGCTTAAGTTTGCGAAAGGTTGGAGGGCTCGGAAGTAAATATCGATAGGTTGCCAGAGGAGGAAAATGATCATGCCGATTAGGGACGGGAGGAAGCTGTAGAGGAAATTTGCTGGTGAGAAACCTCCTGCGGTGGTGGGTGCGGGTAATTGTGGGACGAAGCCTCTCTCCACTGCGCGGTTAACAAAGCTGACGACAACGAAGGCGATCATCAGGACGATTGCTATGACGATCCAGGCGACCACAAAGGTATCCTTCAGGAACCAGGGAACCCATTGCCGTTGAATCACTGAGGAATGGATGTCGTTTTGCAGCGAGTCCAATGTCGGGGATCGGAATTCTCGTCCTCTTTCGATTTCGTACTCCGCATTATTCGTGTGTTTCTCCTCGCATTCCTTGGCTTTCGTCTTTCCCTGCTCGACGGAGTTGCGGTTCACTGGCGCATTCGACTCCCCAATGCTATGGAAGTTCTTGCTTGGCTGGTTCGATGTTTGCCAGTAACCTAGTCGATACTTCTTGGGCATCTGCTTCTCTGGAATATTACTCCGGAGCTCTGATGCTTCAAAGTCAGAGAGGATGTTGGATCGATGGACGAGGGTGAAGATATCCGCCAAACATGTGGCATCCCATTTCAAGCCAGTCTGCCGCCGCCGAAACCGTAAAAGGACTATCGCAAGTGCTGAATACAAAAGCACATATAAAGCGAACAACGTCCAACCAACGCCCTGAACCGAAGTCCATCGCCACACTTCCTGTTCATCAAGCGTAAAATAACGGGTTTGGAACAAACAGCTCTGCAGAGGAACTGTGAACATGACAAGCCAAAAAACAATGAAGCATGCGCCAAGTAATGGTTCTCCATATTGGAAGAAAGACAGATTGGGTATCAGAAAATTGTTTGGAAATAACGCCGCAGTATGCAAGATTCTGGAGTTCTGATTATTCTGCGCAGACGCTAGGGTGGTGAACGGAAACGTCCGAAAGACAGCGACCTGGATAACCAAAAGCCATACCGCAATGATGCCCGCTAATATCTGCGGCAAGAATTCGAACAAGAAATAACGGCCTGTCGCGACGCCATCGTACTGTAGAAGTCCATCGTGTCGTAAAGACCAAATGTTGCAGAACACGAGTAGTACCATCATTAAGAGACAGCATAAGAGGAGGAGTCCGAGGGACCGGACGCGAAGAGGTGCAGGTACGAAGTCAAGGGTAGGATAACGGTAGCCATCAGACGGTTCGGTAGGGAGAAAGATGTTTCTAGGGACTAACAACACTTTAGCCTCTCTTCATACAAGCTTTAGCAACGGAAGACTTACAAGACACATTCGGGTGTTGAATGACGGTCTCAGAGCTCTGCCTCTCCTGCTTCGGTGAAAGGCCTCTCTGTTCGTGATGGCCTTGGCTGTTGGCTGGCACAATTGCATGAAGCGGGTATAATCCTTCGCTGCTATTTTCGGGCCTTCTTGCCCCTAAGAGCTCCTCGTCTCTGGTCAATTGATCAATAGCGAAGCGGATGTACGGTGTGTCATCGACACCTGGCGTTGGGGGGCTCAACTCGGGGTCAGCTGCCCTCTGAGCGACGACGCCTTCGGAAACTGCTGGCTTCCTCTTGATAGTCTCGCTTTCTTTGAAATGAACTTCAAGAGGCCGTCGAATCGGGCTAGGCGAAGCATTTTGGTGTATAACCTGTCTAATTGTCGGAACAGCTGCGTCGGGCTGTATTCTCTCTTTGCTTGCCCGAGGAGATTGCAAATGGGAGGGAGGTGTTTGGAATTGCGACAAGAGGATGGCGGTACCGTCATCGTTGCTCGATGCATCGGATTGGAGGGAATAGTAGTCATCGGATGCAGTGACGGATTGTTTCGAAGGAGCATGGACTAATTGGGGAGTGGATCGGTTGACGGTTTGGAGATTGTTCATTATAGTCATGAAGGCGTAAAAGGGTTCCAATTATAGTGTACAAGAGGGCGCGATGCTGCATGAAGCTCAGCTTGATAGAGATGGCCGACATCTTGAAGGTTGTTGGAGTACCAGCCATCGGCCACAAGACCAGCCACCACACAGTAAATTGGAGGTTAGCGTGAGTGGTGGCCTAAAAAGGGGTTGGCGTGGACCCGTGGTTGGTACTTTACCTCTCAGTCTCGGGCGCTAAGAGTCGCGGGCCGGCGGGATATTAAGGTACTAAGTAGCTCCACAAGCTCCCTTCCAACTTCCAACGAGCCGAGAATAAACCGAATGTCTGGATCCTGGAAATGGCTAAATCTTAGTAAATGACTCAGAGGCTGGTCCCATTGGATCCTTCTGACGCAATCGGAATCCTTTGGGACCGAGGGACAAGATGAGATCCAGATCCATGGATGTCATCGCGTCTGTGCGCCCCGGACCCAGGTGCCTGGGATAAACTCTATTTCTCTGGAAATTCCACCCCGAGCTTGACATGGTCAGATTAGGCTCACTTATCTTCAGCCCACGGACCACTGTAACTCTATCCGCATCGCCCATTAGATACGATCTCTCAAAGAAGTTTTAGTCACATTGGCCATATCCCTGGGGAATGCCATCGATGGCAGAAATAGCTAATTCTGGACGAACGCTTTCCTCTCTCCATGAATACTTCGCTTCCAGCCTTGTGTACAGCGAAATCAATCTAGTGCCACTCGTAAGGGTCTTGGACGAATTGCCGAAACGTGATTCGTTAGTATCTTGTGATGCTCACTATCGTTTGTGACTTACTCTTGACATGTCCTTGATAGCCGAGATATGAAGTACCCCAGGTCACACGCTTGCCCGGAACGTTTGCAATTTTTGATGCGGGTCAATGGCTAGTTGTGGTAAGCATAATGACCAAAAGGTTAACCCACCTCCCTCCATGAGAGCGGTAGACGATCACTGCAGCCGACGACGCCCCCCGTTCCTGTTACCCGGATTTACAGTCTGAGTATTTTGATCTGTTAAGCATACATATAGCAATGATTGTGTTTACTTGGGAAGAAGGGGCGAAAAAATCCATTGATAATAAAACGATGCTCATTCGACAGACGATGAAAGACATCAATTTCGAGCTTGACTCCCTGTTTACCTTAGCGCTTCTGGTAAGTGTCAAGATCGCAAGATGAATCTCGAAATCGGAATTCGAAGGGATGGCAGGAGAACTTCCTGCACAGGGAAGACCGGGGAACGGTAACCGTGAGTCCGGGATCATCGAATGGCATATTAATTTTCTGGCGCACAGAACATCTCGGATCGTTCTGGCAGGAGAGGGCATGAGTGTCCATGCAGCACCGCCTCCTATCGTCGAGGTAGAATTACGGAATACACTGACACATGAACTTTGATAACTGGAAATCCGAGCAGGCAAGCAAATGGGAACTTTCAAAGAATCAACAAGTCTGCTGGAGTTTTGGCAAATAGTGCATGCGGCAGTGGCGCTGGGAGAGGCAGCTTAAAATAGAGATAGAAATGTGATGACACGGGTAACAATGAGAGATGATGCGGAGTCGATGGTCGCTGGTAATGTACTGCATCGTGATGCATGTGGCACAGTCCGGTAATCCCTAGAGAGTGTTTGGTGGAGGTGGAAAGTCTGGTGTTTGGTAACTCGATAAGCCGGAAGGGATCGCCATGATTATTTCGCGAATTAGGGTATTAGTTTTTGATTGACAGATGACAGCAACCATCCCACGGACGGCGTCCAACGGTCCGGGAGTTGGTATCCCTTGTAGATTGGTCTCGATCAAGATATATTTGGATTATCCTTGTGTCATCGGCGCAGCGAGGTCGCGATGGTGGATCGGCCCCGACAGTCTAAGCGGAACTTCATGAGGATAATAGAAGAGCTGCAGACCTTTTCGAGCAGCATCGGATGCCTCCTTTGACATCCTGGACTTCCTATCCAATCCCAAGCGGCTCCATTCAGTCCAGTGTGCCCTGTTTCCCTCTTTCAAGGATGAGAATAATGTCCGCATCAGAAGGGTTGGATGGAAAGCAAATCCTGCTGATAGGCGAATTTCTGTATGCAACTGCGGCTTGGGACTCCTTGTCGGCACTAGGAAGACTCCGGGTGCGTGGTCATGGGAACGATCCCCCTCACCCACAGAATCTCGGCTCCCCACCCCATTGCCGGTACTCGTACTATCATAACGAAAGACAAGACTGATTGGGACTATTTCTTACAGCAACTCAACGATGGTGACCGAGACAGCTTCCTCCAGGCTTGCAGGTCTGGAGTTTACGATGGCATTGACGCGATCGCCAGGACTTTCGATAGCGTCAAGGTGCGTCGAGCCGCTGCAGCTGTAGCCCGGTAATCCTTCAAGCTAACAACGCTGCTAGTTGACTGGTCGCTTCGACCCAGAATTGGTCGAGGCTCTCCCGAAGAGCTTAAAGTTCGTATCCCACAATGGTGCTGGCTATGACCAGATCGACGTTGAAGCCTGTACAAAGAGAGGTCTAGCCCACAAATCTCACACGCTTTCATCAAAAGCCCAAATTAACCAATTTATCTAGGGATATCCGTCTCCAACACCCCAGGGGCTGTCGATGCCTCAACAGCCAACACAGCCCTTTATCTACTCCTCGGAGCTCTTCGGCACGCACATGTACCGTCGACCGCTTTGCGCGCAGGACAATGGCGCGGCGCTATGGATCTGGGTCACGATCCGGAAGGCAAGACCTTAGGTATACTTGGCATGGGGGCATTGGCGGAGCATTAGCTCGTCGTGCCGCCCCGTTTGACATGAAGATTCAATACCACAATCGGCGACGGGTTGCGCCTGAGAAGAATCCTACAGGTGCGGAGTATGTCTCACTGGAACACTTGCTCGCCACGAGCGATGTCATCAGTGTGCATTTGCCGCTCTCCGATCGCACGCGGCATTTCATCGGTAGAGAGGAGATCAGCATGATGAAAGACGGTGTTGTGATTATCAACACCGCTAGAGGACCGATCATAGATGAGGAAGCGCTCGTCGAGGCCCTCGAGAGCGGGAAGGTGTTTGGAGCCGGGTTGGACGTCTTCGAGAGAGAGCCAGAGGTACACGAAGGGCTCATACGGCACAACAACACCGTTCTCCTCCCACATACCGGTACCGCGACATACGAAACAATGGTGAGTTTGCAATCCTTGTCAATGCAAACATTCTCTTGAGAAAGCGAGTATCGTTGAGGTGCAAGCTTTTGCTCACCAGGCCATAATTGTTCTCATCCGTCATCATGTTCACGAGCAGGGCTATGCTAATTCTGCGTCCATAGCACAAAATGGAATCTCTGGTAGCCGATAATGTTCGTAGCGCCTTGAAATCGGGCAGACTTCTCACGCCGGTCCCAGAACAGCAGGAATGCTCCTGCTTCAACAAATTGTAAGAGAGTAGGGTACGGAAGTCTTTGCTCGGGCCGATGTACTGAGGTGCTCCCTTCTTGAAGCTTCTGTTCTGTTTGTAAAGGTTTGAAGTTAGGGGGTCTTGCAACATCAAAGCTAGCATTTCTGAGCAGTCTCATCTTGTCTTTTGGAGATACTTCATAACATCAGAGTCATTATCCTTGAAATATACGCCAGCGGTTTTCTATCGGAAAAGATTCACTTCTCCTTGATTTAAACCTGACAATTCCAGTAAAATTAGCGCCAAAGGTATCAAAAAAATCAATGTCAGAACAGACATTGGTGGGTGTTGATTGCTGGTATCGACTTACCATTCTTAGAATATACAAGTATTTGAAACTTCCGTCCCCTGAGTATAATGACTGTTTTGCGAAAACTCCAGAAGGTTTTATGCGACTCGGGGTTACCGGCAGTTCCGCATTCTGTGAACCGGCTTTCCAATAGCTTTTTGAGGGGGAGCTTCCGGTTGAATTTTATCGATTGAAATACATTAGGAATGATTTCAGGTCTTTGTAACTTGTTCCTCCGTGTCTCGTCGCCTTTGGATACCTTCCCAGCCTTTCCTAATGACATCCGCCATGATGCTTCCTTGGAGCTTCTTCATAGCTTCTGGAATCGACAGCAAGTAGGACTTGTACAGAGCCTCTTCACTATCAACACCAGTATCTTCGTGTCGGATAGGTTCATAACCCTCCGGCTCGAGTCTAACTCTTTCCGCTAGAGATAGATCGGCGGGATAAGCAGGCGGGCGTTGGTATGGACAAGCTTCACCTGCTGCACTTGGCGGTATAGATATCTCGGCGCCTGGAGGAATGGTCTCCGCAATGTACCAAAAAAGAACGTATTGGGAAGTGCTTGATACAGGAACTAGCTGCATCCAGACGGGTTCTCGGCTGTACAAGGTAGAAGAAGAGACTGCCGGGTTGTGCGCTTGCGGCTGGCGGTGACGTTGGACGATGGGTAGAAGACGGTTCCGATATCCACTCTAGTGGAATTAGCACATCTCGACAAGAGACAGATAAGTTTATTAGCAGACTCACTTCTTCGAACCCTTCTCTCTCTGCTGCAGCGCCTGTCTCCTCGTTCGTGTCTCTTCGCCCCTTGGGCAGAAACCAGTAATCATGGGTACTGTGGTAGCAGACAACGACGCGGGACGAGGCAAGGTGAAATATTGCAACACCAGCACCAACAGTAAGGTGTTCGCTATCAAAACTGGCCACGACCGGGTTGTCAGAAGAAGGCGGCATATCTTTTGCTTCGTACAAGGCGCTTTTGCCCTTCGCGTTGGAGACTAGGGATGAAGCATAGCTACCCATGGACTGGGAGGCAAATGCTGGCTACAATCGCGAATTCGACTGCGATGACAAGTGGATCTGAGGAACAGAATTGCATAGCAATGAGCCGTCGCCTCGGTGCAGATGAACCATAGACTTGACTCATATGGTAAGAATTCAATGTTCGCTAGGCTTGAAGGTGACGACGTATCCGTACTTAGTATCCCCGAACCGTTCCAATAATCAGACGAAGTGCCGATAACCAGGGCTTGAAACCCTAATCGCTAGATGTCTTTGAGATTCCACGGCCTGCATTTCGACTCGATACGGTAAGGCACTCGTACTGAGAGAATGCTTTTTGCGATATAGCGTCAGAGCTGCTTTTTTACCTTGGTTCTCATCGATCATCTCTTTCGTGAGCGGTTACATAGGCGACACAGAGGGAAGCGCCACCATTATTCTGGCGCTCCTCATAGCCTGCGGGAATAATCGGAACTTGTACTGACCCGCGAGGTCATAAAGCTTCGGCGCTTTCCAAAACCTGTGTGACTGCGGAAATCTCTCAGGACCCAGCTTTATTGCAATGAAGCTTGCCATGCGAGTCAAGCCTTGGTGCTAAAAGCATGATATGAAAGTCTTAAGCCTCTAAATTTCTCTGAAGAAAACGGGGCTTAACTTGCAGAGCTGTATAATCTTGAAAGAACTCACTCGGCTCATTGGGTCATGGATCAAGAAGTACAGCAGCTCGTAGAGCATGGCATGACCGTCTCACTGACCTACTCTCCACTCGACATCCCATCTATAATATCCACAGTCAAAAGCTCGAAAGCTGGTGCTATTGTTCTCTTCGCCGGTGTGTAGCCCTTGATATCGCTCAACGGTTTCCAATGCTCATAATGTGCAGGTACGACTCGTGACAACTTTGCTGGCAAGCCCGTGCAACAGCTCGAATACTCATCCTACCCGCCTCTCGCCCTCCGAACCATGTTGTCGATAGCGCAATCGGTGAAAACTAAGCACGAATTGACGGCGATATCTATGATTCATCGCCTTGGCGTGGTACCGATAGGAGAAGAAAGTATACTTATTGCAGTATCTTCGCCGCATCGGCAGGCTGCTTGGGAGGGAGGTGAAGAAGCATTGGAGCTGTGTAAGGAGAAGGTTGAGGTTTGGAAGCTTGAAGAATTCGGAGGGGAGGAGGGTGGAGTATGGAGAGCTAATAGGGACGGAGCTGCGGGAGTGCCAGTCAATCAGAAGGCAGGCGAAGAGAGAGGTTGATCAGGCATATGTTGTCAGCGAGGACAATCGTCAATTATTCAGGATCGTCAGGTCGCCTACGACTCATATTCCTCAACGAGCTGCTCAAATCGCGCTCGATCCTCAAGAACCCCTTGTGGCGGGAAGGCAGAATGGGAGCTAGGCGGAGAAAAAAAGGTGCTTCTTGGGAGGAATAGGGAAACATTCAGCTGAAGCCACGATTGGCGTGAGCACGGTGGCACTGCTCAGGAGCGTGTCCAAGAACCAATCTGGAAATCCACATCCTGACCAAGAAAGGAAGGGGGCGCTGATGATAAAAGCAATCGAGTTATCTATCAGCTGGCCAAATGAAAGAGAAAATTGATAATGCACCATCTCTCCAATGCCTTTAATCAACGGCTTCCAATCCTTCCTCACGACGCAGTATCCTATCCCGCCATCAGCATCCTCTCACCCCTCATTTCTCCCGAAAAAAAAACAGGGAGCCATCAAACTCACCACATAAACCTGATACTCCGCCAACTTCCACGTCTCCCCAACCTTCCTCAACCTCGCCCTCGCAGCCCAGTCCTTCCTCGCCTTTCCCTTCCCCTCGTCCTTGAACACATACTCCACGGTCCCATACAGCATGACCTGCTCGCTGTGGGCGCCGAACGGAAAGACTTTGATGGGATTATGCGAGCGGGCTTTCACGGCCGCCCACATGGAGTGACGGAGGGAGAGGATTTCTGGGGTGATGGGAAGCGCGTCAGATGGAAAACTTCCGGCGCGGGCAGAAGAGATCTTGCTTTATCGCAGTGATAGGAAGAAGGGAGGAGTGTGTTGGTGGGAGGAAACAACGTATTGAAGAACCGAGAGACGTGATTCTGGGAAGTGTCGCAGACCTTCCTTCCCCTCGGCCTTCTTACTCGCCAGGACCATGACCGCATCATCAGTAAAGGCATCCACATATTGCTCATGCGCATCAGGCGTATCCGATATGTGATAAAAAGTTTCAAAGAAATCAGGGATAGCCGGGTCGATAGGAAGGGAAGGATAATCGGATACGTATTGCGAAGCCATTTTTGTTCACTGTAGACTTAGCAGACACAAGTCATCAGCTTAATGGTCGGCTGAAGGAAAAGGAAGGGAAGTTCAGTTTGTCAGAGTATTATTGATTTTGGCCTCTATATACCAAGCGTAACCTCTAATTTATAGAAAAAGCCAAACGAAAGTGCAGACACGGAAAAGCGTCAAGGAGTGTGAAGCGGAGTCGAATGACGTCCTGTCGGCTATGGAAATCGGGTTCCATCAGTACCGAGGGCCACGAAAAGACTGTCCCATCCTGTTATTTTCCGAGGATCTGTTTCTGCCTGGAATTGGAGAGTGTTAAAGACGACGCTCGAGGGGCCTGAGCCAGCACTGTAAAGACAGAGCGAGGCACCATGTTCTCTACGGTTTTCTACTTTGGATCCTTGCCTTGCACCAACTCGTTGGGCTGCTGTCTCTCCATCTAATTGTCTTTTGGCCGCCAATTCTCTTGAGCCATTATTATGTTCAATCTTTTGTCAGAGTTCTTATTTTTGCTCCAAGTTTTGCGCTTCCGATATACGTGCTTCCACGTCTTATCACCTTTCTTGTTCGAATGATCGTCCAACCCGTCAGTCGACTCACGGGAGAATTGTGTACTCTTGGAGGGCGCTGAAGTTGAATCCCTGGAATTCCCACTGTCGACGTCGACCTGTGACGCATTCTCTGGAGCTGCTGGGTCTGGAATCCAATTGAGAATATCCTCAGCTTGTTGAGGAGTCCCTCTTCTCCACTGGGAATTCGCATGAGCCAACAATCGACCGACAGATTCACTGTTTCCGTTTCCATAGTCCGAGACGTTGAGGACGTAGTACCCCATGAACTCGTATGTTAAGACTTTCTTAATGCTCTGGTCTAAGGATACTGATCTCGACGAGTGATAAGCGAAAACCGGCCAAAGTCGTTGCTTACTGGTTCCGTGTAAGAGAGTTTTGGAACTTTTTTGTAAGACAGCTCTATGTGATTGTTCGGTATGGCACTCTCGACTCCCATACATTGTTGATGAACCTAAGGCATCAAGAGTATCGGTGTTCATGGATACGACTATCTCTTCCAGCCGCTGCGAATGACGGCCCTCGAGGAAGACAATGAAGTCGTGCGAATCCCCGGCTTGATGATTCCAGCTACCGTTCTCGAAAAGAGTTGCACTATTGACCGTGCTGAGATGTTGGTCTTCACCAAAATCAAAGCTATTAAGCATTTCCACAGCTGTGTAGACATGGCGCGCCTTCGATGGTGTAGGATCGCTGGTACCGACGACCGGATAGTCTATTTTCACCATATGAACTACGGCCTCCTCGTAGCTGGTTCCATTTTCTTCCGGAAGTTTCGTGAGCCATTCGCGGATTTCCCTCTCGTCGTCGATGCTAGACACTATCATCGAAGGGCTGATTGAAAGCCCTGAAGAGGAGGCCGTGCCTGGCATTGTTATATGATATCTTCTGTCCCCTGAAAAAAACAGTCAGCGATTTGAACAACCTATGCTCTTGGTGGGTGCACCTCTAATTTTGGATGATGCTGAACCTAATTGATAGACTAGATGAAAATGAAAGACTGAATGGAGAATGTAGATGGTGCTTCGTGAGATGTGAAAGCGATAACGAGACAAGGAAGAAAGAATGGGCAGGAAGATTTTTAAACAAAAGCGTGGGGATGACTGCCTGTAAGTCGGACTTGTCAAGGCAGGAGCGAAGAGTTGAGATGTACTGCACCTTCCTCGCGGCAGATCCTGAATATGCGGATCTTCTTGTACTGTCTCATACCGGATGTAGAAATGAGCTCGGAGGTACAATAAAACAGTTGGTATGTTCTTCTGTTTACATGATCGATTATCCTGAACTGCCCGCTCGACGCTCGAAGCCCGTCCCCACTTTAACCTCATGGTGTGAAATCCACTCTTCGGTGCTGGAGACTGGCTGCGGATGCAGAGCATTCCGTTAAATAGGTATTCCAAGGAAGCTGCTTGGTAGACCGTTGAATATAATCTTCAGAAACAGTACTTCTCCCATCCTTAGAAGATTGCCTCATCTCGTCCGAACATAATCTCGTCGTCTTCATCATTGCGGCTGCGAGAAGCAGGATGATCTTCTAAGTCCTCGTCTTCCATGGCATCAGACTTTCGCCGAGTTGCCCTCAATTCATCACGTTCATTGGAAAGCCGCTGCAAGGACGGCGGCGGAAGGTCCAGACTAGGTTGTACCATTGTAGGTATAGCGCTTCCAGACCGTCTGTTGATATTGTGACTCGCAAATCGGGCCGGCAAAGGCGGGACCGGTGGGACATCTGGAGGCAGCTGGACTGCGCCGCTCCTCGGCGTTCCAAAGCTGCACAATGACTCTACAGCTGCTGCGAGTCCAGCTTCTTCCTCGTCAACGCTCATGTGTCTTTGTGCGCCAATACCAGATGTAGATGGCCGTCTTTGACCAGCGTTGATCGGAACGCTCCCCACTGGCATCGAGGATGCCGACTGGTAAGACCTAGAGAAAATCGAACTGGAGGCACTGTTCCTTTTTTCTCTGGCGGTACTGAAGCTCTCCTGAACATACATGTGCTCGCCATGTGGAGGCGGGGTAGTCTCTGCTGAGCTCAGATAATCATCATGGAGGTCTGAAGCACCAGAGGCAGCAGGCGATGCAGATGAGTGATCACTATCCTGCATCTTGGTTGTTTCGGCTATGTCTGGTGAATCTTGATTCATGCCTACAAGTACCGAGGCAGCCTCCAAAAGCTGGACTTGTTGATGCTTAGAGATCAGAAGTTTGGACGTGTATGACCACTCCGGTGTATGCTCCCATCTAGGTCAATATCCGTCAGCCAAATGAGCCGATGTATCGGTAGGGTAGATCAGGCCACGACACGGTTTGGCTACTTGGGAGCCGGAGAAAGGATATCAAGAAGATGCGAGTACGGCGAGAAGGCAAAAAAGAGGAACATAGGGATACTAACAGATGCTTTGTCAAGCAGCTGCTGTGCTTGTATCCCTTTCCACATTTTTCGCATCGCAGCTCGCCGCTCACCCTTTTGCCTTCACCTTTCGAAAGAGGCGCTCCTTCGCTTGCCCGCCTGTTCCTTGCCTTGGAAGAAACGCCTCCACGATTGGACGGAAGAAATCCCTCAGCAATTGCGGAACCATTTTTGCCAGTTCCTACATCAGAAACGAGCTCTGGACCAATGGCTGTGTCCATGATATCCGCGTCCCGACCGTCAGCAAGGCCGTCGCTCCTGACGACAATTGTAGACTCCGCTGTCCCGCCATTGCTACAGTGCTTTGATGGTAGACTTCGACGGTTTGTGCGCATTGAATCAGCGTAATTTTCACTACCCCCATTGATAGCTGCCGCGAGTGCTGTCACGTTGTTGAAAGCACTTGAAGTCATACTCTTACGGCGAGATATTCGGTGAGTTGGGTTGGTTGTGCCCAGCGACATTGAGTGGGAATGGGTCCGCGACGTCGAGTTACGAATCGGAATGTTGGACGACGTTAAAGAAGTCATGGAAGTACGGTGCTGACTATGTGGACGGGACCCATGGGAATCCTGCGAAGTACGAGTGAGCAAGCTAGAAGTAGATTACAATCTCAAGAAGTTTTACCTTGTAGCTCGACATCTCGCATCGGCCGTCTGGATCCTGAGCTCCGAGCAGCTCAGGTGAGAGAGCCAAGAAGATCGGATGACAGCGATGCGGTTGGTGGGGGCGTAGGCGGAGGCAGTAACAAGCGTACGATGTGACCAAGAGTGGCCTGCTGGTAAAAAGATAGTGGGGACAGCGCTCTCAATCGAAAAGAAAACTTTCCGGTCTTTCGAAGGCCTTTGTAGGGAGCTCGGGCTTAAGCTATTAATTATTCATGCAGGTCGAGGCTGTACCTGAGGGGAATGAGGCGTAGTGCCCGTGGACCAATGATCACTTGAGGTCTTTGCAGCCTGTGAATTCATCCAAAAGGGAGGAAGCCAAAAACGGATTGAGAGGCAGTTGTGAGGGAAAAAAGAAGATCAGCTTGGTGGAGGCGTGTTCTCGTTCCAACTGCGGGGACCTACTCGACGCCGAGTATCCCCTCGTCGTTCCTAGCTACATTAGCATGTTCGGCTGATGCAGCTCTGCGACGGCGAGCAAGCCTACCTTCGCATCTAGAACGGAGCACTAAACCCGAAGAGACAAGCGGGGAAGGGGAAGCAGATGGCATTTCGAGCTTGTGATCCACCAACCGCAGAGATTGCACCATTCGCAATTCCGATCAAGCGGCTTGGACGAGCACGGTTTTGTCATCTGAGCTATTTCGATCATGAGCTCCTCTTAGATCCCAGTGTCAGCGGACAAAAGCATGTTCCTGAGCCTGAACTGTACCTGGCATGAACCTTGCTCCATGATTATTGGACCAAAGTTTTACTTCTTGGCCCACCTTACCAACATTCCGCCCGTGGCCCCGCTGTATGTTCGCTAGGCCTGGTACCTATCGGGCCTGTCAGATCAAAGCGCCACCAATACTCGTAAATAATTATAGACGATCGACCCCACGAATTACAATTATTGTCCGAGCCCATGACGAGTGACGACCGATGGGAATGCCACCATGACAGAGACGAAATAGTATGGCGGTCGCTGCAAGATTGAAGTTTTCAAGATCATCCGTACCTTAGGTAAACGGCATGAATCGACAAAATCCCGAGCGACGCTAGAACTAAAAGCAAGGTGTACCGGCCTCGGACGAGACTATTTTATTATTAACCAGCAGGGTGCGTGTCCAACAGGGTGTACTTATCCGTACAGAATATCTTAAAAGTATTTTACCTCGCTTACCTAGATCACCGGCGCCTTCCACTGCTCAAGGGTATCATACTGGTGCGGAGCGTATGTCTATTGCGCAATAATTCGCAATAATCATTTTTATCCGGTACTAGAGTAGTGCGAGAAAATAACGATAATGCTAAATCAGACAAAACTACTTTAATCCAGTGTGCGGGCCATGAAGCCACCGACGCTGTCAATATTGCGCTAAGCTCTTTTGTGGGGAAGTCCGCCGCCATCTACCAGGATAGTCCTGATGGATGATCGAGATTGAGAGACGTTGTACTGTTCATTAAAAATCGAACAGTAAGTGTTTGACCAGCTGCGCTGATCAAGGCCACACAGGGGATGCCAATCCCGATAATGTCTGAAGCCAAGAACCGACATAATTATCTCATGAATCATTTACCCTTTACGAGAGAACTTAAATCTAGTGTGATTTACTGGAAACACGATACCCCACTCAAAACTTCTTCATGATTCGCTTGCGTCGCTATGAGACCGTGACAAGATAGGAAAGAAAAGTGCCTGAGTGTAAAGGCGATATATATATCGTGAAAAGAAAATTCGCGTCCCGCCCACTTCGGTGAAAGCTTAGAATTAATATGTGTTCGGAAGTCCTTTATCTCTATCACAGGCTAAGATGCTTAACACGGTGGTGATGTTATCCGCATTGTTATCACGATCTTAGGGTACTCGGCTCTGACAAAAACTGAGTACCGATTTCATCCCTACATCCCTACTCACATCGTCATATAGGTCCACGGAAAAGAAAAGGAACAAACGATGGCCCGGTTCGAAAAAGCCCTCGACTCTAAAGCTTCATTCATATCACTTCATGATCCGGATTTCAACCTTGGTCCGACGAGTGATCCAAATCTTTTATCGTCACTCAGTATTGTCTGGGCCGAGTGGAGCAGAGGAAGGAAAGCTAGCAGGCCTGTCCAGATGTCGATTCTGAAGTCTCAGCGGCTTTCCGCCTGACTCCACTACAGCTCTAGGCCAGCGAACCCAGTCAAGCCACTCCTTGTCGAGGCTCAGACAAATCGTGTTGAGAATGTAACGACCTCGTCCTTCCATCCACCAGTACCCATCTAGATGATGCAGAACCACGCAATAGAAAGCTAGGACCACAAGCGCTTCTGGCTTCAATGCCTGCAGTGAGGCTACAAAGGTAGGTCGAAGGACCACTGGCCAGACGAAGGCGATGGACACTTCACACCTCGATGCTTGTTTACTGTAAAATTTTGCATAACAGCTCCTGAGCTCTGCGATGGCATGCTTCAGGGCATCTTCCCAACCGGGATCAAACGAATTTTCCCCGCAGAGAGAATAGAGCTGGCCGAGTTGGATCTCCATGACTTCTGGTAGCGTGGAGGAGGATTGCGCTTCGAGTCTGTCTTCCACGAGGCCGCCGAGACTGCCAGCCAGGATCCACGGCCAGACGGTCTGTAAGATAGAGTTCACACCACGGATTAAAGAGAGCGACTCTAGGAAGATGTGCTCTGTACCTGCAGTAGCAATACCCCTGGAAGGATGCAGCGAAGCAAACGCATATACCACAACGAGCGACGATAAAGCGAAGAAAGCATTACAGTTCTCGCGACCAATACTACTTATGGCGTTGCGGAACGAACCTAGCGCTAGATTTTGATGTTTCTCAGCAATGACATTGAAGTACTCTCCTTTTCCTGGCCTCACACTGCTGAGATGAAGTGCTGAAATTGCCAAAATACCTCTCATTAGGAATTGGTTAGAGAAGGCCTCTTGAGGGACAGCTTTCTGCCACAATCCTTGCGATTCCGGTCGATCGGACAATGTGAAGCACGTCTCCGTCGTATAATGGTGCAGAAGCTCGAGCTCTTCAACTTTCAGGTCTCCTATGGAATTATTGCCATTCTTTGGGAGAATGCCATCCTCAGTAGATTCTTCCTCCTCAGCCTCAGCCGGCAGAACACTATATCTGGCACATTGTCCCGGCCACGTATGCCGCATTGTTTTCAGCGCATAATCGCACACGATCGAGTGTTGTAAGCATTTGGAGCAGCTCGGTGTTTGCTCATCACACTTGATCCGGCGTCTTTTGCAATTTTGACAGCCTTTGCGGCTTTTTCGATGCGTTTTGCGGGGGAACATTTGAAATCTACGGACATGTTCGACGTCGCCTGCTTTATAAAAAGAAATATGAGCACCAATGTCTGGATCAAGGCTCTGTGATGGCTCAGAATGGTCTCCAAGTCCAAAGATTAGGCTAATCCTATTCTGGCTTAAAACAAAGGTCCTCCCACGCAAGATTCTGCGAGTGTGCCTTGCAGACTGCAGTAACTGCCGAGACTGCACAGTAAATACAGTAGTCATCTCGCAAGCAATGGATTCGTACGCAAAAGTCGGCCGAGGTATGTTATGCCAAAAACGGGTCCCCAAAACATATATCATGGCTTACTGGAGAATTTAATATTGTCTTTAGGTGGAGCTGGCAACTATTATAGCCAGCAAGATGTTCAACAGGCTGCCGCGCGGATGAAGGAGGTATGATTAGTGCCCTCAATCGCCTTGCACAGGACTGACTCTGAGCAGGACGTTGAAGCTCAGCAGAACAGCGTCCACAGCCAAAGAAACAATGCAGATGCACCAAGACCGGAGTATGCACTTGCTGGTCGCGGCGGCGCAGGTAATTATATGCCTACCGCTACCGCCGCCGCTGCTGCAACGCCAGGCGATCTATCCACATCGACTAAACAAGGGAACATTCCTGAGAGCGGGTACGCAGGCCGCGGAGGTGCGGGCAACTTCAGAGGAGACGCAACCGAGAAGATGAAATTGGATATCATTGCAAGAGAGCGAGAAGCAGACGAAAAAGCTTATGAAGAAACGGTGAAGGACGTGGAGCAGGGGTTGAAGCCGCCTCAAAAGGCTCACCTATCCGGCGACAAGCTAGGTGAACCGTAGTGAAGCCTACTGGCAGGCAGTAGCTCATAACTCCAACAAATCTGGTGTTCGAGTAACTGTCCACTTTGAATTCCCGAACCCTGAACGCCACGCTTGTCCCGGAAATCTCATAGCATCGTTTGGCAGGTTCAGTCCACGTCCATCCGCTCCACGCCTCCTCCAACGAGTAGTCGTTGCTTCGTCTCTTGTTTCCTCTTCACCTTCTGTGCCGGTATTTCCATGGTCATCTCTTCCGTCAATGGCTGCTCTGCCTCATGTTGCATCTTTTCTGACGCCCTGATTCTTGGTAGGAGATGCTCATTCTCAGCTACAAGTTTCCTGTTCGCCGCTTTCTCCCTCTCCTTATTACCTGCCATACGCTTCTTGTAGAACGCTCTCTCTCTCTTTGCACGGATGTCCGAAACACGTTGCATGGCTTTGAGGGTGGTCGCAACAAGATTGCGGTCATAGCGGACGGGAATATTACGGCGTGCAGCGAAGGCTAGTGTGCTGTCGACGATCATTTCTTTGCCAGCGGCTTTACGGAAGGCCTTGGTCCATTTAAGCTATACAGTGTGTCAGTAGGGAACGTCGCAGTAGCTGGGACTAATGGCTGACCTTGCGAGGGTTTCGCTTCATTTTGAACTACAGATGATTAGTATTCGGTCCCTAACAATATCGAGCACCAACAAACGTTTTTATGACATTTGCTTCTGCAGAATTTGAAAACCTTCGCATCGTTGCGTACAAAAGTGATTCCTGTTTTAATTCAGTACAGAGATCAAGTTTCGAGCTGGCAAGGCACACAACACACCCTTTGAAGGATAGCAGGGCTGCGAACAGAAGTAGCAAGTTTCTACCCTCATGATGGTGGTGAATGACGACCGTGGAAATTAAATTTCAATGACGCACCAGACTGATGAGAAGTTTCAATCTTAGCGCTAGTAAATCTAAGCGAGCGAGGCAAGGTTGTCTCGGGACCTCGTTCCGCTAGCGTCGGCGGGCATCAAAAGGTAAATCCTTAAATCCGACATTTGGAGGTATGATTAGGTGTGACAAGTGACTTACACATTTCAATCCTATCATCCTTCTTAACCTCGATTTTACGAGAAATTTCCATTTCTGTTCCCTACTCTAGCCATTTGACGTCGGAGAGTAAGATTACAGACAATCATGACTACCGTCCTTGCCGTAGGTATGGGAGTGGCGGCCGCCGCGTTTTTTGTAAGCCCTCGACTTTCGCCTTCGAAAACATCTGAAGGCTAACCAAACATGTCATTGCAGGGACGAGCAGGCTTAGTAGCTTTCCGCAAATATCGAGGAGGAGCAGCGGGCGCAGCAGCCCTGGGAAAGGCGTTCTACAAAGGTGGTTTTGAGCCAAAAATGAACCGGAGAGAGGCTGCCCTGATACTACAACTGAGGTATCGACGCATTGATCCTACAGGCTATCAAGTCGCTAAAACACCGTATAACAGCGAGCGTACTTTGACAAAGGAAAAAATACGGAAGAACCACAGGCAGCTCATGCTGTTGAACCATCCCGACCGAGGAGGAAGTCCATACCTTGCCACGAAAGTCAACGAAGCGAAAGAATTTCTCGAGAAGACTTGAAACTGTATCTGCAAGGTTGCGTGAGATTTCTTTGACTCGAAGACTAGCAAGGCGTTGGGGACCCGGGAATATGTATTTTATGGAGGAAACTCTACTTTGGTATAACCATAATAATCATTTCATTAACTCGGTTCGAGAAGCACAAGCGATGTTATCATGGTCACATGCGTTAGATTCGGAGAAGATGTGGGACTCTACTATCAGCCTTGTCAATTTGGCCTAATAAGATACGGCGCGTCTTTGGACGGTGTCACGCTCTGGACTTCTCCTACGGCAATTAAAAGCTACACATTCCGGTCGAAGCAAAGTGGCATCACTCAACCCAATACGATGTCTTTCCCTCTTCATCCAACCAGCAGCGGTATGGAAAACGTCATATCAGAGTAAGAGGAACGAGAGCTTTCCCTGCAAACGGCTGATAGCTCGCAGAAAATTCACAGGTGAAACAGTTCCGATATACATCAATCCTGATGCTTCGATCTTCCATATCCATCGCAAACTACTCTGCGAAGAATCTAAGTACTTTGCGAGGGAACTACACGCAGCCATGCTACCGTTCAATGGACCGTTCTGTTTTTCGGGGGTAGACGTCAACGTGTTTAAATGCCTCATCCTATGGCTCTACACTAAGCAGTACGATGACTTTGTGCTTTCGAAACGATACAATGGAATCAAAGGATACATTCTACTATACGCCTTAGCAGCGAAGCTTGAGGTCAATTCATTCGGTAACCACCATGGGGTCTCTATCCTTCCTAAACTAAGACGCGATCTATTCATGTCGGGAACCCTTTTCAACAATGCGGAAATTCTCTACGTGTATGAGCACTGGACCGCAGAACACCCGTTGCGAGTATTAGTACTCGAGCTAACTACTTATGCATGTCTCAAGCTTCAGACACCGATGGAGGATTTCACTGCAAGCTTGGAAGGATCAAGAGACTTTAACACCGACTTTATCAAGAAGTTGATCGAAGGGAGTCGAATTCAAACCCTTATGGACCCACGGAACCATTACAGCGATTTCGGATTCAGCCGAGCTAGCATCTTCGACTTCAAGGATCAACCGTCCACAACACATAAACATTGCGAGGGAAGTGAGATCAAGCAGTTTCGGCCTCTCGCTCTGACGTCCGACAACTAGACGGAGTACTTTCACTCCGTTAGTTCTCTTGCGCCTTACCACCGATCGTCTTTCGAAGTAAGGCCAGACCTCGTGGTTCATTTCGAGCACTGACCAAGGCAGGAAGTGAGACTTGCCGACTACATGCAAGGGCGCAGGCTAGCCTACGAGCATGCTCAGACATCAATTCATTGCGGGAAAGAGACTACTAAGCTATTGAATACTTGATCGGTCATCTTTGGCTGCTTTCGACGAGTCCCCGACAATATATCTCATGATCTGATAGCCGGTGATGAAAGAGTTTGCTATTTCTCTGGGCTTGACGCTTGGCTAGGTTGTAGGATAGGGTGAAAGCAATCTGGGTTCCACTTGCTCTTGAATGAAATGCTAATTCAATCGCAGTTCCCCTCGCAAGCCGGCAATGCTGATTCTGTCATCGAGCGCGTAAGCAACGCTGAGCTCTTTTACCTCAGAATTCGAAGATACTAGACCAAGTGTAAAAGATTGCTACAAAGCTTCTGCTTTCTCTACAATAGAACTGATCAACCTGTTGAACATCTCCCGTTCCTCCCAAAACAGTACATGCCCACGACCCTCGAATATCGTTCTAGTAATTCCTCGCTCTTCTCCCCCTAGATCACGAACTAAGACTTCACCATGTGGTACAGTCTGTCGGTCGAACTCGAATCAGTGACATCAATTAGAATTAAAATTAAGGGCACCTACAATCATATTATCTACGGTCCCATGCATTACCTGAATCCTTTCCCTCCCCACTGCGTCACCCAATGCTTCAAGCTGCTCAGCGCTCTTGTGATGCCAGCCAGCTGCAATAGCTTGACACATGAATCCTGTACGGGTGAAGCCTTCGGTGTCTAGACGCTTTTTGACCTCTTGAGCTGCGAATCTGTCACCATTGGTGGGGAAACCACCATCAGCATCCAGTTGCTCGAGCCATTGTTCACTGAATAGGCGGAGCTTGATAGCTGCAAGTTGAACATCTATCGCCCGAGGTAAACTGTCATGGTCAAAACGAATAAGACCATACACATGAATATAAGGCTTACAACATGTTGATACGAGAACGTAGATTTTCAACGAAACCCTAGCTGACTTGTAAGTTTGGGCACAATATATTTCTATAAGTAGCGAGGCATACCACGGTATTCACCAAGCGCGCTGCCGTGGAGACGAGCGACAGAGATCCTATCCTGTCGGGGATGAGAAGGGCCTAGCCCGTCAATTCAGCTCTCGACGCTAATTTCGGAAGAGGGATATCCTCACCAACTCTTGGGCGATCATGCCACCCATACTGACACCAATGACATGTAGTTGCCTTTTGCCCGTCCATCTAAGATAATTCAAGACGTCGAGAGTATCCTTGGCCATATCCGAAGTCGAGTACCGAGTCAATGGTTTATCCGAGTCTCCCATGCCTCTATTGTCGAGTATTAAGCTGGTGTATTTCAGGCCTTGATCATGACCAAAGTCTTTGGTTTGCCGTTGCCAGGCTGTTTTGAAGGAGCCCAGGCCCATTATCCACTGCCATATTTTTAGTATCATCCAACAGCTAGCGCGCTTCGATCGCTCCGTTGAAGACGAATACTAATCTCAAAACGTGATATTGAGAAGTAATAAAAACGTTCAATTTATGTTATAAAGATCTATTGAAATTCGACTTATGAATTTTGACTTACGACAACCTTGGGGCTGAAAACTACCAGGACTCAAGGTTCTCATCTTGCTTGGAATTGAACCTTCGGCAAGATTTTGAGAAGCCTGAATGTGATCGCTGCTGCAATGAGATAATCTTACCACAAGATGTAATGGCCCATTTCCATGGGTCTCATACGCGATCTGGCAGGTCGACTGTCTGTCCTTTCCAACCGCAACCTTTCCTTTGCTTGAAGGTTTCAGATCCCAGATCACAGTATCAAACTCAGGATGTTGGGATAGCTCTGCTGCCGTCAGAGGCGCCCTGGGACGGTGGCCAGCGTGTGACCCAAGTTGGTCGGTTTTCCTTTCTACTCCCATCTGTGTGAAAATACAAAAGTACCTATTATTGTCTCCTTACTAGGTTCGAAGGGTCTGAATATGGTCCGACTCGTGCATTGACTCGTAAAGATGGCAAGTCTTGGCCCAGGATTATGGGCGCAAGGTGACTCGAGAGTGCTTTTCCAATGACAGAGTATCTTAATCTCGGAAAGCTAAGGTAGCTTTGGAAGAGGACAATTATGGTTTCGCTTCGAGAAGCCAAGCGTTGCCAATTCAAACTGACATGCGCAGAGAAAATGTACTCGTAGTTTCGAGAAGCCAGACTTATAAAAGCGATTGCCTGAACTACTTCGCTCCTATTGGAAGATCTTGAGACATGATGCGCTGGTGGACTGGATTTGTTGTTTCCCGAGGCACCCTCGGCCATTCCCGAAAAACGCCCCCATGTAAGCACCCCAGGGCTGATTGGCTAAATGTCCGAGAGTGACGGCATACATACAACTTTAGCCGCTTGATATTATTATACAACGAATGCTGGAGCCTACTTGGAAACTCCTTTGCAGATCACTGACCTGGAGGGCTGCTTTTACAGCAACCCCGTTCAATCGCAATCTTCTACCAATCACTGACTTCGATCAGAGCCTTTGCACAGATGGACGGTTCCGCCCATAACATCCCATCCCTGCAGCACCGCAACGGGTCCTTCAGTCATATCAAGACTTAGCCATACAGTACCTGGAGCGTTGCTCCCTCACTCGATCAGTGTAGCCACAAATGGAGTCCTTCAACCACCAAGAGAACAATATCTCGTTCAGTATACCTCCCATTACCAATCCTCCTCCGCATCAGTATTTCGGCTCAAGCGAGCAAGATACCTCTCCAATGTTGGAACATTTCCCTGCAGATGCAATTTTTGGAGATAGCGATGAGCATCGAGGCAGTCTTGATGAGGGGAATGATGCGAAACGAAGGAGGATCGCGAGAGTAAAGATTCCATTCCTCTTCTCAGCGCGCATGGACTGACCTGGACTGACGCAGGCTTGTGACATGTGTCGAAAGAAGAAGATCAAGTGCGACGCAAAGATGCCAAAGTGCTCGCACTGTGAGAATTACAAGACTGAATGCATTTTTACGCAAGTCGAGAAAAAACGAGCTCAGCCTAAAGGGTAGGCGACCAGGAAATCGTGTGGATAGATGACAAGCTTATAAGTAGCTAGTGCAAAATATATCGAGGGTCTCGAGAATCGTCTTGGGCGGATGGAGTCCTTACTCAAACTCTCTGGACTTTTGAACGAAGAAGATGGAGACAGAACAGATTTGGGGACGTTGGAGAAGAGGCTGGCAGACCAGACAAATAGGAATAGCAGTCCAGCTACATCTTCGAAGTCACCACATGAGTCTTCAAACACTCTTACTCCTGCCCCGCCTTCGTCCGAATCTCACCAGGCCACACCAAAATCAGGAAACTCTTCCACACCCAAGAGTGCTGTGATCTCGCCGGAGCCTGCCAAGGATGCAAACAAGGAAAGCGGCAAAGACGGCGAGGAAGAGGTGGAAGCGCTATCGGATATGATGTGTTCCTTGGTGACGAACAATTGCGGCGAAACAAGATACATTGGTTTGGCTTATAGTGGCATATCTTTAGAGTCAGCAGCTGACGGCTTTCAGGCTCCTCGTCCGGATTCTCGATTTTCTCGCCCAAAGGCATACAATGGGTCAATGAAAAGACAGGAGATAGTTCATTTCAAGAGATGATCTCTTCAGCAGCCGTAGATGACAATAAATGGGTCTACTGGAAGCCGGAGATTTTCAGCGACATGTTTGCCCGCCGCACTTACAAGCAGCTACCACCTCGAGATGAAGCGCTATCACTTTTGAAGGATTATTTTGAAAACTTTAATTGCATGTTCCCGCTCTTCCACGAACCAACTTTTATGCATCTCGTGAACAAGCATTACACCAAAGATCCTTACGAAGGCTCCGGTTGGTGGGCAAGTCTTAATGTTGCGTTGGCAATTGCTCACAGATTACGGGTCATGAGCCGGCTTGTCCCTCAAGAAGAGGATAACAAAGCTTGGGCGTATCTCAAGAATGCTATGGGTGTCCTAACGGAGCTGACCATGCGCAATACAGACCTCCTTAGTGTGCAGGCGCTGCTTGGAATGGTAGATCAGCCTCATTGTTTCGTGGATAAGCGACCAGTGCTGATCAAAGTGAGCAGGCCATGTTCTTGCTTGGAACACCAAATCCACAGCCGTCTTTCTTCCTAGTGTCGGCTGCACTGCGACTCTCGCACAGCATAGGCCTTCACAAAAGGGGAACAGGGTTCAATCTTAATCCAGTAGAGCTCGAACAGAGAAAAAGGGTGTTTTGGATCGCATACATCTTAGACAAGGAGTACGTGGTCTAACATTGCGAGCAACCCGTTACTGACACCAACAGCATCTGCCTCAGGTCTGGACGACCTCCGGCACAAGACGACGATGATATGAGCGTTGAGTTGCCCACTGAAGACCCAAGTGACAACATTGGTAACATTCCTCTTGCTGATGGGAAAGGTAAAGCCAACCTGTTCCTTCTCATGTGCACCTTTGCCATCATTGAAAGCAGAGTGTACAAACAGCTTTACTCGACAAAGGCCTCCAAACAATCCGATGGTGCTCTGCTGAATACCATTGGAGAGCTTGACAAGGAGCTTGAAGATTGGAAAGACTCGATACCCGTAGATTTCCGACCAGAACATGAGATCAAAGCGTCCCATACGCCACTAATACTTCACATTGTTGTACTCCACTTTGCTTACTATAATTGTCTCACAACAATACATCGAATGTCAGTCCATCATGGATACTGGTCAAATCGACTTTCGAATTATGCTATTTCAGGCCTCAATGCAAGGCCGCTAAACCCTCGAGTTTTCTCATCTGCGGCCTTGTGCGTGACGGCTGCAAGGGCATCAATCAACCTTGTCAAATATATCCCTCAAGGAGATTTCTCCTGTGTTTGGTAAATTCTCAGCTTGGATGTTCGTGGAGTCTTGCTGACCAGACCAGGCTCATCCTTTACTTTCCCGTGTCATCTCTTGTCACACTCTTTGCAAACATACTTCAAAACCCACATGATGCTCGAGCCCGATCTGACGTCAAGCTGATGCGCCAAGTCGTCGATTTTCTGTCTTTCCTCAGCGTCACGGAGGAGCAGGGCGGCGTCAGACGGATGCTCGGAGTCTGCGCAGAGTTCGAGCGAATCGCTAGAGTGGTTCTCGAAAAGAGCGAGAGGGACTCAAAGTCTCGAAACAAGCGGAGAGCCAACAAAGGCTCCGTATCCGAAACCCCCAATGCTACTCCTCGATTTGTGCAAGCCCAGATACCACAGAAACGTGCGGCTACGCAAACACCATCTCAGGCCAACGTATCAACTCCCGCGAAAGCCTTCACCCCTAACTTCAATGGTAACAACCTTAGCAATCAGCCGTTCAACCCCTCCCTCAACAGCTTTTCTCCTTCCCCAGTGCCAATCAATGGCGACCTTTCTTCTCTTCCTCTAGATTTCTCGACACCGTCGGGAAGCGAATTCGCGAATATGCTGAACGGCTCCTCTGGGATGACACCGAACTTCCAGGGTACCGATGATATGCAGCAGCCACAATTTGACGGCCTTTCTGGATCCCCCTTCAACTCCGATAGCTTTCAGCAACCGTTTGTGCCGCAAGATCTGTGGCAAATGCCTATGACCCTGGAGTGGGATTGGGCCGATATGACGAACATGGGGTTCTCTTCGTATGACGGAAGCGGCCAGCAGCAACAACAGCAGCAGGGGCAGACGAGCGGAGGTCAGATATGAGTGGCTTTGATCGCGGCCACTCGAGAACTGTGTATTAAGGATACAGCGGGACGTTGAATTTTCCGGATAATGAACCTGATGTTCTCGATGTTGAGCTAGCCGCCACTGTAAGTTGTTTTCGGGAGATTTACATAAGGGTTTATCATGAGGTGCGCTTGATGAGGTTATGGGTTTGTATGCCTTTACGATAGACACGACACATCGGCGGGCAAGGGCAGTACACATGGGGAAAGCTGGAAGAAATACGGGGCAACGTGTACCATCTGTACAGTAATTGATGTGGGGAGATCTTACATGCTCCTCGTCGTAAGGCGCGTGGTGCTGTCGGGTCACACGAGTTGACTCCTGGATAATATTCATCATAATGTCCTTTCTGTTGTTGCTCTCCAGCTCGTAGATCGATTGCTCCTATCTTCGATTCAAGCCCTCTTGCGAAAAAGTATTGACTCTAACCCTTGCTATCCATCGTCACGATCAGCATTGAACAAGGTAAAAAGTCGAAACACGGCAGCGAACGATGCCCTTGCGAATCAGGCAAGGATTCCGACTTGGTGCCTAATCTCATGTGTCCATCGCATCAATTTAACATACTGTAGTATATAATTCACCTCCGTCAGGAAAATCACAGAAGTCTCAGCTTGCTTAGACAAGAGATGATTTGGTAAACGACTATGTACCCCTACGCTTCGGCGCACTAAATAGTAGATACTGTACTCCAAGTCTGCTATGAAGAGACCTTATGCAATAAACGAGATCTCGCTTCCAGCGCCTTCAGAGCCAACAGACGATGACAGCAGAATGATCACATGTTGGCTCTTGTCCCCCGTTCTTCATCCCCACACTGATAAATGCCCGTCCCCCTCGGCGACAAACTTCCCTTACATCGCCGGCCCAGGCACAGGGACATCGCCTCCTTGCGGTCCACCAAGGGTCTCTCCCGGCGGCGGGGGCGGCGTGTCCTTAGTGTCCTTATCGAAGTACTGGCTAAACTCCTTGTTGTCCTCCCACGGCCTCTTCCCTAGCAAGCGAATCATATCCTCCCTTCCCAGCACCTCCTTACTCAACAATTCCTCCGCCACCAGCGCGACCTCCTTTTTCTTCTCCGTCAACAGGTCTCGACACTGCTTGTACGCCTCGTCGACGATCCTCCTCACCTCGTGATCGATGTTCCGCGCCGTCTCCTCCGAGAAGGGCTTGTGCAGCTTCTGCTCTTCTTCTTCAAAGTACAGGTATCCGATCTTGGAGGACATGCCCCATTTCGTGACCATCGCCGTCGCCATGCGCGTGACTTTGTTGAAGTCATCGCTTGCACCGGAAGTCACGGTCTCGAAGTTTAGCTCTTCCGAGACGCGGCCGCCGAGGGTCATGGCCATGCGGTCCATGAGCTGTTTCACGTTCATGAGATAGGTGTCGCCTTGCGGGAGGTATTGAGCGTAGCCGAGTGCGCCTTGTCCGCGCGGGATGATGGAGACTTTGAGGAGGGGGTCGGCGTATTGGAGGAACCAGCCGCAAATGGCGTGGCCGGCTTCGTGGTAGGCGACGGTGCGTTTTTCCTTGGGGTTTAGGACAAGGGATTTCTTCTCGAGGCCGCCAATGACACGCTCGATGGCAGATTCGAAGTGCTTCATTGCTACTTTATCGGCGGATGTGCGAGCCGCTAGAAGATGTGTCAGTACAAGAAGCGTGAAAGGAATAATGGGGCGTACCAATGAGAGCGGCCTCGTTAACGCAGTTGGCAATATCGGCGCCGGAGAAGCCCGGGGTGAGAGCCGCCAGGCGGCCAGTAAGGTAATCCATGTTTTCATCTGTGACGATTTTCTTCAGGTGGACCAGGAAAATTTGCTTCCGACCAGCGATAGTTGGCGCGTCGACTGATATGTGTCTATCAAATCGACCAGGACGAAGGAGCGCTTTATCAAGGACGTCTGCCCTGTTGGTGCCAGCTAAAACGACGACTTGCTCTGATGTATTGAATCCATCCATCTCGGTCAGAATTTGGTTAAGGGTACTTTCCCTCTCATCGTTGCCTCCTCCAAAATTGCCCTTTCCTCTAGACTTACCTATTGCGTCAATTTCATCGATGAAAATAATACATGGCGTGTTCTTTCTGGCATTGGCAAATAGATCCCTCACTCTTGATGGTCCAACGCCCACAAACATCTCCACAAATTCAGAGCCGCTGACACTGAAGAAGGGTACACCGGACTCTCCTGCCGTCGCCTTTGCTAACAATGTCTTACCAGTACCAGGTGGTCCTGATAGAATGGCACCACGCGGTATTTTGGCCCCCAGCCTCTGGTACTGCCCAGGCTCTTTAAGGAAGCTGACGAATTCCATAATTTCTTGCTTAGCTTCATCCATGCCAGCGACATCTTTGAACTTCGTTTGTACGTCGGTCTCGTGATTGAATCTCTTAGCCCGACTTTTGCCAATTCCGAAGATACCACTTTGACCACCTCCTCCACTCGCCGCTCGTCGAGATATCCAGAGAAGTGATCCAAGGAGTAAAAGCGTAGGTGTAAATCCGAGTAAAGTGTTTACCCATGATATTTGTTCTTGGTAGGCGACAGGTATTCTTTCCTGGCTAGGAATACCCAATTCGCTCTGTGCGTCGTCCAATTTGCGCTCAAATGCCTCGACAGAACCTATGCTGAAGTAGTAATGGAAATTGCTGTGTTGCGCCGGGCTTTCAGGATACATGCGGGCGGTAGATTCCCTATGCAAGTCTACTGTGACACGACTCCGATTGCTGACAGTCAATTTCTCAACTAGACCCTTGTCGAAGAACGTTGTCCGAAACTCCTGCCACGTGATTTCTTTACTATTCTCCGATGGAACGACTAATCGATAAAGAAGATATGCCACGAATGCAGAGAGTATGAATGTCCCTGTATCCAACTTAACCTCGCTCCCGTTAATATTGAAACTGACAGGTCCTTCCGCGCTTTGTTTCTCCTTTTTCTTTTTCTTGGTCTCTTTCGTCTTGAACTCTGGCGACTCTTTTGATGATTCTTTCTCCTCTTTCTCTGCTTGCTGCTCCGCTACTTGTCGGAGGAACTTGGTGGTTATTCTGACCAGACGTGCGACTGTCGCCAGATCGAGAACTCCTTTCTTCTGTATCTCCATGATCTCTTTCACCTCGGTAGGAACACCATACCTCTTCATATCCTCAAACGCTTGACGAGCCAGTTTTTGCTGCTTTGAAGGCAGACCCCGCTTCATTAAGTTGTATAGCTCATCCAATTCTTTCTGCTCCTCGGGGCTAGATTTGAAGGGAGGAGGCGTAGAGGGCTTTCCATTCCCTTGCCCCGGACTGGGCGATGACATAGGGCTTGCATGGCTGTAGAGCTGCTCGAAGCCAGGCGCAGGCTTCCCTGGTTTCGCTCTGGCTTGTGTTGCTGAACCATCTTTTGCAGATTTCACCGCATCACTCTGCTCATCTTGCGAATTTTTTGGATCTTGAGAATTACCGGTGGCGTATGGTCGCGATCTTGACTTTGTAAGGCGGGAGACATGGAACGGAGTAATGCGGAATGAAGGTGAGTATTGCGAACAGGGCTTGCTGTCTAGACTTATCCTTGATAACCTGGTGAGATTGCCGGATCGTCGAAGGAGTGTGGTCATATTAGGAGTCGAAGGGTATTCTGAGCAGCTTGCAATCGAGGAGCTTCTACCTTGACCCTTCGAAGTGGGGCAAGCAAAGTACCTGTATGGCCTTCATCAGTAATATAGATAGTCAGTAGCGGTGGCGACTTGAATGTTGTTAAGAAGGCGTGCTGTGTGACGAGGTCGAATATTGAGCCGCCTCAATACTTTGCTTAGTAACATACCTGCTTAGCTCATTTCTGCTTCGCCGTGAGAACCCTGACCCAAGGACCCACTACACGTGATTACTGTAGGGTTACAGAACGCAAATTCCCCTACGATAGTAGCTTTCGCCTCTCGTCTGTAATACTCCTACTAATCACGAGTCCCCCGCTTCGTATCGCTTCGGGTACAAGTAATAAGGACTACTTGTATCCGGAGCGGCGGACTCACGATTATCCCGGTGAGCAGAAAGCATAGGTCTTTTCGGAAATGCTAACTGGGATTGATGGCATGCTCCACAGTTGTTTCGTGGATCTGGAAATAGTAGCAATCGAGATACCATATTGGGTCAGATATCTTATATTTATTACAAGTAGGCCCGGAAGTTTTTTTAAAAAAAACTTTGTCGAGAATTCTTAGGGTTAGGGCCAGATCTGATAAGATTGCGGAATGATCTCGCACTCGGTTTGCGATCCCATCGATTTCGCATCTTAATAGCATTTGCACCCAATAAGTAAAACATACAATCGAAGGCTCGTTTTGAAGCACAGAATGAGCACTATCCAAATAATCAACAATATCGAAAATCCATCGTTGTCGCATTGAGTTATGATCGAAACCGTATTGAAACACTGCAGGCATTGCTGAGAATTGGGCCTTCAGGGGCGGAACACTGCGAAGCGAGCACAGATTTGGCTGTAACATAATCTTCCAAGTCACAGAACTACTGCGATAATGAACCGATTTTCGTTATTTTTGCAGCGTTGGATTGCGCTCTTTCTGCTTTACAATTTCGACTAGATAAGTGAAAATCATATGTGGTTGCTGGCTGATGTGCAAGATGCGAAACAACTGTACGAACTCTCGCACCCAAAATGAGTTTTGATGATTGAGCGAAAAGGGTTTGGTGATCTACCGCATTGAGAACGTGAATTAAGTATTGATTGAATTTATCGACTTTAAGAAATACGGACGCAGGATTGGCCAGAATTCTTCCCGGTCGATCACCCGCGTCAAGCGAATTTAATGGATATTTTTTTATAGATTGTGTTCTATAAAAAGCCCATCTGATTATTTTCTGCTACCAGGAGGAATTACAGGCGGTAAAGTGGAGCTATTTGGAAACCGTCTTATCAATACATATCCTAGTGATCCTATCAATATTCTATTTATTGACTCTTTTGCTCTATTTTCTTGTTATACTTATCACTGAAGTCGCCAGGTAAGTCGGAGAACAGCTTTGGATAGAACTTGCCAACACGCTTCTGATATTCCGAATACTCAGGATATTTCTTGCCAGAGATCGACTCAGTAAACATGTTCGAAGCTTGAAAAAGACATAGGTAGCTAATTGTGCCGACACCGGCCCAGTTATAGTACGTTCCGGTGACATAGCAAGACCATGCGTACAGAGTGACCCAGACCGACTGCTCCGCTGCGAGATTGGGATGACGGCTCCAGGACCAAAGGCCCACAACGTTGAAGCCTCGGTCAAGGTCTTCTTGGTGATATTGAGCGGGAGCCTTGGCCGTTTTCTGATACTTCTGCTTTGCGTTCTGGAAGTCTTTGGGCAATTATTAGCGAATGAGGTTTTCTAGGATGCGGTCATAATACTTACTCCACTGTTGCTGATCGGCAACGAATGAAATGGCTATAAAGGCTAGCATCCCAGCAGAGAAACCTATGTCACCAACATCTAGTTGGTTTTCCGACCTCCTGGCCGCTAAGAGCATTACGTATGTAGGCATTGAGATGGAGAAGAGCAAGACCTGTGCAGTTTAGCGCCATCAGATTGCGTTTCCGCCGTACGGATTAGCTCTCTTACGTTTTGAATGAGGCTGATGAAGACGACATTGAGGATGAAGAAAAGTGGTGCATTGACGTGTTCTCTTAGGATTTGCCAGCGGTAGTCCTCAGAGCCAATGCTGTAACCGCCTCTGCGCCAGTAATTGAATGTTAGGCGGGTCTCCCTCAGTTAGCAGAGTCGTTCAATGGGATTTGAATGAGTACATACACTCCAAAGAAGACTGATTGCTAACACAGCATCAAGACGGGCCGTTGGAAGGCCTAATAAATGCGCATAGAGAACGAAATGGGCATTGTAGAAGGTCGGCAACAGACTCCAAAATCGATCTACTTGAGAGTAATTCCTATTGATTTCTGATACGACTAGAAATACAGGAGATATGATCAAGGACACCGAGAAGGCTGTGATCAGAGGATTAGTTGATACATAGAGTACCTTTAGAGCCTGGGGGTTGGAGATGGATTGGAAAATCTGTTGGAAGATGTCATAGAATTGTGGGATGTAAGGCGCTACTGTCTTTTGGAAATCAGCACAGTCAATCAATGACTTGACCACTGGTAAAGCCATATCTGTTGAGCTTTGACGAGTAATCAGACTCGGTGGTGTTTACCTTCGGTTGTCGTTGTTTTCGTAGAACGCGTCATGGATATGCCAAAAGACCCTGAAGTATCCGATTGGTGGCATGAGGCGAGCCGCTCGCTTATTCTGCCTAGAAAAGGCTTGGCGGGTTCTCCCCCACACAGTCGCAACGTCAACTGCATCCTTTCGGACGATTTCTGCAATTTAAACCGTGCAGCATACGCCAATACGGTTCTCAGGCCATTCCATAAACTCGATATTGAAAATGGTATGATTGTATCGACTAGGCTGGAAGCAGGTCGATATGGCGAACGGCCTGGCCCCGATGGCTGTCAAGCTGATATAAATCCCATGAAATCCGCCCAGAGTCATACGTAGACATCCTTCATCTGGTAACAGGAGTTCAACGATGCGTCTCAATCCTGGCTTGATAGCTCTTATCCTGTTTGCGAGCTCCGTCTCTGCGAGGAGCTGCAATCGTGACAATTGTTTCAGAGCCCTCCTACAGTATGAGAGTAGAACCGATGCAGCTTTCTGTAATCAATATCTGGCTACATCGTATGACCCGAATCTCATTCTATGCTTTCGGAACTGACACTGAGACCAAAAAGTACGAAGCAGGCGCCTAGCCCAATAGCGACCTGCGGATCGACCAGAATTTCGAGCGCCTGGTCTGTTCATTCATTCTAATCCTTTCCAAAACCTGCTTTCTGGCACTCAGGGAGCCTATCCAGCGAGTCCACTTGTTATAGAACGTTTGATGTGCTCGAGAGTTCTGTAACAGAAAGCATTTTGCTGACTCGATGAGTCAATCAGCTCTTGTCTGACCACCACAACTCCTACACCCACTCCTACGCCGACTACTACGCCGACTAGTACCTGCCCGCCTCTAGGTGCAAACACCGGCCGCGCCTGTAAGTACCGGTCCGGCAATTTGTCTACCCCTGTATCTGTTGTCGTCTTGATGATACCTTCACGATAATCGAGAGTGACCTCCTGCTCTTCTTCTCTTCTTTACCACTGCAAAACAGAGATGGTTGATTGCACATTTTCCAGGTCCCCAAATCCCTGACCCATGCTGCAAATACATTTGTGCGGCAGCTCAGGTCCCATTCGACTTCTGCTCCGACTTTGATGACACTACTCTTTACTCAACTTGTCGCCTGTGCCCGGGCTTTGGACCTCCAATCCCCTGAGCTATTGAGAAGAAGACAGCGCAAGAAACAATTATGACAGCCTCGAAATACGGGAAAGAAGTCAGATTGGAGCAGGTGTGGAGTGACGTCGCTGGGCCAATGCCCGGATCAAAAACAAGATTGCGTGAAATGTAGCATAGCTATGGCCAGGGCGGATGCTGGAGGTAGTGCAAAGCAATGGTACAAGTTTACATTGCAACCAGACCTTTGGAATCGCCTTGCTTAGTCTTTCCCTCCTAATTATCGTGGCATTGACTTGCAGGCTTGTCGTTGATGCTTACTTCGCCTATGTGAAGGGCACGACAGGTTCGACAGCATTCGAGTAATGGTTACTTCCGAAGGTAGATCGCCATCTCTTCAACGATGACAGGTTTCGTTTTCGCGTTTAGTTTCTGCTCGTCCTATTTACTCTGTCAAGCAATTGAGAGGATGGTTTCAATTCGGAGTGAACTTGGAGAAGATCAAATTTCAAGGGTATCGTGGGCGGTGTACTCTCATAGTATTAACAGAAGAGAAATCAATTCTCATAGCTTTCCACTGATACGTGTTCCATAACGTGAATCTTTCCTTCAAGAAGTGTGATGGACCTAGCTTAAGTTTTCTGACAGCCTTGCGTCGTATGCTTTGGGCAGGTTCATAACCTTGCAATCTCTCCTAAGCACACGGCCCGTCAGGCAGAAGACCACCCGTTTTCAGACAAGATCATGAGAAAAGACGAGACTCATTCAATTTCCGTTTTTGTGCTCTTTCTCAAAGATACGGACGCGCCTTGCCTACATTGATAGTCTTTAGGATGGAAATTGTCTGCGATCCCTAGGTATCACAGCCGCATCATGCTAGCGAGGACCTCTTTCATTGACATTTGAGTTTTGCAATGATTTCGGATTGATTTTCCTTTGGGTTAACCTCCGAATAAGGAGGGTGTGAATGAACCATCGGCTTCGGCACATCAAAGGTTTGCGTTTGGTAATCGCTTAAGCGTTTATTTCACGTTCTGTGGCACCTTATCTACATAGAGAGTAAAAGCGAACTACCATCTCTATGGTCGGACGCCGCGAATGGGAAGCTCCTCGGTCCAACGACGAAGGTCCATCTTCTGCTCTTCCTCCTCATTTAGGTTCTCAATCACCATTTCTTCCCCACAAGACTCCTCTTCACCCTCTTCGGAAGCCATGTCCTCCTCATCCTGGTCTTCAATGTGCATCTTGCCGATCCCCTTCCTCATCGCCACCAGCCTAGCCTCTGCTTCTTTCTCCTCCCTCTCCTTGTCCTTTCTCTCCATGAATGCCCGGATTCTCCTCGCCTGGCGGTTGTCCTGGAGCCCGTGCTTCTTGCTCCGCTGCCTCCGCTTCGTCTTGCCCTTTTTCTTGCCATCATCCTCAGCCTGTCCCGACGCATCTTGCCACCAATTGCCAACTGGTGACCAATCCCCCGGTACGCCCTGCTTCTCCCTCTCGGCGTTACGTTCTCGTTCGAGGCGAGCGATATGCGCTTGGCTAGGTTGCGAGAGTCTGACACCGTCCTTGGCTAGAGGTGCGCGGGCGCGTTCTTTAAGCGTGCGAATCGAAAACCAATCTTTCAGCTCTTTATGCTGATAACTGCTAATGCCGTTATTTCCTGGCATGTCCATTTGGTTATGAAGCCATGCACGATTTTGTTTTTGGTGGGCATCGAAAGCCTCCTGCGCTATTCTAGAGAGGCTCGTCGGCAGATCACCCGAGGAAACTGAGATATTGTCAGTTCGATGCTAAACATGCCACTATAACAATAGTGGATGGAAAGGATCCCTGAGGAGCTTACTTGGTTTTTTGTAGTAACTGGAGCGAGTCTTCTTGTGGTGATGTCTGTTTACCTGGAGCGACGTTGGATCCGATTTCTTGGGAACGATAGCCATGACTGGTACAAATTGATCTGGATAAGATGGATACAGACTATGATGTTTTGTTTGCAGAGAAGTCTGATAAAACACGTTCGAGGATCACCAGACTCAGAAGTGATGTGATCAGCGAGTGTGGTGGTGTGTGTAAACAGCGTGCATATTAGGCGGCCATAACACCGAAGATCGATAGTTCAACACATATGAATATTCCGAATTCGAGCAATCGTTGAGCAGGATGCGGATAGTGACGAGAGACAGTACAGTGACGAATCTAATTTAGCTACGAGATCTCCTCAAAGATGAGAATCGATATTCTTTCTTCCGCTGGCTGACTTCTAAAAGCGCCCTCAAAGTGTTGCTGAAAATAATCCAAACAGATCGGACAGACCAAGAATCGAACATAGAGCCCTACAAGTCTACAAATAGAGAAGAAAAGACGGAGAAAGAACCAAGGGGATGACTTTCATAAGCGACCGTGTCACACTGTCAAATGTCTCAAGCGGAGGCAAACAAGTAGGAGTCTAACTGCTGAGGTTTGAGCAACTGAATACCACTGTGTATTAGCGACCAGTCCGGCACTCCTAATCATGATTGAGTTGTTTTCTATATGTCTCTTCAGCCATAGCCATAGATGATGTCAGTGATCTTGATAGGAGCAAAAAACAAAACGTGAAAAGAAAGGGTCGAGCTAAGGATCGAACCCGTGCCTCAAAAGGAAAAAAAAACTTGGTGAGAAATCAGAAGCTCAGTGTGGATCGACAGATTACACATCTTTTTTGTCTTGTAGACCCAAGGGAATACCCACACGCCGTACCCGTTTCTCTATACAAACCAAATCTACTAATTATTAATATGAATTAGATTAAATTCAAGTATGTAGTAATCCCAAAGACTTGATCATACCTTTGCGATGAAGCATAGGTGTTGCTTGATGGACAATTTTTTACTCGAAAGACAGGTCACATACCAAAATATCTTAACGACTTACAGACTTGATTCTCTCCAGGCTTTCTCTTCTATCGATACATCGATTTGCTCTCTAACACTCGACATACTGTCGCTTCTCTCTCATCTTCAAGCGATAGCTTTGTCTTCCCCTCTTCCAAGTTCCAATGACAAGGGTACGCATGCGAGCCTTGTCACCAGATTCTCGGATTGCGTGAGTATGTGCGAATCAGCCAAGACAGCATTCAGTTCAGTAGCGTTTCATTTTCCTTCTGCGTATTTCTGATTGGAGGTTATTCATGTAATGGTCAATCATGGTGTACTAAGTGGCTGGTCGAGTGTACTCTACAGTGCTGCTTTCAATTCTTTGGGGTCCGTGGCATAACTGTAGGAATATCTCGGGAGCAAGACAGGACTATTATCCCCTACAGAAAGCATGGGACGTCGTTGAAGCCTGCCAAGCGCATTACCGCCAATAAGGTAATGCACCAGTGTGAACTGCCGGCGTCCGGTGACCTTCTCGCATAAAGCCTGCATAAACAAGCCTCGATCTTCCCCCGCAAAAGCAAGTCCGGGGTGCATCATCTTGTCGAGCTCAGCTGGCTCACTCTACTTCTTCAAAGCTGGGGACAGCGGGCTGCCCTACCTGGTTATCAGTTTGTCAATGGTATTTGACAGCTTCTTCTAGGTCATCGCCAAATCACTGAATACAATATGCGGTGGCTCGTCGCAGCCGTTGCCGCGGGCTCGACCCTGTTCAGCCTCACCGTACAAGCTTCAAAGCTCACGCCTCCAGTACTACCTCTCATCGTCCGCAATCCATACTTGAGTACATGGCTTGGTCATGGTCGAGAAGCTCCTTGGACAGAATGGCCAATGTTCTGGACCGGAGAACTTGTATGTGTATAGAATTGCATCCTGAATGTGCCAAGATCCACACAGCGTTCGTTGCTTCCGCAGAATGACAAGCTGATATTTATCCCTATCCTAGCAAGGCTTCTCCATCATGGCCGCTGTTCCGGAGACTGGCCATGTGTATCCAATTCTCGGCCGCCCTCAGGATTCGCTCGTACTGGGCGGACCCTATGCTGGGTGAGTATTCAGCCTCGACCGGTAAATCGTCTTCTTAAGAGATATAGATATAACATATCTTTCGCGACCTATCTTGGTGCAACTTACGATGCATCAACGACGAACCTGACCTACCTAATTCCGCAGCCCCCAACATTACAGCAAGTAGCTGCGCCGTTGGAAATAGTCATTTCCTTCCTTTCACCCATCACCCCGACCTCGACGCTTCGACAATCTATTCCAGCATCTTACTTGAGTATTCAAGTCAAAGGCGAATTCAATGTCAACCTCTACCTTGATCTCAACGGCCAATGGGCTAGTGGGGATAGAGGAAGTCAGATTGTCTGGGATCTCGACACACGTGAGCTTGGAAATAGCGGAGAAGGTCTGAAAACTTGGCGAGTCAAGAAGGAGACGGAAGCCCTGTTTTCTGAAACTCGCGACCAGTCAGAGTGGGGGACATTGCATTTCACAGGACCATCGGTAAATGTGGGAGACCGTGAATGTAACAATAATGGCTAACCATTCAAAGAATGTACGCCATGAAGCCGGAACATCTGCTCTCCTCCGTCAACGCTTTGCCCGAACCGGCACTCTTCAAAACGCAATTGATGAGGATTTCAGAGGCATAATGGATGAAGAACCTGTTTTCGCCTTTTCCAAGTCATTCATACTCAATAGCACGACATCGAATAATTCTGGCAGCGACAGCGTACTGTTCACGATTGCCCATATTCAAGACCCTGTAGCGCAATTTGCGTCAGCTCGCGGACTCACCTATATGCGTCCGCTGTGGGCTTCCTGGTTCAGTTCAGCCGAAAAACTACTCTCGTTCCACTATATGGATTATCACAACGCTGCGAAACTCGCAGGCGAGTACGCAGCCAGGATTACTGATGATGCTAATAGATCTGGGTCTGAGGACTATGCGGACATTGTTTCGTTGGCAGCACGCCAAATTATGGGCGCAACAAGCTTCTCAGGGGTTCCCGATGATCCAATTCTGTTCATCAAAGAAATCTCATCCAATGGCAATTTCCAGACTATCGACATCATGTTCCCCGCGTCTCCATTCTTCCTCTACACCAATCCGCGCTGGCTTGCATATATGCTTGAACCTACCATCGAACATACCCTCAGCGGACAGTACCCGAACAAATACGCAATGCACGATCTCGGCGCTCATTTCCCAAATGCAACTGGCCATCCTGATGGAAATGACGAGAAAATGCCTGTAGAGGAATGCGGCAACATCCTAATGATGGGCCTCGCCTTAGTCCAAAGTTTGAGTTATGAGGATGATGCTACTGCTGGCTCTCCCTGGTCAAGCCTTGGGGGCGGTGACTTCAATCCTGATCCTGCCGTTAGTGCGTTCCCTCTCAACCAACTCGATACGAGAGATGAGATCTTTGGGCTTGATGATAGCTGGGGCGGATCAACTAAGGGTGCGAAACAGGCGAAGAAGTGGGTCGAGAGGAGTTATAGGCTTTGGCGGCAATGGACTGGATATCTCGTAGAATACACACTTGAACCATCCCATCAGCGTAGGCGTCAGTTTCGAAGTGCATAATGTTGCAAACTAACGTCGCAACAGTATCAACGGATGATTTTGCCGGCCCTCTTCGCCTTCAAACCAACCTTGCCCTGAAGGGGATCATCGGGATACAAGCTATGAGCAAGCTCGCCGCAGTGGTAGGAAATGAAGCAGATGTCAAGTATTACAAGGTAGGCATCCCGGCACTGCCACACCTGTTTTGAGACACTTATCCTTGATGACCTCACAGAACATCTCCGAAGTCTACGTTTCGAAATGGGAAGAACTCGGCATCTCCCGTGACGGTTCACATGCTAAGCTCGCCTACTATTGGTACGGCTCTTGGACGACCCTCTACAATCTCTTCAGTGATGCCCTCCTTTGCTTCCACCTTGATGGCACGTCTCTTTCCCCCTCATCCACCCCACAGCACCCAATCAGCCAAAACGAACAGCAACCCCTCAAACCTTCAGACAAACACCACCATCACGAACACGACAAAAAGAACAACAATGGCACAGGTTTCGTCCCGCAGCGCATATACAAGATGCAAAGTGACTGGTACCATGCTGTTCGGCAGCGCTATGGACTCCCTCTCGACAGCAGACATCTGTACACGAAGACGGATTGGGAGTTCTTCGCCACCTCGGTCGCGAGTAAATCTGTCCGAAATGAGATCTGGGAGAGTTATGCACTTTGGGTGAATGAGACAAGTACTGGTATGTTCCTAAGCCCGCCCCCCCTTTGTTTTTTGGCTATGTCTGTGATTTTTGCTCAAAAGAAAGGATATGCTAACAAAATGGTGGTAGATCGTCCAATGACAGACCTCCACGACACAGAAGGCACTGGCCACTTCCTAGGAGCGTACTTCATGGCCCGACCAGTGATCGGCGGGCATTTTGCATATCTGGCGCTTGAGCGCGCCTGCGGAGGGAAGGCTGTCGAAGGTCTAGCATTCTTGGAGGAGAAGGAAAGTGATGGAAAGGGTAAAAAGCACCATTCGGCTGAAGAGAATGAAAAAGGGTTTCAGAATGAATTATGATTTCAGTGATGTTGGAGATGGAAAAGCATTGATTGGAAAATTATGAAAATGGTTGGAGGGGGGGGATGTATATGACATGTACGGGGCTCCATGTGTAGTGGGTCGAATGTAGGATACAAAATCTCAGTCAAATCACGGCCGACCACAACGCCTCGATTCGGGATCTCGCTTTCACTCACTCACCGAGTCACCGTCAAGTGCCCTTCCAGACCCGGACTCCACAAACGAATCAGAAAGCTCGTAATTCATCGCTGCTGACCTTATCCAGGACATGAACCCCGGACGTCATGTCAATCCTTCCTCCTTTTAGTTACGGATGAATCGGAAATGAAGCTCGTCTTCATCCCTCGTCTCCCCGCAACTTAGTCCTGACTCCCTGATTTAGTGCGCTCTCCAAGTAGCGAAAGAGGTAGGTGATTTCACCTTTTCCTAGAAAGCTCTAACTACAGAGGGGACTAACCTACATAGTTCCCCAACCCGTGACATATGGCACAATATTCTCTAAAGTGAGCCAGCCTTCGGGGGTGAAACATGTAGTCCTCTCCGGATCAGCCAAGTCGCTCGAGCTATTCCCGGGCTGGGAACAGGGGAAGATTCTACGGCTGAAGGATGTGATCTAAGAGGGTTCTACCTGGGGAGCGACTTGGGTATCGTCCTAATTATCATGGCCCGTGATACATGTACGAGTATTTTACTACTCTGAACGCCTCTCCCTCCACACTCGCAACGAATATTTCAAATTTGAGCCACGGATGTCAGTCACGAGGGTCAGTATTGAATTTGTCACCGACCAACTTTCTGCAATTAATATCCAAGGCAATGGTTTCCGATATCCACAGATTCCATCTGCAGTTCATGGGATAACATGACGGCCCCGAAGCGTCCTTGAAAAGTAATCCAACTAGGAACTGTATCGAACCAGACTCGATCCTCGGCATGAAGAATCGCATCCTTTCCCAAGTTGGGAGACCCTGACCGCACACAACTCGCCACTCATCGCTCACCCCTGGCCCCTCCCTCTCTTTCCCTTCCCCGGAAAGAAAGAAATACCCACCCCCTTCGAGCGACCTACCCACGCCTGATCGGGCGCAACCCCCTTCGCACGCTCTACCTTCGGTTCTTTAAGTATTCGTAGCGCAAGCGCTTTGTCCTGCTTGATAGGCATCCTGGAATACCCCTTCCGGACACTGAGAGTGATGCTTTCCTTCAAGAAGCTCGGGAACTCGGTGGAGCTGGGATCGTAGGGCACACCCATGACGTCGAAGAACTGCGGGAAGCTATTGATGCACCGCAAAGTCCTGATGTCACCCGCTAGCTTCTCTGCTGTTCCAGGAGGGGGAGCGCCATGCCTATCGAAGATCTCGTTGCAGATCGTGGGAATGGATGTGTCGGCCGGCCGAGCGATCTTGGCGAAGAGAGCCTGGAACATGAGGATACGGTAGGAAGTCCTTGAGGCTTCGAACGTGCGCTTTAGACGGTATTCTGAGACAGGGGTAGGCTCGAGGTAGCTAAGTTCGGGCATGTTGGCGCCTTTGCTGTCGAGCATCCAGACGACGTTGCGGATAACGGCTTCGTGGATTATTGCGAGGCTGAGAGAGGGGGTGAGTCCTCGATCGGTGACAAGGGTCAAGGTAAGCAGGTGACCGAGGTTGGGACAGTCTTCCTTGGAGGTGTGTCCATTTTCAAAGAGCGTCACTTTGTCGTTTGCTTCTTTGACGATTTCGGGCTGAGCGATGGCGAGGCAGAGAAGGAGATGGAAGAGGCTGAAGTAAGATTCGATAGCTTTCTCCGAGGCGTGACGTAAAGTACTCTTGATATGGCTCGAGCTTGTCCACTTATCTTCGAATTCCTGGCTCAGCTTCACGACCACATTCGTCATGAAAGCATAGAGAACGTCGACATCCGGACCTTTTGGGAATTGGGCCGCCTTGGCGAGTTTCTTCAGCGATGGTTCAACCAGCGGCTTGACGGACTGCCAATGTCTTCGCGACAACGGCAGAGGGAGCCAATGCTGAAAGGTGATGCCTTGGACCGACCGGCGGACTGCATGATGCTGGAATGCTTCTAAGGACAGCAAGTCGAATTCGGATTTCAATGATCCTTGACGGCCATGCCACGAGGCTGAGACTCCTGTCGGCAAACACCAAATTAGCACTGCTATTTTAGGTTAAATGTTAATACAAAAATAACTTTGGAACTGATTTCGTTCCCAAATGGGTTTGTTGTTCGTTTTCCAGGACGAAAGAACGACGAGCCGGAAGACCTACCAACGCCTAGTCGCAGCTTCATGAAGCTCTCTTTCAGACAGAAGCACTGCAGCTCGCATAGACGTATATAGTCATTTGAATGAATAAGCTCTCCAATCTCCCTGCACGCTGTCGCTGCTGCCGTGAGGGAGGCCGAATCGAGCTCTTCGAGGATGAACATGGCGATTTCGTTGGGCAATTTCTGAAACGGGTTCGTTGACTTGGCTTTTTCAGTAATGGGTAAGCTATCAGTCACAGTGTTCGTCATTGGGCAATCTCCACTCGTGAAGGGTAAGTGGAAAGTCTTGCTTTCCGAGAACGGCATTCGTACAGTAACAGTTGGAGCTCCCCCATGTCGGCCAAACGTTGCTGCATCCTCAAGTTGTGCTTCGTTACTGCGAAAGCCACATGCATAGCAGCGATAGACCATACTCCCAGAAGGGGTAACCAGTGAGCTTTGTGCTCTGTATTGACCGAGGTCGACGGGTCCGCCGCCATGCTGCTGCTCAATTCGATCACTACTGAAAAAGCTGAGTAACTGTATGCAGATCCCTTTCAAGGTGTATGCAGGTGTATAGCCCTCTGTAGTATTGAGAATAGAAGCGCAGATGTAAGAATTGAAGACATTGGGATGGCACACGCGAGATTGAATCGAGATCGAAGGCGCCTGGAGTGGGTAATTGGTGCCGAAATGGACAGTGAGGTGTAGTGGCTCCCTCTGGTCAGGTGTTAGGATCAAACATGCCCCTCCAAGATTACTTCGAGGGTGGAGTGTGATATTTGGGTATGGGTCTATTCATCATATCGAGGTTAGTATCCCCAGTCTTTAAATTGCACATACAGTAATGCGCAGAAAACCTACTTTCGCGTAACTCAGCAATGTCCCTCAGAAGTCGTCGCTGCAACGCCATGTCTCCAGAGGTTTGATCGATGAGAAAATACCCCTGCTAGATTCTAGTCAAAGGTCCAAGGCTGTTGTTCGTATCTTACAGGTAGACTGCTGGTAGACTTGGTTTTTTTGCTTCACAAATTCTGTGGCAAATGAAAGCAGCGATGAATTTGCAATCAGCACTCGAGAATGCAAGAGCGGATGAGTGAGAATCGATGTTGCAAACTAGTTGTGTAGAAGATCGAGGCGATAGGCTGAGTCGTTTGACTCACAATTTGCCAAGAATGAGTCATGCGTGCACCTTCTGTAACTCATGAAAGCCTCATGATATCGTCGGGTGAGAAAAGCAATGTTTAAATCACTCTTCTCAGACAGCTTCCCAGACAGCTTCTCAGACAGCAATGAGTGCCGCGACTTCGATTGTTCTTGAGCCGACGAAGGTTTCTCGATAGATGATCCTATCCATATGAAGAGAACTCGAGAATCGGTATTGTTTCCAATCCGACCTATCGCTGTCCTCGACAGTCCATCACTCAGTTCTGTCTGTGGCGACTGGGTCTCTCAAGCAACCATGGCTGCTGAAAATGGTGCGATCGGATTGTCCTACGAAAAACGCGATTATTAGCTTACAGAACTGCCTGATCAGACAGAGATATATAAAGATAGCTTGCGTGTAGGTAGCATCACAAACCCCTCCGAGTCACCCCGTTGGATACAATTCCCTTCGATAATGGGCTTGGACGTTAATGTACAGAAATCGAGCGGAAGGGTCTTTTACAGAGTGAAGCATCTTACCTATGGCTAAGGTGGTTATCATAAAGCTTTTCAACTGTCGCACAGAGTCAAACGGAAAAATCTCAGCTACACAAGCTCTGATCGTTTCGGTCACTCTAGCCTTCGTAATTTCCCGCGAGTCCTATTTCCTTTTACATCTCTCCCCTCATCTATCCCTAGCAAAGCCTCTCTCTTGCGCTCGCCAACATCCTTTAGCCCGTCCCTGATGACTCTCGTTTCGATGTTTACACCTTTCTCATCGAATGCTGACATTTTCGATCCCACTCGAGCCTCGATGGCTAGGAACAAAGCAACATCTCGTTGACCGATTAAGGTGATAGCTTCACCCTTCTTACCGGCACGTGCGGTACGACCAACTCGATGGATGTAGTCGTCGGGATTTCGAGGCACGTCGTAGTTTATGACTAGTTCCACCTCTGGTATGTCGAGACCTCTGCTTGCTACGTCTGTGGCAATCATGATACGTGCGGCAGACGCTCGGAACCTTGCAAGGTTAGCTGTTCGTTCTTGCTGTGGGAGTAGTGAATGTAATGAGGTGACGCGATGCTCCAAAAGCCTCAAGAGCCGCTCTAGGAGATTCGCAGTTGAAGTACGATTGCAGAAGATCATTATTGATTTTTTGGCAACATTTCGTGCAGTGAGTAGTAGAATATGTAGATATGCTTCACGATAGGTGACCGGCACCTGTAAGTATGTTTGGTGGAGCGTCGACGGGACAGCTAATTCACCTGTGTCGACTTCGCAAATGAAAACTGGAGGTCTGTCCTTCCTTGGCAGATTCTTGAGTGCGGTGACCTCTGGAGTCAGAGTTGCTGTGAAAAGACAGGTCTGGCGCTCGTTTGAAGGCGGCAGCGCTGAAAGGCAAACCTCGACGTCCGGAAGCATACTGCCAGGACCTGAGGCAAGTAGACGATCAGCTTCGTCAAGTATTACGATGCGAGTCCGACGAAGTCCCATAATCGTGTCACTGCCCGAGGTCTGAATGTGGTCAGATAGACGACCTGGGGTAGCAATGACCACATGTGGGCGCTGAGCTAGAGCCAAGGCTTGAGGGCGCATTTCGGTGCCACCGGTCACTAAGATCGATTTCAGAGACTGGGGCGCTGAGATAGCTTTGATCTGCTCGAAAATCTGCAACGCAAGTTCTCTTGTTGGAGTGAGGATTAGGGCAAAGATTCCCACAGGATCCTCGGCCCACTTCTGCAGCATCGGCACCGAGAAAGCAACGGTCTTTCCGCTTCCTGTTCTGCTTCCACCGATGACATCTCGTCCTTGCAGAATCTTCGGGATGCAAGCCTTCTGAATGCCGGTTGGCCTGGTAATTGCCATTGCCCCTAAGGACGCAATGAGCCACGGGGAAACTTCCAAAGTGGCAAAGCTGAGGCTTGCATCGACCAATTTGCCGTTACTGATCGTTGGCTCGAGGAGTCCTCCGGGCTTTGGGCTCGATGAAAGCTTTGCCCTTGGCCGGATACGGGACACACCGGCTGAAGACGCAAGGATCTCAGAATCTGTCCTTGGCAACGGCGGTGTTGACGTTCGTCGCCTTTTTCTCGACTTTCCCAGATCTTCATCTGTGGATGAGTGGGTCCCCGGATCTGACGCTTGACCAGACTCAGAGGACGACTCGGACGCAGAAAGTGAAATTCCATTGTATCGAGCCATTGATACAATATCAATGAGAATAGACGGGGACTTGGAGCGTGCTGAACCCGATCAGCTCCTATGTGATATCTATTCTGGGACTGGTCTGGCAACCGAGATTGGGTGAGCGTGAAGGTTAGGGTTCGTTACAGGAATGCAGAGGTCGGTGGTCCCGAGCTTGGAGGAGGCGGTGGTTGTGGCGCACACCTGAAAACTTGATTGGTCCGTCACTCGATCTCGATGGCCAGATGGGTGCGGGAGAAAACGCCATGTGGGTTGTGCAGTGATAGTGTCTGAACATCATTCACGATGTCGAATCGACAAAGGATAAGGCACGATCGATACTTACATGTCCTTCTTCAGGTACCTTTAGCCTTCGAGTTCTAGATGCTCCAGATGGACCCAAGCTCTGATTGGTGCAAGCGCAAGCATGGGTCTGGACCGCAGTGTCATCGTTCGGTCATGTAATCTTCAGGTAATCCATCCACAGTGTCATAGTTCGGTGATCGTACATCTACCTACCTTAAGGTAATAATCCATCCGCAATTGAGAATCTTCACGGCTGCAGCCATACAACGCTGCTTGTCAGATATGTGTACTATCCATCTGATGTTTCCCATCCTTGCCCACAATCATATCCTCACACCGTCGCCCCAAGTTGGAACAATAACCAATACCTTGGCTGGGGAAAGCCTAGCAAAGACACTGACTGTCTGCTTCCCACCCTTATTGATCGAGAAGACATCATTAAGATATGGACTGCGAAGCAGTTTCGACCTCCTCATCCGAAGATCCTGGCGTTGACGCGGCCAATGATTCAGACGAGCAATTGCCCTTGCAGAATCGGCCTAGCCAGGCGTCCCCACTGCACGATGATAATATATCTTCGACTCAATCTTCCTCCGCTCCGCTTCAGAAGCGTCGTCGTGTGACTCGAGCTTGCGACGAATGCCGCCGGAAGAAGATCAAATGTGATGGCACCCAGCCTTGCACACATTGCACCGTTTACAGCTATGGTCAGTACACGACCTGGGTGCTATCTTGCGCCCTACTTCAAAGTCGCTCCTGCTAAGAACAACAGAATGCACCTATGACCAACCCTCGAATCGGCGACGAAACCCTACACCGCAGTACGTCGAGGCTCTAGAAAGCCGTCTGCAGCGGGCAGAGGCTCTTCTTCGAAAAGTCCTCCCGGACGTCGACTTGGATGATCCCCAATTCGACGCAGGTGCACCCCAACGGATGCGCCCACGGATAAAACAGGAGGCACCGTCGCAAATGCCTACCTCGGTACCGACGGAGAGGGTTCCAGCCAGACCTGGCAAAGCTGGTGAGAGATCTTCAGGGTCATCGGAAAATCTTTTGGAGTCAATGGTGGATCATACAGGCTCGTTGGATTTGGATGACCAAGGCAATTGGGATTACCATGGCCAATCATCCGGTATCGTCTACCTGCGTTGTTTGCGGGAGCAATTTGGTGACATTATGGGCAAAGCTGAGGGCTATGGGATGCCATTTCTAAAGACCAGCAAGATTGCATCCCCTCGCTCTCCGATAAGTTCACCCCAACGGTCTATGGACTCGTCGATAGAGACTTCGTTACCTAATACACAGGATCTGCCACCAAGAGCATGCGCAATACTTTTGTGTGAGAACGCTTTGGATGATGCCTGTGCTTTGATGCGCATCGTACATTTACCCACATTCTGGGCCAAATTCGATCGGGCATACTCGTTACCCCCTGAACAATACAGGAACGCTGAAACTAGGTTTCTTCCTCTGCTTTACGTTGTTCTGGCACTAGGTGCCGTGTTTGCGAAAGCAGAGCGCAGCCATCTGCAGAGGTGGGGTTATGAAAATGCAATTGATCAGGGGTGAGTAGTATATGGCTGGGAAAATCAGAAAGTGAACTAAACGCCTTCTAGATTCACCTGGTTCAGTGCCTCACGTTCCATGATAGATGTCACTGAGTGTCGTGATCTGACTTCGTTGCAGACAGTTCTATTCATGATTCTCTTCATGCAATCTTCGTCAAGGCTAAGTACCTGCTATTCACATATTGGAATAGTTCTCAGATCTGCAATCCGGATGGGCATACACCGTTCGTTGTCCGGGAACTTCAACCCGATCGAGCAAGAGATTCGAAAGCGCATATTCTGGGTGGTCCGGACAATGGACATCTATGTCGCAGCTTTGCTAGGCTTGCCAATGTATCTCAACGAGAATGATTTTGACCAGGAGATGCCCTTGGAAATTGATGATGAGTTTATAACAAGTGAGAAGATATTGCCCGCGCCTCCCGGACGGCTATCTGTCATGTGTGCGTTCAATGCTCATACGCGGCTTGTTGAGATACTAGCAAAGACTACGAGGTACATATATCCTGTCAAAGCTACTCCATCGTCAAGCAACCAGCCGTATGCGGTCAGTCACGCAAGGGTCAGGGAGATTGAGCAAGATCTCCAAACATGGATGGAACGATTGCCCATGGCATTGAAGCCTGGAGGTGAATCAACTCCTGAGATCGAGAGGTAAATGTCAAGGTTCCGATCCGGGTTTCGATACTAAGTAGCAGCCAGGGTTCAGCAATTGTTACGTATGGCTTATGCCTATATCCAAGGATTTCTCTATCGGCCTTTCCTTCATTACATCTCTCCAAAGTCGCAGACTAAGCCCAATGATAAGCGATCTTATGCGTGCGCAGCTGCTTGTGTAAGTGTTTCTCGAAACATCATACATATTTCCGACGAAATGAAGAAGAAAGGGCTGCTGAACGGCTCTTATTGGTTCTACATGTACACCACTTTCTTCGCCATATTATCATTAGTATTCTTTGTCCTCGAGAATCCTAACAGCCCGAACACTCAAGATATACTACGCGACGCATTCGAGGGTAGAGATACATTGGCAAGCCTTGCGAGGACAAGTATGGCAGCGGATAAGTCTATGCAGACACTGAGGGTACGTAAGATCTATTTTGCCAAAACTGTACCGGAAACTTAATTGAACTAGGGAGTCTTTGAACAGTTACCACGAAAGCTCAAAGGTGCAAAAAGTAACGTGGTTTCTCAGAAAAAGCGACAAGCACCTTCTACGGACTTGAAAAAGCAATTGAAGTCCGTCCAGGCTACTCGCATAGCAGCCAGACCTTCCTCGAACAGTGACGACTCATCGAAGGACCGAGCACAGAGCTCGCCCAGCAAAATCAGTCAATCTGAGAAGTCACAGCCTTCTCTCTATGAAATCCCGGTTCATCATCAGCAGCAAGCCATGCCCACTTACCACCCTAGCCCGATCGATCCTTATAGCCCAGAAAGTGCAAGTACGGCGAACATTGACAGTACCAGCGCGACACCATCTAGCAGCAGTCAGTCAACGTTCGGTCCAAATCAGCAGTACTCGAATATTCTGCCTGACATGGGCGATATTATGTTTCCCTCGGCCGATCCATTCGCATATCCCAATCAACCCATGATGACCCTAGAAGATCAAAATCTTTTCCGACCGGAGAACACAAATGTATTCAGCGCGTCCGATACGCCAGCCACTACCAGAGGGCCATATGGAGCCTTTGACACCCAATTCTTCGGCTCATGGCCACCTTATATGATGCAATTTCCAGAAAACGACCTTGGCTTCCAGACTATCGGCACGTCCTCGGATATAAGCTCTGTCGCTGCTGGGAACAATGCTATGGCTTTGGAGGGCGACTCAGCAGCGTGGCCTTCCGACCAAATGCAGCAATCTTCTGGAGCTAGCGCAACGCCCACGGGTTATGAAGATCCTTACGGCCAGGGATGGGCCAACCAATGTTATCAACAGAGTTGATAACGAACTCGAATGCGATCGGGAATATGTGTAGATATGGCGAAACATATATATATCTCAACGAATTTGGTGTAAATAGCTTTAAGCAATCCCTTTCCGGATGAGACTTTATGGCTCTGCAGGATGTGTACTTAGGTTGAGCGAAAGCTCCACTGTAGTACCTACAACTTGATTGTCAATCATTCAGGTGATCAAAGGCTGTGTAACCCGGGAAACAAGACAGTGTCTACATTACTTTATGTAAGATAGAGCAACATCAGCTCTGGCGAGTGTTGATAATGGATTGGGTAGAGTATCAGTCCTCGGAGTCTGGATATAGTAAGAAGAGGCAGGAAAATATGATGGGTCCTGATACCGAGGGCCGGCGGAGTGGTTCTCTCTGATTTCGTACTGGATGGACCGACAGGAGGCTGCCGCCGTGTGCTAATGTCAAAGTGTACTTCGTTTGCTACTAGTAGACCATGTCCACCTGTTTATGCGTTGTGTAGGCCCAAACTCAGGCCGTATACGCATGTTTCTTGGAGTCATCTCGTGCAAAGTGTTTGAATCGTTGGGGATCCGAAGTAATGTCTGTGGCAAGGCAGCGATATCAACAGATTGAGAAGACTTCCAGAATCGTCTGGTCTAGTAGTTCGATACATGGAAAGGCTTGCTAGGTGAAAAGAATGAAGAAGTTCCTCGCTTTGAACTCGCTTAGAATGGTTTCACAAGCAATAGAGTCAAAAATCCCTGCCGAGTTGATACGAGCGGACAGATATTCCAAGCTCGATGCCATGGTGCTCTCTCGACCTGTATGAGATCATTGAGATGTCTGACAAAGACCTAGCATCAACGTCACACTTCCGAGGACACGGGCTTCATGACAGTAGTGAAACAAGGAGAGATGAATTCACTACGCAAGACATTCAACACGAGTGTGATTGTGAATAACCCAACGTAATCAATTTGGGGTCAACTGTACTTCTGCCCCTTTTTTAACATCTCATCCCTCGGTAGTGGAGCATTCCCTTGGTCAATACAAGGCTGGTGAACCCCGATCACCTTCACAGTTCAGCGGTTAGGAGCACGTGTTCACCCAGAAAGGAGGCTGTGCACAACTCTCAAATTGTTAGTGTGGAGACTTCAATGCATGACTGGAGTGTACGTCAGCTCCGCTTGGGCCAAGGATTCCGGGAAGGCCAAGAGTTCCGGATTCCAGCAGAAGGGGAGCACTGGCGGAAAAAGAAATCAACTTGAGCAAATTACGCGACCCCTATCACACGGATCGCTAGCCTGACGCTTGGCGGAATATAGCTTTAGCGTTTCTTGGCAGCTTGGCATTCTCTCACTCCTCTTCCTCGCCCATTTTCCCACTCGGAATTTTGGGAGGTGCCATCTCTCGGAAAGGCTTGAATGAACAAGCGTTCGATTTGATATTGTAAATCATACGGTCACGAGTGGGACTTCTCAACTCACCACGTACTGTGTTCCAAGCAACTTTACTATGGCCAACCCTGAGCCTTCGGACGCGGGCTTGGCAGCCATGGCACAACCAAGCCAGGATAACCAAGCCCCTCAACAACAGCAGAACCCGCCAAATACTGTTGCTGCTCCTCTACAGAGCAATCATGGCAACGAATTCCGATGCTTGTGGACCGGTTGTGGGAGAGCCACCCTTCCGCTGAAGTGCTTTACGTGAGTGCGACAACCCCAGCCTAGAGGCGATGTTGACAATTCCAGGATCACGTATGCGACAAACATATTGGCCGCAAAAGCACCAACAATCTCAACCTGCAATGCGCGTGGGCGAACTGCAGCGTTCAGGTTGTCAAGCGCGATCACATCACTTCGCACATCCGAGTCCATGTTCCCTTGAAACCGCATCGCTGCCAGTTCTGTGGCAAGACTTTCAAGCGTCCTCAGGATCTGAAGAAGCATGTGAAAACTCACGCTGATGATACCGTTCTCAACGGCATCAATCAGGCTGCTAGTCGGGACAACCATCAGCATCAAAATGGTGCCTTCAACATGGGGAATCAACCTAAAGGTGAGTCAAGCCACGACCTCTTCCGTTCGAAAACTAATGAATCATTCTCTTCAGGACCGAGCTACTACCCTGAGCATCACCATATGCAGCCGCATCCATCAATGGGCTACGCACCACAGGGCCACAACGGTACGCAAAACTACTACGCACCGACCCAGCAGCAAAGCTATGGCAACGGTTACGGCACTGTGTCCTACACCTTGGGTCAAGGTGGTGATGTCAACAATGCTGCTTTCGATAACAACAAATCCCTTGCCAGTCTCAATAGCTTCATTGGTGACGTACAACGTGGGATCATCGATACCAAATCTTACGCTCAGCTTAGCAATCGCTTGATGCCGCTCCAACAAAGCGGAGTACCCTATGTCTTGAGCGGTGGGATGGCTGACTTCCAGCCTGCTCCGGTCCAAGTTGATGTTGGTGGAGGTCATAGTGCCGCCTATAGTCTCCCAGCCATCGACAATTTGAGGACGAAAGACCAGTTGGTGATGATGGCGCAACGCTTTGAACAGATGGCAGCTACCGTTTATGAAGCTGCCGATCAGGCAGCTGCAGCTGGTGTCGGCCAGCCGGGTGCGCACTACGTTCAGGACACAATTGATTACCGCCAGCATCTTCCCACGCCAAGTCTCCAGCTCAGGACTGCGCACAACGAGTCTCCATTGGCTCCATCGGCTCGTACAAATCAAAGCGTTAGCACACCTGTCCTAACGCCACCATCCAGCTCGGGAAGCTACACGTCAGCTCACTCTCCGGATTCCACCCACTCGAACCCAAGGCTATCACCCGCGACTCCCAATGGATTAATGTACCCCAGTCTTCCAGGGCCCTCAGCAGGTGGATACCCCTCTTCAAGTATGGCACCCGCTGCGACATTAAGCGCCCAATCCGAAAATGATTATCGGCCTCGTCATGGTGGTGGATACCTTCAAAAAGCGCAACCGATGGGTCCTCCTCCGCGCCACCGCAACGAAATGGACACCTCCGATGATAGCACATCCACACCTAAGGAGTCCCCACTCAACAGCCCGACAGAGCCACCTCATAGAGCACCTATGGCACCTATGGGGCAAACTCGTCCTAAGGCTGAAGTCCTGCCCTCAAACATTGACCCGGCTCTTTCCGGTGGATTGCCTGCCCCGGAGTCACAACTCAAGACCGAGAATGATGAGGCACATGAGGAAAGTGGAGCAAGGCGTAACCCACGCTGGGTCGACACGATCCGGACGCTCGACATTCTGAAGAGGTGAGTCGTTCCAAGGCATTGGAGCCAGAGAATAACAATGCTAACCATTTCGGACAGTTACATCCAACAAAGGCTTGCAAACAACGACTTCGAAGCCGAGGGCGGCGAGGCGCCCACCAAGCGGGAAGAGGAGCCCGAGACTTCAAGCCTATATCCCACGCTTCCTCAACAGGTCGAAGCCTCCGGATAGAGTTCCCCTGGTCAAGAAAGGAGTTGGTGGAGTTCGGGGAGATGGATCTAATACCTCACGACCTGCACGAGACGGATATATCTCTCTCGGCTTTTGTCTAGTGGCGTGATGGCGCGGAGAATCCCGGATCGCGGGCACAGTATTGTCCGTGTTGCCCTTGAGCTCACTTGAACGCTTGCATGCGCTTCTTGCACAATTGGCTTTTTTTTTTTTTTCAAGCAATGTTCTGTTCGAGGGTTTTTTTCTTTACTTTTAACACAAATGAGCGCGAGAAGGGGGGAGGGGGGGGATAGACGTAGCACAGACATGATATTTGCTAAGCTGAGCATTTCAATGACATTTTATCATCTGATAGGCTGAAATCCCGCTTGCTTCTATTCTCACGGCTACTACGAAGATGATCTCCATCGATATTGGTAGCTCGTCAATGGACTAATCCTGTAATACCAGCTTCTCAAATCCATTCATAAAGCACTTCCGAGGCCGACAACATCCTCGCTTCGATCATCGACCCACCTCCCTCACCCAAGCAGAGAAAACGACCAAATAGACAAATCTCCCAAGCACAATACTCGGATCTCGACCAAAACGTACAAATACCAATATCTCAGCAACTTAATTACCACTACCGTCCTCAGAAGCTCAGTTCCCAGAACGCTATATACAACCATCCATCCTCCCCCCAAAAAAGCGTTCCTCAGCTTACTCCACCCCACCCACCAGCTAGCTAATAGAAGCGCCTTTCCCTCCCTCCCCTTGCCAACCAGGCCAAAACAGAATGCCTGCCTGCCTCCCCCTCCCCCCCGTAAAAGCTGTTTTCAATCCCGAAATTGAAGAAACGATGATAGCCGCCTGTGCGGTAGTTCAAAAGCCAAATTCTGGATATTCTATGTACAATGAAGCAAAAAACAATGTTTGTAAGTGAGTATGTGTGACAAGGTTGGAGGGCCGATGGTGGGCTGTTGAATCAAGTTCTCCAGATCGTGATGAGGTTTGTGGGTGACATGATGCTGAGATTGCGGCGCCCGGGTTCTTGGTGCCCAGCATGCAGGGGGTGAGAAGGAGGACCAAAGGGGGGCGGGGAGGAAGGAACGTGCTTGCTTGGTTTGTCGGGGGATAAGATGGGCTTCCCAGTGGAGGGACATCATATCTCTCCCCCAGGGTATCTCCCGCCAGGCATAACGCCCGGTCCTGGCATGTGGCCCTGCATTCTCCCTCCGCCTCTCCCACCCTGAAAGCCACCCCTGCCAGCCCCAACGCCTGGGATCTCAAAGTCCGGATTCGTCATCAGGACATCTCGCTGCTGCTGGACGGGTCTCCGATTCGGAACCCCGCCCATGCCCGGCCCTTGAAAACTCGGTGGAGGTCTCCACGCAGGGTTGATGCCTCTTTGTGAGATGGATGTGTAGTTGCTGTTATCGCTAGCCGCTGGAGAGCGAGTGCCGTCTTGAATGGATTCGTAGGAGCTTGAGGGTTCGAGGTGGCCGCTGTCGATGTTGGAGGTACTAGGGTAATGACCTGGCATTAAGGACGTTGGCATGGGGCTATTGGGTTGAGGGACTGGTGCAGGGTCCGCGAAACGTGGGTCAACGTCTTCATAGTAATTATCAGCGGAATTGTAGCGTTTGTGTGATGGTAGGTTTTGTGCTGATTGGGTCTCGGTGGGTGTAGGTAACTCAATGGCGGTGGTTGGGATTTGATTGCTGTCTATTGGTGGAGTTCCATTGCGAGTAGCTCCAGCCCAGACTGCTCTAGGCGGTACGTAGGGCCTGTGATGGTTAGCATCCTCCAAAAAAGGGAGTCAAGGGGCTTACTCCTGAGAACTATATGTGCTTGTTGCACTCATGGAAGCCTCCCTATCCTTCAACTGCTGCTGTTGCTGTTGCAGCCCAACGAGCCCTTGAACATCACTGTCGCTGTCCCGCAGTTGCATCGGCCGACCAAATGTAGGTGACATCTGAGGGCTACCACTGTATGCATCCATTTCAACAGCCTGTCCAATAATGACGCCTTCGCCAGGATGCTGGGTTGGCAACGGTGGAGGTGGTGATTCGGCCCTTCTCATCCTCTGAGCTCCAGGTGACGGTTCCCTCGAACCATACGCAGAATAACCTCCAGGTGCCGATGGTGGGCCTGGAGAAGCCCGTCTGCTGAAATTCGCTGGCGCTGATCCTGGGCCCGGAGATGGCTGCCTCCCATACCCGCCGGGTGCTGAGGGTGGCCCCGGTGACTGCCTGCCATATCCACCTGGTGCCGATGGAGGTCCAGGCGACGGTTGCCTCCCGTAACCTCCTGGTGCTGAAGGAGGACCTGGTGAGGGCCGTCTGCCATAACCTGGAGCTGATTGCTCTCGCACGTACCCGTTCGAAGGACCTCGTCCCATGGGCGGATATGGATTACCATTGCCGTAACCAGGTGGTGGTCCATATCCTCCGGCGGGTCCTCCTCGACCATAAGAGTTGTTTCCTGGCCCGCCCCGCCCCGGTCCGTAAGGGCCTCCTCTACCGAAACCCCTTTGCGGAAACCCTCCTCTTCCTCGGCCTCGTGATCCTTGAGAATTCATGGTCTCGTTCGAGTATTGACGGCGCATGGGAGGTTCGGATTGATCCCTCCGTACCCCACCTGGTATAGCACCAAAAGCGTTTGAAGGGGGTAGAGGATTGCCGTATTCGTCTCTAGGCCCATCATAACCTGCACCACGACCGCCGCGCATCGACCCAAAACCCCCTCTTGCCGATGGGCCAAGGCCATCATCTGTTTCCACTCTTGTTGCACTGCTGGGTACGGTCCTATTTGATGGCGTCCTAGTATTTAATGGCATGCGTTCTTCGTCGGCGATCTGCGGCGTCTTGTTTTCAAATGTCGCGAATGTAGGAAGGGTATCCGCTCCAGGAGCTCCGTTTACCATAGGTGTACCTTTGAGCGGAGGAGGTGATTCTGCGCGAGCTGACGCTTGGCGGGCATAGAAGTTCTCGCCGTTCATCTCGGCATTCTGAGCTATCCTTTTCTTCCTAGCTTTTCTGCTGACCAGTGTCCTGCGCATCGCACATGTAACAACGCCGGCGGCGGTGATGAGTATTGTAGAGGCTAGAACAATCCATCCTCCCCATTGTAAATGCGGCACGAAGAGCAAAATATCCACGAGAAATGCGAGTAAAGTAATTAAAAGTGTCGGTATCAACAGAAGTAGCAGCGCTAAAAGATATCGAGGAGAATGAGACGGTGAATGTAAATGAGCGGATGCTGCGAGGCCGAAGCATATAAGCGTGAGCAAAGCGGCTATTGGATGGACTATGAGGATTGAAGATAGGGAAGACCGGGCGCCGGGCGGGAGAGAGAAGTCATTGTTCTCGTTATCGTTGTGAAAGAGTGTCTGCGAGTCTGCCAAGGAAAGTCAGGTATGTCAAGTTGGCAATCTTTGGGCTTGTAAAGGAGTAGGATCATCATCGAATCGGGGAAAAGGAGAAATCTGCCAGCCAGCCCCTTGTTCTGTCTGCAGTCAATCGGCTCACCTGTGGAGTAACCAACCTGGGGCCCAGTGCAGGAATCCCCTTTACAAAATCCAAAAACACCAAAATCAATCCCGTCGAATGTTGCAAGGGGTATGCCTTTGACGACGGGCGTGGAGATTACTGAGAGTAGCAGGAGGACGAAGGCGACGAAGAGCAAGATTGAGAGAGGAGTCGCCGGTCGAAGCATCTTGTTAAATCTCTCTCGGTTTTTCCTGTGCCATCCACCCAGAGTCTGCAAGGTTTTAGGGAGCTCTGCCAGCCAGCGCACTTGCTTCGCGGGTCTCGCGAGTAAGTAGGGTTAATGGTCAACACTTTTTCAATCGCATACTGTTTGGAGCGCAGTCTGTTGTTTGCGGTCGGTTCCGCCCTTCTTTCTGGCCAAAACAGTAATGGGTACTCAGCAGGTTTCGAGAGGAATACAGTATGGTGTGTACTGCAGTCGAGAATCCAAGATCGAAGGTGTCGCGGGCGATCTAGTCAGTTTTCAGGAAGGTTCAATCGTAGCGTACTGCACTGATGCCGAGGCAAGATTCGCCGAGTAGGTACAGGATATGTGGAGAAAGGAATGTGGTGTAAGGAGCGATGTAGTAAAGAGGATGAGAAGTGAAGGTGTGTTGGAGGCAAAGCGAGTGCCTCCTGGATGTTATTGCTGCGTATAGTTGGCATCAAGTCTCAGCAAGTCATTCTGCTTCGCTTCCTTCACGGCTCCACTTGTATGGGAAATTAGCACGCTAGCAACTGCTCTGCAATCTGCATGCTGTATAAAACCTTGTACGAGTACATCATCTACGGGAAACCGATGATCATGCATCTAGTTGAGCACTGAGATGTTTACAGTTGGAGCAGCTTGTTCAGAATTAAAGCAGGATAAATACGCGTACAACCAATCAACTACATTATCATCTTCTCACCTCATCCAATCTCCGCCCAATTGCTGGTTCGATTGGGAACAGAAACCATTCGACGAGAAACTATTGACGCGTTTCGATCTACGGCTCACGCTTTGGCCTTCTTGACACCCAAGAAATTGGGTGCCCTTAATGTTTATACACATCCACACGAGTGAGGGGGAACATTCGACAAATCGCAACATCTAATCATTCTCTCATGGTTACTGTCTACTTGCGGCTCCGCAACGGCACTGACGGTTTGAAGCTTGGTGTTCGCTTTGTTTCAAGTCCTTTCGCGTGAGATTGTTTCATCAATGTGAAACCACGTCGGACCTTCGGTTAAACTCTGCCCGGCTTCCGTCGGCAACGACCCAAAATAGCTTTGCATTCGTTTGGCTGAGGACCATTTGGTTTAGTCTACTACCCTTACCGAAGCCACAATCTCACTTGAAGCAATCAATGTCAGGATCGATAAGAACTTGAGAAGGGCTTAGAACCTCAGTCTTCCACCAGGACCACCCTGCATGTCTATCCAAAAAGGGCTTGAGTCCGTGCGATCAGGCAATGATTGGATAACAGTCCATCACTGCGCGAAGACTGATCAGCAATTCGCCACATGACTCCACGACAATATGATTTGCTCCAGACAGATTCTGGCCAAGATGGCTTGGTAGATGCCAGACTTCAGTATTACTCTAGACCGTCTTTCAGCCGGCTTAGTGCCGTGCGTGGCCACTCGTAAGGGAAAGGGAGGATCATTCTGGACCCCAGGATATTCACCGGAGAGGAGCTAACACTGACACTTTGTGAGTCCCGTTTCACCAGAATCACGAATGCCAATATCGACTACTACTACTTTAATCGCTTTAGCAGAGACAGTTCTGAAAGGGGATACGACTGTACTCCTTCAGTCTGCTCCGGCCGGAGATACGTACTTTTGAGCACTGACAGTACCTTGACTCACTACTTCCGCATGTATGGTTTTGCGAACCTCCTTTCGGGTCTCGTACCCAGACGCATATTGGCATGACGATATTTTAAAATGATGCGTCAAAGCTGATTTGAAAAATTACATTCTGGCTGTTACAGGTGAAGACTGAGCACCTTTTTCATTAAAATTCGGTCGATGAGGATGGATCCTATGGCGAAATGTCGCTATGGTGTAAGTCTCGGGTATTCTGTATTCAAAGTGCCTTCCACCTGGTCCTGGTCGATCAGATTAGGGCTGGAAAGCATAGCATGCAATGGCGATAAATCTCGTATGATACACGTCTTCACACCAGGGCTGATGGCGAGGAAGAAGAGACGTAGAAAACGTGTATCCCTTGATCCCCTCCGAGAATAATCAGATGTGTTAGGAGAGGCTAGGTCATGGCATTCAGTATCTTCAACCGAGAACGGGCCAATGATTGCGTCCTGGAAAGGACTCCACTTTGGTGTGAACCACTAGAACGAATTCATCTACCTGGAAACCATTTGATGTCGTCTCGCTCTTGCTGTCTATGCTATTATCTATGTATGTATATTGCAAAACTCTGCTTATTCCGGCCGTATCATAGACATGAAAGACTCGCACCAATTCAATATTTCTACATCGACAAGCCCAGAAGCCAGACCTGAAACCGCTCTATTATCCCACAGCATTTCCACGAGGTTCTCCCGCAGCTCCAAAGCGCGTCCTCGTCTTCGACTCCAATTCGACTTTACTGTATATGGCCGCGCCGATAACGGTAATGATCATTCCACACCCGTTCAACAAGCCCACCTTTGTATGGAACAACGTAACGCCCAGCAAGATCGTCAAAGATTGTTTCAGATTGCCGCAGACAGTCATGGTAAGGGCCCCAGCCAACTTGTTGGTGTGCAGGGAAGCGACGCTCAGCAGAAATGCGAGGGTTCCGTTTCCGGCCAAAGCAGCGATTTGAAATGGTGTGAGCCGACCGGCATTGACATAAGTCAAGAACCTCTCAGCTTCCCCAGTCGAAACCGAGTACAACAGTGATTGCACTGCCGCAAGTGGTGACATTCGTAGGAGTATCTCAAGCGCAGGCAGAGCTAGTGTGCCAGTCATCAGCCGATTTGAAGCAATAGTCTTAAGTGAGGCGAGAACGACGCCGAGCGATGTAAGAAGGAATCCAAGAGACGTGAAGTAGTAATCGCCATAGGTGGCCAGGCCGACACCGAAGATCAGCGGTATGAGGGAGAGGTACGTCGCTGTTGAGTAGGATCGAGCGTAGTAGAAACGGTAGATGAGCACTGCTACGACTGGGCACGTTGAGCGCAGGATCTGATGAAAAGGCATCGAGACCATCGCCCTAAGCACGCTGTATTAGGAAACTGTCAAATCCAAAGATCCCAGTGAGCCGCTTACAAGGACACATTGGAGATGGCGATGTTGACAGTGTAGAGCAGCGAGAAAGAGAGTAGTATCAGGTTCTCGTGCCGTGTGAGTCTCGTCATCTTGAAGGAGCCCCAAAGTAGGAGGATGTAGCAACCCAACGCGGTGATTCCGGTATGGATGGTCGTGAGCAGCCAAGGGAAGTTGAACTGGACAAACCGAATCAGCAGGAAGCTATCAACTTGGTTGCATCCTCCTTCAACATACCTTGCCCAAAACATACTTGTTACAGATGGTCAATGACAGGTTGAGGGTAAAGTAGATAATGAGATAGAAGTACTTGGTACTTGAAGGAATGCGGTACTCTGCTGCGGAAGCATTCGATCTCTTGTTTGTGAGCTGTGCCTCAGCGTCATCGTGGACATTGTACTCTTTCAATGACCTTGCGTCTCCTCTTGAGAGACTGCCCTCGTCACCTTCATCCTCGTCCGTTGAGTCGTAGACGTTGTGCACTTTGGCTTCCATTTAATCCAGTGCAGGCATCAACCCTTGGTAAAGACAGAAACCAGATTTAGCGACAGCAACGTTTTCTTTGGACGGTTCTGAATTGGAGAAATTGGAAATCGGCCGAAGCTTGGAGGTTCCACGATGACACATGATGTCCAGGCCATGTCACATACCACCAGGTTAAATGCGGGACACCGTCACATCATCTCACGCAGACAAAAACTAATAATGAAGCTACTACAAGGAAATACTCGAAGTCATTGCAATGTAAATTCCCTAATCAGTCTACGCAATCAATCAAAATCGCACAGGAAAGTAGATAAGCGCACTATCATTTTAATGCGATTTCTTTGGTGTCAAACCGACACGACAGGGCAGAAAAAGTCAGGTAGGCTAACTCGTTACCAGACTTGTTCAGGCGATCCTGAGGGTGAAATAGTGGAGCGAGTCTGCTGCGTGGGAGAGAGGTCGTAACGATTGCCAGTATTGTCTGCCTGATCTGTGCACTGCCATCTTCATTATCCATCACTTTATCTTAGCGGCTCCTAAATCAGCGACAAAATCAAAACAAGTCAGATTAAAGAAAGAGCTGTGATGCGGCCAACAGTGATATCTGGAAAAATGTCGATACGTACTTTTACTAGCCGTAAAAATCAAAACCCAACCAGATGCAAAGTATTTTCGCTTCACCTCCCGAGCGAGGATTTGCAATTAGCCCACGTGTGACCTATCACGGGATGCAGCAGTAGCACACGGAGTGATAGGTTCCCCGTATCCTTCGATGAGGAATGAATCTCCGGAGGCCCAGTCACCGTCCGTGTCGAATGTGGTACATCTACCATCGCTTGCCGGTCTCTTTTGAGGTCCTGCCAAAATCGATTCTCGTCAAAGAGTGGAGACAACTGCCCAGCACAAGAGGATTTCGTTGGCTTAAAGCGCGAGGAAGGGACATTCTACTCACATCCGTCAGTTGATGAGACTTAGCTTCTCTGATAATCTCCTTTTCATCACACCATCTTTCTATGCTGGTCGCTCTCTTATGACCGATGCACGGGAGGGGCAGATGGCGCACGACAGCAGCATATGTTCTTTTACTTTCTACCCTCGGTGTTCTAATCTTGTTCTTACTACTTAGTAATGGGCGATCGCAAGCGGTGAGTGCACATGATGGAATGTTGCCTTGATTGATCACAACGAAATGATCATCAAACTTTCAAGCACTGGATTGCCAGTGTTACTCTGCCATCTTGATCAATGTTGACTGTGCTTTTCCATAGACCTCGCTCCTCCCTCTTAAATTAGCATGGAGTCAACCAAAGAACGGGCAAAACCCTCGACTTCATTTTATAATTCCAGCGACCAGTAGTAACATAGATCTGTGCAAGCTCCTTCTTTCGGCAGCCGTTTTGGACTACCCTGAACCAGTCCTTGTGAATTGGGGAGCTGAAGAGTAAGTCGTTTGATGCTAGAAAAAATCGCTTGCTTCTGGGCTCGATCAGGACTGGCAGAGCTGACTTCGGATACTCAACAGGGATGAGAACTCCTACGTTCAACACCTAGCTAAAGTCACTAAGGTCCTTGACTACCTTAACTCGCTTCCTTCGGCTGCGCCGGAAGACCTAGTACTTATTGTCGACGGTTACGATGTATGGCTTCAACTTCCACCAGGAATTCTTATCTCCCGATATCACGTCGTGACGGAAGCTGCCAACCGTAGGCTGCAATCGAGGTTCGACCCTGTCGTGTTGCAAGCGAACGACATCCGGCAGACCGTCCTCTTCGGGCCGGATAAATTATGTTGGCCGAACGGTGACACTGGGGAGCGTCCAGCCTGTTGGGCTGTCTCTGAGTCGACGTTACCCAAACACTCTTTCGGGCGTTTCGCGGAGCAGACGTCTGACGCAGTGCATCAGCGGCCCCGATGGCTGAACTCGGGTACCATTATCGGCCCATTAGCAGAGGTACAAGCTATCTTCGAGGGTACAGCCAGAGAGATTCAAAGGAACCATACGACAGATTCTGACCAATTCTACTTTGCAAATCTGTTTGGCGCACAAGAGTATGCTCGCAGACATCTACAGAAAATCCCACTACCAGATCCTGAAGGAAGTACCGCTCCTTTCCTTGAAGCCGGCGACAAGGCGGAGTACCATATCGGCATCGACTACGAGTATGCTGTCTTCCAAAACCTCGGATACTCGATTCGCGATGTTGCGTGGATGCTCTATGGCACTTCTCGCAAAACTGGATCTGTTGGCCACAATCAGGAGCTCAAGCCGTATCGATATGAAATGCCGAGCGATATAGTTTCAGCGCCTTCACCTTTCTTAGTCCTATCAGAGGTTAGTGGTGGTACAAAAACACACAATCTTCTACAGACGAGGTTATATCGTTCAGCAACTCCTGGGAAGACATGCCGTTGGCAAGTAACGTCATCACAAAACAAATCCCCGTGTTGCTTCATTTCACCCTGGACAAAGAGCTTCGCGATCAATGGTGGGATCGCATGTGGTTCTACCCGTATGGCGAAAGGTTGCTAAGGGCGTCTTTCAGTCGAAGCAGATCCCCATACCGAGGCAACACCACTGTCAACGTAGATGAAGAGCCAGGAGCCAATGGTCATCGCACGATGACTGAGCGGGACAAGAGAGACGGTGCTTGGTCTGATACGGGAAATTGGATACCATGGGAGGCACTTTGTCAAATGCATGAGCCACAATTATTCGGCAGTCAATGAACATCGGAAGGTATAATGGCGAATGGTGAATAAACCAGCAACGAAAGAATAGGACCACCTTTCTCGAGCATGTATTGACCGAGTGAGCAGATGGTCCACTGTGACTTCTGCACTACCATTCGCAGAATGAGCTTGTCGCAAGCCTCTTACGGACCTGGGATCAATTTCCGAACATTCGTTGAGACAGCTGAGATATGAGTAGATGAGACCGTCGGAGTGCGAAAGTCGAAGGCTTCTCCATCCGGCTACTATGACTATCCGCAAGTAGATTGACCCTGTTATATCTATTTTTGACTGTTTTTGTCTCAAACACAAAACTCATGCGTCCGGTCGTTGCTCGCAGAGGCGCAAGATCATATCCGTGGACGGTTCGCGCAACGAGACGACATTTCAATGTACAGGTGAATGAGGATCATATCAAGACATCTAAGTTGGTCCAATTTAGTTCTGATAGGAAACAATGTGATTTGTAGAACGGCATGAGTGAGAGAGAGTCAGGTCTGGAATGCGGCTAAAGTGAGATCAATGGCGCCGCCCCAAGACGGATTGATACATGGTAGTAAGCCAAGCTTCCAACATCCACGTCATCAATTGAGATGCTGCCAGTTCGATTGGTTACCTAAGCACAAGGTATCTCCCTACCGAATGCTTGTTCCCCATGGCACCAGCATAACCGATTAGCCTGCTCACTGGCCGGCACCCATGCAGTTTTCCAGTGCGATGGGCCAACCAGCTTACACCGCAACCATCATCTTCCGGTCCCTCCATCCTCATGCAGCCTGGTACCTGATCTTCCGTCATTTGGCTTGATGGATAATCCCCTTTATCCTCGCTGATATTGATGCCGTTGTCATGCCCGTCTCTTTCTCTGGTCAGGCCTCTGCCTTTGTTCCTTCTTCACTTGCCTTCTTCGTCTCCGAGTGCTCTAATCGCGTCGACTCCTTTGTTGGACAGTCTACGATATGGCACTTCTTTTCAGCCCATAAACGAACGAGCTCGGCATTGACCCTAGGAGCGCTTACCATTCTCATTGCCTTCATCATGATCCCAAAACGCTACTGGAAATCTCCTTCTCCCGCCAACACACCCGACTCAAGCGCCCCGAACCCTCTTTCGAAAGAGTATAAAAGCGGGATTGGTCTTCTGCAAAAGCGGACTCATCGACCTCGCAAGCTCTGGTGGATCATCCTGGCAACATCTACTGTGCTCCTCGCACTCATCCTCGCCCTGAGTCTAGGCTTAACATTAGGTCGGAAACATCATGGTGGAGGCGAACGCAACGACCTTGGTGCCATTGTCGATTTGGGATACAGCTCATATCAAGGACATTCGTACAACGAAGGTGTTAGCGCGTGGTTAGGCATTCGCTATGCCGCACCACCAACTGGGCACTTGAGATTTGCAGCCCCTCAAGATCCCATTGCGAATAGTACACTTCAAAGGGCAACGAAGGTATGTTTCGACGATGCCAAGAAATGACTTAAATGCTCATGTATCTCCGATAGCATGGTCCAAATTGCTTAGCTACCCGCTCCCAAGTCACAAACCGGCCTCTTCCTGTCTTCCAAAGCGAAGATTGCCTCTTCCTCGACGTGTATGCACCTGCAAACGCGACAGAAGAATCAAGGCTTCCTGTCTACTTTTTCATCCAAGGAGGTGGATTTAACGCAAATGCCAACCCGAATTTGAACGGTACTAAACTTGTTGTGGCTTCTGGTATGAATATTGTGATTGTTACGTCCAACTACCGTGTTGGACCATACGGATTCTTGGCAAGTCAGGAAATTCTGAAAGGCGGCAGTCTCAACAACGGTCTGAAAGACCAACGGAAAGCACTGCATTGGGTGCAAGATCATATAACCAAATTTGGAGGGAACCCTGGACATGTGGTTATCGGAGGTGCCAGTGCTGGAGCTGCCTCAGTAACAATCCATCTAGCTGCTTATAACGGACGAAATGATGGGTTGTTCCACGCAACCGCTGCAGAAAGTCAAAGTTTTGGAGCTATCAGAACGGTTTCAGAGTCACAGTATCAGTACGACGGACTGTTGAACCGTACACAATGTACCAAAGAAGATATTGGAAGTGACGATACTCTTGCATGTCTGCGTAAGGTTCCAATTGAGCGGCTCCAGAAACAAAACGTAGGTATGATATTTCCAGGGGCAGATCGGAAGCCACTCTTCCCATATAACCCAACGCTTGACCACGACATCCTGCAAGACTATACGCTCGCCCTTTTCGAGTCAGGTCGTTTCATCAAGGTCCCTGCTATTTATGGCGACGTTTCGGATGAAGGAACTCTGTTCGTGCCTAAATCAACCTCCTCCAAAGATCAATCCAACTCTTTCATCAAGGCCCAATTCCCTACCATCAACAAAACGCAGTTGGCCACCATTCAAGACATGTACCCTGTGTCCGATTACCCTCACTTCTCCTCAGCTGGGGACCACTGGCGGTCTACTTGTGCAGCGTACGGGGAGCTGCGCTATGTCTGTCAAGGAAACCATCTTTCGAATGAGTACTACTCTCACAACTCGTCTGCCAAGGTCTACAACTATCATTATAACGTCAGCGACCCTGCCCTGGCAAGAAATGGCTACGGTGTGCCACACGTGACCGAGTTAAATGCGATTTGGGCACCACCAGGAGCTCCCGCAAGCTACAAGGCGCATGGCGAGAACTCGGAGGTCACGCCGCTAATGCAAGGTTATTGGACGAGCTTCATCCGATTCTTCGATCCGAACACTGCGAGGATTCCGGGGAGTCCATTGTGGGAAGAATGGGGAGGTCAAGATAGCCAACGGCGGCTACTAATCCAAGGTGGCAACAATAACAGCACCACCATGGAGACGGTACCCGATGGTCAGCAGGACAGATGCCGCACGTTGACGAGCTGGGGCATTAAATTGAAGCAATGATGCAGGGTGCTGTTGGGTAGCATTGTACGATACTTAGATGGACATGTCTATGACTGATGGATTACGAATATAGAGTTGTACATATGTCGACTATCCTTGTTCATTTAGTGACGTGTATATAGTTGAAGGCATTTTGTACATGGAAGTTTAGAGGATGAATTTACTTAGCATCGGGTTAATGGAAACAAACAAAGACCCTTTGCTAGTTTAAAACCCAGATTCTCTAAAAAGCAATGCGGGCTAGCAGTGCTTGGAATTTAGAGCATGCTCTAGCAAGCCTTCATATTCAAGGTCGAGCCAGCTGCAGGAAAGTATGAAAGTGCGCTGAGATACACAGCCCGTGAAGAGATCGGCATCTGATGGAGAGCAGTAGTTCTAACAGCCGCAAAGCTGCCAAGACGTTTTACGCAGGGTCTCCAGGGGCTAAATAAAGGCCGCATGTGATTCCACCACGCGGCTGTTCCATCCAACTTGAAACCTCGTGGCCAACTGCGCACAGAGCAGGTGCGAATGGTGCCCTGCAGCTGGGCCAGCAGGGCTACCAGCTTAGCTAGAGCAATTCTCTGTCTGATATACTCCTCTGCGCCTCAACCATGAAGGATCCATCGTCTCCTTATTGTGCCTCATGGCCTTTGTCCTGGACACCTATCACCTCTATTACCTGACATTACTTAGACCATCTTCTTTACGCTTCTTTACCTAGATTATGACTCGAGCTCACCATACTTTTCACTTCAGTCTCTACCCCCCCACCCCCACTCCCATCGTGTGATTCCTCAGCGCTTCACTCTTCCTGCAATCGGCGCAATGTCCGAAAATGAATTGCCCGCGCAACGTCATCAGCCAGAAATGGAATCTGAAAAAAGGCCAGAGCCAGACGCAAATGCGAAGTCAAGGTGGAAACGCATGCTCAGCCGCTCGAACCCAGCCCAAGGATCTATCGTTTCGCGAGAGTCATCAGAAGGCATCGAAGAAATGAAGAGAAGGCCCGAGAAATGGAGCATGGGTGTTTTGAACGACACGGAGACGGACGAAGTGCCAGGTGAGGAGCATTCTTCACCTATGGATTTGCAAGTTCTTCTTATGTATCGAGTTCTCACATATTTACTTAGGTTCCGTCCTCTTGATGTCCCATAGCAAGCGCAATGAACCGCTCGGTCTGCGCAATGCTCCCGCAAATGTCTCGGCCTCGTCACTTCCCTCTCCTTTTCCTCCCGAAATGAGGCCGCACGCGACACGAAAAGAATCAGAGCGCTCTGAGGAAGAACAACAAAAGACCAAAGACGGCAAGATAATCTTAGAACCTCAGCCAGACAAATCAATGAATGACCCTCTCAATTGGCCTTCCTGGAGACGGGATGTTGCTCTTCTCTCACTCGGATTCTTCTGTATGCTTGGCGGTGGCATGACTCCTATACTGGCCGCAGGTTTCGACAACGTAGCTGACACCTACCATGTCAGTATTCCCAAAGTGGCACTTACAACGGGATTCTACATGCTGGGGCTTGGAATTGGTTCAGTCATTGCATCGCCAACGGCAATTCTCTTCGGCAAACGGCCAGTTTACCTTGGGGCCATCATCTTGTTCATAGTCAGTGCCATTTGGTGCGCAGCCTCTCCCAACTATGCATCTTTGGTTGTCGCCCGGGTCTTCATGGGTCTTGCGGTTAGTCCCTGTGAATGTCTTCCTTCAGCTACTATTGCCGAGATTTTCTTTCTGCATGAGCGGGCCTATCGGTTGGGCATATATACCTTACTTCTTCTTAGCGGGAAGAATCTCATTCCATTGGTTAGTGCTGCGATCATTCAGAGACTTGATTGGCGATGGGTTTTCTGGTAAGTTTCAGTTTGCAATGGGACAATCTAGGACAACATTGAGACTGACAATTTCAGGATCGTCGCAATTGTGGTTGGCTTCTGCTTTTTTACTATGTTTTTCTTCGTGCCCGAGACATTCTGGGACCGTACGCCTCGACCCCATAAGCCCCGCAAGAGCGCGTTTCCTTCTCTTACCAATCTCTTTCACCATCTTGATCACAGTCATGGTGAGAAATCCACAACTTCCCATGGGGTCGATGGATCTTCAGATATGAGGAAGCTAGCTATTGGTAACGCGGCATCGATGGCAGGATCAGGTCCTGTAACCATTGCTGAGAGAAGACTTCAAAAGAACAAGCATCGTGTTGGCTTTGCTGATTTTACTGATGAAAATACGGAAGGCTTAGGAGAAAGAACAGCCGGGACGATGCTCTCGGACGCAGATGTCCAGGCCACGAAAACAGACAGTACGAAGCATTTACACCAGAATGGTACAAGATCTGAAAAGGAATCCGTGGAGACGTCCAATACGACTCTGCTAGGCACCTCAAAACCAGATGCTACTCCACCAAGTCAAGTACCACAGTCAAACACACCACACCATATGAGTGAGGAAGGCGGCAAAGCAGATTACTTGGATCATAATGACGAAGAACGCAATATCTCCACGGCCCCCTCAAAGACGCCCAAATCGGAACCCGCCACACCAGGCGTCTCTACACCAGCCGGTCCTTCCCACTATACCAACCACCTCCGGACCCAGCCACCCAAGACGTTTCGCCAAACACTGCGGCCCTGGAACGGCAGACTTCGTCGGGAAAATTGGTTCAAAGTAGCACTGCGTCCATTCATCCTCTTCGCCTATCCCGCGATTCTATGGAGCACTCTCGTCTACTCGCTCAGTATCGGCTGGCTCATCGTCCTCTCCGAATCCGTCAGCCACATCTACCGCAACAAGGAAACCTACCACTTCAGCGCCCTGCAAACCGGTCTCGTCTACCTCTCCCCCTTCGTCGGCGGAATACTGGGCACAGCAGTCGCCGGAAAAGTAAGCGACATCATCGTGCGCTTCATGAGTCGCCGGAACGGCGGTATCTACGAGCCCGAATTCCGCCTCGTGATGGCCATCCCAGTGATGCTAGCGACCTGCATCGGCCTAATGGGCTTCGGGTGGAGCGCCGCCGAGAAAGACAACTGGATCGTGCCGACCGTCTTCTTTGGCGTCATCAGCTTCGGGTGCTCGCTGGGTAGCACGACGAGTATCACGTTCGCGGTCGATAGCTATCGGCAGTATGCCGGTGAGGCGCTGGTCACGCTCAATTTCTCGAAGAATGTGTTTCATGGACTGGTGTTCTCGTTGTTCTTCAATCGCTGGCTGGAGAAGGATGGCTCGAAGGATGTTTTTGTCGCTATTGGGGGGATTCAGGTTGCTTGTTTGGTGACTACGGTGCCGATGTATATTTATGGTAAGAGAGCGCGCATGTGGACCGTGAGGAGGAATTTGATGGAGAAATTTTGAGATTTGGGGGGTGAAGGGTGTATATATGGGGCTGAGGATCGAGAGCAGGTTTTGGCGAGTACATACTGGTCCTTTACTTCTCTGCGATATGCAAGCGTGGCGCTCCTGGGGTTGGATACAGTCTTTAGCATAGCGAATGGAGTATTCATCATACTTCCATCTTACCTCGGGAGTTTCTACTTTGAAGGTGTCTCAATGGATCTGCCTCTATATGCCACTCTATGGGCGAATTTCAGTATTCAATGGTAGTTGAAGCGTTGTAGGGCACTCTTAAGATTCCTTGACCACATACACGATATCCAACTCTTGGAACAAAGCCAATGACCAACCAATCGAATCCCCACAAACATTCAGTCCCATCTCCCGTATCACATCAACAACTAAAAGGCTTACTAACCACCCCACTAGCATACGCGTCCACGATCTGCTTCACAGTAACATACATGCCCGCGACACAGATAAACCCCCCAGCCAGCAAAGTCCCCACATTAAGCCCCGTCATAGCCCACCGCTCCCTCCACGCCGCGACCCCACCTTTATCATGATAAACATCAAACAACCAAAACGCGCCCGCGATGCCATACGTATACCAGCTCGCGAACAGGCTCGCCGCGATGCCGATCAGGTAATTGAAGATGGGCACCCCGACCGCGAGCACGAACGCCGCCGCATTCATCGCAAACACCAACAGCACCCAGGTGCCCCACCCGAGCACGGTATGCGAGTGCAGATGCCGTGACCTGCGGAAGAAGCGCACGAAGACGAGTTTCGCGGCCGTGTGGCTGTAGAGGCTGCCCGCGATGAGGAAGTTCGGGATCGCGATGCCGTAGGCCGCCTTGGCCCATTTGGGCGGCAGGGAGGAGAAGGACGGGGAGGCGACGGCGGAGCCGAGGTAGAGGTAGGTGAGCGCGGCGAAGAGGACGTAGAAGGCCGTGGCGAAGATCTGGAGCACGTACGCGGCGCGCATCGCCTGCTGCGGGTGCCGCATCTCCGAGATCAGGATGAAGAACATGAAGTGCCCCGCGTAGGCGAACACGGGGTTCGTCACGCTGATGAAGGCGCTCACGAAGTCCGGGGATGCAGCGACCGTCGTGCTGCGTCCTGGCGTCGGGTACAGGCCTGCGCCCACCATGCCCACTATCCCGGCCACGATGATGCAGATGACGGAGGGGACGGAGAGCCAGGAGAGGCGGTCGAGGGTGCGCGGGAGGGAGCAGAGGAGGGTGGGGATTGCGAAGATGCCGGTGTAGAGCATTAGGCAGAGTTTGTTGGAGGAGAGGTTGGCGAGTGCGATTTGCCCGGCGAGGAGCTGGCCTCCGGTTGCGAAGACGGCGAAGACGATGGTGCCGAAGGAGAGGAGTTCGCGGCCGGCAGGGCCAAAGAGGATGAAGCCTGCGTCGCCCATGTTGTGGACTGTATAGTTTGAGGTGGTAAGCTTGATAGCATGTCTATCGTGCTTTTCCAGTGTCGGGAAAATGTGGCTTTGTTGGAGTTCACTCCAATCCATTTGATACATGTAAGAGGTGAAAATTGCTTCCACTCACCCTCTGGATGCCTCAATTTGAATTGTATCAACACCCAAGCAGTGAACAGTCCGAAAGCCCCGAGGAACACAATGACGACTATCCCCGGCACCAACCCCACGACCGCCAGACTACTGGGCAACGAGAGCATGCCATTGCTGACAATCTCCGCAATCATCAGCACCGCTACCAGTGGCCATGACAGCGTTTTGTATTGAATTTGATGGTCTTCTTCCTGGCCGAAGACATCGACGTTGTGGTAGTGAGCTTCGCTGGATTGCGGGTAGGCGGTCGAAGCCTCTTCAAGAGATGGGGAACTGGATTGCTCTTTGTCGTATTTTTCCATCTCGATGAATGAAGGAGAAGCCAAAAGTCATGGTGAGGAGTAAGCACAATGGACTTCATCTAAACGACATTAAAGCTGAGGCGCGCTTGTGGCTAGACGAAAGAAGCTGACGGTTGGGAGCTTCCTGAATCCTGGGAGCTCATTACCTCGATAGGCAGGTGGTTAAAGATTGCGATAAGCCATTGAAATGCCGAGGAGTGCAGCCGAGGGGGCAGCAGGGTTGTGGATAGATTGAGTCTCGACGAGGGAGAAAAGTGGAAGTCGGAGAGCAGATGAAACTGGTGATTATAAAGTCCAACGCTTTGCTTTTATTATATCAAAGCATCTAGGTTCAGTGTTATGTTCTGAGATGCAACCTTTTGCGGGATGACGTCTGTAGAACTTGCTCCGCCCAAAGCTTTACATCGATCCTTAGAAGAAGGTCCTGTTCCTAGCTGCAAGAAGGCATCAAAGGCTCACAACTGGCACTGCTTTGTCTCTAGACTGCTTTCTACCGAATCCAGACTTCAGTTTTTAGCTCGGACTTAAGTGTATCTTACGCTAAGAGCTCTATCTGCGATGCCTGGTACGGCTCATCGACCATCCTTGTTGGAGACACTCTTCCCTAATCATGGTCAGGCGCTTCTTTGTGGCTGGTACCTCCAAAAGACTCACAGATAGGCAAAATCTTGTCAAGTCTAACCAACTTTATCGTCCCCGCATACTTTCACGTCGAAGAATGCACTCCCATCTCCCTGCCCCATCTGACGCTCACGAGCGACATACCTATAGAAGCTTTGGGCGACAGACCCCAGCTATGGATGGAATGGCTGCAAAATATTCCTCTGGCCTTAGACAAAGAGCCAACTGTGAAACTCCAATCACTAGATGTCAGCGACGCATTCTTCAAGAAGCTCACGGTAAGCGCTGCGAAAGATCCGCTTCATGAAATCGCTGTTCAGATCCGTGCTGCCGCGGTCGAGAAGGGAGATACTGCTGCTGCCGAGCGATGGGCCAAAGATAATTATGCCCCCCACGTCAGCCTGCTCTACGGGGATCTTGAAATTGATGAGGAGAGGCGTGTTGAGATTTTGAAGGCTCTCGACCAGACTGGACTGAGACTTGAGACCGAGGGCGTACTTCGTAAGGAGAACGAAGCCCTTAATGGTTGGAGTGGTGGGAGGATAGTTCTGGTGTCGACGTTTGTGGACATCAAAGACTGGGCGGTGCTTGCTGATAGGGTTCTTTAAAGAACAACCATCGTAATGTTTGGCGGTACCGCAAGAGACAGTAGCTTCCCTCTTCATTCCCACTGGCCAGCTCTAATTATTGGTCGTGCTGGGTCCCAAGGGCCTATAACCACATTCTTATATCTCTGCAATCCGATTAGCCACCAACTACATCCACCCATGCCAAGCGCGGTTCCTAAACCCCATAAGACAACTCCAAGGGTCGCCGCCTTCCAGGGTGTCGAAGCCGGAGCTAGAGTAACTCCCATACCAGCACCTGCTCCTAGGACGAGGGCAAATGTGAGTAGCAAATGACCTTGCCATGAGATATGACGTAAATGTCGACGAAAGACCGGAAACAGTCCAAACACTTCAATACTGAACAATGTGAGACTGAAGACATGGGTGGTGCTTGTGAGCCGGGAGGCCAACACGGTAGAAGCCATCAAGGCTGCGTTAGTAGAGAGAGACGCCGGAAATCTACTCGACGAGCGCCATGATCAGTAACAGTTGATATGAAAAGAGAAAAATTGAAGATTTTGGAAACTTACTTGACGCCCACGCCTCCGCCATAGTCGAAGAAGAAAATATTGATCAGCATCAGCCAGCTACTCATTGCCCAGATGGAATCCTTCGTTGTTGATTTTGTCAACGACTTGAGTATGGGGCTCAACCCCAATAAAGCACAATATATCAGTATAGCTGACTTTGCGGTTGACAAGCGCTGTTGATTGCGGCTGGAGAAAGGAGAACCAGGGTTGTGATATTGAGATTGGATCTGAGCACCAAAATTCCCATTAGGATGGTTTGAGAGTGTCGGCGATGGAGCTGACGATGCCGATGGTATGGATGTCTGACTTTGGGAATGGGAATGAGTCCGACTAGGTGGAAGATTGGTAGTAGTCAAAGAAAGGCCAAGCCCAAGGCCTTGTGCTTCTTTCCCTGGAAAGAGTGGCGTAGTGCTGCCTATTGCAGAGCTGGTACCACTTCCTCCTTCGCTGGTAGAAAACTCTGCCGGGGCAGAAGGCAAAGACTCAGCTATTGCTTTTGCAGCTTCTTGTCCGACCCAAAAGTCCCACATTACCCAGCCCAAGACAGTCCCTGCGCTGCCCCACCCGACCACTGAGATTGGAGAGATCCGTTCCTGGTAGATACCGACGAAACAGCACACGAAGATAGCCACGGCACAGATATGCTGTACGATGACCGTGGAATCTGCGACCAAGGGCCAGAAGTCGTAAAACTGCAGGCGTGGATTCCGCTGCAAATGTGAGAGAAAGGTCGGAGGATCGGTGTAATTGTCAGGATCTAGAACAGGTCAATTTCCGGGTCCGCAGCTTTGATTGAATATGGGTGTCCTACAGCCTGGATGCCTCACCCATAGGAGCTTTTTCCATTCACCTTTCCGTCTGCGACTGCCACTTCGTCCTCGCTCTTTCTCACGCTTGCGCCGCAATGGCCGATCTTTCCAAACACCAGATCCATTTCCCTCAAGAGCATCTTCGCTGAGCTTTGAAATGTATTCATCTTCACGTCTTCGTTTTGGGGGCGAACGAGCAAAAAAGGCATCCTCGGGAGCTAGGCGATTTGGATCTGAGAACGGACGATGCTCAAGTGGTGGATGGTCTCTTGAAGGATGATGGCTAGGGGGCGAGGCTGCAATGGGCTCAAAAGATGTCATGTGCCCTACGACCTGCTATCGATGAAGCAAGCTATCTCATCTTGACCCTCATCTTGACTTCATAAGATACCCAATTATTTACAAGATTCAGCCTTTCATGAATGTTTGAAAGCGGCCAGGGCTAGTGGGATGATTAGATAAAAACCCTAACCCTCAATGGCATTTCGCTCCTACGCCAATGCGAGGACTTTCACATCTTACGCCGTAAATTTGCACACGCTTTCGCATCATAGAGCAAGTCAGCTATTGAGACACACTGATACCGACTGCTTGGATGGGTTTCTCAAGAATGTACATGTTCAGGTGAAGTGGCCTAATCTATGCGTGGTAGAACCAATAACGATACCTCAGAATGTCTTGGGTACTGAACTAATCTTACATACTGATAGATGGCCCAGCGTGTCATCTCTATGAGACGGCTCGTGCTCTCCATAAAAATCAAGCTCCAATTTCCTGTGTCTTTGTAAGGTACGTCATCCCTCAATCGGTCGATTGGCTGATAACTGTTTGAAAAGGAGAAGACTGTGAGAAAATACCTGCAATAACAGGGTGCCTAAAAGAGTAATCACCATTCATGATACATGACGCTGCTGGGACCGAGCCTGAGGACTCCTGCACGCCGCGATATACGCCTCGAAAAATCCGATTGGCCGATTTTAGGCTTTTGTGCTTGCAATCATATACATTTCAACAACCCGGAAAGCATTATTGACCCCGTGTGGGCTGGACTTGGCCCTGTGAAGAACGAATTGTTTCATATCCTCGAAGTGGTCCTCATCCATCCTAGAGAGAGAAAACGTCCATTCCTCTTCTGAGGTTTTCAGAGTCACATCTATGCTGGAGCATGCCGCAGCATCAGCGGTGCCAGTGATTGCAGCAAAAAAGGACTGCACGTTCGCATCGCGAAGTGAAAGGTTTGTTCGATTTTCCCACCGCTTACGCGGTCGCCTAGACACAAGTACCCAATAAAGGATCGAGGACTGGGGCCTTGGATTTTCTGCTTTAGGAAGCCCTGCTATCCTAGATGACAGATCCAGCCTAGCTTCCAATCCGCTCGAGGTATTGGTCCCTAGGTAGCGTGCCTCCTTGCCGCTGTCCATTAATGGCACTGTCCCAATGGTTTGACTACGGACTTCGTCCTGCTGTACTTCCGAATCAGAGTGCTGCGATTCGCTCCAAGATGCCTTTGCTTCCGGCCGATAGTCTGCCACCAAGCCTTTTACTGGCGTTTTATCGAATGTTCCACTATATTTGGTGATCGTCGATGGATCAGTTTCAGGTGCACCGACCACTTTACGTCTCTTCGTAGCTGGTGTAGCTTTTGTCAAGCTTTCTGGGGCTCGGGCATTGTAGTCGACATTAGCCTCGGTCGAGATATCCTTTCTCCTGGCGAAACTTGCTGAGGATAGAAGCAATGATCGTGGGCTGGGTAATGAATCCTCATCCGACGACACTTGACCAGAAGCATTCTCGGCTTCAATGAGCGTTCTATCACCACCTTCTTCAGTATCTGACCTTCCTTCGACTTTCCGCTTTCGCGTCTCGGTGGTTTCCTTGCTTGTGGGCGCTCGGGAGCATGGCTCAACGCCGCCTTTTCTGCTGGTGTGCTTCCTTGGCGACGCGTGTGAGGGCGACGCAAGGCCCTCGCTTGTGCTATCAAATCTCGGAGGACTTCCGAACAAGGCAGCCGCATCGAATTCAGTGTCCCCTCGAACAAATTCAAGGGGATCTAGCTCTGAAGGCGCTGGCCGAAAGGACTCGTCGTCATCATGGAGAAAGAGAGACTGCTCTGAGCCTGTCATTAAGCTATGTGCAGCAGCTGCTCGGATCTCTCCTTTTCGAAGCTCCGAAAGATGATGATCGCTGCTGCTGGGCGAAAGCCCGGGGCTCTCTGGAACAACCTGATCGTTAGCTCCTTGTCTAATGTCATTTGCACTGGCTCTCGCAGCCTCTTCCTTCGTCTAACATGGTATGTTTAGTAAAGTCAATAGCCTTTCTTGGATTCCGTTCATGCGTACCGCTTTATAGATCTGGAAGATTTTTTGGACTCCTTCCGTGATCCTGGTCAAGTCAGTGGAGCCCATTGCCTCAATGTTAGATTGCACACCCTCTCGTATCTCTACCCCATTCATACTTCGGTTGTTTTGTACCTGTCTCCCTAGTCCATATTTTCCAATAATGCTTCCCAGGTAGAATTATTGAAGCTTTGGCTTCCCCTTTGTTTAAACGTTCGTCTTTGTTCCAACCCTTATCTAGGTATATGCCACAATGATGTTTCATGTCAGAGTCATTTAGCTCGTGGAATGTCTGACCCGAGGGAGAAAATCGATTCCATCGCTCGATGTATTCCTTGATATCCGACTTGAGTTGTTTGCTGGCATGAGCATTCAATCCAAGTTCACGAGCGATAGCATTTGCTTTAGTGAACTTCTCCATAGCCTGGAAGACGGCTTCGTATACAGAAATTTGATAATCAGACAGGAGACAAGCAAAATTTAGGAAAGTCCAAATCGATCCCTATTGCAACACCACGCACTGCTTTCAATCTATAGACAATACCTGCCTTTCCTTGAAGTGCAAGCTACCTTACTCGTATAGACATAATGGAATTTCGGGTTTTATGTATCTGGCAGATCTCAGCCTCTTTCCCTGACTGGTTGAGGCAGCTGCGCGGCGCAGTACCCGAATATGCAAAGAACCGTCCCGAGCCACTTCATGATTTGCCAAAAGCAACCTCATCGAGGGTAAGAGTCTTGGTGTTTGAGTATCCTCAGAAACATCTAGAACATCTAGAGATAAGGTAGCCAGAAATGGTTTCGCTACGCGCTTGCCGCACACCACCATTTCAACAGTGCACGAAAGCCTTGAGTCGCACAGCCACAGCTTGCCCCAATCATGTCTGAGGGAATTCGCTTAAGGCACCGCAGATGACACTACAGATACAAATGGTGGATTGCACTACCACTGAGACGCGCGAGAGACTCCCTCTCACATTCTAGTGCGGGAGACCTGGACTGCCACACCGATGGCCCCCCGCCTTGGGAACAACATCGACAAGACTGATTCCATATCTCTATTTGGGGTCGGAAGCTGAAAATTGGGGATCTCGTGTCATGCTAAGAATCAGCATGTGTTCAGCAGTCAGCACTCGGCACTCACTCCTTGAGCCTCACAGAGGGCGGCTCTAGCAGACACCACGTACCTGGCGACAGGGAAGGACTTGCCAGTGATACTGACCTCAGTATCGAGTACATCCACTACAATCGTAGTCTGGTTCGTTCACTGTAGTACTACCTACTGTGACGGCCGCGTGTTGCTGTCAGACTTGGGCTGAGCCATGGACCTTGACTAGCTAATCTCTAGCCTAGACAAAGAGAGCTCAGCGTGGATAGCTAGATTTTGATGCCTTCATACAACCGTGATTCCACGGTTTAGCTAAGTTTAAACGCTGTTTCTGCGGTTTAAGTTATTTGAACGATTTTTAATCCGGTTTAATCCGGAACTTGCCGTCAAAGGCGCCACGCAAGGCCCTACTATGTATACACATTAATATTGTTTTATAGTGCACTGACCACCCATTTTACTAATCTGATACCCCTAACAGACATTTTCGTGAGCAAATATGGGGGACCGAACCCAATCCAGGCATTCTCTATTTAGCTACCTAACAGTCAACCGCCACCCGGAACGCAGACTACTCCAGGGAGCCAACGGGCCCACGGAGGACGTGAAGACAGGGGCAAGGGGTGCGATCAATGGCATACTTGATCACATGACTTTGGGTTTTCAGGTGCAATAAGCCTAGTGGCGAATTCGGGTTTGGGAGCACCTTTGCAATCATGGCATGGGAGCTTGCCGGAGAATTTTCCTATTTCACACGAAAAATCTTTGATTAATCGTGCTGCCCCAATCGCAGGGCTCTTATTATGCTTTGGGACTTGAGAGTCTGCGAGAATCCCGAGAATTGAGCCGAACAATGTCGATCAGAGCTTACTTTATCGAATGGATCGAAGATGGGTGTCGAAACAGTAACAGTATGTGTCAAAATAGTAGAATGGGTGTCAGTATAGTAAAAACGTAGGTGTGCAATCTCTGGAATCCAACAATGGATCCGTCTCTTGTGGCTCTCCATTCTATCCTGGGCCATTGTTATTACTTTACAAATTTGCCCGTGGATTTTTTCAAAAAAGCCATGCAGAGCTTCATGGTTAGGTCTAAATCAGGCCCTTCGGGGTCGAAGAGGTCAATTCAAAATCATACGTGGTTGTTGGTCGGTGCGCAGGCTGCAAAACCACTGTACGGGCGCTCTCACCCGAGTCTCCCAAGTAGCTCCAGCTGTTTCTGTTTGGTGGTCGACCGAATGAAGGTTCGTACTCTTCCTATTTGGGAACATCAATTATTATGTATTGGTTGAGATTGTCGGATTTAAGAAACGGGACACTCGTATTAGTCCGGACCGAGGGACGCTTCCCGGTCGATCACGTGTGTGAAGCGAATTTACGGGATTTTTGGAAGGTTTTATCGAGAAGCCGAAGTGGGGCCTCAAAGGAGTCGGAATTATTATTTCGAAGCGTTGCAGAGCACCTTTTATCAGAGGCAATAGCACTGAGGAGCCACGAATCATACGTCTAATTCGATCGAGCGAATAGGATGATGAATTGGGATTATCATCGAACGCTCAAGTCTCCTTTATCGCGTCTATTTTTGATCGCACAGGCTATCGCGATCCCTATTCGCCGATGATCTCATAGAACAGATATGTGGCAGCGTCAATTACTGTTATGGGAATACCCGACCCTCTGGTTGACCTGGTTTTCACCAATATCTGTCCACCGCTTCAGCATCGTGTAGCCAATCTTATCGCTCTTACTTAAGTCCGCGTCTGGGGGTACGTAGTCCTATGATGTCGATCATCAGTACTCCTACAATTGTACGAACATCTTCACCCTCCATCATCCGACATTCCACAATCCCAGCTCGAGGCCTAAGCCCAGGGTGACCCGTTTCATATACGATGCTCTCGATTTCCACGCGCTGGCGACAAAGTCAGTATGACACAAGATACCACTTCAGGTATAAGGGCAGAAGGCAATCACTCGTCGACTAGCATCAGCAATCCAACTCAGGATGACGAGACCCAGCATCATGGAGATGCCTATGGACATCCCACGGCTGTCCATCCTGGCAACGACAATGATACGGCGCCGTTAGTGACTTCACAGACCAATACTGATGGATATGAAGCACTGTCGCGGTTGTCACGGTTACTTACTGTCGATCTGTTAATCACGCTTGTCGTTGCTGTGTTCATAACCGTCGTCATAATAGTCTACCAGCGAAAGGGCAATATGACTGGAAACCAGAAGCATGCTTTTAACACTATCATTACAGGCCTTATCGTGGGACTAGGTCTCAGCTTCTTTGTGAGTGGTTTCAATCAGTGGCCCCTATTGTCATCCAATCGCTCACCGGCCTGTGTTCTCAAGGAAGCCTTCAAGTCGCTGGCCAAGAGGTATGGGGTATGGGTGCTGTCCAAGCAGCAAGGCAGGTGGAATTCGAAAGAGCAAAGCTTGATTAGAGGGAGTGATAGTCTGATGAACGTCTTTACCCTTGGGGTTTCAAATCTACGCTCACTGACCGCGGTTTTGTGTTTTGCGTGGGTATGGCTCCCACTCTCGTCTTCTATACGTATAGTGTTTGATTTTTGGCTTGGTCATCTGATTGCCGACAAAGAGATGGGATACGAAGCCTACGGTTTTCGCGAATTCGGGCTTTACTAAAGAAACTTCCGGGTCGTTGTATGACAGATCGCGCTGACCATAATGCTTTATCTAGATTTTCCTCAATATAGTAAGAATTTTTCAAAGCGTTAGGTACCTATGCCTAACAATACTCAGCTTGCCCAAATATCCGTAGCCCTTATAAGTTTGACGTACACTATCGACGACGGTACAAATTGGAACCATACATACGTGAAACCAGGCATCAACCATGCGTCAAATTTAACATGCTACATCGATTATTTCAATCAGAACCCCAACTGCACGAGTGGTCTTGATGGCACTGGTCAAACGTACGTTTTGTATTTTTCAACGCCCTTTGCTTCCTTATAGCTTTCCTCGAGCTACAAGACATGTCACCACAGCGCTCTGCTCAACATACTGTCCTACAATCCAGCGCTTGGCTGAGAATGGAGATATTGACTTCGAAATCACAACAGGCTTGCACACGCATATGGTGACCTCGCTGTATCGACCAGGTGCTGTGATTACACGGATCTAAACGGGGTATTGACTTCAAAGAATGACTGCCGGTACTATTGTAACCGACAAAGGAATCAGCAACAATTTGCCTATCGCTTCAATGAGTATAATGTAGACGATACAGAAAAGGCCTATCCACGCTTCACAAAGCGCTTGATCACTACATCCTCTGGAGAGTGCTTCAATTACTCCCAGGACGGTGACCCTGAAAGCCTTGGGAACGGGAATCTGCGCTACAAATTCCACAATGAGACCTCCAAAGGGAACATAACCATCCCGTCGGTGTCAGGTACTTGGCATGCTACGACTTACATCTTCGAAGGCTACCATGCTCCACCAATAGCTGGACTCCAGGCTTGCGGCCCGCGGTGCGTAAATGTTTGGGCTCATCGATCAAATCCTAGTCGACAGATTTTCCAATGCCCCATCACCGTGAGCGCCGTCACGAATGCGACTCATGATAATCAAACCATATCGGACGATATGGCTCGTCTCGCTGCGGCGGGCATTGCATTGTCGGGTCGTATGAACGACGACAAGAGTTGGAACCAATATCAGCTGTATACAATTGGGTATGCACCAGTCGTCCTCGCCTTCAAGTTCTTTGATACTCAGTAACTGACGACTAAATAGGTCCGCTTGGGAAGCCCATGACCGCGAGCCCGATGAAGTCGGCGCGATGATGGCAGAATTCGCGATGGGCTCCCTCGCCACGATGGCACGCACCAATCCTCTCATCGAAGCCCCTGGCTTAGTACCCTATCTCGGTAGTAGGATGAGAGTGCATTGGCCATACCTCATTGCGCTCCTCGTCGGCGTTGCTTCCGTGCATTTGCTGCTTGTGATCGGATCACTATATATCCAGAATGCGATTTCTGGGAGGAATCAGGGAACTCGACCGTTTAGGGAGACTGAACTAACGGCTTATCATGGTATTCACAGATCCGTTGACTAAAAATTGTATTCTTTTCCCTTCTTTAGGCCCGGCATCTGTTCGAGGTGAAGACCCTTTACAATCGTTGTTCAGGTTCCGCATTCTGACTTTTAGCTGGATTTTGGCAGAGAGCTTAGACCTGGTCAGGATTCAAAGAATCTTTAGCTATCGTTCCCATGATTAATTTAACTCGTCATGAACTGAGATCTGTCATTCAAACACAAAAGACTCGGTTTAAAGAGTGGAAGAGAGGGAGCACTCTTGTTTGCCGCTTTCCACGAATGTGCAACATACATTCTTTACCGAATAATAGCATAACGGCTTGAGCAAATTGCCCAATTGAATGTGATTGAGAGCTGATTTCCGCCAACGATACTTCCTCGTCTTCTACTGCGACTGCTCTGTACCCAACGATACCGGCTGGTGCTTGTTTCAGCGAGTCTTGTACCCTTTCAGGAGCATCATTTGTTGGCTGCCGTTTCCTCAGCTCGGGGACCGTCTGAACTAGTATTTTTCTTACCTTTGGGAGTATACAACGGTTTAGAAGCCAACCCAAGACGAGGTGAGATATACAGAATCAATCAAACGGGTGGAGAAGACAAATATGCTTTAACGGGATATTCCCTCCTTGCTATCCAGAAGCTACACCAACCTCCCCCACTCCGCTTTCGTCACCACCTCATCCCCATCCACCGTAACCACCTTTCCACGATCCCATTCCCTCCCCTCCCCTCTCCCCTTCCACACCACATCCTCCTCCCTTTTCTCCCCGCTCGGTCCCGACTTCTCCCATTTCTGCACCTCTTCCTCCGTGAACCCTGCCTCCCTCAGCCGATCCGCACCCTGCTGCTTCCATTTCTGCCTATCGCGCAGCGCTTCGAGCGCCTGGTCCCAGTCATTTTCGCTGTCGGGGTCGGGGTGCACGTCCATGGTCGGGTCATAGCTATTTGAGAAGCGTGTGTCGATGCCGGAGTTGGAGGCGAAGGTTCCGCGGCCACGCGAGCGGACTTTTGGTGGGGAGGGTGGAGGAGGGGGACCGATGAGGGAGGCTAGGGGGTCGGAGTCTGATGCGGAGTTGGGGGTAGGAGAGCGCATGCGTTTCAGCTTGCCGTTTTTGGGCTCTGAGGGTGAGTCTTTGCCGTTAGGTTTCTGGCGAGGACTCGCATCAGAATCCGAATCAGATGAAGGCGAAGGAGATCTTCGACGGCGGGAACGGCGATGCTTGAGTCTCTGTGGGCCCTGGGGGACCGTGATCGAGATCTTGATCTGCGCCGGTGAGGAGCCTTCCGGCTTCCGTGTCCGTCCCGGTCTTTTGATCGATCTCCACTGCGTGAGCGGTGTCTTCGGTGCTCACGATGGTGTTTATGTCGGTGAGACCGATCGACTCGCTCGTCTTCGCTACTGTCGTCATCGTGCCGCTTTCGTTCTCTCTTGCGATTGTAGTCGTCGTTGTCTCGTATCTGCTGGGCAAGGTGCGTTTTATGTCCCCGCCCCTTTCGAATTATGCCATCACCGTCTTCAACCCTTTGCCTTTTCGCTGAACGTCGAGCCTCGCCATTCACATGGGTGTCAGAGTCTCTTCTGGATCCATCCCTTAATCTTCGTAACCGTGCTTTTGCATCCTCGGTTTCCTTGGCTTTCAATGCCGCGTTGTGGCTATCAGTCTCCTTGATAATGTTCTTCAGAAACCTAGTGTTTGGCTTGGGCGCATTAGTTGTAGGTCTAAAAAGTCAGCACATTTGCTGGAAAAGGTGGTTATGAGGATACCTTTTTGGCAACAAGGCTCCGAGACCGTAAGAAGAATACTTAATGTTACTCTCTTTTGCGTCCTTCGCTAGGAGGCTTGCGACGTAATCGTCGGACAGAGTGTCACCGGAAGGCATTGCGTGTGAGTAGTGCACCTTACCACGAGCTCACTCGCTGGCAGTGAGCACGCTCTCACAATCTAGAAATCGATTGTCAGTGAACGCTGATCACTGGATGCTTATCTTAGCGCAATGCTTATCAATTGTTTAGGGCAAGCTGGCCGTAAACAGTCGGAACGCGAAGCTCAGAATGACTTGACCATGATCCATTTCGCAGCCGATGCAAAGAAATTTCCTTACAATGACAATGGATGACTATTCGGAGACGCTAGCAAGTCTCGCAGCGCTCCAAGAACAACCACTCTCCATCATCCGCCTCAGCGAGCCCATCTCCGCACCTCAATCCTCAGCACGCACCTCAGATGCCTCCAGTTCTGCGCTTGACAATCCTACATCAGCCTCTCTAGAAGCAGATCTAAACCACTACAAGGTATACTCTTTCTTCTTTCGCGCGTGTTTGCGCCAGCGCTTACGGATGCAGGAACTTTTCTCGAAACTCCGCTTCTCCTACCTCGAACAAGTCACCAAAGAGAAATTCTTACGGGCCATTGTCGGCGAACCCCCTCTCATTGTTGACCACCAAGAGAACATTGAGCTCGAGGCTGAGCTTGCCGAAGTCAAAGCAATCCTGAAAGCGCAAAAGGAAGATGTCGCAAATATGGTCAAGGAGTTGGATGAACGGGGGAGGGAGCTGAGTAGAAGTACGTCGATCTATCTCCCTCAGCTAGCAACGCATTTGATGCTCAGACATGTCAAGCTATGTAAGGCTAATTTGGTTACAGGATATGAGACAGTCCAGCTCCAAACAACCCACCTCTCCTCCCTCCCACCCCAAATCGCCTCCCTAAATTCCACTCTCGCCTCCCTCCGTACCACCCTCAATCATAACCCACCCACCACCTCCTCCACAAACCCATCGTCTCTCTCACTTCCCTTGACGCGACTCAGGCTCTCCTGCAAGAGCGCGAAGCCGAGCTTGCGGACCTGGATCAGCAACTCAAATCCCTGCAGCAAGCGCTCCCATCTAAACAGCGCGAGCTGGAGAAGGCGGAGAATGAGCTCAGAGCCGTTGAAGCGCAGAAAGAGATTGCTGTGCAAGGAGCGAGAGAGGCGATGGGTAGGAGAGGAGATGGGGCGGGTGGGGAAGGGGTAGATGAATTAGAGTTGAGGGGGCGGTGGCTGAGAGGAGTGGAGACAAGTTTGAGGGCAATGTTGGAGGTTTGAATGTAAGGCTTGAGGATTGTGAACTTGTGGGTTGTGGGTGGAAATGTGGCTACGTCGATGGTGTTCGGAGGTCCCTCGACTACTGAGGTAGTTGTATCACGGCGTTGTGCAAGACTTGCTACGGATCGGAAGGTCACCAATACATGGAAGGTACAGGTCGAGGAAATTGCGATCGATGTTATAAGCCCCGTTACATGCTTCCCATATCCTCAGCCCAATCCCTATCAAGCCTTACTCGCTTTCTCCTTCAACTAAGATAGGCGTAACCTTCATCTTCTTTCTCCGTGAAATCCATGGCTCTTCCCACAGCCATTCATTGCATTCATCGATCACAGTTTTCGTGGGCCGCTTCCTCTTCACCGCCAACTTTTGATCCTTAGACCGTGTTCCTGACAATGGCGTCAGTGATCTACGACTCTGCCAGACCGAGATCCTGGGAGCACGTTTGCTGAGCTTAGAGGACGGTGTCCCTTCCGGAATCATGATGTCTTCAGCTTTACGCTTTCGAGAGGGAGTGGGCGTCGGAGGAGGTGTGTGATGCTGACGGGGCCAGTGACTCCGTTTGACGGCCGCTTGGCAGGATAAGGGGGGTGTGGGCGTACGAGCAGCTATGATACGATTAGATACTCTCTGAACATTATCGGAGTATGATTCTAGAATATTGCAGATTGGGGAATCATGCGGTGGTGAGGCTGATAATCATGGGGAGGGGACGAAAGTAGACACACCTGAAGACGAGCTGGAGTCGTGATCCGACGACGGCACGTAGTCGTCGTTGTCGTATGACTGATCAATATCGCATTTCGGGTCGAAGGCTTGTTCGTCGTCACTTGGTTCGATGTTCTTCGATCTGGACTGATCGAAACCTTTCAGCCGCTTCAGCCGGGCTATGGGATCTTCGTGCTCCGTGGTTTCAACGCTGAATTGTCAGCATAGGGTTCGTGTAGATATGAATGGAGTTTTATCCGTAGGTTGGGTGCGGCATGTCGGCGTACATTATGCAGTCGTCGTCGTATGGCTCGCTCTTCACTATGATCTCCTCCGAGACGTTTGTGTCTTTAGAATCATGAGGAATCGACATGGTGTCCATGGTCGCTACTTTTGAGAGCTATAGATCGAGCAAGCCACTGCGTGTATAATGAATGCTACTGTAGGCCATGTCAACGATCATTCTATAACTTAGATATGCTCTATGGAACCGTCACGAAATGGGACCGTGGGCGTTCACGATCACCGTAGATGGGCACTCACCTGGTCTCGGTACATATCTGCAATTGCAACGGGACGAAGAGGAGGTATCGATGCAGAACACGAACACAGTTACTAGAGACGGACAAGTTTCGCACAAAAGGACCGGTCTGGATGCATGATCGGTTCGCTTTTGGGACAATGGAGGAGTGAGTTGACAGGAACGAGGAAGTGAAATGTGAGCTTTGATATAGAGTGAATGAGACGAGCACCTGCTTTCGTCCAGGCGGCTAAGCGATTGTGAATTCACTGACTTGCATGCTGAGAACATTGCCAAAATTTTACGGATTTTGAACTCCTAGTGTGCTGACAGATTTACATGGTTTTGGCAAGCCCCGTGTAGAACGTTCCATTAGCAAATTAGCCAAGCCGGTAAAAATATAAAGGAGACATCTGGGCGTTGTACCATTGAAGCTTTTGAGCTTCTACTCCCTCAGTGACCACCGCTGACCCTTAGATCTCAACAAACAAAGGAGAGATCGAAACTAAGACGCTCGGTTTCTCCTCCTTCCCATGTCTTGGTTGTACTCTAATCCAAGATCGTTCAGCTTCTGGATCTGCAGCTTGTTGAGAGGTACGTGCTCGAAGTTGTTAGGGAGATAGCTTCCAGCCCTGTGATGAAGGACGTTAGTAACAAACAGTAGTCTTACAAAGCAAATGCATCACGTACTTCAAGAAGTCAAGCTTCATGTTCCGAGCTTTATCCTTCAGAGCAACTTGATCGCGGTCCTTGAGTATGTGGGCGTTCTCAAGATCAATCTGCTTCAACAACCTCCAACTTGTGCCATGCTCCTCGATGAGGTCAAGTAGAAGTCCGGTCTCCTCGTCGGTCCACGCTTTCCGGACTTGCACCTTTTTTGGCTGTGTAGCCTGGAATTCCTGGGCCTTATTTTTGCTTTGCCGATAAGCGTCAAAAGTTGACCCGGGCAGACTGTTGTCTTGTGTAGCTTGGCCAGGTTGTGTGAAATCCTGCTCGGCTTCATTGATAGCTTGAGCAGCTTGAGCAATTCGAGCCTTCTTCGTTCTCCTCGGAGCGCGGGCAGGTTTCACAGCACGGCGTGCTGCGACATCGAAGGTGCGGGTATCCTGCTGGAACCCCTGATCCTGGCTTGGCTCGTCAAGCTCATCACCCTCCGCATCCATTGCTACACCAAAACCACGCTTGGTGCCTCTGCTGCTTTCAGGCATGTCTTGGAATTGACTATCAAATGTCACCCGTTGTGCGTCGGGTTGAGTGTCCATGATACCTAGCTTTCGTGGAGCGAGCGGAGGTCTCTGTGTACCTCCTGGAGAAGTCGAACCTTGCATATTGGCGATCTCTGCCATATTCTCTTTGTTAGCGGCGGCCTCGTGTTCGCCTCCCATTGCCACTATCCGCTCGGTTGTATAATTTTCCTCCTCGAAATTGGGCTGCCCCATACCGTCTTCGATCTGCTGGGGCTGCCAACTATCGTCCATGATACTGCCAGCAGTCATCTCTTCGAAGGGAGGTGCTGAAGTTACCATTGGCATCATGTTAGCTGTTGGTGCGTGGCCACCCAATGAGGCGCTGCCCATGGGGGCTATAGCGGCAGCGAACGGGGGCTGGTTGAAAGCGGAGTTGGCAAGCTGAGAAGCCTGGGTGCTGCTCGAGGCCCGAGGCTTTTTCACCGCCTTCTCTAAAACTTTCAAGTGAGCAACTCGATGGCCTAAAGTCTTCGCGGAGTTTTGTCTGCAGAATTCAGTACCTGGACCAGCAATGAAATAGCATCCGGTTTCATTTCTGCAACTTACATGAGCTTTGACGAGCGTCTCTCCGCAGCTTTGATTGTGGCAATCTTATTAGCCTCAGCTTTATCGGATATGGGGGTGGACAGCTGTGATGGTGAAGGGTACTCCAAGCGGATATCGGTGCCTCTACCATCATTCCCCAACAGGCCAGCGGAGATTCGCTCGTGAATCTCTTGGTCAAGCGCATGGATGATTTCACCGGTACCTCCATGAATGTTCACTATGGTCTCAACGTCTGCTAAGCGCGCTTTTGACCAGATTAACATCCTGGTCACGAATGGGATCCAAGGGTAAGCATTCTTGAGAGCCTCGGGATCGACATTCTTGCCATCAGAAAAGTTCTGACCGAGTTCCTGGAAACGTATGGCAATAGCCTGCTTTTGCTCGATAGTAAGTTCTTCTGCTTGCAACCCTGGGCTGTTCCAACCCTTGAATGTGGTAGGGTTATTTTGAAAAATTTGGGAGAGAAGCATGTCTGGATCGAAGTTCAATTGATGAATGTAGCGAGCAAGCTGGAGTATGAAATGTTGTGTACGTAATTCCAATGCGAGTGTGAAGTCCTCGCTTGTAGCCAATCGAGCAATGAATGCAGCTGGGAAGTTCTGATCCAAGAACTCAAGTAGCTGAGCGCTAGCCTCTATTTCCCATGGTAGTGTGATCAACATTATCAGCGAGGTCAAGTTGGCCTTATGCAACAATGGATCAGGTCGCCAAGCTTCGGTGCCAGTGCCCTGGATCTCGCTCGATCCAAGTAAAGCACTTACTACTACGGAGGGTTTCATGAACGGCTTCCCACCATAGACATCCTTTTGCATTTGGAAGCTCTTACCCAGTCGAACAACATTCTTACTAGTTCGAGAGCCATTGTCCTGTAGCTGATCGCAAATGCTGATTACGGTTTCCTCAGAGACCTCGTTCTCAGGTAGAAGCCAGCTTAGAACCTTATCAGCTGCATAAGAGAGATCCGGAAGGGCATCGAGCAGGTCAAAGGCGCTGAAGCTTTTGATTTCATGGACCGAACGCGAAGTTCTTGCAGTGGTTCCGGAGAATGCAGAAAAGGGAGACTCAGCAGCCTGAACGACACCCTGGAGAGGACTCGGGCCAAGGGTCGGTTTCATTTCGGGGTACTCTATGCTCCCATCTTCTGCGACGGCGGAAAGATTTGGATCAACTACTAAACAATCAGCGAATGCTATGACAAGGGAAGGTCTTATTGACGAAAGACCGAGAGAGCAGTATCCTTGGAAGGGCTCGCCAACCCGGGAAGAACGGGATATCATGATGGTAATAACTTACTTTGAACGTCGGTTATTTGAATATTAGTTTTGCCCTTTCTACCAGGTTTCCCGGACGTTTCTCCACCCGCACGGCCGCCACGTCGACCACCTTTGCCATTGGCCTTTCCTGCCTCACTCTCACTCACATCTCGACTCTGACTTCGCGCAGCACGAGCGGAACGTCGAGGAGCGGTCTGTTGCATTGTATTGGTAGCTTGCTGCATCTTTGGGGGAGACTGAGGGGTTGTCAGGCGAGCTGAGGATCGGGTGCCTGTTCGCTCTGCCATGGCGACCGCGATTGAGTACGGGTTACGAACCGACAAGTTGTGGTCCTCACGGCGCGAACGCGCAAAGAGAAGATCAAGTCAGTTACTGATGGATATTGATAACGACCAAGGGTTAGGTGTCAACCCTCGAAGATGTAGGAATTAGGGTCGAGGACCAAGGTGGCTGGCAAGGAGGGTTGAAGTTTTCGGTGATACGTGGACTGCGCTAATTACATAACTAGCGTGATGCCAATTGCCAAGAGAACACGGCCCATCACCCCTACCTCGAATCTCTTCCTTCACACTGACTTCTGCTGAGTGGTGAAGATCTTTATATCTCGATCACGATCATCGCATTCACGTTTGGACAAATGGACTGAGTATTGAGATAGTTTCTCTCGAGTTTGCGACGATACCGTCAACACGTCAGGGGTATCCCTTCGCTCCTCTTGCCAGCATCTCCTGTTTGTTACAAGCTTGTGCCACCAAAGATGAGATTACGACAACGACCTTCGCCATTGTTATTACTCCTAATACCGGCTCTACACTTGGCATATGCGATCGACCCCACTGATGTCCCAGGCCACAAGATCAATGACTATGGCCACGAGGTGGCAGCCTTAGCCGAAGGAAAGGCTGTAAAGCAACAAGAACTCGGCGCAGGGGCAGCCATATCAACTCCATTACCCAGATCCAAATATGATACGACTTTGCAGGGGAAAAGCACACCAATTGATGGCAAGGACGGTAGACCTCATACGGGTCCATTTGTCGAGACAAGCGCCGAACGAGATCGGAAAAAGGCAAAAGAGAGCGGCGATGACGATAAATTATCATCGAGTGAGAAGCCGCTGTCCAAACTGATACCATCCGGAACACCCGATACCAACGATGGAGTCATGGACGATCCGAATAGAAAAGGACCGAAGGAGGGTACTCGGGGGACTGAAGGCGGAATATCAGAGAAGAGCAGAGAAAAGGAGGGCCAACTGTCAAGCATAGGGTCAGACGAAGGCAAAAAACCCGACCCACCAAAAGAAGTGCCTCCACTACCTCACAGTGAACAAGAGCAAGTCATTACTAGCGAATCGGGCAAGAAGACCGCAGATGTCATTGTTGAAGACACTGGAGACAAATCAAGAGAGAAAGAGGTCGGTGGACTTGAGGTATATCTTTCAAACGCTTTCCTACACGTATTATAGCTAATATTTTCCCTTCCCCAGAAACCCGAAGACCTCCCTGAAAAACCACACGACATCCCCCACCCCTCTCCAGCCGGGACCTCACACTCCGACCCCCTCGCCATTCTTGCCCCCTCAAGGACTCCATTCCCCTCCTCGCCTCCGCTCCTGCCTCGTTAATTCAACCCCTCCACTCCTTCGTCCTCTCTCTAACAATGATAATCTTCTCCGAGATCGGCGACAAAACCTTCCTGATCGCCGCGCTCATGGCCATGAAACACCCACGCCTGGTCGTCTTCACAGCCGCCTTCTCCGCGCTCATATGCATGACCATCCTCTCCGCCATCCTCGGCCACGCAGTGCCAACGCTGATCCCCAAACGCTACACGAACTTCCTAGCCGCGGTGCTATTCCTCGTGTTCGGCGCGAAGATGCTGAGAGAGGGGTATGCGATCCCGCGCGAGCAGGGCGTGAGCGAAGAGATGAAGGAGGTGGAAATGGAGCTCGAAGAAAAAGAGGAGATGGCGCGGAAGGCAGGGCGCAGACGTTCCTCCATGGCTGCCACGCCGTATATGCTCGAATCGGGACGCAACGCTGGGCGGAAAACACGCTCGAATACCCGCCTACCTGCGCCCCCGGATTCTCCGCCTTCGTCGCCTGATTCGCGCAGTCCTTCGCCGAGTAGTAGGGGAAGCGGCTTCTCGAGCGCGGTGGGCGGGATCAACAATCTATGCTCGTTGCTGCTGAGCCCGGCGTGGGTGCAGACATTCGTAATGACGTTTCTGGGGGAGTGGGGCGATAGGAGCCAGATCGCGACGATAGCTATGGCTGCTGGGAGCGACTACTGGTGGGTCACAGGCGGAGCAGTGACGGGCCATGCGGCTTGTACTGCTGGAGCGGTTATGGGAGGACGGGCGGTCGCTGGGAGGGTTAGCTTGAGAGTTGGTGAGTCCCACTATTACACCCGATTTGCTATTGAGAGGAAGGCATTGCTAATTCATCGATAGTGACGCTCGGAGGCGGTTTCGCGTTCCTTGTTTTCGGCATCATATATCTATTTGAAGCGATGTACATTGTTTAGACCTCCTCATTTGTTTCGGTTGTTGGGATACTTTAGCATAGGGTAGGTAAAGGTCATGGCGTACCAATGGGTCAATGTACCATCAACATAGATTAACTCGGTGTTTGACTGTATGGGTACTGGCTCGTCATGGCGGGATGCCATGAGGATGTAGAACTCGAAAAAGCTCTCCCTAAGGTCTGAAGTTTTTGCTTTCTGCAAATGGGTCCAAGTTCGCCAAGCGTCTGTTCAAGACAATCAGCATCGCCAATGATCATACTTATGCCAGAGGTTGAGCGGCATGTTTAATCAAGTACCCACAAACCATCGGTTACAATTTATGTTTATTCACAGATCTCTGAAATCATTATATTGACGCCTTGGCTATTCAGCTATGCTGTAATGCACTATGTACAAAAACCACTTTTCTTCCCTGTGCAACATTTCAGACGAGGTGGTCTCCAAGCCCAATCGAGGACACCTTCAACCTACTCGTGTGAAGCATGTCCATACTAATCTGCTTCGTTAACTCATGGACAGTTCATGGGCATTGCTTTATCATGATAGGGTTGCATTCAAAAAGAATTTCCTTGATGAGGTACCAACATGGACCGTCTTCGTATAATTAGAGATGACCCAGTTCTGTGTGGCACTATCCCAATTAGATATATCGCGGCGAGTAATATCCACATGGAAGTTGGCTGTCATATTCGGTTGGATGGAGAGCCTCTGGAAACCTCGAAGCATCACCTTAGGATCGTAGGGTCCACCAAGCGAGATATAAAGCTGAGCAACTTCCTCGCCAGGAATGGTGCCAGTATTAGTGACTGAAGCGTCGATCTGGTAGAGAACATCGTAGAGTTGCGGATTTCCGCCTGGAGCACCACCGGCTGCGATTCGAGGCTGTGGTGACCCATCTTGGCTGCCGGCTGGCAGAGAGACTTCTAGACCATAGAATGTTTCATTGGCCGAGGTTTCGAGATCTGTGCTGTTGAGGTAGGGGTAGATGTACAGTGGGATTCGGGTGATGTTGGATGGGAAGAGGTAATCGGACGCGTCCTTAGGAGAGCTTGCGAAAATAGGAGCTGCTGCTGTCGTACCGGTTGTTGGTGTATATGTGCCTGTGGCTCTACGATTCACTTGAAGATTAGAGTACGCAAAGGTGGTATAGCTTAGACCATAGCCAAACTCGTACACAGGTTGGATTTCAGCTTGATCGAGTGACCGGTAATCGATGAAAACGCCTTCAGTGAAGCTGACTTGAGGAGCATCAGTGCCTTCATTGGGGATGTAAAGAAGATCCGTTCCGTAATCTTCACGGGAAGCAGCCATTGTAAAAGGTAGTTTTGCTCCTGGATTATAACGCCCGTAAAGAACATCGGCGATAGAGTTGCCTGACTGTTCGCCCGGCAGACCAGCCCAAAGTATCGCCGTGATGTTTGGATTGTCCGAATAATTGCTCAGCAGCACTGGACCCACACTGTGGATTACAACAACTGTATTGTTGCAGAGGGCTGAAACGTTTTGGACCAAGGTATCACCACCTTGCCATAACGTGAGATTATTGCGATCGCCAATATTTCCATCGACGTCGAGGTAGCCTTCACCACTGTCTGCGTTCACAAATACAATAGCGACGCTTGCTCGACTTGCCAGAACTGCTATTTGTGTGGAGGCGAAGTTGTCTGTAATTGACTCAAATGCTCCCATGTTATTGAGGACTTCATTCTGAATAGCGGTTTCCGGAGTGACGAGGTACGGAAAGTTGGCGGTTCCACTTCCCCATGCCAAAGCAAGAGTACCATTATCGCAACCTCTATCGGAGCAGCCGTTCGGTCCATTGGGGTTGCCGCCAGCGTCGTTTCCAAATACAGCGGTAAGCTTTTCTTTGCCAGCCAAAGGCAACGCGTTATTGGTGTTCTTGAGTAGCACCGTACTTGCAGAACCAATTTGGCGAATGAGGTTACCGTGCTCGGCTCGAACATCCACATGTTCATTGATCAGACCATAGCCTTCTTTCGCAAAGAAATGCTGGTTACCAAACGTGTCCAATGTCCAGGAATCAAAATTAATCGGAACCGAAGTATTATCACGACCTACATAATACCAGGCGGCGATGATACGTGTAGCCATGTCGTTAAGGCGCCATTCTGGTACGGTACCATTGAGTATTGCGACTGTGAGGTTGGTGCCCCAAAATGTGGTCCCGGTATCAAATAAGACATCTCCAGGCATAGACATGTCCATGCCCGCAAGTGCACTTCCCACGCCAGAATGTTGTGCTTGCCAGTCACTCATGACAAACCCCTGAAAGTCAAGCTCTCCCTTGAGAAGGTAGTTGAGGGTGTAGCTATTCTGGCAACCGTAGCTGTTGTTTATCTGATTGTAGGAACACATCACTGAACCCACATTCGCCCGGACAGCGTCAGCGAATGGCCTGGAGTGAGTTGGTCAGATATTCCACTGATTATAGATGCACGCGGACTCACCAGAGGTAAAGCTCGTGCATTGTTCTATCGTCGATATTGGAGCTTAGGCTGTCCGAGATGTTGAAACCAAAGCCAGCGGACTCCGGTACCTGGCGGAAATGCTCCTGCTCGTTACCGATATAATGTTTGGCACAGGCGATCACACCGGCGTCTTGAATGCCCTCGATGGTCTGGGCCATCATGATACCCGTGAGTACAGGATCGGGACTACAGATCAATGAGCTTCACTATCCATGATAGAAGTTGTTGGAGACAGACCTGAAACCTTCCCAATTTCTGCCACCTTCTGGCGAGCGGCCCAAGGGACCTGCGACAGGACCTAGCTGAACGTCCACACCCTTGCCTCGATGCTCAGCACCCATTGCTTGCCCTCTCGCGTAGGCGAGTCCACGATCAAAGGTGGCAGCAACATTAACGCCGGCAGGAAAGACAGAGTTGAAGTCAGCTGCGAAAGATTAGTGCTGAATAGGGTGTTGAGTTTGATCAGCGTACTGTTTCTTACTCCCATTGGCGAATCCTGCATACACATGCTCCGAAAGCCAAGTCGTGGAACGGCGCCATTCTGACCGACGCATCGTTCTCCTTCCCAACTACAGTGAATCAGTATCTCGACTGTTTCCTGCAATAGCTGCCAAAGACGACTTACCCAACGCCAGTGGTTAAATTGACCTTCTCGGTCAAGGTAAGCTGGCTGACGAAGGCTTGAGCTTTCGCGTAGGCATCAGCCCAAGGACCAGAGCCACTACCCCATGGAGATGGATAGAAAGGCAGTGAGGATGCTCTAGCTGTTGATTCTGCTGCAGCCGGGTCCGGCGAAGTAGCATCGGAATAGGTGGCATTTGGAAACTATGGCGATGGCTCAGTATACGACACGGTAGAAGTGTAGGTGATGAGAGGATGAGCTTACGGGTGCAGTTGTATTACCATCCTGTGCGTTCACCAAACCTGCCGCCACCAAAAGCAAAGGCGTCAGCCACATGTTTGCGGTTAGATGAGGCGTAAAGGGTGAGGAACAGCAACCGAGAATGATACTGAATGAAGCTCAGGAGAATAGGAGCAGTAATGATGGGGTGCTCAAGGGAATGGTAGGACAAAGAAAGAAGAGGAAGCAGAAGTGCTTTCATATCTCAAGTAGCTGCTGTACGTACCTTACTCGTCCATCGTCATTGCCCCAGTTTTTCCAAATGTTTCCTACAGCTCCACAAGTTGCAGGGGGTAACAGTAGCAGAAGCGACTAAAGTAACACGCCATCAGCTGCTTTACCGAGCCCGGAAGGCTTACATAAGGTACCGCCTCTAGGGCCCGCTTTCAAACGCTCCCCCGCCTTTTAGTTTTCTCCCATCTACGGAGTAACGATCAAGCCATTCACATCTCCAGCTTTTGCATGATTTCCAAAGCGTCACTTCTGGGTGAATTCTGTTGACTGTCCATCATCTCGGATTCAGAGGAGTTGATGTACAATCCAGACATGAACGCCCTTGCACACGTCAGCAAGGAGGTCAGCTCTCAGGGACAGCATCGACGAAGGTCCGTGACCTCATTGGCAGGGTACCCCTCTCGAACAGAAAGTCTGACAGCACTAAAAGATGACGGGGTGACATAACGTCGTATGGCGATGACACCCTGTGCTGCACCTTCACCTCGGAGCTCGTCACAGGATTTGTCCCTCGAGCTTGAATGTTCATCAATCTAGACCTGATTGACAGTGTTCAAGGAAGAAGGATTCATGCCGAGCTTCTAGTTAGACATCAGGTTGTGCAAGAAGTTACCTGTCTCGCTCGCCAGTCCAAAGCTCAACCACACGCCCTTGGCAGGTACATGCACCCCGCAATCCTTAGAGCAAAGTATAAGCGACGGACGCCCGCATGGAACAAACTTCTGCTACTGGGGCCATGTGTTCGACCGGAGATACTCTGCAGATAACCGAGGCAGTGACTATTCACGTGGTAGCCAGATTTCCTCGTGAACACCAGCTTATTCGATATTTTAGCCTTCTTGCAATGCCACGAGGGATCTGAACTCAGCAATGCTCAAAGTCACTCCACTAGAGCTGATAGAAAGTTTAGCGAGATCCGTCAAGAGCTACCCCGTCCTCGAATGCTGCTCCACCTTTGATCCAGCGACTGAAGTATAACGTCCACCGCCTTGTGGCTGCAATTCGCTCAGTCTGTTGCGTTCCATTTTGACATTGCCAACGTCTGTCTGCTCCTCGGTGCTTGGCGCCGCCTAGATTCGTAAACCTCTAACGGAGATAGGATTCAAATGCTCCCATGAAGCGAGAGCCTGGATTTTGATACTGATATTGCTCTGCTGATCGATATGGACATTAGGCTTTGTAAGCCACCCCTCGCCTGAGCCTGGGGTGGAAGGCACAAGGGGTCGGTCACCTCGTTGCAAACCAGAATCTACACCAAGCCGCTGGAAGGCTTGGAGGGAATCACATGTTCCGTGCATTGCAAGACGCAAAGAAAGAGACACAAGAAAAGTGTTTCACATCATGTCCTCACAGGTTTCCTACTCATCTTTACTCGACCCCGCCACCTTTGCAGGCTTGCTGGTGAAATCGCCGCTTGCAATCGCCAAACCTTGTAGTATGTCCTGAGCGAAGACACAGATCATGTAGGTTGGAAATATAAGCCAAGCGCCGCTGAGAAAGATACGTTAATGACCTTCATTGTTCTTCAGGGAAAACCCGGACTCCGGATGTTGCCGGACTTACTTTGGTATAATCCACAAGAACAGTAAAGACATGGGATCATTATGGCCAATGTTCTCAAAGTCGGAAAAATACTCGTTCAGCCCTACGTCAGAGAATCAGAGGAGAGCTCAGAAATATTCGCTACAGAATTGAAATGGAGAACAATGGCGGTCTGTGCGTGAGATAGAAGGGAGATTCGGTCACGGACTAGCTTGCGTTTACTTACCATATAGTACAGTCTTACTCACAGTCATGACACTGAGTGCAAAACCTGTAAGCACAGCGAGACCTCCCCAGCCTCCTTGAAGAGCTCTGCGGTCTCCTTCTCCGTACCGCCATACAATCCAGAGATAAGCAATGTAGCCTGTAGTCTCAATGGCGTTTAAAGATGCTTGAGCAGCTGTGAATCCATTTCGAGCGTTGTATGCTTTCCACCCGTAGATGTAATCAACAGTGCCGTAAAGTACGTATGGCGTGAAGATGGGCGACTGGAATTTGCCGCCAGGCATAGAATGCGGACGCAGCATAACATATGCGGTGTCCCAAATCACCAGCGGTAGAGAAACGATAAGCCAGAGCAGGGTTAATGTCGAAGGAATGTGACTCCATGCTGTAGAGGGAGCAGAAGATGGAAGGGAGGGTGGCTTCGAAGATGAGAGCGAAGGAGGTGGGAACTTGGAAGGATGGTTCCGAGTCGATACCATGGTAGGGGTCAAGTAGAAGGTTACTCACATGGAAAAGGAACTCGGCCTGTTAGTTTGTATGATCCGATGAGAGATAGAATGATAATACAGTCAGCAGTGAGCAGTAGTCGGATGTTGAACGAACACGCCGAACGAACCAATGCTGCTATGATTATGTAATCAGCCTTGTAAGCCAGAACGGTGACCTGAAATGCACCAATCAATTAAGGTACTGTACGTGGTACCTGTACCCGTACTGTAATACTAACAAGGTACTACAATATGGAGCAGATTGATGGGTTCAATTCCACGGAGACGAGAAACCGACTTCGAAACCTTTTTGAACAAGAACCGGCATTGCCGCTTTGTGCTTCGCGCAGAGCTCAGCTAAGCCACCCAGATACAGAGATCCCTGCGATGATGAAATGCGCTTAGACGAGGGATTCCACCGCTCCGTCTGGGAACAAGGGATGTCTCCGGGTCAAATGGCAATGCGCTCACTGATGTACAACAAGGTTAAATGGTCAGCAAGTCGCCCATCGGGATGTCTTTCTCGTCGACCTGCCGAAGGTTTCAGTCCGGCTTTCGCACTGATCTCGTTGGCATCATCGGCGACGGTTTCGGCAGACTCTAGCTGCTTGATGAAGCGCACTCACTAAAGGTTCGGGATTTTACTTGTTAGGTCTCCTCAGTCCGTACTGGTGCAGCTACGCTAACGATAAGCTTCTTGTCTCATGTGAGATGCTGTAATATCCATGCGGACCTTGACTGCCTACGGTAATCATGGGTTGTGATACAACGGATGGCTGTTACAGCGCGGCTCCTTAGCCCATAGAAGCTCTTGTGTATCTGCCGCTCCGAAATGTGGAGATCTGATTTCAATTCCCCAATTGCAACGGATCCAACGTCTGTGTTCCACGTGTCGGACACGAATCATATAGTTGCATAGTTACTTGCAAAACGCTTGGGTTAGAGAGCAATTTCCATGCAAGACTCTAGCCGTTTGACATGCCGGTATCTTGCACTTCCAAATCCTCCGCAGCTGGCTCATCGGATCCAACGCGAACAGAATTGCCGAAATCCTATCAAGATAACCAGCCCAAGTGGCCGCTGTGGAAGCTCAACCAAGGTTTTCAAGCGGCAGCGTCCGAACTCTCTAGTATGATTCTTCGTAGAGCTCGAGTCTCTCACTTTCCTACCCGTTTCTGCCAGTAAATTAACGATGTTGGAGGCCATTTTGTTTACCTTAGCTGAGCATTGGCTGTTCCTCGCTGTTCTCATCCTGAGTTCTTACCTCGTGAAAAACCGTTTTCATCATGGCTTGCAGAAATATCCTGGACCCTTTTTAGCTTCATTGACCGACTGGTGGCGCTTTTGGGACGTTTGGGGCCGGAGACCAGATATCACTCTAAACAGACTACACAGGGAGAATGGGGACATCGTCCGCCTTGGACCAAATGCACTTACATTCGCCGATCCGAGAGCGCTCAAGGACATATATGGCCTGAATAAAGGCTTCACCAAGGTAGGCGAATTGTGCCTCGAGCCCGTCTTTTGTAGCTGACGCCATTCAGTCGCAATTTTATCCTGTGCAGCAAAGCCTCAATAAAGGGGTTCGGCTGCCGACGCTGTTTTCGACAACGGATGAGCAGTACCATGCTGCTCTCAGGCGATCGGTCAACAGCTCATTTTCAATGACTGCTCTTGTACAGTATGAGCCATTCGTAGACGATACAACAGAAGTCTTCTTGGACCAAACGGAAGCATTGTTCTCTTCCAAGAATGCTACCTGTGACTTTGCGCAGTGGCTCCAATTTTACGCATTCGATGTCATTGGAGAAATAACTTATAGCAAGCGACATGGCTTTGTGGATCGCGGAGAAGACGTTGATGGTATGGTCAAATATCTTGGTGGCCTCTTCAGCTATGTTGCTCCGGTACTACATACTTGACTGAGTCCATTTTCTTCGCTTCTCTAACAGAAACTGCAGATTGGTCAGCTTCCATTTCTTGATCGGCTCCTTCTCAAGAATCCTATCTTACGATTACTGGATAGATGTGGAATCATGTCTTTCACTTTTCCTGTAGTAAAGTTTGCACAAGCTCACCTGCATGAGCGTCTCGAAGAAATCCAGGCATGTGGGAAAAGGTTTACCGCCGCCGCGATCGGCCGTGGCGACCTTCTCTCAATGTTCCTTCAAGCGAAAGATGACCGGCCAGACTTCTTCAACGATCGTCAAGTCCTTACGATGGCTGTTAGCATGGCATTTGCTGGTTCGGAAACCACTGGTATATCTCTTGCGGCCGTATTCTATTACCTGCTCAAGAACCCTCTGTGCTATACTCGCCTACGGGACGAGATCGATACCGCTGTAGCCTCCAAGGTTGTTCAGAATCGCGCCACAGGGTCAGTGAGCTGGGCCGAATCCCAGAGACTGCCCTATCTCGATGCTTGTATTAAAGAGGCTTTGCGGCTTCATCCAGCAGTTGGACTCCCATTAGAACGTGTTGTACCTCCGCAGGGCGCGAACATCTGTGGCGAACGCATTGCTGGTGGGACCATCGTTGGCTGCAATGCATGGGTCATTCATCGTCGAGAAGAGATATTCGGGCCGAACGTTGAAGCCTTTCGACCGGAGAGATGGCTCGAGGTAGACAAGGAAGCTAGAAAGGAAATGGAGGGCTGCATGCTTCATTTTGGCATGGGTTCAAGGACGTGCATTGGCAAAAATATCAGTCTGTTAGAGATCTACAAGCTCGTGCCCAGTTTCATGAGGAGATTTGAGGTAAGTAGAAGTCTATGAATTGAGGCTGAGCTATGCTGACAGCATCTTCAGATTGAGCTTGCAGAACCAGATCGGGACTGGAAATTGCATAATGCATGGTTCGTCAAAGTGCTAAACTTCAACACTAAGTTCAAGCCAAGATTGATACAGTAAAAATCACTCCTATTCACGGGCTATGAGAATCAAAGAAATGTTGTTCATGAATGGCATTTGGCGGAAGTGGCAACCTGCTGGGTTCCAGAACGAGTTTCGCGACTCATTCATAGCTAACTGAGAATATCCGTTGGAAACCTTGGATACTATCTATGTTTACTCCTAAAGGGTCTCAGGGTCTCTGGATATCGCAACGCCCCAATCTCAATACAGCCACACGATTGGCCACTGAGTAGCGTCGACGCGACTCTGTGCTTCCTCGTCGTCAATTGTTGGAGTAAACTCACCACCAAAGGCAATGCCAAGGCGTTATTCTGTTATAGGCTAGCGTGCAAACTCTGTACAATAATCCACATCCATCACATGTACGATAGATAATATTATCACGAAAAATAAACACGTTGCACTCTACATATTTGTAACAAATTATGAATTCGACAATGTTTGTCAAATATCATTCGAATCGATTCATATTATTTTACAACGTTCAAACGTTGATTTACGCATCGATCGAGAAATTTTTGATTGATTAAACGACGATCAAATTCGAAAACATCAAATTGAATTCACAACGAATTTATCGTCATTTAATGTCGTCAATAAAATGCATAATGTTTATTTTAACGATCGTCATTTAATTTTTCAAAAATTCAAAAATCAACATCGACGTCGATCGATAAAAACGTTATTCATCGTTCAAACGAACGTCAAATTCGAACGCACGATCGATCATTCGATTTCGATGAAAACGTTTTCAAAAAACACGAAATTTTACATACACGATTCAATGATTCAATGAATTCGTTATTGTTTCGAATTGATATTTCGAATTCATTTGTTACGAAATGAAAAAAAAAATAAGTACGATGTAAAATTCACACGTTTTACACGATTTCACTTTCTACATACGCTTTTTTTTTTTTTTTCATTTATACAATTCAAGTTTTCAAATTCAAACATCACAATGATCACGTCAAACATCATACACAATTCTGTCGTTTTTATTTCAAAACTCGAGCAATATTTCAATTGAAAAATTGACGTCAGAAATGATTTTCGAGTCAATCACGTTGAATGAACAATCAATTTATCAATAAAATTAATGTTTATCGTCGAATTTTTACACAACAAAAATATCGATTGAAATTTCATCGATGCAAAAACGAAAATCAAATTCACGAATTTCATCATCGTCGTCGAAAAACACGAACGAAATTTAAATAAAAATTTTTTTTTATTTGTTCAATGCAATGAACGTTAATCATCGTTTTTTTATCATTGTCATAACGAATTCAACATCATTGATTTATTGAACAAAAATAACAAAACGTTTCAAAAAAATATTTTCGTTTTTTTCGTCGATATCATTTTCGATTTTATTGATCGATTTTGCTAGAGCAAGTAGATGTAAAAGACTTGAATTTTAGCGTCGATTTAAATTTTAAAGCTAATCAAAGAATCGTCATCTAATGTTAAAACAGATTTCTGACACTGATCATCTAACAGATTTGTTATTTTAGAACGTCGAATTTTACATCAAAATCGTTGAATCATTAAAACAATTGATTCGAAAACGTTGATTCGAAATTCATTGTCGACGTATTTTGTCAAAATATTTTGTTGTTCAAAATGCACAAATTAATTCATTTCAATTATTTCGTGATTCGTCAACGTGACGAATGAATTTTCGAAAACACAAATTTCATCGAAATCGAAATTTTTTTTTTGAATTTCGTTAAAGTCATCATCGATACGATAACAAAATCAAACTCAATTGCATTGATCGTTGATCGTTTCGAAAAATTTAAACGTATTCGTTTCAATACATCAAAATTTGAATACATCGATTTTTTTTGCATCAATCAAAAATGCATAAACAACGATTTCATCAAACATGATTTTGAAAAATGTTATTATAATCATTCAAAAAACGTTTTCAAAAAATGAATTGACAAAAACATGTTTGATCATTCATACGACAAAATTTTGAAAAAAATTCAAAATTCACAATAACAATCAACGTCGTTGATTGAATTTTGAAAACAAATTTTGTTCATTAATCATTCAATCAATGATATGTTGTGATATACAAATTCAAACGTCAATATTCACGTGTGCAAAAATCGAAATTTCATACATTTTTTCAGATTTCACATCGAGTATGTTGTAATTGCAAACAAGACTCGTTTCATTGTTGAAAAAAAAAAATGATCAAATTTCTGTTCGTTTTTTTTTACAACAATGCAAACGATCAGCTCATCGATTTGTCAATTTTTTACATGTCAAATTCGTCAACAAATTTGCTGTCAATATCAGCATTCGAAAAACAAGACGTTTATTGAAACATTGAAAATCACATTTTCAAACATCAAAACAAATCGATCGAATATGTTTTTTTGCAAAACAACGAATTATACGTTTTGAAATTGCAATCACATTAAATGATTGCATTGTCAACAACATCATCATTGTCGTTTATCGTATGACATCGAAATTTGAATCACATGAATTTTTTTTTATTACGTCAATATTTAAAAAAATTGAATCATTTTTATCAAAACGATTGCAAAAACAATCATTGTGATGTTTGCAAATTAATCAAAACAAAAAAAAAATCGAATAAAAAGAATATTCATCATGTCGAAAAAGCGTTTCATATCATTCACATCGATTTAGTATCAATAACGATCGAAAATTTTGAAAATGAACGTTATTATATCAATATTATCGATGACAAATCACGTTGAACGAAAGTATACATCGTCAAAAATAAACATGAATGATTACAATGTTTGATCAAATACATTAATTGAATCAAACGTCAATTCAACGCTGATGTCAAAATCGTACGAACAAATTATGACAGCGAATTTCGCAACACGCAATCAATCAATTATTTTGACAATCAAAGCATCGAATTCAATTCAATTTCAATTGATGTTCAAAACGTCAATAATGTAATCGAAACACATCAACGTATTTTCATCATTATGATCAAGACAACGCTATTGACGAGAAACATATCGAATTTTTTGTGATCAAACATCACACATGCAATGACGTATATCAAAAATCGACGTTCAATTTCATATTTAAAAAGTCTGTCATCATTCGAAAATTTATACAGACAATTTTCGAAATTGACGAACATGTATTCATTCGAATCAATCGTTTACGTTATCATCAACAAGAAAATCAAAAATTATTTGAAGTCGAACGTCGAAAAAAAAATTTTCATCGAATACGACGATGACATCATTTATCGAATTTACATATCGATTAATCAGAAAATCGAACGCGTCAAAAATTTCGATATTTATGATCACAAATCAACATCAAAAATTGATATCGAATTCGATGAAAATTTTATCGAATCAATTGTTGATTCAACAATGATAAATTTTTTTGTTATTTACACTGAATTCATTGCAAAAAAACAAAAATTCAATTTCAAATTTTTCAAAACATTGAAATTCGATTACATATCAAAATCAAATTTCCAAATATCATTATACAAAAATCAATGACGTCACAAAAACAAAAAAATTTTCAAAAATTTTTTCAAAAATACGTTACAATGCGTTCAAACAAAAAACAATTCGAATAAATTTTTTTATAAATTTTATCGTTTACAATGTCATAATTTTTGTCAATTTCACGATGTTTCATTTAGCAATGCGTGAATTGTTCACAAATTGAAATTCAAATTTAAATGATTTAATTGTTTTGTTCGACAACATTGTTGATTTTCAATTAATTTCAATTACAAACGCTGAATTTGATACGATCAATTTTGTTTCATTGTTGATCGATTACGTCGAAAACATCGACGTTTTCTCGTTCGAAAAATTCATAACAATGTTGACGATCGACGAGAAAAAATCAAATAATTACAACGACGTCGCACGAAATTTTCATTTCTCACAATGATTAAAAACAATGAAAAAAAAAACTCGATTTTTTATCGAAAAATCACATTTGAAATTTAGTAAATTTCACGTTCGATGAAAAAAAATCGTTGAACGATAAATGAATTTACAAATTCAAACGCAATGTCGATGACGTTGTAATACGATACAAAATTAAATGATACGTCAAAAATTTTTTACAACAATACGACATTGATTTTGATCAAATTTTTGTTTTCGTCGTCAAATCAATGATTTTTCGAGTTTTATTCGTCGTTGTCGTTTTTTTGAATTTGAAAATTGAACAAATGAACGTGAAAATTGCGTTTTTATACGAATTCATTGATTCAAATATTTACGTTAAATATTCGATTGAATGTGACAATGACAAAATTATTTGCAAATTGAACAAAGCATTGTATAATCTGAAACAATCATTCAAATTCTAATATAAACGACTGTTCGAATTTTTTTAGCAAAAGTTAGTTTTCAATTTTTTCGACGCAAATCAAAACATATTCGTCACGAACGTTGATTTCAAGAATTTTATCATTATTACATGAATCGATGACATCAAAATTATTGCTTTCAATAAAATCATGATTAACAGAACAAAAACAAAATTCAATAGCGTTTTCGATATGATTGATTTTGAATCGATAAGTTTTTATTTTGATATGATCGTTTTCAGAAATCGCGATATGCACGTAATTCGTTTTAATCAAAAAGCATATATTCAACGCGTTGTTAAGAAATTCGATTTACAAAATGCGAAATCAATTCGAACATTCATGAAAAAATTTTTGATTCAATTTTCAACGTTAATCAAATTATCGATCAAAATATCAAACAATATCAAATAATGATAAATTCATCGTGTTTGCAATGATAAAAATCAAATCAAATGTAACGAATGCGATTTTCATAATCAATCGATTTGTTCAAAATTTCAATTTTAATCATATCAAAACAATCAAACGTGTTATAATTTATTTCAATTTCACGATCGATTTTTGCATAATTTACGACGATAATTTCAACAAGAAATTAAACATCGAAGCATATTGCGATGCAAACTGAATTCGTGACAAATTCACAAAAAAATTCATCGAAACGTATCTGTTTTTATTCAACGAAAATTCAATAAATTGAATGTCAAAATTTCAATTTATCGTGATCACATTTATTTGCGTTGTCGAATATATGATCATATCATTCGTCGTCAAAAAAATTACGTGATTCAAACAATTATTCGTTGATTTACGAATTCAAAATCAAACAAACAATTACGTCAAAATATTGATAAATATTGACAATCAAAACGTCAAAACATTCAATGAAAATTCGATACATCACGATCGTATCAAGCACGTCGATATCATATATCATTATATAAAAAACGAAATTAAAAAAATCGCATTGAATTCAATACATAACGATCGACATTATGTCGATCGACGATTTCATCAAACTTTTATTTTCGTTCAAATATCAACGATTTATCGACATGTTCGAAATGAATTAAACATCATGATTTTATATTTTTGCAAATTCGAAAAAAAATGTTAAAATAAATTTATCATCAAAAACAATGTCAAGACGTTATTCTGTTATAAGTTAACGTGCAAACTCTGTACAATAATTCACATTCATCACATGTACGGTAGATAGTATTATCACGAAGAATAAACACGTTGCACCCTACATACCTGTAACATCAATATGTGCGAGGTGTTAGAAACGGTGCGGTATACGAGAAGCTGTGACAAGGGGAGTCGAAGCTCGATGCTGAGACTTAGAAAGACATATCTATCGCTCTTCTACAGCTAGTATAAGCATGTAGCTTGGATTACACGAGCCTCGCAGGCAGCCTTGAAAAAGGGGCTGGCGCGAGACTGGACACGCAAAACTTAGGGCTACATAGGGTTAAAGCTACAAATTATTTTACAGGGATTAGGTACCCATCACATGAAAATATTTCAAATGACCACACTGATCCTAAAACACCTACCTACGCCCATTCCAGAGCTCCCACTCGTTCAGAATCTTTAATTCTCCGAGGGTCATGGACTCATCCACAGTCCATCGCCGAAACGGCACGCAAACCCATAAAGAATCCGAGTCGTACACACCTGGTGCGACAAGTCCTCCTTCAACAAGATCACCACTCCTACCTACACCGCTTGAGTCCCTACTGCTCGCAATCTACCCATCAACTCTCCTCCTCGGTTCACTCTTCTCCTTTCTCGAACCTCACGCCCGAGCAGCCCCTACAGTGCCGCATCTCAATCGCACCCTTCGCATCTCGCACCCTCCTACTTCGCGCTGAAACGCAACGTCTTCAATCGCTTCTTCGTCAAGATCGGATGGTTCTGGACCACCCTCGCTTTCGTCATGTTCCTCTTCCTGCATCCAAGCACAGGGCCCAGTGGCGGACTAGTCCTAAACAGAAAGCGTGTGCAGGGTCTGATACGATGGGGGCTCATGACCTTCTGGTGGGCTGCGCTGACGCAGTGGTTCTTTGGGCCACCTATTATCGATCGAGGGTTCACGTATACGGGAGGTCAGTGCGAGCTTCTCCGGACGGAAGAGGGAAGGGACAGCATGAGCGACAAGAGGGAGCTTTTCACGGCTGCGGCTTGTAAGCTAGCAGGTGGGCAATGGAAGGGAGGTCATGATATCAGTGGGCACGTTTTCCTCTTGGTGTTGGGAAGCGCGTTCCTATGGATGGAAATTCTACCCGCTGTTGCTGGCCGAGAGACGAGGATGATCAAGAGGAAAGAAGGCGATGTGATCACCGCGGATAGAGAGGCTGAAGGCGAGAAGGAGCGTGAGGAGAAAGAGGAAATCCAAGGCTTGAGTGTACCACTGGTTGTCGCGGGGCTGTCGTGGTGGATGCTGTTGATGACGGCTGCCTATTTCCACACATGGTTCGAGAAGGTGAGAGCAGACTCTATCCTTAAAGGTTTATTACTGACCATACTCAGTTCACTGGCTTAGTCGTGGCTTTTGTCGCCATCGGCAGCGTCTACTTTCTTCCGCGAGCAATACCAAGTATGAGGGAGGTGATTGGCATGCCAGGAGTATAGATAGCGTCCGCTTTCGAGCCTCAGTCTCTCGGCGATCAAGTGCTCGTCGTTTAATCTTATCACTCCTCTTTTTCAAACATTGCATGATCCATTCCCAATCATCGGAGTTCATCGCCATAGCGACCTTGACTACGGGTTATGTTCGAAGGCCAATAATTGAACGTAGCACCCTGTGAGGGATCAAGCATACGTTTTCAGCGAGTCTATAGTCTGCTCGCAAATTCGCTAGAACTGAACGATAATTCAGGTGCAACTCTGTGGGCTCAGCCGAACGACGCACGTCCGGTGATATTGCATCACAGAGACTCGCAGATACTCCAAGCTCGACTAGACGACGTACGTCCAGTGGTATGTACTTGAAGAGGCTTTGCATCGTGAAGATACATCTCGAAAGCTTGTATCCTGACAGCACTGACAGAAAAGGCTCGATTTGGAACTTATAGCTTGAACATCAGCAGCAAATTTACTAGCAGATTCTCTCTGATTGCCAGAAAAGCAGCCATGTTCGCATGTTCTTTGATTGCATTTCAGATCCTTTGGGCCCTGGATGAACAGTTTGTTGGTGTTGTCGGAACCGTACCTCCGTATAATTCACCCTAGAAGACCTATAGCCTGGTAGAAAGTTGTGCTATCTTTCTTTAGTGTGGCTCGAAAGGGGAATGACCGCCTGTTCGGCTTGAGGATTCAGATAGAAAACTCGTCAAAAGATGTTTTGCTTCGACCCGAATATGGATCGTGCCCCTAAACGATACAGAAGGATGCCTTCGGCCCAGGCAACACCAGTATTTACCAAGCAGTGCACAAGCCGTTGCCTTGTCAACTATGATGGAAGTGCTTTATAGGGCCTCTTTTCTAATAACTTCAACAAGAAGATAAAATGTCACAATTTCAATTCGGTTTGACTCATTTTATAGGCACTCCAGGTTCTATTTATGGATATGTTGACGCTTTGAGACTAGTGGTCTCAGAAAAGAGGATAATAAGCACAGTGACAGGAGGTCAGAATCGAGGCCCGATAGGTCTACAATCGAGTGCAATGCTCCTGGTTGTAAGGTGTGTGGATTATGACTATCTAGGAGGATGCTACAGGCGGTTTTGTAGAAGGCCGAATGCCAAGCATATAAGGCTAGTCACGTGCAACTCGCTTATGGGCCAATTACCAGTTTCTTGTAACTCTGCAACAGTCTCGGTCTCTCATCGTGGCTTAGCGGGCGTTGCTATCACAAGCGAGATAAGCTCCGAAATCAACAAACAAATAGAGTCTATAAACACGTCATTCTGAAATACAACTTCCGACTCATTCGCAAAGCCGACTGCACGACGACTTCAAAATCCTTGTAGTTCTTAACTTCCTAGAGAGTGATTGACCACTTTACCGAACGGAGGCCACAACTACATTGGCCTACAATGGCAACGCCACGCCGTCGATCCTCACGCCTTCGAGGAAGTGCGACACCAGTAAGCCAAACGATACCCCTCGTGAAAGTTTCTTCCTCTTTTGCTGTCATCTTTGGCTTCAATACCGGTATCCTATAGTACTGACTTGTTTGTAGGCCCAGCTGAGTGCAATGCCTTCTCCTAGCAAACTCTCGTCTCTCCTCGAACGGAACGAGTCACCGCCCAATGCTCAGCCAAGCATTGATACTCTGATATCCTCCCCAGTGCCCCCTCCCAAAGACATTGTACCCCAGCATCATCAAGATGCCATAAAGTCAGCTGTGCGTACGCCACAGACTGCATCCCGTGGGTATGCTGGTCTGGAGGAGATGCATCCAAGCAAAGTACACCAGAGCACAAATAGGCCAGAAGCCCTAGGTCTCGGGCAACGCCTCGACGGCATCTCTGGTAGTATGACCGCGCCTGCTGTCAAGTCATTCGCATCAACAGCAGGTAAGGCTACGCCTACCAAGTCGACAGGCTCACTGCCGAGCCACATGTCATCTCCTGGTTTCGATTTTAATTTCGGTCGACCTGACACAGATCTAAGCGAGGAAGCCAGGAAGATCATGGCAGGCGTACGAGAACAAGCAGCAGTGATCAAGGCGAGAATGCAAGAGGAACGCAACAAACATCAACATCAGGATGGTCAGGCGGATCAGCTCTATACTGCTGTCGGTCGCAAGATTGCAAAGCCGAAGGGCAAGTCTGGCCGCTTCAGTGATGTGCATAAGCAGCAGTTCAAGAGGATGGAATCGATTGCGAACCATCCTTCAACATGGAAGAACAACATTCAGCCCACTGCTACTTCGTTGAAGCGGAGTGGCTCAAAAGCTGGACTCGACGGACAACCATCTGCGAAAGGGCTGCCGAAATCCGTATCTTCCAAGTCGCTTCGCGCGGTTGCTGATAATGACCGACTCGAGAATACTGCTCCTGGCAAACGAGCCAAGAGACATGTTGGCGATGATATATCAACCACCCGAGCTCAAGACACCAACAACGAGAAGGACAGCGCCCCGACAACTCCATCAGCAACGAAAGCTGCCGCCACCAATCTTCCTAGCGCTATCACGACTCCTACCAAAGCCTCTTTAGCTCGTGCACTGAGCGTGAAGACTTCCAAGACCTCCATGATTCCTTCGCTTGGCCGAAGTAACTCTACTAGGACGCTGGCTAGCCCGGCAAAGTCCGAAGGCAGCAACAAGTACATGTCTTCGCTCGCCAAGTTCGGCAATGTCAAGTCCATTCTCTCCCGCCATCAACCCAAGTTTTCCAATGATCCAGAGAAGATCGCAGCGGGCACACACTTGCCAGTGCCCCAGAACAAGCCTCACCTGGAGTTGCATCGTGCTAAGGTCGATCTCAACAAAGAACTTCCCAATGTTCCTGGTGCATTTCCCGTTTCGGAAGAACGTGCTCCTCAGGTCAAGCGTGTTGGCTTCACATCTACTACGAAACTCTCAGAAGACTCTGTCGCTCCGCCCTCGCCCTCCAAGATTCCCACCCAAAGTACTCCGAAGCCAGCTACAGAGCCCTCTGCATCTTCCGACCCAGTCAGCTATCCCTCGCTTGTCAACTCCCCAATATAACCCACCGCTCCCTCAAGTCTCGAGAGACTCCTCCGGTCTCTGTATCTCCTTCAAAGCCCGCCGGCACACCATTGCCGTCCAAACCGACCGAATTTACATTCACCTCCCCGCGAACCCTCGATTTCAGCGGATCGGCCCCCATATCCAAGCTCAAGTTCGGGCCTTCCACCATCCGCCAAGTTCGTCCGAGCGGTATCACAACTCCGCTTGCACCATTCGAGAACATCAATCGGCCAGGGATTGCGCACGGAATGGCAAATAAGAAGCGGAAACATGCAGACTCGGACGATGAGGATCTGGAGAACGTGGCTCCTGCTTCTCATGCCATAGCAGTCAACCAAAAGCCAAAGGAGGATGGTCACGAAGAGGAGCGAGAGGAGGGCCCACGGGCCAAGAAGCAGAAGATGAACGAGCGACACGAACCCACCAGTCCGCAGAAGAAGATGATTGGCGGCAGCCGTATTCCCAAGTTTGGCGCCGCTGCACCTAATGGGAAGGGCAAAGGGAAAGGAGCATTGAGTCTGAGCCGGTTGAACATGCTGGCTAGGCCAAAGGATAGACGGTAGATGTTCCGTGTCGATATCGATTTGGAGCACGACCTATCGAGGCTAGTACATGGAGGGGATTTTAGGATGATACAGGGGCTTTTGAGTTGTGGAGATGAAAGACTCCGGGCATGGGCCCTGTTACGTGGATATGGGATGCTTGCTACGATGGATGACGATGCATGCTGATGCTGGTACAAAAGGTTTCGCTTACTTTCTTCTTCTTTCCAGCGATAGGGTCTGGCTGGATCGGTTAATGGTGGCGCGGGATGTGGAGTGTGGATGTATGTATGTGTGCTATGATAAGGTAGCGATGTAGCATGACGAGATACGCCCAGCTGTGCTCACGCCTAAATAGCTTCCCTTCCTTTCTCAAAAATGGTCGATGTAGTAGGTAAATCAAGCACCTTGATCTGTTCGCGTTAACAATGCTTTTCGTCACCCAACCTTGATGGGAGGAAGAAGCTCAAGAACGAAATGGGTTTTAGAGCAGTGTGCAACGCTCATCGCTGCCCCCACTGAACCAGAAATGCATGCCTCGAAGGCGCACAGTATGGTGAGAGCACCCCTCAACGCCGATATGCACGCTGAAATCGCTCGACTATAAAACATCCCCGAAAGGCCGAGAAATAATGTAATCCCATCTCCCCATCTCCCATTCTTCTCTCCCTCCATCACCTACCCAACGTTCCACACCCCAGAAGAGCACAAGAAACAAACTACCCCTTCATCCTCCCCAAAAACTCATCAAGGTTATACTCCTCCTCATACTGACCCTGATCCCACAGCTCGCCCAAGCCGTCCAACCACCCCTGCTTGCCCTTCTCCTTGACGAGCCCCATGGCATCCACCGTGTCTTCTTCCCTGCCATCCGCCGCATCTCCTCCCTTTTTGGACGAGGAGAGTAAGTCCTTGTCGGCGCTGTCGACGTCGAAGAGGTCGAGGATCTGGTCTGTTTCCATGCTGTTGAGGCCTGCGTTTTGCTGGTTGACGACTGTGGAGGCGACGTCGATTTTGAAGCGTTGGAGGCTGGGTGGGGAGGACGATGGAGTTAGCGTTGCGTGTTCAAAGGTGGGGAGATTAGAGGAGAGGGAGAAAGATGAAATTTGGGGTTGGGGTGGAGGGGGGCCTGGTAAAAAGGAAAAGGAAGGGAGATATACTTCATGATCTTCTCCTCCAACGTCCCCCTTGTGATCAGCCGGTACACGTTCACGACCTTCTTCTGCCCGATCCGATGCGCGCGGTCCATGGCTTGGATATCTTTCTGCGGATTCCAGTCGTGCTCGACGAAGATGACGGTGTCGGCGCCCGTGAGATTAAGACCGAGACCGCCGACGCTAGTTGTCAAGAGGAGGACATCATAGCTAGGGTCGGTGTTGAATTGATTGACAATGCTTTGGCGCTTGGTAGCTTCGACACTGCCGTCCAGTCGCAGGAATTGGACCGAAGGAAGTAGTTTCCCCAGTACCTCTGTTTGCACAATGTCCAGCATCTCTTTCATTTGGCAAAAAATGAGCGCGCGATGTTGGCTTACAGACTCGGTTGCCGTTGCTAGCTCACCACCGCCGGACGAATCTATGCCAATACCACAGTCTAGGAGCAGATCTTTCAGAGCGGTGAGTTTGGGAGCATGGGCGATGTCTTTCAAACTGGAGTTTTGCTTGGCGAGGTTTGCTTGGATCGCGGCGTATTGCTTGTGACCCTCTTTGACGACTAACGACGGAGAGTTGCACAACTTGCGCATGTACTGGAGTGCTTGGAAGATGTGCTGCTTGGCTTCCTTGTCATCGCTACCTGCCATCTGCTGAAGTCCTTTACCCTCTTTCTTGAGCAGGTCGTCTAGAAGCTTCTTCTGTAGATCACTGAGATCGCAATAGTAATTCTGCAGAATCTTGGGTGGAAGATCGTCAAGAACCTCCTCCTTCAGTCGTCGTAGAAGGAATGGTAGTACCTGCTTGTGCAGAGCTTCGATGGCAAGGGCACCGGCTTCTTGCTCCTTCGATGACGATTTACTGAAGCGACTAGCAGCTATGGGCTTGGCGAATCGATCGAGGAAGACCTTCTCCGTGCCTAGGAAACCCGGCATCAGGAAATCGAACAGCGACCAAAGCTCTAAGACGTTATTTTGGATAGGAGTTCCGGAGAGGATCAGTCGGTGATTGCTCAATATTTTCTTGACAGCCATGGTAGTTTTAGCCCTTGGGTTCTTGATGAGATGGCCCTCGTCTAGTACGCAATAATTCCAATTGAGAGGGCATAAGACATCAATGTCATTCCTGCAAACCTCGTAGGATGTAATGACTATATCGGTCGTTCCAAGCTTATCACGGAGCCTCATTCGATCTGATGATGGTCCAACAAAAGGTAAGCAAGTCAGGAAGGGTGCATATGTTTGGATCTCTTGTTGCCAATGTCCAGACAAAGTGGGCGGACACACTATAAGGGACGGAAGTCGCCTAGAATCTGGGGCTTGGGTCTTCGCGAATTCCTCAGCACGGAGATGATGGTCGCTAGCCACGATACACAACGTTTGTAGTGTCTTGCCGAGCCCCATGTCGTCGCACAGGATCCCATGCAAATGGTAGCGGTTAAGAAACGCTAACCAATTGACCCCCTCTTGTTGATATGATCTTAGCTCCGCTTTGATGGCAACGGGCACATTGAACGGCTCGACTTTGTGAACGTCGAGCATTTGTGAGATGAATTTACGCTCTTTGTCGCGTCCCTCCAACAGCTTTTCGGGGAACCCCGGAGGATCTGGTATACCGGCTTCTAGAGGTACTAGCTTGACTAAAGTGGCGAAGGTAGTGGTGGCCAGAAGTCGAACCTCGTTGTCCGAGTCGCTCATTCGGCCAAGAATTGGGACGATTAAAAAGATAACGTAGGGCAAAATACTGTCTTCCATAACCTGGATCAGGTGGTAGACAAGCTCCACACATCCCTGCCTGCTTTGAACATCTATTGAGCTGCTGGAAGGAAGCACGTCCTCGACGAGCATTGTCATTCCCTCGACCCTCAGTACACTGCAGATGGTAGCAAAGCATTTCGCCGCAGAGTAACGGAATACTGAGAGCTGACTGTGTAGCGCTTTAGCTATGAGTGGTAGTAGTCGGACGATCCAGGGGTGGAGGTCTGGATGAATTTTTGGCGACAGAGCACGCAAAATGGAAAGCCCATCAACAATTTCTTGACCGAGAGTACCACTCTCCTTCGTGGCCTCGTCAGGTAGATCGCCATCAAAAGCTTGATGCAGTGGTGCTTCAATCTGGTCCCTGAGTATTGGGGCTTTTACGAAGAGGTCTGAGCCGAAGCTTTGAGTGAGCTGATCGAGCGCTTGCTTTGCACCTCGACGCGTAATTCTTGCTGCTTTAGCTTCCAACTCGTACTTGGCCATATCGGCATAGTCTTTCCGATCTTCTTCTTTCCGAAGGGAAAGAATGGATTGATGTAAGGCAGCGTTGGCCTGGAAATCGGGCGTTTCAGATGTGTCTATACAGTAAAATTTCATTAAATTGGTGACAACTTTATCTGCTGGGCCTCTGCGCTCGGAATTGGCATAATGAGCCAAAAGAGACGCTACGGAAACGGCGGAACGCTTTTGCAGTTCAGAATTCTCTTCTGTCTTGACGCTGTCCATGAGTCCTTTAATGAGTAGGCTTGGCTTTTTGGGTATATCTCCTAAAGCGACTATTGCACCAGACGCGGCTGCTTTGATGCGTATATCACGTTCGGACTTGATCCGTTTGGCTTCGTCAATGGTAGTGATGGCATTGATCCGGGCATCATCGAGTGGCTTGTTGGATGTAATCCTCTGCGCAGGCGTAAGAGACCTTTTTAAGCGATCAAAATCCGGACCAACTATAGCGTCTGCATTTTTTATCGAGAAAGCGGATGGTCCAGCACCAACATCTCCCTGAACAACAACTGCGATCGAAGGAAGTTTCGACTGCTGTACATGTGCTTGGTCTCGGAAACAATTTAGTAATGAATGGCACTGCGAGCGGACGATCCGTAAGTAGGGCAATAGATCCTGGTAGCTGTCCGGTCGGTCCGTCTCAAGGGTCGATCGTAATTGGGAATTGAGCTTTCCGGTGAGGTTGGACTGATGGGTATGAGTCCGTGCATATTCTTCAATAATAGTACATGCTATCATCTGTGTTGTAGAATGAGCTGACTGCAACTCTAACATAACTTCTTCTAAGATTCGGTCGATCGACGGCCCTTGCACGCATTGGCTCAAGGCTGTCCCGAAAGCCCTTGCGGCAAAGACTCTGGATCGAATCAAGACATCCAAACCAACAAGGTCTACATCACCTTGGATCATGTGAGCGTCAACGTTATGAGCCGACTGCGGAGGCTCCTCCTTTTTGTCTGAGCGCCGTCTTCGTTTAGGGGCAGGTTCGCCAGTATGGTGCGGAGAGGATTTACCCTGCGCTGCGGCAGGCGGAGCGTACATTTGACCCGATGGTCTCATGAAATATGAAGTATCCATTGGTATTGGATTTCGTGATGTGCCTATGGGTTGCATAGCCAACCGGAAGAGGTCATGAGAGATAGACAAAAAGTGGACTGCGAACTCTTGTGGATCTCTCTCAACAAGGGTGTTTGAAAGTGAATGCCATACCGCAAGCGATAACTCCAGTGTCGGTTCATTTCTTTCCACTAGCAGATTCTGGTAGACAAGACGTAAGGCTTTTCCATCGACCCAACCTTTAGTGCTGGCGTCACCGATACTGAGGAAAGTCTGCAGAGCACGTAGCACGGCTGATCGAACATTTGTGATCGTATGACGCAGGAAGGGGTAAAGCCTTGGGACGAGGGTAGTAAACGATTGTTCGGGATCTCTTGCGGCATTCTGTTGCATCGCGTGTAGTACTTCGGGAAAGCTGCATAGCTTCGCAAGAAGGTCCATGATTGACCCTGTACTTGCACTCAGATCATCTCGCAGGTCCGCAAGGCATTCCCAGACAATGTTCATCAGCTGGTCAAGGGCTGTTGGGCGAAGACCCACGAACTCTTTTGCAACGGGTGTTAGGGTAGCTGCACTGACAGCGCGAACGTCATCATCTGAATCTGCAAGACCCATCATGACTGCTTCGACCACACCGTCCATGAGGCCATTGTCATTAACCAGGAGATCATTCCGGACAGCCACAAGGTACTTCAATCCTGTCATACCACCATGACACACCTGCCATATTCGCGCTGACATCTTCAAATCATGCTGCATGACCATCCGATATAGTACCTGGTAGGCTGAGTGCACTAACGGAGCTGATAAATGGGACAAGAGAGCCCCCAGGGTTTGGCCGACAGTTTCGCGGATCGGTGCGACCACAGTATCGGACGTGTAATCTCCAAAGCGGTCAAGCATAGAAACGCAGCACAGACGACAAGCAAGATCATCAAGCCAGGAGTTGTTCAATCTATCGTTTGCACTTTGACTTTTCCCGCGTTCTCTACCAGCTCCTGCACCGTGCACGCGAATGACTTCGCGTAGGCCCATCGCAGCGCCATGCCGTATCTCCCAGTTTGGGTCGAATAAGTCGATTTTCAAGAAATCACAGAGCAGTTCAAACGGCCATGATAAGCCATCCTCCTCCGCTTCGGTCTGGATAATGGGCTTTTCCGGGATAATAGGTCCTTTGTAGTCGGACACTAGCTTCGTGTCCTCATCGACGTTGCCCCGTTCAAGAGAAAAGAGATCGGCTTTGCCATCCTGGTCGAATTCCGACTTGATGCCTGTCTTGATAGCAGTGGGCTCCGGAGCTAACGGAGTGTTCGTCACATCTGTACTCTGTCTTCTGACCGAGAGATCGACGACACGAACTTTGTTAGCTTGACTCTTCGCGTTCATTTTGTTTTTTCGCTTGAGTTGATTCAATTGGCGTTTACTCAGGGCTGAATCTTCTGTAGGGGTTTGTGAAAACGAAGCACGTGGCGATAGCGCGGTGTATGGCGACGGCGACTGTAGTGTATCTTGGCCATAGAAACTGCTCCCGGATGTGTCTAATCGAGGGACTCCAGTCGTGATACCGCCATTAGTGGGCTGCTCCTCGATGGCCTCCTCCTCTACATACTCCCCATTGAGACCCAACCTCGAATTCAAGGTCTTCTTCTGTCGCGCCAAGCGATCCGAGGGCTCCAAAGCGGCCAGAGCATATTCATGCTCTCTGCTCCCACTACCGAGCAGCTTCTTTCCGTGGGTCAAGATGGCATTGATGTCCAGCTTGTCGAGCTGTAGCTGGTCTTGTGCCGAAGAAGCGACATCATCGCCATCTTCGACCTTGACGTCGCTTGGCTCGGATTTAGTACTGTCGGCTTCACCGTTAGGATCAAATTTGGGAGCATTCTCGGCGATACTGCCGATGGCTCGGGCGGCGGCTGATCGGGTTTCCCAATTCTTGGATTTCAAGAAAGGGATGACCTTGTTCAGCAAATGAAAGAGTTCGTCAGGGTGTTGCTTTTGGACGTCTCCGAGCTGCTGGGCAGCCGTGTTCCGGATCAGCGGAGTACTGCCTGTCTCGAGAAGCCTGCGATCCAAAAAGGTCAGTGGAGATGTTGATTGGTTGGCAGTGGCTCGGGCTTACTTTACTAGTCGATCAAGTCTGGCACGTGACAGTCAGCTAGCGGCCAATCAAAAACAAACGGGCGCGTCGGTACCTCGAAGTCATTTCGTGATTCACTCATTGGAAAAACGCTCTATCGCTGCCTTGCTCTCAGCTTCTCCTCACCACCGTGTGCAAGGCTGATGAACAGACGATTGAAAAAGAGACAGGAACAGTTATGGTGATTGATCGGGGTCGCGTTACTCCACCGGACAATCATGGTCACTTCATGATAACAGCAATCATGGTAAGACAGACTGGGGAGACGAGTGTTGCGGTGATTGGCGGGCGGTGTTGGTCAACCTAAAATGCAGCGGTCTTGGCGGTGTTTGGAGATGGGCTGATGGGGGCATCTGGCGGTCTTTGAAGGTCTTTAAATGCGGGTCTGGCTATGCAACGCCTCGGTAATGCCAAGCTAATAGGCTCGCTTAATCTTGCGCCGTTGGTTTTTCAGGGGCTCCGCTCCTGCGTTTGCTTTTGCCTCTCGCCACTTCAACACCAGGCAACATCTAAGCAGAATCACCTGATCCTACTTTCTCATTACAGATCTTGCTACCTACAACTCCCAACACATTGACCATACCTCATGAATGCTTGCCACACTCCACTCGAGCCTGCGCACACCGTTGCAATCTTCGATGCCTGCGAGGCCCCGGCGCATCCAGACGTCTGCAAGACTGCAAGTCAAACGTGTAATTTGGCATGCACAGCAGCACAAACCAATAGATCCGAGACGCAGCTAGAATATGAAAAACTGTGAATCTTTGCAGTCTGTCAAATCTTTTGCTCCGATAAGGTAAGGTAGTAATCTGCAAAACAATTTCAGTGATTTCAGTGATTTTGCCGAGTCTGAAACGGTCTTTGAGTGCATGCGTCTTCGTATTATTTTTACACATTAGATGGGGTTTTTATAGGAAATATCAGTTGTCCAGGGTCGAACAGCCGGAGGAGTCCATGGCTCATATCTCCTTGGAGCTGCGCGACAGACCAGGCCAGGCCACATGATACATACCTTGACCAACACTGTGTCCAATTAAACTTACCTTTTCACCTGCCTTAGATCTCACCGACAATTGTGATCAAATACGAGGAAGCTGTTTTCGCCAATCTTCCACATTTGATAGCCTTTGTCTGCCCACCTTGATCGCTCTCGGCATTACCTCAATCATCCATAAGATGCAGACAGCAGACAGCAACAGTGCCGAAAGAGGCCGGTGGATCACAACAACCCACTCATATCACCCAAGTCCACTTGACTAATAGTCCCAGCCCACCATTCACCATCTCTAAGCTTCCCCTAGAGATTCAATTACTCATCCTCAGCCACTGTCTTATCGCTCCTGTACCTTTGCTCAACTTCAAGGTACCTGCATCCGAATGCCCTGTTACTGTACCGGGCGAGCGGCGAGGGCAAGACGACATATCTCCTCAAATCCTCCACACCTGCAAGCTCTTCTATCACGAAGGTCGCAGAATTTTATACGATAACAATGAATTCTGCTATACGACCTCAAATAAATGCTTGAAGTGCAGACCCTCATTCTGTAGCTGTTCTAGCGAAGCTCGGAATGGATCTGTAGCTCCCATCTGGGTCATTGAAGCCCGCTGGTTGAGGAGTCAGTCACGGCAACCGGCGCGTCTACCTGATCTGCAGCGACTTATCCTCAGACCTACCTGGGGACCATACTGGTACACCTTCTGGAGATCGATTCTGAACAATGCTTGCTGGATTCATGAAGTTCCGCGTCTGAAAAGTCTTAGAATCGACTACGTCCGCAGTCCGAAGGACTCCTTGAGCACCCCTCGTCAATATGAGTTTCAATTCTCTCGAAACCACTCTTGGAGAGCGCAAGAACTTCCGCACCAGCGCGAGGTAAAGGAGAGTTGGCGCACCCTACATAGCGGGCTTGACGAGGTCGTCCTGACGGGCCTTACGCGCGACGCGAACGGCTTACGAATGATGATGCGCTTCTCGTGCTTACTTCATGATGATGGGAAAATTGGCCACTCGATGGGCCTCAGGGGAGCGAAATATGTAAGTTTATAATGACCCTTGTTGTTGTTCATCTCTGTCCAGGATGAAGCTTCAAAACATGGGATTGCTAAACCCGGAATCAGGAGCGTTTCATACCAGCGGAGGAACACGCCGTTTCTGATATTCGGCTTGCAAAGCAGGATCCTTGCCTGACTTGGTTTGGGCACAGGGAAGTCATGGGATGGATTAGTGAGGATAGCCATGCACTAGATCTGACGGATAGTCTGAAGATAATGGAGATGGAAGACTGATTAGGCATGCAAGAAGCGTTTCCTAGGGTCTCACTAAATCAGTACCGTGGCACCACCATTGTACTAGAATGGTAGCAGCGATTGCTTGAGAACAAGCTTTAAACGGGACTTCAGGTCTGGGGAGAGAGTGGGTCAGTCGAGACGTGATCAGATCAGGAAGGAGCGCAAGTGCTAAGATTCTCGTGTACCTATCTCAGTATTATCAAACGTATCTGCTCCTGGTCCATCCCTGTTCTACTTACTGTAAGCAGTGCCGACGTAGGCAGTTTTCAATTCCTGCTCAGCCGCAGAGATCATTACCAGTAACCCACCGCAGAGGTCTCTCTCTCTTACCTTCCCGGGTTGGGAAGCCGAAAAAATCCGGCTCCTCGTACATGCTCACCACTGTGGCCCAAAAATCGTATGCAGAATTCCACCGACTCCATCCAACCTCTGGTATGCGAAATTGCATCGGACAGACAGCTCTTCTTGACACCAACGTCAGCCACCATAGAGAAATTAGATGTGACTGCGTCACATCCTGAGACAGCAGAGCTCTATTGGTGTGTGGCACCGGGATTACAGCCTTCACAGGATCAAATTTAAGATAAGACTAGGTGTTCCAAGCTCGTGGCATCAAACCGTCAACATGGCAAAAGAGCTGAATCCAAGGTTTCTCCGGCACCAGGATCTCATGCCTATCCGAAAAGCTTCAGACCCATCTACCCTCACTCCCCCATCGGCAGTATCTCTACCTCGCTTACCTCTCGAGGTGCAACTCTGTATTCTGCGGGAATGCTTGACCTCCCAGAATCCACTGCTTAATTTTCACTGGAGTGGTGGTGAAATCTACCATACTGTCAAAGACGAACCAAGAGGCCAGGACGATATCGGCTTTGGGATCCTTAGCACATGCAAACTCTACCATCAGGAAGGGAGAAAGATCCTTTATGCAAACAATGACTTTGTCTACACATCAACACTTTACCCCCCGGAGACAATTGGTTACCCGGTCTTCGACGCCCGCCTGCCACTATTTACAGCTTTGAAGCACTTGACTCTCAGACTGGCTAATTTCACCAACCATATGGCGTCTCAGATGGCCGTGAGCTGCTGTGAATACTGGTTGGCACAAGCCTCGCAGCTATTGACCCTACAAATTGACCTCGTCTTCAATCCAGAGGAACCCTATGAAAACGCCATTCAAGAGAAATTTTTGGTGCATTATATTCAAAGGGAAAATGCGTACGACATCTTGCAAGTCCACAAATACAAGGAACAGTACAGTAACTGGCGCTCAGATAGTGGTGGGCTGTCCCGGGTTGTCATCACCGGGCTGGGAGATAATCCTATGGGATTATTGTTAGTTAAAACGATTTCTCACCTGCTGGCCGAGCAAGGTTCGCTAGGCCTAGGAATTGGAACGGGTGGCAGCCGTTACGTGGCTAAACCTGGGCTGATGGATAGCGAAATCAATGCGCTACCAGAACCGTCCTTGATTTGGCTGACAAACAAAGATAGAGAGGCTTGGATCAAGACGAAGAGCGAAGAAATGGATCCGAATGGAACTTCAGGTCTATTGAAAGCCGCAAGCTAGGGGAGAGCGTGAGCAGAGGTGAACTTGCCTACGCAATGAGGACTGCTCTGGGAATATGGAGAAGATCGGAATTGCTATGCATTGGGAGAGAAAGCTTACTCAATCAACTCCTTGCTGGATGCTCTCAGACGGCGATTGACCAAAATCTGGAGGACCTAGTATCGGTAGTGGCGAGTTGACCCCAAACTTTGTGGCGCGAGAGCTGAGTGGATTGTGGATGGACGCAAAGTCAGCTTTGAGAGTCAAGGTTTGCGCATTACAAGAGACTCTCTTTATTGTTGAACTGATCTTGTTGTACTCCCCTGTATCATCCTGATTCACTTCCATTCCTTTGCTACATCAATCAGCCTACGTCCTCCATTACCTACCCAGTTTCTGCATGTGTCTTTCAAGCTCGATGCGACAGTTCACACCTGACATGCTATACAGCTGTGGGTGGACTTTGCCATAAAAGGTTCGTCGGGGTATTCGGCGTGGGAGCCAGGGTACAGCAACGGCTCAACAATAGAAAAAGAATGGAAGGTTGAGTCAAACTCTATTGTATTTAAGCCCACGAACCAAAAAACCTACATAACTCTTTCCTTGGAGACATCTCCTCTTAGCAACCTCTCTCATCTAAATAAACCACACCCAAATCTCGCACCGCAGATCAATCCAGCCTTCTCATCCCCAAACCTCCCAAATCCCCCAAACCTCCCAAATCCAAACGAAAAATGCTATTCACACTCCATCACACCAGCTCCTGCTCTCTCCCCCAACCCCCTCAACCCCTCCTCGCCGCATCCGCGCTGCAAATCAGCCTCTTGGAGCGTAACTCATCTCTTCCACTATCTTTTCCCCCAAAACACTAACAACCAACCCCTCCAGGAATAACATGGAATCCCCTCACAATCATCACCTTCGGCTACATAGTCTACCGAGGGAGCCTCTCTCACCCGCTCGGAAAGCTCTACCGTTGCAAAGAGAAGGCATGCCCGCAAAAAGTACTCCCCCAACAAGAGAAGCCAGACGGAGTCTTCAGCGAGCCGCTCTTCAGCGTAACAGAGCTGCGTGCCGCTGTTAGGTTTATCGTTGTGGGGATTGCTGCGCTGGGAGGTGGGGTGTTGGCGTTTGGAGGGGTGGTGGTTGGGGTTTTGGGTGTTGTAAGGGTGTGTAGGGTTCGAGATTAGGATGTTGTGGAATCCTTGATGGTTGGAAGGAAGTGGTGGAGTACGGCTTTTTTTTTTTGGATGGCGAGGTTTGGAGAATGGAACTTCTGAGGTATCTGCTGCAGGTGGTCGCTGGGATGCGCTACTCGTTCGTTGGGTGTTGGAGATGGGTACACGTCTCTGCTCTTGAAGTATCACTCTTTGCGCATGGTCCGCTCGTCCCTGTAAGTCTTTTTCTTGGTCAATCCAACTGAGGTTTGACATGATGATGCAGTATAGGAATTTTCATCAATTTATTGTTCTCATCATCTCGGAAGCTGCCGGAAGTTTAAAGCGCACTGGACCTCCGATATCACCAAAGACGTCGAATTTTCCCTCTCCAATCATCTCAACTCCTGACCCCAATTTTCCGAGCTTTGCAAAGCATCTCCGATCAACCCAGTATAAATTTCACAATACATAAGCATTCATTCGAGTCCTTGGATGGCTGAACAGAAACACCTATGACGAAATGGAAAGGAGCAGGCCAAGAGGGTATCGCTTTTCAACACGTAAGAAGACAGTCTATTCTACAACCCTATTGAACGGGTTTTCTAAGCGATGCATTTTATGTATACGAGACAACCCACACTTCCCACGATTCCGGGCGCCGGGTACCGAAGTTCGCTCCCTTCGCCGCGCTATAGAGCACCACATAACCACCGTCTATGCAAGTCTATGGGACTAAAGATATCGTAATGATGGCCTAGCGCACACGAACCTCGTTCGCGGGATACCAAGTGCCACTCATACTCACCCACAACCTCCCGTCTTTTCTGGAATGACTATCCACCGGTTTAAGGGCATTTAGGCCGTCCTTGCACCAGTAGTAGGTTTGTTGCTTGTTGGACCACTTCACCGCGACAAGGGTCTGGCTTGTTTTTTTGTTGTTGCTGCTACGCTGGGCCTGCAATTGGAGTCCGGACATCTGGTCTGCTAGGGAGTCGCTGGCTGTGCGGTACTGTGGCTCGTAGGCGCTGCGTGAGTATTGAGGCTGTTGGGTATGCGAGGTATAGGTCCTATCGATGGAACTGGTGTCAGTGGTTGTTCTCACAATGCGGGATGTGAGACGAAAGTTGATCAGGAAGTACGTACCCACTGTAGTGCTGCTTCTGTTGACCGCTCGACGAATAGCTCGTGGAGCCTGAAGAGGACGTTGCGGCCCCGGAAGTGGACGGACCGGGTCCTTTACTTGATGGCGGGTTTCTGAGTATCATAGGGAGTCTACTGTTATCATCATCGTCGGCAGCGTTCTTAGATCACGGCAATATGTCAGTAATGTTATCCGTGATTTTGGATGTGAATGCTACCCTTCCATTCTCAGACTGGTATTTTCGAGACATGAACGCATCAAGATGCGAGGCGAACGTAAAAAAGAGGGTACAGATTGTAGGGGTGCTCGATAAGACGTCTCATCGGCTTATAAGAAATCATATCGACGTACCTGAGTCCATTTGCCATATTTTCCTTCGTCCATAAAGGCCCCGCTTCTAGAAATTTGCACCATAAGATACAACATGCATTCTCGAAGCGAGACTTGTCCTCTGTATGATTGTGTAGGCTCATAGCGATTCGGGTTGCTCGATGGGGTACTGTGATGAACAACGTCGGAGTACATTAAGACTCGTTTGTTGGCATGAGACGCTGCATTCACCAAATGTCAGCCACTCGCCTCAGCCAAAAATGAGTCGTGGGAATGAGATGATTTTTGAAGAGATTAGTGTTGCTAGAATTTGGGCTGTAGACAGTGATATGCGCATGAATGTGGCTTTGGAACCTATGTTTTCCCCAACTCGGCCAACCGTGTGTCCATCAGGTTCCGGGCTCAATTGGTCCATGTGCCCGTTCATACACCAATAAGTTTATTGGCCAATCAACGTACGTTCATTCATCAATCAACGCGTTCATTGCTCAATGAACAGGTATTGGCCAATAAACGCGTTCATTGGCCAATATTCAGATCATTGGCAAACCATCTCGTTCATTGCCCAACGCACGGAAATGTTGCTGTTTCAACGCATGCTGTTTTTGGAATCAGCTCTTTTGCAGACTTTCTGCAGATTTTTCGTCGATACTGTGCAGCGAAACGACGAAGTTTCTTCTCTTGCAGCGAAGTCTCTGTCATGTCTATACATTTGCGCAATGCATGTTTCATCGCAAATAATCGCGAGAGTCAGAAAGCTTACGACGGCCGAAAATAGACTTTAGCTTTGAATGAGCTTGACAAGAATCCATAAAGTGAATGATGAGGCTAGATTTGGAGGTTGTGATAGAATTTTTGATGTTTTGAAGTGAACAGATCTCAATGGGCTTGACTGCAGAAATCGAGACGAGAACGATTGCAGATTGCAAGCTTTCATGCTCTATTGATCTTGATCTGTATGCGAGATTTCTGCAGAATAAAAGCAGCAATAGTAAACACGTTGATTTGGCAATAAACGAGCTGATTTGCCAATGATCTGAATATTGGCCAATGAACGCGTTTATTGGCCAACAAACGTTGATTGGTAAACGAACGACGTTGATTGGCCAATACTCGTCATTGGCCAATGAACGAGTACAGGTCCAGGGCGAGTGAGCTAGGAGTTGGGGGCTATTTGTCTTTCAGGGAAAGAAGTGTCGAGAGAACGCGAGAACCGTATGGGGTCGTGGTCCCCGTCTTCGGCTTGTAGAACAATAATGTGATATGTTGGGGCCTTTGGTCCCAACGTGACAAGCAGAAATGGTGTTGGCTGAATTATCAGAACCCAGCAAGGACAGATAACTTCCACAACCACTGTCACTGGGTGTGAACAGCCCTAGGAATGAATAAGTACTTACTGAGATTATACGCTACTGCCATGGCAGGTGTCATAGCCACTTGTTGAACAAAGATTGTACACTCGTAAGTGGTCAGGAATCCATATTTGTATGATCCTTCTTTCATGTAGTCTGCGAGTTGACCTGTGAGAGGCACGGACCGTCAGCTTAGTACAGTGGAATACAACATTGGAACCATTACCCATGCGTTTTTTGAATGAAGTAGAGAAGGTGGCAGGATATGTTACAGCAGTGTCCATCATCTGCTGCAAATTAATAGTCCAGGGCGTCTTGACCTCGCCAGCCACCAACGGGATCCAATTGTCACCTACCGCAAATTTCCAAGTCAGTTTTGTCATCAAAGGAGAAATTCAGGATCCTTGGATGAACCTCGACAATGCAGCATTTAGACAAGCTTGTGTTTTAAGTTAGGTTTCCAACGAAGGCATTGGATGATACCCACTCCAGATAGTAACGTCAGGCTGTCCTCTTCTCCCATTTTGATGCCAGTCTCCAAAACGTAAGGGCATCCCCACATCCATACCAACACAGGTCATAACCTGGCCCACATGCTCATGGAAACGACCCACGACCCCAATTTCATTTGCGCAGACCACTTGATCTGCGGCCATGTTCCTAGGCTGACTTACGGCGACTGTAGTACCTCCTGTTTGAACAAGGAGTCAGCAACGGTATCTCTATCAGACATCTTCAATCGTCTGGAACGAAGAGGAGGGTCGAGATAAAGTGAAGTTTGTGCTGTGTCAAAGCTACCCGCTTTTCGGAAGAGCTTGTTGGGGACGTCTGTCCCAAGTCGTCTACCGGCTGTTCGGTCCTTGTTTTGCTGATGTATGTGCTGATTCGAAGCACCCAGAAGAACAAATCGGTGTTCAATACTTGCAGGGGGGACTTGAAATGGGGGTTACTTTTCAACGTACCAGCATTCCAATTAACCTGTTGAAAAGTCCTGCGCACGTTGTTCTCAAAATCTTGCCACTGCGCAGCGTAGCCAATGAATTCAAGGTTCTGTTAGAAAATTCAGAGTTAGCTTTGCCCGAGTATGGTAAGAATTGAGCTACATGACAGCTTCTTAGTAGGTAAAATGTCTTGATACTCATTTGAAGACCATAAAAGGCAGAGAAACCCCCGGAAACACGTACCGACTGGCTTGGTCTAGTGGTGTGATTGTTATGGTTGGGACCTATCCTCAATGCTGGAATTGGATGAGTGGTAACTTCTCTTGCAGTGTAATGGTTGCCGACGGCCATGGCCATTGCCAGTATCTAGAGTGGGATGCCGTAAGTGCACAGAAAAGAGTCTAGCAAAGAATTTTGATTCGAGAAGAGCTATGGTAGAGTGTTGGTCGAGGAGTCGAGTCGTTGATGTAGTTGAACACTACCGGGTTGCGGGATCTGATATATATGTGTACGAGGTACAACATCTGCGAAAACACCGCTAGCTGACCCATACGTGCAAATAAGCGCTGACAAATAATGCAACACTGTTTCAAGTTAACACAGATTTGAGTGTACATCAGGAGTCGATACAGCTAGCCATCACTCCCGAGCGCTTGAACGCAGGGGTAGAGTTGAGGCTAGAGAGCAGGCAACTGAAACAATTATCCTCTTTTTGGCGCTTCCTAAATGTAGTGAAATGTAGTTAGTACGCTTTAGTGATACAAGACCTATCCTTAGAGTACGCTGGAGGAAACATAGGCTTTTGATGTGATGGTAAGCTAGAAGCTAATTAGCAAACATGTAATAGTAGTGTTCATTCTGAAAGCCCTTTGGCAATATCCCATGCTCTGGTGTGGTGCTAAAGTTGCCTCTCATACATCACCACTTGCATGCTCAATGTAATTGAACGTCTACCCATCCTTGGCACAAATTAGTTGAATAATAGATGAAGAAGACTTCAACCTCAAATTCCGTCCCGAGTCGGGTAACCGTAGGTCTGTCGGTAGATATCATTAAAATTGTGTCAAAAAAGATTAGCACTTAATACCAAGCTATGCAATACAGTGACGTGAAGCGAGCTGTCTCATCTATCTGTTAGGAGGACAAAAGAATTAGCGTAACCTATGTGCTATGTGTCCACGCGGTATATTGAAGAGGAAGTTGACATTGGCCCCGCCCCGATCATGTTTGAGCTTTTTGTACATTGGGCCCCCCATTGAGAGATAACCTAAGGGAAGTTAGTTTGGGATCACACGAGAAATTTATGATAGTGTTACGGCGTTCGTCTGTTATTCCTGAATTACCAATTCGGCTCTGCCCAGCTACGAGCAAGCCCCCAGTTAAAATAGAAGGAATCGGACCATCCTTTCTGAAGTACCTCAAGGGCTACAGCCGGATTGTATTCTGTGTCCTCGAGATCGATAAGGTAGCTGTTAGTGACTTTAGTTGATGTCTGAAAACGATGCCATGCTGTAGTTTCAAGATCTCAACTTAGACTCACCATTTCTTGTCCAGACGATCCCACAGAAGGTTCGTCAATCGATGGTCACGGAAGTAAAGGCCTGTCTTTGCGGCTTCCCTACCTGCTTGTCAATAGAGTAAAATAGAAAACATCTACCTCAACTTACAGGTATGATTTTCGAAAGCATTCTCGTATCTCCTGCCTCTCCTGCGGAGTAAACACTCGCTCGTCCCAGAACGATCCGAGACACTGTCCCGGCAATTTGGTCATCAGGATGTATACGACGTAACCTCCCGGCATCCACCACTTTACATTGCCGCAATAATGCCGGAATTCAGGCTTATCTTGCGAATTCAATATGGACTCATCTTGTTCCTCGATCTTCACAGCGAGCAGACTTGGTGTGACTGAGCAGCGAGCAGCAGTGACCCTTTCGAGACCCGCTATTTCTCGTTTGGTATAACCATTGAGCCGCATTCCCGACGCGCATTTAGCTCGCTCATCTGAATTATTGCTGGGAGGTAACGCATAAGGTACCCTACAGAATGTCAGCCAGTTTTTGTGGGATAAGAGCCTTCCATTGTGTAATTACTCAAGGCGAACTTTAAGGACAGCTGTCTTGCGAGGCTGAGGACCTCTTACTTGGATACACTCGTAAACAGCATGAACCTCTGAAGGCACCCAATTTGATCCCTCTTGTGTCTCGGAGCCTTCCCATGGTTTTTCAGAAAGCTGCTTAATCAATCGCCACGCGGTGTTGTCGGAGAACGTTACGACACGATTATTAAGGCTATCATAAATAAGATCCTGTCTAGTGCATCGCCCCATTGATTTCGGTTCCAAAGACAGTCAAGGGATTGGTAAATGGTTTCTTAGTCAAGCCAAAGTAAACTCTGGTGTGGTCGTCGGTGGACAAGGTGGTAGAGCTCAAGTCAGAGTCAGGCGTTCGTATCGAATATCATTGTTAAGGGTTGGTGCTAAATGGTCCGGCAAACACATAGATACACATCACTATTCATAGGGATGTTACTTGCTTCACGACTCTAGTTCTCTCGGTAGCGCGAGCGCTTGGAGAAAGCTGGTGATTGATTGGCAAAGGCTTTCCTGAGCGGCGAGAGCGGTTACGGCTAGACTTATGCGGCGCTAGATTAGATGCCGAGAATTAGCCGCAATTTAGGAGCGCTTAACACAAAGGAAACATTTCCATTTGCCACAACACAGCACTGAGATTGACTTGACAAATCACTACCTCTGGCAGTGGTCACTTTTTGACATAGTGAGACAAGACGGGTCAGATTTGTGCCTGAATCTTCTCATCTGACCTTGTATGCCTAGAGGACATGGAACACCGCTAAACAAAGAATTGTAAAGTGTTTGAAGCCATATCACATTCATGCGAGCAAATGAGTAAACCTCACCAAAGCCAATAAATTAACGAGCCTAATCTTTACCTACGCACCAGACGAAGAGTCCCTGCCATCGATACTTGTCGATGCTTATACAGAGTAGCGACTAAATTGGATCCAGCGTCTCACCTTGCCACAGGGAACAAGCCAATACCGTAACACTGAATTAGGACACTGGATAACAGCGACTCGAGACATTCCGTACGATGGAATGACATCGAGTTCCAAAGTAAGAACCGGGTTCCATAATGATGGACAACGCAAACATGAGCTGTGATGAGTCCATCCCAGCGGAGTCCGGTGTTCGCTGTAGGGATAATACAAGCACGCCCTTGGGTTCGAAGTCCATTAAATGCTTGGCGATAGATGGAGTGATCCGACTCGCCGAGTACTTGCAGGTACTATAGGATCGTCCGGCCGCAACTGAAATCAATGTAGTCACACCTGGATGCAACGCAGCCCGGGTGACCAATCACTGAAACCAACGCGGAAATTTCTGTCTAGCACCATGCTGACTACCACTACCGCATTTGCACCGTTCAAGGTAGGGCCTGAAAGGGCGGTTACAGTAACCCAAGCGCTTGTGCCTCACGTCTACGTCGCACCAGTATAGTTAGGGGCTTCTTCAAATACAGCTTCTTGAAATGCTAGCATCAGCGTATTATATCTCGACCCACTTGGGCGTCTCGCCCGGCAAGGGCAGCCAGATCGTCGATGGTCTTTCGTGAAACAGCCCAGCGACTGACAGCTATACCATACATTGTGAACCTCCGCACTTGTGTCGGACTTTTTCAAACAGTCCCTGATACGACTCCTGTTCGATGGTATCAACAAGGCTTGCAAATCCCTGCTCGGTGTTTTGCATCAGGGCAGCTTTGAACTCCAGATATAGAATATACCTAGCTCATCGGCCGCTACGCTATTCATCGCAGACTGCTTATGGACTTGTATAAAGAAAGAACATTGGTGCGTACCTCAGATAAGTTGAGGCTCTATTTCCCAGACATTGGATTCGAGGTTTCTTCGTTGCCTTAGCATCATTACCTTTTGATCTTCAACTCCTTGTGCTAGCTGTAGTCGTCAAGTCACTGGCCATCTTCAATCTCAATCCTTCCTTTAAGTTTCAAATTCGTCCACATTGCGTGTACTTAACAGCCTTTCAGCTACAATGGGTTTCTTCGGCCAGACCAAGTCTCGTACGTCTTCTCCCCTTTGTCGAAATAGCTTTCTAGCTGACCCTTATCAGCCAACTTCAAAATTCAAACAGCCGTGTATATGCTGATGGTGCCTGTGCTGGTTTTCTACGGTCAGTGAAGTCCCTACATCATGACCTGCTGCCTGCGCCTGCTTCGCAAATTTGTCCAACTAGCTCCAATGTATCCAATCCTCCAATGGTGTTTCTTCAACATCGTCTGCTTGTATTTTGCATACTGACATTATACGCATTGAACAGTATTGGCAGCTATTGGTTGTGTCTCTAATTCTGCGGGAGTACCAAACATATTCAACTTCTCTTACCAAGATTTGAGAGTCAAAGTGCATGGAAAGAAGTTCGAAATACGTACAGGGTATTTTGGTGCGTAGGCATGACTGGCTGCCTTTTGCTCTATCTAATACTGACCTGTGACCGTTTATAAGGGCTTTGCGCTGGTATAGCGCCAGAGATAGCCTGCGTAACTTCATTAGGTTCGACCACTGATCAAGTGGTCAAGCGTATTTCACTCATAGTCGATTCTGCCCGGTCGAGTACCCTTACCACACCAAATGTCAAAGCTCTTCTCGGTATTGCACTTGAAAATCAGAAAAGGACAATATCCTGGGTCATAATACTGGCAGGATTTGCATTCCTTCTCGGTCTCCTCTCAGTGTTGCTGTTGCAATGGAACCTAAAGAAGGTCCAGCAGAAGCCCAATGCTGGACGCAAGATCATGATACTCAAGCGCATGATGCTCTGCTTCCTGTGGGCATCCACTGCCCTTGCATTCGGCGCCGCTCTTACTGCCTCGCAGTTGGCCAGGACTCTTCAGCATACTTCTCGCTCGCCTACCAATATGATAACAGATTCACTCATAGTCGAGGCAGGAACAGGGTTTCAGGTCTTGCAGTGGCTTGCGGCTTCGTTTTCGTTCTTCTTCTCCATAGGAATCTCTTCGATCTCGACTGGGCAGGCCGAGCGCCGTCTTGACTCCAAAGGACCGTCTAGCTTTGACGATGTACCCGACTTCTGATCTGGGCAAGCGATAACCTTCCCGAAGGACCGAAGCGATGACCTGTTGATCACTGTGTTAGTGCAATAAAGAATGACGAAAAGATGTTAAATTAGGGGACCAGAATTGTTCAGCTTAGAGTAAGCTGTCCTTATGTACAAAATGCTATGTAGTAATGTACTAAAACCAATCCTAAAACCAAAGGAACCCATCACCACCTAAGCAGCGAACGCTGCCTACCCTACTGGACGTTCTCCAGATGCAGATGCCGGAGCAGCGTCCAAAAGGGACGCTCCTACTCTACGATGGGAGAATCGAAGACCATAGCTATATGTAACCCCTATCTCATAATTAGAACCCACCTTGTGCTCAAGATCATGCTCCCACATACGTTCTTACAAGCATTTCCAGGCGCTTGTTTCAGGCTGCGTCGCGGTTACTTGGGCGTTAACAGCCGCGACCACTCAACACAAATAGATCGAAGGATGCTGAGCGGCGCATCGATACAGACAAACATTGAAATTGTGGATACGGCGAGGATGTTCTGTCACTTTGTTTTTGGGGACCTCTAGGAGCTAGCTATCTTCCGCTAGTAGAGAGACTGATGGAGTGTGTTACACTTCATCGGCGTGCAATCCTGAACCTTATTCACAATCTGTCTGTTCTCCCTCCGCTTCAAAGGTTTCGTGCTGATTGTCATGACAGTCATGCTGAAGTCTCGGATGTTTCGAGAATAAACATTTATCCCTTGCAATGGTACCCTTTTTTACAGTTAAGAGTCCAGGTAAGACGAGGCCCGAGGCCAGCTCTGAGACGCGGTCCCGGTGCACTAAACCTTGCTGGGCGAAGCGCCCGGATACCAATCTCTAGGCGGCCTCCGGGCACTAAACAAAAGGTGCCATAAGGTACCAGTGCAAGGGATAACTATCGCCCGTGAGAAGTAGAATCCAGCGTTCTTAATACTCGAGGCTTAGCCAAACTTAAGTTCTCCACTATGGAATGCTCTTGCTATCTTCTCTTACCAATCATGATCTCGAAAGGCGCCTACAGATTCAGCTTCAAACCTACCCTACTGGGCCTATCGAGAGGGCAAGCAGGGGAAAAAGGGGCAAAATGTAGGTACATAGACAGGCTTGTTGGATTGCCAAGAAAGCTGTTTCATGAACTAGACTACGTGGTTATATGCAAGAATATTCTCGACAGCAGGAGAGTAATGCTAGACTTCCCGCATTTTCAAGCCCGCTGAGGGCCCTCCATCTATCTCCGTCTCCACCATCTCTAATCCCGCGAGGCTTGGATATTTCTTACTGAAGTTGGCTTCCCAGTCGTCATTAGCTTTGGAAGACATGTTATCCTTTGGTGGCAGCGTCGGTAATGCTTTACCTGTCAGGTTCGGGGGCTTGGCGGGTGATGGTGGCCGTTGGTCTTCTCGGGCACCTGTTCGTAATGCTTGCGGTTTGTGTTGCGGTTTTGGCGGAGCATTGGGCCTGGATGATGTCCTTTCGGGGAACACGGTGGGAGAATTGGATAATTGTGAGGATCGGGATGGATTGGTGGGTGGGAATGAAGATGGTGGGGTATTAGCAGGGACCGGCTCTCTCCTCAAGCCCGACGGAACTGTTTGCGTCTGCGTTTGAGGCTCGACTTGCTTGGCTCTTCTATTTTGCTGCTGGAGCGAATGTTGCCGATCTGGTGACTGGGTAAATCGACCATATCCTTGCGCTGTTTTGGTAGGCGATGGTTGTCCTGCCTCGTCTAACAATGACTTGACCTTACTCTGGATTGAGACCGCGCGATCACTCGGCCTCATGGGACGTCCTCTAGCGTCGGAATTGGCACCATATATCCTCTGGCGATAGGCTGCTCCGGCATCAGCAACCCGCTTCTCCTCTTGGGCTAGGCGGTGTCGTTCGAGCTCGCGCCGAACCTCGGGAGGCACTTCTTCCGATTCGTCGAGGCCATTACCGTCGTCCGATCTGCCGTCTGTTGCTTCAGAGCCCGCAATCGGAGTTAGGTCTGTACCAGATCTATCTGGTGATGGACTCGAAGTACGTAGCGGAGCCTCGTTGGTGTTGGTCTCGAATCGTCTGAAAGCATCCCCAAAGCGGCCAGCGAGAATATTCTTGGTACCAGACAAAGATATTGAAGGCATGCTAGAGCGTTTAACGTGCTTTGAGCCACCACTTATGCGTTTCTCCCTTCTCCGCGAAGGATCTTCTTCTTCCATGGCTCGTAGGAACTCTACGTTCGAGTCGATCTTGATTGGCTCAGTGCTATCTTCAAAATCTCCAGACACAGCTGGCGGTAGCTTTTCAGTAGCATTGAGCACAGTATAGGTGCCTTCGACAGGGCTTGGACCGTTTGAAGGGCTCCGACCACGTAGAAACTTCATCCTTGAGCCGACTTGATCGCTCACTGGCCGGGACTTGAAATTTGCGGATTTTGATCTGCTGATGCTGTTGTCTACCTCCAAAGTAGAGGGTCTTTGTCCTTCGAGTGAGGGGCGAGAAGATACAGGAGATCTAGAAACACTGAGTGTGTCTACCTGAGATCTCGAGCGCTGTTCTAGTAGACCAGGACGTCTTGAGGAGACTGCATCGGCCCTCAACTTTGCTGCAGCTAGCATGGAAGCGTCAGAGGCTCGAGGTTGACTTGAGGGTCTTTGAGTTTGTGAAGGTGGGAATTTGAAGATTGGACGGGTATTATTCATACTTTGCGAGGAAGCGTCTTGTGGCGGTGGAGACGTCATCGTACCAGTAGAAACCATCGCAGCTCGTTGTGCTTGTGGTCCCTGAGTTTCGACTCTCTGCATTGACTTCGAGCTAGGAACGTTACGATTATCGACTGAATCATGCGATCCATGATTCGCATACGTTGGCACTTGCCTTGCAAGGGCTGGCGCACCTTTAGCTGGCGCTGCAGATTGTCCAAAAGCTTCGTCGGCCAGAGCATTGGCGACCCGCTGGTTGATGTTTTCAGGCGCTTTGAGTGCAGGTTTAGTGTCTGGATCAAAAGCGAATTTTGCTCCAGAATCGTGAAGAAGACCAAACTGATCTAGTGGAGGAAATCGATCTGCAACTTCATCTACAGTCGACTGCTTTGGGCCTTTGGCATCTAATGCTACGAAGGGATCGTTCTCAGCTGTTCGTATAGGCGACGCGCTTGGCTTAGAGGCTAAAGCATCTGATTCTTTCTTGGTAGGTCTTCCTCGTCGCATTGGGACGATATCTGGGATTGTTGGTTTTTCCTCGATTACAGGTGCGTTGAAAGCTCCAACTGCTGGGGGAGAAGCTGCAGCTGGATCGGACGGTGGCAGATGCTGGTTTCGCCTAGCTTCAGATTGCGTTCGGCCAGCGTAAATCTTCAGGATGTAAGCATGGATAATTGTACAAACTTTGGACTCAACCCACGTCTTTGATGGGCACATCAGTACCGCGCATAGAACAAACCTGGCGAATGACTTGATAAATATTCGGTCTGGCTTGAGGGTTCTCACGGAGCATTGATGCTGGGTTTTCTTAGTAAAAAGTTCCCATAATGAGACATAAGGATGTCTACCTATGAGCTTCTTTAATCCGTCCGAAAATGATGGATATGCCGGATACTTGAAGCTTGCATTCAGTATAGCCATTTGGCCCTGCTCTTCGAACGGTGTTTTGTAGTAGCAAAGCTTGTACAGCAGAACGCCCAGAGCCCAAATGTCGCTCTTCTCGTCAATAGGCTGCTTGCGATACACATCGATCATCTCAGGGCTTCGATATTGGAGCGTGGTATGCCTCTGTACGTCGTCTTCAATGAGCCTTCCTTCTTGCGCACTCGTAGCAGCGGGCCTTGGAGGCGCCGCAGAACCAAAATCACATAATTTGTAAAGACGCGATGCGCCAGACGCAGTAATCAGCACATTCTCGACTTTCAGGTCCCGATGCAGTAAAGGTGGTTTGAGGTAGTGCATCCAAGCAACGCCTTGAGACACATCAGAGAATATCTTTAAGATCTCCGGTTCCGTGAGTCGGTTCTGTAGACGTGTGTTCATGAAGTCAATTAAACCCCCTCCATTACAGTATTCCATCAGTAAGAAAACCTCGTAACCTCCACCCTTGAGCTGTGACGCATGAGAATCGATGTAGGTAACGATATGGCGCCGCCCCTGCAATTTCTTCATTGTTTCGACCTCGGTCCTCATGCTGGCTAATGTCTCCTTGTCAGGAACAGCGACTCGCTTGAGTACTGCACTATCATCGCCGTGTATCGCTTTGGGCAACCGGACCAGATAGACATGGGCAAATCCACCTTCCGACAGATATTTTTCAATTACCACCCGATGTCCACCGACCTGGACCTTGGTACCTGGGGCGAATGTTCCACTTGGCGCGTTAGACGCTGCCGGTACAAATGCTGCTGCAGCATTGTACGCTGGAGGTCGAGGACTAGCGGAGAAGCCAGGACTGAAGGTGGTAGACATCTGGGAGGGCGAAGGGCGCTTTAAGCAGCGGGGGAGAAGGTCGATTACCGGAGGATCATCATGATCGAAAGGTTCCTGATGTTCATCCACACAAAGGCAATGGCATATCGTACTCTTTCAGGCCAGATCTCTAACATGCAGCATGAACAGGCAGCATTTGCGGTGCAGTCCAATGAAGCTCTTTCGCGATGGAGCACTTCACAGTCCGGGCCGAAGATGCCGGGAGTTCATGATTGGTCAAACACAGTAGACATGCCAATTGATTGTTGAAATTTTTGCTAGGGCACGTCACATCTAAGAAAAGGTTAGACAAACAGTTGCGTAAGTCCAAGAGAATCATCAACACGAAAGTCACCATATCAGATGCCGAACCTGGGGATCGTCCGTGAAAAGTCAAGAATGATCTCACGCACTGGTAAATGCTAAGGTAGCACTCTGTTTCCTGCGCCTGGAGGCTGCCCACAGGTAGCGTGGAGATTACCCAGAAGATTTTGGTGGTGCTTGAAGGGAAGGACGTTGAAGCAACGCCGTGGCACTTTCTGGAGGCGCTCCGCCCACCTGGAAGCTCACCTGTGCCACAGGGCATGAGACAACGCTATAAGTTGTCAATACGATGTTTTGTACTCAATATTATTGCTATGTCGGACTGTTGATGGGATCAACAATGATTGGTAAGTATCCTGCAAGGCAAGATTTGTACTTGAGCATATCCAGATACAAATCCGTCAAAGACCCCTCTCCGCTTGACCTTGACCATTCCATCGGCAAAGCACTCAAAATTTTTGGGCAAATTTATGCCCAAATTTGCCGGTAGAGCAGCTTCGATAGGAAGACACTTGGCCACTATATGTGACGCCGCAGTGCTGCCCATGAGGCATCAGCTGCAGCACTTATACTATGAGAAAACCGGGCTTCGAGGTTGCAGACTAAAATCTAGTCCGGACTTCCCGTTGAACTCTGGATTACGGATACATATACACTCATAAGTTTGTCCTGATCTATGTCGTGTTCTGTAGAGAACTTCCACCGTGGGGTTTTCCCAGGATTAACAGTCACTTTCATAATTATTCAATGACAGTTGGGATAATTTGTTGTTCCTGCGCGAATAGCATTTCTGCCTTACGCGGTCCTTATGGTGTAACAGCATAGAGGTTTTACTATGTGTTCTCCTGTGTTGGGAGTCGAGGTACTCCCGCGCTTGTCTTCATCACTTGTGCAGCCAATTCCTAGATATCACGAAGTCATAGTGTCACGTGAAATGTAAGTATCAGTAGAGAGACATTTCACTTCTTTCACAAATGTAATATCATAATCTTTATAGTAGGCTACTTATAGATCCCTTTCTGGATATTTGTTTCTCCAAATACGGAGAAGCTCTTCCTCCGCCCCATTCCTTGGTCAAGATTTGAACGATTCAAGAAAGTACTATGGCTTCGAACGAGGACAGCTCATCGATCGATCAGACTATTTCTGAACCTAACCTCTCGAGCCTTCCTACAGAGCTCCAGCTACTTATATTGAGGCAATGTCTCACGACTCCGACGGCTCTTTTCAATTTCGGGAGCCGCATGACGAAGAAGTACGCCAGCCGATGTCTACTTCCTGATGCCACAGATGAGTTGTTCGGACAGGATAACCTGAGTTTGTCAATGCTTTTTACATGCCGGCTTTACCACACGGAAGGCTGGAAAATCTTGTTCAGTGGAAATACCTTTTCATTCGACCTAGAACTTGGGACTTGGTCGAAGCCAATAAAGGACAATGTAAGTAGAGTTGTTTTACACGGAGTATTCGAATTGCGGTTTTGCATCGATTTGTTCTCCCCGCTTCATACGCGAAAAGAAACTTCCCAAAGAAGTTATGCTATGTCGTATATGGACAATTTCGTGAGTCTTTAAGGAAAGACGCTAATTTGTAATCTCGATAGCATCTGCGACTTTGGAACGATGGTTTTCGCAGCATAACCAGTCTTAACCTCCGCGTCATCAGTCTGCCGAACAGTGCTCACTTTGTAAACACCACAGTCGACCGAGTCCACTCCTTGGCAAGCTTTCCAGCTCTTCGGGAGTTTCGCCTGGACTTCGTCTCAATAATGCCGCAATATCTACCGCCTGGCAGCCATATGGCCTCATCTGTAGCGTGGGCTGAGTCTGCACACTTGAAACTTGCCATAGACCGTATGAAAGGATTATCGGTCTTGAATGAAGAAATTTACGCTAGATTCACTTCCTACATGCTTGTAGGCGCCAAGCATCGGCTTGAGAAGGTTATACTCACCGGTTTGCTGGATAATGACCTGCACTTGCTCATTGTCAAATTTATGTCCGCCCTGTTGAAGCCAGCTGGACAAATGGAGATTGCAAAGGGAGTCGACGGAAACAAATATAGATTTTCCGCTATAGCCGACAACATCAGAATGATAGGAGAGCCGCAACGAATTGTCTTACCGCTTCAGAAAGTGTCCAGCTGGATCAACCAACATCGAGCTCCGCATTCATTCGATTGGGCTCGACCTTTCAAATGGGAAGACTTCGAGTGATCGTGGGTCAGACCTCAGTAAAACTCGGGGATTTGGGATGCAAGAACGGCTAGAAGCAAGTTGACGAGGGAGCTCGCATGTGTTAAAAGTAAGCTCTAGGATGGTATGAGCTTAATCTTTGTTTAGGTTGACACTGGAAATCACATGAGGTCTGAAAATCGTTAAATTCGACGTGCGTCGTGCAGTCTTTCGTAGTCAATCAATCAGCACGCTGTTTCCTATGATGCCATATTGAGAAGATGTACTCCGTACACTGTAAAGTATTTATAGAAAAACAAAGAATCACATACTGATACTACCAAATTTGACATAGTCTCTTGTCAAAAATCTGTTCGAAACCCTGTCGAAGCGCGCGCGTAGCAAGCGCAACCACAAGCGATCCCGTTTCAATTTCCGCTCCATTGTCGCTCCTACTGACCCTGACCCCATATCGTTGCGAGGATGGCTCCGATGACTCTGGACGACGTCGATGGTAAGCCTTATAGCCCAGTTTGGGGGCATCGAACTAATCGATCGGTGATGCAGGACGCCTGAAAGACGTTATCCAAGACCTCTTTGAGATTCAGTCTTCTGTGCATGGCTACCTTGGCCCCGAAACCCAGCAGGTGCTCGTCGGTAAAGTGTACTGCCTCCCCCTCAAACAACGTCAAGAGCAAATAAACGCTGACATTCCTTCTCTTTCAGTAAGGAGCTTTCCGGATCACTTGCGGCGTTGAGCAACACCGCATCCAATATCTCCGCAACAGCGCCTCCGGAGCTGATTCATGAATACATTGACGACGGTCGCAATCCTCACATCTATACTAGAGCGTTCATAGAAAGTATCCAGGATGTCAATCGAGAAATGAAAGGTAAATGCGAGGCATTTACCAGCTTTGCCGATATTCTTGGCAATGAGATGACGAAAGCCATACCGGAACTGAAAGACGATGTTTCAAAAATTCTCGCTGGACACCCAGTAGACGGCGAGAGTAAGGGTAATGACGCGTCTGCAGTCCCTTGAGACCTGCGGATCCCGCTCTACGAGTCCTGCAGCAGCGACCGTGAAACAGTGGGCTTTCAAGACAGAGCTAAAGACGGGTGGTCATCGCGTCGACTAGTCACATCAAGGGGGTTTTGAGACGGGCTCATCCACCCGACAGGTACTATCCAAGGTCTTATGTGGTAGGACCACTATGCTGCAACAACTGCCCCATGCTGTCATGCAGGATAAACTCTACCCCCTCGGATGCGCATGCTAAAAACCTCATTCAAAGAGGCTCAAGCATTGTACTCTTGCCACATTCTCCCTCCGCCTTTGGGACACATGCTCGGTTATTCAGTCGAGCAAAGCCAGGCTGTAACGATGTATCTTCGTCTTCCCACAGTGCCCCAGAGCGATCGGGATCAGAATTGTAATGAAAACACGAGCCATTGCTGTAGCAAAGGGATGGACAGACATTTTGTCCTTTGGTTTCTGACTTGAAGCTAAATGATTAAAGAAAGCTCTAATAATCCACAAGCGATCAGCTATAGTGATTTCTTTGTGGCGAGCCTGTTGAGTTAGTCAACGGGAACTTATTCTAACAGGCGACTGGATGAGTATGGCCATGGCCTGCATATATGAGGTTAGTCGCTAAACCTTCGGTGTTGGTGCCAAAGCTCCAGAAATTGGGGAGGTCCTGCGATTCTTCCTTCAGTAATCGATTGAGTCTTCGAATGCATGATGGCGGGGGTTCGCCTGTGCATCCTGGCTGTAGAGCGCTTTTACCGAACTTGACTTCTGATCTTTGACGGCAGGAAATCTTGCGGCGAGGCTGAATCGATCTCCTTACATCCATTGTCAATCTTATTTATTCGGCGCTGATTGATATTCGTGCTGCAAGCTGCGATCTGTTCTTACCATCATGCATAGGAGTAATGTCAACATCCAGCGATCAAGGGATTGCATTTTCTGGACGTGTTCTTATATCACGTTTCCACGTCATGTAAATTTTTCTCCTTCTGCCAATTGCTCGTCATCGGTGGTACCAGTGTTGTACCTTAGTTCCAGTCGCCAAACCCATCACGTGCAATCTTCGTATCGAAGTTAAGTGGGCAAGCCGACTTCATCTTTTTGCACCCGTTCTGTAAAAACCATGAAACGCGTATCCCCCAGGCAAATGATTTTAGCACTTTGACGAAATGCCAACCTACAGGAGCATTACAATTTCCATCACTTCACAGTTTGACATATGTCAACTCCCCGAGTACGCTCCCCCCACATCGATAGATGACCCTTTCTCAACCGTGCCCACCCTACTGGATCCCGAGCTATCACTCGTGTCGGTCTACCTACCTACGTACCCTTCATCGCAGTTCTGGCTTCGTTACAGCATCGCCCCACCATACCCTCCGAAAGCCATCTACTACTTCAAGCTTTTCCTCAATAAAAAGTGTGTTGTTAGCTGGGGCTGCGGTGAAGATGATGGGTACCGCGGTAAGACCGTATTTGGTTTGTAAGTCACTCGAACGACCAGGAATTTCCCAATTATCTGAGCATGCGCTTGTTCTGACAACAACGGTAGGTACGATTCTGGTGGGAGGTGGGATGGCGAATCGACTGTCGAACGAAGGATGCTGTGTTTTTCCGGATCCGAGAATCCCGACGATGTAATGGAGATCAAGGTCTATCGTGCCAAAGGCCGGCAGAGAGTTGAGCCTGAGCTGCTAGACTACAAAGACGTGATGCCGACGAAGCAAGTAGACACCCCAAGGTCTCGGTTTATCGGCGCCAATGGCATCAGGCAAGTCTTTTTCTGCCTTATTGGAGACAACAATGATGACCGACAGAAGCCTTGTCAAAGCAGGATATCTGACAAGAGAACATCCAAAGCGCTTTTACAACTACGCTCTAATCGACCCGTTGGATAAGCCATTTGCGTGCTTCCGCTACTTCCCACGAACCTGGGGTAGGGTCTATCCGTGTGAGCGACACAAGCAAGTAAACTGACTCCATCCAGATCAACTCGTGGCACTCGGTGTAGCTTCACCGACTCCAAGCACACACTCTTCTCCATTGATCCATCCGACCAAGAAACCTCCAAGGAAGAGTAGCAACCTCACTATATCATCAATCCAAAGCAATTCTTCCTCCTCCTCATCCTCGATCAATACCCGGGAAGAAACACTTTTCGGCACAGCCAAGGCAATCACACTCTCACCGCCCTCGCACGCTGTCTTCCGTCCCAGCCTCCCAAGACCTGCGTCAGCCCAAGGAAGCTCGCCCCAAAAGCCAGTCGAGCCAGCCAAAGCTGCGTCCAGAAGGGCAACCGCTCATCGGGCCGTCACCGCCCCGGCGTTGATATCGCTCTCCCCACCTCACAACACTACAGCCACCCAGCCGCGCTTCGCCTCTTTCATCCGCCGCGGCATGAGAACACCCAGCCCACAGAAACAGAGTATTCGTGAGCGAGTACCTACCCCAAGTCCCCCCAAGGACTCCCCTCAACGCGATCTCTCACTGTTGCCGCCTCCTCCGCCCACACCAAACTTCACCGATGGCTCGTCCGAAAGCTCCAAACCTCGAATGCAACGGTCCGGTAGCATGGGATTGCTGATGAATGCTGTCAACAGCGCTCTCAATCGGAAGGCGAGGGCGGTGAGCACAGGGGCTAGTGAGGGGAATCCTGTGGGGGAAACGCTCGTACTCGAAGCTATGCAGTCCGACAGCGACGACCAACTGGAGATCGAAGGCGAAGACGATGTACCAGCGGAAATCACGACTCTTGAGCCGCCAAGGGTGGAAATCCCCGAGCCTCAGATTGAAAAAGAAATCGAAAGCGTAGATGCAGAGAAAGAAAGAATAGAGAGTCCAGCAGCAAGCGCCCAGCCGTCCAAATCCGAAAGCGAGAGCGACACTTCCAGCAAGAGGGTTGCGAAAGAGCGGAAGGGGTTTCTCAAGTTCAATCTCCTGCGCAAGAAGGTCGAGGCTGAGAGCACTCCAGACGCTGAGCGCGAGGCTTTGGGCGATGGCGATGCTCGCGACTCGGCCTCGAAGAGATGGAGAAGTTGGGGGAAGAAGAGTGGTCCTTCGCAGGGGGTCGAAGAGCAAAGGGTTAAGGGGCTGATTGATACCATGTAATGCCTTGGGGAGGGGGGGATGTTGCTTGTAGCTTCTCTTGCTGTCATCGCAGTAGTTAATTCATTGCACAATAGTTCTGCTACTAATAAACTATTCATGCAGGATCAAATAGAGTGGAATCCCCTACTAGTATTTAATATGTAGTGAAGCCTCAATCTGCTTCATCAAAGATTTTACTCATGATGGTTTCAACCAATCATTTTACCTCTTCGTCGTCTTCGATAATACCATCATCGGTCTTCAGCAACAGCTGTTGTTCATCCCATGAAATGACCTACGAAAATTCAACAGCTTGTCTTGCTAAAGCCGTTTTCAATAGATCAGACTGAATTAGATTCCATCCTTATATCTAAAAATCCAAATACTGCACCAAAACATTTCGGAAAAGGTGCCATGGCTCAAACGAAAGCTTCAGAGCAATCTCAGATGTGCTCCCCTCGCGATATCAGCTAACACGTCTCCCCAAATTTGTGGATGAGAAGGCATTTCCGTTCTCAAGGCTAAAGATACTTATACGGCACCAATACATTTAGGAAAAGGTGCCATGAGAAGCAAACTCAGACGAAAGCTTCGGGACGATCTAAGATCTCCCCTCACGATATTAGCTAACACGTCTTCCCAAATTTGTGGATGGAAAGCCGCTCCCGCAAGACCGGACAGCGGTTCGCTCGTACTGTGAACTTCGGAGAATTTTACTATTAGCGGAACATTATGAGGGAAAGATATCCATGAGATAAGAAGCAGATACTTGCTCTTAGAAACAAGAGCCAGTTGCCGACTCTAGGTGGTTGATAGGGGAACCCCTGGTTGAGGTTCTTGATCCTAAAAGCCTTGAATGCGGACAACCCTCCAAAGTGTGGAGAATAGGGAATAGCCATCGATCACATCGTCCTTAGTACCAAACTCCCAACAACTATGTTTCATGGGTTGGGAATGAATGTTGTGGTCGAGAGATATTGAGAGGAGGATCTGGACCAAGGTTTCGCGATGCTGTTCGAGCTCTTTTGTTTTGTCATGAATGGCACATCTACCATTCAGACTTTGAGCAGGGTACTGCCTACAGACAGGACTTCGGAGGGAAAGCTCAGTGGGGCTTTTCGTTCGGAGCAAAGCGCACAATCAGGCTGTGAAGCCGCACATTAATAGCTTGGATAAATGATTGGAAAGCTAGGATCTTCAGGTTCCTTGACTCGACCTGGACCCTTCCTAGTACCACTATCATCCCGCTGTAACTTGTCTCAAAGGCTCCTTCGATGGTTCACTGCGAGGATTGATCTCGACTTCTTCCCTCAAGACGCTGGTAGTATTGATAAGGAAGAGTCCTGAGGACATTGCGATGCGTCTGCCTTGAGTTTCAAGAAGCCTTCGAGCAGCACAAGTCCAACAACGAGTGCCATTTACGGCGACTATGCCGCCTTCTGCGAGCGCCAGTGCCACGTTATACTTAAGATATGTATCAATAAATTGTGACATGTGGAGGCGACCCAGCGGTACACCAGGCCATTGGCCGAGCATTTTGTCAAAGGGATAGACTAGCGCTTTATCTGCGGCAACGCTTGCTGCTTCATTCGATGTTAGTCCAGACTCATGTTTGCAGGCCTTTGGAGCTTGACTGTGAATAAGTTTGGACTGCAGGATTGCCGTGGCACTAGTGCTGACCAATCTTGAGTACTTGCCTGACCGCACCCGTGTCAAAAGATGGTATTCCTCATGATCAGAGGAGAAGAGGATAACGTCGAGCTCGGGATCATGATCGTCCACTGGGAGATGGATGTCAGCGATGCTAATGGGAGATTCCACGTTTTGATCATCAGTGGCCGTGAATTCAGTCTTCCGATCTTTAATGACAGCGAAATCGTCGTCGACAACTTGGTGAGTTGTAATTGATCCCGGATGATCTTTTGTAGCTGTGGGAACACACAGTCGGCCCCGCACAGTCACAAATCCGAATGATCCTATGTGGCTGATTTCCAGAGACAGGTCGGTCCAGGGCGCGACAACAGCAAGGCCACCGTACTGAATTGCCATGAGCATAGTACCGTCAGCCGTAAGCATGCCTTTTGCGCGCCGCTTCACGCCTGGATTAACGTAGCAACGTCCAAGGTAAACGCAGGCAGCCACCTGAAACCACGTCTGCCACACAATGCGGGAATTTTGAGCGATATCTAATAGAATCCGTTCAACGAAGTATACATCAGGATTCGTTACCTGAAAAGAGGTATCTTCAGCTCCTGATACATCGTCCGCGCTAAAGGCATCTGCTACGCTGTGGCCCAAAAGTGTCAACACAGCAGCGTAGGCATGGAATTTTAGACAACCAGACTGCAGATGTGTGATAGTCTTCTCGTTCGAACATGTCACACATTGACATTGTGCCTGTGCTCTACTAATCAGGTCGTCCAAGCCTGGAAAGCATCCGCGGATGAGGGATGCTCTGGTATCTTTGACAGAATCAGTGTCGTCGGAGGGTTCTGGACGCTGTTTTGAGTGCGATGCAGCTTGTGCAAATCCCTGTGGAGACCATATCTCGACAGCATCTTCGGGTGCCCAGTTTCGAGGTAACTCCGAGGCCCAGGCAGCCTGTAGAATAGATGGTGATCTCTTCAACAAGTCGCTGATAAGTGTCATCTGCCTACCGCTGGCTTCAGTTCTTTTCAAATCCACTTTATATACGATTCCTGATATTGCCGGTGCAAATGGCTCGATGCGCAATCTGCAAATCCATCTAACCATATCGAGTGCAACTTGCCTAATCTTAGATTGTAAAGCAGCATGAGAATTTAAAGGAGTGATACTACGCCAGGCGTCGAGATCGTAAAGAGCTTTCCTAACCCGTGGCTTATGCCCGAGTGAGGAGGAGGACAAAGAATTTCCTTTGAAGAATTGCCTCCAATCACTGGCAATACACTCAACCATTTCGAATTGTCTCGCATTGTCTCTGGCGTTAGAGCATTCTCCATCAGAGCCACATCGGAGACTGACTCGGACTTCTACCTCTCGCTCCTCATAGCCCAACCTTGATTCGTAAGTAGTCTTTCCGCTTACTATGACCCGCAAAAGACCATTGAAATGATATATAAGCCAAAGAATGAGATTTCCAAGGAGGTATTGGCTTGAGATAATTACACGAGCAGCTCGACAGGGGTGGTTCAGTCGAGCCAGTGCTTCGACGAGGTCGTTGATATCCAGATGATGTCCAACAGGGCAGATGGTTCGAAGCTCTTCTGGTAATGGCATAGAGGCGTTGCCAGAGTTCACAATATTAAGCCACACGCTAGAAGTGATCTTCTTGACCACAGGCATCATCTTGAGGCATACGGGGTTCGACCAGAAACTAGAGAGAAACTTGGTCTGGTCTCCCTCTCTTTGAGCATTCATATGGACAATGAGTGCAGTCACTGCGTGTGCAATGAAGGATTCGTCGTGGAATTGATAAAGACCGGATATCGTAGAAGTAATCCAAGCAAGCCCAGGATCGAACACCAAGAAACGACCCAATGATCCAGATGAGATGGACTTGAAGGGTCTCAAAACTGACTGCGGCATCATCTCGATTCCCTTCAGCACATCGTTGTAAAACAGTAACGCATCTCCATTAGGATGCACTAGATCTTTAGCCCGAGTCAGGCAATGTTCCAGATCTTCTTGATTGATACGCTCTCTGCCAAGCCAGTACATAACATTAGACGCTGTCTTGATCGCGCCGTTGGATGAATTTGTAATCTCGGCTATTGTTTGGAGCAAATCCATGCCTCTTGCGCTGACATCCATCCCTCGAGCAGCGAGCTCAGCCCTTTGACTCCTCGGTGTATTCTGTGTGAGCGCCATAATTTACATGCTGTTCTAATGACTTCCAATTGCCTTGTAGTAGGGACTCTATGAAGCTGACCAAGCACTGAGTCTCCAGGTGTGCACCCACTCTGCTGTCAGAATCAGCTATGTCTCGTCCAATCCTCGGTCACTGTACTCGAGATGAGCAGCCAACAAGGAAATCACAGGTTCATCATCCAGTATGAGTCTCCGCGTCCACCGCCACTAATTGTGTGACACAGGGACTGGTCTGTAGGAAAGAAACTTAAACAGAGAACAGAATGCTCAGATGTCGTCCGTCGGCTGTGACATCGCAACATAGCTGCCTGTTGAAATGTTGAAAGACAAGATATTCTTGTCTTGGTACAATCAACCGGAAAAGCGATTACGACACCAAATCGAACACAGCCTTCCTTGTAATCAAAGGATTCGAGATGCTATGATGGCGTAGCTGTGAATATATCATAACCCTCGTGATTATGGAGTCGACATGCGGGTTGGGTTTCTAGACATGGGAAGCCCATAGTGACAACGCAAGGCTGCATGTGTGATAGGTGGAACGCCCTTAGCTAGCGCTCAGGAGCCTCAAAGTTGCCTCGGGCGCAAAGCACGCAGCGTCGTAAGCCCACAGCCCACAGCGTTGCAACTTACAATAATGTTTCTCCCCAGAGAATTCTAGGAAACGCCCACGTACCCGTACTACATCTAGATATTGGCTAATACTTTTGAGGGCATAGGAAGTGAAACCCTATCAGAAGAAGAATCGTGGTATAAATGTATCAGGGTGAGATTTGTTAAGATTTCATTGCCGTTATTGACCGAGCAGCAGGGACGGGTTTTTGGTGTTATGAGTGACTAGAATTGACGTAGGAATGTGGTGATAGTCCATTGAACTATCCGTTGACGCCGATCCCCTTGAAGTGCGTGGATTACAAGATGTGGCCGCTGGTACCACCCGCGATAGGAAAAGCCGATACATATCGCGGGAAGCAGTACGATTGCGACTTCCAATCCCTTCCTGCGGCGATTTTCCCACTTCGTGAAGCTCGACTTTCCTACTTTAGCAATGTGCTGGCTGATCAGAACTGCGGCCCTTGACGTGGCAACGAATGCCAGCTGCAAACGCTTGCGCCACCATGGTCTGAGATCCGTTGAGCGTGGACAAGATATGAGATCAGCACCACAAAGAGGTATGTCTATACCAACTTACCGAAACAGCGAAGATACACAGGGGAGGTGAAAACGCCAAGATGCGGCATGAGGCACGTTTTAAGTACGACAAATCCACAAAATTCCATCTCCAAAGACATCATTGAGATATGAATCTCGTGCTGCAGCTGGTATTCGTATGTATCATCAGGATTCGACTACGTACCTTTCAATGCATGTAAACTTAGACTGCGCTGGGGCCAGAGGGTGTGTTGTTCAACAGGAACCTCGCCGCCTTCAACGGTCGTCTCCTCCTTCCTCAAACCGCGAAAGTACTCGGAGAGACCTCAATCACACGATTTTCGGATCGTCGATGACGCGCAAAAGACGCCCCCAAAACGCAAGTGCGGCTCAGAAGCCCGTAATTGGGTCCTCCAATCTCCACCTGCATCCTGCAGGAACCCGCTTGATGTGCCGTTTCTTGGCGTGCCGAGTGGTGGGCGCTAAGGGGGCGGGAAAGGGGAAATTTGCTGTTGCGCTGACATCGGGATGCGGGTGTGGTTGAGAGTTGAAGCACGTTATGTCTACGAGCAAAAAGAGAGTAAAAGGTAGAGTCACGACTGGATTTCTTCTGTATATACAACCATCTTTCCCCCATTTTCCATCGCAGTCGGACCGGAAAGAATCTTCATCTCTTATCTCCAATGCCACACATACACCAAGATTATGCGAATTACATCCACTACCTCCCTCGCTCCCCATCGCGCTACTCTCGTAGAAATGCAGATCGTGAAACCCCCTCAATGGCGGCGTGGAGATCCCAGATCCCTCCGAGCCGAGCCAAGCCAGCTTTTGATAGTTACTGAAGTTCCTCGTGGGTATAATAAGAAAAGATCAATGACGTTATCCAACCCGATGCAAAACGATGCGTCATGAGGTAGCAGTATTGACTTATGCGAGGAAGATGGCAGCGAAGGCAGCGAGACCGGCGACGGCCATCGAGTTGCGGACGGTGCTGGCTGCGCCGGTGAACGAGATGGGGGAGCCGGTGGGTTGAGGGCCGGTGACGCTGATGATATGTTAGGTTCATGGTTTGCAGAGAAGGGGAAGAGTAGACTTACGCTCCGGATGAGCCAACAGCGGTTCCAGATGCGACCGGCACTGGGACGACTGGAGTGGCACCAATGGGGCTGAGAGGAGTGCTGGCAACTGGGTATGGCGCAACTGGTGAAGTGTTGCCAACGGGAGAGTTGCCGGGCTGGCTCTCAACGGGGACAGGGACCACGGGGGTGTTTCCGGCTGGAACGGGCGCAGTGCCAACTGGGACGACGGCTGGGACTGAAGGAGCTGTTCCGATGGGAACGACGGGCACAACGGGGGCAGATGGGGACACTGTAACCGTTGAGTAGATGGTCACGGGTGTGCACTGCGACTCCGAAGATAGGGATGTAGCCGGAAGTGGGGAGTTGCCGAGAGATGATACAACAGGTGCAGAGGTAGCAGGAGATGTAGGAACTTCTGACGTACCAGGCACAACGGGTGTGGTCGGGACGACCACGGGGTCGTGGGAACGCTGGGCACAACCACGGGGGTGGTCTCCACAACTGGGGTGGTCTCCACAACTGGGGTGGTTGGGACAACTGGGGTGGTTGGGACAACTGGGGTGGTTGGGACAACTGGGGTGGTAGGAACAATTGGCACCAAGGTGGTGGAGACGACGGTGGAGCTGGCCGGGCAGTTGGTGACAGTGGAGTGGCAGCTAGTGATGGTAATGTGCTGAGTGCTGTACTTTGTCACCTCCTCTGGGGATTGCTGGGTGGTCGAAGGGACCTCAGGGACCGGGGTAGTTGAAGGAACCTCAGGAACCGGGGTGGTCTCTGGCTGATAGCCGTAGGCAGGTGCACTGGTAGGAACCTGGACCTGGCCGTCGGAGATTTGCGAGGCACCCTGATATCCTCCTTGCAACGCTGGGACAGCAGTGACGGCACCGGCCATGAAGGCAGTAACAGCGATTGAGTAACGCATCTTGATTGTTTTGAAGGTGATTTACTTGAAATTGGTAAGATTCGGTTGACAACGGAGAATTGTTTGAAAGTTAATTAAGAGAGTGTATACTGAAGCGATTGTAAAGAGTGTAATGACCGAAGTCGAACTAGAGCAGATACTTGAATTAAGCAAATAGAAGATAGCTGGTAGGAGGAGAGAAAGAGAAACGTGGTCTGTCGAGGGAGAAGCCATCCTTATAGCGGCTGTAAGATTAAGCTGCTGATCGGGAAAAGGAGAGCTAGAAGCGGCCAACGGAGAGGCACGAATATTGGCTATTGGCTCCACCTCGAGAAATCCACTTACAGGGGCACCAGACCGACTAACGCTGACTACAGCTGCAGCTGCAGGTACCGAGTCTCTGTTATTGGCCGCATCCCCGAATCGAAATAGAAAACCCTCATTTCCCTTTGACCGTCATCCTCCCAAGCGGAAACACGATGTTCCCTTCGGAGTGGAGAAGGCCGATATTGGGTTGGGCTTTTCTTCTTGGCTTCCCTGATCTGTGCAATCTCATGCAATCGTCATGTCGAGTCGACCAAGTTGTAGACTAACAATTTGGGTCAACAAGCAGGAGACATGGCAAACCTTGTCGACGCGCGAATTTGTGGTTGCGCAAAAGCAGAAACTTGTGGTTTCGGATTCAGGGGTAAATGAAAACTGTCTCGGTTAGCTCGCCAAGCCTCAATCGGAAACAATCGTCCCGTGAGCGGCGAGATGCTGCCTCCTTGAACAATTTTGTACTTTACCCGCTCCTCTCCAACCATCAGAGCGATGTAATTTCGAGTCTTCCTTTGCTCAACCTGAGAGTCATCGTTAGTCGTGGCAGAGGTACCCGTACGGAGTACTTCTGTTGCTGTTACAATGCGACTGACACGTGCGAGGAGCAACCTCAAGGCATCCTTAAAAATCCTCACCATCTCAGCCTCGTTCCCTGGTAGTCGAATTGAAGTTGGAAAGGCTTGTATTCTCGAGATTGTTCATTTCCTTCGCATTCCACCCTCATTATTGATCCTTTCTGGGGGGTCGATGCACCGATTAAAGGTTGCTTTAGCTGTTGCAAGTCACAGCTGCTTCTATTTGACCCTGCATTCGGACTGTTCAGATTCATCGGTGTAGATAATTAAGTATCAATGCCATCGGTGACGTTCAAAGGAGGCAGAAACCCTATCTTGCCTCCCTGATCCTCGATGCGTACCCAGACCTAGGTCAGGTCTCCATCTATTTCATCATTCTTCCGTTAAGCCAATCTCAATTTTGTCAATCGACTGATATTTTTCTCTTATTCATGCCAAGCACCACTTGCCAGGCGGAGAGAACTGTCTCTTCTCTGAGCGTACCCTTCCATTACCTAAATACTTTCGCTCTATTGGGACATTCAATGGCGACAACTATTCAGAAAGACAACCTACTGTCGCTCTTCTTCGACAAAAGACTCGCTAAAGCTCAAATTCAGGTCAAGAGACGAAGCTGAGGCGTACGAGTACACGACCAGTGTGATCCAGATTTATTGATCAGTGGCTTCTCCAATCGTTGATTTCGCCGCCTAGGAATCTGGACACTTCATAACATGTCGAATGATCACGTCAACAAGATGACCTCCGGAGGCAGGCTCTTAGCCTTGGCAATGTAGTTTCACAGCGATACCGTCCATGGCTTCCCTTCGGGCGCTTTCTAGACCACCAAAAAGGCATCGGCCCAGGTGACAACAAGCCTTGAAACAGATTCTCATGGACAGCACAGTTGCGCTGATCTCGCCACAGACCCCACGACTGGCATGAGGCAATGCGGCATCCGATGTCTACATAGAACCTCTGCCACGATTGTGCACGCTCTCTATTTTGTAAGACCAAGGCATCTTTTGACAGAAAGACGCAAGCAGGTGACAAGAGCGAGCCTTTTTCTTTTCTGATTCAGTCCCACGTCGAAGACACTTTTGTCTGATGGTGCGCCTAGTGTTTGCATCACTTCCTACTAGATCATGGAGACCGCATTGCATGTCACGATCACTGGGTTTGTGATTCTTCCTGATCTTGTTCCTATACCGCGAGACTATGCAATCACTAATATATCCTAATTCTTCTACTTTAGCCTTCGGTGGCCATGTGGCTCGTACAGCTGTCTCCCCTGTCTACTGCTTTGCATGCACCTCTTTCCATCAGCCAACGGCGAGAACGGACGGCCATATCCGACATATACGTCGATGTGTCCACTGATCACCAACAGTGAGGTATTAAGTGTCGTTCCAAAGGTTTGCCACGTTCTTTAGCGTGCCACACGTTTTGTTCGGCTAGGTTTGGGACGTCAGAGAGAGAACCTGCAGTAGACCCGCACCATGTGAGGCGAAACATGGAAAATATGCCGTCGCGCCAGAAGCAATTGCGAGGTTTCGCAAACTTCGGCACGGCTGCAGAGGGTTTGGATTAGAAAGTTCTTCCGCTGCGGTATATATCGTTAGTAGCAGATATTGTTGGGGTCAAAAAAGTTTCCGGTGGTCCATGCTACTGGATAAGGTGCTTTGAGGCAGTGAGCGACAGCGTATTACCTACGAAAGTCGCCATAGGCTGCATTGTAAACTGGCACAACAATCGCATGACATCCAATGCGCCTCTAGGAAGTAATAATAACAATGAACAACACACTCGTCTTCGGTGCGATTTCGAAGGCTGGTGTCCAAATAATTTGCACCCCGAGACTCAATCTTCCAACTTGATCATGATGCCTCCATTTTAGACGTCGCAAAATCCAAGACCAAGGCGGGCATATCCTGGGAATTCTGTAGTGAATGGCCCGCCTCTTGGCCGATCTTGGATGGATTTGGTGCTCTCGATCAGTAGTACTACAACAAGTTGGGAGGCTGAGCCACGCTATTGATGCTGTTGCACAGCCCAGACATCTTACTGGTGACAGAACCTCGGGTTCAACCAATGCATCGAATCACTGACAAAGAAGATAATCGCTTGACCGAATAGAAAGGCATTGCATCAACAGACTGCAGTCGCTGGTGGTCCTCTGAACTCGTTTGCCCGCATGACGAGTAGTCGACCACCAATCTTCCTTTGTGATGCTCCGCCTTTACGAATAGGACGCCTGATTCGCCCCATACATGAGTGGGGGGGTTGTGCATCGAACAAGGCTTGGAAAGTGTGTAAGATGTGTAAGATGTGCATAGTAGTCGTCTAGTGCTGTAGTCGGGGTGTGTGATGGCTTCGAATGGATGGCTCCATACTAGCGCGCCTTGTCCCGATTGGTTTCCCAATTGGGAAGTTCCTCGGTAACGCAGATCTATCGAGGAGGTGGGCGACGATTTACCTCGATCATGTCGGAGCAACCATCTAAGCAAAAGATCTCTGCCAGTGAAAGTCTTGCGAACGCCGAGCAAGATATCTAATCCGAGCATATGGATGAAACACCTTCTTCCTCGGTCTTCATAGCCGGTAAAATGACCCTTTTCCCGGAACCACCAACACTGCTTCGAGGTCTACTCCGCCTCTCAATGGCGGATATGCTGGCCTACAACAGCCACGCCGCATGATCCCAGTCAGAGAGTAGCATCTCCAGCTTCGGTGCTTGTTGTAAAAGGATTATCGATCCTTTCACATTCCTGAAGTTCTTTGCCTTGTCTGACCCTGCCCATTGCTTTTGCTTGAAATCCATCTTAACCTGCTGCTGCACCGTCTTCTTTCATTTTGACCTATTTTCAGATCATCGATATATTTCCTTGTCTACCCTACATGTAATGTGTCTCTCGTAATAATCAAACTGTTGTAACAATGGCCATGCACGAAGATTTGGTGGACCTCTCCCTCTTTGCAACGTCTCCGACTAGTGACTTCCAATTCGAATCGATGGACTCTCCATCATATATTCACACAGAATACTACCGACCTTCTCCTACAGAGTCTCGATTTCAGACCCAGGACTTTCAGTCTCAAAGGCACACTGGCCCCCATCCAACAACTGATTTCAATTTCCCAGCTGAGACTACCGAGACCTTCGACTTCGGTTTCCCAACCCAAAGACATACTACATACGAGAGGTCATTTTACGATCCGCCAGAAGACCCAGTGATACGTCCTTTACCTCGAAGTTATACCCTAAAACCACTTCCACCTCTCCCACCAAGAAAGCTTTGCAAGCCAAGGCCATCCAGGTCACGAGCCGATGCACAATCTCGATGCATACTCCAAAGGCTAAAGAAATCACGAAGTGAAGACTCTACCACTGTCCATAGGCATCCAATCCAGCAAAGACGAAACGTGGCATCCGCACCACAACTCACGCTGACCCTGCCACACTCAGCCCGAGGCAGCACACCGACAGCTTCCCAAATGGTCTGGCTCCCAGACGAACAGATGTGGCTCGTAACCGACCACCGACCCCAAGACACCCAGCCCTCCCCTCCTCAGTATGCCGCAAGGGACAGCACCCACCGCCAGCCATCTCCAAGCATCTACTCCGAAACCACCCCCCACTAACACCAGATCTATCCTCACCCCACAACCCACTCACCGACGACGACGGCCTCTCCCCGATCCAGATCCAGTTCCGCAGCCTCGTCGTCGACCAGGAGCGTCGATCGCCTCTGTTCCAAGAAGCGATGCAGGCAGTAGAGGATTTCAACCCCATGCGCGCCTCCCAACAACACCAAACCAGCCCCACCGTCTCGGACGACAACGACGATGGATGGCCCGTCGACGAAGACGGCTGGCCGATCTACGACCCAAGGATGTACGAGTCCCCCATCGAAACGCCTCCTCCCGCCTTGCCCTCCACCCCTTCCATCGACGAAGACCCCGTCTCCCCCGAGTCGCCGCACACACCGGACAGCTCCTTCGACGAGGTCGAGCGCGAGTGGAACAGTGCCGTGTCCGTCTACTCCGCTAGCCATGGAAGTGACAGGGAAAGGGAGAGGGAGAGAGGACAGCTGCACAGCAGGGATACGAGCGATCAGAGCTATCACAGCGCCGTGAGCTCGTTGGCGTGGGGGATGGATGAGGATCCGGTCGATTTCTATCTCGGTGGGGCGGGGGGGAAACCGCTTTGGCGTGGGATTGCGAGGAGTATTGGTACGCGGACTGGGAGGAGGTGAGGGGTGGGTTTTGAGATTGAGTTTGGACTTGGGTTGGGAGAGGGGAGGTGGGGGAAGGGGATGGGGTATGAGGGGGCTTGTTTGTAGATATACCTCACATTCGTTTAATCCGGGATTCGAATTTGCTATTCCGTTCCGCTTCTCTGTCTACTACGGTTTTCTATGCGTTTGCGACCTCGCGAACTCCCATTCGCCGAGTTTGCTGCGTCCGCAGGCAACGACCTGTCCACACATAGACGTGTCCTTGTGCGATCCATCAATCAAACAGCGCTGTCCGGTTTCCATATTGTCTGTCCACGTTATCATCAATCAGAGCACATCATCATCTTGCTTTAGCAGGTTTCCATATCTCTTCTCGACCGTCAGACCCTGTCCATGGAATCGTGAAATCCTGAACCTGTGAAAGCTATCATCCCATCCGCGAGGCCCTACCTCCAAAACGCGCTAAACTCCAAACACACTCGGAGAAAAGAAGATCTCGGTCCCTTCACGGGTGTGTTTCTCCAGATAAAACATCAAGCTCGAAACGCGCTGGGTAGAAACGCTGGAAGAGAGAGTATGACTTCCTTTTTGCTTATATGATACAGTTTTTTTTTTCATGAGGAGTCTTAGTTCTTTTTAACCCCACCCTTCCAATCACCCATATGCTCCTTAATAATCCTCGCCGCCGCCTCAGGACTATGTTGCCTCCCTATCGCTTCCACGAAGTCGCCGTCGGGATCTGTGGACATCAGCACCCCTTCTCACCACCCCATCTCCCCACTCTACCCAAGCGAGTAAACATGGAGGCAAAAGAAACACTCACCCATCAAATAAAAATAAATACTATGATCCACCAAATAATCCATCCCGGGCTTCACCCCCTCAGGCGTACTGAAATAAACCCTATATTTCTTGCACACGTCCTTGACCTGCTGCCAGGAGCCCGTCAGGCCTACGATCGAGGGGTGGAATTCCGCGAGGTAGGCTTTGAGCACCGAGGGCGTGTCGCGCGCAGGGTCGCAGGTTATGAAGAGGGGGAGGAGGGAGGTTGGGGGAGGGGTAGGCGGGGGTTATGGGGCCGATGGAGGGGGTCGGTGCGGTGGTGGAGGAAGGGAGGACGGGGTTTGTGGAGGGGGAGGGAGAGACGAGGTCGATCATGCGGGCCATTTTGTCGAGTTCTTCGGGGCAGATGTCGGGGCAGTGGGTGAAGCCGAAATAGACCTTCATCCATGTCAGCCTTCCGTTCAGGAATGCCGAAATGTGCGATCCAGCGTCGTTATTTTGATTCATGTGTACTCCTCTTAAACTGAAGGGCTGCAGAGAGAATTGCACTCACCAGCGAAAAGCCCCCCTTCATATCCCCATCCCCAAACGGCCGCCCCTCATGATCCACGAGCTTGAATTCCCCCCCAACCTTCGGCCTGCCTGCGCCTTTCGACATCTCCGCGACGCGTGCCCGTTCCACTCGAGCTTTCTCATATCGGAAGTAGAAGATCATGCCAAAGCCAGCGGCGAGGAAGAGGACCGCGGCGCGGGCGGAAAATGGCTATAGGGTTACCAAAATTAGTCGTGGGGCCTTGTGTGTAACTTCCAGCGAGAGCAGAGTGAGACTGTGAACTGATGTCAAACTTACGCCCGAGCGAGCATGAGATCTGAGCTCCTGGATGGTTTTGTATGCTGGGCGTCGCGAGGTGGTGCTCAAAGGGCGAGAGGGGACGGCGCGTTGATGGAGGCATCGAGTAGTTGGTATAAGCCGTTTGGGTGTACGACTAGCAAATGACAGTGGCGAGGGTGAAGTGAGGGCTCGGGGGCAGAGGAATGATAACATCTTGTTTGTCTAGATGTGCATGATCGAACTTGACCCGGAGAGAATTTTTTGATACACAGCGACTTAGACGGGTTTAGCGTGTGAGGAATAAAGACTAAGCTAGATGAGGGCATTTCTCGCAGAAACTGACGGGCTCAAGGCTGAGATATATTAATATTATTACCCTCTCGATTAATTCGATAGTTCTGTCGAGATATGTAGATACGCGACATGTTCGTTCGTCAGCCCTATCACGTTCCGCACGTCTATTTTGAAGGAACAGATTAGGATGTCGTGGTTCAGATGAAGTCTCTTGCTTCTTCGCACTATCTCTCCTACTTACTCGTACAGAGTCAACTTTTGTAATATCAAAAGACCGCCCTCAGATTACACCATTCTTGCAAAAGCATGCCCCACGCCATGCTAGAAAAAAGAGATTCGTCAGGACGCCCCGCCAGAACGCTAGACAATTTGACAAGATCAATAGCGGTCATCATGTAGCCAGCCATATCCCTTCAAATCCCATGCTCAAATATCTTCACAGCAGATGTCTCAGTCAGCGCAGCCCTCGGCTAGTCTGACTAGCTCTGCTCAGGCTCGTTCGGCTCCTTTCGTCCTCTTCTAAAACATCGCTCAGTCTTGTAGGATGGTGATGCCTTGGTACGGCCTCCCACCCGATCCCACTTCCGTAAGCACTACCACTGTAGTCCACTGGGGCAGTTGAGCCTTCCTGACCAAGAGGTCCGCCGTAGACCTGCGCTGATGTCCTGCCAGACTGTCCACGAGGGCCAGCTGTAGACGTAGGCCCACTACCGTACTCTACGCCGCTCAGTCCTGAGCCATAGCGCTCACTGTACATGCGCTCGCGGTCCAACTGATCTTGGACGTCGTCCTCATCACTATCCTCGGATCCAGCGCCACGTCCATAAACAATGGGGTTACCTTGGGCATCCCGGCGGACGTTGCCGTTACCATCATATTCAAATTCTTCTTCGCTGAACGTGTCATCGTTCGAAGGCACAAAAGACCGGTCATCTGGCTCCGTAGTCCGCACCTGCTCCGCTTCCGGCAATAGTGATGAACCTTGATGCTGGTAGAACGAGGATCCGAGTGGTTGAGAAGTAGCGCCACCAGGACCATAACGGAGATACGTCCCACCTCCAGCAGAAGTAGAAGGAGTTGGCTGAGGTTGAACAGAATTGACCGGTTGTTGAGTAGGGTACGATGCGGATCTAGCTGCTTGAACCGCTGCACTAGATCCATTCGAAGTCTGCTGTTGAGGAGTGGGAGCATGAGCAGGCTGCTGGCCTGCGCGCCCATTTTCCGTGAAGGGATCGGTATCTGTCTCAGACCTTGCTGGATCGTAGTGAGTTACTCCTGGCTCATCAAGGGGGCTTTCTACGCTTTGTGGGCCAGACAAAGCCGAGGGTGCAGATGGAAGGGGTCCGTCTCTGGTAGAGGGTCGATTGGCGCTGGCTTGTCGGCTTGGAGCCCCTTGAAGCATAGGCACCACTTGAACACCACCTACCAGCGTCGGCTCTCCGGCTCGAAGCGATGTTGTCCGATCTCGCTCTTCCTGCTCCCTCCGGCCAAGTTCCTCCCAAGCTCTCCGTGCTTCTTCTTTGGAAATTTGCAGCTCCCGTCTCATTTCCTTAACCTCCATGTCCTTAGCTTTAACGTCTTTCAACATCTGGTCTATAACACTTTGATCTTGATACGCGGCATATTGATCTGCCTTTGGCTTGTTGAGTTCAGCAACAGCCTCAGCGCGTGCTTGCCTCTCATTCCGCAGCTCGTTCTCTAGGCGGGCCTGCACTTCCCTAGCACGCTCCTGTTCTGCTCGCGTGTCGAAGAACCAACGCTGAAACTTGCGCTCAGACGATGCGCGTAGCCGTTGAAGCTCAACAACAGCATGGAAAAGGTTCGCGCCAGCAGCGGACAAATCGGTTACTTGACGCGCCATCTGCTGATTGAGTGGTTCGCGGTTCATTTCATCGCTGTTGTTTTGCAGGCGTCGGATCCAGTACGATGTCAAACCCTCCCAATGGGATGACAACGTCTCCCATCTCTCGAAGGCATGGGGAAACGAAGATGTAGTGCCTCGTTGCTGCGAAGTGCCTCCGTTGGCTTCTTGGGTGCCTTGAGGTTGAGGTTGAGATTGTGGTATGTTGCTTGCTGAGGGGTTCGGCTGAGAACGAGAATCCATGGGAGCGGTCGAAGTGTTCCTTGTCTGTGGTTGCTGCTGCTGGGTATTATGGGTCGCCGAAGTAGCTCGGTTGCTGGGTTGAACAGGTCTGGGCTGGTCTTGCGATAGTGATGTCCCTCGTCTTCTCGATGATTGTGGTATACTGGTAACGTTGGCTGTGTTGGATTGTTCGGTTGCCGGTCCGATGGCAGTACTCTTATATTCTTGCGGCTGATTGATGATTTTAGGTTCACCGCCGCTCCTCCGTTCTCCGGATCTCCTGTCTGTCGTGGTCCGTTCTCCAGACCTCCTCGTACTAGTAGGATCCCCAGACCTTCGTTTTGATTCTATGGGTGCAACGCCAGCAGAGTCGTCTCGCCTCTCGGTGCCGGCTGGTCCTTCTTGTTGAGGCCTTGACTGTTCCTCGGTGCGCGCTCTCTGTCTGGACTCACTCTCTGCAGCTCTTTTCCTAGCTTCTCGTTCTTGCCGTGTCTTCATAATATCTGTAGGTGTTCGAACCCCACTGACTCGGTAATGTGGTTGAGGCACAGGGACCGGCCCGGATGTTGCACCTCCATTGTGTGCTCGTCCATTGCCGACACCAGCCGAGCTAGGTCCACCCAGCAAGTCTGACATCGAGGCGTTCTCCTCAATATAATCTGGCGTGAACTCGTTTGGCTTTCGGAGGAATTCTTCCAAAGCGTAAAGGATTGCAGCAGCTGTACGCTTCGATATACGTGTAGTTCTCCGCGGCCAGAACGCCGACTGTGTAGACCCTCGTGATGTCGCACGTGGTGTTGTTGATCCGTCGCCTGCGCTCGAAAGAGTCTCGGGGGTTGGATCAACGGGACGTCGAGTTGGGCTGCGTGGGGTTACGGCTACGAAAGGCGAGGTGCGGATACGTCGAGTACGCTGCTGCTCTAGTCTTGGGGTCCGTCTAAGTATACGTGTACTCCCCGGTGAGCTCGAGGTGCGGGATGAAGGAGGCTGGTGAGCTGGTCGATGTTGACGCTGCTGGCGTTGCGGTACGGAAGTGTTTATATTTTCGTGCAAATCGTGAGACTCGTCAACCGGACTAGAAAGCTGGCGAGACAGGATGCGTAGTGGGGAAGAAGCGGGTGTCGAATATAGATACAGCTCGAAGACTCAATGCGCGATATGTGCAGTTGCAGGGGGGGCCTCAGATTCCAGCTGCGACGGTGCTGTTCTTTCGCAGCGCCGTGCGGTGACGACTGGAGAATAGCGACAGCAGCACTGTACATTCAGTAAGTATTGCAATGGCAATGACTGCTTGATGTGGAAAGAACACAGTGATGCTGGTGGTTCGCACACGTGGATTTGGTCACTGAAATAATCGAAGGCTGGGGAAATGGCTGGGAGAACACACCACACACGAAAATTGCCCAACAATCCCCTGGAAGCTTAATACTGGCCTGACTGCTGTGTAGAGCCGCGGATATTCACACCGAGTTGTGAATCCACAATCGATTTGCAGTCCTTGAGATTTCTACCCACAAATTTTCCTTCCGTCGACTCTCGACCAAATCCGACCGACACCCAACCACCACCCCACAGTCGAAAGAAGTATGTTAGGCCAAATTTGCGAGTTGAGAGAGACAAGGCCCGAGGCCTCGATTTGTCTCTGAGCACTCTAAATCATGGTATAAAGCTTCTTCTACGCGCAATGGCTCTCTGGGTTTGATCAAGATACTCTCAAGGCGGTGACATGGCGTAGGGAGGAGACATCGTCATCAATTGCTGCTAAGAGCCAAGGCACGGACAATTACACCAGAGCCAATTGGCTGATAGGCTGGATAGGACAGCTTGGACATTGGGAATTTGGAGTTGGAAAAAGCGGTCGACAGCTGTTTGTGGGCAGATGCTGATTGCCGGGCTGCAAGAGATGCGTTGGCAGATCTGTGCCCTGCGCTACTGAGCTACTGTATCATCTAGTATACAGCGCACAACTCTACTGTTAAAGGTGACCTCGGAAGAAACGTCTACAGCAAACACAGCGCGCAAGGCAGAAGACTTCCACAAGCTTTAGTCTTGCACATGTCATCGCTGCTCTCTCGAGTCTCTCGATTCTCCTTGTTCTGCCGCCTCATTGGTCGAGTCTAACTTGACGCCAAGAGAGAGGTGCTCGCTTCTACCCGTCGCTAAGCCCTACAAGTGTTAGCGCAGGAGGGTCCTGACTTTCGGCTATCAACCTCGACGACATCGTCCGGAGTAAGTTTCTCTACAATTACGCAGTGGTTTTGGACCAACCCAAGTGATCCATATGGGGACATGAGTTTGTGAAGCTCATGCCTTAGACACACTAGGCACTACTATCTTTGATGAGGGTGACACCCCCCAAAGCATACTTAATCCATGACCTCGCCCAGGAACGCTCTTCATGAAAGAATGAGCTGCAGGTATACGTCGTGGTGAGACATGATCCAGCCATCCGTACGAAAGAACCCCTGTCTGTCTCAGCTCTGTACTCTCGCACTTGTGTCTATATGATATAACAAGTCCCTTGAAGCTTTTTATCATATTGTGCTGCTTGGTAGCTCTTTTTACTCCATAGCAGAGGGTATAGTTTGATTTTCTTGATCTTCTATTTTGTAAATGACACTGTACAGCATTTCATCTTCCATAATCACCCATCGAACAGCTCTTGTCAAGAGCACTTCGCAAAGCTTCTTTCCTCTGAAAACTGCTGCTTTTCGCTGGAGATCACTACGCGAACGAGCCTTGCCCAAAGCCATTTCGCCATGTCTGGATTCTGGAAATGCTCGAACGTGAGCCCTGCATTTTTCGCAGGCAGGGTCTTTCCCTTGCTCTCCGGCTGGTGATCCCATTGGCAACTTGAAGTTGCAAAATCCGGTCTTTGGGAATTCGTTGGAATGCTTCGTGGGGACCCCATGCAGATCCGGGGTTTTGCTGCACGCTCAAGAAAGCTTAGATTTAGTGGTATAATCAGGGGTTACCGAATGACAGGTAACTTCTTAAGTCTAGATCAACCTCTCACTTCTCGACCTTTCACAGTCTTTGCCTTTCTCTTGCTTCCTCAACAGTCACTTGCTCTTGAAAAAATAGCCTTTTTGAGTTGGATCCATTGTTCGTAATGGAGACTCCATTGCTTGTCCGTGACGGGACCCAGGACATGACCGAATTCTGGAGTCCAAATCGACGGCCTCCAAGAGCACCTCCATCATCGCCTAAGCTTCTACCGTACACTTTCGACAACAGCCAGCGAAAGAACTCCTCGAACCGCTTTCAGACTCTTGCCTATGTTGACCAGCAACTTGAGTATACATCTCCCCACACTGAGGCTCATTGTCCCAAAGCCTATGGTACAGAAAGACCACCGCGCCGCTTCTCCTTTCAAAGCCAGTGCAGCTCGGACGAGGAGAACAGGACTACACATGATATCCAGCAGCAAATGCTGTATTGCGACGATGATGACCTGACCCTGATTGACACCTTCAGCCCAACAAGATCCAGCGTGAGTGAGGCGCACACTCTCTACAGGGTATCCACGAATCCAAGCTCCGAGATGCTCGATTCTTGGCCGAATGGTTCCCCTGTATTCTCACCCAAGTTCCAAAACCCTTGGGCAACCACTATACCGACCCGTAGTTCGTTTGCCACCTCAACGAGCACCCACCCTCGCTCAGGCATGCCCAAATCTACCATGCAAGAGCATCGCGTATCGTGCCCCTTACAGACTTTTACCGGACAAAAAACCTCGCCTCGAGAGAACCGGTCCGCAACCCCGGATCTGGACATGGCCATCCCGCTGCTGAACGATGATGGAGAAAGGTCACAGGTCAGTATTTTCAGTATGATCTCACAGTGTGCGGCGGACGAGAAGGTGTTCGAAGGGACCCTGAGATTATGCATCTGTCTCCATATGTCAAAGCGTCATTTCCGAACAATCCATTTTCCATTACTGACGATGGCATTCCCCAACAGTCTTGGGCAGGCTTTGAATCCTACCGTCCTGCTTCGTCGGATCCTCGTTTTACAGAACCTTCCGAGAAGTCATCGTGGGATCCCGACAGCAGCGACGACGAACATCATCCCAGCAAGGATGATGAGAAACCTGGGCGACTTCGGAAAAAGGTCGGCCGCCGCTTGACGGACACTTTCCGGCCTCTGTTTTGCAGATCATAGGAGCGTCGACACGGCCATCGTTATTATCGGAGAACTTGTCCATTGATACCCTATAAAAGTCTCGACGCTGCATGAGATACCCGGTGATGACTTGGCTGCTGAGGATTAGACAAAAGTTCAAGAAGGACATTTCTTACGAAACCATCACCCTTTGGCATTTGAAGGGCTCGCTTGGTCTTTCAAAGATTTATGATATACCCGAAGGTGCTTTTACTGTTCATGCTCAACAAAAGTACAACAAGGAGGACTTCTCAAGTTATGCTATTGCATCTCGGTTTACCCTAGCCAAATCTTTGCGAATTTATCATCCCGGTCACAGCATTGGAATCGCTCGCTTGGTCTTTCATCGGTTTGCGCGCATCAAAAATGGATTTGCTGCTCAAGCTAGACAAAAGTACAAAACATTCTATCGCATCTGTCATGGGGTCTCTAATTACGCAGCATCACGACGACTTTACTAGTTCTTTACGATTGCATCCGGTGACGAGACATGAGAGCAGCATGTGGTTTAGGTAGACAAAAGCAACACAGGGAGAACATCTCGATTTATCCCTAGCTCATCGACTAGAAGGCCATCATCCTTACTACCACAACGACCACAAGCCACATCCTCCAATCCTAGCTCATCCATCCGTGACCATCGCTCCCCGAACTCAGCCACCTGCAGTCCCCCTTCCCCCACCAATCCTCCCCCTCTCCCACTCCTCCCCCTCAAAAACCCCTTCCCGAATCCCCCACCTCCTCATCTCCCCCTCGCCCTCTCAACCCACTCCCTCACCAAAGGATGCTGCTCCACGACCTCCCGGAACGTAACCTCCCCCTCCTCCCCCTCCCCCTCCACATGATACCTCCACCCCCCATCCTCCCCCAAAACTCCCCCAAAAACCCTCTCAAGCGCCAACTCCTCCCTCGCCCTTATCCACAACCGTCGACTCTCCCCCATTCTTCCCCTCTTCCCCAGCACCCAACTCCCCAAAATCCCCAAAACCCACCCGACCCGCAACCCAAAGCTCGCGCCGAGCGGATACCCCTCGTCGAAACCGGGCTGCAGCGCTGTGGTCTTGGAGGCCGAGATGCCGTCGCGATAGCCCGCGGTCGTGTGCGTGCTGCGCAGGCGTGGGATTTCGGAGCCTTCGATTGTGGGGGAGGGGGGCGGGTGATGGGGGAGGAGGGGGTTGGTGGGGGGTTGTTCGAGAGGGGGTTGGAGAGGGGGTTGGTGGAGGAGGTGGGAAGGTTGTTGGTCGTGGGGGAGAGGGTGGATAGATGGATTCGTCGAGGGGGGCTGTAGCTGGTGGGGGATGGAGGAGAGTTGAGGCTTAGGTTTTCGATGGCGGTGGGGATGGCTGGTTTAGGATCTGTTTCTGTTTCTGTTTCGAGGAAGGTTGGGTGGGAGGATGGTGCGGGGCTTGAAGGGGGCTCATTGTTGGATTGGGACGAGTGGGGGTGGAGGAGGTGGAGGGGCATAGTGGAATCCCTGAGCTGTGTTTGTCTTTGAGGATGAGTGAAGGTTGGTATTTTAATTAAGGTAGCAAGTGTTGACGCTATCTGATTGACTTTCTGAATTGGATTTCCTTAGGGTTGAAGGAACGCTCAAACCAATCTATGTAGTTCTACCTTGTGAGGCTCCGTTGGTATACGCAAGGCACGGTTTGACTTGCTGATCAAGTCTTCACTTTCATGCTAACTGTGTCCCGTCCCATATTATACATGGTCTATATCGTCTACTCTACGCAAGCAGTATATTGTACATATGCTCATCTACCTCCGCTCCCACTCCTACCTGCTAATCTCCAATCCCTCAACGGCAATGCTTGCAGCTTCATCGCTGCTGGTCGGATATACGCCCAGAATGTGACCACCCCTATGATCACACACACAACGTTGGTGATATAGTACCCGTCCCGGGAGATAACGCAAGTCCCTCCGCCGTCTATACAGCGATGCTTCTCTGCTTCCGCCACGCATGAGAACGGGGTGGTTATGAGGGCACCTTTTAGGTCTGAGGATTTAGGTGGGTCGAGTGGAGGATTGCAGGTTGCGACGGTGAAAACGTCGACGAGTTTGAGGACGAAGAATTTGGGGAAGGTGCCGCCAAGGTTGGATACGCTGTAGAATAGCTTGTATCAGAAACGTTCAGATTGATTGCCGGAAGGATACAAGGACTTACGTAGCAAGTAGTGTCATATAAGTCCCCCAATGGTGGGATCCGAGATCTTCGCGTGGAAAGCTGAGATTGAAACGAACATGACTGTGTTGCTAAAGGTGGAGAAGATGTGAGAGAGTATCACGGTAAGAAGGTACCACGGTTGGACGCCGTCTTTGGGGAAAATCATGACGACCGCTTGGGCTACAACTGCAGCAATAAGTCTCCCAATGAATGCCCAACACCAAACATGAATAGGTGGATTGACCGTCGACCAGCGTCCGGCGTAGTATCCAAGACTAATTTCGAAAGGGAAGTCAATCAAGACGGTCAAGGCCAAGTCTTCCTGACTGAAACCTTTGTCTAATAACTTGAGGTTCGTGACTGCGTCGTTGGCTTGGAAGCCAATTTTGGCAATGAGGTGGATAATGATAATGCTTTGGATATTCTTCAATTTGAGGATTCCAAGCATACTTTTGTAGACTTCGACGATGCCGTCTCGCTCCTTAGTTTTCTCCTCGCGTTTGAAAACTGCTAGACCAAGGGTTACTGCTATGTAGGCCCACCCCCAGAACGTGAGATAGCCGCCAAGGGTCATGACACCTTCAGGGCTTGGGGAGGAGCGAAACCATCGATTGGCGAAGTCAGGTGAGTTGAAGGCAAGGAAGACGGTGGAGGAGAGGAAGTGACCCCCAGTAAGCCCAACCGTCTGAGCGGTAGAGGCATAAGAGAGGTTTTGTGGGGAAATGAGGGTGAGAGCCCAGCCTGTTCGCACGTTAGAAGGGTGGAGCTGTAATGCGCATGGGAACGCACATATACTCACCATCAACAGCAATGTCCTGCGTTGCGCAAAGAAACACCAGGAAGAACCACCACCAGGTGAACGACCAAACGCCAGAGCCATCTTTTGCTCCAGCTGCAACCATCATCTCCTTAATTCTGCTCCCAAGGTAGAGCATTCCAATACCGGAACATATCTGGATAGGCATGATCCAGCTCTTCCTCCGCCCAAGGGCCGGACTCCACACTGCATCCACAATTGGGCTCCACAGCAACTTCAACGAATATGGATACGATGCCAGCGAGAAGACTCCGATTTGCCCGTACGAAAGATGCGATTTGAGCAGAAAAGCTACGGATCCAAATGCTAGGCCCATGGGTATCCCTTGTAAAAAGTATAGTAAGACCAACAGAAGGAAATTTCTCCTGTCTTGCCGCGGCAGATCAAAGAAACTAGTGTTTGGATTCGGCGTCACGGGCGTAGGTGGTGGTTCATCGTCCAGGGAGAAACCCTCCCTACTCATTAGATGTGCGGTCTGGGAAGCAGTGTCGGGCGATTCGAGTGAGAGGTGTTTTCGTCGCATCTCAAGATGAGAGTCCATGTTACCATTTGCTTTTCCGCTCAGTCCGCCCGAGGCAGTGGAGCTAGGCGTACCAGGCGATTCTGTACGCGGGCTTTGCTTTCTTCGTCCCATTGGAGAATCTTCGACTTCTGAGTCTGCGGATGGCGAGAGGCCAGAGTTGTGTTGTGGGTTGACGGGGCGTTCTCTGACTAGTATACTAGATGGCCTGTGTTGAGGCAATAACTTTCGGCCCTCGTCCTCCTCAATAGGTGAATCAGGAGGAGTTTGCCGCGGGACTGTAGTGTTTGGATCCCACTGCGGAGACCTTGGAAGGTGTTCTAACTCGACTTGCTCAGATTGAGTGGGTGAGGTCAGAGATTGCTGCGGTAGTGGATTGGTGAGAAGACTGGAAAGAATGGGTTCGCCGAAAGAGGTAGGCATCCATGTGTTGAAGAAGCAGCTCTGGAGCCGCACTGGCTGGTTTCAGTTTCCCCTAATTAGTCATATATCGTCGCCTCGGAGCACCAGCGTTCACCGTGCGCTTATAGAACAATAACGTTCCTGCGCAAGCGTTCAATAGTCACGGGTTGGTCGGGGCGTTGAAGCTTCCAAGTTTGGAGCCACATATCAGGACGTAAATTGTCACGTGATCTGGCGATAATCAGAACTTTCTTAATTTACTCTACAGTGATAAGTTCTCCTTGATTTACTCTACAATGATACAGTACGCACTTCACGTTTCGAATTGAATTGTTGATTATCAATTAGTCTAAAGCTACCTGCCAATGAGCAAGGGGGATCTCTCCAATCCAGGGTTACATCCAAAGCCCCGTCATGTCCACAAGGTATTGACAATCCCCAGAACTTACAATTAAAAACACAAATACCACCCAGCATGCAATACAATAGAAGCACACCGCCTACCCATTGTCTCAAGTCATCATCCATCAATTGCCGATCAAGAAACCGAAACGAATTGACCAATACCTGGAACGCCGTCGACAGTCACATAAACAACATAGGGCCCTGGTGGGGCAATGTTGCGGTTCGGTGGCATCGTGACTGTCACCGTCTGCGCGGTCGCGCCAGCCGCGAAACCAGTGTTATCGAGGAATAGCATGCGGTGGTTCATGTGGACAGAGTGAGTAACGAAGCCTCCGTGATAGAGGGCAACCTTGACCGCTTTGGCACCGGCAGGCGCTGTGAACTTGACAGTGAATTTAGCGCTGTTGGCGGTGAGTGTTTTCGAGCTCAGGGTGATGGCTGTAGGGCGCTTGTTGGCGTTGGGACCAGATAGGTATGGAGGAGTATATGTCTCCACGCGGAATTCGGTAACGAAATCTTCGCTGGGAGTCTTGCCGGGCACTGGGGTGAGGATAGGCTGCTCGACGGGGTTTGAGCCTGCGATCATGAGGGTACCATCAAGCAGAAGGAGCGCAACCGAGTGGTACAGCCGCGCAATGCCAGAGGTAGGACCAGTTGTCCAGCGTTTGCCGAGGGCGGCTGTTGGATTGTAGATCAGAACCTCAAGTGTAGGAGCTTGAGCAACACCGAAACCTTGGGCACCCTTATTGCAGCCGTTGACCCAGATGACAGTACCGTCGGGAAGCAGAGTGCCTTCAACCATACCGCGACCTTCAGGCATGCTGTCCATCTCCCATTTCGGTGCAGCAGCCAGTGGTTGGATGCGGCCGCAAGACGCGTCTGTAGGCGAAGTGATATCCTGATAGGCACCGCCACCACAGATGATGACATCGGGAGCCCATTGATTCGCGCTGCTCAATGGAAGGAGGACAGACCCTCCGGTGTTAGGATAAGTACGGTAGTCACCTGGAAGATCAGGTAGAGCCTTGGCCACTGCGTTTGTGGCAACGTTGAAGACCTCAGCGGACTTCGCGACGAATATGAATAGTTGACCGTTGTTGAGCAAATGGATAAAGGGGTACATATAGTAGGGCTGATTCTTGTTCAATATCTCCAGGTTGATGCTCTTGCCTTGTGTAATACCAGTGGCCGAAAGAATCTCGTAGGTGGGATTGTTGTTCTCTTTAACAGTAGGATCTAGACCATTGAGGGATCCAGAGGCGACAAAGAGAGTGCTGTCAGGCATGGTCTGGACTGAAGCATACCAACGGGCAGTATTGATCTTATTGCCCGGTTCGCTCCATGCCTGTCCGTTCTTGCTTGCGTCGCTGGAAGACCGGCTGAGGTAACGAACCGCCTTGAAGCCGTCGCCCACCGTGGGGTCAAGATCAGGCAGAGGGGCATTTCCACCGATGGAGACGAATCGCCCATCAGCGAGGAAAGCACCGCCCGAGCAAAAGGCATTGGTCTTATATGGCAGTCCCACTACGGCGTTGGTAGCAGGGTCGTATTCCGCAGAATAAGCCCATTGCCCGTTTGCAAGCTTGATCTGAGTGAATTTCTCGACCTTGTCCAAGAAAACAACGCGACCATTCTGCATCAGGCCAGCGTGCATAGCGGGAACACCAGCCTTGTCGCTGATGACCTTAAGAGCGCCAGGGTTTGGATTGGCTGGTGCTGGTGACGGACCTGGAGCAGGAACCACAGGGGCACCAACGCAGGGTCCGCTTTGACATCCTTGACCGCAGTGAGCTGTTGTCGAACCGCAGAAACCATAGGGCGAGCAGCACGATCCTTGAGGCCAGTTACCACAAACGGTGTTGCCATTGGCAGCACCGCATGATCCGTCGGTAGTGACTGCTCCTCCGCCAGCTTTAGCGGTGGTGGTGGGCGAACCGAGGACCGGCTCGGCCGCAGTAGAGCTAGGCTTTGGGTTCGTTGGGGTTCCTCCTCCTCCACCAGCGGTGCAACCACTTTGGCATCCGGCACCGCAACTGGGAAGATGTTAGCTGCTGCTGTTCTATCTCCTAGCCAGGGGCCTTCTTACTGATCGGTCGTCTTGCCGCAATAACCATATGCCGAGCAGCATCCACCATATCCGCCGTTGGCGTCACATGTAGCACCTCCGAAATCTTTCCCGCATCGACCGTCAGGTCGCGGGGCTGTCGGGTTCGTAACAGGAGCCGGGGTGGAGCATCCGGATATACATCCTGTTCCACAGTGAGCAGCGGTGTTTCCACACCATCCATATGACTGTGAGCGTGTCAGTCTCCGTTCACAGATTTAATGATGCTAATGCTCTTACAGAACAGCATCCTCCCTATGAAAAAATTAGCAACGTCGTAAAAACACTAGTGTGGACCACTTACAGTATAAGCCTTGCTATTAGGGTCGCAAATGGTGTTCCCATGCTGCGGGCCACACGTACCGTCTGTAGAGTATGTTGCGCGTTCAGCAAGAATCTTGAGTGAGTCACCTCGGAACGACTGGGCGTAGTGGTGATCTAAGGATTTCTCGCAACTAATGTGAAAGTGTATCAGGATTTTGTTTGTTGAGCTGAATAGGGGCGTCTACTCACGTTCCGTTTTCCAAGCAGTGCATTCCTCGGAAACATCCTGTATAGCCAGGCTTCGGGAAATCGCTATGGTCGCAGGTGAGTGGCACATGGTTGAAAATTATGTTGGCATAGGCCTGGCCCAGGCACAAGCCCAAAGGGAGTATCAATGAAGATCTCATTTGGGGTATGTCTAACAATTCAAGTCAGACTTGGAACGACATCAATGAGTTTCACGGTATGAAATGAGTTTCAAGGAAAGAAATGAGTTTCAAGGTAAGAAATGAAGTTCAAGGTAGGAAATGAATTTGATCGGAGACATTCATCCTCTCGATGAAAAAATATAACTCAGTGACGCGCGCCTAAGGCGAACGTGCATGCGGGATATGACCATTTGTAACGAAATCCAGTCTCCGTGTTACAGGTTGAGAATATCCACATTTAGAAAGATAGGCAGATACGGATAAAGGGAGACTCGAGTACATACATCTAGGCACGAGACTAAAGGGCTGCCTCCCAATATCAACAACCTCGAGCTCGATTCACGGTCACCAAATGGGTGTATTAAAGGTATTCCCTGGAGCGGGATTTTGTCGAATGATAAGTATTAATGTATTTTGTTTAGGCTGTGGGCAAACGAATGGTCATGTGGGGTTGAAAAATGAATGTGGGACTACTGAAATGAGTGACAGCAGTGTGGATATGTAGGTGAGGGGACGATTGGCACGATGGTAACCAAAGCAACTGAGCAACACGAGGAAGATGCGGGCACACCCCGACTATATGAATCATGTGCAACTTCCCCCGCTCGAGCTGCACGCCCCTGAGTGTGAGAGAGAGGCCATGAAATCTGACGGCGCGGAAAGATACGAGATTTGGATCCAACAGGCTTACGAGCTTACGGCAAGGTCATTCCCCAAATTCTTGGGGGACTTTTTAGTGGTGTGCCGTTCGAACCGGCGGGAGCACAAGGATAAGGAGTGCGGTTGGAGGGCCAATCGATGGGGAGGTTGTCGCGGAGGCATGATGACTCAGCAGCTATCGTCGAATGAAACAGTCATGGTACCTGATCCGTGTCTGGGATGTGAATCCACCCTAGTCGCAGATCTCTATTTCCAGGTTCCCCACCGTTCCTCAAGAGTCAAGGGCGATGCTGAAAGGATGAAGAACTTCTCAATCCGCAATTCCAGCCGCTGCACACGGACCGTGGATTGACCCTCGCGATTTTTCTTGCGATCAACCTTCGATAGCCACGGTAAGCTGCTAATGATTACGTTAATGCCGCTTGTTGTGGGAGATAATTGAAGCGCATGGGCAACGAACTACCCTTGCCGATGCCTTTCCAGACGTCCTTAGCGTTAATCTCCACGTTCTCACCTCACCGCCACCATACCATCCCTGTGAGCCGCTATCTCTTGCCCTTAGCGGTAAGGCTCGACTCGTAAAACACGCACTGACGCTCGATGATAATTTCTTTTCTCACCCGGGGGCGAACTTCCACATTGCTCGTAGTTGAGGGAATCATCACCCGTCGGCTCAATTTTGTGATGATGACCGTGTGAATCTTTCGCAGCTTACAAAGCAAAAGAACCAACGCATTCCTGCGAGCTCTTATCTGACAGACTGACGGAGAACCCCGACGCTTTTGGTGGATCTGGATTATTATTTGTCACGATTCCCAGCCCTTGAGTGTGTTTACGAACTTCTAGAATGCGCCCTCGATGGTCTAGGTTGCCACACCAGTAAAAACAACGGGAGTCCTATGCTGAATATGCAACACTGCGAATGTTAGATTTAACATAAGCGTTCAACGGTTCGTTCATTTTCCTTTACTTCATGTTGGTTCATTCCTTGCCTTCCAGCAGTTTCGTCAGCTTCAACGGTCAGCACCACGTTAGCGGCACCTTGGAACTAAGGTACGCTTCTACTTGTACTAATTCATGGTCTACTCTGGGTTTGGGAGATGTGAGGATGAGCTTTTCCGGGTCCGGAGATCTGGCCTCAAGCTGCTTTCCTACGGTGTCGTGTATGTATCAGTTCAGAAACACCTTTATTTCATTGATTCAAGGCTTTGAATTGGAGCTGCGAAGCCGGCTGCTTAGCTCCCTGATTGTTGGACAGCGTACCCTCGATTCCACCGATAGATGGAGGTAGATCCTCAAGCAAAGTGGACGACCTTTGAGTTTCGCGAAGATTTGGTAATCATGCCAGACCCTCACTCGCCCCAAACAGAAATAAGTGCACATAGAAAATAGGAATCACTTGTCAAATCACGCTTACCCGTCTTTGGATTTCAGAAAGTAATCTGATATGAGTGGAGTTCTAGATTGGCCATTTTTCCAAATTCGGGCTATCGTTGGTTCATTCGGTTTGGATGGATTGTGATCATCTGAGATGGGACCCGCACTCAATTCTTACACGGCCGAGTGTCTCAAAGGATGAGATAGGTGTGTCCAGCATCATGTCTACTTCTCTGCTCCTCCGGCCAATGCAGACCCCATTGATGATTGTGCATCCATGGAACATAAACGTAAATCCAACAGAAGGGCCCAGACCGTATGGTGATGCAAACACCACCTTCGTTTCCACCATCACTTGCTCAAAGTTTTCGGGTTTAGCACATAAGCTTTCGCCTCCATTATTGCCCTGAATCATGAGTAAGTAAAGGTAAAGTTTGAATCAAGTCAAGGTCAAAGCTTGGAAACATGTGAAACATGATTTGGAAACAGCGTAACGGATGCAGGCACCCCAAAGTAATCCCAGGTAGTCATCATATAGAAAGGAATCTATGATTGAGGGTTGTCTGGGTTCATGTAGATGCCATCGTTGACTGTCAACTTTCGATAACATGTGGAATGTGCTTGTAGCAGCTTCTTGAAACGGTCTGAATCCCTACAGTGTAGTTTGAATAAAATGGAAGGGCTCAGCATTGAGAAAGGAGCGTGTGGCTTCGCTCGTCACCGCGTAGATACGGAGCAGTGTAATCAGATTTCCATGAGGTCTCGTCCAAAGAATCTTATCGCATCAGTCTAGCATCCTGAACTTCGCCAAGCTTGCTCATACGGATTGAAGACCCAGGCTGCAGAGGTCTCTGGTCACCATTGGCAAGAGGTCTGTCCAGGTCTACTACAGAACATCAGAGCGCATCGAGGATCAGTTGTTCATACCATGTCAATTGATCGTCTTGCTGCTGAATCACTGTGTTCAGTCAAATTGGGTAGAAGATCTTGCAGGCTTCGGCGATTTGGGTGCTTGATGCATGACGTTTCGGCAAGATGTTTCCCCAGTCGGGTAAAAGCCACAGAGATGCCCTAAGCGTCATAATGACTCTGAAACATCCTCTTCAGCGGTGAAAGACAGAACAGGGCCAAACATCACTCGCCTGATTAAGAAGTTACTTCACTTCACCTCTATCCTTCACCTTTTCCCCTCGTTGCTTTCCGCACAAGAGCACCAACCAGATCGGCGCTGAGACAACAACGCCAAAGCTTATCTGAATGACGCCCTTCCCGCCATGCTGTACATTATCACCTAGTCTGTGCAGAGAGTCTAGCCTTTGAACCTGCCTGCAATGGCTGTCGATCCAACGCCGTCGATCTCCGCCATGCAGCATCTCAATGAAGCTTCTTTGCAACATCCAGTGGCAATCGACAACGATACCTACAAAATGATGGTCCTTCGGTTGCAAGGGCTTGCTACTGAGGATGATCTGGATCACTCTTTCCTCCAGATGGCCCTCAAGTGAATCTTCACATCTTGTCCTCACTTACCATTTACTGACTTTCTCAAGGCTAGGCATCAATGTACCTCAAGAACCGAAGACCACTCTCGATATCGTCACCAGCAATGTCTCTGCCCTGTCGGTAACAGCTCCATCGGATGTCGAGTCACAGCCTCCACCCTCACGGAACTCACATTCGAGTCAGTCCCCCTCGGACAGCTCAAGCGGACAGCAAGGACCTACCCAAACCTCGTCGCTAGCAACAGCTTCTTTCACCTCGCCCGCCTCGTCCCTCCACTCGGCATCCTCGAGTAAGTCCTCGTATATGAGATTCAAGCGGGGACTCAGGCGCATTTCAGCCCTTCGGCGGCGAAAGACGATAGACTCACCTATCCCAGCCCTACCCTTCGCCATCCACACCATGCAAGCCGTCAGACCCATACGACCAGCAGCTCAACATCGCCCACGAACGGACGAATCCATCCCTCTCCGACAAACACCTCCCAAGATTACAATACCTCGATCCCCTGATGTACCACCACGGATACATCCCATTGCACAACCCGCTTCCCCAACTCAATACCAAGAAAACCTCGCTGCCCGTCACAGAAGCATGAACAACATCCAACTCCGCCAGCTCCGAGCATCCCAGCTGGACGAACAAGCCCGCTTCATCCGCTTCGAAGAAGACCAACACCGCCTCGCTTCCTTCAAGCACTCAGAAGCAAAGCGTGACCTCCTGAACCGGTACCTGGAGCAAGAACGCATCCTCCAAGAGCGGCACGCCGAAGCCCTCGTCTCCCTCGAACACCGCCATCTCTCCGCCGAAGTAGACCTCAACAAAGCGCTGGAATTGGAAAGGCAAGGGTGCGAGACAAAACTGAAGCACATGCAAGCGTACTGCAATCCGCGGAGCAACATCGCCGGGATGCCGACGAGAGTGGTCACGAGGAAGGACTACCACCAGCTGGAACAGCAGTACCACATCCGCAACGGCATGGACAATCTGCATAAATCCCGCATCAACGTGCTCAGGGAGAAGCAGGGCAAGCAGCTCGAGCGTATCAGCGCGAAGCAAGAGGCGGAATTGGAAGCGCTGTCAAATGATCACAGGAAGCAGCTCGTGGAGCTGGAAAGCGCGTATCAAGCCGAGGAAGACGAACTAAGGCGCGATTTCGGAGCTAGGAAGAAGAGGCTGATGAAGAGGTGGGCGCTCGCAGAGGCGATCGAGAGGCGCAAGCTCGAGGTCGAGACGGGGGATAGCTACGGCGCGTTACCGCCCGTTGCGTGGGAGGAGCGGGGTGAGGAGGAGCACCAAGCGGACGGCGTATTTGCGAAAGATACCGGCATAGCGTATGATGCGAAGAGCATGGCTCTGATATGACATTACGACTGGGGTTTGCTTTCCCTGAGCGAGCATTGCACGGCGTTTTTGGGCGGGAGATACATTTGATGGGTTATAGCGTGGCGTTTGGGATTTGGGCGGTTGATATCACACACAGCATACATGCATGGGTTTCTGGGCGGGTGGAGATACCAGCTTGGAGTTGGGGGGTTATTTGCTATACATACATACGTGTGAGCGATTTGCATACCTACACAGGCTCTACAAACTCACGTAAGATCTGAAATGGAGACGTGCCGCCCCTCATTCCTTTAGGGGGTTCGTGGTCTTGGTGTAGGAATCGCAAGGGACAGTCGGGCATTGTTCGTCACCGCTGGCGTGATCGTGGTTATCTCAAAGTCACCTTTCCAGATTCACGAATCCATGTCAATGCAGCTCCTCCTTAGTCCTCAAGGCTGACACCGAGCCCCACTCACCCCGGACAGAATCGAGTGCGGATAGAACTCTCACACCAAAACACGCCTACCCCTCTCTGGAACTCAGAACCCAATCCGATATGAATGGAGTTCTAGATCGACCGTGTTCCCGCATTCGGGCTATCGTTGGTTCATTCGGTCGGGATGGATGCCCGTACTCGATTTTGCCAGGGCCGAGGGAGTCTTGGATCACGGTGGTCATTAAGGGGCATGAAAATACTGATGGAAGTGGTGGGTTTTGAATCTCTTGATTTGTCTAGATACCGCTAGGCCAAGTTGCATCGCGATGGCTTGAGAGAAAAGAAAAAAGTGGATGGATGGTCCTCTATCTGTCCGGAGATGACCACGAGACGCCTTTCTCTGTGCCCTCGCTTACGCCAGCAGAGAAGCTCATCAGGTAAAGCCCCCTATCCCCGACAACGTCTGCGACATCATAAGTGGACTCTTTCTGTGAACCGAAAGAAAGACCGTAAGTGGATCTATTATCCATAGACTGAAAGAAACGCCCAGACGGCACTCCCACGCACTAGCCGCTGCGCTCGCTCTCGTTTTCCTCCTGTTCATATTGGGATATCCATCGACGGCGTCGATTCGAACACCTTCCTGCAAGAGGTTGTTCCTATTCATGGAGTTGGCGCTCAAGTTCATCGCACTCGGCCTGACGTCGAGTTAGCGGCTACACCATTTACGAACTGCTGTCGAAAACGAGGGGATACCTGTAGCTTGAGCTTCAGCTGTTCCTGAAGACGTGCCTTTTTTGCCTATTTCCTTTGTTAGTGTATTGCATCAATGAAGAAGAGGGAGAATGTAAAAACTTACACGTAAGGTTTGGATCTCCAGATCAGAAATTGAAGGCTTCAGTGCAGGCTCTTCTGCGGGAGCAGGTGAGGTCAGGCGAGACGACTCCGTGGATCCAGAGCGGTCATCTTCTTGCGGTGGAGTAATCTGGTCCATCGATGCAAACTGTGTTTCGGGGATTGTAGCTCTCAAGGTGAAAGACTCGACGCTTTGATTCGAAGAGATGCTGGCCGACTTGGGAGGATGTTTGTTCTTCTGTTTCGAGCGACGATTGGCATTACTCGCCTCTCGCAGCTTTTGATACTCTTTGGTGAGAATCGAGCTGAGATCTGGCTTTGCTGAGCGGGTTTTTGATGGTGGGCTCGGATTTGGAGCTGGAAGATTACGACGGTCTTTTGTTGAAGGCTTTGGCTGATTGGCCTGCTTCGTGAACGCATTCAGTAACTGCTCGCGTTCTGTCTCTCCGTCGACATCCTCGGTCTCGTCTTTCTCATTGCTGGCATCATTTGTGACTTCGTGAGGCTTAGCTTTGGAGGGACCTGAGCCTACAGAATGTTGCTGTGTATCACTCGATCTGATAACCACGGCTCTCCTAGGCCTCTTGTGCTTGGGGCTCGTAGTGTCGTGGAGACTTGAGCTTTCCTCGGCGCCGTTCTGGGTTACCCGTGGTTGCTTTCGTCGCTTGATAGCAGTTGGGGCAAGTGTTGTTGAACTCGAGGTAGGTTCAGACGTTGCGATTTTCACACCCTGAGGCGGTATATCGGTGTTTTGTCCAGGTTGTGACCCCGGTAGCTCGGATTCTGATCCACTATTCATGACTTTTGCTAACCGTTCTAGATCTCGATGTCAGTTGCCTCAACTGATACCAGGGTTTGGATCATTTACCTCGAGGGCGAAAGAAGAAGATCGAGTTCATCCAACGACCCTCCGGGTTTTCGAGATCAATAAAAGCTTCTGGCTTTGGATCCGAGACTATCGTACCCATGTCAAAAGGCGCTACCTGCTTTGCCCTACTCATCACTATTAGTGATGTGGAGCATTTCTGCTGGGAACGACTTACTTTATAGTGTGTCTAATACCTTTCTGTGCAATAGCGACAGAGTGCCGACATGTCTTCTGAGATGGATCTGGAGGCGTGTGACTTGCGATAGAGGTAGGAGTCAGACCAGCCTTGACCTTCACCCGCCTTACGCTGACCCATATAGAACCAAGGTAAACATCATCATTGCCCTTGGGGACACGACATTCTGCAGACATTATGTCGCAATTCGAAATCTACATAGTAAGGTCAGTAATGCTTCCTTGCGGGTTTGATAGCAGTATGCAGAAGATAGCAAACTCTTTGCGGCCTGTCTTCCGAAAACCTCATTGAAGAAAGCCATCTTTCGAAATTGGATGTATCTAGCCTGCACTTCAATGACATTCAAGAGTTGATGGTACTTTCGCGGCTATCTGCGAAAATCACTTACTTCTAGATCCGCGAAATGATACTCATAGCCAACGAGTTGCTTCGTGGCTGTGTCCAGGACATTCATGCCAGGTATCTGAAAGCTCCAATCGTCGTTCCCATCAGAAGTGGGCTTTGGTACCCAAAGTACTAGCTGATAAGGTTTAGAGCCATAACGGACCGCCACGTACAAGCCGTCAGCTCCATGCCAATTGAAATTCTCATGTATGGTTATTTGTGGACATAAGATGGTTCCAGTTATGGCCTCGATACACACCGTGATAGGGCCTGGCTCAGTATCGTACTCTGTCATGACGGGGCCATTGAGGCCGGAGCGAATGCTCACTGAGAAATCAGCTTTATTGATCATGATGTCGAAGCGGAGGTTGTCGTTCGAGAGCCTCAGCGAGCTCAGCTAGCTCCGTTGAGGTTTCTGCGAGACGAAGAATGTGACTAATGTTGAAGAAGATTTGAATGTATCAAGAAAGAAGCAGATAAACAAGCGCGAGGTAAGGCATGGAAAAGTAAACAACACCTTCGCCACTCGAAGTGATGAAGCTTTTCATTTCGCGCTCGGCCCGATGTGCGGGACTACGAAGTCCGAATGACGGTGCTTTCACTCGGCCCTGGCAGAACTCAGTGCGGATCTCATCTCAGATGATTACAATCATCCACCCAAACGCAATGAATCAACGATAGCCCGAATTCGGAAACACGGCCAATCTAGAACTTCATTCATATCGGATTACGTTCTGAATTCCAAAGGGGGGTAGACGTGATTTGACATGAGAGTATGTGATTCTTATCTTCTATTCGCACTCATTTCTGTCCGGGGCGAGTGTTTGAAACACGGCGGAATCATGGGGCCTTAGCAGTTTTACTCTGCTGGATGTCTAGACCAAATAGTAGTTGAGCGAAGATATGCGTGACAGGCTTGTTTACGTCCTGTCTCCGTTATTCATGACATGAAATTCATGCCACGAAGCACAATCAAGTGGAATAAATCAGGATTCGACAATCACAGGTGCAGCTGCTACAACAATATGAGAAACCAGGTCACCGTTGGTCCTACAATGTTTCCGATCCCAAAGGTTGTATTCGGTATCCCAAGTAGACGAGAGTATTTGAGGATGAGTTTGACAATTCAGTGATTCGTCAATCAAGGCCCCATGGGGTCGGCTAGTCAGTGGCATATAAGGCCATGGGATGATTCTTTCTGCTTGATGCAATCCACAATTGCATTGCACTTAGTAGGCCAGTGTGCAGTGCTGAGGTATATGTGGGCGTTGAAAGCTATCTGTCTGAAGTTGATCGAATGAAAGAGGAAGCCACGATTGCTGAGTCGATCAATGAGGCAACTGACGTTCAGAGCCTCCTATTCCATGGTCTGGTGAGGTGCTCATCTGCCTCCTATGCATCACCACCGATATCATAATAGTACGCTCACCCGTGTTTGGTACAAAGCATATGAAGACGGTGTGAATTCGACATGGAGAAAACATCATCTTCTGCTTCGGCCTCAAGTCGGGTAACCGTAGATCTGTCGGTGTATGCTAAGAAATAGCATCATTTATTACCAGACAATGAGTTAGAAGCACAGTCACCAACCATGCTTTGAAATGTAAGATTGAACAAGCAGGCAGGAGTATGGACGCAAGAAAGTGAGGAGTCTGGACGAAGAGATGATGTCCTTCTGGTATTTCAACAACCACGCACCAAAACCTTTGGTAAAAACACGGCTCTTTAGCCACGAATGGAGGTGCAAACGAAGTAAAATCTGACCGCAACCCCAATCAACGTCTTTGGACACCTTCATTGATGGACATTATTGGCACCGGCTGACGAGAAACTAACGCAAATAACAAGGTGTATCTCCTTCTCTATCACAAATGAGATCAAAACTTCCCCCCTCACTCATCTTTACCCTCATTCTTGGAACGCTTTTTGGCCGAGCCCAACCCCGTCGCCTTGCGCTTCACACTTGGCACGTACGTCTCATCATTGGTATCCTCAAGGCTGCTGAGCTCACTAGTAGTGTTGGAAATGGAAAGAAACGGGCTGGCTGAGACCGTAGAAGGTGCGGCCGGAGCTCCGGTACTGGCCGTTGAGGCGCGATCTTGCGGCACTTGCGCCTGGCTTGGGATTGCAGTCGTTCCTGTGGAACTCGCTCCTCCCACAGCTTGTGCCATTTGAGCGACAGGTGCACCATTTGGTTGAGCTGGATTGTCAACCCAAGGAACTCCTAACTTATTCAAGGCCTGAGCGGCGGAATCCGAGATTACAATGCCTTTCTTTATGTCGACCGGGCTCATCTTACGACGGCGTTTTGACGGAGTAGACCCTTTTGATGCAGCCGCCTTCGACTTCTTCTTCTCAGCCATAGCTTCCCTAATGGTTTCTTCCATGAATTCTCTGGTAGGTCGATGTGTTGGTAGGTTGGCGGCTTCCATCTCAGCTTGGTACCAAGGTTGCGCTTGCTGCCGAGTTGCAGATTGAGGCTTGAGCGTTCCCTATGATTGTGATTAGCATCATTGTGTCGGAGCATGAGAGTGCTTGAGTACTACCTTTTTAGAGGCTGGAGTCGTTGGCTTCTTCGAAGTAGGAGTCGAGACCTTCCTTGAAGCCACAGTGCTACGCCCTTTCCGCGGTTGCGGCGTCACAGGTCTGGATCCATTTCCTTGGCCATTGGCCATCCCCAGAGAATTGCTGTTGAGTGACATCAATGCTGGGTTGGGATACTCCGAGGTATTCTGACTCTCTACAGAACATCCACGAGGCATTGTTAAAGAATCACGATCTTCAACATGCCCATCCGCAACACTAGGAGTACGTGATTGGCTCATGCGCGGAACTGTCAACGATTGACGATCGCTTGGAAGTCCACGATCACGAGTTTCCGGCAGCGGGAATAAGGGAAGTGGGGATGCCAGGGGGCGTCCGTTGACGTCCAGTCTATCTGAGGAGACCCGAGTCCCAGGCTCCGGTGATCCAAACAATGGTGGCTCCGGAACCTCAAATACAGGTACTCCGTTCCTGCTGTGGCCCAGCTCGCGAGTTTCCGAGTTACATAGCTGATTTGCGTTTTGAACGACGTCTCCGTAAACGGTATTGAATGAAGTCATGAGATACTCGTTGGCATCGTTCCAACGGCTGATCTTCTCCTTGTTTGCTGTGTACTGCGTATAACATGCGTGGAATGATTGCAATACTAGCCTTGGATCTAGTACACCGGGGCTGATGAAATTAGGAACACCGGAGGGAAGTCGAAGGATGTCTGTTCACGTAGTAAGTCAGCAAGATGATTGCCTTCATAGCGATGAATCGCATTGCTAAGGGATTGTGGTCCCATTTCAATCCATCATCGCCTGATGAATGTTCGAAGTATCGCTTCACTGAACATACCTGTCTGAACGTGATGTGCTGACAAGGACGGGTAGAGCGCAGCGTGAGTATCACGGATCCGCTGCTCGTATTCCTTCTCGACTTCGCGCTGGAGGTAGGCGGTGTAAATTTCCTTTCGTTTCTTGAGAACGAATTTGTCAAAATTGTACGCTTCCGTCCAAGCATCGTCTGTCTGCTTTCTCAGGGATTGTTGTGCCGAAATATTCATGCGCCCAATCCTGTCATACTCTCGCTGCAGTGCCTCCTTTTGCCGATCACGGGTATAATCGAAGAGTTGACGGGCTTCATCGTGGTTGATGGGAGGATCACCCTCGTGCCAACCCAGAGGCCTCAATGCGTTTTCCAAAAAACCTTTGCCTGCAAATCCATGGGAAAGGCCAATCTCGTCGGCTTTGTCTTTGTATGGATCGGTCTCGAAAGGGTCGATGCCATGGCGTGATTGGGATTGCGCACGCTGAAGGTCCATACCTAGAGAATCCGAAACTCAGTACGCTTTCTTTCATTTGTTTCTTGACCCATATCGCGGCAGGTAATTAGGGGTTCAAATAGAGACGAAAGGGAGATCAAGATAAAAGGGCAGAGATGTCGCCTCAGATGGTATAGCTGGGTTCCATCTGGAGTGACAAGACGGAAAGATCCAAGTATCACTTACCAAGACCCATATTCGCATGTTGCGGCTCCGTGGCAGACAGACGCGCAAGCTGTTCATTGATCGACGGGAGCTTGGGATCACCCATCTCGCCAGGCTCCGGAATCTGGATATTGGGCACGACGGGCTTGTGTTTCGTCCAAATAGGGGCTGGCACTTTATTCAGCGCAGCTCCGAAACTCAACCCGCGAGCGGCGCCGCTGCGTCCATCAGTTGCTGCATCTTGGAGGTTAGCAGGAGTGTGTTAAAAGACGTATCACGCAGTGGTGATAAGTTGCAAGGGAAACTCACGGCTCTCAGCTCCGTTGTCCATGTGCTTCATCCTATTGCGCTTGACGCTTCTTGGCTCATCAAATACCTCTGTTGCGTTGGTTAATTCGGTATTCCGTTCGTCGATGACTTCGTAGGCCTGGTTTCTGGCGGTGCGGTAACCTTGGCTTAGATGTTTGTGGCCTTCAATTCCACCGATGGCGGACGCTTGAGCGTAGAGCTTATTGTACTGATCGCTAATAACTCGGTTTGCCTCTCGCTCTAAGATAGTAGGGAGGTTCGTGCTCCCCTGTTGGCGGTCGGCGCTGCTATTGTCATTGTTCGCCATTGTCTCGATGAAGTGGGTGCGGAAGATGAATATTTACGTTTCGATTATGTTTATTGTCAGGATGTCATTGAAGTAGCGCAATTTCGCGATGAATAAGGGCTAGTTTGGGCAACATCAACACATTTGTGAATAATTTGTGCTTCATGCATTTGGCTGTTCTCTCTTGCCACACTGTTTAATGTCGAGGTAACTCCATGGGTGATCTGTAGACTACTTAGATGGGTATTTGCCATGTTGCTGGTGTATTCTTTTGCAGATGAATTCACTGGGTGACAAAGGATGAACGAGGATGAGCAGGTAGCTTTCTTGTTCTTATTTGGACTCTATATCGGAACTAGTCTGGATTTTGCATAAGCAGACTCTGCAGGCAAAAGTCTTCCCGTATGCCTGAGTCCACTTACAACCTGTTGTAGCTCATAACCTCAACCCCATCCTTAGCCTAGTACTGCTGGTGCTGATGAGTAACTACCCTTGTGATACTGTCCCGGAAATCGTAGTCCTATCTACCTCCTATTCGGCAATCGAGACCTTGTCGTGCCCGCAAAGAGACTTCCTACCTTAGCGCCGTTACGCCGAGAGCTTTACCAGGCTAATGTAGTTTGAGGCTGAGCGGCCCAGGCATCAGCTGGTGCAACTTCAGATACAGCAGCAGGAGCAGCTGAAGAAGACCCGCCACCCCAGGCATCGCCGGAGGATCCAGCAGCATTACCATCTGTAGCCTCTTCACCTTCCTCGTCACTATCATCGTTGAAGTTGAGATCGTTCTCGTTCTCCGGTTTCCACTGGTCGAGGAAATCCGGTACGTCCTGCTTGGTTTCCAACAAAATACGGACCAGATCCTCTGCAATGTCTTCATTCCTCTCGTTGAAGAATGAAGTTGCAAGCCCGATGTTTCCGATGCGGGCAGTACGTCCAATGCGGTGAACGTACTCCTGGATACCCCCATGATCAGTATTTGGTAAGTCGAAGTTGATGACGTGCATGACATTCTTGACGTCGAGGCCGCGGGCAGATACACCAGTAGCAACTAGGATTGGAGCTTTCCCAGACTTGAACGCACGTCTGCGAGGCGTTAGTGCTTGCAGGTAGTGTAACCGACATGAAAACTTACATTGCATCTTCACGTTCACGCTGAGTACGATCAGAGTGAATAGAAGTGCTCGGAAGTCCCTTGTTGAAGAGGAAGTCATCCAAGAAGTCGGCCGCTTTCTTGTTGTTCACGAAAATGATGGTGCGGGAAGGAGGCGTGGCCAACAAGAGATCAAACACAGCATCTCGCTTCTGCGACTCATCGGCGAAGACAATCTGATCCACTTAGTACCTGCAGTAGCCATTCATATATGGTAGACTTACAGTCTGTTGAACGTTAACATGGGAGCTTCCTGCCCGTCCCACGCGGATGCGGATATGATCCGTCGCCATGTAATCCTTTGCAAGCGTGCGTGCTTCCTTAGGGAATGTTGCAGAGAACATCATGAATATGTGGTCATCATTTCCATGATTATCTGATAGTCATTCCATTAGAATTTTATCGATGAAGAATTCGACGACATGCACTTACCCCCACCAGCCATAATCTTCCGCATGTCGTCGACCCAATCGGCCGATACCATCTCGTCAGCTTCGTCAATGATCGTGTACCTGCCACACTTAGTTAAGTTAAGCCAGGCATCGTTAATGGCAGACTTACTTTACACGAGCCAGCGATAGAAGATGCCCACGCTCGATGAAGTCGATCAGCCGTCCAGGAGTACCAATCAAGATGTCGCAACCCTTTCGGAGCTCGTCCATTTGCTCACGAGATGGAGCACCGCCATAGGCTACGCAAGGACGAAGCATAGATCTATAACACAGACGACGAGCTTCATCGAATATCTGAGTTGCAAGTTCGCGGGTAGGAGCGACGATTAGAACAAGAGGCTCAGCTCGAACACCATCACGGATAGGATCGAAGTCCGGATTGCCGACGAAGAAGGGTCGCGGTGCCGCCAATTTCTTTGCTTTGCCCATGAGCCGAGATAGGATGGGGACAAGGAAAGCAGCCGTCTTGCCAGAACCTGAGAGGCGGAGAGATCCGTCAGCGTGTCACACTGAACGCAAGGAATATAAGATCCTACCCGTTTGTGCAACAGCAATGATATCGTGGCCCTTAAGGATCGAGGGGAGGCAGTAGGCTTGGATAGGTGTAGGCAATGTATAGCCGCAAAGTCGGATGTTGTCCAACATTACTGGATGCAAGCCCGCATCCTCAAACTATCGAGACGCGCTCGTTAGCAACTGACCTTTATCGGACGGCAAGGTGTCATACCTTAGCGATAGGTTTGATCTTTGCCTCGCTCTCAAGGGTCACTGGAATCTCTTGCAATCTGAACACTGTAAGCAGGAAGATTGTAGAAATCTGGATAGATGGACATACTTTTCACGATGCTGGCCTTCAGTGACGTGGAAATCTTTACCGAAGAGCATTGCTTCCAGCTCGGGATGAGCGGGACCGACCTCACCATACTCATCTTTCCACTCGTACTTAGTAGCATTAGCAGCCCAAATTGGCAGCTCAAGAGCGCCATCGACAGCTTGGCGAGCTTCATTGGTGCCAGCATTGTACGCTTCATAGTCGTATTTCTCAGGCTCAACCCACCCAGCATCACGAGAGCGCTGGGTAGATTCGGCTTTCTGAAGCTGAGCTTTGCTCATCTGCTCGGTGACTTCAGCCACAGCTTCGCCGTGAACAGACATGACTTGTGGAGTGGACCTGTTAATGACAAGATTAGTTGAGATACAACGGGCAAAGGGTAAGATGACAATAGTTGCAGGTAAGAGGTAAGAGGTATACGACTGGAGGGCACGAAGGGGTGATAGCAGGACGATGCCATGAAGTTGTTAATCTCGATGAGTGAACGAGATGCAGCAAATAACTAGTGGATTGCGAGTGATGATCCCAGCCAACGAAATCTGGTGCTATCGGTGTCAAGCCGGCCCGCAGTCCATCAGAGCGACTGGAGATGGAAACACGAGGCCGACCGAGAGGAATCTTGGGGATTCTTTACTTACTTTGATTGAATAGACAGAGGCTTAGTAGCTACTGATGGAGTTTTGTTGATGAGAGAGGTATGGAGGGCTTTGGGTGGCGATCGAGTACCGAATGATTGAAAAGAAGGAGGAAGAAGTATTCAAGAGGGCTTTGTGGGTATTTATAACCGGAAGCCGCGATCGGAGATTCCGTTAAGCGAGATGGCGCTTCATCGGCAATTGCCGCTGCATCAACCGTTCATTATGACAAAACGCGTACTCGTGTCTGGCACAAAGCATATGAAGACGACATGAAAATGATCTCATCGTTCAATTCGGTCTTGAGTCGGGTAATCGCGGATCTGTCGGTGCATCAGAAAAAATAGCATCATATACTACCAGACCATGGGATGAGCTTTATTGATACCGCCTCTGCGGAAGGGAATACGTACCTTATGCTATCAGCTATCTTGTGGAGGACATTTTCCTGGCCGCGCAGGAGTAAGGGCCAGGGAGACTCTCGTCAATCGGGCGACGTACAAAGGTGGAGAAGGGTCTTCATGGTAAGTGGAATCTATGTCCTCTCTAACAGTGGCTTGAGCAATGATCTGATACTGGTGTAGAAAAAGACAGATATTGCGACTTTGTGTAGAAGCTAGCTGTGCTAGAGGCTGTTGGAGGGTTCTTCGTCCATCAAACCGATCTTTGTCAGATGCTCCAGTACCAATGAGAATGGAATGGTAGGTCGAGAGTTTTCTGTCTTATAAGCAGTTGAAAAGTATATATATTTGGCGTGGCCAAGGACAGTGCTGGATTTGTTTGGGGAAATTCTCTGATGGGGCAGGATAACCCAGCTGAATGAGTGGGCTTTTCAAGTCAACGACGATGTCAGAGACGCAATTCATTCTATCATAACCACAAAGCAGCAAACACTTGTGCTGGATTGCTTATGACAATCAGTGATGAATTCCAATCAAAATTGTACTTCCGAAGCACATTCTAATCATAACCGCACTACTTCAATACCGGGATGAATGGGATCGCAGACCATCTTCCCATTCATTAGGTGACTTTCTTGATGACGTTTTCCATCAGACTAACACTGTCCATCATCATCATGATGTTCACAAAGTTTGGCCGGGTGCCAAGGCTGGAGTCCAAAATATCAATCTGTTCTGGGGATCTCCTGTTGAGGAACAACACATGACAATCTTGATATTGAATTACCTTCATAGTAGATCGGAAAGGCTCAACTCAGGTCCATCTCTCTTTCTTCTGAATCAGACAGTTTTCTCTTTCTTGCCTTCAAGATCCATTACCAAATATATTGACGAACCCATCAGATTGTGGTATGCCATTACAATATAGATGGAAAAGGGGGAAGGAGAGCATGTTGATGCTCGTTCATGATGGGCAAGGTACCAAGCAGCAAAAAAGCAGATTCAAGAACTTAACTTTAGACACAGTCTCCTACTAAGTACCTCCGTAGAGCCAACAGATCCGCTATATTGTCGAAGCATGAGCTCTGTTAGAGTTCCCAGTCCTCAATACATATCCTGAATCTCTTCGGTATATTACGCCTTATCGGGTTTGCTCCATCTCCGGTCTTGTCCTCCTCCTCCAAAACACCTTATCTACCATTACCGCTGCCATGCTTAGGCAACTGTCCTTTGAGTAACCCAAAAACCGTTTTAATTGGCCCGTTTCGGAGCATCATCGGTGGTAGCCATAGAGTCATGACAGATCGCTGAAGGCCGTTACCAACGGGTGCGGTTGTGCATGTCACGAAGCAAGGAGCCCAGAGAATAGTCTTCCGGGCCACAGAAGTCCGGGAAAGATCGCGGAATCCTGCTTCAAGGTTCCAAATGGCGCCGTTGGCAGAAGGTAAAAAAGATTGACGGGGGTGGGGTCGAAAACGACACGTTACGAAGAGGTAGCAATTCATGCTATACCATCGCGATGTTCACTCTTCCCACCATGCGGTGTCCTTTTGAAAGAGACGGATGATAGATTTTTCATCCGAACTCGCCCCGCAAATTCAACGCCCGTGCGGAGTGCCCGAATAGGTTAGCTGGTCTAGGGTTGGCCCCTTTTTGCGAACTTTGAAGACGGAGGAATTGGTGACCTTGATTTATTCAATTACTTCACTTACATGTAGATCGCTTCAAAATAGAATCATTCGGGATTATATACTGTGACAGCGTTTATGCCTAGGCACTACAAGTAATGTGCGTCTCCAGCATTGACGGAAGAGATGTTATCCTCTCCTCAACGCATACGCTACTAGTACCAAAGTTTTGGAGAGGAGAGCTACTAAGGTAAGGCTAAATGGTACATGAAAAATCTGCAGATCCCCCGTCTTATCAACTGTAAGTCAGCTGTCCAGATGTGTATTCCTCGAGAAGGAGGTCGGCTGCTTCTGCTCCCATCCCAAGTGCGTTCGTCGGTATCAGCTTCCTCGGACGCCGTTGCCGGATATGAAAACCACTAGGACGGTCGCGTACCTTATCAGAGTATCAGCAGTGCTATCGCAGAGAAGTCCTTACAAAGAATGGGAAGAAGGAAAAACATCTAACAGTGCTAGCTGAGATGAAATTGAAGCTTCAGGCCGCAAACCTCCCAAGAGTGGAGCAACCCTCCATACGTGCTTGGCTCGAAGCTTCCCCGCTGATATCGAAATACGGTCTAGCAGAACCACATGTTCGATATCCTCGAAAGAGCAGCAATCCGATGAGAGGAAAAAGGAAGAGCAGAACTTACGTAGCACCAGACACGAATACTTCCACTGTTTTGGCTTTCGTAAGTCCTGCAATCGCAGCGATCAGGAAGGCGGAAGCGAGTACAATGACCATCAGCCGAAGCGCAGTGCTCGTAAGCGCGTTGAGGATCACAATTGGTACGAGGAGAGAGAGGACGACGAGCCAGGCAATTAGGCCTCTGGTGATCTTCTGTAGTAAAGAAACTGATAAGAGCGATATATTATTATCACGAGATATTTCGGATTGAGGCTGCACAGTCTTCGTTAGCAAGTCGAGGATTGCTGGGGACTGGGTATGCTCACCTTGCCAAATAATCGATATAAACTGCATATTGCTCGCTCGATCAAGGGTGTGAGACGAGCCATGGTGTCGTCCGGCGGACAATGCAGTGTCATCAGATCCTCAGAATGCGAAAGGTAGGCGGTCTCGTCTCGTGCTATATTTGATGTATTTTCGACCCAGTTCTGGAGGTTTGTGATGTCCTTGCGGGATGCAGTACCAGAGTCCAAGGCTTCGCGGCTAGTGTACAGGAATTTGTCTGCGATGGCGTTAGTTGAACAATCCAGTGTTTCATAACATTTGATCTTGAAGCTTGGAGAGGGTGAAGTACCGTAATTTCTCAAGGTTTTCTCAAGTTTCGTCACGATTTCTGCTCTTTGCAAGTTTCTATCTCGCCGACGATTCCCCAGGAATAAGTCTCGCGTCTCCTCATTGTCTATTTGGTCAAGTTGCTTTTCCAGTACTGATAGCTCATCTTGCTTGTAGAGGAGCAACCGCGCGCGTACCCGGAGGAAGCGTCTCCAGACTTGGAAGGAAGAGTGTGAGCCGATAAGGGCGGAGAATTGAGGGTATCCAGATTGGAAATCTTCGACTATACCGTCGTGCGGTCAGATAGCCAAGAACAATTCATACTGTGCTTCTGTAGTCATACCTTGGGTCTTTCTAGGCGTTGCTGCCGTACATTTATTGCTATCACTATTGCCCACCTTGTCGCTTGGTAGTCTACATCTGTCGAGAGCCCGTGGTGAATAGAGGGAGGCAACTTCAGAGATTCCCTCGATCATTCCATTGTCTTGAGACTAATTAGCTCGCCAGATCCTAACTTGTCGCCGTCCCTCATTACAGTTTACCATCAGGAAGATTTTCAGAGCGCGGACAAGCAGCTTTCTCCATATCGGAAGGATTTTGCCTAGCCATCATGGTTGTAGTATGTCTTTTCTAACTCATCGGTTGAGCGTGGACAGATGGCGACTACTGGGTTCGATCAAATATCTTTCGAATATCTGTCGATCAAAAGTTAATCTGCCCCACCGCAGCCTTACCCAAGCAATTTCTACGACTACATCTATGAAGAGAGGCTTCCAGGGCGTAACCCCGGAACAGACAAGCATGCAGTAACTAGAGCGGACTCTCCGAAGCTGAATGGATCGACTAATACTTCCACGCATCATGCGATTACAGTCAACCCATTTCAGCTAATTCAGTTTGCGATATTGTTGCGTCGAGAAAGCCTCGTCAGCGTGGCGATGAAACTTCGAGTACTATAGGAATTGTGACACTTTCCAGCATAGCCTACCCAGCCGGAGATTTAACAGTACTTACTATATAAGAGCAGGGCGCTGCCGCAAAAGGTGCAAGACTGACCTGCTTAAAATCTAAAACACTAAGGAATCTGCCTGCCCAAGACTCCCGCGATATCGATAAGGACGCCCAATCCAGCATGGACGAGTAGGTTGCTGTCGCGCCTTATGCCCGGAGACATACTAATCGGACACAGGGACAAACGATACGATTCCAGTCTTCAGAATTCCGACACGATCGGGGACCGGCCACGCATTACACTTCAGCCGACGGTATCCCCACGTCGTGTCAGCTTGCGGAAAAGGTTGACTCTGACTTTACTCCACAGACAAGCAGGTATAAAAAGGGCGATTCTGTCTATATCGATGACCCTCAGAAAAGAAGTTATGAAGGTCCCTTCCTAATCGAAAAGGTAGTCAGTGTGGCCAAATATACCCTGTGCTTTGAGAACGGTGATAAGGCGAAGGACGGAAAGGAGTTTGAACAAAAAATGCTAGTAGATGGGTAGAGAGGACTCATTTTTCATGTCAAACATTTGCGAGCGTCTCAAAGTATCCCTATTGGCGGTTTGGATATTTCCAGAGGAGGGGACTGTGGGGAAATAATGAAAATTGCGACCTTCGTCGTGATGCTCAGCGAAAGCTTCTTGGACGGTAGCAGATGACGGAAAGTCTAGATCAATCAAGTGCTGCTCTCCAAAGCCAAAGCAGAGTGTATCTGTATTGCAAAGTCACAGTTCTCGTCTGAATACTCCGTACGGAGGTACTCGCGATGAGACAGTCGGAACTCGTCGTTAGCCTCCAGAGCAAGACTCAACAAAGCATTCGGAAGAATTGCAAAACGATGTATACCTGGGCGTATGCTTTGGTCACCACGTGCAAACACTCTTGTGGAATGAAGTACCAGTGATGTGTACGGACGCCCGCCAATCCTTGGAACGGCCGAGTAAGGAGAGGATGATACTCCTCCCATACCGATTATCATTGTCTCAAGAGTCATTACAGTTGCGAATAGTATAGGACGTAAGATCAACTGTCAACAGTGAAATGATTCAAGTCGTCCAGAACAACTGTCAGCAACAGGTACAGTGGAGTTCACGGAGGTACATGACCAGCGAAGTGACTACCCTATTCCTGTTTCAGTTTAGACGAAGTTGACGAGTACTGCATACGCTAGAGCAAAGGATTGGCCAGGCTCACTTTTCGTTGCAGCCCCATGCAGGAGCTTCCTTCCTTCCATCCAGGCGGTTAGAAACCGGAGCCTACCGTTTGATGTCACCCTGCTGCACGCGTTGACGTCTTGCAGCCTTGCAGGCCACAGACCGAAGCTCAAGGCCTTTCCTCGATGTTAAAGATAATAAGATTTACGCTGAGATAAGGACACAATGAGCTTCTTCCCAGTCTCTTCGGAATTTCGTGCTGGTAGCAAGGTCAACATCTTGAAGGATGATTACGAGAACAATCATTTAATTAAAATTTCCTGCGAAATATATGTGAGGGATACCGATGCACGCGATCATTCTCCCAATCAAAGATCCGGCCAGCATGATTATTATCATGACAGTGAATAATTCCGAGTTTTGTGAAGTCTTCATCGAGTGTCCTAGGCGTGATGGATGTGGCGGAGATACGATGATGACAGGGCCTTCTCTTCGACAACTGCAGTGATTACGCCAAGCACACCGTCATCCAACAAGTGTGAAGCAGAAAACGTACGTGGCCATATCTGGCCAATGGCATGAAGGCTGCAGAAACGACGTAGAGGAGATCACGTATGATCGACGATTTAGGTTAAAAATTTGCCTCGGGCGTAAAAGTTCTTCTTGGACGCGCCTGCTTTTGACTAATCTGTGATCTTATGGTCTTCAATGGAATTGTAGATAAATTTTCAAATGTCTCAGCCTTTCAGTTCTTTGGTCCCATTTCGTGAGTGGTATTTCGCGTGTGCCTTTTGCGCCCTCCATCCTGTGAACGATTGGCTGAGTGTATGAGCTTGCGTATCAATGTCCCCCACACAGGCCAATGCACGAATTGCGGTTCAACCAGTAAGCCTGAAGCGGCATGCATGGAGACAGGTCGAGCCCTTGCGTCTCTGATGCTGACGTGGTCCCAAACTTAGTCGTCCAGTGACACGAGAAGAAGGAATCTCTCGAATCCTGACCAACAAGAGAGACAAGACTTCAAGACTTTGTTGAAAAGCAATAGTTTAGGCTTGTACTGTGTCTCATAATCTAGCCAAATTCTGCCTTGCGACTGACTCTTGCTACACCAGCGTCGACAATCCTCTAACGTACCGTAACATCGAGAACCTCAGAGGGGACGTTGAAGCCTTTCACGCCCACTACAAGCTGCAAAATGTCGTCAACGTGGATCTGCTGTTTAGGGGTGCTTGGCTTGCAAAAGACGAGCGTGAATTCATCAGCAGAGATGTCATGCCTGAATTCGAGCGCGACGCGTTAAACCGAGAGCAGAACCCAGAATTAGTCAAACAGAGCAGAGAGCTCAACACGATTCTCCTGACCTGCTGTATCGGCGCTATTGTCCACGGCTGGTCTCAAGCTTCCATCATTGGAGCAAATCTGCAGTGGCCATACGCTTTCGGCTTGCAAAAGGATTTTGGCGATGGTAGCACAATTACAAGCTTCTGGATTTTCGGAGGTGTTAACGCTATTACGTACTTTGCTGCCAGCTGCGTCGGTGCTTGGCTAAGCGACCCGTTGAATGAGTCCTTCGGGGGACGACGCGGTGCTCTTTTTGTGGCTGGCGTGTTCACCCTCGCAGCCTCCATCGGCTCAGCGTTCACGTCCAACTGGCAGGGTTTACTGTGCTGTCGCCTTGTACTGTGAGTATATTCTCGACGCAATCATGAGCTCGCTCAGCTTGGCGTCGCAACTTGCAAAATACTTCCGGGAGGGTGGCTTCCTTCAAAAGACCAGCATATCACCCACAACTACCTCAAATGAGTAAATGCTGACATGGGATGGCTCTAGGGGCATCGGTTATGGAGCTGGAGCATCGGTAGTCCCTGTTTTCGTCTCCGAGGCGGCTCCACCAAAGAGCCGTGGCCGCCTCTTGGTCTCCTGGCAAACCTTCACAGCTGTTGGCATATTGCTAGGCTCTGCCGTTAACCTAGTGTTCCATGGTCCTCACAGCGTGTTACCGTCTGGAATAGTCGATACAAGTCCTGGAATGCTCGGTGATGGATGGAGGCAAAAGGTGGCCTGGAGGATACAGATTGCCAGCTGCGCGATCCCTACAGTGCCTCTTTTCTGTTTAGTACTGATATGCTCCGAGTATCCGCTAGTCTCAGTCTTGCGGTACGCACTGTACTGATCTTTTTCTAGATCTCCACGATGGCTGGTCAAGAAAAACGAGTACGCCAAGGCATTCGAAGTGTTGCGTACGTTGCGCGAGACACCGCTGCAAGCTGCGCGTAGGTGCCTAGAGATAGAAGGACGATCCGTTACTGATGGCAACATAGGTGATCTGTACTACATCTATGCTCAGCTTCGAGTTGAAACTCTTCTGTTCTCTAAAAACCCCGATATCGAGGATCTGCTCAATAATTGGACTTTTCACGACGTTTACATGCAGGAACTCAAGAGTTCAAGTTACGGCAGACGCTTCCTGCAGCTATTCACAGTGCCCAGAAACCGTAGATCCAGTCTAGCGGTCTCTGCCGTAATGGCCTCGCAGTACGTCGCAGTTTGTTCTATGGTCTAATATTGGTCAGCATCCACAGGTAACAAAAGGAATACAGGCAATTTTCGGGTATCAATATTTTCGCTTTCCTATCTACCACGATCTTCAGCGCCGGCAGCGCTAAGCCAATGGAGAACCTTTGGTTAAGCTTTGGCTTCGCAGCGTCGAATGCGTTGTTCTCTCCAGTGGCATACTGGATAGTCGATAGAAAGGGGCGCCGATTCTTGTTGCTGGCATCTCTCACCGCAATGGTGCCTTTGCTGCTTGCCACCGCATTTGCCTTCAAGATTCACGAACCAACCGCTAAGAAGGTCGTGGTAGAGATCTTTGTCATCATCTACACAGCAGCCTACTCTCCAGGAGCCGGAGTCGTACCCTTCCTGTATTCCAGCGAGGTCTTCCCGCTCATCAACAGAGAAGCAGGAATGTCTCTAAGTTGCTCTGTTAACTTCCTGCTGGCTGGTATATTGGCGTTGACTGTACCGCAACTAACGCATGCCTTGGGCCCAACTGGGCTGCTGAGCCTCTTTGCCGGTCTCGATGCTCTGGCTGCAATAACTGTATGGTTACTGGTCCCTGGGACAGTGCAAGCGACAACGCTGGAGGAGATGAATTACATCTTTGGCGTACCCACGATTGAGCACGTCAAATACCAGACCACGGAATTATTACCCTATATAATTCGACGTTGTATCCCTAGTAAGGATGCAGGTTTACTGCCGTCTTTGTATACTTGGTACCACGAACTGGGGGAGAGCGAGGAATTGCAGCAGTATCCCTAAGAGCAAAGGCGATCTCAATCATAGCCAATCTGATGGATGATCCAGTGTAAACGACCGCGGTGATTTAAGTGGAAAGGTTGTTTGGGTCATCGGAGCCTGGGGATATTTCTATGAGACCTTGCTTCTGCATCATGAGGAAACGCCAGTAGGTGGACTTTGGTATATTTCAGATACTATTAGCTTGTAGAAAATGAGCAAAAAGATCGGCAAAGAAAGAAGGAATTCCGAGACTTACTGGTTGTATGACCCGGCTGGTCAACTTCAATATACATCGCGCGGGGATGAGCAGAAATGGTACAATTGACCAGTCCACCATTTTGGACCTTCTCAGTTAAGTCGATTCGGCGAATTTATAAAACTCAACATGAAATGGTACAAGGGGTAAGTTTGCGCGGTTGCTTCGCTGCTACCATATGAAGTTCCATATTGGGAACACCCTCGTGGTCGGGAGTTTGCAGATTATTAATAATGCTTCGATTCCAGGCCCGTGACTAGGTCGCTTGTACGACGTTTCAGTGTTTACGTAGAGTACGAGGTTTGTTCGTTAGATTCTTCTGATGTTTCTCTATCTCATAGAGGATATCCCTTGGAACCTGACGCCAATCTGTATCGTGGATCTTAGCTCCATTGCGGAGGAGGATCTTCACCAGCTCTTTCCTGCCCCTCCTGATAGCGAGTTCTAACGGCGTGTCTCCCATCTGATTGCGAAGTTCCATCGCCGCGTGGCTCCAGAGCAAGACCCGGGCGGCATCCCTTTTGTCAAGTTCCACGCAATAGTGAAGGGGTGTTTTGCCATCCTTATCCTGTGCATTGAAATGAGCTCCATGCTCCAAAAGCAGAGGTATAAGGTTTTCTTTTCCATTGTCGAAAAGCGCAAGATGTAGCACATTCCGTCCGTGGTTGTCCATCGCATGGATGTTTGCTTTAGTGTGTTCGCTGGTTAACAGCTCACGACACACATCGAAGTTTCTGTATCTTGCGGCTATGAGCAGTGGAGTACGGCCAGTCTCAGGCTCAATCTCCTCAACATTAGCGTTTAGGCCGAGAAGTATTCTCACAATTCGAACGTTTCCTTCTCGTGCTTCGACAAGGAGATTAGCTGTACTGTCTTGAGATAGCTGTTCAGCAGAGACACGTGAGGTAGATTGTGAGGTCGTGCGCCATGGCTCTCTCGTGGAAGAAACTGAAGGCATCAATTGTAGTGCAAGCATCTCGGTAGATTTGGGATCCTCGGAAAATTGATGTTCTTTGTCCAGAGGAGCCTGTGGAAGTGGCTTCTCATCCAATGGCGCAGAGTAATAAGGTGATGTGGAGATTGGCTCGAAGCGAACTAGAGGCTCATTTGCATCTTTCGAATGTGTAACGACTGCTTTCCCTTTCCCTTTCGGGCCTTCTCCTACGACCGGCGCCAAGTGGACGGCACTGGAAGGACTAGGATGACCATGCAGTTTAGAGATGTCTGAGGGGGAAGAAGTATGCCCATTCGAGCAATGCTCTAACGATGAAGGGACTCCTAGATTTCTCTTCATGGGTACATCCTCAAAAACTTCTCGAAGCACTTCCTTCTGACTGTGCAGGTCGGGTAGCCCCATTACGCTCAGTTGAACAACACGACGCAAGGACACGAAAGCATCCTCTAGGTCCAGTAGAGTCTCCAGGATTTTTTGAGCTTCCATCTTTGCTTGTTTCTGTACAACGCCTTCATTCTGGGGATCGCTCGATATCGAAGGTGAGCATCCCAGCATCCTAGTAAATTGAGGGAGTGCTTTGCTGAATCTATTCCAAGCTACTAGAACATCGTGCTTTCTTGGTATCTGTAGGCGCTCTAGTCTGGGTACCGAGCTCTCACTTCCCGCGTCCACCAAAAGTTGGTGTAGCTCATCAGTAGATTGGACAACGTCTTCAACAGTCAACCTGGAGACTATCCCAGGTGGGTAGGCTTTCAGCCAATCCAAGAGTTTACCTGTAGATTCGTCAACAAGCCTATCGCGTAGATACGCAGTCATGTCAATGTAGGCATGGTAGGGTGCCTCTTTGTTGGCATCGACTTTATTACTGGGATAAGGGTTCGAGACGAATCGTCTTTTCTAATCCGATGAAGCGGTTAGGAGTCTGTCGAAAACCGCTGTTGCGTTCTGCGAGAAGGTTGGAAATATTCGATATGTCGGCAAAGCCATTGGAGGCTAATTCAGCTTCTATAAGATGGATGAGTCGCGTCGTGAAAGAGGTAGGGCCAGGAAGGATGGTTTTGACACCCATTCCGCTAGCTGCCATGAGCTCTACATTTGAAGGAATTGCACGATTACTCGCTCGTACGGCTTGTGCTGCAAAGCAGCAGTCGAGCAATACAAGTACGTGAGCGTGTACATGCCCGAGCTTAGGTTGAATTATCGACCAGTCAACTGTTGGGCCTCCTTCGGCTAGGCTGCGACATTGATTAGATTGGCTCAACACGAAAGGGGCAGTAGATGCTCACGCAGCCCAGACTGCCAGCCTTCCTGCTGAAACATCTTCATCGCCGTGACCGCCGTAGTGGATTATCATTAACTGATTCGGATCTCCGTAGTCCCTCAAGAACTCATTGATCCGCTCATCCAGTTTCATGTGACTATTTTTGAAGGGATCGAGAAGTAATAGACATTGTAGTGGAGTTTCTGCTCAAAGAGCTTTCCAATCTGATAACCCTCCCTTCGGAACCCTTCATTATCACTATCCTCCCAGTTAATAACAAGCACGGACACCGACTTGTAGTTGTTGTTCCTTTGCCAGTCCTCTGGTTTCAGGGCCGTGTTGAGCTTCTGCCGAATGATTGCGTTCCCCTCCATGATCCTCGTCCAAGACGACATCTTCTTAGTTCGAAGGTCTGGGCCCTTTCGAAAGGGCACCGATGTGTGTAAGGTTTAAGAATTTGCGTCCATCGATGAAGGGAGGTATATTTGGTCAAGGCCAAGAGGAGTTATATCAAAGCAGAAGCTCGGGTTAGACTTTAGCATGCGCTTTGAATGTGGACAAGCTGCATTAATCTACCACATCGAGTCAGCATGATCGGGACGGTATCAAATGAGTTAATACCTGGACTTTGTCACATTACAGTCTTTGAGCTCCGACGAGCTGTAATAAAGGAGACTTTCCGATCGAGGCGTTCCGCTTCGCGGGTGTCGAGACTAAGTATCTGCAATAAAGATACTCAATACCTATCTGAATCTGCAGATATAGTAAGACGTAGGTGACTCGAGGGTGATCCAGAGGTGTGCGTTGGGCGGATCTAGGGCAAAGATTAGGTTGGAAAGCTGCTGCCATCGTGCTCAGTCGGATGGGAGACAGTTGTCTCCGTCGCGCTAAGCCCGACATGTGATCCAATTGCTGCCTGAATTGGGAGCAGGTGTAGAATTATTGCGCCCCTCCAGATAGCGATTCGTTCGAGCAACTGGAAGACGAGGTCGATATGATCTACTCCGCTCAAAATGGGGACTTGGTAGTCGAAGGGTTTAGTTAAGGGCTGCTCCAGCCGCAGCTCCAGCCACTTCCAACAGCCACGTGTGTGGAGTAGCTCTAACCAGATCGGGGCAAACATGCAGACGGGATTATCCGACGGGATATCGCAGCCGACGCGATTTTTTGACGTGTATCACTATCCGTATCTTCTTTCAGGAGATTCTTCGTTTCTCTGTTCTCTGCATGAAAGAGCTACGCAAAGCAATCATCGCGATACAACAATGACCAGTAGATCTTAAAAAGCCGTTCGATTGGCCTTGTAATCTGAAACCATCAGCTACTTCCGGTGAGCCCAAGGAGCTTTAGCTATTCCCCGTGATTGTTTGCAGTCCTGCTCTACTTTCCACTTCTCCCAATCAGTAAATCCTTCACGTGACTCCGTCGACTTGCATAATTGCCGTTTGGAAATCTCGTAGAGCAGAGGTCCAAGCGCGACAGTTTACCCCGGCGTCCGTTCGCGCACAAGTGCTCAGAATATCAACACCGTGTGACCTTTCGCCATGGAGACCATGCTCGCTGCCAGCAATCCAAAGATTGATACTACACCACTGCCAGACGACCATCCTGTGAGCTTACTGGAAGAGGCACAGGACTATTATAGAGGCGCAGAACCTCCATTCGTTACACGCAACACTGGAAAGAACGCAAACGGCAACATCAAACGCGTCGCCTTGGCTACCACAGACGGCAAATACCCTCAATTGGCCGTCACCGTAAATTGTACCCATCGTCTCTGGAGCAAAGGATTCACGTATTCCACTGTCGATCTCAATGGGAAGAGACGAATTGTCAAGAGTCGCTCTGGAGGCCCAAATGGCGGGTCGTCGTACATCTGTAAGAAAATTCTTTGATGTTCACTTCCATTCCTAGACGATTCGTCCCAGTTTTCTATTTCCCAGAAGAATTCTCTTGAATATGACTACTAACACTGGTCGCAGTATGGAGAGGGGTAGAGAAGGGTTTTGCCGAACGTCCTGTGGGTTTCAGCGAGAAGAACCTCTCGCTAAGACAGAGCACTTCCACGCCCACGTCAACAGATTACTCGGATGAGCCCGGTTCTCCTCCGCGGAAGAAGATCTTTCGCGCTTCGAAACCCATAGTGGCTCGCGCCTACCATGACGACAGCATTACCTCAAGCCCCTTTGAGGGCACACCAGACCTGGGATCAGAGCAATCGCACTTGACAGTTCAGAGCTCCAGCAGTCCCTCTTTTTCGACAAATGAAAATGGTGACGACTCTGACAACGCCATGAGGACCGATGGACGTTCAACCACCATCTCTAGCAATTGGAGCTTCTCCAAGCCGTCTGAACACATCAAATCTGGCTCTTTCATCCCCGCAACACCTGTCAGTCCAACGCGAATCAGCTCACAGAGACCCCGTAAACTCTCAAACACCGAAAATACCAAGGCAAATGAGATGCTCCTCGACATGATGAAGCGAGGGTACACCGTTCAGGATGTCCGAGAGGAGTGGAATAGGACGATTGGTTCCGAAACCAGCCTCGCTTCTTGGAGAAGTCGCTACTGGCGCCTCAATGCCAAAGGGCTGACTGGGGGATTGCAGCCATTTAGCCACCCTAACGGTGAGGTCGGGACTACCGAAGATGAAGCCGGTATCTACGATCCTGCTCGGACCCTGCGCTTCTGCGCCGTTAACTCGCGCCACCCACCCGGTACCGCCTTATATTACAAGCAAGCCTCCAGCACGCCCGCGCCTTTACCGAAACCATCACTGCAAGACCCAGCGCGCCAGGCAAGCGAGCTCTCAACCCGCGAAACCATCGAGTCGCTATCCCTAGCAAACGCCGAAGCCGGCGCTCAATCCTCCTCAACCATCTACAGCCACTTAATGACGCCCATCGACACCCCCGTCGCAGCTTCTTCAGCAATGGACATCTCCTCCGCCCCCTTCACCCTTGCCCCTAACAAGCTAGCGCGCACGACCCTCCGCATCGCAGACTCCAACACCTACACGCCGCTCAAACTCCGCTCCTGCGCCGACATCTCCGCGCTCTTCAGCAAAGTCCTGGATATCTGTGGTCTTACAGACCGCAAAGACGCCGTGGAAGCGCTCAAGCTTACGTTCGAGTGGGTGCCAGAGGCGGACGAGGAGAGGAATATGCTGCTCAAGGAGCGGTACGAAGACTCCTTTGAATTCTTCCTTGAGATGGTTGATGAGGCGCCGTGCTGGGCCGAGGGAAGGAAGTGTACCGTGGGGGTGGAAGTAGTGCTGAAAGAAAAAGAAAAAGAGAGGATGGAGTTGCCGGGGAGAAAATCCTCGAAGACGACAAAGGATGGGAGTAGTCGCAAGCCAAGTTCGAGCGCAGAGCAGATGGACTATCAGACAATCTCAACCGGGGGCCAGGATCACCACGAGGCGAGCTCGGAGCCGATCGCTGCTGTCCCTTTGCTGGAAATGGAGACTTCCGATTAATGAAATGGGAAGCAAGGGATGTGAAAATCAGAAATGATCAGCAGAACATAACATTAGGCAGAGAAAAAGCAAGGCTTGTACGATATCACGAAGAGATGTGAGATAACTACGGCAGGGTAGATGGCATGGATTTGGCTTCGGTATGGATATTTGCTGCAATTACTTACTTACTATTCTTGTGCATAGCTTCATAGCGTATAACTTAGTAACAATCTTCACTTTCACAGTCAGCTTTTTATATGTTAGCCATAGTATCTTCAGATCCAAGAAGATTGCATGATCGCTGAGCGACGAGCCTCACAGCCTGGTAGCAGCTATGCATATAGGTACAGTAGGTACAGAGTAGGTAGTGTCCGCGGCCCGGCATGAAATATCTAATCCCATGATCTGGTGTGGTGCAATCCTGCCTCCCATGCACCGATACACCCAATATGATAACACGCTTACCCGTGTTTGGCACAAAGCATATGAAGGCAACATGAAGACAACACCATCTTCTGCTTTTGCCCCAAGTCGGGTAATCGTAGGTCTGTCGGTGCATCCTAAAAATAGCATCACTTACTATCAGACCATGGTAAAGTACAAGCTCGTGTCTCGTTAGTAACAAGCCAGCATACAGCCAGCTTCCATTCTTTTTAAGCCAATCAGCACAATAGCATCTAGTACCATGTCGTATCTTACTTTTCCATCCTGTATACAAAGCTGAGCAATCCTTTATGTTCAGAATCGCATGTTGCCGCCGGATGACCCCCGCCGAATAATGACCACATTTCGGACTCCACTGCAGCCCCCCCTTTTCCAGATAGTATATCGTTTCTGTACTCCTCACCTCATCGTCATGGATATTGAATCAAAGCGCTGACGAGAAGGAGGCTAGGGAAAAGGCCGAAGCGAAGGAGAAGCGACGAAAGGCCCAGGAAATGAGGGAGGATAAGAAGCGTGCGAAGGCCACGGAGCCTAGAAAGGAGCGCGCCTCGGAATTAGAAGACTTGTTTGCTAATCTCAACTCATCGCAATAGAATAGGAGTAGTTAATAGGACTCACTGCTGCGGTAGCATTGATTCCTAGACAGACACCACCAACCCCCTTCTATTTCAGCTTTTACGAGTCTTACTGCGTGATGAAGAGCTCGGACACGCGCTGACCCGTGCCAGAAATACGTGTCTATGAACCAGAGCACGACTAACAGCTCAAGCAGGAAGGGGGAGGTGATGTGGTCGTCCGTGGAGATGAGTAATCGAAAGTCGAGACCGAGAGCGACGACGAGGTGTGTGCCCTGCGAAACGCGTTTCCGCTCGGCTTCTTATCATCGTACCAGCTCTGCAGCGGCGGCGAGGTATATCAGGTGGGAGTCATGGCCCATGTGGTAGGTGCAGTGCGCAACTACTAGCGCATCGGAAGCAGCAATCAATGCGGCGACTAGTACATAGACCAGACGAAAGGCGGTTAGACACCTTCTCAACCTTGTACGGAACTTCGTGTCCGGAGAAAAATTGGCCCGTTCGGCTAGGACCGCTTCACCTCCAGCACCAATGTTGTCAACCGCAACTCATCCAGCAAGCCACAGGCGTCAGGCATTTGTCGTCAGAGATCCTTCCAGCATTAGAGGGTTCGGGATGTTTGCACTGGATTGACAGGTAAGTACCTTCAACTGTTTTACAGATCATTTGAGCCTTCGTGGGATTCCACGTCTGTTCGATCCAAGTCATTAAGAAAGCCAGGGGATCACTTTTAGTTTCGCTGCTGGCTCTACAGATCTCCCACCAGCGGAAGTTCTCATTTAATTGCCTTGTTGTAGATTGCTGCAAAGACCGGATTTTTCTTCTCCCAACTTTCGATAAAATACCTATCGACAACAGAAGCCCCGAGTCCCATCAGGCATACACTCCTCTCCATCCGCCCCTTTTCTTAAAGGTATCAAAGCTAGTTCCATTCAAAAGAAGCGATCCATCATCAGGCTGAAACCTCGTCGCCTCTGCTAGCTCGCTGCTGTTCACAGCAATCAACCCATTTCGAAGTGGTATATTGCAAACTTCTCCATTCACTCTTGGAGGAATGCTCGTCGCTTCCCCCCATTCCTGACTCTGCATGACATGACCTGCCTGCGTAGATTCATTGGCTTCTATTAAATTGTCTAGGAATGAGTCAATCAGTACCGCCTTACTTCAAGGAGACATCCACCTACTCAGAACGACCAGTTGCCACCAGTCATCGCTACGGAATGCATATTTCAGCAACTGAAAAGGCCACCCTACGTCGACAGTGAATTTGAAGTCGAAATGTGCATGTTTCAGCCAACCTATATAAACGAGTGGATGGTCTCGACCTCTACGAAAGGGTATTCGTCTTGGATCTGGAACCCTAGCCTCAAATGTGCTGACATGTGTTAGCGTATCTAAAGGACAAGCAGATCTAACCTCGAGCCTTACGATAGAGTCTTGTGTATGGATGACCAACTTCGCCCTTCATAGCCATCATGCTGGCTCATTAAGAGGTACTCAGCGCTCCAGAAACCCGTGTAGGGATCTCTTTTGTACACGACCACAACGCGCTCCCAATCGCTTGTCCTCGGTCAGTGTTGGGACTCATCTGACAGTATCATAACAGGAATTCCTTGTTACGACTCACTAATCATGGCCAACATCTATTCTTATCAAATGTGTTGTATCCACGTAACAGATGGCCCCGTCTTTCTCATAGAAAAGGTTCAACGTAACACGAACTTCTGTATCCGAACAAGTACGGATGGTGTAGTAGATTGGGAATGCTGGTGTAATATTCGATATTTGAACTCCCGGCCGCCGACAGTCGCATCCCACATCAGGAAAGTCGCAACGTCTAGCAGACTTCGTTCTATTCTTGGTATCGAAGGTGTCTTTTTGGACTGGTGTTCCTTGATACGCCCAGGTAGGGATACTTGGAGCGATTTACGATTAGCAAAAGTGTCTGCAGCGGGCAGCTTGACGTCTCTACCATGGTTGCTGGTACACCTCTTGACCGAAGAAGAAGATACTAAGAGGGATTAGGTCATTGAATATCAAGCTTTCGCCATAAGCTACACACGGCGCATTAAGCATGGCAAGCCCTGATCGATTGTTACTGAGATAATTCAACAGCGTTGCATGAGAGAACTTGGTAGCTGCAGTATCAGTTACGGGCGAAAGAACAGACAATATGAAGATCAGGCACAAAATGCACCGTACGCTAACCCAGAGGGTCAAGGGTTGCGACATTGGGGTACGGAATCGTGATTAATGCAGGAGAAGAGTTGGGAAATGTAGAAACAGGCAGCGCTTGATGGGTACCAAGTAAGGACAAAAAGAAATCCCATGATTCAGCTACACCTTTTATTGAACGACACTTTCGGCCTGACTCACAAATGGGCGGTGAGGCTGAGGCTCTGCTAGCCCTAGGACATTGGAGGCTCCAAGAAAACAACGCAATATACACCGTCAGGATCTGAAGAGACTCATCTCATGTGTCTGTGTCACGGTGGGGGTGGGACATGAGGGTGAGTCCACGCCGTGAAAGCGAATGAGATCGTTCATCCTACAGCTGGAAAATCTGGAACGGGAATAATGTAGCCAAAGACTGGCCACCCGAATGAACCCGTTCGCCAACATGTCGAGCGCTTTACAGGGATTCCTTGTGCTCTCTAAGGTTGCCTGGTAGGCGGTCTCACCTCAGGAGCATGTTTCGGAAGCGGCAGCAATAACAACCTCGACTGCGAACCGCGCGTAGGGTTTACCTGAGCAGTTGACCGTGTGTAACGAAAGGATCCTTTGACGACAGGCTGAGCTTCTCTCATATTGCTAGATGGTGAGATGGAGTACAATCAATGGTCAAGCCGTTTTCGCAATTACCATACCAATGGGACGGGGGTCAGCCGCTCTTCCGATTGCCGCACAGGAAGGAGGACGGAGGTGAACCACTACGATAGCCGACTTAATGACATCGAACAACGCAGCAACATCAGCACTAACATGCCCACAAAATTGATTTCTCTACCATTCAAAGGCATCTGACCCTGGTTTGGTAGCCCAGTCCATGATCAAATACCACCACCATGTTCATTTCAAGCTATGTCCAATTTACCTACATCTCCCTCTTTTCAGACCTATTTCAGCAAACAATGGCATCGCCGGCCCTGACACCGACATGCTACCCCAACGACGGCCAATTCCCACCCCCAAAGTTTTCAGATTGCGTCCATGCCATGAGTGTCGTTCGCAATAGCCCTTTTTTCTCCCGACCCCAGACCTACGGTGCCTTCGAAGATCCGCCACGCAACGTTCCCATAGACTGGCATTACAAAACCTGTCTCCTCACCATCGATGTCGACGATGGTAGCAACAAAGACACTTTTGCGCTGTCGGCGACTATGCCTGCTTTTGCGGCCGTGGAGGAGAAGTGTATCAGGAGGAAGAAACTGGGACAGGGATTTGGGGGGTTTGTGCCAATCGGAAACCGCAAGGGATTCTTTGCTATTGTGCAGTTCGATCCTGACTATCAGTATGCGGCTGGGATTTCCAGACCCTTATCTAATGGAACCGTGGTTGGAACTGACGCAGAGGCTTCATAGAGGGCACGCTTGGCGGAGACTGCATGAGAATAGTGAGTCGGCACCTGTTGCCTCCTAGGCTCTAGCGCATGTGACTGTCCGCCATGTCGATGTATGAAGCGTACTTCGGCTGGGTGGGAACCTAAGCTGGACTTAGGTGTTGCAAGCATCTCACCCGCTGTTGGAATATTATGTTCGTCGTCAAGAGCAAGCAACGAGGAAGTATTGTCTCGGTATTCACTCGCTACCGAAGTAGGGTTATGCCCGTTCGCGGGCCTGTCCAAAATGATTTTCGATTTACGGCTTTTCTGGCTTTTGGATTGGGAATGAATGACCTGACATTCTACTGGAAATATCACAGAGCCTTCCCATTACTGTGAGGCTCGGATGCCAGCCCGTTGGTCTGAACACCAAATATCAAAACATCCGTGTACTCGCTCGCGTGATTGGAGATTTGTTCTATGTATTCCCCGGTTACCGCCGCAAAACGTCGATAAATTTGGTGAGCCAAGAACTCGTCCCTGGCAGATGATTTCCATCAAGTCTCCTTGGTATAGAAGTATGTGTCCGTCTTCACCTTGTCGCCATTTTCATGATGTCCTCTTAGATCGTATATCAAATACTAGATCTATATTTTTGTTTATGTTGGCATGATATACTCAACATCTGTTTCTGGACATGTGTCACTAAAGAATCTTTCAAATTGAGCTGCGAGTAAGCAGACCAGCAGGCTGTGCTCTGCTATCTGAGAATCGTTGGAAGCTCGAACGGGCAAAGTAAACTTCCCGCTTCGTGGGTTTGTTGGTCCAGACGCTTCCTACTTCCTTCCGTTTATCACCTCATTCAAATTTCTGTGCTTGTTGGTCTCTTCTATAAGACCCCTCGGTGTTTTAAGGTACTTTGTGGCTGGGCGGATAAACGTGTCAGGTGGAGTATTTCTCCTGATGCAGGTTGTCTGCTCTAGATCGAAAAATCCCGGCTCCATGCTGTGTTTCTTCGTTCAGCGTTCATCATCCTTTAGATCTTCAATTTCATCGTCTGCTCAATCTCCGACGGTCGTTTTCAAACACGCCCCAAGGTCATAGCCCGGCCGTGTAGTAGGTACGGGAAGTCAACCGACCTTGCTACTGCCCAGCAGATCCATTGGTACATGTCTCTTGCATTCACTCGGCCCTGGCAAAATTGAGTGCAGATGATCACAATGAGCCACCCCGACCGAAAGAACCAACGATAGCCCGAATCCGGAAATACGGCCAATCTAGAACTCCATTCATATCAAATAACGTTCTGAATCCCAAAGAAGGGTAAGCGTGATTTGATAAGTGATTTCTATGTATCTTCTATCCGCACTCAATTCTGTCCGAGACGAGTGATTGGCTGTTGCAAGTCGATCGCCCCAAATCACCAAGGTGTTCGATAAACAAGTACAAGCGAGTTTACATACATTTACCGTCCACGATCTCCTTTCGTCTTTGAATAACCATGAACTTGATAATGAGGCGATCATCTCTCGACTCTATGCTTTTTACTCAAGTTGAATTGTCATGTAGATTTGCCTTCAAGGAATCTGGATCGCTATCTTTATGTACGAACGCGCATATCCTTCGGCCATCATGAATAGCATGCACAATCATCGCTCATCGAGCCCCTACTTTCGGGCCTATCCCATGGTCTGGTGTGGTGCTATCCTGCCTTCCATGCATCGCCACCGATACACCCAATATCATAATACGCTTACCCGTGTTTGGCACAAAGTATATGAAGACGGTATGAAGACGACATGAAAATGGTATGAAGACAACAACATCTTCTGAGCTCGCCCCAGGTCGGGTAACCGTAGGTCTGTCGATGCATCCCTAAAAATAGCATCACGTACTAACGCTCCCCGGCAACCTATTGCTCCATCTAATTTGCCTTTGCCCTCTGCGTCTTGGCCAACCGTTCCAGCTTCTGTTCGAGCGCGAGCGTGGTTTGCTGCCGTGGTGAGTTAGATACCAAACAAGGGAAGCAGAGTGAGGTATTCACGTACCTCAAGCTTCAGCGTGGATACCTCAAGCTTCAGCCGTAGTTGCGCTTGCTTCAAGTCGTAGATCTCGCGCTGGGGAGGTCGTCAGCTTTGGGATGGACTGTAATATGATATAGCAGGGAAAGACTTACTTTGAGCTGATCTTCTTCCGACAACGGGGACTCGGAGGTGTCGATATTTCCAGGGGCTGTTGATGATTCGTCGTTTTCCCGAGGAGGAGGCGGTTGTGGTGAAGCAGCGTTGTTGGGCGTGCTCGAGGGTGGTTCTGTAGGCCCTGAAGCTCCCGGCTTGACTGGTTCGGGATGGCGTTGTCCTTGACTGGGTGATTGTCTAGCAGATGCGCCGATAGTGACGCTGGCGCTAGCTTTGCTATTTAAATTCCTCTTTGCTGGTCGTACAGTTGGAGAAGAGAAGACATCTAATGCTTCAATTGCATCTAGTTCAACTTCTGTCGCAGCGGTGCTGGCGATTCGGGCGGTCATCGTGGCCGTCGGCGCTACAAATCTTTGGACCTCAGTCACGCTGTCGGTTTCAGGATTGATACTTGTTGACAGCTTTCTCTCGATGACAGACTGGTCTGCAATGAGCGAGGATTTATCGAGTTCTTCCCTGTTCTGTTGAATAGTGAAATTAGGAGCGTAGAAGCCAGTGTTGGGCCTGTGGCGTTTCGGCCGTTGAGACAGCTGTTGCATGCTCTTACCGTCATCGGTAGGCGATGTCGGACTCTGCAATTGGGAAGAAGGGCTAGTCTCGCGCTGGCGCCTACTTGGACGCTGAGCATGGCTAGCTGCAGGCGAATCTATGTTTCCTGTCAGCGGAGCTGCACGTTGCCCGTGGTCGGGACTTTTGAACGATTCCTGTAGAGGAGAGATATGCTTACCGTTCGACAACTGGGCATTGGATGTCCCCATCTTTAGGTTCCGCAGAATCTTGTCCTGCTCTCTCATGAAGTGGTTACTGTCTGTTTGACCTAAAAATGTGCCATCTTCTAATGGCTTGACCTTCGGAGTGAAGGTCGTCGTATGGCCCTTCTCGCTGGTCGTCCAGAGGACGCGTTTCTTAGTAAAGCCCTTGTGCTCTAGTCCATGCCAGATGAACCAGGCATAGAAGCCCCGCGAATTGGGAACCCCAATTCCACCAACGATGTGACGCCATTCATGGATATCACAAGTCCAGTACTTAAAGCCTGTATCCTTCCAGGCACGGCAAGTGACTAGTGTTTTTGGACTATTTTTCTTGACTGGTGCTGCGTTCTCAGAAGCCTTCCATACCTGCATGCTCTCACCTGGTTCCATCGATGTCGGGATTGCATAATCAATGAAGGGAGGCAGTTGTGAGGTCCAATGGCCCAGAGCCTCATCGAGTGACTCTATTTCAAGGTCTTCATTATCAGTCTGGACGCTTTTGCTGTCTGATGGATCAAGGTTTGTTGACTGTTCCTTTTGCTTAGATGCCTGAAATGAGTTCTCTGACTGTTTTCTCATGCTGTAGAGGGATAACTTAGCGAATTGTGAGCGATGACTGATCTTAGATGATAGCAAAATAAAATGAATACATAAAAGTGATTATTCTCGTTGTTTACTGCGTTGTTTTGCTTTGTTTTGGGTTGACAATAACACTGAGCTAGAGTAACAACATTTATCTAGTGCAATATTTGGGTTGATTCTAATTTTCTTAAGTGATCTTGAGCCCTCCAAGTCGGATGGGATTGAGATTCTGATGACGACCATTTCGAAATGGATGAGATGATGGCCGACAATAGGTTCAGATAATTTGGCACTTCTAGTTCGGAGAGCTTTTGCAAAATTCTGGAGCAAGCTGTACTGTCAATGCCACTTGCCTCCCATGCATCGTCACGATATCTCAATTATGATAACACGCTTACCCGTATTTGGCAGAAAGCATATGAAGGCGATATGAAGACGATATGAAAATGACATGAAAATGACATTCTCTTTTGATTTTGTTCCAAGCCGGATAATCGTAGATATTTCGATGTTTGATAAGCATGGACAGTAGGAAGAACCCTGTTCCATCATCACATTTGTAGTTCAGGTGCCTCCGGCCGCGAATGGACTGCTCTCCCGTAATTTCTTGCCGTAGAACCAAAGCAGTAAAGGAGCCGGTATACCTATGCCTACCGCAAGGAAGCCAAGCAGACTGTTACCCCACCCGTATTCTAAAGCTCTATACATGTAAGGCGCAAACAGCGGAAACCCAAATCCTGCCAAGCTTCTGAGAACAGTCACGGCCCCTATCGCAGATGCCGCATATGTAGTATAGGCGTCGACTATGTATGTTTGGATCCCTTGAAAGGCGGTTATAGTCCCGGCTGAAAAGATGACGGCGCCTATGTTCGGTACAATCCAATGCGTCTGATACTGTGCAGACCAGCCGTAGAGAAAGAGCCCTGCGGGAACCAGCATCGATCCTGGTATCATAAGAACGGTACGAAACTCAGGCCTACCTACACCACCATTCTTCGCTTTCAGACGACGATATATCCGATCACTGGCCGCACCGCAAGTTTGGGCTCCGATGAAAAAGCCTACTGCAAGGGACAGGTAATTCAGACCACCGATACCGATAGACTCATGATAGCGCTCGGACCAAAGTACTGGAAATGTTGACAGTACCAAGTATATAGTACCATATACGAACGCCATGAACAGCGCCAAAGCCTGTACAATGGGTTGTGTACCAATTAAAATGAAGGGTCTGACCAAGGCACGTTGCATGATGTTGGGAAGACTGCGTTCGGGATGCTCGAATTCAGTATGAAGAGACATACGACCGGTCTCCTTGCGTAGTTTCTTGGCCTTGGAGTGGAGGATCTTTGGTGGGTAAGTTTCTCGCAGAAGGAAAAAGCCAAACAATTGGATCAGTGCGTCGGCCACCGACACGGAATAGAACGCCCAACGCCAAGTCGTATTTTCAGTTATGAAGCCACCCGCAATCGGGCCAATAGCTGGACCAAGGAGCGGAGCAAGGCTGTAAATACTGATTGCACGCCCTCGTTCTTCAGGCCGCCAGCAATCAGATAGGACGCCACCGCCAATTGCGAGTGGTGCACTACCGCCTAAGCCTGACAGGAATCTGAATGCGATCATTTCGCCCTTGTTTTTGCTTGCTCCGCATGCAGTATTGAAGACCAGGAAGAACAGATTCGCAAGCTGTAAGACTGGAACACGACCGAAAATCTCTGATAGAGGGCCCTATGGAGTTCGAAGAATCAGCACACAAAGTAAATCAAGTGGGGATAGATTGACAGATTTCGGGTTCGGGTCCATTCCAAGGCAAAATACTCTGTAAGTTATGAGATTGTACTTACCAGAAACAAAGGACCAACCGCATAGGCCAAGATGAAGACTGACAAGACCATCTGTTGTTCCACCTCGTTCGTGATGTTGAGTTCCTTAGCAATGGATGATATAGCTGGTGCAACCATAGAGGAGGAGACCGGCGATATGAACGTGAAAGATGACACGACAAAGGTGGCACCCCATCTACGCTTTTTCGACCAATTCTTGGGATTCTCGGGGTCGTCTGGGCCGTCCCAAGTTACCTATGGACACATTTAGCGTTTATGATAGTACCAGCACAAGCTACTACATACCAGATCAGGATCCCTGACCGATCTCGTCGTTCGAACTTTCTCCAAAGGAGCTTCTACGTCGTGCTCGTTGATCGTGTGATCCCTGATTTCGGCACCTTCCCCGGCAGCAGTACTTCGAGACGCTTGGTCGTCTTCTTTTTCGATATCGACAGAGGAACCTGAACGTGCTGCAAAATTTGCTTCTCCTTCATCTCTCCTGTCGTCCTCTTTGTGATAGTGGTATTGATCATCGAGATGGTGACCTGAGAAGACTCGAGAAAGCCGCGGTGCAGAGAAGGTCGTGTTCGAGTGTACCGACCGAACTCGAGTGGCAGCGATGCGTGCGCTCTGTGCTGATGAGCTTGCTTCCTGTCGGACCATGATACTAGATATCAAGGCGATGATAATTAGTCGAGGTGTAAATTGAGCCAGCTGTTGGATGCTGGCGAAGAGGCTTCAGTTAGGGGACGAGGTAGAAATAGTAGTGAATAGGATATCGAAGCAAGCCGATGGGAGAATGCAGAGGCTTGTCGTTTGCCACGGTCAGCACCATTTTTATTGAATGAGATGCTGATGTCAATGGTGCAGTGAGCGGTTCTTAAGACCGAAGAATGCCAGACTGTGCAGCACTCGCTTAAGTCCGCTGGCTTGCATTAGCTTCATATCAACTCTCTTACTCCCTCGCACTCTGCCACCCTAAGCCTATCCCAGTGCCTAGCCTATCGATTCTGCACCGACGATCAAGCGCCTGGAGCTAGACAAAGCTCGAACCCGCTCACATGCAGGCTTCAGGCTAGGAGATCCTGATGTCAGGTGCTCACCTTCCAGCCCATCTTGGTCCACCTTGTCTCTAAAGCAGTCCGAGTGGCCTCGGGACAGGATGACCTTGGTCATTCTACCCTCGCAAATCTAGTGCGCTCCCGAAAGACATAACCCAATGGGCAGATCAACGCCTTCCCGCGAACAATCACCGAGTTTGGGCTCCCTAGGTAGGTCGATAGCGGGTACACGCATATGCTCGGTGGTCGCAAACCGGCTTTGTCCTTTCGTTATTAGATAGCCTCGCCTTCTCATTTCTTCGATGCTTGCATTTCTGGATTTTTCTTCTTCCGGTAATTGGTACAATTCGGGTAGGATCCTCCATTCTGCTGAGGATCCTTAGGACAGTGGATTTACGAGTGGAAAGACCGTCTCCCTTTTGAGACTCTGGATTTCGCAATGCATCTGCTCCTATCGGTATCGGCGCTTGTCATTTACCTTACAGACTGTTGTGCTTCGATTGTGCCCCGTGCTGGAAAACCTGCGTATGAATATTTCGGCTCCGCACAACATCAATTAAAGACGCAACAGGGCGGCTCGCCTGTTCGTTCGTGGGAGGATACCTCAAACGAAGAGCGAGCGAATGCTGTTAGAGATGCCTTCACTTTTGCTTTTGACGGTTATTGGGAACATTGTAAAGGTCAAGATGAGCTCTTACCCGTCAGCAATAGCTGCGGAAACTCAAGGTAATCCCTCACTCGAGGTTGAGTATCTTAATCTGATGTCTGTTAGGAACAATTGGGGCGCCTCTGCAATCGATGCATTGAGTACTGCATTAATTATGGAGATTCAGCCAATCGTAACAGAAATTCTGGAGTATGTCCCAACTGTTGACTTTACTACAACCGCTACTGGAGTCAGCTTGTTCGAAACTACTATCAGATACCTCGCAGGAATGCTATCCGCGTACGATCTTCTTCAGGGTCCCCTTTCGCACTTGGGTCCCAGTGAATCGGCAGTAGAGAGTCTCCTGGCACAATCTAAGGATTTGGCGGATTCTCTCAAATTTGCCTTCGAAACGCCTACTGGCATACCTGCGAACAATATTTTCTTCGCAACGCACTCGACCGATGGATCGACGTCGAACGGTCTTGCCACAATCGGATCTTTGCAGCTCGAATGGCAAAGACTGTCCGATCTGACAGGAGATCCAACGTACGGTAGTCTAGCTCAGAAAGCAGAGTCTTATCTTCTACATCCTGAGCCACACTGGGCAGAACCATTCCCTGGTCTGGTTGGAACAAGGGTCAATATTGACACGGGAGAGTTCCTAGACGCAACCGTAGGTAGCTCGTTTCTCCACAAGCCTAAGAATATTTAGCTCTATCTTGGGGGACAATAACGCCTCCCGCGATTTCTTGATCGCTGGGCGCTGATACTGGAAGCACGTAGGGCGGCTGGAACGGAGGTGACGATTCCTTTTATGAGTATCTTTTGAAGATGTATGTTTACGACTCGTCGCGCTTCAGCAATTACAGCGATCGCTGGACAGTGGCCGCCGATTCCGCAATGCAACATCTAGCTTCAAATCCGTCTTCGCAGCCTCAGTTGACGTTTCTGGCAAGTTTCGTCAATACGAGCTTTGTCAATGCCTCTCAACATTTGACCTGCTTTGATGGTGGAAGCTTCCTTCTTGGTGGACAAGTTTTCGGCAAGCAAGAGTATATCGACTTCGGTCTTGGTTCGTATTTCGAGTTTCTCAATCCTTATCAGCCATCTTCCACATAGATACAATGAATTCGCTTTTGCGAAGGCCGGAGCCAGGTCACATAGCGTACACTTTGACCCTCGCCAACCACTTGACTGACTTTTGCTAACTTTGATGTTATCTATAGCTCTTGTTGATGGCTGTCATGATCTATATAATAGCACGGCGACCAAGATTGGACCTGAACAGTTCAGCTGGGACTCATCAGCAGTTCCACCCGATCAGGTAGACTTCTACGACAGGGCAGGCTATTGGATAACCAACCCAGTGTATGTTTTGCGGCCAGAGGTAATCGAAAGCTTTTACTATGCGTTCAGGATCACAGGTAAGCCTTAGTTTTTGCTGCCATCTTTGCGTCATTTGCGCACAGTTTTGTGACTTTACTGTAGGCGACGAGAAGTATCGAGAGTGGGCTTGGGACGCTTTCGTCGCCATTAATGCGACGACTCGGGTTGGTTCCGGATTCTCCTCTATATCAGACGTCACCGTTCCCGGGGGTGGATCATTTAGCAACGAACAAGAAAGCTTTTTCTTTGCGGAGGTTTTGAAATACGTGTATCTCATACATGCGCCTGTGAGTACTCTCTGATGACCCTGGCTGCATCCGCGTTGAGCATCACTGATCCGCTAGCAGGACGAGGTCTGGAATGTTAATTTCAATGGTGCCAACCAGTGGGTCTTCAATACAGAGGCACATCCTCTGAAGGTTGTAGGACCGCCAGTCTAGGCACGTTGAATTTTCTACGTTCACGCTGAGACTACGATGCCATCAATGCTCAAAAGGAAAAGTAGATGTCCGCGCTCATTACCAATACTTTCAAGGTTTATAAAATTCGACGGTGTCGATTCGTGGTCTGAAATTGGTAAGGAGCATGCGTGAAGCGTATGACCATGACTAAGTAAAAGCCTAACACAAGCTACTCATAGATAAGGGCGGGCTTCCGTTTTGACACCATCCATCGTTGTGATGGCGAACCTCTCTCGCCTGTATACTTGATGTATGTGCTGCCTTTCAAATTCCGACTGGTGTATTGGATTTTATAACATGTTGTCGTGTAATGAGCACAGAAATTACAAAATGTGTCTTCCCCTTGGCTGAAGGCCTTGCTGCTCCTACCTCGCTGGTAGGCGTGAGCGCAGAATGCCTCCGCTTTCGCCGCCTTGGTGGCGGCTTTCTCCAACACACTGGCAGCGTTATAAAGCCCTTTGGCGTTCCAATACGTGTGGATCCATTGCGCAAACTTTACAAGATCTTCTGGAGTCATCGTGTATTCGAAGGCAACTTGTCTCCATACCCATCTCTCTTCCTCTGACTCAAGCATATCTGGTGGGGGAGCCGTTGATGTTGATGATGGTGTGGGCAATGATGGAGCTGTTGATGAAAATGAGGACGGAGCTGTCTCAGGGTGATCATCGGCACTTGAGGAGCCTAGTCCAGTGCCGGATGACGGATTCGACGCTGTCGATGCGGATGATATCGCCGTTGCTGAGGACGCTGTTGTAAAGTCTGTTCCGTCACGTCGACTGGGCTTATGAGCACCGACTTTACTCGCATCAGCACCGCCAGCTAATGCAGCATCTCGACCAGAGAAGTCAAGTGCAGTTAACGGAATCGACGCTGTCGATGTGGATGATAATGCCGATGTTGGTGATGGTGGAGCTGTTACTGCGGATGATGGAGCTGTCGTCCTCTCTGCCTCGCTTGCTTCTAGCTCTTGGTCGTACCTCCTGAGTTCAATCGCTACTTTCGTTTCTATTTTGTCTATAGCAGACCTCTCCTGCTTGAGCCTTTCCTCTTGCTTCCCAAGCTCTTGTTTCTCAGCTTCGAAGATACCAGCGAGTCTACTGACTAGCTTTTTGTTTCTAAGATTGTAAGCGCTCTCACCAAATCGACGGGGTCGGTTTTGTCATACTCCTCCTTAATCTTCTCCATTCCATCCTTCTCTTTTATGAGACCAGCTCGTAGTCTTTCAACCTCTTGCAGACGACTTTGTAGGGTTTGGCTTGTTTGTAGCACTTGCGTGTCTAGGAGCTCGATGATTCTCTCAATCGATATTGCTAGATTATCGTGATCGGGTCGGAGCAGAGGCGTTAGTACCTCTAACCTGGACACAAGCTTGGACGCAATCTCAAGTTCCGCCATGACTATCGACGAGTACATAGAGGCTTTCCGAGGCCAAAGTGAATGAGATGCTTTCACGTTGCGGGCAATTCAGGGTCCCCTAATCAGAAAACGTCATCTCGACTTGGGAAGAAGGCTCGGCGACCGTATTGAGATTCCCGACTCTGATCAATCTTTGCATACCTCTGTAAGCCGTTCGCTACAACTTCATATCCCTATTGAGATTCCCTACTCTGATCAATCTTTGCATACCTCTGTAAGCCGTTCGCTACAACTTCATATTCAAGCTTTCTCGTATCCGGAAATCATCAGCAATGCCAGCTGCGTCGCAAACTCAAGGCATGCTCTCGGCCGCATCTACGACGATCCAGGCACCCAACCTCATGCCGCTCAAATATGCGGATGGATGGATCACTCGAGCCCAAGCGCCAGACCCAAAGATCAGTCTAATGACAAAGGAGCAGCGAGTAATGATCCATGCCTTTGAAAATGGAGGGCGTCCATTTCTAGCAGAGAAGATATACGACATAGCCTCGAAGCTCAGCCAGAAACCTGGGGCATATGGTGAGTGTAGCTCGATGCAACTTGAACAGTGAGCTGATTGATTGCCAGGATTCGACTACTTGATAGAGGATAGCCGAGAAAAGACATATTACGTCCACAAACTTTTAGAGACGTTACCAGACATGGTCATCGAAAGCCTGATCAAGAATACCTTTGCGTTGGATTTATTCAATCCACTTAACGTCGGTTTCAGAAGCTTCTTTGCTAGCGAGATGGCTCTCACCAAAACGCCGGGCATATACGCAAATCTTCCAAACAACGGTCATCGGATACCTATCGGAGCTGGCTTGACGGGACCTGAGATGCGAGATGTAGTGGATCGAGCCCGTCGATATTTCGACAACGCTCCCGCAGATGATCAAGCCAACCAACTGATTGACGACGCGTTCACACCAAGGAAAGTTATAAGGCAAGGCGAGCGAAGATGGGGCAACTCTTCCCAGGCGAAAATTATAGCAAACGAATGGCTGACAGCCATTGAGGAACTCTACCTCAATGGCTTGACCAATCAAACTGATCATTTTGAGCGGTGCATTATGGAGTTTGGCTGGGGTAATGATATGGTCGAGCGGGCAGCACAGCACACGCGGAACACCAGTACGACCTACCTGTTCGCCGTTTATCACGCAATCACCCATCGCAACAACTCCCAAAGTCTTGCTCAGTTCACCGTATTCCCTATTTGGGAAAGAAACACAAAGCTCGCCAGAACGGCGGAAGTTCTAGCCCACATATTAGGGTCAAGCTTTTGGTTCTTTGGAGGATTGAATTGTTCATGGGCGGGTGAATTCTCAACACCAACAGCAAGTAAGCATTATCGACAGCGTCGATTCCATCAACTCTTGATGAATCGATTCAGAGTCTAACATGATGACTTCACTGACTCTCGTTTCTAGGTGACGCTCAGTTCGAAGCGAACGCCGAGCGCATCGCTCTACGTTTGCGGAGGTATGGGCATTGGAATCATGACCAAGAAAAGGTCGAAAGGTTTGCGAAGGGGGTTGCATCTCTAGACAATCAGGCGCATGCTTTCAGGAAAGAGAAAGAGGCTAAAGATCGACTAGAGGCCGAAGAGAGCGCAAGAGAAAGGGCCAAGGCGCAGAGAGACTTGCTCGAAAGACTGCTGGTAGAAAAGAGAGACCTGCTGCAGGAGCGGAGCCGCAAGATTGATTCCCACCGCATAACGACCTCGCACAGGCAGATTGACGAGATCACGAAGATGATGGATAATCTGGGCAGGTATTCAAAAAGCTGATAGTTTTCCGAGCCATGTGCTTTTAATTTGCCATTGACGACCTCGCTAATTTTTAAAATCTGCGCTCAATGACTGTCCAGATTCGAGTGATGTCGGCGACGAGCAGATGTTGGCTACAGTTTAAATTTAGGATTTCATTCATATCTGTTTGCGTTCTGACTTCCAAAGACGGGTAACGTTGATTTGACAAATGGTTTCTAATTCCTATCCGCACTCAATTCTGTCTGGCGCGAGTGGGAGCCGGTTCCTGGATATTCAAGCTTAAAGTTAGCTTGGTGGAGCATTTATTTTAGTCCGTTGAGCCGCGCGATCTCTTCCCTTGGATAGCTTCATCGTGGAGAAGCCCCTTAATGAGAATGTCAAGGACATTAATGCTCCTCCCTTCTTCGCTTCAAAACTAGTGCGTAATGAGTATACACCACGGCGTCCATTATACCGGGCTGTCCATGCTGACATCTGTGCCCCAACGCAATTGTCACAGCCCCGAGTGTATGATATGTTTCCAAGCCATGTACTTTTAATTTGCTCTTGACGACCTCGCTAATTTCTAAAATCTGCCCTTTAAGTCTATCCAGATTCGAGTGATGTCGTCGACGAGCAGATGTTGGCTACAGTTGTAAATATTTACCTACCCCTCGGTGACCGGCGCAACTGCACCACCGCATACATCACAGCAACTGCTGGCACTAACAAGTTTTATACCCCGCCTGAGACTGCATAACTTCAGCTCCGCGAGCCAGGCAATTCGCGACGTTTCCATAAGAACGCTCCTTCCGGGATACACAATTTACATTCACCTGCCACTCCTGCCTCGGCCACTCGTTGCGCGGCATGGCTTCCTCAACACAGATGCAGCAACGACACGCCTCGGAGTCAACCAATGACCCCTCCATTCCACTTCGCGCCGAGTCCAATGGCACCCTCCGCCGCCGCCCCTCCTTCAGTTTCCTTCGTCGCAGCAAATCACAGGAGCGATCGGCTCCCCAAAGAAGCGTGTCAGGGGGAAGCTGACAAAGAAGCAACGATCACATGTGAGAGAACAAGAAATGCTCAAAGAGCAGATACCGCAACGCCCACCAAAGATTCCAGACCTGCCCCCTCCACCGCCTGCACTACAATCGTTTGGCGGGGAAGACCCGAGACCCGACAGCCTCGCAATCATATCAAACAGAGCGGGTGGCTACAATTACCATCCTAGGACCATCTCTTCGGTATCGAGGGCTTCATTCTCACAACCAAGCCCAGGTATGTATTCAAACGTACCGATTCCGCCTATTCCTATGGGCCCGGTGGAGTTGAATGGTGAACCTGTCGATTCTCTTGGTCGCACCGAAAGCATGACCAATCGCGGGCGGTACAGCTATGCGAGTAGTGCTGTGAGCACGATCAACAACCCAAGAAAGATGCGGAGGAGGAAGGATCCTACACCGTTTAAGTGAGTATTTGCCCGCTAGCGTGGAATGTTTGATCTGACTCTAGAGCAGTATCCTCATTATTGGCGCCCGCCATACTGGCAAAACCTCCTTCCTTGAGTTCCTGCGCAAATCACTTGCACTCCCTCCTCGCAAACAGCGACCTCAATTCCGTGACGATGCATATAACACTGCGCCACCTGTTGCAGACCAAGCTTTCCCAAGCTTCACCTCCAACTACCTCGAGACGGAGGTGGAAGGCGAACACATCGGGGTGACTTTGTGGGATTCTAAAGGCCTCGAGAACAACATTGTTGATCTCCAGCTTCGTGAGATGGCTTATTTCATAGATTCGAAATTCCAAGATACCCTGACAGAAGAGTTGAAGGTGGTCCGTTCGCCGGGGGTTCGTGATACGCATATCCACTGTGCGTTCCTGCTGCTCGACCCCGCACGCCTTGATACAAACATTGCAAATACACAAAAAGCGAACTCCTCAAACGGCAATTCGTTCTATACCCTCAGCCCTGCTTCTAACACCGGCGCGCTGGAAGAGAAGTTTGACTTACAAGTCCTCCGCACGCTGCAAGGCAAAACGACAGTCATACCCGTAATCGCAAAAGCCGACACCATTACCACCGCGCACATGTCCCACCTGAAGCGAGCGGTATACGACTCGCTTAAACGCAACAACCTCGATACTCTCGCCACATTAGGCCTCGACGAAGGCGATCCAGACGATCGATCTGACACCACCGAAGTCAATGGCCCCTCATATCCCCATTTTATTCAAGGCCACGACCGCAGCATCTCCAACACATCCCACCTGGACTCCCCATCAGACAGCGAGAAGAGCTTCTCAGCCTCCGAGTTTGACCTCGCAGCACCTTCGAAACATATCCACAAACCATCTCTTTCGGTTCCTCACAGCCACACCAACGGAGCTACGCTCGAAACCCCGTACCTACCCATGTCAATCATCTCCCCAGATCTCTACGAGCCAGACGTCATCGGCCGGAAATTCCCATGGGGTTTCGCGGACCCGTACAACGCCGAACATTGCGATTTCCAAAGACTCAAAGAATCGGTGTTCTCGGACTGGCGCGCGGAGCTGAGGGAAGCGAGTCGGGAGCAGTGGTACGAAGAGTGGAGGAGCGAGCGGCTGAACAGTCGGCAAGTGGAGAAGGAGGTCGTGAGGGTGCAGACGCAGGCTGGGAACCGCAAGGGGAGCGCGAAGACTTTCAACGGTCCGCTGCCGTCTTATCAACCTCAGCAGGAGTCTCGGTCATTTTCCGGGGCAAGGTTTTAAAGGGCGATGGGAATACTCGAAAGGGCGCTGCAGGAGTTTGAAGGGTATTTGTTATTATGCCCCGGTGTGGTGTCCTTTTTTTTTGCGATTCAAAATACCCCAATACCCCCTTACTGCAGGCTTTACATTCCTCCATAACTTATTCCGACGGACTTCTTTACCCAACTTTTTACGGCATCTACTAGCGAATAGATGGATAATGATGTATGCGTTGACCGCGTATCTAAACCTAGAGCAAAACCCTTCGATAGATAGCAAGACTCACGTCTTGTCCATTGAAGAGTGATGGCTTTCGGTGTTTGTAGGTAGCATCTTGCATTGAGAGTTCTTACAAAAGTATCCTTTGTACATCTCGTGAGATCGTTTGCGTATCCCATGGTCTGGTGTGGTGCTATCTTGCCTCTGGTGCATCGCCACTAGTACATCCATTATGACAAAACGCGTACCCGTATTTGGCACAAAGCATATGAAGACGACATGAAGGTGATATCATTTTCTGTTTTCGTCCCAAGTCGGGTACTCGCAGGTCTGTCGGTATGTCATAAAAATTAGCACCACTTACTACCAGACCATGGGATAGGTACATGAATAGATCAACATCGAGGGTGCCCGTGACACACATACAAAAATTGGGCAGAAACAGATCTCGACCCAGAGGATTTCCACAATGCTGTACGTAGTACAAACATGTACTCTCGCAGCAAGCTTTCCAACCCCCCACACAAGAACGCAAGCAGCAAGCACCGCGTACTGTCCCAAAAAAGCGCCGCCGGCTAATCAATCATCCAAGTCCCAATCCCAAACCCAAAAAACAATAGGAGAGAAACATCTTCAAAAAATTCTCATACAGTCCTCCTCTTCCCCCTTCCCCTCCCCCAAATGCACTACCATCTTACACATTCCTAACATACTGGGCTCACGCCTAACAATCCTCCCCCTCCCATCAACCCTCACCGCCCCCCTCCTCCTCCCCTCCCTCAGCGTCTCCACAAAACTCTCATCATCCCGCTCCCTCACAAAATACTGATCCGTCATCACGCCCCTCCCCCACACATTCGGCAGCTCAACATCCTCCGGGTCAGGGCTAGGGTGGTGGGGGGCAGGGCGACGCATGCTCTTGATCTTGGGCGCCCAGCGCGGGCCGTCGGAGATGGTGTCCAGCTGCGGCGTGCCCGCGCTGGCCGGGTGCGTGGGGCGGGCGCTGAATTTCGATTTCGGGGACATTTTCGAATTCGCGCGCAGGCTGGCTTTGTGCGGGATGGAGATCGGGCCTGGGCGGTGCTTGGTGCTGTCTTGGGCGGCTTGCACTTGGGCGATTACCTCCTCTGCACTCGCCTCAATGGGTGCGCTGCTGTCGGACGTCGCTGCGGTGTGGGCAGGGTCGCTTAGGGGCTGTTCTGGAGATCGGCCTTTGATTACCCAGCCGCTGCCGCTGGCGCTGCCGTCTCCCTCGCTGCCCAGTCCGAGCAATGACCATCTTCGCCTTTTACCTCTGGCGGCGGCTTTGCGGGCCTTCTCCTTGGCTGCGTAGGCCGGGTTGACGTACTGGCTGTTGGATGTTATGGAATCTGCGGAGGATGAGAGAAAGGAAGAGGGTCGTGGCGAGGAGGGACGGTGCCGGCGCGGGGCGTGTAGGTGGTTTGCCGCCGCGGTGGGGTGGAGGCGGGAGGGGTAGATGAACTCGGGGCCGCCGGTGATGGAGGTGAGGATTGTGCTGGAGGTTAGAGGAGTTTCGAGAGGCGAAGGCAGAGACGAGGATGGGGGCAAGTAATGGAATTGGGGTAGGTCGAAGGGGTGAGCGTCGGAGGGTTGTTGGGGTCCCTTTAATGGGGCTGAGATGATTTGTCTGTCGATATAGTCTGTCTGCCCAGTTTTGGTGTGGCGTTGAGAGGATAGATTTAAGTAATCCTCGTTAGACTCTACCGGCCTCCATGGTGGCGGAGTATCGCGCTTATTCCTTAAGGCCTGTCTTGAAGCGCCCGGCCGCCGCATTGCTCCATAGTCCTCCTGTTGTGATCGTGTACTGGGATAGGGAGGATCTGTGAAGGGACTCAATAGACGACGCTGTGTTGAAGGCTCGTCTTGAAAACCCATAGATGTTTCCCTAGCTTGTCCTCCTGTTGGTAAATGCTGAACGCGTGAGCTTCCATGGCTGTTTGAAAGCTCGACCCCGGATGGCGACGTTCTATTCGCGAACCGACGACGTTCCCGAGATTTGAGGTAATAGTACCATCCCCCAAGGATACCACTCACCGCCGCGCCTGCGACCACAGCGCAGACGATGATGGTCGTGATCGAAGGGGTGGAGGCCATTTCGATAAATGCTAAGCGTGACCTCTGTGCAACAGTTTCAGCCTCTGCTTCAAGTTGGGAATGTCTTTAGTGCTGCTGGCCCATTAATTGATGGCATGTGTATCAGCTATGGTGGTGGATTGGAGAGCCAATCATCAAAAGAGGTTTCATGTCGATGAATCTGACAAATGGCAGTAGTAGTGAGGCTAAAAGAGACTCAGATTCATAACCTCGAAGCTTATGACAGTGTACTTGCCGTTAAGATTATTGCGTGGATCCATAAACTTATAGACCGAGCAAATTTGATTCTCATACAGTGTTCCAAAGATCAAGATAATAATTGGAGCCAAAATTCACGGTATGTAGAGCACCTGATCCAGAGTGAAGGACAAAACTGACCCGGAAGGGTAGAGCACCGGGGTATTGAAGTCAGAGACTGGTTTGACAGGTAGTTCAGAAAGAAGATTTCGACGTTACTTCTCATAGCAGGGCATCATGGCTCAAGGACCCCGACGAGATTCACGCTACGTATCAGAGTCCAGCTCTTCTTGGTCACTGTATCCTTCCTCCTTCTGGACTTTGCTAACAGCATTCACTGGAGGCTGCTCCACAGTTGTCCCTTTCTGTTGCAACTCGAACTGCTTTTTCAATACTTTCTCCAGGGTGAGGGAGAGGCGTTCGAGGACCCATTCAGCCTCTTCCATCTCTCCCATTAAAGGACTTCGATTCCCTAGCCAGCTCCAGGCGTGAGCGCTTTTGTCATGATCGTCGGTTTGTGCCTGCTGCATGTCGGGCCCTTCATCCTTCGATTTTTTGACTTTGATTGGCGCTGTGCGATGAGAACTTGCGCTGGCTTCATCTTGACCCATCAGCTTCAGATACCAGGCCCATTCATCATACGAATATTTTCTCGGCGGATTCTCATTTAAGTGTTTCATGACGCTCCGAAACTCTTTAATAAGAAGATAGTGGTACTCGTGCATATTCTCATCGAGCTTGTCGCCCCGTGCCTTGGCGGAGCCCGCAGCCTTGAGCTCCTCGCGTTCATAAGCTCCTGCCAGGCCGTCTGCTGCGGCGCCACCCAGGTCATCTGCTTTCTCTTCATCTACGTTGTTCTTTTCGCTCAAGGAGCCTGGTGCTTCATCCATCATGTGCGTCTTGGTACTCGAAAATATCTTCTTGCCACGGACTTTTGTCATGAGTTGTTTCAGCCGTTGCCTGATTCCAACATCACCTGGGAGAAGGGTGAACTCTCCGAGGTAGAGAGTCAGATCACGTATCCCCTTGACAATGGTATCTCCCATGTTGCTAATGAGTATAGTAAGTGTCGGCACGGCCAAGAGAGACCAAAATACAAAGAACGGTTTCCCAGAGTTGCTGAAGGGTGTGAAGTCACCGAATCCAATCGTCAACAGCGAGGTGTATGCAAAGTAAAGAGACTGGAAATAAGTCCAATTTTGTGCACGCTCTGCCTTCCAGAAGACGACCGCGCCAACGAACCACAAGACAAACCAGGCGCTACCCGAGATGAGCAAAGCTGTCCATTTTTGACGCACAGACGCTCGGTCTTGTATCTTCCGCATGAGGTGGAATTCTTCTTTTCGCCGTTGTCTTTCAGTCAAGCCTTCTTCAGTACGCTTCTTTTCTTCAGTCACCGGGATGAGCTTGTCTTTTTTCTCCTTTTTATACATGTTCCGAAGCAGCGCTTCACGTTTCTTTTCTATCAGACGACTACCAAGCTTTGCCTTACCGCGCTCTAGAACCAGCGATCTGATAGATCCGACAACAAGACCAAGGATGACGATGCCTCCAATGGCGTATGGGAACAAAAGTCCTCGACCGAGATGGGTCAATGGCGCATAATCACCGATACCCACGGTCAAAAGAGTGAAGTCCGCAAAATACACGGCGTCCAAGAACTTCCACCCCTCAATTTTGGAATATACTGCTCCACCACCAATCATATAAACCATGAAGCTGATTGTCTGTAACATGAGTGTCCGTTGGCTGGTCGAGAGGCGAAACTCTTTAGGGTAGTGATCTTTGTACGCCCCATAGACAGTACAGCACATCAGAGACGCAATTATGAAATAAAGCGCGGCAGCGATGATAGCATAGTAGAAGGCTTGGGTTAAGGCACGATTTTCGCCGGGTACTTTCAAAGTGTGGACGGAGGTAGAGACCAAAGCAATCAACAAGACTGAAGCGACGAACCATCCAAGGATCGTTATTGGCTGTGCTATGGAGAAGGATAGACGGCGTGCCATGTTAAGAAGTAGAGAGAAATTGGCGATCAGGGCGAAGACGAGAGAGACAGCATTGATGGCAATCAACCTAGAACGATAGGGTCAGTATCTTGCCTACACAATCTGTGCGTTGACAGGGCTGGAAGTAGGAGTTCCTACCATTTAGGATCCTCCTGATCAATCCCATGAGCTTCATCGCCTCCGGGAGGTATTACTACTTTCCAGTTTTCCACCAGGGCACAGACGGAGAAGGCACTAGCCATAGGCCCAAAGGTGCCCTATGTTACCATGATCAGCAATATGATAGAAGCAGTATGGATGAGAAGGACGCACTGCTAACAGTGGGAATGCAGTCGAAGCGAACCACCATCGGCTATCAAAGCTGTCAGTTTGTTTCCATCCTTTCAGAGGAGAGGGTGCAACCTCGGATTAAGGAAGGCCTGCTCATCTTCCTCTTCGAGCTCATCTTCTTCTCGGTTGTCATCCTCGACCGCCTTTGCACCATTTTGGATGGGGTTGTCAAGGCCTGGATCGTTCATCTTGGATAGGGCTGTAAGGCCAGTAGTGAAAGTCCTCAGCAGTGTAGGTAGAAGTCCAACGCTAAAGGTGAATCATGTTGTGTTGGACCCTCTTTTCGAGATCTGACGCGCTGTGTTCAGTGAGCAAAGCAAGAGGTCAGTCAGGTCACGCAGATGAAGGCAAAGACGATGTTCCTTAAGGATAGAATGGATTAGTGTTGTAATTACACGTGTAGTCGCAAAACAATGGGTCAAACAAACAACAATAAGGAAAACAAGGCTGTCCAAGTGACAATCAGGGGTCATCGTGACCAAATCCCGCCTGATGTCCAAAAGTCAAGGGTTTCGTCGAATTTCAAGAACTAAAAAAGTGCCACTAGATCATTAAAGGCTTAGCACGAGACGCAAAATCAAGCTTTCCAGGGAAGCTTGATTTTGCCAACGGCTTGATACTATCCGTACTCGAGCTACGGACTGTAAATCGTGTGCGGGACGAATCAGATGATGTCTTTCTCATCTGATTTTCATATTCTCCGTGGGTACGCATCTTATCACATTGGGTATACTGATGACAATGCATAGAATGCAAATATGCGCGTCAATCTCGCGGCAAATCAGCCTGTTGCGAGTGAGCCCATCAAATAGTCTCGTAACGACCAACACAACACCCGTTGCGTACCAGGCCTTGGTAGCGTGGATTCATTGACTGAGGTCAGCTCTATGCTGGTATAATACATTCAATATATGACTACCTAGGGACCCCGAAAAGGTCGAATGATGCAAGGTAGGTTGTTGTACTCTATGCAGACATTTGTCCGGTTCAGTTGCTTGTCTATTGGTCCAGTGGGACCCGAGACAAATCTCGCCGTTGCATCAACACCGGGCAATATTTCATGCTGTCGGGGATCCGAGTTGGGATACTGTTGATCGCCCCACTTTCCAATGTAGTTCAACCAAGCTGTCGGGTAGCTTGAGTCATACCCCGTGAAGGCTTTGGTGTTTGCATCGAAGCGATAATAGTATGCGCTCAATGTAGGATCCCATAGGGTGCCTTGGTCGCATTTGTCCTCCAAAAAGCCTTTCGGAAGGTTTAATCCAGGTATAGTATGATCATGAGTGCTATTTCACCTTGTCAGTCCGTGGACGTGACGTTCGACAAAAGTGAATGATGCCTACCCTGTAGTTGCATAAGTGGCATGAGAACCGTTGGCACTATAGCCCACCGGTCTTTGTCCCCTTTTCTCGACGGCATTGTAGCTAAACGCTTCCCCATATTCATGCTGGTGAAGGATGTTAGCACTGACTCAGGACTGAAGCCAGGCGAGTGCTTCGCTAACCTGGCTAAACCAAACGGCCTGGGGTTTGCCATTCAGGAACCGGACCATTGTGTGCTCCCTATGGAGATGTCGGAGTCAGTATTGCCAATCTAAGCTGCGTTTACGGGAGGTGCAACATATTTCTAGAGCCAAATGTGTCATTTGCTTCAAGAGCATGGCCCAAAATCCAAGCAACATCACGGAAATGGAAGAAAAAGCTTCGAAATATACGTACCAGTCTGCCACATGCTATGGAGATATCGAAGTCAGTATTGACAATCTAAGCTGCGTTTGCGGGGCAAAACATGTTTCTGGAGCCAAATGTGTCATATGCTTCAAAAGAACATGGCTCAAAACCCAAGCGACACCACGAATATGGAAGAAAAGTCTCGGAAATATACGTACGTCACCAACATCTTGACCGAAGAGAGGCGGCGCAAAATTATAGGCGTAGAAGTACATATAAAATGCATCGACATGACCGGCTCCATGATCATTAACGATAATGGCTGAACTGACAGCCCCGTCCGTCTTGCCCGAAGCATTTGGCTTCACGCCTCTCAGCCATGCTGGTCTCTTAGTAACGTCATCCACGGACGTGAGGTAGACGTTGGCCCCAGCAGAGTTCAACGTGTCCAAATTGTTCAGTGTTAATGGGTTTGGGGCATTTGGCACCACGATGAAGTTGACTTCTGGCTTGGTATGCTGAAGTTGTGCTCCAATATCCGACGGGAAGTACGGATCCTGTGACTGAAGCCATACTAAAGGGGCTACATTTGATGAGCTACAAGTAGATAGAAAGCCCCAGAATTATGGTCTTACCATAGTCATTGACATAGGAAGGGACCGTAGACGCTTGACGCTTCCCGTTGCAGGGAACAGTGGCTCCTCGGCACACATGTAGAGCTATTACTAAGAGCGAGAGAAAATGTTTGGATGAGATCATATTGATTTGATAGCACCAGAGCCGGCATAAGAGAGACTCGAATGATTCTTTCCATGGCGGCAAGACGTCAATTTATAGCGGAGCAGTACATTTAGGAAAATGGAACCATGGGACCTAGTGCAGAACACGCAGCAAAGGGGGAATGATTGATTGGTGTAGTGAAGAGACTAAAAGATGAATTTGGAGGCCAACGATGCATGCCCATTGAGGAGAGACACGGTCGCATTGCCTCAGATGACGACGAGAAACCTCCTCGTGTGCGCTTCTCAGTCACACACACGCCATCACTGGCTGGATGGAGTATGATCCATACTGGTATCTTTCCCGTAGTGATACTCATAAACGTGGAGGATTGAAGGATGACGAATGGAATAAGGTTCAGCCCCCAGATGGTCAGCATCCAACTTCCCCTTTTGATCTTCACAAGCGAGAGACAGGCTTTGTGAACCAGAAACGAGTGCGAACCACCTGGGAGCGAGAGCGAATCAGAACCGAGTGTGCAGCCCGTGCAGCTAGGGGTAGGTGCATTTGCAGCCAGAGCACCACTGAACATGCCGAATACTGACGCTCTCCCGTCTGCAAGTCTGCGAGTTGTGCGTAGGTGTAGTCCATGATCTGGTTGGTGACTCTTTAGATAGATCAGGTGCCAAGGTTAGTACTCCGTATCCGTACCTGGAATGAAGTAAGGAATACTACGGTAACAAGGATACTGAGATTTTACTCTCGATCATGTTCGAATCTATAGCTGCTTCTGTATAATTGCTGTATTACACGTTCTGCTAAGCAATACCCACTCGATCGAGATGAACGATAACAAGAGAGAGATTATGTACGAACACCTTGAGAAAGGATTCTTCAACTCTTCGTCATGTCTCATATGGCTCTTCTCTAGTCCCTGTATACGCTTGAAGCTCTTCTAAGATCCATCATCATCCAAATCTTGGTTATTTGAGTGATTGCGATGCTGCTGCTCAAACAAGACATCAAGATCGGTGCCATGTCAGAATAATCAGTGGCAAGTTCCATGGCAAACCAATAGCTCTTCGAGTATAAGTTGTATGAATTCTAATCAGCGAACAAGGTGTTTAGCACAAGATTTACAAGGATTTTGTAACAAAATCATTTCCGTGTTATAATTACTTGAAGGGTTGTTAACGGTGACGACGGGAGGATTGATATCACAAGCGCTTCAACCCTGACGAGCAACCCTAAGGCCACCACACATTGTCTGAAATCCCGAGGGCTGACCCCTAAGAGCCTCCTTTTGACATTGGAAGCACAGCTTCGATTGTCTACTCTCAGACTGGCCTCAATCGACTACGACCGGACATCTCTCATTCTCCGCCTTGAGAATGTCCCTCTCAGTCCATGATTCTCGCTCGCGAGGCCGGTCCAAGTCACCTGGAAGGCGCGACGAGCGCTCAAGGTCGCGTGACATGAGAGCTCCATCTCCCTCAGCTAAATCGAAGAAGTCATCCAAGAAGTACTACAGTGATGAGGAAAGCGAGTCAGACTCAAGATCAAAGAAAAAGCATGCAAAGAAGTACTACGATGATAGTGATTCAGGGGGTAAGCCCAAGAAAAAGCCTTCCAAGAAATACTATGACGAAGACGAAAGCAGTTCGGGTGGTAGGTCCAAGAAAAGCCTTTCAAGAAGCGGCATGAAAGCGAAAGCAGCGATTCAGAAGATAGAAGGAGGAGGAAGCCAACCAAAAAGCGTTACGATGACGAGAGCGAGAGTAGCAGCAGTGATGATAGCGGTAGTGATCTCCGTTCGTCCAGACGCACCGCTTCTAAACCCAAGTCCGACGATCATAGACATCGCCGTTCTCCATCTCCAGATCAACACGGGAAGGCCTTGACACGCAAAGGCGACTACGTCCATTCGTCTAAGACTCAGTACGAACGGGAGCGACGAGAGGCTCGGCATGGTAGTCATGCCTCCCCTGATGACTATGATCACACAAGACCAAAGAACTACGCACGGAATCTAAGCTATAGCAGCGCTGAAGGAGCCGAGCACGACAGATCCAGACACTCCATACCAGGACAATACAATTGGGAGTACGATCATTCGCAAGAAGGCCATGATCGAGACCATCGCGTACCTATGGCATCAGGCCCAGAGCAGCCTCGTCATATGTCGATGAGTGCATCAGGAAACTTCAACGTCAATTTGGGCCCTGGTCAATCGCCCTATTACCCACAGCAATCAATGCCACCAACCTATACTCAACCTCAGTATGGTTACCCTTCAACAGCTCCTAGACCGGAGAATCAAAGAATTCATTCCGGAGGCTATCCTTATCCAGATCCATCTCAGAACATCTCATACATGCCGAAGAATGATGGTAGGAAGCCATCATACACCCAGAGCGCCCAGCCGCAATTCATCGAGGCAAAACCGCACAATGGGGCGGTTCATAGTCACGAACTTGGACAGAAATTGCAGCGATTATCGATTTCCGGAGGTGCGGCAGCAGGCGCCTTGTCTCTTATGGCTCCTAGTCAAGGCCATGCCCCTGGACATGGCGCCCCACCACCTGGAAGTCCTCTGCTTGAAGCCTATCATGGTACTTACCAATCCATATCACCCATGCCGTCACCACTGATGCTCCCCTCGGTGGGGGACGATGATCTATCAGATATCGAACAATTGTCTCCGCAGGACTCTTCTGATGATTCTCCGCATCATACTACTTTGGTGAAGCCACGTACCAAGAAGCGTGTCTCCTTCTACAATCCTGAACCGGATGCGTTAGCTCTAGCCGCTACGTTGAAGCACTCAAAGCCAGAATCTGCGCCCATCATCTCTGTGTTACCGCGACTATCAAACGACCACATACTAGAGTTGCGAACGGAGTACAAAAAACATGTTAAAGTCAATGGAAAGGGCATCAATATTGCCAAACACCTCAAGATGAAAGTCCCTGGCAACCTCGGAAAGATCGCCTATGCAGTTGCTCTAGGGCAATGGGAGAGTGAGGCTCACTGGGCAAACTTCTGGTACCAATCGAACACTTCGCGGCGTGAGCTTCTCATCGAGAGCTTGATGGGACGAACGAATAGCGAGATTGTGAAGATCAAAGATGCTTTTAGCGATAAAAGGTACAACGATAGCCTAGAGAAATGTATGCAGACAGAGCTCAAGAAGGACAAGTTCCGGAATGCTATACTCCTCGCCCTCGAGGAAAGACGCATGTCAGAGAATGAGAAGCTTTCCATTGACTTGGTGCGGAGGGATGTACAGGACTTGTACCGAGCTCTAACGTCGAAAGAAGGCGGAGAAACTGCGATGATTGAGATCATTGTAATCCGCAGCGATATTCACCTTAGAGAGGTCCTACGTGTTTTTGAAGCCTCTTACAAAAGAAACTTCGCAAGGGAGATGATCAAGAAATCCCAAAACCTAGTTGTAAGTTACTCGCCATGCTTTTGAACTACATCTGATAGTGTGGTATAGGGTGAGACACTAGCACATATACTCAACGGGGTCCTCAACCGTCCTGTACGCGATGCTTTGCTACTTCACCAAGCTCTCGCAGAAACCTCCAAGGACCGCACTGAGCTTCTTGTTAGTCGGTTGGTGCGCTTTCACTGGGAGCCAAGACACTTTGAAAAAGTACAGCTTGAGTACAAGAGAAAGTATGGGTCTAACCTTGCGCATGATATTGATGAAGGCACCAAGGGAGAATTTGGAGACTTTTGCAAGGAGATGTTGAAAGGTGAAAGATGAGCGTCCAAATCATGATTCCATGATGTCTCGCTAGTTGAGCAGACTGCCTAGAATATCTCATTGCCCGGTGGGGCATTCGGAATTGGGGCTTTCGTGAATTCTTTTACGCCACAAATTACCTGAACATAGTGCGATGGATGCATTGATTGGCCTCTTATTGGGCCTTGGATGGGTGTGATGATATAACGCTATGGGCAATCAGAATCCTGTCAAAGAGAGGAGATGACGAATCAAACGCTGGGCAAAGCAAGTGAAGAAACTTACCAGCATGTGTGCTATTGGACTCTTTGTCAACGTCTTCTATCTCTGTTCCCTCTAGCGTGGTGTACGATATCAAAGCGTCATCCGAATTTTTACGCCATACTTCCTAATCATGGAATGTTGCGCCTCCGGGCAATTGGTGGGCGAGTCTGCCATTCAATCGAACAAGACATGGGTATGATCAAGTTCACTCAGTCGTTGAAAGCAAGAAAGGTCAATCCATTGGTCACAAACAGGTCGTATCGAAGAAGACCCAAGTCTGAGCAGAGGCTCACAGACGTCCAAGATCAATTGAACAACCAATCAAATAAGATTCACGATAGACCATCAAGGACTCCGCGTGACAGCTGTTGCTTGATAGCAATTATAGTGTCAAGCCATAATATCCATCGTAAAGATAGACCAGCGATGACCCGACAATAGGATTGGCCGCTGATTACACAGTTATAGCGAAATGTCAGCTCTCTGAGCGTGTCATCAATTTACATATTGTCACGTCCGCGGAAGACTCATCGTCGAATGTAGACAGAGGACAGGACTCATCGTCGATACTTACTCTTGTGGCTGACTCTTGAGTTGAGCAATGTGAAAACATGGAATGACTAACAATGGAATAGAGTCCTAAGAAAAAGACCGACTATATAAATGAACAGAGCCGTCACTGTTCTGGATCCTAGACTTTGCTGCCAACACACGTTGCACTTCTGATTTGCTCTCATCAAAAGGATCAACCCAAAAAACGTACTATGGCAGATACAGACTCAACAGCGACCCTAACCGACAGTGAGGTGATGGATTGCGAAGCGCACAAAGTATCCGAGGTGCGATCTCTAGAAGAGACCCCGTAGGCACCCTTTCCTCGTAGCCCTGCGCTGCTCGCTCAGACCTTAGCTAATCATTATAAAGGGACTTCATATTTGAGTTCGATAGCTTGGTGACCTTACTGATCGGACCCGAAGAATGTCGTATTGACGTCCACAAAGAGGTCCTTTGTCGAGCATCAGCGTTCTTCGACGCCGCTTTGAACGGCGAGCACTATCTTGAGTCGAACGGAATCATCAAATTACCCGAGCAAGAGGTGCCAACATTCAAGTACTTCGTGAATTGGCTATACACGCGTCGTCTACGCCGTTATCATTATCCGTCTTACTGTCTCGAGAAGGATGCGTGGGAGGCAGCATACGTAAGAAAACTTAGAAGCGTTCATCACCTAGCTTGGGACAACCCGTGTCGAAAAGCATTGGACTGTGCCAATTATCAGGATACACCTCTGATGTCTCTGGTAAAAATCTACATACTCGCTGATGCTCTTCAGGTGCATGGGTTGCAAGATCACGTGTGCTCAACTATTGCAGACGTCTATTATTCAAGCTCTTCGGCAGGCCCTTCGACGGTCGCGTTTTGGCGACAAGGAGAAGACCGACCACCGGGTTTAGAGTCTCCAGTCGATAGTATCAACCTTGCATGGGCGACGATCCCTGAACCCAAGGAGGACCCTCTCTGCATCATGCTATCGAATATCGCGGGCGCCTATATCGAAGACTTTTCGGAAGCGCCTTTTGATGCCACAGTCAGTCCCGAGTTCCTTAGAGACGCTTACAAGGCTCTGGCAAGTGGGTGCATTGATCTGAAGCGCGGGTATGAGGGTCGGTTTGACATCTGCGCATTCCATAAGCACGATGCTGGATGTCCTAAGCTCCGTGATTTTCCTCTCTATGATAAGTTGCAGGCGACGAGGAAGCAAGATTGAATATGCTAGGGTCGGACATCAGACTTTTTTGGAGTTTGAGCGGTACTTGATATGGTAATGGCGTGCTCATTTTTGGTTATCCTTTCTGCAAATTAGAATACAATGAATTTGTTATGATACTACATAAATTGATCCATTGGTTAAGCCGCAGTGTCTACTAGATAACAATGACGAGGAAGAGAACGTGATTATCTTAGAGCCTTGCACGTCACCTGCCAATGGTTGTCTTCACCATGGCGGGGCTATGGCAATTGGAGATGTGTTTGGCTGCTTGCAGATCATTTTCACCAATTCATCTCTGACATGTGACTTTCCCCTGCGGGATGACGTACTGCGTTCCTCATGTTTCTTATGCGTCTATAAAAGGCCGAACCCTCCAAAGCTTCTTCCTTCCACATACCCCAACGAACAAACCCCACCTCAGTCTACATTCAAGAATAATTCCACTCCAAGCCTTCTCTTATTAAACATCATGGAGACCATCAAGTAAGTCACGGAGTTCAGTACCTGCTAATCACGCAGCACTGACTGCTCTCACAGGCAATACGCAAACCAGGCTTCCGAGGCCATCCAGGGCGCTGGGTCCGAAGCCTCCAAGGAAGCCAATAAGAGTGAGGCGATGCTGCATCTTACGGTCTATCACCACTAGCTAACACTCTATCCCCAGACGTCGCCAAAGACAGTGACGCTTCCCTTGGCACCCGTGCCTCAGCGGCCAAGGACGCTGTTGGCGACAAGTTCAACGAGGAGAAGCATGATGTATGTTACTGTCTCCATTGATATCCAAACGAGTCTATCCATTCATTGCTGACTTTTTCATTAGACCAAGGCCGACGTGCACAAAGAAGCAGCGAAGAACTCATAGAGACTTAGATCTTGATGATGGACTGCGCAGCATTCATGAACAACGTGAGCATGCATGGAATGGGGGAATGGTGGGGGCGGCTAGCATGAATACCACTTTGCACGAATAAACTGGCTTGAAGCTGACTCGCGTTCTTGTGCCTTGTGACTGCTTCCACATGACTTTCGTGACTCCCATAGTGGCTTGTGAGCAAAGCTGTAGTCGTTGGAGTTTTGCGTATCCTACTTCTTATTCTCCCACCAGAAGAGTCAGGACGATAAAGCCTTGAGGTCTTGAGCCGACCATGTGCTTGGTGTTGGTTCTACCACGCGGAGTGAGATGTCTGTTCCGTTGCTTTTTGTGCCCCACCAAGCCCCACCATTCACGGTTACGGGTAGATCGCCAAGCCCTTGAAGACGGCGGCACGCTTCCCAGTCCCTGGATCTTGCCGGAAACGGTATAGTCATGATTTCTAATCATCATCATGATGGAAATATCAAGGACAGTGGCACGAGTGCTTTTGAGCTCATCAACAATAGCCAGAATCGCGGGTGGAACTTGCAGCGGGGGGAATGATTCAATCACCCTTGAGTTCGTGCATACGATGTCTAGGTAATGCGCGACTGCGGACTGCCACCCACTCTCCCCAGGCTGCTAGGAAATTCACATGCAGATACCTGCAGACACAGCAATTCCAGCCGTTTACGCCTCCATCACCGAGTTCTCTACCTAAACCCTCCCCACCGAAGACTTATCCCCGTACACGCAAATGGCTCCGACGCCTTGTCTACCTCGCCACGGCCACAGGCGTGGTGTGGGCCCTCGATCGGCAATTCTACACTTCTGCCTTGACCCGCAGTGTTCGCACATTTCGCCTTGGCCTCATTGTGGCCATAGACTACAAGATCAACTTTCGTGCACATCCTCCTCTCGCAGACTCTATCCCAGCATTACATCACCGCAATGCAGAACGGCTGTTCGACCTCCTGCGTACAAATGGCGGACTCTATCTCAAGATCGGTCAAGCTATTGCGATGCAGTCGGCCATTCTACCGCCAGAGTTTCAGAAGATGTTCTCCAAGATGTTCGATGACGCTTCACAGAATAGCTGGAAAGAGGTAGAGCAAGTAATCCGCGAGGACTTTGGGAAGTCTCCAGAGGAAGTCTTTGGAGTCAGCTTTGATGGTGACCCTGCGAAAGGCGTCATGGAGAGAACAGCGCGGGCCAGCGCGAGTGTGGCGCAAGTGCATTGGGCAAGATTGCAGGACGGTAGAGAGGTTGCCGTCAAGATTCAGAAACGGGAAATTGCTAATCAGGTGGGCTGGGACCTTTGGACATTCAAGGTCGTCACATGGATCTACGCATGGTATTTCGACCTCCCTCTGTACAGTCTGGTGCCTTATATCTCGGAGCGCTTGCAGCTCGAAACCGATTTCATGAATGAAGCTGATAACTCTGAACGAATGGCTAAGCTTGTCGCTGGAGAGTCTCGGCTTAATGGGAGAGTCTACATTCCGAAGGTATACCGCGAGCTGAGCTCTAAGCGAGTAATGACCGCCGAGTGGATTGAAGGCGTCAGGTTATGGGATAAAGACAGCCTGACGAGGAAGTGGGAAGGCAAGAAAAGACAAGGTAGTCCTGGATGCAAGGGTGCACCCTTGGATCCACCGAGTCAAGAAAATGTCATAGCTGCTGTGAAAAGTAATCCGGTGAACGAGAAACTAAAGCCAAACCGCGACTGGTGGAAAGGTGCCGATGGAAAAGGCGGCCTTGGTCTATCTCTTAAAGATACGATGACCACCATGGTTGATTTATTCTCAGCTCAGATGTTTCTCTGGGGCTGGGTTCATTGCGATCCGCATCCAGGAAACATCTTCATCAGGCGCTTGCCTTCGGGTAAGCCTGAATTGGTACTCATCGACCACGGGCTTTACGTGCACATGCAGCCCGAGTTTCGGCATCAGTATTGTCTCTTCTGGAAGTCGCTAATGACTTTCGATAATAAGACAATTGGCAAGATTGTGGAAGGATGGGGCATTAACAACGCCGACGTGTTTGCTTCTGCGACTCTCATGCGGCCATACACTGGAGGCGATAACACTACCTCTAATGAGATCAAGAAAGGTCTTTCTGGCAAGGAACAAGCCGAGCGTGCTTTCGAGATGCAACAAAAGATGCGCAAGAGCGTTAGGAATATGCTTTCCGACGAGAAAAAGTGGCCACAAGAGCTCATCTTCATTGGCCGTAACCTCCGAATTGTTCAAGGCAATAACCAGTATCTTGGATCACCAGTAAACAGGTGAGCAAAGTTCTATCTCATCTGTTATGCAGCGACAATAATACGTAGCCCTTGCCATCAAATCAAGATTCGAGATACGTCTCAGCCTTCTCCCGGACACCTCTGCAGGCCAGTGCTGACTCGAGACCTTACTTAGGATCAAAATCACAGGAAACTGGGCATCTCGGAGTTTGGTTGAAAGCCCTGACCTAGGGTACAGTGAGAAAGCTAGGAATCTTGGTCGGCATCTGCTGTTCAAGTTTGTGTTGTTTAGTAGCGATGTCGTGTTCTATGCTAGCAAAATCAAACAGTTCTTCGGCGTCGGAGGTGGAATGGAGGATGAGATGGAGGCACAGATGAAGAAGATCGCCAAAGATTTCGGCGTTGAGCTGAATCATGGCGTCTTTGATGGATAGTTGGTGCACTAGGTTGGGATGAACCCCAAGGGCATAGCGCGGGCGTTGGACGGTAGAGGAGCATGGCGAACCAGCACGCCCGCGGCCGCCGAGCATTGTTTTCGTACTATATTATATATACGATCTCTCCTCATGTTCCCAAATTTGAATGTCAGAGGGAGCTCCAAGTGTGCAGGTTTTATGGAGTTTTTGACGGGGCATGGGCAGGCTTGGCCTCGCAACATAAATTCAAGCGAGGCTAGCGGCACTTCTACCACTTCCTGGCAACCACCTCTTAACTTTGTCTCATCTCTTCTTTGCTTCTCCTCGACCACACTCCGATCATGGGAAAATAATGTCCTTTATCACCCTTTTCGTCCCGCCCCGCCCCGACTTGCAGCCTCTACCTGGCACAAAGCCTCTCACTCCTTCCGCCGCTTTCGCTCCCCCCTTGGTCTACTACCTTGCTTTGCTCCTCCTTCCTCCTTTTCCCGCGCCGCCATTCCCACTCTCTTCCACTATAATACCCATTGTCCGCTCCGCACTTGCCCTATTCTCGGGTATCCTCTTTTTCCGCCTCCCTCTCACCTACCACGTCCCCTTCTCAATCGGTCTGACCTATCAGCTGGCCCTGGTTGGACTCTACGGCGGCTGCCGGGTCCTCGACGCTTTCTTCCTTTCTCCCGTCTTCGGTCACATACCTCGGCGCGTGAAGTACCAGCATGCGGCACGTACCGAGACGCCTGGCTTTGAGCCTGACGGACCAAGTTACTTTAGTCTGCATTTCCTGGCACCAAAAGAGCAGGCTGTGACTGAGACGGCGACAACAGATGAAGGCTGGCCGCATGATTGGTGGGATCGCGCCGCTTGGGCGCTGGAATTGGAGCTCAGCATGCGAGGGGCGGGCTTTACCTGGACGAGCGCGGATGTGAGGCATACGAAGAAGACTTGGACGCCGAGTGTAGGGAATAGGGTACACAGCATTGCGGTGGATGTACTGCCTGTTCTCGGCCTTTCATGGGGCTTGATCAGGTACATCTATGTTGGGTACCTTGACCGCCCTGATGCCAATGCACCGAAACCCTTGTTTGACGATTTACCTTTTGGGATGCAGTTGCTCTTGACTGCGGCTCTAGGAGGCTTCTTGATGAGTGCCTTCTCATTAGGGCACAGTATCTTTGCAATTTTGTTGAGTCCTCTCTCTCCAAGTCCGTTGTCTTATTTTCCTCCTTTATATACAAGTCGTATTTGGAGCTTGACGTCCGTGCGAGATTTCTGGAGCTACGGCTGGCACCGTCTCTTTTCGCGCCTGTTTTTGGTTTATGGGGTTTGGCCGGGTGAGTGGGTTGAGCGTAAGCTCACTGGTAAGAGGCCTAACGAGCCGGCAGATGTAGGTAAGGTTCTTGGTGGGTTTCTGAGCAGCGCTTTTGTACATAGCTTTGCTGGTTGGACAGTGCATGGAGGCAATCTCATGGAAGCTTCAGGGGAGGCAAGATTCTTCGCAGGCTGTGGTTTGGCGGTAATTGTGGAAGAGCTCATAAAGAGGCTCGTTACGAGCCAGAGGCGCAACAGCAAGAGACACAGTCGTACTGATCAAGTCGATGCTTTGGATAGGCCGTACGATGAAGTGGCTGTAAGGATATGGTGGGTTTCTGTCCTGTTATTTCTGGGCCGTAACTTCGCAAGAGGCTGGTAAGTACATTTCCACAGTGGTCCTAAGTGCTTTGCAGGAAATTCGGAATTCCGACGTGCCATAATGATTCACGCTTCTCGATCCATACGGCTATCATGAGCTAAAATTGAGGATTGCGCAGGGTCAGCGCAGGCTTGGTAAGAGAGATGGCTGGTCTATAGCAAGATGCTTAAAGAATGCCTCAGTCTATCATATCAAGAGCCTAACTCCAGGAGTCCCAGAGGTCGAGACACCTTTCAGAGGCAAGCATAGCATTGAGCGGCGTGACTCCCTGCTTCACATCACTAAATCTGCAACTCTTCGGGAGGCAAATCTCAAACAACCACCACAGGACCATGTTAGCCTGCTAGAAAATGTACGATTGGCCTTCTCATTCAGACCGTAGCCATAAATAAACAAGGGCTCGTTGCGATAGAGCGAATCACTCTCACAGGATCCCAAGTCTAACGGTCAGACTCAACGCACGGTTTCCCGACCGTGAAACAATAATAATAGAATTTACAGAAACGCGCGCTTTGCCTACTTGCAGGGTTTCAGGCATAGGCGAGATGGGATCGCCACAATTCAAATATCAGATTTTGCCCGGAAGTCTGTCAGTTTCGTGAAACTGATGTAAGTGATAGCCCTACAGGATCTCCCTTTTACTTTATCTTGAAAAGCACGCTCTTCTTAGGACGTTAGTCGATTTCTATAAAGGACACTACCCCGTAACAGTTTGGCCAATATCAAACACCCCTCGAACTATCTGCAAACTTCTATCAATTCAGCTTCTTTGTCGGCCGCGATTCTATCCCCCTCTGGAACAACATTGAGAACCCCTAGCAATCACCTGGCGCGCTTTAAATATGGAGGTTCTCCCAGCTTCAAGCAATGACACCGAAGAACCACCAAAGCCAATTTTCACCTTTGGTGCTCCTCAAACCTTTGCTGGATTTGATCCTATTCTGAAGCCTCTGAAAACACCCGAAGGTACAAACCTCAATTCCATATCAGTTCAGCAGGGAGTAGAAGGATCAACAAACAAATCGCCAAGCCCCTCAATTTCGAGGTGCTCAACACTGGCCAGCTTGTCTGAAGCATCTGACTCTGTGGAAATTACTGTTGATAGAACAAGACCTCCAATTTTTGGCATGACCACGCCATTGGGTCCTTTGGTCTCGAAGGCCGTTAGAGGTATGTAGCTGCCACACACCGTCACCCATCGACAACGTACGCAAGAATACTAAATGAGCATCTAGCAAGTGATGGTTTCCAAGAATCAGATCCCAAACGCGTGAAGGCGAGTTGGGATCCTGATCGGCCGTATCACGACTCGCTTCTTTTCGCCGAGGGCAGCAATTTGATATCACGAGCTCAGAATGCGCGCCTCGAGGAAGTGCGAACTACTCCTGTGTTTTCAGCTGATGTTCTACGTGCCGCATATGACGCGACAGTCCCAGCTTTGCCTTCTGACACGTTGCGCCAGTATGGCCTTCTTGCGGGAATCCAAGAGATTTGCGGCCTCGATTCAGTAATACCGGCGTCCAATGACAGCCCCAACGATGAGCCAAAGGAAATTCGTAAGCACTCACGTCTATCCGAGCTTGAGGACAATCGTCTTTTTCTAAATACAAACACGCCGTGGTCCGCATTCATATGCGGTTCACAGGGAGCTGGAAAGAGCCATACGCTTTCATGCATGCTCGAAGCGGCTCTCCTCCAGCCACAAGCTCCAAACAGACTGGGAAAGCTGCCAGCACCGCTCGCTGGGATTGTCTTCCACTACGATAGATTCACTGGCCTCTCCGGGAACCAGATCTGCGAGGCTGCTTACCTTTGCTCAAAAGGGATCCCTGTCAAAGTCCTTGTCTCGCCAGCTAGCTTCAAAAAGATGCAAAAGCTCTACTCCAATCTGCGCGACGTTCCAAAGCACCTGCAACCAGCGGTGCACCCGATGCTCATTGAGCAGAAGCATCTAGATGCTGCTCGTATGTTGAAGCTGATGGCCGTTGAGGGTACAGACGGCACTAGACCACTTTATATGGAGGTAAGAATATTCTCGTTTGACGCGATCTGCTTTTGAGAAAGTTGCAATCCTCGATCTCCTATTCTGTTGCCTGGCAATTAGTGGCGTTCTGAGCTCAGCAGATGCCAGGAATTCTTAGCTTGGCCTGATTGTGGAGATAGCAGAGTTGCCATCAATACCGGAGATTCTGATGATCTGTAAAAAAATAAAATACTAACGATAGTACAGGTGGTGTGCAGAGTACTGCGCCAAATCGCAATGGCAAGCCAAGGAGGGGATGGCTTTAACTTCACGAAATTCCAGCACCGACTCCAACTCGAGGAATTCAACCCCGCCCAGCAAGCAATGCTCGAGACACGTCTTGAGCTCTTGAAAGATTTCATACAGCCCGACACAGACCCCCAGCTGCTCAAGAAGGCTTCGATAAAGCCACAATTTTCCAAAGACAAGAAAGGGAAAGAGGATGAGCGAACGTGGGAAAACAACGAGCACTACAAGCGACAGGCGGCCATGATTTTGGCGGATAGCTGGTCGTTCAAGCCTGGTTCCCTGACCATTGTAGTGAGTGGTCCTTCTGCTTCAGCTTTCTCTTTTGAGGCAGCAAACCAAACCCCTAGTCTTCCTCAGTGTAGCTTTGAGAGAGGATTCGTAAATATCAGGTCTTGAGTTCCTCGCTAATTTGAAGTGAAGGATTTGAGCTGCCCCTTTGTTGACGAGAAGACTGCCTGCGACCTGTTCGAAATGTGTCTCACCATTTTCCTGGAAACACGCGGTGATGTAGGAGGTATTGTGGCTTTGGACGAAGCACATAAGGTGAGAGCCATTGTAATTGTGCGCGACAAGGCTAATTTTCATCCAGTTCATGAACGATGCACAGTCATCTTCATCATCGTTCACTGAATCCCTGCTCTCAGTCATCCGTCAACAGCGTCATCTCGCTACACGCGTGATCATTGCAACCCAAGAACCGACAATCTCCCCAAAACTCCTAGATCTGTCCTCAATGACAATCGTTCACCGCTTCACGTCGCCGAGCTGGCTGCAGGCCCTTAGGTCTCATTTGGCAGGGGTATCCAAGTTTGAGGGGAACGATGGCCGAGATATCAAGGAGATATTCGATAAGATTGTCAACCTTGAGGCTGGAGAGGCTCTGCTCTTTTCACCATCAATGATGCTCAATGTTACAGAAGGCGGTCTTGGAGACGCAAAAGTGCTTCGGACGGAGAAGCTCGGGATGGGATATCTGAAAATGCGGGTTCGCAACCGATTGACGGCAGATGGAGGCAAGAGCATCATGGCTGCCTGAAGAGTACAGTGTCCCATTTCGTCGACTCCGACTCTTTCTAGCTGACATGTTTGTTGAGCTAGTATTTCATGGATGACTGAAAGGGCACTGTGTTATTGTAGGCGCAAAGAGTCTTCTTACGAAGATTTACAAGCGGCCTGTATTTGAGATTGTACATTAAAGATGCTAGGCAGTCTAGCCATAACGAATCAGCTATTCCAAACCCTACTGAAGCTGATCACCTTGGCGCCAATTAACGGGGAGACTTGGATTAGGAAAGCTGATTACGCGACAGACATGAGTTCACCCCAGCGCCAAAGCAACAAATTTAGCCTATTCACCAGAGGTATGTTTCAACTCCACAGAATAACCATTCAGCAGCTAACGAAAATATAAAGATCCCAGATAGCACAAGCCATTAATACCATCGAACTTGCTGACAAATCCACCGAGCTCCGTTTAGCCGTCAGAGTACATGTACTCATGTACCTTAGCCCTTTCGAAGCAGGATCGATCGACGCCAAAGGTCTAGACCATCGGGTCCAGACCCGGTTTTCACTAACATCTTCACTCAAATCACTTTACTATCCTCAGCCCTACATTAGCACTGAAGCGAAGGCTTGCGGAAATACCAGCCATTGCATCACATAAAGCCCTCCGCACCCCCCTGCTCTCCCACGGACACCATCCCCGCGAATCCTCTTCTCCTTTCCCTTAGAAAAGAAACACAAGCTATTCTGATCCTAGCACCATCTCTCTCTACACACACAAACACACAACTCACACACAGAAAAGCAATGCCCACCACCACCCGCTGCGGCACCCCCAGCGCCGCCAACTCCACCCTCGGCGGCGTCCCCACAATCCACTACCTCGACTTCGCGAGCCGTGGCCGCGGCCAGGTGGTCCGTCTGCTGTGCGAAGACGCCGGCATCGCCTACGACGACGTCCGCTACTCCTTCGACGAGTACCCGGCCTACAAGGAGAGCAAGATCGCGCAGCTGAATCCGCTGGGGAATGTCCCCGTTGTGGAACTCGGGGGGAGGGTGCTGACGCAGAGTTATCCGATTGTGAGGCACTGGGCGAGGGTGTTGGGGAGGTATGAGGGCGAGGGGGAGGAGGAGCGGTATTGGGTTGATGTGATTTGCGATGCTTGTGCTGATTGTGAGTTTCTTTCTCTTCTTGTTCCTTTGGAGAGTTGTGAATGGGGGTTGGGGGATGTGGGATCTTGGTGGTGAGTTGAGCTTGAGATCGTGGGAGAGGGGGCGATTACGATTGAAATTCGAGAACAAGCATCCCAGAGAAACTACCAAAAACCTAACACCCCCCCCAACAGGGCGCACCCTCTTCGTGCAAGCCTTCTTCAGCCCCTCCAAAGACACCGCCTACCCGGAACACCAGCGCACAACTCAGCAGCACTACCTCACCGCCATCGACAAACTGCTGTCCTCCTCCCCCATCTCGGCCAAAGGACCCTACGTCGCGGGCACCACCTTCACCTACGCGGATATGGTGCTCTATCAGGTCCTGCACGATGAGGGACTGACGCAGGATGGGAGGAAGGGGTTGGGGGGTATTCGAGGTTGAGGGAGTTGGTGGATGCGGTGGAGGGGAGGGAGGGCGTTAGGGCGTTTTTGGGGAGTGAGAGGTATCGGGGGTGAGGTTTGTCCAGCGCGGTTGATGGAGATGGTGTTGCTTAGGTGCAGCTAATGGGTTTCTTTCAACCACGGAGTAGCTGCTCGTGCTGGGGTTTATCTCTAGGTCATTATTGTCACGGGCTGAGTCTGCTCTACTTCTACTTCTGCACGACTTTTCCTAGACTAAGCTTTTCTTCTATTTCACTCTCAGAGTCTACATATTTCCTAGCTTGCTCTCTTCTACTTTACATCCTCTTTTCCAATCTCAAGCGCTAGCAATCTGCATTCTCTTTCAAAACAAACGGATCACCCATCATTCTCGAAGCAATAAAGCAATCTATCCCCATGAAGGAGCGCTAATACTCACGAGGCACGCACACAATGCACGGATCGAAGCAATCGCCAACCGCGGGGATTCCATGTTCGCATTTCAAGTCAAGTTCTGATGTCAACAATCAACCGTCGCCCCAAGAGATCCAAAAAGGCACAGATTCAAGTAGGTAGCAATGCCCCGGTCCCGTGTCCCTCCGCTTTCCAAGAAGATCCTCGATAAACCCCCTTTCTCCTGGGTTGTAGAAAGTATTCCAAGGCACCAGAACCGAGAAATAGTTCAACCGTGTACCACTCTCAAATTCCTACTCCAGCTTCTCTACGGAACCTCTATCGACTAGACCTCATTCTGTCTAAACCAATGGGCTCTGATGATGGTGTATGGGTAATGGTGACATCTTCAGCACACTCCCAGGAACAGGAGCATACCCTCCCTCCCCCTCACAGCCCAGACACTCCCCCTTCCCTCCGAAAACCCCCTCTCAGCTGAGCACTCCACTCCCTCACAGCCCAGACCCTACTCCCAACCGCCCAACCACCACCCCGCCCCTCCCGCCCCCTTCCCAACAATCACCCAGCTCCGCTAGAAAACCTTCCTATACCATCAAACTCATCCATGATCCGAGGCGGGGTCGGAAGATCGACCTAGCGCAACAAGCAAGGAACGAATGGAACGCAAGGTCTGTATGTAAGGGGATGATAGTTGAGGTGAGATCGTGAGGCAAGCTCAGACTCTCTCTCGCTCGCGATAGAAGATTTGAGATATGAGATATGAGATGGAGAGATGGTATTTACGCCCCCTGCGGACCTTGCCAAAGGAATCGTGGGCTTGGGAGCTGGGGTGGAGGGGGAATTCTCTCTTCCGTCCACATCTTCTCCACATCGCTCCCCCAACCAGACAAGATGGAAATCTCACAAGCAGCGTTCGTACTCTCCTCGCCAAAAGCTGAGTGAATATCCACTGCTATTTAAAAGCCTATGCTGTAAACAACATCTTTGCATCTCATGGAAAAATAAAGGCTTATAAAAATTGAATGCAATATAGTCCAAGAGAGCAAAAAAATAAGAAAAGGAAGATTCTAGAAAGAGATTGATTTACTTAGAGGTGATTTGTAGGGAGGTGGGGGCGGGGTTAGAGCAGGTATATTGGGGAATTGTTGGAGGGAGGATGGGAAGGGGAGGGAAGAGAGAAGGTTGGTAGAACACCAAATACCCGAGGGAATACCTTCCGTACATACAGTGTGGGGGTTAGTAAGGGCTGTTCCACATTGATTGGAAATCCGGTAATATTATGAGAGTAGGGGAGGGAGGGAGGTGGTTTACTACTCTACCTCTTGAACAAGTGCATGAGAAAACCCCACATCTCTACATAGAGAGCGACAAGGTCTTCAACTGGACAGGTATGTCGATAGGCAACAGTCAGTATCTATAGCGTATAAGATGGAGAAGTGGAGACTTTTTCGTGCACAGCACGACGTTCACGAAACAGGCAGGAGTAGAATTCAATTCATTAGATACACTTCGTAGACATGCAAGCTTGGGGTATTCCACTCTTCCAACCAATCTGTCCACTATGTCGACCGGACGCTTGCTAAAATACAAAACCTAAGCAGTTGAATCATACTTGAGTGAGCACGGTCAAGTGTCATATCCACGGGCACGGCAGAATACTATTCCAGCCACCGTGACACAGCAATGTCGAGCGCCAATCAGGCAGTGTGAGCAGCATCGGTACCATTGGATCCAGGCTCGGACAGGTTATTCTTCTCACGGTACGCGCCCGAGTGGACACCGCCATGGATGGCTGGGTCCTCATCGTAATCACGGATGTGAAGACCGAGACGTCCCGGGTCAATGTTGCGATGACCCCAAAGCAAAAGGGCGCCGAAGACTGGCTTAGCGAAGAGGTCGAGAATGCCGTAGAAGACAGCCTCGGAGTCCGGCGCGATGACGTTGCCACCTTCGCAGATACCCCACGCGATAGGGTAGAGGAACCAGAGGAAGATGGTGAGGACACCGCAGATCAGGTAGACCCTTGAGACGTCGGAGCCAAGTGCGGCGGCGTGCTTGCGCGCTGTCCAGGTGACGGTCCATGCGACGACGAAGAGTGCTGCGTTGCCGAAGACGTAATAGCCCCACTATAAAGACATACGTCAGTTGTCGGATTCTGAAGAACAAAGAGGGTTGCTCGTCTCGTGGAACTTACCTTATAATTAGACACGACAAGGGCGCCGACTAATCCAGTGATAATCATTATCTCATCAATGAGGAGAGTGTAGAGAATAGTGGGCCATGGCAAACCCGCAGTCAGGAGCAAGTCCAACAGTAGCAGGGGAGTGGTAATAACCCTAGATTATTGGATTAGCTTTACTAGATACGAGGTAGGATAGCAGAGGCCTACCAGTCAATGTAGCGTACGTAGAAGATCGAGCGGTAAGTGCCGTGGACGCGTGGGTTGCTCCTAGGGAACTCGACTGCAATCGGAGTGAAACCGAGGTTGGAGCCCATGGTGAAATAGGCGATCGCGGCCACCATGGTGATCAAGGCTGTGATGTAGTGGAAGATGCGGTGGGTACGAGGCTTGGTGAACGAAAGGCCGATGAAGACGAAGGTGGAAACGGTCATCACGGCGCAGACGGCCTGTAAAGAGTCAGTCTTCTGAAGACTCAGGAGGATTTCTGTCCAACATACCCAATACCAGTCGGAGCCATGAGTGGTGATAGTGATATCAGCAGTAGCTCCGTTGACGGTAGAGGGATTATGGAGCAGCGCATCGTTTGCTCGTGAGAACAAACCCATCTTGATCAGTTGAAGCAATGTGTTGCTCAGTATTGACGGTTCTGATGTTGAGGAGAGTCACAGGTGGATTAGATGGGAGGGAGACGGTGAGGTCGGACTGGTTGTTTGTATTTGAGTCGGCAGAGTGACGTGGTGCAGTAGATTACATCACCTCATTCCAGTCATTTCCCTGGCCGTCGCCCTAGCGCTACCAGTCACCTAAGGCTTTGCTCTTCGTAATCAATCTGCATAAGGTAGAAGACGGCGTGGGGATAACAGACCCCTCCGACTGGGGCAAAATGTTCAGATGTCATCGCCCGTGGAAGTCCGGTACATGATAAGCTCCAAAAGTTCCTATCTGCTGCAGGGTATATTGATATACCGCTGTCCGTGACATCACCAAGGGAACTTTCCACTCTCCTGTCATTCAAAAATTAACTTTGGGAGCGACTCCCGTCTTTACCGTTGACAGCAGAGAAGCAAGCTGGAAGGCGGAAGGAGAATAGTCCAAGCTCTAGCTTGCTAGCGCGATGGTCACAAGCGTGATCGGAAAACGTTAAAGGTGTGACAGTTCCGACCAATGATATCATATCATCGCTGCACCCCAGATAGAGCTGGAGCTCTCCCAACATGGAATTTGCAAATGCCATACTTGATGTAACAAAGCTAGGACCATCCGACCGACCCGACCTATCCCCGACGCCCATTGTCACTCGTACCTCACCAAATCATCGCAGAAAGGCTGGAAAGAAGAAAATGAGCTCGACACACTCGCTGCTAAGACAGCAAGGTATCTTTCTATCAACATGAACGTTGCAGCCAATCGAAGCAATTTCAAGATGCTTAGCTCATTTAAATTTCTCTCCCAACTAGATCGAGAAGAGTAAGACCCCTCTTCCGCTGCTTTCTGATCATGCACGAATTGCATGAACTTGACCGGATGATCAACCTGGCCGAGTCTTTCATTGGACGCCTGCGCTGTCGTCAAATCAAGCATTGCATTGCATCTTGGCAGAATAGTTAAGGCTGGTCTGGAACGGCGCGCTGTTGGCTCCGTCCTTAAAATCACGCGCCGACAACTTGTCTTGTGACCTTCGAAAGACAGGCTGGAAATATAGGACGCTTTGTCATTGCATGAGATTCTGGCTGTCCTGCCTTAGTAGTAAAGAACAACTTGAATTATCGCTCTGAAGGGTCATGTCTAACTTGGGGATGGTGGGGAAAGGGACATGAACTGGATTCTCCAAGGGTTGGCGGTAGAGCAATTGATGCATTGGAGCACATTGCTATGCCAGCCCTAGTTAAACTACACGGAACTGCTCTATGTATTGCAAATTACATGACCATTTACAAAATTCCCATCTGCAGCTCGAGAGCGAGGGGATTACACGTCGACCTTGTTTGTCATAGCCATACACCTTCACCTATTCCTTTCAAAGCCTCGGATAGACGGTTACAGCCAACAACAGGAGGAAGACCACGATGGCGATATGAAAGTTGGAGAGCAGAGGCAACACCTGCGCTTGGTCGATGTCGCTCACAATCCGAGTTTGACTCCTCGATGTGTCTTTCCAGGGTTTTGCCATTCCGAAATCCTCAAGTACTTGCTCACTGGTAATCTTGCTGCCCGCAAGACATACCGGGACCCCGGTCCCCGGATGTGTTGATGCTCCAACAAAGTGTAGTTTGTCGATAGTTGGATGTTTAGTCGAAGGTCGGAAGGATAATACATTGAAGAAGCTGTGGCTGAGCCCCAGGATGGCACCCTTGTCAAGATTGAAGGTATCCTTCCAAGTTTGAGGCGTGTTGCTTATCTCCTTCACAAGCGCTTGCTGTAAGTCTTTGGCACCAGTGCGTTTTTCGATCGTGGAGAAGACTGTCTCGCGTGCTTTAGTCACCATCCCTTCCCAGTCCTGCTTGCTGTGCATGTCCAGTCCTTGGCCCTCAGACTCGTCGAGCATATGGCCGACGGGTACCAAGACAACGATTGCATCAGTACCCTCAGGTGCGGCCGTGCTATCGATTCTGGACGGAACATTGACGTAGAAAGATGGCTCTCGCGGTATCGATTGTTTCTTGAATATGTTGTCGAATGATTCGCGATAGTCGTCTGCGAGGAAGATGTTATGCGTCGTCAATTCCGGTACCTTTCGACTCATTGCCCAGTAGAATGATATGGAACTGCAGCTTGCAATTCTCTTCTTCAGAGATTTGGCCTGCAGTGATGTGGGTAGAAGATTGTTGTATGCGTATACCAGATCTGCATTGACTATGACCACATCCGCAGACAGCGTCTGGCCATTTGTAAGGACGACTCCTATGGCTCGCTTGAGATTGCTGTCAAGTTGAATGGAGGCCACTGGTGTAGACAATTTATATGTGACACCTAAGCGTTCGCCAATTTGCACAAGAGCCTCGATCACCTTGTGAAACCCGCCTTTAGGGTACCAAATGCCTTCAGCTAGCTCGGTGTATTGTAGTAACGAGTAAGTGCCTGGAGCATCAAAAGGAGACATTCCCATATACATGCTCCCGAAAGTGAAGACTCGGCGCAAACGCTCGGTCCAGAAGTACTTTGATGCTCTTGAGTATATGCTTTCGAAAGGGTGCAATGGGAACAGATGGCGGAGAAAGGAAGGGCGGGCCATTGACAGGATAGAGGTGAAGTTTTTGGTCAGTACATGAGAAACACTGATCTCATAATGTCGATGTGCTTCCTGCAGGAATCCCAAATATCGTTCGAAGCCATCCTTACCTTCCCACTTCTCTACCTCAGTCTTCATCCGGGCGATATCGGTAGATAGTTCGAAGGATTCGCCATCTCCAAACCACAGGTTGTAGTTGGGTTCACACTTCATCAGCTCCACCCCTTCAGCCAGGAGTGTAGTACCGAGATCGGCAAAGGCCTCATGGAAAAGTCCTGGTAGTAAAAGTAGCGATGGACCTTGATCAAAGCGCTGATTCCGTGGTCAGCCAAGGCAATTGTTGGGAGAGGTGGCCTACACACGTAGCCTTCATGATGTATGAGGGAGCAGCGGCCACCCGTAAAGGCATTCTTCTCGAATACGGTCACTTGAAAGCCAGCTCTTGCAAGCCGAGCTGCTGTAGCGACTCCTCCAGCGCCGGCACCTACCGAATGATCAGTCAGTGCACGTTCAGAAAGTGGGGAAGAGAATACTGACCCACGACGATGGCCGTCTTCTGACCTGCCTTCTCCCCCATATTCGCAGTTGCGAAGAGTTGTCTTTGAAATTGTTACATGATTAAGGTACCTATGTTGAAGGCTCCACAGATGAACGAAAAGTGAACGGAGCGATGACGAATTTATCTTCACGAATTAGGGTTAGACAGCTAAATCCTTTGTTGTGAAGACATGAGGCCGGGGGATTGGTAAGCATTATCCATGATGGTTGATAAGCTCGTAAGCTGGCGAGTCACACCGTGCACACACTTATCAATATCTTTCTGATTAATCGACTTCCCCCTTATTTACAGTACTTATACCACAGGCATGAGCAGCCATCAACAGAATGGTATCATGAAAAGACTAAGCAATGTTTTCCATCCAGTCCCTATGTACGCCAGTCCAAAGCTCCATTCTACATGTTCAATGCTCTCCACGCGACCCGCAGTCTCCTCAGCTTTGGGACGGTTGCCCTGCCAGCTTTGATTCTGTAGCCTGGTTTCCGAAGTACCCTCCCTATCTCGACGTAACTCTCTACAGCGACTCGCATTGGAGCTCGCGCTTCGGCAGGTAAATAATCAATCGCTCCTCTGGATTCGCCATAGATATGCATGGCGCTATCGAGTAGGCGCTGCCGCATTGTTTCGACCAGTAAGCCGCTAGAATCCTTCAATACGTGCTCTGGCCCTGAACCGTGGTCTTTGAGCCACGTGGTTGGGATGTAAACACGGGCGTTTGTGGCGTCCACAGATATGTCCCGAGCGATATTGATGTATTGTAGAGCGATTCCCATTCTGCCTCCGGCAAAGACTGTCCGTTGGATCTCATCGGTTGTAGAGATATCGAAAGCGTGATAATAAGCCAGCTGTATGCACAGCTCTGCCACAGTGCCAGCAACACGAGATCCATAGGTCATCAACGTTTCTTCATCACGAATGGGGAAAGGGTCGTCCGAAGATGTAAAATTAAGATCCGTCTCGAACCCTTTCAACAGGTCGTAAAGTGGCTTCGAGGTAAGGTACGCAGTGGGTAACAGAAGCAAGGCAGGTTGAGCAAAAGGTGGAAATGTCTCGAGCACATACCCAGACACTGAGGAGGGCTTTTCGCCATAAGAGATGTCGAGGTACCGTACAAGCTTAACAATCCAGTCTCTTGCCTTATCTGGTGACTGAGCCTCGTCGACAAGGTCATCTGCAACACGACAGAAGGAATAAAGCAGTATAAGATCGATCCGTAAGCGGCCCGAGAATACGCCGCTCGCAAGATAGAAGCTCCTGCTTTTCATTCTCAGCCGGGCCAATGCTTGCTGCAAGCCTTCAATGCGGTCGTCGTCGTAGGCTTGGACTGGTGTGAGGAGTGCTTTGATCAGAAGCCATGGCGAAGGCAGTACCGGAAGCCTTGGAAATATTGAGGGGAAACTTTCTAGGATGGCCAGAGCATTATCGAAGGCAATGAGCCCAAAAACAATGAGGACATTGGTCAGGAGAAAAAAAAGGGCCTCCTCGATTTCTAGACCATGCCAGAGCTGGATACCAACTTTGGTACCCGCTTCAATGACCCAAGTTCCCCGTCGCAAGGCTACTGTGTCAACTATCCAGAGGTAAAAAGTCGGCAGGACGATTGGAGCAAATGTGTTCGATAGAGGAAGCCCCAGGATGAATTGATGCGCCAGGGTCCAGAGGAGCAAAACGAATGGACCGGCCCAGACCAAGATCAGGCCCATATACAGGCCGTCAGTACGTCTCTTGACCAAAACAGCTCCCATGCATATCGCAGTCACGATTGCCAAGGTCCCGAGCCACCTCCACAGCCGTAACCGTCTGGCATCGTAGAGCAATCTCCGACCTCGCAGGTATACAGGGTGGAATGTAGGCTTGCTAAGGATGAGATAAAGAAGAGAGGTGTTGTATGTCTGGATTATGAAGAAGAAGACCTCTTCCAGCGGAATTTTGAACAGAGTTGGTCCAACAATGACGTTCTCGGGGTATGTCCATATTTTTTCCCGAATGAGATATGAATCCCAAGGTGTGGTTGATACGACGGCGATCTGACGGTCTTTAGTATGTCAAAGCTTCTGATCACTTTGGTCGCTCACGGTTATCAGAAAAAGGATTTTGTAAACATCGATTCTGGTACCAAGTGGGTAGTAGCAGGCGGATAATAGTATGGCTGGAGGGATCGTGTACAGTAGGTGGCTATCAAAGCTGTCAGAAGCATTGAACTACATGTGGAGCGATGACTTACACCAACGCATACTCATATCCCATTGCTTGAGCTTCACCAGCACGAGGAGACTTTGCGGAGCATGTCCCTGGGTGAAAAGAACTTGGCTGGGAAAGCGGGGAAAGCTAATTAGGGGCGTCGACTTGGCAAATCTCTGTAATTTGTGGTTACGAGGGGGAATTCAGATTTTAAATATTGGTGTCAGTATACAAATACTGAGAACAGAGCTTGGAAGAGCAATTGAGGTGACCCCACGTGGTGTTGCTATTTGGATAGCTTCATGTATGTAATTTACTCTGATGCCGTCAGGGCCGACGTAATAGGTACGCTGCAGGATCCTTCACACAAAGCAGCACCGCCACCAGACTCTTTGCAGATCAAAGCTCCCGCAGAACCCCTGTCGTTCTCGAACTGCACTCGCTGTTGGATCTCGAATGAGGGGAAATGCAGCCGCAGTCTGCTGCGTCATTTAAGGAGTATTAATTTTTGTTATCTCCACCCGGCACGCGCGGGTCTTTTATCACATGTCAAGCTGTCAACCCAAGTCGAGTCCAGTGATCGAGAGGCGTGAATCCGTTGTGCATCTTCCGGCGCCTCAGAACAATTGTCCATAATGCACTCAATACTCCGTAAATCGTTTTGATATGTAGCATTGTCGGCACTTGATCGGTCCCCCACTGGATTAATCAATCGACCAACGACATCTACCAGCTGGTGAGTGAGAATGCCAAGCAGAAAAACACGAGATAGTCCACACCCGTCAGTCCTATCCTGAATCAGAAGGTCTTCAGGCTGCCTTACTGATTCTCTCAATCTAGGTATCTCTCGGGTAACTTTGCGCCCATCCACCGCGTCCAGCCCTTGACACCTTGCGAGTATTCTGGCACCCTTCCTGAAGAGCTTGCGGGAGGCCAATATGTGCGCAATGGGGGGAATCCGCTTATCAACGGGTCTCTGGAGCGCGATGCCCACTGGTTCGATGGCGATGGTATGCTCAGTGGAGTCGCATTCTCGCGGCATGGTGAGAAGGGAACGTTCGGCCAGAATTCGTCAACCAGTATGTGCTCACGGACGTCTACATTGCCTCGATAACTTCGTCTTCGTTGAAAACGCCAATTCTACCCAGTATAACCACCTTGGTGAATCCGCTCAGCTCTCTGATTACTATAACTTTACGGATACTCCGAGCATTCATTCTCGTGGTACTTTCCCACTTACCTGGCTCCGTACAAGCTATCAAAAGGATCAGCGTTGCGAACACCGCATTCCTATATCATGATGGAAGAGCCTTGGCCACGTGTGAAAGCGGCCCGCCCATGCGTATAGCTCTTCCGGGGCTCGAAACGATTGGCTGGTACACAGGTACGAACTGTGAGGGAGAAGCTGGGATAATCGAGGAACCTGGATTTGGGGGCGAGGGACTGCTCAGCTTCTTCAAAGAATGGACCACTGCTCATGTAGGTAATGCTGAAGTATTATTGATTTTACATGATGTTGACGGACCTTCACCAGCCTAGAGTCGACCCTCAAACATCCGAGCTTTTGCTCTATCACTCAACATTTGCTCCTCCCTATGTTCAGTACTCAGTCATCCCTCCAACCCGGAAAGAATGTGCGGGGGCCTTAAGTGTTGGTGGAGCTGAAGTTCTAAATGCGCCTGTTGCTGGAATGCATTCGGCAAAAATGATGCACGATTTCGGGGTGTCCCGTACCCACACCATCATCATGGATTTACCATTATCGCTGGACCCTCTCAATTTGGCGAAGAACAAACCAGTAGTGGCTTACGATCCAAACGGCGTATCACGCTTCGGTATATTTCCTCGTTATCAACCAAATAACGTTCGTTGGTTTGAGACAAACCCCTGCTGTATCTTTCACACCGCCAATTCATGGAACACTTCTCATCGAGACCCTAGATCAAATATGCAACATGAAACTCTTAATATGTTAGCTTGTAGGCTGACATCTGCCTCACTTGTCTTCAGTGCAGGTGACTTAGCTGCTCCTATCCCTACTGATACTACTTCAAAGTACGAAAAGGAAGAGGAGCAATGCCGCCTCTACTATTACGAGTTTCAATTAAGTTCCGAACAAAGCCTGAACAAATCGGGGTCTGGTGAGGTTTCAAACATCATCTTAAATCAGTGGGCGTTATGCGCGGTTTCGTTTGAATTTCCAACCTTGAATGAGGCACAGTCCATGAGTGCCGCCAAATACGTGTACGGTTGTTCTGTCGAAGGGTCGTCGTTTGGAGCCGCTCTTGGCCGGGCTGTTAAGATTGACTCCCTCGTCAAGGTCGATGTCGAGACACTGATTCAAAGGGGCAAATCCAATACGCCAAACCAAATCACCGGTTGCGTAGATAATAGAGAAATGTCGGAAATAGTCGCCAGTCGAGATCCAGAAGACCCTATCAAGGTATTCAAAATGCCTCCTGGTTGGTACGCACAGGAATCCCGATTCGTGCCACGTTCCAACGGCAGCAGCGAGGACGATGGCTGGCTTCTAAGCTACGTTTTCGACGAAAGCCAACTGGACCAAGGTGGTGAGTGCCTAGAGAGCGCCAGGAGCGAGCTTTGGGTCATTGACGCCAAAACGATGGCTGAGGTTGTTGCCAAAGTCTATCTGCCGCAAAGAGTCCCGTACGGTCTACATGGCAATTGGTTCTCAGAAGAGCAAATCCTAAACCAGAGGCCAGCAACACGATTCAGAAGCGTTCCACCGTTGGAGAAAGAGGCGCAGAAGACCTCTCCTGCATGGAGACTGTGGTTGAGCATCCGACATGCCATACAGTCTTGCTTGAATTAGGAAAGATGGAACGATGAGAAACCGTCTTTTCTATCACTTGACCGCACGCATAAGCGTGAGTAACAACAAGATAACGGGAAGTGGCGACAGCCACGGACTGTGTTCTTTGCACAAAATTGCAACGTCAAATCACGCACTTTATGTTCGAAGGTTAGAAGACATAAACGTTTCGTCGATTTGCCCGATCAATTCATTCTACATAGTCCAATTGGGGAGGAATCCAGTTTGGCCTGCCAATTCAAAGGGGGGATTTTCAATTGGGTAGATCAAGTCAAGATGATAACATCACTGCTTCAGATTTTCCATTCCCAGGTGAATGACTTGAACCACTCAGTCGCAACTTCGAAATCATTTGAATTGACTGTGTTTCAGCTGAAGAAGCATTTTACCCCGCGATCTTGCCAATGACGTACCACTCGGGCCACTGCAAGGTCCCGAGACATGTGAATTTCTGCCCGGTCCAAGGTCGATCCTTTACAGAAACTTTTGGTCCACGACTACCCCTGCTGTACTTCAGTGAATTTACCCTAGAAGAAAAGTCATGATGATTTCCTCCAAAGCGGTCACGAGGACGGCTCGCAACGTACGCGTCAACCCTTTTCTCCGCCAATTGCGCTCAGAATCGTCAAGCTCGGCTGCCTCGAACAGCAGTGTCAGTCAAGGCATCGTCGGCGGCCTAGTCGGTGGTGGTCTAGTATTCTTAGGCGGTTACAGCTATTACCACTTCTCTGGAGCCAAAACCTTGGTCAACACGGCCCGTGAGACGTCTGCTTCCTTCACCAAATACAAGGAACAATTCAAGAAATCAACACCAGAACCCAATGAAGCTCTGCAATGGTTTCGACAAACTGCGACTTCGTACGTTGGCTTCATTCCTGGAGCCAAGTCCTACGTCGACAGTGCTTTCAATGACATCGACGCCATTCAGCAGAAACACTCGGGTGAGGTGGACCAGATTGTGAAGGATGCCTACAACGATCTCAGGAATGTTTCAGACAAGGGAGTGAGCTTTGAAACGGCACAGCAAGCCTGGGAGATTTTGCAGAAGCACCTCAAGAAACTTGGGGAACTTGCTGGAGATTCGGCCCAGGAGATCATAGATAACCACCCGACTCTGAAAGAGAAAGTGGGAGGTAACTTGGATCAACTCAAGCAGCTAGGCGAAAATTATGGACCAGAAGCAAAGAAACAGGTGGACGAAACTTGGGATCAGATCCGGGGCATAATGAAGGAAGGATTCAGCGCCTCAAGCATACCCAAAATCCAGTCTTTAGTCCAAGACAAGATGAAGAAGATCCAGGAGCTCGGAAATAAGGTCTGGGATCAGGGTATGGAGCAAGCGAAACCGTACCTTGATAAATCTCCCAAGGTCAAGGAGTTGATTGAGAAGAACGCTAGCGATCTTAAGAAGGGCAATGTCAAGGAGCTTTATGAGAAGATAAAAGACGCTGTGCAATCAGGCAGCACAGAGGATCTTGAAAAATACATCAAGAGCACCGCTGATAAGGCTAAGCAAGCTGGAGGCGGTGGAGGTGGACTGGAATCTTACCTGAAGATGGTGCCCGGTGGAAGCGAAATCCTCCCGAAACTATCGCAGCTGCAGCAGATCGCTCAGGAAAACGGAGAAGATGCGCAAAAGATTGCGAAGAGCACGTACGAGGAGATCCAAGCCGTACTGCAGCGGAAGCTTGGCGAGGCCCAAGACCTAGCGAAGGAGGCTTCGAAGAAGTCGAAGTAAGGCTTTGTTTCTGAAAGTTGGTCATCTTCTTCGCTTTCTGGTACGCAAGCCTACATCACGCAATTGGTTCTTTCACTTCGTCTTCCGTGTTGCACATGCATGGCGTCGGGGTCTCTAGTCACGAGAGCATGGAGTCGCGCGAAAAGGTTATAATTATGTTTGAAAGAGGTTGTTCTCCAATGCAGACAAAAGCTTTGATCTGGGGTGCTGGGAGGCTTGTACGATAGGTATCATTTCGCAAGGGAATCTAATTTGATTTTGCAAAAAAGCCTCGAGTATTATTGTGACTACACTGGATGGCTTGAGTGATGGGCGACTCTAACTTCTAAAACCAAATAATTCAGCAACCAAGCCGTTGTGACTGCGACAATTAAATCTAGAGTTAGGCCATCTCGGAACCTGACCGTTCAATGATCTGACAGCTGGACGGCTTCACCACCTGAATTGGATCTCTATCAAAGCACCATCCATCAAAAGTTAGGCGCCCCTCTCAAACACCCTTACACCACCGTCTCCTGCAATGAAGTACAGCAGCTCCCCTCCCTCTACCCCTTCTTCCCCCTCAGCGCCCCCATTCCCTATCCTCAGTACACCGCTCACATCCCGAGCAACGCCAGTATCCAGCTCTCGTACGCTCAGTATCAGGCGGGCTTGGTGAGCAAGGCTCATGACGAGGGATGCATGATTGACCTCAAGGGGCGTGTGACGGGCATGGATCAAAGGAGCGTCAGCCGAGAGAGTAATGATGATCGTTGCGTGCTACGTGCTTTGTCGTAAGCGTCTTGGTATGATTTCATGAAGCCCAGAAACATCCTACCTCGCGCAATTCCCCAACGAAATCCAAAACCTCTCCCACAGAAGTCTCCGTCGCCGCAAGCAAGAAGTCTATCCCGTCAAGCACGACGAGCGCCCTTGATCCGTCCTCCTTCGAAACCGCACCAATGACCGCTTTCTCCACATCCTCAATGGCTCCGCTGCCGAGCCCAAGACTAGTGCCTAAACCATCAATGAATGTAAAGCGGAACGACTTGCTGAGGTCGATTCCCAATCTCTTGGTCCCTTCTTTCCAGAATGTCAAGTCTCGCAGCCAGCTTACGAGCACAACCTTGACCTCTTTTTCAATGATATCGCTTGCATCTGTGTCTTTGCGAGATGTGAGCGCGGAGTAAAGGTAGCGCTGAAGGAGCCAATTGGAGGAGGCGCCCAGGACGGAGGTAAGGATGGTTAAGGAAGACTCCGGTGGTACGGCAAAGTGTGTTGATAACAGAGGTGGAATTGGAGATTGCGAAGGCATCTTCAATGTTCAGTAAGATAGTATGCGCATGTGTGCCTGGTGCATGGTAGTCAGGACGGCTCGGACTGTATGGATGCTTTGCGAGAAGCTTTCGACGGGGCTCGGATCTGACAGCTCCATGATTTAACAAGTGTCTCACAGGTTCTCTAATGTAAGGTCAATAAGAGGCGCAAGAACAGCGTGCTCAAGACAAGATGCACTCGATACACAAAAATTGGAGTGAAGTATATTTGACACTAGTCCCAAATAGTGTGCGCTAAGGGCTTAGCTCCCCACAGACATAAGCGAGGTTCGAACGACAATACACCTCCGCGACGTTTATTCCGGATAATTACGACTTCACGATATAAAGGGTGAGTGCTCACATCACTTCATTGAACGGAGCAAAAACTACAGATACTGACTAAACCTTCGTTCAGACACCCTGAGCCACGATGAGTACGTCCATTCCTGCCTCGAGCACGGCTAGCTCTACAACAGCAACCTTCGAGCGGAACGCTGACAAGTTGCAATAGCGAAGGGTACATCGTCCTTTGGCAAACGCCATAACAAGTCCCACACACTTTGTAGACGATGCGGTACGCTTCTCGCCCTTCCCAACGAGTCACCATCTTACAACCCTCCGTGAAACTCAATCTGCAGAGAAGCTGACCAATTACTCCTGGAATCAGGTCGTCGCTCCCTTCACATCCAAAAGCACACCTGCTCATCATGCGGATACCCCGCTGCTAAGATCCGACAATGTACGCCACCCAACTCCCCTCCCCTTCTCGTGGGGCCCTTACGCCTGGTACTCCATATGGGTGACGGTGGACTAACATCCACTTCTAACAGACAACTGGGGTATGAAAGCCAAGCGAAGAAAGACCACCGGAACCGGCCGCATGCGATACATGAAGGAAGTCCCGCGGAGATTCAAGAACGGCTTCCAGACTGGTGTGCCGAAGAATAGCAGGGGCCCCGCGAACACGGAAAACCAGTCGTGAGGGAGTAGATGGCAGAGATGGAATTGAGATGCTCATGGGCTCCTAGCTCTTCACGATAGGCCCGCTAGGTTGGGGTTATTGATCGAGCCGAAGGGCCAATGAGTGCTCAAAAGGCTCGGCAACACGGTAAATTACTGAAGCAAGCTCGAGAGCAATGAATTCTGTCCTGGTGCGAGCCAATTCCCAGTGCGTTGCAACTGCTACACGTTGTGCTAGTGATGTGGATAGTTCATCATATTGCCTCTATTCAAACATCGGTATTCTACCGTCCGCTCAAACGACCTACAGAGCCAAACCATGTACGGGCGTTCCGAAAAGCTTGCCTAACTGGAAGACCCAAGACGTCCCAGCCACTCAAGCCTATGATAAAGACCAAGAGCCATCACATTTTCTGGCAGCAGCCACAAAGTTAGGTACCTACCGCAGCCTCCTCTTTCAAAGCTACCTTCACAACCCTTCCCCTTTCCCTTCCCCTTTCCCTTCCCCTTCCCCTTCCCCTTCCCTTCCCCTTCCCCTTCCCTTCCCCTTCCCCTTCCCCTTCCCCTTTCGCTTACTTGGAAACCCGCTTTGGATATATCCCTACCCCTATCTCACCCCTACTTTATCCTCACCTAAAAAAAAAGATTTAAGAGTAAAAAAATTAAGTGTCCATCCGCTTTTAAAACCCGCCCCAATCCCCCAAAAAAAAACAGGATCCCAAAAAGCCTCAATGAAGCAGGCCTACGTGAAACCTTTCTCTCTACACTTCACCTACATTGTTGACCAGAAGGGGATTTGGTAACGGCTCCCGTCTGGTAGACTACCGAGACGTGAAGCTTCTAGTGTGCAACCCCCCTGCTGGAGCGAGCATCGGTGATGGTCATGGATGGTTGGAATTGTTTGCGGGATTTATCTTTCTGGAGGGGAGGGGGAAGAGTGGCATGTGAAGCTCTCTTGGTCGTCTACTGTTTGGATCTTTCCGTGTTCTCTTCTCTCTCTGCTATTTGAAGGGCATTGAAGTGTGAAAAATGAAAGGGAAGTCGTGGCTTCGGATTCGGATTCGTGGCAGGTAACACCCAAGAACACAGTTTGATCATCCGAATAGAGTAGTTTGGAATGTGCAAATACTCGTCGTGAGACGCGAATAGGTTTGCAAAGATCATTTTCCAATCCATTTGCCAATCCGCGGCTTGCATTAAATGCTTTTTCAAATTACTTTATGTCTCCATCCAACGGAAGGTCCTCTATCCAAGAAAATCGATCCAATCGAATTCAAACTAGGTACACATCATCCCGATCCTCCAAAAGTCCGCTGCTGGGGCCTATTAACAGGCATCATCTCCTCATCGCCCTCATCATCAAAACTCGCCGTCACAGAAAACCAATTACTGTGCGTGCGCCTCGGAGCAACAGGTTCAATCTTCGCCCTCACGGTCCGCTTATCGCTCGTGCCGGGACGAACCATGGCCGCGAACTTGTCTTCCTCGTCCGAGAGCCTGTACGACGAAGAGCGCTTCTTGGGGCTCGAGAAGAAGCTGGGCGTGGACTTGGAGATGGCGCTGCGGACGGAGGGGGAAGGCGGCGTTGATGACGGGGCGGAGGAGAGGGAGGTTGGAGCAGACGATGCCGATGTTGCACTCGACGTTTATCCAGATCGCGGCTTTGACGATGTTCCCTGGAGTCTACCGTCAGCCTCGATGAGCGTGGTTGGGGGGATGCGGACTGCTTACAGGTTATGTCGCTTTGCTTGATCTCGGCGAGGAATGGAAGGCGGATGAATGATGCAACGCAAACGCTATGTGGAGATAGAGGTTCAGCCAAGGCCGGGGAAACGGCAGTCTTGTTCGTGCACGGGGGACTCACAAGCTTCCTAGCATGAAGATCGATGTGACTGCGATTTTGCGCCCCCTGAAAATTAACTCTTGTTAGCTGAGGCTCTTCCGATTTCTAAGCTGTACAAGACACGGCTCTACATCAGCCATGATATGATGTACTTACAGCGGCATTTGTAGTTTCCATAATACTGGTAATGGCATTATCAAAACAGCGAGATCCGTAGCGATGTTTGGGCCAGCGACACCATACAAGATTCCGAAATCGTTACCGCAATATCCGCCAGGGATGGTCTTATCCCAGAAGTACTGTACTGGATGGCAGATGAATATGATCGAAAGAACACTGGCAAGCCCCCAAGCCACGACTATGCCGCCAATGATGTACAGAAGAATATTAAAGAGTGTAGAAGGGAATATTCGGCGGTAGAGAAAGAGCATCGAAATCTTCATGAAACTCATGGTTATTGGGAACATGATTTGGATAGCCCAATAACCTTTGGTGAAAGAAATTATATCCTCGAAGTTTAGCGTTATCATGTGCCTTCCTAGGCCATAACGAAGCTCTGCGGGTTCATAAGACAAGTAATTCCACATGATTTGCGGACAACCTCAAACTAGTCGAGACTTACCCAGTAAGCTCGTCGTACTCAGCGCAAGAGTGGTGACCTAGGTTACGGTCAGCTTTCGTTCGCAGGCCGCCAGGTGAAGGAAGGTTGGATGATCAAATGACTAACCATAGCCCCGACAATGCAATAGTCGTCAGCTCCAAACCTCGCCGAAGAGACATATCTTGACACGAGCCGAAGTATGACAGAGAGAACCATGAAGGTCATTATGACAGAAAGAGACGAGACGACTAATGTAGTCTGGTTGTCATTCAAGGAAGGCAACGCAGTGGTACAGAGCTCCTTGGCCATAGACATAGCAGCTACCATGGGGAATCATGTCAGACTGTTCTCAGACCGACATAGTTGGTGCTATACTCACTGTTTTGATCAGTCGATTTGCATTCTATGAGAACAGCACCTTGTAGGGCTGTAAGAAATCCATCATTCTGGCAAATGCATGGAATGTCGAGCCCACAATTGCTTGCGGCGATAGCCTGCAAAGCCGGAGCTTGCTGTTCGATTTATATGTCAGGATACTTCAGAGGATAGGACGCCGTCAACTGACTATACACTGGGGTAAAAGCGCAAGTGCAGCCTGCGTTTGTGCTGTTGCATTTGCCATTGCGCTCATATTCTATACAGAAATGAAAAAATTAGAGTATAGTATCTCAACTATCGAGACTTCTTATGTATCTGAGATAGAAAGGATGCTGGAGCTATCCACATCATCTGCATTTGTGTGGGTCTCCATGTCATGGAAACACTGGACGGAAAGGGAATACTTGGCGGTTAATTGCACCGAGTTCTGCAGCCATGGATATGCAGATGCGGAAGATATCCTAGAAGCTGATCAAGCACACAGTCTCGTGCCTTGCAGGGGCAACAGGGACCGAGGGGGCCAAGGTCAAATTAAGATATCTTCATCCATATCCGCGGCGGCAGGAAGAACAACCTCGCAGACTGAGCCAGAGCCAACGATTGGACCATTGACTTCGATAATAATCCAATATCCTACTGCACGCAGAACTTCGATTACCAAATACTTGCAAATGCAACAGCTACTGGATACCGAAAAATCCCATTCTCATCCAATTGTAGACGGACCAATCGCTATTTAATGTATGAGCAGAAGCAACTCGGTTTACTCCGTGCGCTTGTTCAGCAGACCAAATGGAAGACGGCATCCGTGCGCTGCTGGCCTGTGCGGTAATGCTCGTACGTGGCTGAAATGCCGGCAAAGGCAGGTACGGCAGGTCGCAGGAATTATTTACTGCGCTCCTCCGACTGCAGGAATGCAGAGGTGAGTCAGTTGCGAACAAGTCAGTCGTTGTGGATGCCAGGACGGGTTTTCTATGGAGAAATATCATTGCTTGACAACTCGAATACCGGAGATGGGGATGGCGCATACGGCTAGATGTGAATTTAGTAGCGCGCGAATAAGATAATTTGAGGCACGGCCATTTCCTGTAGCTAGCCTCTTAGCACCTAAGGTCGTACATACCAGTAGTAAGGTCTAAACTCTAAAGAGCCATTCCATGGCTTGCAAGCTAGCATGATGTTGTCTCGTCCATTCATAACTCCGAGTCAGTCAGTACTCGACGGGTCAATGCTGACGAAGAGCAAGAATTGAGTTCTGCATGAGGAATGGATTTCCTTGTAGAGTTATCAGCCCTCCCATTGTTAGACTGAACGACCAATATATGTAACAATCGTACTCCGTACTAAGGAACAATGAGCCAGAGTGCATCAGACTTAAGTATATTGAATTAGGTCCGCTAGACTCGTGACTCCTATTTAGGGAGCTGGGACATGCCAAAACCCTATCGCATCACGAAGAGCCAAAGTCTTTACGACGCTCAATCCCTTTGCACTGAGCTGAAATGAAAAGCCAGGTGCCATTCTTCTTCGAGGTAAGAGCTGATGCAATCCCAAAACGAGTAGCAGAAGCCCGGGAGATACTGTAGCGCAGAGTTAGCTGAATAAGACGACTTCGGGACCATCGCCGACCTTTGACTAGACAATACCTTATCAATATCTTCCAGATGTGAAGTAGAACACCCTTTTCGATTGAGTTTCCGTCCTTTCAGACATCCGATGAATCGTACGGTCCGGACCAGCTCGGAGATCGATGATACAGGATACTCAGCTTTGGATTTCATGCATGCTCTTTAGCGTGTAATGCTCTTGGCGATAAACGGCGAATCGCTGGATCATCCTGTGAGCCTACGAGCAAGCCAGAATCACCTTCGCGGAAAGGATATCCTCTAGCAACGCCATCATCATTCCGCTGGAAAGGGCGACCCAGGATTCGCGAAACAACGCGGACAAAGTCCACGAAGTCGTTCCCATTATTTGTTGTTGCCTCTGAAGGGACAGGAATTCCTTTGGCCACTGCAGTAACCAAGTCTTCGTCCCTCTTTATAAACGGAGGATGGTCCGAAATCATGATCTGCTCAAGCGTAGGATTCGTAAGGGCTTTCGAGGTATTCATATGGTGTACTAAGCGTTGCTTTGGGGTTGCCGGCTGAAAATAGTGGGAGACATCGTGCGTAATCTGGCCTGCACGGGAGTGGCCCATGATGTTGACAATTTCTATTGAATTTGAGCACAAGCATCATTTGGAGAAAACACAGATTCAACCAACTGACCTGGAGACCTCTTATCGAGGTTCACGTCTAAGACGATAGTGCCGATGCCTATTTCATACGACTCAGTCCCATTGTGACCCTGAACACATGGCGGCATCGAGACTATACCGTCTAACGGGGCTGTTGCACCTCGCTCAAACGCCACTGGCACTGCAATCGCGTTTTGTGCCATTAGGAGGAAGGTCAAACAAGGGAGAGATAAGGTGCAAAGCTGCATGGTGGCAGGTTGAGAGCTGCGATCCCGAATGACGTGTGCTAATATTGACCGCAAAGAACCACTCTGATTCTCCTAATGGAATAGAATCTGCTTAGGAATGGGAGCTGCTAAACGGATGGGGATTGGAAGATGCGAAGCAACTGAACTTTTGTAAGAGCCAAGGAGATGATTCGGGCAAGCAAAAAGGGTGAACGTAGAAGCAGGCCTCGCTTGAGGATAGGGTTGCTTCAATTCAAACCCTCTACGAGGATTTCGAGAGCTCATCCTGTGGCAGATAAGACCAATTTACAGGGAAATACTCAAGCGACAATCTGGTCTTATAATGATTATACATATCTACTTTCCAACCAATGATAGGAGAGAGAAATCTTTCTTCCAAGAGACGCGAATGATTCAAGAAGATATTACGGCGCTTCGCCATGCTTGTCAGCACCCCACCAGTAGCGCCTAGAATAGTGTCGTGCATGCGTCAAATACATTCCCTCGAGTGGCACGAAAACGCTGATGACAGATTAGTGTATTAAGATTCGATTTGATCAACATGAACTCACGGTTCGTCGTTTTCATGCAGGCGTACTCCATACATTTCGTGATGTATATCTTGAATCTTGATATCGGAGGGCGCTTCCGCATGGTTCATGTCTAGAATGAGGTGATAACGGCGACCTTCCTGCGGTTGTATGTGTATGTAATGTGGAGAGAGATAATCTTTGTTCAAAGCTAGTTTGCTTTGAGAAAGATAGGCATTGACAATGTATAAAGGATCATCGGTCTCGCTTGTATCAGTCACTTTGAGTCGGAAAATAATGCGTTTGAGGAGCGGTTCTTGAGTCGTCATGGCAGATTTGAGTAAGAAGCTCCGAGTAGAGATGTAAGAAGTTTCAAGCAGGGGAAGTGTCTTAGAAAGAGATATCCTGCTCGTGTAAAACTAGGATTAATCCAGCGCAACTTGTAGTCATGGACTCGCCAAAAACATGAAATGAGCTTGGAAGCATCAAGAGCGGATACTCGTGGCCTCAGGCATCTGGCTGTGAATCTTCTTTATAGTGGTTAGGCAAGCACCCGGATCGTGCGAAGTGAGTAAGGTATGCAGACTTGGCCGAGCAGCGAAAGCACAATGGAAGGCGACCGCCACTGCATATATTCGACAAGATCAGCGGTGATCCGAATGATCATAATGAAGGTCTGTGGTCGTGTTTGATGACGGCGCTTCCCGAAACACTATGATACAGATGCGCTAGTTCTAGTGTATGGAGTAGGTAACCAAAAGTTGACATGTGCTACCACGCGGCGACTATCATCCTTCGACTAAAAACTCCTCTCCTAATCTACCTTCGCTCGTTCCGTAAAGACTTGCATATTCACAATTGAACCTAGACGTCCACGAACATCTCCCTCGTGGCTTTCTCGCTCCTTCTCGGGCGAAACAAACCGATTGGCTAATAACGGGCTAAGAAAGCTTCTAGCTGCAGCTCGGTGACTCGACATACTCGTCAGGATTCTGGAGAATCTTTGCCGGCAGCCAGCAGGACTTGGTACTGGAATATTCAAGATTGCTAAGCTAGGTATATATTTATTGTCGCAAGCTGGACTCGCGACATCCTTGGACTGTGGTGACTGTCATACATTCATTCCTGTAATTACCTTGTCGAACCGGACAAGCCAAATCCCATCAACCTCAAGGAGCCAAACAACCATTTGAATCATTATCCTGGTCTTCAACTGTGCTCTTCTCAAACATTCCGTCATGTCTGCCGATCCCAGCCTGCAGCCCGACGAGATTGAAAGGTCCAAAGCAATGTCTTCCCCAGCGCCTCTCCTGCGGCCACCAATCCCGGGTGGAAGTCGTGGCGGCGGTGGTGGTGCCAGAACACCCCGTCTTGGACTTGCTATACCTCCATCACCTAGCCAGAAACCTGTTGCCGGCAACAGCTCTGTTCCAGATCTCGCACCCTTAACGCAACCACCCCGACCTTCCTCGCGACCCACTCCCCCGCGACTACAATTGGCAACCCCTATGGGAAGCAATACTACACCACAAGAAGGGCCATCCCTTGCAAACGGCCGACCATCTCCACAGCCTCTCATGAGCTCAGCTGGGGGAGTCAGTGATGCTAGCGGGCATTCGCGATCGGACAGTTTCACCATGGTTGATGGAAGGACCAGTGGGCCTACATCAGCTTCATCCTCCGGCTTCTCCACCGTAGGCTCGCGGCAACCGGCTGGCACGCCAGATCCTGCTTCCGCCATAAGCTCGGTTTATTCCACCGATCTTGGTAGCACTGCGATGGAACGAGAGAGCAGTAATCATGTACTACCTGATCTCGAGAAGCTCAGTTTGGAGATGGGCCGTGACTTGGATGTAGAAGATCTGGATGACGACGGATGGAAAGCCGCGAGCGAACAGAAGCAGATCATTGAAATTGGAAGTCTGGGTGAAGGTGCTGGTGGTGCAGTTACGAGATGCAGGCTCAAGAAAGGAAAAACCGAGTTTGCATTGAAGGTAACTATCTCATTATAGACTGACGAATGTGCCTGACGACTTCCCTAGATCATAACCACCGACCCAAATCCTGATGTCAAAAAGCAAATCAAGCGAGAATTGGCTTTCAACAAAGAGTGTGCCAGTGAGCACATATGCAGGTACTATGGCCAATTCGACGACATAAGCGGCACTATCAGCATAGCAATGGAGTTCTGCGAAGGCGGATCGCTGGATGGCGTCTACAAGGAAGTCAAAAAGCTAGGAGGCCGGACAGGCGAGAAAGTCCTTGGCAAAGTCGCCGAAGGGGTACTCAATGGGCTCACGTATTTACACGGACGAAAAATCATACATCGTGATATCAAGCCGTCAAACATCCTGCTCTGCCGCAACGGACAAGTGAAGCTGTGCGACTTCGGAGTCTCTGGAGAATTCGGTACCAAAGGAGATGCGAATACCTTCATAGGTACTTCGTATTACATGGCGCCTGAACGGATCACGGGACAATCATATACCATCACCTCCGATGTATGGTCGTTGGGCGTGACATTACTGGAAGTCGCACAACATCGATTTCCATTCCCGGCAGATGGGAGCGAGATGCAACCGAAGGCAGGTCTCATCGACCTTCTGACTTATATCGTCCGACAGCCCATCCCCAAATTGAAGGACGAGGTCGATACGCAGGGTAACGGGATCAAATGGGGGGAGAATTTCAAATACTTCATCGAGTGCTGGTGAGTCATTAGATCGGTTTTCTTGACAACAATGGGAGTTACTGACCATCCGCGAATCATAGTCTGGAGAAAGAACCCTCTCGACGCGCGACCCCTTGGCGAATGCTCGAACACCCATGGATCGTGGAGATGAAGGGCAAGAGGGTCAACATGCAACACTTCCTGGCCAAGGTTTGGGGTTGGAAAGAATGAACCAGGTTTCTTTCTACTGCGATGAAAACTCTCTTCTCGGTCGGCTGCGGATGTCTGAGTTATTTTCCAGCTGATGGGATACCAAAGCGATGGTGGCGTCTGGCGCATACGGACGGAGGTTGAGCACTGCTATGATGATTACGGCACCGATTAGTAGGAATCTGGGATATCCAAAGCATCGGGGGAATGGCGCGGTAGCGAGCACGGAAGCAATATATGCGAAGATGAAAAGATAAAAACCTGTCTATCTGCTATTTCACTCTGGATATGCAGGACCGTAAGCTCTGGTAGGTAGTATGGGTATTTTATCGAATCTAGGGGGCTATATGAATCTACTTAGTTGAAGTATCTTATCTTTCGCTGATCTACTTTTCGATCACCTCATCCTAGCCACTAGCCATCTCTATCCTCTTCTCCATCGCCATCTCCATCTACCCCTTGCCTCAACCCTTATCTCCGCATACCCACAGCAAAGACCAACTTCTTCTAGGCGTCCCTCGTGTTTCTCGAAAAAAAAAAAAAAATGGTCCCACATGGTGCATGGCCAGAGCATCAACGAAGATTATACACCCCAAGCAACGGAATCTCAATAACGAGGCAAAGCCCGATTAAACAAATGTCTTAATTTCCATCATCCCGCCCCATCCCTGGCGCTAGATATCGACCCATCTACATTACATGGCTTCAGGCGTACATACCCGTGTACCTTTGCATGGAACAGCAGAGGCGTAAAGGCGGATATATCATGGGTTGTCATCTCTGTATCTAGTGGGCTTGATGTGGTACTGCTTCGGAAAGGTTGAACGGATTCATATTCCCTCCTTATGCCAGGTCCAAAGACTGGGTCTGAGTAATCTTCACCTTCACGCTTCTCGAACGTTCGGGGCCAATTGCACGATATTATTAGGCTGTAGGAGAGCATAGAATATCAGAGACGAATGCATAGGGAATGTTGAGACCTAAGGCTAGTGAATGAATCAGAGATACCTCGACCTCAACGCCTGGCTAATAGTACTCATCCGACTCGCCACACCGCCGTGCGTCATCTCATTGGCCAGCGCCTCCTCAAGCGCACTCTGCGTCACGCTCGCATCGTCCAGGTCGCTGAAGCTGCTGCCCATGCTCGGCGTCCCTTCACTGCCCTCCTTCGCCAGCCGTCGCTGGCGCGGGGACAGCGAGGAAAGGGGCACCTGTGGCGAACGGGCGGGCTGCGACTGCGCGGAGGAGGAGGACGAGTTCACGGTTCGGGTTGGTTTCAAGGTCTGTTTGGACTTGGTCTCTGGTTTCTGGGAGGCTTGCTCTTTGGGCGGGATCCGTAATGTGGCGCTGGGGTCTTGGGCTTGAGGGGTGGGTTTGTTGGGGACTTTCGGGTCTGAGAATGGTAGGAATGGAGGCGAGTCTTCCGAATCTTCGTCTGCGTCCGAGAGGGCATTTAAGGGTGCTTTGGAAGCTGAGAAACGCGGTCGTCGTGTGTAGAGTCGGCTGCGTGACATTGGGGCTTCGGCTTCGGACTCGGATTCTGATGAGGAGGAGCTGGACTCTCGGGCTTTTGCTGATGGGGTCCGAGGTCGGTCGAATGACTGTCTCTGCTGTCGTGGGGAAGTATCAACGGGCTTGCGGTGGGAATCATGACTTGCATTGCCACCTTGTTCGATAGCAGTTGGGTTTACTTCGGCAATTTGATTTGCAATAGGTGATGATTTCTGGATCTGATACACAGTGTTCGTTGACGAGGTCCGGGACATGCGGGGGCCTTTAACAGTGGTTAGCGTCAGCTCTGAGAGCTGAGCAATGCCTTGATTCTTACCCTTGATCTGGGTGGGAGGATCTGGAGATACCACGTCATCCCTCATTATACCAGTCTCCCGATTTCGGTGTGCAAGGGATGATGGCACACGGGAACCTGCTGATATCAGAGTCTACATCGATATAACCAGAAGAGGTCATACCATGGCTACCGCCTCTAGTCATAGTAAAGCCGCTTCCAGATACTGAGCTGGGCATTGGTGGCGTGCCAATAGACACGGGCCGATTGACCTTTCGCAGCTGGGCCCGTACTTGGGAAAGATGTCTTTCGTAGAGCCATGCTGCCTGCTGTAATAAGAAGGACAGCGTGACGTTGAAATCCTCAGCTCTAGCATTACATTTAGCGGAGCGGCTTCATTTAGCGTTTCCAAAGACAAACAATGCGTGCCCTTTTGAAAATGGTCATCAGTCTCTTACACCATCAGGAAGCACGATATACTCACAATCCAAATCTTTGCCGTTCGAGGCTTTGGATATGATATCCCAGAGCGCTGTATCTTTTGCAAAACTCCACTGAACCTAGCTATCGTAAGACCTAGAGTACGATGTACTTCGGTAAGAAACTATCTACTGACAGGTGGTGGATCTACAAAGTCGCCCCGGGGAAAAGGTAATCGAACGAAAACAGTGAAACTGGGAACCTGCTCTTGAGATTTTGGAGCACGAGCGTCTGGACTTTGCTGATTCGAGGGAGCAGCCATGGTCTTTCTTTGTCGTATGATAAGCGCAGGTAATACAAGGTGTTGATGCACTATTGCTTTCGATATTTCCCTATGCACATGACTCGTGAAGCCACCGTCATCGGCAGATACCGATTGGCCAAGTCCAAGAGAAATCGCCGGAGATAAGGTACCAAGCTTTACCTATTTCCAACTAGAGCCGGAAACCGTTGCCCGTTGCCCTGGCTGCTAGCGTGCATGGTGCAGGCTCGGCAGGCTTCAATTTCCCCTAAACAGTCGCGATTTTCTTGTTATTTACGCGCCGGCATTCGGCAGTAGGATGAGAAAATTGTATCATCACTGCGAGTTGCATGCGGTGTGTAGGACTTGTGCCTAAAGGGTAGAAAAGACTCCTGCGTTTCTTCGCGCTCGACCAGGATTCTGCATGACTCGCCGTCTCATTCGTTCGGAAGGTGGGGAATCATCATCGGCCTGAGCAGCTCAGGCTTGGCTGCGAAAGCTGGAAATCGTGATTTGCTGATTGCTGAGCCTATGACAATTTATGACAGTCACCTTCTGTCAGAACATGCCTCCTGACTCCGGGGCATGGGCGCGACTGCATATTTGGTATTGCCGTGATCATAAACATGGATCATCCCTTCCATAAATCCCCATAAGCTTCGTCCTTCTCTGAATCTTGTGATCCAGCCGTGAAAATTTATCGATTATCTCGGGTTCGTGCCTTAGATCCCTCGCTTCACGTGGTTTCAACTTGCAAGTGCGGGAACAGCCGTCATCTCTTGGCGTGGGTGTTGAATGTTTTTTGGCTGCAAGCCAACCTAAACACCGAGTAATCCTGATCATTTATCTACAACAGCATTTCGTCCGCAAACCCATATCTTCCACCGGCCCTCATCCTCGAAGCTACAACCATAAGAAGTGCTACTTCAGGAATGTTTACATCGTAATCATTTCCGAAAGCGAAGCACCATCGAGGGCGCAACAAACGGAAAGCGGTAACATGAAGCACCGATCCGTGGAAGATAGCTTGCGGCCTTGTCAGTTGCAAGATCCTGCGCAAACGCCAACAGCACGATAATACAACCAATACCCTCCAGACAATCCTTCTTTTCTCTCCTTCCGGTGCAGCAAAGGCCAGGCAATGAACGCCCCCCCTCCACCACCGCCGCACGGCAGTCACCCCGGCGAAAGAGGAGGTCTTCCAAATGGCAACTACGATATCTTCATAATTCCGCCACATTCGGCTGGTAGCGGTTTCCTATACCTGCCTTCCTTGCAACCGCACCGAAACAGTTTCCTCGCTGGTGTCGCGTGCACAATTCTTGCGGTAGCCATCTGGTCAATAGTGTTCCCCGTCCTGAAAGACTGGATTGCAACGATGGTCGCAAGTGGCGGTATGGGGGTGGTCGTCCTCATGATGGGGGTAGCTGTCGTAGCATGGGCCTGGGGCAAGACGCAAGCAGAAGGTGGAGGGCACACCGAAGGGGGTGCTGGAGGTGCTTCTCATACGCATGCTCGCAGCAATCCCGCTCCAGAACCACCTCCGCAACCGCAGCCCCAACCACAACCACAACCTCAGCCGCAGCCGCAGCCTCAACCTAGCGCTGGGCCTGAGTTTAGGGCTCCTCCCAAACCAACCTGGCAACGAGCGAACAGCGGGCCCGCTGATCCTGGCACGCATACCAATGGATCTACCTTCGCGGGTGCCGCGAAGGGTAGCTGGGAAAAGGCAAGGGAAGAAACAAGAAAGAAAGAGGAAGCCCGGCGGAGGTTAGACGAGATACGAAAGAAACGAGAAGAGGAGGAGAAGGAACGGGAGAAGCAAAGAGAGAAAGACGCTCGCGAAAGAGAAATAAGGGAGAGAAGAGAGAGACTCGAGAAATTAGCTAAAGAAAGGGCTCAGGCGGCGGCGGCGGCTGCAGCAGCAGCACCTCCACCCAATCCGAAGAAGCCCGATCCTCCCAGACCTCCATCACCCAGCAAAAGGCATCAACAACCAACAGCTAAGACGGCTACGGAAGATGATGCTTACTCATATAGACCATACGACGAACCAAAACGGTCAGGACCAAAGACTGCTTCCTCGATATACTCCGAGTCCTCTTACGCCCCTTCCCAATCAACCAGTCGAACCACGCCACCACCTTCACATCGAGGTCCCTATCGCAGCAAAGATCCTGACAAAATCGTTCTGAAAGCGGTGTACTCGTTTAACAATACCTTTCAGAAGGTTCCGATTGCGCAATTGGTGTCCGGCATAGGTTCCGTGACCGATGGTCTGATACTGAGAATCACTACGGAAGGCCTATTCATTGATGATGACGTACGGGGTGTACCGCAGCGTGAATGGGATGTCAAGGCTTGGACTTTGAAACTGGTAGAGGTATGGTGTCCCCACCTGCATTTGGGAGCAAGCTCTGGCTCCAATCCTGCATCGCGATCTGCTGCTGCTGCTTCTGGACTTTTTGGCAAAAAGGTGGCGACCAAGGCGCCAACAGCTGAAGAGTCAGATATTTGTCTTGCTAATCTAATCGCACATTGCAAAGCTGTTCCTGTTTGGATGCATCATCGTTGGGAATAAATACTAACAGTGAAACTTTACAGAGCGGTCAATCCAAAGAGCTGCATGTCCTTCGGGCCAGCATTCGGGACCAAGAAGGCAAGCGATATGTCTTCATCCTCCCACAAGAGGAAGCTTGGAAAGTTGCGGTTGGACTGCAACGATTGAGACGAGGAACACAAGTTCGAGCTTTGGGCGTCAGCGGCTTGGCAGCAAACGAGTCGAAATGCATTCTGGAAGGGATGGGGTGGAGCTGATATAGGAGGCCGCTCAGGAATGTGGATATCATGCACGCCAGCATTAGCCCAAATCTTAACGCCATCACGGAAGATTTCGGGTTGTCCATTCAATTGGGACTTCTGATCAAAATTGCGAGGGGTGTTGCAGAAAGAAAGTTCGGCATTAGTATGGCATTTGAGCGACGGAGTTGCATATCTGGGATGCATCTGGATTTTACATACCCCTTAACGTTAGAAGACTCTACTGTCTATATTCCGGTCATCGTAAGTAGGTTGAAGTCATGTTTATAAACTTCAGTCCATCCTCTTCTTGCTAATGTGCCTTCGTGGTTATATAACGTAACCGCAACAGACTCCTCAGGTCTTTTTGGCTATCTGGTATTGGAAAGCGTAAGAGTAATGAGTAAGTGTATTGGTATAGTATCTCGAACAAGCGACTAGTGAGATCTTACTGGTTCCATCCGGCAAAAGATTAATTGGGTAGAGTATTGTTTTATTATTTAGGCTCGGCCGGCTTGCCGGAGCCATAGACGAGGTAGGTGGCATAGGTAGATAAGTATGTACAGAATGTTATATTCCACCCTTCACCAGCCCATAGAGTAACGATACATGGCCTGTCTTGTTGAAAAATCTTGAAGTATCACTCTCGAAAGTAGCAACTCATAAACACTACCCTCTCTCACTCGCCATACTGTTGTTATCGGACGAGGGCCCAATGAAGTGCCGTTCTTCACATGTTGGTACCTGAATGTCGCGCCCATCTGAATCGTCGAAAATCTGTATTTTGATGATTCGTGTATTCTGTGTTTCGTATCAAGTTCTGTTCGTATGTGTGATCATAGAAATTTGAAAAAGCGAATAACAGTCGTTTTGTCGAAAAAAACACTGATCGACGTATTATCGTAAAAGCGTAAAACGATGTACGTCAATAACGATGTCGATACAAATATTCGAGTCGTAAAATGATTAGTATAACGATAATGTACGTCGAAAATCCGATCTAACGCAGACTTGATACTGAAACGATTTCGATTTGAGATCTTTCGGCTCTGCTACAGCAAGGTAGACAGGTTCGTAGCCAGCACCCCGTACAGGTGGATCTCACCGCCATAAGAGGCGGCCGCTGGCCTCAGGCAAAAGATTAATCATAGGCATGTCTACATCTATGGCAGGGTCACGTTTCTTTGACTGCGGGGTTGAAAGCAACGACCAGAGACGTCACTCCGACCAACAACAGTCAACAGCCTTGCAAGAGCAGAGTCCTCAACTTCATACCTTTGCATATTAGGTAGGCTAATGCTGGTCTTGACGGCCTTCTGCCAGTAGCTCGCTACTACTTTGTCTTAAAGGACGTCGACAGACAATCTACTAGCATCATCCACTTCCTAGATGTAACCCGCTCAGATTAGGTTCAATCCAAGAGCACTTTCGCAAGGCAATAGTTTCAATCTCTAATGCAATGGCGGACAGAGTGTCAGCTTTACCAAATGACAAGCCTTTGGAACATGGAAATGGGTCGGAAATCGATGCTACCTCGCTCCCTGGATGGGGAGGGTTCAAAGCTCGAATGACATCCAAAGATTTCTACAAACGGGCGCTTAGAGCTCTTTCTCCCGCAATCATATTTATAGTAATATGGGAGTCTCTCTGGATTTTCGGTTTCCTCGATAGACTATCCTTTGCTCCGGTAAGTGATGTTTGTTGACGAATGGATCTCGCTACACTTCCTAATCCTCATAACAGGCTCCAAGTTCGTCTAATGAGCATGCTATGCGCTATGGTTCTGTCGAGCCCTCTGTTATAGAAGCCATTGGACCAATCCAACAGGCCTACATCTTTGACATCCCATCTGATTTTTCATTGATTCACAAAAGCTCAGCTTGGGGACCTGACCAGACTCGCACCACGGGTGAAATCAATATCAAACCCGGAGCTGAAGAGTGGAATACGAAAATTCGGATCGAGATTAACAGTTACATTTCCGATGCACGGCTTTCTGTTTGTTCAAAAAGCACTCCAAGCAACGAGAGCTTGCTGTTCGAGACCACCACCAATTGTCTTGACACGGACGGATATGGAAACCTTGAAGCCGAGCTTTACATCAACGTTACCATGTATATCGCGAAGGACGCTATATTCGAGAATCTCAACATCTCAACCGACTCGCTCTCTATCAACTTCCACCCCGGGCTTGAATATAAAGTGAGTAGCACAACCACTATTTCTATCCAAGGCGCTGGCTCGGTATCCATGCCTACCGCAATAGAAGAGCAACCCAAAACATCCTCTCGCGAAATCATAATCCACCTCTCCTCGGGCTCCATAACAGGCACCTACCCCCTCTACGACCTCCTCTCCATGCGCACCACCTCAGGCAGCATCTCCATCTCCCTAACCCTACACAACGCCTCCACTTCCTCCCCCTCGAAGCCAGCAACCCTGCAAATCGACTCTTCCTCCGGCTCCATCCGCGCACACACCCCTTCCCTCTCCCTCCCCCCCGTACAACCACATCCCCGACCGCAACTACCAAACAACCATAAAATCCAGCAGCGGTTCCGTCGACGTAGGCCTAGTGCACGGCACCTCCACTTCTCTGAGCAGCAGCTCGGGGAGCCTCACCGCGCAACTGCACCCCTACGGGCACAACACCACTCGCTCGGATATTTCCACGAGCAGCAACAGCGGGCGAACGTCCATCGCCGTGCATCCAGCCTTGATTAATGCTACGGATCCAATGCGCAGGCTGTATGGCGATTATCAATATCGCTCCGGCGGCTTTGAGCTTAGCTATCCGCCTTCTTGGGAGGGGTCGCTGGAGGGAGAGGTTGTGAGTGGGAGCGTGGATGTGGAGTGGGAGGGAATGAGGGTTGAGGAGAGGAGGGAGGGGGTGGGGAGGAAGGTTAGGGGGTGAAGGGGGATGGGGACGGGGTGGTGAGGTTTAGGGGGTGGAGTGGGAGTGCGGTTTTGAGGAGTGGGGATGGGTGGGTTGGCTAGGGTGTTTTGGTGTTTTGGTGGAGTCGGATCTTTGAGTGGAGTTGGTGGGTGTCTAAGAAGCCAGGGCGGGGGCTTGGTAACATTATTTGAGGGAATGGGGAAGGGGGATTGGGTTTGATCGGTGAAACTGAAGTATGATACCCCCTTTCCGATGCCGGAGTTGAGACTGTAGGATAGGTTTCAAGATATGCCATGATGTTAGGAATAGTATTCTTCTCTATTCTACAGAAGATCAGCTTCAGATCGGTCCTGTATGCTGGCGGGCTCAATTCCTTACCTTAGTTAGGATCAGAGATCCCATCAAAAGCCTCGATCAAACCCATCAAACCATATGCATGGACCTTGAAGAATAAGTAAACCATATCTCGTTTGTCTAGAACACACAATTGTCTTCTTCTCGTCATGCACTGAGTCCAAGTAACTCTATTCCACCAAGACTAGAGCAAGCATCTCAATCAAACAAATCTCTCATTCTTTCCTTTTCCCCCACCCATCCCCAGCCCCTCCACCTCTTCCTCCCTTCTTTAAACCTATCCTCCCAACCCCTTCACCAAATCCACCTCCTCACCTCCTCATCACTCCCATCTCATCACGATTCCATCATACCCATCCATATCCTCAATCTAAACTCCCCCTCTCCCGTCCTCTTTCCCCACTTCCTCTCCCCTCTTCTCCCCCTCTTCCCCGCATCTCCCCTGAAATATACCACGTAACAGCAAACGTGCATGCGAGAAGTGAGAATAAAGAAATATGAAAAGGCGAGGGAAAGAGTTGGAAGGTCTGAGATGAGCAGGAGGGGGTGAGAGGGTGATTGGAGGTGAGCTTTTTCGAGATGAAAGGGGATTGACGGGGGAGTGTGGGAAGGGAAGAAGGGGGCTGGGTTTTGATGAGTTTTGGGTAGGGAGGGATGGGATGGGATATAAAAGAACATGGAGAAACAGAAAAAAGGAGAGGAGGGGGGGGAAAAGGGGAATAAGAAGATTTCGAGAAATTATGAAGAGGCTTTGACTTGCTTTTGAATTTAGTATCGTACAATCCAATCAAGCGTCATGATGGCATTTGCAATCCGATTTGGGCCTGGACAGTTGACTTTTGACCATTTGGCGATTTGACCAGTCTCAGTCCGCCCAGACCCTCTCACACTGGTTTCCCTATTGAGACGGAGAAGTTTCAGAAGAGCTACAACAAACGAAAGAGCAGAAACCGCGGTAACCCATCCAATTTATATATATGCCATCCAGTCTATATATATGCCATCTCCAAGGCTATATACCATGTACCGTGAACCAGTATATCCTTGGAAAAATCAGCATATATATGCCCATCTTCAACAGCCCCCCTTTGCAGAAGAAGCGCCCTTCGCAGTTCTTCGACAAAGACACCCCCAATGCTACACGCCTCCATGATGTACAGTCATACCCATCGAATCAAGGCTGCCCCTGCATCCCCTGATCGCCCTGCACCTGCGCCACAAACCCACCCCCGCCCCCGCCCCCAAAATCCCCCTCACCGCCCAAATCCGGCGTGCCCATCTGAATCGGCGGCTCCATATTAAACGGCATGAACCACGCGCCCAACCCCGCATCACCGTACCCGCCGGCCCCGGCAGCCAACATCTGCTGCTGGAGATCCATCGCGCTGGTAGCGCTCCACATCTGGTTTTGATCTTGTAGCGCGGCGGCGGAGTTGGCTAGGTCGTTGGGGTTGGTGCCGAGGACGGGGACAGGGACGGCGTCGGCGCCTGTGTAGCCGCCGTAGAGCAGGTGGCGGTCGAGAGGTTGGGGGAACGGGGTTGTGTTGGCGGTGGGCGGGAGGGAGAGCATGTCGTAGGATTGGGGGAAGAGGGGTTGGGTTGGGGTGTAGAGGTTTTGTTGTTGCTGTTGATGTTGGGGGGTATATGGGGATGAGGAGACGGGGCTTTGGGCTATGGGTGCCGAGAGGGGGAGCATCGGCTGATTGGGGTCAGGCTGGGGGTGTTGCTGTGAGTTGGCGAGGTTGGGTTGGCTGATTAGGTTGAGAGGTTGTAAGGGTGCAACTTGTTCGGCTTGGTTGCCGCTACGTGAACGCTTCTTGGGGGCTGTTCGCTGTTGGCCGGTACGTGCTGGCGATGATAGGGCATGAAAGAACTCTTCAACGCTTTGAAGATCTGATTGTTGGCTGAGGCTGGAATTGTTTGTGGTTTCCTGTTTGATCTTCGTCGATGCCGGATCTTCGTAGTCTGTTTCCGAGACACCGTGGGGATACTTTTGGAACCAGTCACCATACTGGAACACGGAAGCATCCTGGATCGCACATTCAGACCCAGATCCTTTGGCGGCTTCTGTATGACGTGCAAATATTTCCTTAAGGTTTTGTGCTATGAAGTGGAACATGCCCCAATGCTTCTTCATTTTTGTAAATACTTGACGTTGCGGGCTAGGTTCGCTTTGGAGGACGCTTCAAGCGTTGCACTCTTCGAGTAGACGCCCCAAACGTGAACTACACTTGATAGAAAAGCACAGTACCCTGTGAAAGGGGCGGTTACATGATGTTCTAAGGCATCGTCGAGTAAGGTGGAAATATTTGTTGCTGCTTCGACTGCTATGGTTCGAGCTTCTGCCACGAAAGTCTTCGGAGTCTTCTCAGGTATTTTCCCACCAGGAGCGGTTGGGATGGCAAACCGATGAAGAAAGAGCATGAGTTGATTGCAAGCAATGTGAATGACAAGGAATTGATTCGCAACTCGATCAACGGCATGCTTTTTGAGATTTTCCTGTGTATATTGCAACAAAGGGGGGAGTGATTCCCGGAACCCTTCGACCTGCTGCCTGAGCTCAGCAAACTGGGATTTCGGATCCCAAAACGGATGTCCATCTCTTTCTCTTCCACCTTGATTGATGTAATTGACGAGTCGTCCCCACAGAGCGATTATACGTACCAGGTACGCGGCTACTCCCATGTTCTCTTTGGCAATTGCGGCCTGGTTATCATTGGCTTGGCTGTCATTGGAGCCGACGGCCTTTGGCACAGTCCCGTCTAAGAATTCGGTTGGTCCTGGGATGTCCATCTGGAAATACTTTTCTTTGATTGGAAGCTGTATTTTAATATTCTCTTCATTTGCGGAAGCGGGTCGTTCAGTGCCTGACGAGTTGAAGCGATCCATCTGGAAACAAGCCCACATTGTACGTCGTCGAATCTCACGGTCAGTACAGCTCAACTCAGTGTTCTTGCCATCTGTCTGAATTGAAGGGTCATATTTTAGTTCACGATGCAATTGTAATGCATAGGCCATGCGTAAAGCCATACCACCAAACATCCAGCTCCGGCCACCATGGCAGGTACCAAACTCATGTAAACCAAGAATTAAAAATACAGTGAGGGTTGTCATACTTGGCTCGTCGTAGCGTTTCAGAGCGATTTCTCGGGCCGGACTAGCCCACTCCTCCCCACGGAGGAATGCTGGCTCCGACCCCAGCTCTGGATGAGTCGAGAAGCGGGCAGAGATCGCACAAACTGCCAAAACAAGTACTGGAGGAACTTTACCCGCACTATGCTCCTGTCAGCTAAGCGGAATCTCAGACGATCATATCCTGGTACTTGCCGTAATCGTCTGATATAACTAGGCTTATGTAAAAGGTGATATGATTGGCCGTATAGGCAGTCAAAGAAGACCTCGGATAAATGCTCTTGGATTTCTTTTGATGGTAATTTCTCGATACCCTCATTCAGCTTTTCATTGTAGCTTGTGTCCGCCGTAAGAGGCGGTGCACTTATTTTGCTTTCTGCCCAATCGTTCCCATCTAGGCCAAAGGCTTCACATGCAGCTCTTTTCTTACCAGTACTGCTCTTGGGATTAGTCCCCGGATGAGGAGGTTTGACGACTGCTCTCGGGATGGCCGAAGCTTCGTCTTTTTCATCCTTGGGAATGATCTTGATGACCCGATCCTCCATGCGTTTAAGTCGTTTGTCAAGCATGGCCATATAATCCGTCCTAGGCGCAGCCTTCCGTGCCGTTACCTTGTAGACACAGGGTATCCGCGATCGCAGACAGTGTTTACAAGCAGGCTTCTCTCCAGAGCAGCGTATTTTCTTCCTTCTGCAAGCGATGCATGCTAGTGGTAACCTTTTACGGTCTTTGCCTGCTTTTGTCTTCATCTCTTTCCAAGCTGGGGACTTCTGCTCTTTTTTACCCCCACCATCCTCACGTAGCTCGTCATGACTGCTGCGGTGCTTGTATGGCGCACCGACCTCTGAGCTATGCGCTGTACGACCTCGTGAACTCGTTGGGCTGTTTGGCTCCGAACCGTCTACACTCCCACTGTGATTGCCAAATGCATAGCCTCCGCGACTCGGGTCGCTTAGCCTATGTTGTCTAGCATTAGGATCATGCCCTCCGCCGTCTAAATGCTCGGAGGTGGGAAGTTTTCGAGAACGATAATCAGAAGACCCGTGGTTTTGCGGTGAATGTAGTACACCATCGATAGTTGAGGCATAGTCTTGATTCCGTTGGGGCGCACTGTTTTGAAAAGGTAAGCTGACATTGGGATATGGAGAGATGGGTACGAGAGCAACTGAATCAGACTGGGGTTGTAGCTGCGCGAGGTGATTCTCAGGTAGACCGTAGCCATTGAGGCTAGAAGGAAGAGCGGGTCGCGGCACTCTCGAGTGCTCCAACATACTCTGGGCGGCCTCGTACATTTGAGACTCGGCCTGAGATGGGAATCCAGAATCGGACGAAGCCATGATCTGCTCCTTGAGTACCTAAGAGCTGGTCGCAGGACAGTCCGGACCTTCGAGTCGCCCAATCTGCCGAGGCTCTGCTCTTGGCCGTTGACGTAGCAGGAGATCTAGACCTCCAAGGTGCCCCTCGGCCATTTCTCCTCACTGCATTTAAAACCCACCTACTCTCATCCTTTTCGTCTGCTCCAAGGTTCATCTCAAAGCGAGCAATACTCATCCTGTTCAAGTGTAGGAGAATGAAATGATTCTATTTCATGTGCCTTTTCCAATGTCGAAGGTCTCCTCGCGCTAACTTGGCTCTTCCAAAGTATTGGTCTTACCTCAATGCTCGACTGAGTCGGATTGATACCTTCTACTGGATGAAGCAGCAATCAGGCATGGTTTTGGGGAGTCGTACATTGTTCAGCGCTCAGTTGATTCGGAGAAGGATTCACTCTGGGAAAGCTGCCTCGTTGTAACTGGAAAACTCCATATCCTCGATCAACCGTGCAACATAATATCTGAACTTCATGCAAATTTTTGTTAAACTCGTCTATAATGCATGCCCAATGCCAGCTACTGTTCGGTGCTAGCGAAATACTCCAAGGACTCCTCGCGCAATGCACGCGGCCCTGCCTTATTGGCCCTGCTGTTAGACGCTCATGTTACCCCAAGGCTCATACAATCCAGGTCTGCTGGCGGCTAAAGTCGCCCATGACTGCTTCTAGAAGCTGAATCCACCTGGAAACCCGCCAGCACCTCCTCTGCGACTGCTTCGTCCACCGCCGCCTCCGAAGGGACTACCACCGCCTCCGGTGGAAAATGAGAAACCGGGCATCCCGCCTCCGCCTCCCATCCCTCCCCCGCTGCCCATCATGTTGAATAGCATCTCAGGACTAATGTTCATGCCACCCGCCCCACCAAACGGTGAGCCTCCAGCACCAAACATCTCGCTCGGGTCAATCAGATCTTCACCGCTGTCATAACGAGCTCGCTTCTCACTGTCGCTAAGCGTTTCGTAAGCTTCTCCAATTTCCTTGAACCTCGTCGCGGCTTCCTCATCGTCCGGGTTCTTGTCGGGGTGATGTACGATGGCAAGTTTACGATAAGCTTTTTTGATGTCGTTATCCGTGGCATCCTTCTCGACGCCGAGGAGCTTGTAGTAGTCCTTTCGCTTGCTCTTCTTAAGCTCGAGCTCCGCGTCTCGGATTTCCTTTGATATTCCTGGTTCCGATGGGTTCGACTCAGCTATGGACTTGAACTCCTTAACCGCAGCTTCCCAGTCGCCAGATGAGCCCATCGCGCGGGCCAGCGTTCTGCGAGCTTTGGTGTAGGTAGGGTCCAGTGAAAGCGCGCGGTTGCAATCTGCAATGGCGGATTTGTGGTCTTTCAGCTATCAAACGTCACACGATTAGTATATCGCTGCTTTAAATAGACCATGACTTTGACTTGTTCATACCTTTATCGATGCTGCAGCCCTGTTTTGTAGAATTTTTGAGTTGGTCCCCTTATTTAATGGATCTACTTCAAGGGCCTGTCCGTAGACATCCACAGCCTGGCGGTACTTAGCTGCCTTGAAGGCGACATTTCCTTCCTCCTTCAACCGGTCAAGCTTCTGCACCATTCGCAAGTATTTTACCGCATCTCGGAAATCCGGATCACAACTGAGTGCTTGCCGGAAATGCTGCAACGCCTTGGCATTGTCGCCCTGCCCATACAGTGCTCGACCTCGCAAAACCAAAGCCTCCGGGTCTCTATCGTTCTTCCTCAGTAGCGACATAGCCACGCTTTGAGCATCGCCCAGGGCGTTCACGTTGCCCATCTTAAGATATGCTTCTCCGCGCATAAGCTGCCACCTCCTCGGCCTTTCCACTCCAGCTCCCAACCCCCTCTCGGCCATGTCGAGAGCGTGGATGACCATTGATCCCGAAGTACCTTCTTGGAGCGCAGCAGCTGCCTGGTCGATGTGTGATTGCATAGAAGATGCAGAAGCTCTTTCCTGCGCCGTCACTGGCTGAATGGCAGCGATTCGATCTAAAGTAGCAAGCGCTTCTGATGGGCGGCCGAGACTGACGTATATTCGTACTAAGCGCTGTAAGACTTTGACATTTGAAGGTTCGAGTTCCTCGGCCATCTTAGAATCCTCTAACGCCTCTCCAAATTGATTTGCTGACATCAGAGCGGCGGCACGATTGGAGAGATAAGTGACCGACTGGGGCTCGACACTAAGAGCTGGTAATGATCAGCTGCAATCGTGCGGAATCGAAAGATTTGCACGTTTGGATGCGGGGTTGGAGTTTCGCTCTCACCCTTCGAATATTCCTGTATTGCTTTCTGATAGTCTTTTGCCTTGAAATACTTGTTGCCCACGGCCTTGCATATTTCGGGGTCGATGGCTGGCTTTGGCAGAGGGGATGATGTCGGATTGGGACTATGTGGTGGAGGTACAGGACTTGCTTCGCCGTTGACATTATCTTCATGATCTTCTTCATTTGTCTCTTGGAAAACTCCTGGAGTGCTATTTGTCGGGCTTGAAGGCATGGCGGAGCCTTCCCGGTCGATGTCCATCTGCAAGAGGGGGTCACTGACGCCAGATAAGGCGGACCTCCTCCGCTCACGCTCGTCCGGTGGCAGGTTTAAAGGGTGCGTGTCCGCTGACCACTGTTGTAGGTGAGCACTCCGCCCAGCTTTTCTTCGGTTTAAGAACTGCTCGTTATCCTTGGAGGACTTAGAGGGAGATCTTGATGAGGATCTTTTGGTAGGAGACCGTGATGATCCGTTCGAGGGTCTTCTGTTCTCTTTGGAAATGCTACTTTCGGATTTCTTCTTAGATGGTTTAGATAGAATATTGGGGAACACCATTTGAGAGGTGGTTGAGGCAACCGGGTAGCACTGATTCTGTGTCGGCGTATCCCTGCATCAAAACTGTTCTCAGCACCTTACTTTCACAAAGTCCTACACGTTTCTGCTCGTCGAGCGACTGTAAATCTGCCCAGATACTGAGGTGGGAGTGAAGGTCACAATTTCGTTACTGAAAAGAAACTTGTGTGCGGGCTACTCTGTTGTGGGGATGTCAATCACTCAGACTGCGGTGTTGATCAAGCTGCAGGGGTATTATCGTCGGCACCCCTTCAGGTACACTGCTCCTATTCTAGAACGTTCCATCAGCCTCCCGCATGAGTCGCCAGCAATCACTGTGGAGCATGACCATAATCATGCACGTTCTATCGCAATACTTGTTTGTTCACTTTGGAGAGCCAATTCAGTGGTGAGGTGCTTGGGCAGTATAGAAATCATCAACTGTCCGTTAACGTTCATTCTTAGATCATGGTAGAGTATCTAGAATTAATGCATGCATCGTCTGTCCTCTTGCCAACTATCCTGCCCACCATTCTTGATCAGCCGTGGTATCATGAAAATAAAGGAGTGACCGAGAGAAGTCTAGAATGAATTAGACAAGGGACCGTGCCGCCAAAGCCCATGGCCGTAGACAAAAGAAATCGGCCTTGTCGAAGAATGAAATTGGAGACATCTACAAGCTGCTTATAGCATGACTGGCACGGTTTCCAGTGATGAAAGTCTCTGGTGGTGCTCGGGCCCTGCTTCCGTCGCCGCTATTTCGAGCGAAAACGGTGTATCCTCACGCGACTCGCACTTAAGATCTTCGCTTTGAGCAGCCTTTATGGCTTTCGCGTGACTAACTTCCCGTCGTCTCTTGGGCGTGTCTTTGACTTTCTGATGCGTGTGACACTACCTCATCTATTAGCGGGGGTTATGAGAAGCTAAAGACAGAGAACCAACCTTGTAAGCGTGCCTGAACCACGTAGTACCTTTCTTTTTGCTGCTGATCAAAGCAATCCACTCTCCACAGCTATGGCATAGGCCTTCCCAAACATCGGGATTGCTTTTCATACGTCGCGTCTCCCTTGGCGACTCGAATGGTGCGCCCGTTGCGGCGCTGATGCCGTGCGTGAAGCTCTTATCGTACCAAAAGGCGGAGTTTTTGAGCACGAGCCATCGACCTGGTTTGCAGATCCCACACCATCCTTCACGCTTGTTGCCGTGACCACGTACATACTTTGGCGTGTACAAGTCACCTTCAAAGCGAAGTTCCTGCACGCGGGGCGTGTCATCTTTATTCTCAGGGTTCATATCCTCAGGAGGTGGAGAGATAGGTCTCTCACTGAGCGCTCCGTACAGATTTGGAGGTTCGGACGAGCCGGCAAACGAGTGTTCGCATTTGCTCTTGGGTGTAATGCTACTAGGGAGATTGCTGTCGAGCTCAGCAGTGATCGAGTAATTGGAGTGAGAAACCTCAGGGTGCGAATGTTGGAAAGACGATGGCATGAAAGTGGAGTTCGCATCAAAATTCATTTCATCAAAGAACGTGTTGACATCAGCAGCTTGTGAAGCAGACATATTGTTCGACAACGGGGATGTATGCTGTGATGCGAAGTTCGGCGTCTGATGTGCACCGTACGCGAAAGGTGAGCCGCGCTGTGTTTGTAACATGGAGCCAGTGGTGAAGCTCCTGCTACGTCCTGGATTCGAAGGATATGGGGATGTCCTATAGCGATGGCTTGGTGAGGATCTAGCGATCGAGCTCACTGTCGACTTTTGTACGTTATTTTGCACGATAGTGGATGCATTTTCCTCAATTGAAGGAATGACCGAATCTAAGCCAAGAGAATAGTCAGAGTTGAAGCATACTAATTCTGCTTCGGCAGAGAAATCTGGAAAATCTGAGATGACACCACCGCTGGCGTCTGAAAGGGTTGACCATGAATGTCCATCAGGCGATGATGCTTCCTGAGCCGACATTGGATCTGCTTGACTTGTGAAATCTGGAAAGTTGAAGAGCTCAGTCTCAGATCCTTTGATGGTTGATCCAGACAAGTTGTCCCCCAGTGGCCCCAGACCCAGTCCGAATTCATCGAAATCGGACGGTTTCCCGGTGTTGTTGTTGTTGTTATGGATCTTAAAAGCTGCCCATGAGTTAGTATATATATTGTCCAATCATTTCGAGCTGGAAGAGCTGACCGTCATCCCACATGTCCGGAGCTAACGTACTCTCAGGCGTTGCACACTTGGAGAAGTAGGCAGAATCTATATCGGTGATCAAAGGGGTATATGCCATGTTTGGGGTCGGTGTCATGCTGTTTGAATAAAAATGGCTCTGCGAGGTCGTGATCGGTGTGTAGCTTTGATGATATTGTGGCTGGGGAGTCGCCCGAGTGCTGTTGATTGATTCTCTCGATACAGTGTAAGGATCGTATGAAGAAGCCCTCTGAGTATACATTGGGCGTTGTTGTTGATGCTGCTGCACAGTTTGTAGTTGTGGAAGCGGCTGCGGCATGTGATACCGCGAGCGAGCGGGGACCATGGGTCTGTGAGGGTGGAAGTTCATAGGCATGCCACTGGATACTCCTAGACTTATAGAATATCAGAACCATCGGACTGTGCTCCGGCCGGGAAGAGCATGACGTACCATCTTGCTGTGCGAGCGTCCATACTGTAAGGAATGTGTGGGATATCTGTATAAGCGGTCAGTAAGCCATGTGCTGCTGGTCCCAGAATCCATTGTCTCGGTGATGAGCCCGAATTGGGTGAGCCCGTATTGGGTCGAAGCAAGGGAGCCCTCCTTCATTCCACTTACAAGAGACGACGATGACTGGGTATCAGTGAGAGATATTATTACGAAGCGCCCAGCGCAGGGGATAGAGCCAGCTCAGAAAAAAGTGAGAGACAAAAATACGAATGTAGCAAAGATCACTGGAATGTACAAAGAGCGTGGTGGGCAATGCAGATTAGACGCATGAAGAGAATCGAGGAGGCATGAGGAGATATAGCAAGAGTCCATGGCGGCCAGGCCAGGACTAGCGTGGTGGGGTGTTGGCGGTACACGCTGATACAGCGGTTTGGGAGCACATGGGAGGGAGGGTGTGGCTTCAGGGCTGGGATGAGACCGGAAAGAAGATTTCCCTAATGCCTGGCTCGCTCCGTGTAACATTCCTCGGGGTGAAGAGAGGCGGCCTTGACCGGACGGGTCTAGTGACATAGGAGTCGTAGATATAGCGCGTAGAGATGTCTGACGACAGGTATGGATTGATAGTTTGAGATGCGGACGAGCCCTTGAGGATCTGGGTGGCAGACGAAACGAGAGCCTCGCCATCGTTCGACCGGAGCATTGACCATCTGGAGATTCATGCATTCCTCACTTGAGCCTCCAAGCGGTTTGCGAGGCTAAGCGGGCGAATGAATAGGGGGATGATGCAGGAAAAGTGGCATCGTGAAACTCGGGAGGGCTCAGAAGTTCAGAAGATGGTTGAAGAAGGAGTCGTCTCAATTCCTCGCTTGTCTTCACGCTACCACTTACTTAATCCACTAGTGACGCCAAGCCCTCGCAAGGGGACTTTGCTCTCAGGGAGGGTTGTCATTGGCTGTGAGTTGTCGGTTCCTGTCTGATGCTGCACCTCAAGGGATGGCGCCGGGAGGCAACTTCACATCAAACCACCACTGTCGAACCTGCACTTCTTCAGTATCATCTTAAAACCCCCGTTATTCATCGTCATCATGTTTCCAACTTCAATGTGTTCAGCTTGCCTCGATCCCCGTGAAGTGAATTCGTGAAGAGTATCATTGAGATCCCGGAGCCCACACGTCGAGAGGTTGTCCTACCACCAGCTAGACGCCGTGCTTCTTCGATCCTATCTTAAGCTACTTTACTCTATTTTACCGCCTGGCCATCACCTGCCGTTTCATCACCACCGTGTTGAATTGTCCAAAATCCCCTAGTGGATTCTTCCAGACTTTTATGATCCCTTCCAGCGTCTTGATTAGTGTGCGCCGGCCTTCCCCACAGTAAAGTCAAGCCGCTCTGGTGTACGAGTACCTGCAGCAGAGATAGCTGTAGCCGAGCGACAGTGACTAGCATCCGCCTCCTCCAAGGTAGTCTACTGATCATTTCATAATGTCAGCGGCGACTATCGCTGTAACGTGCCAAGTACTTAACCTCAGACTCATGGTCAATGAACTACTGGGGACCCCTCGGACGAGACTTTACGGCAATCTTCCTTCGTCTAGATGCCCCTCTTCACTATATTTTTCTTCAGCCGCCAGGGTCTCCTTTCTGGCTGCAGTCTGCATTCGACAGAGCGGAGATTTTGCTCGCTTGGCTGGCTACCGCCCAGCTCAACCTGAAACTCAGATGGGGTCAGCACCTATTTTCTCGCATTAACCGCCAAGGGCTTTGAAGCCTCTGACGAGTCAGAATCATGTGAACCTCGGTCCCTCAACATGTGATTAGGAGCTGGTCCCAAGAGGCTGGTATCTATTCTTCGTCTTGAGGCAGAGTTGAAGCTGGCGTTACCGTCTCCTTTCCTCTCTCACTCTCTCATCGTTGTGGAAGCGAGTTTCATTTATTCCCTACATATTTTATTCTCCTTACCTTCTCTACATTTACATTTAAACCTTAATTAGGTCTGGAACCAAATATCTCTTCAAGGTTGTCCTAACATCCTATCATCATGACAAGCCTTGACTTGGTCCCGCGGGCGGGACAAATGATTCTCAAATTTGGAATATCCAGCTCAGGAGACGATGCCAGGACCGTCGACATTCCTTTTGGCACCCTCGCCACCGAAGGGGGATCGATAGCCATCCCTAAAGCCTTGAACCTAGCCGTCCAGTCGTCCTCGGGCATCCCTATCAGTAGCTCCGATGTCGTCTGTCAGGCGTTCAAAGATGACGGAGGCACCCAGCCACTTGGGAAGTTCTTCACAATATCAGTAACTTCAACTTTGGGCCCGGAGCCAGTAACCATAGGCTCTATCTTCTGCTCGGATGCCAAAGGTGTGAAAGCACGCCTGGGTGGCAGTGATGCTTCGGCACAGACTACATCTGCTGGATCAGATGTGGCTACCACTGCAAATGCCCAATCCATCCAGGCTCAATCATCTCAGATCCAGACGCAAAGCGCGGTTACTTCTGCTACCAGCACATCTAGTCAGACCAAATCCGTCACCAGAACAAGGGCAGCCATCTCGTCTTCAACAAGCGAACCACAAGAGACAACGTCCAGTCCGTCGGCTATCGACTCATCTGGATATGGCATGATGTCGGAAACAACAAAGCAGACCTCAGCAATAACGATGGACACTACTATGCAGTCAGGTGCTGCAGCCACAGGGTCCTCGGCTGCAAGACGCCCAACACCAACATCAATATCATCAGTGACATCTGCCAGCATTACTCCCTCATCAGCAGCAGCGGGCTCGTCAAGCTCAGCGGCAGCACAGCGTACAAGCGCAGCAAATAGCGTCCACACGCATGGCGTCTGGACAGTCAAGCGAATGGTCAATGTGTCCATCGTAGCAGCATGCTATATAGCATGGTTCGCGATCTAGGTAATTAGACAGATTCACATGAATGATAACGAAGACATGAAATTTCATATTCCATCTCACAAAGTTTTAGCTTCACATCCCCTTCCCTGACGCTGGAGTACTATGTCATTGACCATCCTCGTTACTCTCATTTCTTTGCCTCACCAAAGCCCGTACAAGTATCCCATCGCAGTCATCTCCAAGACGCACCGCACACCAACCGCATCACCCAGCTAAATCTCCCAGCTACAATACGCAACCCATCGCTTCCCCACCCTTCGCTTTCCTCACTCATAGAATCAAAACGCGCACCCATCCACCTAAACCCAACCTCCAATCCGCAAAACGCCCGCTATATCACTATCCCCAAAACGCGAGAACAACACACATCTCACTCAATCAGTTAAACTACCTCACCACTTTTGCTTTTTCCAGCTCGTAACCCATCCTTCCAAACGTATACGTACACGCCCCCATACCCACCCCAAAACAAACCCAATGACGAATATCCCGAGACCCGCGCCACGGATCATATATCCGGAACCCTTCTTACGATTAAGGTAACCGATCAGCTTTTCTCTTCCGAAACCGGTAGGCATGCAGCTTCGGTGAGGTGAGCCCCTTCCGATGAAAAGAATGATATGAGGGCCCGGAGGCTTGTATTTGGGGTCCGTTGCGGGTCTGTGATGCATGGAGTGACTGCGCCGTGAAGATCGGCTCGTAATGATTCTGGAGTGGGGGGGATGATGTGAAACCTGTTTCTTTGGGGGAGATCGTGGAACATGGGGGGCGTTGGGGTTCATCATCTGATTTCTTGAATGGGGGTGATCGGGGGATGGTTGTCAGGATAAAGTACATGTACTCTTACTCGAAGAAAGCGCCGCACACAAAATAGTAGTAGTAATGTACCATCAATGAAACGCATTCGGGGTATCATAAACCACTCTACTCTAGAACAAACAAAAAATTATACACTGCTTTGCACGCCTCCCCTCCCTCCTCCCTTCCTCTCAAGCACCCACCCTCCCCCACTCCACCCCACAACTCTCACAATACATCCCCTGCCACTCCCTCACCTCCTCAACCCTTCCCCCCAGCCGCTCCGTCTGATTCTTCGAAATCGCCTCCCGCAGCAGACCGCACCTCCGATTCTCCCCCATCAGCCAGTCCTCGTACTCCGCGTGCACGACCTCGCGCTCGATACGGTTGACCACGCGCATCGCGACGAGGAGGTCGTGCCGGTAGGTGCCGAGGGTTTGGCGCGTGCGGTGGAGGCGGCGGGCGGTATGGGTATCCCATGAGTTTGGAATTGCGTGGTCGGAGGAGGGAGGAGAGACGAGGGAGTCGAACGTTTGACGGCAGATATTATCGCCCATCTGTTCTTCGATGGAGTTGGCAGCAGGATGCAGGTCCTGGAGGTAGAGCGCGCGACTCATGACTGGATCTGGGCCCACGCCCAGCCTTGCCATGAACTTCGCTGCGCTTCGCTCCTGCCACCACTGCGCGGTGTTCCAGGACGAGAAGAAGATATTGGTGCAGATGCTCAGGGCCAGGATCCCGATGAGGATGCTGTTCGCGTCGAAGGTCTTCCAGATCCACTTCAGCACCGCCCACGTCCACTGCAGCAGAGACGTGAGGACGCTTTCGACCACCGAGGCCGCGCACTCGAGCATCAGGACCGCCATGCTGGTGCGTTTCACGGAGCGCCGAACCCTGACACTGCTCGGCGCGTCAGTGCCCGCGAATTCGCTCGCCTCTGTCTGCTGCCCGATCGAGCCGAAGATCTGAATCGCCTTTTTAGTGCGGCTTTGGGCGCCCAGCTTGCGGACCTGCTCAGCCACTACGTCCGTGAGGTCCAGCGCGTCGAGCTGCAGGTCGCGCAGGGCTCGGTTGGTGATGAGGCTCTGGAAGATGCCTGGCGGGCGCTTATTCTGGAGCCAATCCACTTTGGTGTAAATGGCGAGCTTGCATTTTGATTTCGCGACGTGGGTGATTAAGATTTTGCTGAGGAGGAGAAAGGAGTCGGAGGACGGGAGGTGCCATGGGGTTGTACGGGAAGTGACGACGTAGCAAAGATGGTCATTGTAGACGTCGATCATTTGGTAATCTTTAATGGTTGCTTGACGACTTCTTCCAAACGTGTCGGAGGACTGGACTTGATACTCGAATTCACGTCGCAGATGGCCTTGCTCGGGCTGGATCCAGGCGGTCTGCTTGATATGTTGGGCTTTTCGTTCGTGATACAGCAACTGCCAAACGACACTCTTGTCGCCGAAGAGTATGTGGAATAGTGCTTTGGGACTGATCTCGAAAGCCCTCTCCACGGCTGCCTGGTCCATGCCTGCCGGTGCATAGACGACAGGTTGTCTCGGTAGTTTGAATTTCATCACGTCTCTGCCTTCTTCGAGATTACTGTTCGGATACAAATTCCGATCCACGAGCACAGCAGCCCGGAGATCTCGTTGATTCATCCGTGAAGCATTCCGTCTACGCGCGGAAGTCTCATTGTAAAGCGCATCCCGTGAAATGTCATCCCAGCTCTGCATATCTGGATCTGTTGCTGGATCGTCTTGTTCAACTTTGATGAGGGATTTCATGATGGATTCAAGATCGAGCGGCTCTGCTGCATTACCGTTTCGCACCAAGAAGTCCAGCCGCTTTTGTAACAAGTTCAGAGGTTCAAGGAATGTCTTAATCGTAATTCGCGTGAAACCATTCTGGGTACTGTTGTCCTTGAGATGTAGAAATAGGAAGTCGCAATCTCTACCAGGCGCCGATGTTACCTCCATGATCGAGGACAAGCCAACGCCGGAAATTAAGACAAGTCCAAGGTAGTGACTGTAAAAGTATACTTCCTTTGCCGTCACGTATACCCGCCCTGGGAATTCTTGCTGATCGTTCAGGTTCCATGTCGCTCTGAACACCAAGACAACTTTTTCTTCTCGGCGGACATTGGGGAATAACAGCCTGAATTGGGCGTCTTGTGTCTTCAGCTGCAAAGGATAATAGTTCGGGTATTCTTGAGTGGATGTATCAGGCTTCTGAGTATCTGAATCAAGGCTGATGGTTTTGCGATGTGACGGCGACGTCCCTGGTGTGATAGAAGCGTCAGTGGCTAAAGAGTTTGTGGTCTCATTGTTGCCACTAAAAACTCTCTTTGGTGGTGTGCCAGAAGGACGGACCCGTGGGCTCGCTCTAGGACTTGGTGGAGTCGAGCCTCGCAGTCTCATCTCTGTGGGTGACTTTAATTCTCCCCTTTCTAATCTATTAACGAATCCCCAGTTCGAGCTGCCCCACGTATTAGCCATGATCCCACTAGGCATGCCTCCAGTAGCATCAGTCCGACCCATTCCAATTCCTCTTTCGCCCGCCAGGATAATGGCTATAGAGCTGAGATTCGTCGGCGCTGGTGGAACAGCTAGCGTATTCGGTGCAAGGCTAATTGTTGGCAACTCTCGGACGTTTGGGCCAGCTGATGTTCGAACCGTTGGAGTTTCAGGAGTAGGTGGCACACCAGGTCCAATGGGCATTACATTATGACTAGCAGACTGTTGGTTGTCTTGAAGTCAGCTTTAACTTTCAAAGGTATCTTGAATTGTGACAAGATTTTGAGAGGTGAATGAAAGCTAATAAAGAGCTAATGATGGCATTGAGAGGAAGATGGAAGGGAAGGAAAAAGCGACTGCATGTACTCACGATGAGACTTGCTATACCACCTGAAGCGGGATTCGAAGGCATAGCTTGCCCTGCAGACATCTGAGCACCACTAGTAGACTTCCGATGAAGATCCAGTTTCTGAATTATCCTAGCAGCATGATCTCGCCCACTTTCGCCCTCATTTGTTGGGCGCCTGGAGCTCGTAACGTCGAAGCTGCTCCTCGAAGCTAGGTTGAGACCGGATTCGCCGCCAGGAACTGGAAGAGTTCCACTTCTATCAAGGCCGCCAGCAAGACCATCATCCTGAGATAATCCCGAGTCGGCACCACTTGCTGCTAGCTCTGGAGCGCTTGGTGGCATAATGGCAAATGCTGCGTCTTGCCCCCGTGGACCGTCTAGTCCGGGGGAGTCGGTGCTTGCGGGGTCTTCCAACGCTTTCTGTTTGGCAATTTCGAAGGACTTTACCCAGTGACTGAGTTCCGGCTGTGTCTCAGCCTGTACAATAAGAGTACGGTCCTTTGTTTTCACCTATTGATAGTCAGAGTTGTAGCGGCATGTGGAGAAACTTGTAACCTACCTCGAAGCAGAAGCGGCGATCTTCATTTACAGCTGGTCGAACACTACAGAGGAGAACACCAATTCTCTCACTCTCCTCAACGCCACCTGAGCGTGAGCCCTGCACAAGCCAACTGAAGATCCCATTCTTGACGAAGAACCACCTCCGGACCCAGACGGTCCTGGACGGTTTCCCCGTGACCGTTCGCAGATTCAACCAACCTTGCTTTTCGGCTCTAGTGCCTGGCGGCCCTGGCACCTGTAAGTCGTTCACAGTAGGGAATATTGATGTTGATTGCGTAGAATAATCCTCAAGTTCCCGTGAAGGTCGCATCGCAACTTCTGCGCTTTCTTCTATCTGCTTCCGTGCATTCAATAGATCCTGGCGGAAGCCTTTTTCTCCAAGTTCCATCTCGCGACTCCAGCCTCGAACTCGTTCAATATCGCTCGTCCATCTTCCATTGGAGCCACTGATAGTATCTCGAGCTCGCATATCTCGCCACTGATCCGAGAAGACCTTTACGAGCATCTTGTCAAGCACCATCCGTAATTGAGGGGCAGCCACGCTGAAATCCATTGATGCCTTTAGATATGCCTTGCGTGCTTCATGAAGCTGAAATGCATCTTCTCTCAGAGATGAAGCCTCCTTCGACCTAGTTTGGCCTGAGTAGCGTGCCTGAAGACTGTCGAGCTGCTTTTGCGTCTGTTCGAGATGTCGGCGAGCTTCCTAAACCATATCTCAGGTATTAGAGAATGTTTTCAAAATTCTCATCCACCGAACAGAACAAGCTACTGACACACCTTAAATGAGCGCAAATCATTCTGAAGAAAGCTTCGTATTGGCTCGACCATGTTCGCTTCCATCTTCCTTAAAGATGCAATTGTGGATGTCCAATACTCTTTAGCTCCCTCGCCATATCTCTTCATTGCGAGCAGAGTGTAGTCATGGTCGATCACCGCCTCAGAAACATTGAGTGGAAGCGCCGACTGCGTGAAGAAGACATTGACCAAAGACTCGAGTGTTCCGACTTCGTTTGTAAGCTTTGATACGGACCTGACGTAGGTTTCAAGCCATCTCTCGACGAGCTCTAGCTGCTCTGCAAAATGTGTAAAGCTTGATCTGAAGGTGGGCGAGTCGAGTGCAGCCTCTTTCAAGCCAACCGGCCTTGAATCGTTTGTTAGCTTTTATATACAATACGTGTTCAAAGAGTCCCATACACTAGGTTGATTGGCCTCCCTATTTGCATCAAGGTCGTTTGCTGCGAAGGGTTTTCGGACATGTTTATGGGTCTAACCGAACAGATAGTGGGATGATCAAAGCTGGCCGGTGCCGAAGATGTTACTGAGGCAATGCCTTCTCAGACTTCTCGGGAATTAAGTAAATTCCATAGTTCTAAAAGCATCGTCAGAGTTGGAGAAACCTCGTTGTTCTTGGCTAGTACTTTACTTTATCGAGATCATGATGCAGCATTTAGGGCCGGGTAGTGCCGAACGCGCGTCATTCCGCTGCATTTCCGCACGGGGTTGAAAACTAATTTATTGTGTATGGACGGTCCTCGCCGCCTTAGGTTTTCCAGGATTCGAAGACTGCTCACAATATCAACCTAGGTCGATGCTCAAATAAGATGTCACTAGGGATTGGGGACTCGCCTCGCAAAAGGAAAGCCACTTCCTTACCGAACTCTCACACTCAAAAGCGTACAAAACTGCTATTGGACAATGAGAGTTCCGACAATGACAGCGACTCAGCTGGAGGAGTCTTGATCAACACGGACGAAGAGGATATTGCTACTGATGGCTTCACTGTGAATCAGGACTTTGCAAGACGCTTCGAGCACAATAAGAAGCGCGAGGAACTTCACAGATGTACGTTTTCTTTGCTCTTGCTTTTCGTTAAGAAGCATATGTTTAACGACCTTGCTAATGCGTAGCAGTGGAGGAGAAATATGGCAAGACTCAGGCAGTCTCACGTCAGAACACAAATGCAGCATCAAAGGACGATGGCAGTGACCCAGGGACAGACTCATCCTCTGAGTCTGAAGATGAGGATGATGAAGGTGTGCTAGCTTCCGAGGCCTTAGATGCACAGATAGATGCGACACTCAAAGCTATCCGCAATAAGGACCCTCGGGTCTACGATGAGCAGGCTACATTCTATACAGACCTAGATGACGGAGGGAAGGCCATTGCTGCCTCCAGCAGACCAGTCCATAAGCCAATGTTTTTGAGCGATTACCACCGACGGAATTTGTTGGAAGACGCCGATAACGCTGACATGGTGGAAGACCACCCAACAACCTATGCACAGGAGCAAGACGAGCTAAGGTCTACCATTGTTCAAGAGATGCATGCTGCAGTAGATGACTCACTGGATGATGGAGCTGCCTCGCAAAAAGGGGATGGTGACGGCGACAGTGGCGATAACTTTCTTATTCGAAAGCCGTCAAATTCAGAGCACACAGTGCAAGCCTCCACCAACAAACGCGTTGAGCTCGATGTCGAAATTGCCGACAAAGACCCAGATACTTATCTCTCCAATTTCCTAGCTGCTAGAGCATGGCTTCCATCAGCTGGGTCTCGATTTCAACCTTTCGAATCCGATGATGAGGAGGATGAAGAACGTGCAGAAGCCTTCGAAGAGGCCTACAATATGCGATTTGAGAACCCCCAAACCGCCAACGAGAAGCTTATGTCTCATGCTAGAGACGCTGCTGCAAGGTATTCGGTCAGGAAAGAGACGACAAATAGCCGGAAAAAGGCTCGCGATGCCGATCGCGCCAAAAGGGAGATGGAGAAGCTAGAGCGCGAGGAGGAGAAGGCGCGTCTTAGAAAACTCCAAGTCGCCGAAGTCGAGGACAAAGTTCGCAAAATCAAGCAGGCAGCCGGTCTGAGGGGCAGGGATTTGAAAGAAGAGGACTGGTCAGCTTTGTTGAATGAAGGTTGGGAGGACGCGCGATGGGAGCAAGAGATGAAGAGACGGTTTGGCGAGCAATATTACGCCGATCGTGAGTCAGGGGACGAAGCCCAGGAAGATGGTCGCGGTAAGCGTAAGCTCAAAAAGCCCAAGTGGGATGACGATATCGACATCAATGACTTGGTTCCCGACTTTGAAACCAACGAAGAATCAGCAATGCCACCCTTTGATATCTCGGACGAGGATGTCAGCAGCTTCGCAGCCGAAGGTCAAGACCAGAGCGTTGAGGAAGATAAAAATAACTCTACGGGCAAGATCAAAGCCAAAAAGAAGAAAAACGCCGATGCAAAGCGTGAGCGGGAGGAGCAAAAACGGGAATCGCGCAAGGAGCGACGAGTCATCGAGAAGATCATAGATGAGAAGCTCAAGGTGGAAGACACGATAGCCGGTGTAGGGAGCAAGAAGACGGGGCATTTCCGTTACAGGGAGACTTCGCCATTGACATTTGGGATGACAGCACGGGACATTCTTATGGCTTCGGATAGCCAACTCAATCAGTACGCGGGGTTGAAGAAAATGGCTACTTTTCGCGACAGTGAGAAGAAAAAGAAGGATAAGAAACGTCTTGGAAAGAAGGCTCGACTGCGCGAATGGCGCAAGGAGACTTTTGGGAACGAGCAAGGATCACAGAAACAAGTCGCAGACGTGCTCGCTAATCAGGATTCGAAGCTTAAGCTTGATCACACTGTAGAAATCAAGGAAGGCAAGAAGAGGAGAAAAAGATCGAAAAAGCATCAGGCGCTCAACAAAGCTGTGAATTGAGGTAGCCCAGAAGTATGTTCTCACAACTCCGTCGTCATCCCTTCGATATCTTATTAGCTAGATATGGGGCACCTTCTCTGTGAGAGCGAGCAGTCCAGGTCCGTTGAAGCTTCTAGAGTGACACTCATTGACAGTCAATGCAATGTATGTAGATATACAATGACCAGATCAAGTAATCCTGTGGCGTTAAGTGATAAGTATAAGGCATCTGTCCCGGCACAATCTCGTGGAATGCCAAGACCGGTGAGATCCGGGCCGTGAGAGGTTTTGTTAGCGTGGCCCAATAAATCCTTTTCCGAGCAATCTCTTGCTTCCACCTCGATCTCTAAACACAGACATCTGCGAACAGTTGTTGCCAATCATCCATAACCCTCTCCACTCAACCTCAATCCTCCTCTCCTCTTTTTCACAGATAGAAGATCAACCGCCAAGATGCCTGAAGGTGAAGTCGTCCAGTCGAAGAAGTCCTTCATGGGCATGCCGGTGAGCTTCCAACTTTTCATTGAAATCTAACGATATCACCCTTGCTACATCTGAGCACCTCGTGCTTCGCCATTCCTCTGTTGCGACCAATGGACCTTCGGCGCGCCGTCAGCTACCGCTTCTGCCTATGGTCATTGTTGTCTGATGGTCGCGCATCTGCTCGAAGAATGCCTTTGCTAACGAATTGTGTTCATAGGGCTTCGCAGTTGACTTCCTGAGTACGTTCTATACGATAAGCGCCAGTCCTAGTATCTGCACTGTCTGGGACCATTGGCTTTATCCGTTGCAATGTCGCCGGGTGTAGTATCATGATAACTTGGGGCTAATTGTGTCGTCTACAGTGGGTGGTGTCTCTGCCGCTGTCTCGAAGACTGCTGCCGCGCCCATCGAGCGTGTCAAGCTCCTCATCCAAAATCAGGTAAGCTACAGAGTATCTTCAGTTAACTGTCAGATTTCCGCGGAACCTCCCATTATCTAGACAAGTCTTACCCCTTTTCGAAAACCTGTTACGCGAGCTCGTTCGTAGAGCAAGCCTATACCACGATAATTCCTCCACTCAAGCCCGCTGCTGCTCTACGGGATTATTCATTGTACACGACTAAATCAAATGCTAACCTCTTCGTCGTCTAGGATGAGATGTTAAAGTCCGGTCGTCTGGATAAGAAATACGATGGCATTGGAGAATGCTTCCGTCGTACCGCACGGCAAGAAGGTGTTGCCTCGCTATGGCGAGGCAATACTGCCAATGTCATCCGTTATTTCCCAACCCAAGCACTCAACTTTGCGTTCCGCGACACTTATAAGTCAATGTTCGCGTACAAGAAAGAGCGAGACGGATATGCGAAATGGATGGCAGGCAACTTGGCTTCTGGAGGTGTATGTGACTTTTGAATCCTACACGTCCCTTCTATGTCCATTAACTTGTGTCTAGGCTGCCGGTGCTACCTCGCTTCTCTTCGTCTACTCCTTGGACTATGCCCGTACCCGTCTTGCCAATGACGCTAAGAGCGCTAAGAAAGGTGGTGACCGTCAATTCAACGGCCTAGTTGATGTCTACAAGAAGACGCTTGCAAGTGATGGTGTTGCCGGTCTTTATCGTGGTTTCGGTCCTTCCGTTCTTGGCATTGTCGTCTATCGTGGTCTGTACTTCGGCATGTACGATTCCATCAAACCTGTCCTCCTCGTTGGTGCTCTCGAGGGTAACTTCTTGGCTTCTTTCCTCCTTGGCTGGGCTGTCACTACTGGTGCTGGTATCGCTTCTTACCCTCTGGACACTATCCGTCGGCGCATGATGATGACTTCAGGCGAGGTACGCTGCATAAACTCACTATCCAGTCAGTGAAGGCTGGTCACTAACTTCGCTCAATAGGCTGTCAAATATAAGTCATCAGCGGATGCTGCCCGCCAAATTGTCGCTGCAGAAGGTGTAAAGTCTCTGTTCAAGGGTGCCGGTGCCAACATTCTCCGTGGTGTCGCTGGTGCTGGTGTGCTCTCCATCTACGACCAGGTCCAGCTTCTCATGTTCGGCAAGGCCTTTAAAGGTGGATCTGGCTAGAAAGCTTCTTCAACAACTGGTTTCGAGGATAATGTCGCGAGGCGGTCAAGGTCATGGTCTCCAAAAGGTTTGGTCGAAGAACAAATTAGATGCAGCTGCGGGCTTGTTGGAGAGGTGATGCATAAGACGGTGCAGTAGGGGGCCTTTCCGATGCTGCTGTACTTTAGACAATTTGGCAAATGTTTCCTATCATGTACTCATTCAGTCGCAGTCACACTCCGCTTGATTCTGCGTGTTCCACAATCGTCTGTCACATTACTCGTGGGAGCCCAGAGATCACGCATGAAAATGGTGGTTTTCTCCCTACTTTGATCGATTAGCACGTGACAACTTATGTATCAACCAACCCGACACAACGGCGTTTCACCGCTTGGTTGACGCGTAGCCAAACACCAAAGCATGCCAGATGACGTAGTTATTGTCAGAGAACAATCCCTTGCCGGAACGTAACATAGCTGTCGCTACTTTAAACCTCAATGTGCCGATTAGTTAGGTTATGAGATTCAGATGACACCTTTTCAAGCCTCAACTTGATATTCCTGCAATAATTCGAAAATGTCTGCTGTACCGATCCATACTGAGAGTCCCATCAAAGCTACAGCCATCACACCTCAAACCTCCTTCAACCCGTCATCCACAAGCACGTCCTCTCCCGCGACAACAACCCAATCATCCACTGCCACCAATGGATACCCTTCTGCTCGACCAGGACCAATCGCTCCAACGCCCACCCAGCCCACGCCATCATCTACGAACCAAAGCCCTCCGGCACCTCAGCCAGGTGCAACTCCGACGCCCACTGCTGCTCCCACGGGCCGTGCCCGAGGAATGAGCATCCCCCCTCCTCCCAAAGCAGGCGAGAAGCCTCAACCTCCGTCATACTACGCCTTGAGCCAGACGCAACCCACGCCTACGCCAACGGCTGCACAGCCCTATCCTCATCAGATGGGCATCCCTCCTCCTGGACCAGCATACGGTGGAATACCTCCCGCATCGACAACGACCATGACTCAAACACCTTCATTCCCAACACCCGCAACACTGCCAACCCAATCACAGTCAGCTGCATCGACATCAAATGCAAGATCTCGATCCAACACTCTCGAGCATCCACCCGGCTACGTACAGAACCCTCAAGCGCAAGAAATGACGCCTGACGCGAGGTTTGCCACTGAGCAGCAAGCTTCGGCGAATCACAGCTCTGAAAAATCGCCCACCTTACCGGGATATAATGAACCTAAGGTAGGGGGCAATGCTGGCTTTGGCGAAGACGAGGGACTGTGGGATATGGCTAAGAAGTTTGTCAGTCAAGCAGGGGAGAAAGTGTCAGAACTTGAAGGGGAGGTCTGGAAGAGATTTGGGGAGGGGAAATGAGGAAGTTTCGTGGACCTTAAGGTTGCATAACCATCATGTATTGCGAGGTCGGAGCAAAATCATCTGGTCTTCTTCTTGTGGCATTAGCTATTGCCTTTGCATTGGTGTAATGTATACGGTATCTGCGATGCTGTTCGAGAAGTTCCGACATCGGCGTACGAGGTTACCTATCTACAGAACAGGTTGCAGCTGGTGGTGGTCGTGTTTTGCGGAGGACTCCCTTGCTTTTTCTGGTCCTGGATGCGGCGATTATTGCGGAACCCAGCTTACAAGCCTGCCTACATAAGCCTGGTGCTTATGAAAGGACGAATCTACATCTTGCAAGTCTCCACCTCAATCAATATATGAGTCTCGCTACGGTTCCGATCCACGTGAAGGATTATTAATCCGTCTCGCTTGAGATTGCATACAACAAATATCGCTGATGTGATGTGACTGATACCTGATGGTCAGCACTCAATAAACATTACACCACACAGATCATTATCATTAATCATAAAGCTGAATGGAATAAGCATCGGTTGTCGCTTGCCTCGCCCTTGAATCCGATGGTGCCTTTCCAGAAGCAGATCAATACAGCAGCACAAGAATGGTGAACTTAGCAAAGAAGTAGCTGAGATTCGATTTCAATATGTAATCTCCAGTCAATAAGCCTTGATCTGGTCTAACCACTGCTCCTTGGAGGCGGAAGTTCATACTTTCTTCTCAATTTGACGTGAGATTGAACAGCTACTCATTTGCTGCTTATAGCTCATCGTGAAAGGCATCAAGGCTGAGCACTAGTGATTGTATCCTAATTGTCTCCTTCCAAATGAGAGTCTAGCAAGGAAGGAGGGGAGGTCGTTTCTGCTCGGTGGGATGAGCTTTGTTAGGTTAGACTGATGTGGGGAGGAAGGTGCCACCATGTGCCAAGGTTGAAGCGTCTCCTAGCCGTCGATCCAATCCTTGCAATTGCACACCCTTCTGACCTTTTGCCATCCTTCAGCTGACGGGGCTTACCCCCCGACCTCGCCCTTAACCTCACCCCGAGCATGATCTCCATGCATTTCGCCTTGCACCACTTCCATCCTCCATGAAGCGTTCATCATCTGGCACATCAGCCATAAGCCTTGCTTAATAGTCTTCTCCCAGGCCGTCTCGAAAGTATTAGAGTCGCCCCGAAATTTCGAGTAAGACGTGGGGAAATGTGCTTTATTCGTGTGTCACCAAAGCATGCACCACTGAAGCCTCCTGGTGCTGCACCTACTTTGACTTCCATATACGACAGACCATTCCTGGACACGTCTATAGATATCGAGAACCGCACAGCTCAAGAGATTGTCAAGAGCTTGAATGTCAACGAGAAGTTGCGTCCCGTTGGGAGCGAGAGCGGAGAAGATATCGAGCTACAGCCCACACGAAGCTTAAGTGCAGATGAGGTTCGGGAAAAGACCGAGAGGAAAGGGAGCATGCCCCAGGGAAGGAAAGCAAGCAGAGCAAGTGCGAAAGGAGAAAACAGTGACGAAAGAAGACGCAGGGCGACTTCGAAGACATGACCAGATAGTGTTCGATCAAGATTGGGTACGATATGGTCAACTTGCAATAACCACCAAATTCCGAATGACGTCTCCGTTTCCGTCAAGAAGTTGATTTCTCCGGAAGTCCAGGTGGCTCGTGGTTAGAGAAGATTGGAACATTGAGAGCCTCGCGGTCCGGGTCCGACCCAAAGGTGCAGATATCTGCTCTGGTGTGTCAACCTCAAGTGTTGCTCTCCCAATATCAGGAAGTGTTTCCCTTTATCTCTCCAAGGTCGAAAGGTTCTGTGGCCACTAGTCCAGACGTCTATGGTAATCGGAAGCTTTAGGTACTGGTAAGTAGGACCATCCGGACTGATGCGTATCGCTGACGCTAATGAGAGCAGCAACCAAATCCATACCTGCTATGACTGGTTTCTCAATGTGCTTGTTGCGCGTTTAAGCTGTAAATTGCCTAGGAGACGGTAGGTCAGCCATTCAAATTTCCAAACTTGAACCTCCATTGGTAGACCTTTTACACCTCAAACAGTAGCATGACCGCTGGCTCATGGGCTTCTGATAACCTCAAGAAACCAAATCCACGAAATATTCATTGGAACTCATCTGCTTTCAGAAGCGTTAAATCTTCAATTTATTTCAATCGTAATACTCAATGTCAATTTAAGAAAAAGACATCTTTCTGCCAAAGATGTTGCGAAAGGTCTTCCCGAAAACTAAAAACCGTTGTCGCCAATTCGCCAGCAGCAGCAGGACGGTCCACTCTCTCAATACTGTATCTATGTCCAGCGCTCTGCACTCCGGATCAGATATCAGGCGGCGACGCATGTTGTCTGCAAATGTCAGCTCGCTACTGGTGGTTTCGTGTCTGGGGCAAGCAGCCTTGAGATATTGTCCCAGGTCAAGTATGGAAAGATTCTAAATTTTTTGCATCCATACAGCAGTAACACCAGTGGTGGCTCTGCAGCTGAGAATCAGCTAAGAGGCGGCAGGGCTCGTCATTCTGTGTTGACTCCACTCGGTTATTCCTCAGTAAAATTAGCCTGGAACACTACCTATCGTCATGGCATCAATATCGCCCTGAGTATTTGTCACATCTTTTCATCTCCATTTTTCCTCCATTTTTCTTTCTATTTCCCCCACCGGACTACACCAACAGAAGGCGCCGACAGCCAACATCATCCGAGTCGTTATCGCGGTTCTCTTCTTTGCCTTGGACAACCTTCAATATGTACAAGCTGATTCTAGTCGTCTTCGCGCTCTTCAATGCTGTCGCATCCAAGCGTTGCACCAGTATCACCATTCCTGTTGATATCCATGCACGAAATGGCATCTTCAGCGTTTCTATCCCGCATAATAACTTCGACGTGACCCGATTTGTTCTTAATCTTACCAGCGCCTCGGGCAATTTCACTAACACGTCGCTTGCTGGGTATGCCACGGTGGTCGGAACGGCCCACATCAGTGCGGTCTTCTGTGCTCCAAAGACAATGCCAAAGAAACCCGTCGTCCAGTTTCTCACTCATGGTATTGGTTACGATAAGACGTAAGTTGATTCAATTATCTGGGCGCGTCATCCATCCAAATGCGCTGACGGCAAAGGTAGATACTGGGATTTACCGTACGACAATTTCAAGAATAGCTACGTTGATGCTGCCGTTCGCGACTATAGGTTCTGCACCCTTGCTATTGACCGTTTTGGCATTGGGAATTCTACTGTTTCCGATCCTCTGCGCGTCGTTCAAGCACCGGTAACTATGGCTACTATTCAGGGAATCACTAGGATGCTACGGGATGGGACGGTTCCCTCCGTTCCCTATCGCTTCGATAAGGTCGTCCACGTTGGTAAGTACAATCAAATGCCCTGTTTGGTCCACAACAAGAACGACTATGTATGAAATTAGGGGGAATTATAGTTTGCGTAGTTGCCCTGTAGGCAACAGAGTGAAGCTCTTACTGCAGGCCTTCCTCAGCTTGCATTCATAGAGCGATTGCCTTCAATTGGGTCTTTGTTACTCATACTAATTTTGATAATTAATAGGTCATTCTTTCGGCTCGGCTCTTACATACGAACTCGTCGCTGCAGATCCAGCGGCCAGTGACGGCATCATCATGACAGGCATCTCGTTCAACGGGAAATGGGCCAGCGCAGCAGTTGCTGGCTTGAATCTCGAGCTAGCTAGTCTGAATCAGCCTGCTAGATTCGGCAATGCCAGCTCTGGTCGGACAACCGAGCCAAATATGGAAAATCTGCCAGATGGATACGTTACCTGGTCCAATATCCAAGCAAATAAATACGTCAGTAGTCGGCTTGTTATCCTTTCACGTAGGTGAATGCTGACATGAAGTCTCGATAGATTTTCTTCGCTCCGGCCGGCAGCGACCTCGCCGCGCTCGAGTACTCCGAAGCGCACAAGATGCCCGCTACCATTGGGGAGTTTCTCACGTTAGGTAGTTTGCCTGCCACGGCACCGGAATTCAAAGGTCCTGTCCTAGTCATCACTGGTAGTAGGTCACTCCTTTCATGTCTCCAACTTGACATTCTAAAACCGCCAACTGAATTCCTGTCTAGACGAAGACGTGATTTATTGCGGTGGCGACTGTCTAGCTGGCGCGACCGCCGACCTCCCATCGGTTCCGGCTGGGGCCAAGGGGTCCTTCCCGAAAGCAGCGGCCTTCGAAGCCTACATCCAGCCGAACATGGGCCACGCGATGAATCTGCATCGCAATACTACCGCGTTTTACCATGTGATGCTGGATTTCCTCAAACAGCAAAAGCTCGACCCTCGTTGATGATCCATGGGCGTTGATGGAAGAGCTCAGAGGTTGTGAAGAATTTGCTCCATCGCACGGTTCTTTTCCTCGAGACTTCTGTTGCTTCACATAGATCAAACGTGAGCTGGGCTTGGATTTGTGGAATGCAACCTTTTTCTGCTTACTTGTCTCTGACACACTTTAGTATTAATGGCTTGATGCGGTGGCGAGTGGATCACTGATGGATATTACGTGCCGGATACTTAATTGCAGATGAGTGGATGAATACTTAGCTTAGTGTGGTAGCAGATTCGAATGGAAGCGATCTGGACAACTGTTCTCTGTTCTCTCCTCTCTGGTTTGCTGTCGTCAATCTACTAGAATGGTTTCTCCCGCAAATTGAGCCCCATCTGTGCTTCACAAAGCCGTTTCGAAATGCCGAATTGATCCTACAAATTGTATTCTACTATATTCATCCAATCGCACCGAATAGTTCTGATCCAAGTTCCTATCTACAAAATCCTCGAACATCCCGCCCAACCATCTACGCTACATCTTCTTCCCCCTCTTCCCCCTCCTCGCAAAAGCCCCATCCAAAGTCCCCTGCCTCTTCCTCTTCCCCGCGCTCCGATCCCCGCCCTTGGTCTCGCCGCCCAGCGCTCGGGCTTCGCGTTCGTCTTCATCGAGGCCGAGATCGCGCTTTTTGTTGCTTTTGTCGGGTGGAGCGCCCTCGTCGTTCAAGGCACCTTCTTCTAGTTTCTCTTTTTCCCCGACACCATCCGCCCCTTGTACCAGCCCACCACCATCCTCCCCTTGTACCAGCCCACCACCCACCCCCACCCCCTCCGTCGGCCCCTCAGCCCCATCAGGGAAGAGCTCGCGCCAAGAGCCATCCTTGACCTTCTCATCGTCCCCGTACAGGTTGACGTGATACGCGCTCTTGACGCCTTCGATACAGATGCCCCTCCGCGCATTGAAATCAAACATCGGTTTCGGGTAGATTTTCATGCCTCCCTCTCCTTTCCCACCCCCGCCCCGCCCGCCCGCTCCCCCGCCCCCGCCCCCGCCCCCTCCCTCCCCCAACTCACCATCAAAGCTCCCCCTCACCCCTCCCATCACCCTTAACCAAACACCCCGCCGCCTTCTGATCCGCAATCGGCGCCCTCCACGGCTCATAGATGAACTTCTCCGGAAAGCGCGCCAATTCAGGAACATACCTCCTCACGAACGCGCCGCTCTTGTCCGTCTTCTTCGGGAACGCGACGGGGCTGTAGCAGCGGTAGAACTGGGCGTAGAAGGCGACGCAGGCGAGCCACTGCCAGTTGCCGCTGTTGCACGCCGTCTCGTGGTCCAGGAGCCACTCCTCGAAGACCTCCGCCCCGCGCTCCCAGTCGATGTAGCAGCCGCCCCGCGTCAGGAAGCAGGCCACGGCGTGTCGGCCGAGGTGGTGGATCCAGCCTTCGCGGCGCAGCTGTCGCATCAGGGCGTCGATCCAGGGGAAGCCCGTGCGGCCGTATTTCCAGCGCTGGTACCAGGTTTCGTGCAAGGCGGAGGTGATGGTGTACTTGCCTGTGATGAAGCCGTTGGTGGGGGAGGTGGTGGAGGGGAGGTGCCAGGGCACGAATCTGCAGTGCGAGTTGCCGACTGTTTGCGCGAAGGAGTAGCCCAGGGCGGCTTGGGCGCCGAAATACATGTCTCGGAAGAGCAGTTGGCCGAGGAGGTTGGTGGGGATCGTGGAGGGTTGTTTGCCTTTGCGGCGGTAGGCTTCCATGGTGTCGTGCGCGCGCCAGTAGAGGAGGCGGACGGAGAGGGAGCCGAAGTGGTGGTGGGGGAGAGGAGGGTTGTGGATTGTGGGGAGAAGGCTGTGGGTGCGGTAGATGGTTTGGAGAATGTTGCTGTGTAGCTTTCGTTGGCGATTATGGAGTCGAGGGTTGAGAGGGCGAGGGTTTCGCCGCCGCGGTGGGGGGTGGTGGCGGGTTTGAGGCCGAGTTCTGAGAAGGTTGGGACGGAGAATGTGCCATCTGGACCGGCGAGGTTGGTGTAGGAGGTTTCGGGCTCGGAGCGTTGGGGCGCATTGATGTCTGGTTCTTGGGAGGGGCGCTCTTGCGGGATGTCAAGTGTGGTGTCACCAGGGTCGGGCAGTGATTTAGGGGCTGGAATAGGGCGTGGTATATCACCAAGCTTCTTCGCCGCCTAGATAAAGTCAGTAGGACCAACTGACGCCTAGATATGGGCCGTCGTACATGTTCCACCTGGGTAATGCTCATTGTGGGCTTTCCTCCATTGGCCTTTACCAGCTCGTCTGGATCATACAACGTCCTTCCCATTTTGACAATGACCTTCACACCAGCCTCTCTCGCCAGCTCCATGACCTTCTCGTCTCTTTCTCGAGCATAAGCGTCCGTGTCTTTCTCGAAGACTAGATGTGATATCTTCCATGCGTTGAAGAGCTTCGGCAGAACCGTCTGCGGTGCTTCCCGGACAACGAAGAGCTTGGATTTGGAATTGAGCTTCGTTATTGATTTCGAAAGATCGGATTGGCAATCAAGTCTGGATGAATGTACCAATTAGCAGAGGCCGCCTATGGAAAAATCTTGCGCTCACAGATACTGCCATCGGTTAGGTCCTACCCTTGCGCGGTAGACATAATGTGGATCCCAGCACCATACTGGATATAGACATTCTGGCTTGAGATCTAATGCGGCTTTGAGCGCGGGCGAATCGTGCAAGCGAAGATCAGTCCTAAACCAATATATGACCCTGGGCTTGCCAGTCATTTTGCTGCGATGTGAAATAGCTTCTGAAAGAGGATGCGCCCCTGTTCGTGGGTGGTTCGATGAAGGGTTGCTGGATTTGCAAGTCGAGTGATTAGTTTTTCACCTGATCCTCGATCTTCTGCACCCAATGCGACGTCCTTCTAGCATTGCCAAAGGCGTGAAAACGTAAAGTCGCAAGATCAGGGCTGGCCCGGCTGGGACGGGAATGGTGATGTAAATGCAGGAACGGCTCTAGCGTGCGGACCTTACTATCGATAGCACTAAGATTAGCGTTAGTTATCCCACTCACCAACTCCGCTCACGACTACCTTATCAACAGTCAACAACTGTAAAGTAGACTTTGAACTCGAAAAGAACTGTGATCTGTACGTCACAACCTCTGTCAGATTTTCCAGATGATGAATCAAGAAACAATTGTTAGGGTGACAGGGCCGGAATTTCTGAACCAGTAGGGCAAGGGGCAAAGCTGGAGCCGCTCGTTCGCATCGTAGATATCGACTACTCCAAAGGTCAAGAGTCCTGAGGAAGTACTCAGAAGGATCGCTAGCACCCCGTCGTACGCGATGGGGCTTCGGGGGATTCCGTTTCTGCGGGTAGATCCTATTTGCTTTACGGTTCTGCATCGGTTCCTGGTAGTATCATAGACAAGTAGAGCGACCATCGAGATTGTTGCCCATGGACCTGAGATGTCATAGCCTGCCATGGTGCAATTACCCCATTCAAAGATTAAGTTCCTTCGAACTGCCTTCCTCGAGAGCGTAGACTGTTCATTGGTCTTGACATCTACCCGCTGTGGAACGAAGGGTATATAATCTTGACGCGACTTGAGCCTTTCGCTTATCATTGCGTCAAAATTGATGGATGGCCGTCAGGCTGTGCTCAGCATGGATTTCAGAGCTTCGTCCAAGCCCTGGGATAGCTGTTGCACTTCATGCATGAAAGAAATTCCGGCATCTGGACAGTTGGCTACAATGTTGAGACTGCATGTATGTCTTCCGCAATCAACACTCTGCATCTCACCCTAAGTTGTCAGCAGTGAGGCGAAGGTCGTACGAGTCAAGGCGACTAAGGAGGTCGAAAGGCGTAAATGACTAAGTCTGAGAGGTTCAAGATGTCATGTGAATCCTCTAGGTTTTGATGCGTGGCTAAGCAATGCCTCAATTTATGTAAGTCAGCGGCCCCACAATCCGTATCGGCGAACCTGTGTTGGATGAATAGTCAGGCATGTAATGCGGCATGCTTTAGCCAGAAGGACTAGATACACAGAGGAGGTAGAGAATTCGCTTGCTATATGAGAGCATGGCAGGGCAGTGGCCGATTAAGGGAACAAATAATGTGGTTTGGAAGGTCCAAGTCCACTAAGAGGGCAGAGGTACATGTATATCATCAACAAATATCGAGTAGTTGATTAAAGAAAGATGACCGGTGATCCTCGTCTTACCTGGCATCTGGCCTGTTGACTTTCTCAGCATCATGGAGTATGGTGCCAAGCCGCTGGTACAGGAGATGGCCTTTTGTCGCATCGTTTTTCTTTGTTATCTTGGAGATTCTACATTCATGAGATACTTCATGTGTAAGCACATCTAAACGTAGGGATCCTTCGACAAGAGGCGAAGTTCGGTTGAAGCTGACATCCACAGCTAAGGTAAGCTCATTCATCTACCACTCCACCGAAGGACTGCGGCCATGTCATCTTGAATCGTGGAATGGGACCTTGGTAATGATGAAGGCCAAATGTGCAAGAGGTGCGATCTCGAAAGCGACCAATGAAGCTTGCATGTATTGGGCCTGGTGGGTCTATGAGGCATGGTGTAAGCGGTTCCGTGGGCGGTGACCTTCAGTCTGTGCGACCAATACATTTGAGCCTTCGAAATCGATTCTGGATAATTTCAAATAGCCTTCTGACAATCTACACATGGCGGGAGATTTGCAGGATCCTTTGCATGCATTTTGCTGTTCTGTGATCTAAATATATCTCGGTCTCGTTCGTGTTGTTTTGCACTGCCTCGTTGGCCGCACCCAACAAGTGCTATGACGAAAGATAACTTTTCGCGGTACGATTGACAAGAAAGACCTGGAACGTGGTCAGAAGGAACAATTCATCCTATCACTCGTTGCTTTATTGGTCGGATGCTGCTGTTGTTGGTAGGGTGAAAGACTTGATTCCGAAACTTGCAATGGTGTTCATGATCCTAGGTACCTAGGAGGTGTCAGTTCTCGCAGTGCATGTCACAACGCATGATGCTGGATTCTTGATTAGCCGACTGGGGCTGTGTATCTTTCCGCTCCATAGCATCATTTGGGGGATAATCCTCTTTGGAAAATGGTCATGTATCTGTTTGTAGCACAAAGCATACTTCCTTGTCCCAAAATGTCGGTCAGCGCATCCCAGCGGCGCCTTTTTCGAGGCGCGGTCAGACCTGAATCATCGATATGGATTTGGTGTACGAAGGATCATACATGAATATACTGACCTGCTGGTGATTCGAGTGATGCACTGTTTGCCCGAAGCACTACAGACTCAAGAGATGGGGTATCACTGAGCACTCGCATACTCGACTTCAAAATGGTTCGAAGATCTGGCTTACAAGAGGAGGGTGATACCGAACCCAGTCCCGCGCCCATTCCATTGACTGGTGAAGACGACAGCAATGTTCGTCAATGGGATGTTTCCAGCGAAGACACGTTTGACGACCTCAGCATCGACGAGGGCGCAGTGACACCGCGGTCTTCAACATCGCCGTTGTCCTTGAGGAGAAGTTCGGCACTTAGACGAAAATCGACGTCAACGCGAAGTTCTTATGAAAGAGACTCAACTTACTATGATATCTCGGACAGATCAAGCATGTCCGATTCGATTGACGAAGAAGTTGCACGCCCAGGCCATCTCAGTCTGCCTGCCCGTCAATGGCAACATGGTCAAGATTCCGTTAGGCGGACAATGAGCGTTCCAATTCCAGTCCGAGGGAACAATCAAGATGTTCCAGCTCCACTGAATGTCAAGCGACGGACTTATAGCCTCGAGGACCCTCAGAGAACACCGTCTAGTATTGAGCACGCAGGAGATGTCAACGAGGCCTGGTACATGGAGAACGCGCTGCTTCACGGCTTGGATCCCAACTGCGACCAGCTCCAAATTTACCTACTAGGCATTCCAAAGAGACAAATTCCCCCCACAATGGATGTACCAGCATCGTACGTCGTTTTCTTACCCGGTGATCGGGATGGAGCTTCTAGCGCCTCGAACAAAATCGCTCGCTATCGGTGTCGTTACCCAGACTGCGAGGTTAAATGGAGGGATGAAGATGAGCATAAGTAAGTCACGCCTTGCTATAAAACACGTCGTTCATTTGCTGAGTCTTCGAACAGGATACACCAGCTCGAGCATGTCAGAGTTCATCTCCGCTGTCAAGTACCTCTGTGTACTCATCCTGGCTTCGATAATAACATAGACCTTGTCCGACATCTTCAATCAGCACATGCGCACTTGCATCAAGGGCCGTTCAAGGGGTACGCTTGTGCAGCTGAACAATGTCCGAAGAAAGACAAAGTCTGGCTCAAAGCAGAAACGTACCGTTCGCATTGCGACCGAGTGCACCTGGAAGAAGATACTGACGACCTGCTGGAGCGATCGCGTATCTCTTTGGGGTACCTGGATTTCGAAGCTGCTCTCAAGCTCTGCAAGCTTCCGCCCAGTCGTCGCCCATGAAGGCATTGTTGTTTGCAGCATACACTAATAGCGAGCTAGCTCTAAATTGTTCTCCACGTCCAACAGTCTTGGATCACGGCTGGATTCCAAAGACATATTTCCTGCAAGCCTATTATGGAAGATTAGGATTAGCTTCACGTAATGTTGTGTTAATAAGATTAAAATACCTACCGCTCTAAGCACAGCCACCTGCTGCTGGATCCTTACGAAGGCTGCCCTATACTGATCGAGAGTCTCGTGAACAAAGTCGTTCCTACTTTTAGTGCCCGCACAGATCTCCCTCATCTTGGCTTCCATCTCCTTTCTCAGAAAAGGCTTACCAAGACTAGTGTCAAGCCCGATGTTGTCATAGCCTTCGATCAAAGCGACTCCGAGGGTAGTAGGTATGAATTGCTGAACTGAACTGCCGGCCCCACGTCCTCTGCCTCCACCCCCTCGAGGCTGCGTTATCACATATTCCCTGTCTTTGATCTTGCTGATATGCTCAGCCATAGTTGCATCCGTACCTATGCCATTTGCATCCATCAAACTGATCAATTCAGGCTCCGTTAAGTAACCAGGAGGAGTTGTTTCACCCTCGGTAATATTGGCTTCTGTTGGCTCAAAGGTCTCATGCAGGACAAAATTTGGTAAGTGCTGGCTGCTCTCCCATTTCTCGTATGGATAGACCTCCAGATAATTCCTCTGTAGCACAATCAAACCGTTGGCAAAGAAAGTCTCATCTCCATATTCGATTTCGATAGTTGTCAGCTCGCCTTTGGCATCCTCGGAACAGCAAGCAAGGAATCTCCTGACTACGAATTCATACACCTTTCTTTCGTCTTGACCGAGGGAACCAGGTGAAACATAGTTGACAGGGTGAATAGGAGGATGAGCTTGGTCGTTATTCCTACCGCCGCGCGGCTGCTTGAAGTTTCCGTTGAGTAACCTGCGGTTAAAGTGCGTTGGCTCAAAAACCATTGAACTGACGAAAAAGAGGTCTTACCCGTGAGCATGAGGCCCCCAATGCTGATCTTGAGCTTGCTTCTGAATAAGCGCTCTGAGATCTATACCCTTATCAAATTGATCAGTTTCTGTACGTGGGTAACTAATCCAGCCCTTGTTGTAGAGGTCTTCGGCTACCTGACAAGAGATTAGCTTCTGGATTTGGTGGTGTTCAGCTGCTCTAACTTTCATGACTTTCTGACTATCCATCCTTAGGAACATACTACCCAATTTCTGCAGTTCAACAGTGGTCAATGGCAGGGGCCTCCACTTGCTTGTCGGCTTTCTCTGCGTCTTCGAGACTCTCGCAGTCCTAGCTGCCAGACATCTCTCGAAGAGGATAATAACAGATCCTCGGTCGAACAACCGATGGCGGCGCCAAGAGAAAGTTACTTTGATGTCGTCCCGCAGCTGGTCGACCTTGATGCTCCAAAACTTTTCTGGTACAAAATTCTTGACTCGGAAATATCGATCTACAACGAAGCCCAGGGTCGGGAATTGACACGAACCTGACAATGGTTAGCCGACGGACGTCAAAATTGAAGGGGGTAGACGACTGACCGTAGCTTATCAATCGGTCCGCTAAGTCACCACCCATCTCTCTGAGAGTAAGCGTTTGGTACCTGGTAAAAGCAGCTCCGAGCCGCAGATCAAGTTCAATCCTTGCGCTAACCGCCGTAACCTGTCGGTCATCCATATCTATGGGATTCTGCGCAGCTCGAATAACGTGGCTATCGCAGGGTCAGCAAAGATGCTTCTGAGATGAGCTCGATGGCATTTACGCTCTCTCAGTATTGCTGAATCTCGCACGTTTGACCTGTAGTCTCCGATTACCTTCGAGAGCCGCCTGCCGAACTTCGGACCCAATGTGTTCGCCCTCACGATCACAGTCGGTCCAGATGAAAAGAGCTTTGGCGTACCGGGCTTGTTTAGTGACGTTGTCAGCAATGGGTCCTTTGTCCTTCGTAATCATCAACAGAAGACCATAAATCTTAGCAGCGTGCAGACCTTAGCTACAGTCGTCTCGATAGGAGCTTCGAACAGCTGCGCGGGTGCACAGGAGTGCCATTTGCGGTAATTTTGGGAGAAGTCAACCTCCGTGAGGTGGCCTAGGACACTGGTCATTGTCACAGAACAATTCCCCCATGGTGGGCCGAAGGAGAAGTCGAATTCGTAATTTTTGACGTATTGATTGCCTTGAATACTTCTCTAATCCCACATGAGCTTACACGAGAAGACGGTCATTGGCACAAACTCACGGTATTGACATTACCACCAGCAAGATGTTGAGCGACAGCTTTGGCAATTGAGGGTTTTTCAGCCACACATAGTATTTTGTTAGGTGCCATTGTTCGATAGCAAGGCCCCAGCAAGGGTTAATCCACAATATGCCCCTGCATCCATCGTCTTTGGAAGGCAAACCCGGTGATCGGGATACCAGCCTTGACAGAATCAACTTGAACAACGCTGGTCATGACCATGTCTGTCGTTAATTTGGAAACATTACGAGTATCTACGGATCACATCTGTTGCTGTAGGTACTCGTAGGGCTGAAATTTCTTTTCGGGATTCGGACCGAAAAACCCATCTCAAACACGTAAAGCGTCTTGGCAATGAATTGCACTGATTCTTCACCTGTTGTGTTCTGCGGACCCTACATTACTCAGTATGATCTTTCACCGCCAGCGATTGTCCAATGCAGGAAGCAAGATGCAACAAGGGTGCCAAAAGGCTCTGCCCCAATCTTACAAAGTACATTCATTTCCCTTTGAGCTCTTCTTCGACTCGCATCGGCTATTGGCGTACCGCAGGTGATACCGCAGAGTCGTAAAACCTCCCTGGTATCCTCATGATACCCTGCCTCCTGAAGGTAGCCGAGGTTGCCAGTGCCAAGATGCTTCTTTGATGTTCTGGCCATTACAGCCGAAAATATGTAGTCAGCTTATTATTGTCATCGGCTACAAGCCAAGTCCTCCCCGCAGTCTATTCCTGGTCTTCGACAGTGCAGGCTAACCGGAATGTATATAATGAAGACTGACATGATGGACCCCGAAGATGACTGCTACACTCCCACGAAGACCAAGGTAAGCAGATTGAGCAAACGATGCCAGCTAATTTACAGACACTGGTGGAATGCCCCAAATCTCCTAATGGCCTAGTATTTGCAACGTATTGGTATGGCTTGATGGGGATAGACGGATTTCGAATATGTACTTGCTGTTTCGAAGAGAAAGTCGCCTATAGCAGATTTACTATGTCATTCGAACGCTATTGGTACACACCTTTTCCTGGCGAGCAGGTATGCTGCAGCTTCAGAACTGCTCGAGCTCATCAATTGTTCGACGATGCTTTGCAGTCAGGGAACCTTGGACCCTTTATATCTTTCGCCGCACGACGGTCGAACCTGCCCCCATGCCCGGATACCATGGGTATTTCTGGTGGCAACGACCTCCGCTGGTATGGTATTCCAGAGATACCTGACTTCATGGCTTGCGAGGCATGTTTTGAAGATGCTGTGTCAGTCTCTTCCTTTGGCCAACACTTCACACCATATCACAAGCAACAAAGTCCTGACGACAGCTGGGCCTGCGACATAGCAATACCATTCATCAAGCGATGTCTTGAGCAGTACTCAAGCACACAGGACTGGTTAGGCTTCGTCACCGCCAGTCGCTATCGGCTGACACTCGAGCAATGCACTGGTGAGAAGATTGCAGTTGCAACCAAGACGTGGTACTCACCTAGAGAGGTCCCGCAGATGATGATCTGCGAGACATGCTTCTTTGACGAATTGCTACCTGGTGCTGCAGCAGATCGTTTCTCGCAACGCGCCCAAAAAGAGTTTCATGGATCAGAGACAGCTCGCTGCGCATTCAGTAAGCTCTCCGTTCAGATAGCCAGCAATCGCCTGCTGGAGAAGGACTTTCAAAGATGGCAACATACTATGCACAGAATGATGACTTGCCCGCCGTGTTGCGGCGAGGTCCAGAATGATAGTTTCTATATGCTCATCAATCCATGGACACAGCAGCCGACAGATTTCGGCATTTGTGAAAGCTGCTTCGCTGGTTGTGTCGAGGCTTCGGACATGAGCTGCCTCTTCAGACGAACGAAATTACCACACGCCGCTTGCTGTGAATTCAGCTCATTGAATTACCGTTATGGACGGTCAGTCAAGAGGCTCACTGAGGCTATCTTGACGCAGAATACATCGAATTTCGTCGACTATGCCATTCGAGCTGCGAAAATTGTACCTTGTGCAAGAAATGGTCCGAACACCCGCTGTGCTAACCCACTGTAGGTACCTCGACTTACCATGCCGTGCATCACATAATATTAATCATGCCGTTTCTGAATACCCATTCGGTCCGAGTGCAAAAGCACATATTGTGTACTCCACAACGTGTTTGCAACCTGCATGTCTTTCAACCTAGGGTGGGCATTATGTAATGCAACGCACTGCGATATATCCTGCTCAATCAAATGCTCTACACCGCCGGAGACAACTCTCCGCTGCCTTGATTTCATTATTGGTCATTGATCCATAGTGTTACGGGTTTTCTCTCAATGATTCTTGGCAGTCAGTATGATGGACCGGCGAAGGCCTTCCGATCGACATGCAGAATGCCAGCTATCGTTCACCCCAGATCAAGTCCCAAGACCACCCAATTGGTCTGATACGAGGTTTCTCTTCATCTACGACGTTCTCTTGGTCTCGAACCTGCATGGAGAATCACGAACGTGCACGGAAACGTTCGAGCCAAAAGCCTCGACATATCACGCCCATCTGTGTTATCTCACTGCTTGACTCGTTTCTGGGAAACTTTTACGCTGTTCTGTCGTTTCGCAAATCTTGAATTGAGGCATGATGGAAAATAAACCCAAGGTCCTGGTTGCAAACCGGGGGGAGATTGCTGTTCGCGTATTCAGAGCCGTCCGTGACCTTTCCATGACAGCCGTTGCTGTTTTCGCAGAGCAAGATCGGTTGGCTGCTGACAGACAGAGATGCCTTGGTCGTCCTGTCAGCAATGAAAATGCTAAGTTGCTTCGGAGTTGCTCTCCCTCCTACACTTCCCTTAACGAATACGCTGACATGACAAGGAATTGACTGTGAGCTCAAAAGTCAATGGCGTGATCACGGAGCTGCATGTGAAGGCTGATGACAGCGTGGACAAGAGGGGTCTGTTGATTGAAATCGCTACCTAAACAATTCAATCAATCGCAGTCATCTCCAAAGCACTCTTTAAAGCAGGAAGGAACTCTCATAGAAACTGATTGTTCCTAGTGCGATCTGATCGAAACCAAGTGACATTATTTAAGTTCTTTCCAAATTTGAATGCAGCTTGTGCTGTTTCACAAACACCTGGCAGCCCAACGCCATGATCGCAGCCACCAGACACGCAATGAACACATTATGCAATCCGCTCATGCAGCTGAGCAAAACCGGTTTCCGCCAGTCCGGGGGCAGCTGATATACGACGTCAAAGTTGTCCGCAAGTCTCCTAACGATGGTTTCCATACTCTCCTCTCCCTCAAGCTTTCTCCTCAGGTCTGCCCGGAGCGTGTGTTAATAGACGACAGAAGCGACAGTGACGCCGATCGCGGAGCCCGTGGAGCGAAACACGTAGATGGACGACGTGATGACGGCTTGAAACTCATGGCCCAGGCTAGAGATGTTAGCGAGCAGGTTCACCGTGATGATGCCCCCGTAGCCGAAGCCGATCATGGACAACGAGATGGTAGCCAGCCAGACCGGACTCGAAGAATCGAGGAATAACAGCACCCCGCTCCCAAGTACGAAGATGCCCATCAAACTCACGCCGAATACCCGGTACTTGCCTGTTCGCTGCATCACATACCCAGCCGTGATCGCCCCGGCCGAAACCCCGATCGAATGCGCCAGCAAATGACCACCCGCCGCGGTGGTGGAGTGACCACGCACTTGGAACCAGATCGGAGTATAGATCAGCACCGCGAAGACCACCATCAAGGTAAACCAATTGTTGAGGTTTCGCCATGACGATCGTTCGTTCCAGCATCAGTTGGACGGGGAAAATGGGTTCTTTCGCCCATTTCACTTCGATCCAGACAAAGGCGCAAAGGCTCAAGACTGAGAGTATGAAAAGCCCCAGTACAAGAGGGTCGCCAAATCCAAGAGTGCCCCCGCCGAGATTGAGGCCGAGCAGCAGGAGAATGAGCGTAGTAGTCAAGGTCAAGGCGCCCGGAAAATCCACTCGCGACAACTTGGATTGCTTGGACAGCGCTGGCGGTGGCACGGCAACCAGGACGAAGACCAGGATGGTCGAGACCAGTGCTGGCGGGACTTGGATCAGGAAAGCGACTCTCCATCCCCAAGTGTCGTTGATGAAGCCTCCGACAAAGCCTCCCAGGCCATTGCCCACTCCATATATCAAATTGCTCATTCCTTGAACGGTGCCTCGTTTCCTCAGCGGGACCAGATCCGAGGCAATGAAGTTGCTGATCGCCATCAACCCCCCTCCGCCCAAACCTGCGACCGCTCGACCTAGGATCATGACGCCTTGGTCCGTAGACAGGCCACAGATCAGATTACCGGTGGTGAAGAGTACGTTACTGACAATCAAGCCGTTCCGACGACCGTAGATGTCCGTCAACCGGCCCAAGAGTGGCTGAGAGGCAGCATTGGCGATGATGTATGCAGAAGCCACCCACGATATCAAGCTCAGTGAACCGAAACTGATGGAGATCGGTGCTGCAAGGGTAGCAATGATGGTCATGTCCAGTGCACCGAGGAAGACCCCAACGAAGGTCGTTCCTACGATCAGTGCCGGCCTTTTGGATGATGGTTCGCCTTCAGACGCGGTTTGCTCGCCGTTGGCAGCTCCGAGGAGGGCGGTCTCCTCGTCCGTGGAATCGGCTGGCCCATACTCACTTGGTAACAGGCTCTGGTCTCCGTTAGGCTTCAGTGCCATCGCTCTACCCTTTGATGCTATTCCACAGTGTGTTAGCAATCACGTGCCAAACAACTTCGAGAAACCGTTCTGGTTGACCCGGATCAACAAGTTATTTAGATTCAGGCATTGGAGACCTCATGGCTGTACGAGGTACGAGATCTTCATTACGCCGAAACCCGACCACCCCGATTCTGTCCCTTTCATGTATGCGTATGTTGTCGCTCTTCAGCTGGAGAGGACATATCTAATTGCAGCTGGAAAGGATCGACTGGTTAGTGATGCGGAGTAATGATAACATTATGCTTGTTTATGATGGAATGCATCCAAAGCACTAGTCAGTGCACCAATCTCATCTCCTAACTTTAGGATAGAGATCATCAAGGCAGGCGTTGGCGCCCTCGCCGATGTGCATGTAGTGGCACCCTATACTTTTATACGACGGCTGTAGTCGGACTAGCTTTTATTTTGCTCTTCCCTCCCTTTGATTAAAAACTTCTTAAGAACCGACTCTTGGCTGCAAGTTTCTCATCTCGAGGAAATCTTGACATCAGGAGTACAGGTGCACTGTTGAAAGCCTTGAAAAGATCAGACGTATGAAGTTAGAATCTTCAATTGTAGTTTGGAAGCATCCAATCCTACCGAAATAAAAATGACAAACAGCGAAACCAGCGGAGATGGATGTCCGCGATCAGCCGGACACTCCGTCCATGCATAAGGCCCGACAGTGTCCGAAGTGCTACCCCACGCGCGATCGCTACCAAGAAACCATCAGTATGCGAGACTGACAAGCAACTTGTGCTATTCAATAATGGGAGGTCCACTTACGTGGGGGAGCAGCCGCCCGCCCGATCGACACGGCGTATTCGCTAAAATGCCTTCTAATGCTTCTTGATTGTTAATGCTGGTCTTAAATCCTCTGGACGTCTCATATTCCGTTCTCAGCTCTCGTCCAGAGCAACTCTCCTGTCCTCGACTCAACCTTTTCCACCCAATCCATCTTCACCATTCCCTCAGCATCACCCTCAGTCAGAATAACCCCGTTGTCACTCCTCCACCACTTCAGCCCTCCCTCATTGATACTCCTCGCCACATCGACCCAGATCAGGATCGTAGCATTAGCACGCATACCCGATATGACCTTGGTAGCGTCCGTTGAGCTAGGCGTTGAGGGCACAGCTTCCTCAGCGCCCTGTCCCCCTATCACCACATCCTCCCTTCCATCTTGACTCGATTTCTCTTTATCTTTGCTCTCAGATTTTGAGCCTTGCGCAGCGTTTGTTTGGGCTTTAATGCCTCCTTTACTCACCGCGTCCGGCACCCCTGTCGCGAAATGAACATGCCTCCTGCTCATTCTCTTCAAGCCTCCACTTTTGCGTATCCCGTTCCAGGCACCATCGTTTGTGCCATGGACCACGAAAGCCGGAAAATCTGGATCCGTGGGGAGGACGGGCTTGAGGAGGTCTTCGGAGGAGATGGCGAGTGAATGTCCTTGGTTTGCGCGGATGAGGTGGTGTGAAGGATCTTCGTCCGAGGGACCGGTGTTTGCGGATGGGAGGGGGATCATGGAGAAGCGTTGTTTGGAGTTGGTGGCCACGATGGATTGTAGCTCGGGGAAGGTGAGGGAGAGCGAGCGCACTTTTGGCCATGAGAGCTGTTGATGGTGGAGGGTTGTTAGATAGATATTGGCTGGAGTTATGGAGACATCGCCTGCCGTCATTGCCTCTCGAGACGAAGTATATCGAGTTTCCCAGACTTTTAAATCAGATGGAAGACGGATGCTTACTCCAACGGAAACCAGAATTGACGGATTCAAAGTCTTTTACCAGAGTACAACACAGCGTCCCCAAATTGAAACATTCCTCTACTCACCAAAACCAAGCCAATGTGAAATCCTCTATCAATCTTTCAAAAAGAAACACAATTGAGAAAACCCTCCTCCCCCTCTCCCCCTCCCCACCCCAGCACTTAAACAACAAAGAAACAAAAAGAAAACCAACTCACCAAATCAGCAACATTAACAAACCCATTCGCATCCATCTTAATCCCTTCCCCTTTGGCCCCGTGCCTCAGCAGCCAGCTCATAGCCTTCGAGATCTGCACATCGCGGGGAGAGCCGCGCCTCCTTTTCCGCCTCCGCCGCGGCGGGGCATAGTTGAAAATGTTCGGTGGAGGGTTGTGGAACTGGGTTTGATATTGAGTTTGGTTTTGATTGTAGGGGAAGAGAGGGGGAGGCGGAGGGGGAGGCGGGGGGGAGCTATGATTGGTTGTTGTTTTGTTAAGTTTATGGTGATGAGGGGTGGTATGGAGGAGAGGGGGTGTTTGGAGTCGTCCAAGTGAAGATTGAGGGCAAAATGTAGTGCGGTCGGCTAGGATTACTTGTAGATATCGAGTGAGTCAGAGGATAATAAATGTCATCTACGTGAATGCAGATATTTCCATTTTCGAACAGGGTCGGATTACAATTGGAACACCAAATCACGCGTCACACTGCGGCTTCAATTTTATTGGACAATCCGCTCAAGAGGCGAATTGATGCTCGCTATTCAAGACATGTAGATGATGCTAAACATTTCAAGTAGATAAATTCTCCCACTTTCGCCAAGTGCTCCAAAGCCAGAAAAACTCCTATACCCACAGTGCCGAACCTACCTAGGTAGGCCTCGTCGGGTTCCAAAAAATACCTTTATGTGGCTCAGAACAGCGGATCCTAGACGCAACATTCATCCAGCGCTCTATCGGAATCGAAGAGTTCATGGAAACTCAAGGTGCCCTCCTAACATCCGCTGCTCCAGCCCGTATGTTTAGCAGTCCAGCCCTGGCGGCGCCACCCAGCCCCCCATTGAGCCTTTCGCTGGCTTCCCTCCTCTGTCTCATCTCCGCAAGTCGGGATGATCCGCTTGAGGGAGGAGTTGACTGATCAAGATAACGCCTGTCCTGTGGCTGGGAGCTGGGTGTTATTGGCGAATTCGAGTTGCTGTTTAAGAAATAGCTTTTCCGCTGAGGCAGTGAGGATTGCACCGAAGGTGATCGTTGTGGATAGGACGGGAGCCGTTGTTGAGACTTGTATTCTCTCGGGCGACGTTCATGTGGAGAGGCGTGATTATGAGACTGGGGTATTTCTGTAATCGCCAAGGTGCGTGAAGCAGGCAGATCAGCTTCGTCGGTCTGACGTCTAATTAGTACAGAAGGAGCTCGCGATGCAGTCGAGGAAGATGGGATTTGCGTAAGTGATGGCGATTCGAAAGATGAGGGCTCTCGACGCCCAAGTTGAGCATTGAGGGCTACCTGACTGGCACGGCGTGCCTCAGAACGAGACATGACCCGTGAGCTAGTGCGCAGTTCCGGCTCCAGACTTGCCGCACGGGAAGATCTCGCTTTTTCGATAGCCAGGGCTTTGCTCGGTTGAGTGATTGTAACAGTGTCTATGCTTTCTGGGGGAGATTTGGCACCAGGGCTATGTGTGCCATCCTTAATGTCGGAGAGAGCGATGCAAAGTTCTGTCAAGCTCCGGCACATGCTATTGGCCTTGTGACGTAGTCTTTGATCTATACCCTTTGAGGCGTTATCAGTAGAGCCATTACTTTGGTCTGATTCCGCACTGCTGGTCATTGTAGCCAGCATCAACGCATCTGATGCTGTCGCTTCGAGGGCACGGAATGTCTCAACACCAATCGAATCTTTGCATCTTGCAAGAGCAGAATGTAGAAGAGGCCGTACGTTGGGATCTGTCGGGCCTTTGACAGTGGAAGCTTCCGGCGAGGTGCTCCCTACTTGACCATGCTTTGGGGAGGGCGACATTGTCGTCATAGTCGTTGTTGCTGTTGTCGGACGTTCGCCCAAAACACTTGACATTGCTGCACTTGACGTTGAGGGCATCTTTCCATTGAGCTCTAGCCTTTTGATCCTAGAGTTTAGGTCATCAAGCTGCTCTAAAATCATCGATGGTGCATTGGTCGATATCGTAGATTCGGTGCCGTCGGCACGGGATGATCTTCGTGCTACCTGCCTATGTCCCAAGATAGGATAGCCGTTGAGGGGGGATGAATGGTATTGGTCGGGGGTTGTGTGGAGATAGTCAGGCTGCCGGAATGACGGTATCGCCGAGTTGGGTGAGCATTCCGTGTTGAAGTGTCTTCCAGAACCGAGGGTAGGAAGTTCGGGAGAGGGGTCTCGAGTTGATGATCTCCGAGCTCGTGAAGCGTTGAGTGAAGCTCTGGGAGCTAGCCGAGAATGCGAGATTCGAACCTTATGATCAAGAGGATGCGCTGAAGCGGTATATGGTCGCTCTTTATAACTCCCGTTGCTTCCCTGATCAGGTGAGGCTTTGTGTGAGAAGAACGAGCTCTGCCAGGAGGGCGATTCATGCTCACGGTTCGACGTGGGTTGCTGGTGTGGAAGAGCTCTACCACCGACCTCGGACTGACGAGTTGCTGATGGCTGGTATGGTGCTGGGGCATGTGTACCTGGGAGGCTGACGCGAGACTAAAAGTATTGCACGTGAGCCTCAGTCAAATGCCGATTTTATAGCCCTTCGATCAAACAATGATGTGTATCCTTGACTGAATCGGGAATCTCTTACCCGTCTTCGTTGTTTTGAATAAGGACGATCAGAGTCCCCACCGGCGGTTGAATCCGCTCGCGCCAGGTTTAGGAAGAGATCTTCGTGCGATGACTGAGATTGTCTCTCCAACTGGTCGAGCCCTACCTGGTCTTGTGGTCTTACTTCATGCAATTGTTGAAAATCGGTACCACGCAGAGTCGCTTCGCCCTGATCGTCTTCCACCGGAAGCCTATCGCGAGCTCGTCTTCTTGATGCCATATCTACCTCGCGCTCGTTCGATTGCTCTGAAGTAGTATGCTCCGGATCGTCACTGTCCACTAGACTTGGTGTATTTTGAGTATTTACACTCGACCGTTGATGAATAGGCTCCTTCAAGTCTACTGTGTTGGTGTATCTCCATAGGTTGTCCCCAGTGTAGGATCGCTGAGTGATCAGCGCAGGTGGCGGGCCTGATAGCGTCTCTATACCATGACTGCTACGTGAGGCAGGTGCTCGACGAGTGGAGGGAGAGCGAGCATCAAGGCCAGATGCGCGTGGCTGTCGCGCAAAGTAGGATGTCGTCTGTTGCGACCGCTGGGCGGCCGAAGCCTGCAAGGTGGACGGCGACGAAGCTGGCCTTTGATCGTTCTCGGGCTTGGATACGAGGGGAGCAGCGCCTGGCCTTGGTGGCGTGGAGGCGTCAAGCTGATGATGTTCAGCGGCGGTTGATGACGAATGGTCGATTTCCTCTGCTGCAATTGATTGGCTTCCTCGACGCTGTGTTCCTGTTTGGCTCTGCAGCTTGTGTTCTGGAATGGCCTTCTCGCTTCCTAGCCCAGGACTGGCAGACTGATAGGAAGGCGACGTCGAGGCTGTGGAGGTTTCATCTTCACGCGTTGCTTGTGAGAGTAAACGCGAAGGCATCCCTGCTGTTGGTGATGTCGCGCATTTCCCCACTCCCCCTTGAGGAGTGGCTGGAGAGTGGTTAGTCTGCTTGACTGTGAGAGGCTTGCAGAAAGCTCGGCAGTTTCGATGCAAATAGTACGTGCGAAACAATGCACACCTCAAATTGCACAACGCAATCTGTTACTACGTTACAACATCGAGCCATTCAATATCATCCCAAGGGTGCGAAAGGCGTATAGCCGATCATCAACCGAAGTCCACGCTAAGTGCAAAAGTACTCTGTGAAGTGCAGCAATAATGCCAAGCAGCTACTGATGGATTTTTCCTACAGTAAGTCCAACCTCGTGCAGTCGTCAAGTCGTCTCTTGAGTAGTACGAGGTGAGCGCCAAGATCACAACTCGTTGCTTCCTAGCAGTATATACAATAGCTCGCCATATAGAGCTTACATAACGCTGTAATAATCAAGTTCTACCAGTCAATGAGCATGGAAATTCCAAATCTCAACTTCTGTTCCGCCCGGACGAAACCAGGTCTTTGGGAATGAAGTCTGCAGCGTGAATTGGGTAGACAAGATGTAGGCGGTCACGATAGCGAAGCCTCGTACCTAGATCGACTGGTAGAGGCGTTACGTTGAATCAGTCTCTAATACAGGTCATGCTCTTACCCTGGATGGTAGCGCTTCGGAGACGCCTTGGGGTAGCTATTACAAGACATCGAGGGTGTATATTCGCGTTTAGATCGATTATGTGCTTCACTTCCAATCTCGTTAAGCGGTTAGTTCATCAAACTTACTGCGAATGTGTGAGATCTTTGATTCAACTGTCAATGCATTCTAGAGGCGTCAATTCTTTTCCAGTGCTCAACTTAAGTAGGACATCAGCAAGACATACTCGGACTTCCTAAACGAGGAGTCTATACTGCGTAGAACCAGCACGGAAATCGAACAAAGCGCTGACAGTCAGAGCGGATAATTGAAAACCCTCCTTTGGCACCATTGAATGCCTCTGATTTCCTCTCAGTCGTGATGGCAGATTGTATGATTTCTCAAGCCAACACAATCGTGGTCGAAATCCTCGAGTAGATGTATGAAGTGACGCTTGAACGCTTGCGGAAGTGGACCACTTCAGCGATTCTAGCGCCATGTTTTAGCACGTTCTGACCAGCATTCGTGAGGAATGTTGATTCGGTAACGATATTTTCTGACTCTGATTTCATACTTTGCATACTCCATGGAGGGCAGAGAAGTCATAGTGGATCAATAAAGTGGCAAGCCTATCCAATGCCTTGCCATCGTTGTACAGCCTCTTGATCAATAGTCATCTCTCCATGACAGAACCATTACTTTCCCGGGTTCCTCGAATCTCCTATTTTTTAATACATGTAGTATCATTCTCACAAGCTTTTCTGTCTCAGTGTCTGACCCAGCAGGCCTAGGCTCCCCGTCCGGTGTTATCATCAAAGGATATGCCCGCGGAAACAAAGTAGCTGCTGGCGCAGCATTTGTCAGGATGTCAGACTGGCTGTCTGTCACAGGTAAGACCTTGAGCGAACTGGGCATGATTCCTATGTCGATAGAGCGGAAGGAGCTTCGATCCAGTTTGCCATGCGATTCCAGTAAGGCCGTAATGTCCTCCATAAATTCTGGGTCTGCCGAGGAGAAAACTCTCCTTATCCAAGCCAGTACAGTCTCTTCAAAGCACAACCATACTGCCATCAATTCCGCACTACCGTTGTAGCCGTCAAGTTCCAAGGGTGTCCTCCAACGTGAGCCAAAAGACATGTCATCGGGTTTATGGTTTTCTAGGAAATACGCTGCTATATCCTTCCAAAGCCTAAACATCCGTGACGATCGCTGGTGTTCGTCGCTTCCACTAGGTGATGTGGACTTTTGCCCTTCCCTACTGTGCCAAAAAAAACTTCATTGAACAAGAGATAAATAGAAACCATTTAGTGATTTGAGTATCGCTCTTTGTGAAAAAGTGCTTCGGAAAGTGGACCTCTGAGCGATCTGAATGAGATAAGCAGCTAAGCATGATCCTCAAATAGCCTGAGGTAGACGCCAACTGCGATATATAGTGTCCACCGATAACATGTCCGAACCCAACGATTGCACAGAACAGTATATGATCAAGATCTATGCCAGAAACATTATTCACGGACATGTAGTGAGACACATACTCATAACATCCAAAGTAAGCAGCAAAGCCCAAACGGTCCTGCAATGGTAAGTGATACGTAATAGTAGAATATCCCTCGAAATAATTGTGGTAATCACCGTAAGTCTCAGACAATGTGCAATCTGGCCCATTGAGGCTTGCATAGACGTAATGAGCAACATCGTATATCTGATCAATGAGTTGGAATGAGTCATCATGGCATGCTTGACGGTGTTTCTGGGGTGGGCAGCGGTTTTCTGTTGCCAGTATGTCAGACATTGTATCCCACAACCAGCCCAAGCTTATTCCCAAAGAATTGCAACCGACGTTTGCCTCAGACATAGTTATAGGGACCAGACTCAATACTCCAATTATGCCGCGGCATATCGCAAGTCTTGCGGTCCGTTGCCAGTCTGGTTCCTGGAAGAATTGTTCATGACTATCCAAGAATTCTGCAACCGTTCTGTGAATGAATCTCACTTTACATAAGTAGCGGGAAACATTGTCTGTAGCTTGGCTTGTTTCTACACGTCTTATTCCTTCTCCTTTTTCATAGACCTCTTTCAGGACCCCATTTCGACGTTCAGCGATCTCGACGAGACCAGCACAGCGTGTCAATATGCGCGTCTCGAGCTTGCGGCATGAGTCACGAAACTCGAAAGACTGGAAGTATGCAAAATCTTTCTTCAGCACACATTTCCAAGCTGCTTCTTGTCCACAGGCAATATGCAGTATCGTCAAACCCTCAGATGAGTTCCACAGAGCTGTCAACAGCAAGCGAAAGTATCCAGCAGCTTCCTGGATGTAGAGTTCGTCCAAACGACTCAGCATATGCCCGTACAGGCCTTGAATATCGCCAGGTGTGCGATTTAACCTATTAAAAAGTTCTCGCATGCTATCACAATTACGTGCTCCGCTCCTGAGATCTTTACACATCAGATCGGCCCAGAGGAAGACACCCTGAGATCTAGCTGTCACGGTTTTAACTAAATCGTCGATTTCTGTTGCTGAATTGGAGAAATGCTGTTCAAGCATAGGCTTCAACCCTTCCATGGTTGCCTTCTTGATATCACGATAATTAAGATCGTGTAATCTCAGTTGCGGCGATTTTGCAAAGCCTAGACGAAATATTTGCTCGGGACGACTTGAGACGCAGATGCGAGTACCTGGATCCCGACTTAGGAAATTGATCGTCTCAAGTAGTAAGTCTTCATCCCCGTCAAACTCATCCAAGCCGTCGACCAGTAGGCATAGATTGATGGACGCTGGTTTGTTGGCAATGAGGCATCTCAGAGCATTGTCTAGGCGCTCTTTAGTCCAGGCATAAATTGGAGTGGCCCTTTGACCTTCGTCCGTCTTGTATTTTGGGTTCGTATGTTGGCCCATTAGGATCGGTATAAGATCCTCTCGCTGCTCAGCGATCTGGTACAGTATCGATCTTAAAAAACCTGTATAGTCCTTCTGCAGAGAGCTGCCAAGTTTCCAGAAGAAGAATGAGCAAATAAGTAAGTTACCGTCGGTATCCCACTGATTTAGTGTTTCCTGGCCTTGGCAAAAGCCACGAAGTTCAGTGGATATATACTTCATGAGCGTAGACTTGCCGGATCCGGGGTTACCGCTCAACCTAGATTTATTAGTATTAGTATCGCTTCTTGACATTCGCAATAACGTGGCGCGTTCAATCAGATGATACTGATCCCAATATCGCACCTAATAGCTATACACAGCCTGACAGGCCGCTAATGTTGCACTCGTACGTCACATCAGACAATCGAATGGTATAGTAACATATTCCGTTGGCAAATCTGTACTCTGGACTTGATTCTAGCCCACTCGCCCCGAACAGAGGTGGGTTCTGACTGAAGATGGGGACCATGTGTCAGAGCAAGGTTACCCGTCTTTGGAATCCGGAACATCAAGGGGTATGAATGATGCCTTGAATACCCTGTCTCTCCAATGTCGGACTATCGTTTCTTCATTCTTTCAAACAAATTATTGTGCTGATGTAAGCAGAGATGTAGAGATGAAATCCGCAATCAATTTAATACGTGGCGAGTGGGTCAAGAAGTAATAAATCAGAATGCACCTACCAGTACGCAACTTCGCCCTTGAGAAGCCATTGTGCAAAACTAGACCATCTAGGTATCACTCTCATAATTTCCTCTGAGCCTTCGCTCCCGGATCCATACGGTTCGTCAGAGTCCACCCTTTGGCCATCATAGTCATCATCATCGTCTTCACTGTTTGCTGAGGAATTTGACTCAAAATCAACAGAGTAACGGCCGGGCTTAGTTTTCGGAGTGCCAAATATCCAGCGACAAGTTCCCTCGTGTGACCTTGTGATATTGTCCTGCCGCGCAAAGATTTCAGGAAAGAAAAGGCTCTCCTTGAATTGCTTCTTAGCATTCTCGATAGCGTCTCTCTGAGCCTGATCATCGAAACGACGATCAATATGATCCCGAAGAGCTACAGTCTGCTCACTGAGTAGTTGCACAACTGTATTACGACCTTGGCTCAGCGCTAGAGCAAGGTCCTTGACGTTCTGATCAACTGTATTAAGCTGTACATTTTGAAGGATAGATTGAGCATCCAATTTCGCCAAAATGCGAGTGTCAAGGATACTCTGGTACTTCTCAAGGCGTTCCTGTGACTCGGCTAAGAACTTCTTCCGTCGAATCGTCCGCACACCTAATGCAAGAGCTTGAATTGTACCTCCACCTGCATCACGCTTTAGCTTCCTCAATTCGGACAGGAGCTTTGCGGCGGTTTCTGAACACTTTTGTGAGACGTCAAGGACATCTTTGCTTTCTTTCGATGCTGAACTCGATGCATGGTGGACGGACTCCTCAAGACGCTTAGTCGTCGTAGCTAAAAACCTGTGTTACCTCTGTAATCGAACAATGGCCTTACAACACTTACCCAAATACTCGGTGAGCTCTTCCGTAGCACGATTCCGAGCCAGAGAGCCGTCTTTGTAAATCTCTCGACATTTAGAAAGCGCTTCGAAGCTAAACCCAATCACCTGAAGAACCCCAGCAGCCAGACCGAAAGCAGTCACTGGATCCATTGGAGATCTGGGAATGAGTCAGAGTCCTCCAGGACTTGGTAACGCTCACCAAGCTGCTGCGTTCTTCGTACGGCGAATCCCTTGGTGCAGGCGGAAACTCGAAGTCGAAACATTCAAGTACGAAGAATCGAACGGGCGCCAGAGCGGACAATTTGGCGATCAGCTTCCAAAGCCTCGGAGGATAGTTTGCGAGTTTACTCGGTTAGTGCAGGTTACAAGAGATCATCAGCCTTGCATTTGGGGCACAGCCAATGATCTCTTGCTACTGTGCATAACACTATAGCTAATGCGGTTTCCGGTGAAAAGGAGGTATTTCTCGCATATCTGGACATCATCTTGGGTTGATATTGAGGATGTCAATGGGTGTATCGTAATGCTGTGTTTGAGTGCATCATCACTATCGCATTCGAATCGCCATGGGAGATAGTCATAAAATTGAGTCCCAGCGAAATCTATGCTCACAGGGTACTTCGACGGACGACTTGTGATAATTGAGCCTGCTACCCAACTTTATTGTCCGTCCGCTGATTGTACTCAATCTCTGCCTTCTCCCTGAAAGGGCAATTCCCCTGCGATGTTTAGGATTTCCTGTCATAGAGCTCCTCCCCACGTCTGGCTCAGGTAATGTGAATATGGATTTGAGCTGCTATTCAGTGACAGCAAGAGGCCATTATACACCAGTTTCCGCCTCTTCTTCATGGGTTCCTGGACTTGATCCAGTGAACCGGAAGACCAGTAAGCCACCTAGTGCACATAGCAATGCCAGAAAAGCCACTGTGACTTGCCAACCCATTGTTTTGTACAAGAAGCCTGCAAGAGCAGGTCCAACTGCGCATGCTAGCCCCATCATTGCATTGTACATTGCGTATGCCTGCGCGAACGCCACCCGAACATCAAGGACATCCGGGTTCTGCTGTGCTAGGAGCGTGACTTCGCCGTACAGGTCGGATGTTAGAGGTGCTAGGACGAAAGACAGCCCGATACCTTTTCATATCAGTAAATGACCAGTTCCAATAGCAAACATCGTACCGCTAAGAGTCAACAAAACACACAGCAGAACCTCCATGAAGGTTGTCTTGTGGGTCACAGCTGACAAAGCTGCGAGAGATGGAATTGTAATCGCGAAACCAACCAAGGATATTAGCTTCGGTCCGTACACATCAGCCAATTTTCCCGTAAGACCACCCAGGAGGGAGGGGACGCCAATGGTCAGGAACATCAGACCACTCCCGGTGGGCCCCCAACCAAAAGTGCGATGAACGAATAGTGGAAGAATAGGATCGAATGCAGTCACTGTAACAGTCGCAGCGTCAGTGTTGTTTATCTGAAGCTTTGAGATCCAGAGCACAACATGAAGGTGGTCCAGAGAAGGAAAGCATTGACTTCGTTAGGCGAATTGTAGGGAGCAATAGAATACAATGTACCCACCAAGCATGGTTTGTGTGAACGAACCACCAATAGCTGCGAGAACACGAGGGGAATGCAGCAGGATGTGCATAGTGGGAAATGTTGAGGCCAACCGGGATTTTGGTCGTTTAGATGTTTGACGAACCAAAGGTGCCCTCTCTTGATTTTCCTCGCCAGCAGCTATGATTCTAGTACGGCTAAAGTGGTCTTCTTCTCTCGACTTAGATTTGCCAGTAGGCTCCTCGCTTGCTGCTTCTGGGTCGTCCTGTCTCGCCCAATACATGGCGCTTTGCTTCTCGATCATGCTTAGTCGCAAGAAAAAGTCGAAAGCGATGATAACAAGGATGGTTTCGAAGACAGCGTAATAACCTGCTTTATCGTAAATTAATCCGCCTAGGGGTGGACCTGTAAGAAGGCCCAGGTTCATGCCGCTTATTACCATGCCCGTCCTGCATACTAGTCAGGGTAAAGATCGGACTTCGACAGCATCAGTTGGGATGCACAAACCATGACCCAATCTCGGAAGACGGTATAGAATCAGCGACAAGGACCAAAGAGATCAGGTACACCGTTGATGCGGAGAATCCCTGTGCCGCTCTTGCCGTCACCATCATCCAAGGCGCTTGTCCAAAGCAAAACAACATAGTCGAAATAAATGCTATGCCTAAGCCGAACAGGAACTGTGTCTTGCGGGGGACATCTCGAGATGCCGCTATTCGCCATCAGCGGTTAAGGATGGTGCATTGACACAGCGATTTCCCGACTCAGTGTAGGTAAGGTACGCAACCCAAGTCATCATAAGAAAAACGAAGACCTACCCCATCCAGACAGAGCTACTACCTCGTTAGCCGGAAATCATCTCGCAAAAGATAGAAACTCTACTCACGAGACCCCATGACCACTGCAAGCCCAAAGACAACCAGTAGTGCGGAGAGCCAGAATTGGACTGCATATCTCTTCAGTAGAGCGCAATCATGTCTCTTTCACCCACAAAGGCAAAGACGTAACTAATTATGAGGAGTTTCTGGTCGGTAAATGTTGAAATATTATATGAATCATAATTATATCTCAATTCGACATTTCACGCGTGCTTTAGATCAGAGGTAGAACCCCAAAAAGTCACTCTTCATCACCGATGGAGTCTAAAAGCTGTGATATGCAGAAGATCTAGATGAAGGCGAGAAGTCTTCAAGCGTTCAAAACGTACAACGTACCATTTTCCGGTGAGACACCAGATCGATCGATAAGAGAAAAAGGCAGAACTGGTACAATCTACTTCATTAAGCAGCTTCACGTGTTCTTAGAAGCAAATGGACAGACCGCGCCATAGAGAAAAGAGTCCTGTGCCAGTTAAAGTTAGCAAAGGCGAAGGACAGTGCATCGAGCAACTTACAGTGAACACCGCAATGAATGCCGTGCTACAGATAAACCATTTAGACGATCTGAACGTGAGAAAGCGAGGTCGCTTTGATGCTGATAAAGACGCCGGCATTGTGGTTAGGATTGTCGACGTTCTTGGAATCCTTTCTCAGAGGTAATAGTTCGGCACCACGAGAACATGTATGGAAGCTATCCACACAAAAAGCCAAATCTGGTGGACGACGCCAAGGTGACAGAGCCGCCTTCAAGCTTCTAATCAGGAGCAGGTGTGTTTGCGCTTTGGTGACCGCATTGACTGGATGGATGGTTCGATGGGCGCGCACAGCGTTTCTACAAGAGATGAGCAATGCTGCTTTTCCCCAGACTGTCAGCCCTCCAGAGTCTCCAAGCCCAGGACCAGGTATGGATCTAGATTCCCAGCCAATGGAGAAGGATCACGGCTGACGCTCTTTGAGACTTATGACCACTGATGGGTCGAAGGATTGTCCAACCATAACCGATGACCTGTGCGTTAATGCAAACCCAGGCATTAGTTTGCCGGGACCGTCCAATTGACCAGTAAGGTCGCTCACGACCAAGGCGGTGACAGAGGGGTCCTGGAGAGACATACTCGCGCAATCAATGCTCTGGAGGGATGAAAGGCGAGGGGAAGGACCGAGTGGGACTTCTCATACATGTTCGGATAGCGTCGGCCCGAGATCCGGATAAGATTAGATCGAATACCGAGCTCTTCGGCCCTTCTTTGCTCAGCTCGGCTTCCTTCCTGGTCGAGCTGGTATCCTCACATGGCATTTTCTTTCCTTTTCGCATTGTTGACGAATGAAACGCGGTCTACCAGCAGCATTGTGGTTTTTCGACCTCCTATGGATCTAACACATTTCATCACAGGAATGCTCGCTCCAACATTCGATTGCCGGTGCATTGCCGTGAGCCGTGTTTCGCTCAAAATCCACTGGGAGCTGCGCACATGATAGAGATGAAGGAATAATCGCGCCTTCTACTTTATAGTCGAGAGCCTGGAGAAAGAGCAATATACGCCTTATTCTCCGTCGTTCTCCTTTCGTCGAGCAGACGTTCCTCTTGGAAGTATTGAGCGAAAAGGATTAGAACAGCCACATCCCGACTTAGGAAAGATGTAAAGCCATAGCTCCTTTACTGTCAGATATACATACTCACTTTGAAGTATTACTCGATTTCGGTGCTTGGCCAGAATGCTAAATTAGCAATAATGTCTCTTTCTCAAATTTGCTTTTTATACTTCTTTACTCCCTTCCGCTCGTAAACTTAATTAATAGCGGGTTGCGTTAACAAATATCTCCTCGTTCAACTACACGTGGCTCCCTCGCGATGAATTTCCGCCATGTCCAATTGCTTCTCTTCGCCTCTGTCTGGGTCTCATCTGGGTTAGAAAAACACTCAAACAGGCCCTTGGTTTCTTTTTCAAGAGAGTAGGGCAACCTCAATATAGTTCAAAAATGATGCACCATAAAAATACTGTGCTGCTTGCTTGCAGCGGAGCAGCATTTTCAAGCCCGCACATTAGGTTGTGCTAAACCTTCAGCTCCACTCATACTTGATAGAACTGCCTTATCCTAAGCATGACAGTACATTCTCGAAAGCATCAACAACACAAAGTAGCTACTTGTCTCAAAGGATGATTTTGATTCTCTCCATGTTCCCCGAACATAATGCGGGGTTCCTTGAACCACAATGACGTCTTCAATGGCCAGCAGTATCTGAGGCCGAGAACGTTACAATATTATCGACATCTTCAGCACCAATCGCGATTGAATGTACCACACCCCTCTCATCCTCAAAATGCTTGTCACAGATCTCAAACCCCACCTCGCCCTCATCACCGGCGCAACTGGCGGCATAGGCCGCGCGACCTGCCTCGCCCTTGCTTCCCTCAATTGCTCCCTCGCGATTCACTATCACTCCGCCTCCTCAACCGCCGAATCCCTCATCGCAGATCTTCGCTCGAAAGGCGTCCGCGCCGAGGCCTTCCAAGCCGATCTCCGCCAGTACGATGGCGTGCGAGAACTCCACCGCCAAGTAGTGGAGAAGATGGGGCACCCGACTATCTTATTCAACAACGCAGGGATCACCATGAAATCTAGCGTCAAAGACGTACAGGAAGTATCAGTAGAGATGTTCGAGGAGACCTGGCGAGCGAATTGCGGGTCCGCGTTTCTGTTGACGCAACTTTGTTTACCGGAGATGGAGAGGAGGGGGTGGGGGAGGGTGGTCTTCTGTTCTAGTGTTGCTGGGTTTACAGGGGGTGTTGTTGGGCCGCATTATGCGTATGTCCCTTAAGAGTACGGAGGGTGGCTCGTTGACGCGTAGTGCAGGTCCTCGAAGTCTGCGCTTCATGGCCTGATTCATTGGCTTTCTCAGGTCTATGGACCGAAGGGTGTTACGGTCAACGGGGTGGCGCCGGCGTTGATTACAGGCACTACTATGCTACCAGGACAGCCGGAGGAGCTGAAAAACAGTAGGTTCAGGTTATCCTTGATGGTCCAATTCTTTTCTTTACATCATAGTCTACTCTTCCACGAGAGGAAGACCATGGAGATACGTCTTGCTGATTACCCATGTCTACAGAGATCCCAATAGGCAGACTCGGCACGCCAGAAGAAGTAGCCGAGACTGTGCTCTGGATGTAAGTTTTCAATTTGCATACTCTTAACCACCCAACTCTAGATTCAGAAAAAGATGAGAACCTCAGCTCCTTGACGACGTTATGTGAAGACTTCAAAGAAAACAAAGCTAATCCGCGAAATCATTCAGGGTAAAGACTGGCTACGTAACAAACAAGGTAATAGGCGTCGATGGAGGACTGTGGGTGCAATGAACAAGTGACACCCCTTGCACTGCATCCTCCTCGTCCCATCTCAATGTTGCTAATATCATGTACGAGTACGTGTACTGTCCGGAAACTCACCCGGGATTGATATAAGTGCCACTGGAGGTTTGCGCGATGATGGGGCTTTGCTTCTTCAGGCAGTCGATGCTTTTGTCTGGTGTTAAACGGAGTCTGGAATCACTGGTCTTCTCAAGTTGGGTCATTATCTCTTCTCATTATTCGGCTGCTTGGGTTTGATAGAGGCAGGTGAGCATGGTATACCTTGGGTGCTCGCGTTTGGTCTTCAGGAGTGCAAGCACGATTGCTGTGCCTGCAGATTCTGATGAATCTACCAGAGATCTGGTCTTTATTGGCAGCGTCTGAAAATAGCTATCCCATGGTCTGGTGTAGTGCTATCTTGCCTCTGAGGTATCGCCACTAGGACATTCATGATGACAAAACGCGTAACGGTATTTGGCACAAAGCACATGAAGATGACAATCGTTTTCTGTTATCGTCTCTAGTCGGGTACTCGCAGGTCTGTCGGTATGTCCTAAGAATTAGCACCACTTACTACCAGACCATGGGATACGAGTTTTGCTATGCCAAGCCAGTCTTGGTCTTGATGGTCCTTCCTGACGGATTTCCAGGCTTGGCCGACAGGAGGGATAAGTATTTTCAGCTACAGCACCCGCTCACGCATTTCTCCAAAGTCGAGATTCTGTGTTTTCGGACTGCTTTGAGCCAATGCTTTCTGTGATGGTACAGTTTGTCCCGAATAACTCTACATTCTCGAGCACCCTTCATTCCTCAAAGACCACTCCATCTGTACCATTTCCGCCCTCAAACCCTTGGCCACCAGCCTCTCCCTCATCTCAGCCAACCTTCTCGTTGTGCTCTCCTCCAGCTTCATCGGTCCCTTCCAAAGTATCTCGCCAGCCGCAGCAGTCCGGGGCCACAGTTTCTGTTCCAGATTAACACCATCTGTCAGCTCACCCCAAAGACACGCTTCACCGCCAGCTATGAGGTGCTTCTGCTCTTCCGAAACGTCGGCGAAGGGATCATAGGAGTATATCTGGCGCCAATTCTTGTAGGGCGATGCCCAGTCCAGGAATGGGGGTTTGACAACGGTATCAGGGTTCTCGGGATCGGGATCCAACCAGCTCCCGTAGCCTTGGTCGAGGTACCAATGTGAGGCCGGGCCAAAGAGCGCCTTGTGGCCCTTTTTAAGAATGGCTGTGAAGGACTCATGGGATCTCCAGCTCTGGAATATGGCCGATTTGGGGAAGTCGAGTCCCCATTCAAGGAGAACGTCCTCGTATAGCACCGGCGTCTGGCTATATGGCTTTGCCACGGAAAGGACGTGATCAAAGAATTTTTGGAGCAGCGGGCGAAGTACGTCTGGCGAGGACGACTTTACCGTCGGGTCCAAATTATATATTTCTCGATTCAACTCATCGCCGCCGAAGTGAAAATGCGAAGAAAATATCGAGGTTCGCGGCAGCAGGTCGTTCAGGAGTGTAGCTAGGAATGTCGAAACCTCTGGGGAATTCAACTTCAGCTGTCCTGCCGGCGGTTCGAGAGCATACTTGTGCCATGGCTGAGCATTGTGACCGGTGATGAGCTCTGGGTACGCATGACCTATTGCGGCGGCGTGGCTAGGTAAGTCGACTTCAATGTATACCTCTATTCCTCGTAGAAGCCCATAATTTTGTATATCCAGAAGGTCAGAGGTATGCCATATCTGGCGTTCGTCGTAGGCCCCCTTGCGAGCTAATTCCGGCAAAGCTGGAATCTCTAGAGGCCATGACTGAGAGTCAGTAGCATGAAGATGCAGTCGATTGAATTTGTTGAGACTTAATGCCTCAATCGTGTTCAGGACGTCGTTAGGAAGAATCTGGTTTCTGGAAATGTCCAGCAGCAGACCTCGGTGGCCAAAGACAGGACAGTCACGGATGGTAATCGGTGCACATGGGGTGTAGGGATCCACTGATACTGTGTGCGCATAGAACAATTGTTCCAGAGACCGCAATGCTAGTAGGCAACCACGGTAAGAAATCGTTCTGACTAAAATATCACCGTCTTCGGATACTTCGAGAGTATACGCTTCGCTGTACTGTCCGAACTCGCTGGACCGGTATTCCTCGACGACGACCTTCTTGACGTAGGGTTTGTTGCCGGCTTTTGGTTCTGAAAATTCGCCCCGAGGATGAAATTTACGAGGTACAAAGTTCTGCACTGTTATGGCGCACACGAACCGCTCATACGCACACTTTATGAACTCTTCCGGGTCGACGGTAACCCTCTCGTTAATAGCATCCGAGCTGCAAGGTCTGACTGAATTAGCATCCTCCATTCATTTCGGGCGCCTCCTCGCTTGTCGTACTTCACCTCGTCAAGCAGGTTTTCAAGCCAGGGGATTTTGTCTCTTGCGATGATTGGCGTGTATATCAACGGGGGAACGTCTTTGGACTTGGGGAACCACAATGGCTTTGAACCTTTACGGAACTCCCACGGGAGTGGCCAGATTGACATTGTTGCTTTACAATGCCCGGCTTTGTAAGAAGTGAGAAAAAGAAAAGTAAGAAGGCTGCGGTGTAATACTTCACAGCCACTTCATACATTCACTGGCTCAATTGCCCGTTTAAACCTTTAATCGCTCGCAATTTCCAAATAGGTATTCAGGAAGCTCACCTTGTCCATTGCAGGTCTTGTTACACAACCATTTGCGAGACCGGTAATCAACTTCGGATAGGGAATGCCCTGGGACAGTGTACCTAATCGCTCGAGGGGTTCCATGTCACCAGACCATGTTCCTGGCTTTTTGAGCGTCCGCAGTCGGGCTCATGCTTGCTTCCTGATGAGTCTTGACGTCCTGGTCCGCGTCCGAAGTGCCGGCCAAGCGCACACCGTTGTCGGGTCGACTGTTAAGTTACTGGACTTCGATGCAGGACTGCCGTGCTTGAAAAGCAAGTCAAAAGATTGATGATGAATGGCTCCCTAGGACGTTAAGTCGATAGCAGCTGAGGAGTATCCCATGGTCTGGTGTGGTGCTATCCCTCCCCCAAGCATCGCCGCCACCAATACATCCAATATGACAAGAAGCGTACCCGTGTTTGGCAGAAGGCATATGAAGAGATATGAAGTTGACACGAAAACGAGATGGAAGAAGCATCAACTGTTGATTTCATCCTAAGTCGGGTAATCGTAGATCTCTCGGTATATCCAAAATGTTAGCACCACTTGCTACCAGACCATGAGATAAGTGCGCATGTCGAGGAAAGCCATCAAATGTCGGCATTGGTGGATACGTGCTTCGTAAAGAGACTCATACCGGAGGTTTGAAATCAAAGGAGAGATATATTCAACGCAGCTGAGCTACAGGAAAGCAATACTTACGCGACTTTTTCCGAACCGACAGACTTTTGATTTATCGTCTATTTGTACCTATGCACTTGATGCCAGATCCGCCGCCATGCAAACCTTCTATAATGCACCTCTATCTTCATCCAACGAGGGCTGTTTCACATTTCGCACAAGACATCATGATGACTTCATTGGGCCTTTTCCCTCTTTGCTCTTTCCTTCGCAGCTTTTTCTCTTCTCGCTATCCACCCTTCAGCCCCCACACCCCCAAATACCAACCCCACGCCCACCCACTGCATCCCACTCAGCCTGTGTCCGAACCACAACACGCTGAGCATCATCGTCAGCATCTTCCTCGTAACTGTCACCGTGACAAGGAGTAAGCTTGAGAATTGGCTCAGCGTGTAATAGATGAAGATTTGGCCAACTGCTCCACAAAGACAAAAGCCGAGGATATCGGTTCCAACCGAGGGATGAGCGCGGATAAAGGAGATCGCAGAGAAGAGCTCGTCCGATGAGGGTGAGAGGGCGGGTGGTAGGTAGGGAGATATGAAGAGGTAGCCGACTGTAAGAAGAGTTGAGAGTAGGTTTTGCGCTACCATCATCTGAGGACCAGAGTAAGGGCGAAATGTAGAGAAGATGTGGTCTTGGGTGCTATTCGTGAGACCGTCAAAAAGGAGATTGATCGACAAGAGTAGCAGACCCCATGCGGAGTTTGTCTTGATGGTCGCTGAGGAGGTTTTCTTCTTTGATGAGGAACTGTGCAGGGTAAAGACCGCAACTCCAGCGGTCACAAGGGCAACAACGAGGTATTTGTACAGGGGGAAACGTTTGCGAAATATGGTAAGATGTAAAAACATCACAGGAAGAAGCTTGCATGATTTGGCGAGGATGAATGTTATGTAATCGATATGAGCGAGGGAGGCATAACCGAATGGTGAGGCAAGCGACGACGTTATGGCGACTAGGATAAGTGGAAACAGGATAGACTTCGACGGGAAGACAGCAGGTATAGCTCTAGAGTCGCGATTCGATATCAGAAGGTAGAGATAACCAGACAGCGCTGCGAAAGTCGACTGGATGGTATTTAGAAAGATGGAATATGTGAAGCGTGAAGGTGAGGAAGGCGGTCCGTAAGGAGTCGTAGTTATGCGTTCTTGTAGAACAGCCCAAGAGAGACTATCAAATGAATCAGACGATAGATCGACTTGAATGATCAGGGAGCTTGACTCACAATGAAGCGTAAATACCGCCAACGCAGATGAGAAGCTGAATTGGTCCTGCCTGCTCGGTAATGGATGGGGGCAGGCTCTCTACTTCGGGTTTCCGTTTGGCCATCGGAGGTTTAACAGCTTGGCCGTTGCCATTGCTGTGTTTCCATCCCTGATTTGGAGACTCCGGTGGACCTCTGTGGAAATCCGAGGGCTCTCTTTGCAGAGGGGTTGCTTGTTTCCGCCGCGCCATTGGGGAGAGATTGCGTTGAATGAAAGACAAGGTAGGGTAAGATAGGAAATCTATGAGAGAACCATGGATACGATGGAGCGCCACCCGCACATAAGGAAACAAAAGGTCGCGTGTAGAAAAATGCAATGTGTCCATAAGTTATCCCGAAATCTGAAGCTCATCGCGGAATAGCCGAGACAGGGATCAAGCTCCTGCTAGCTCCGTATCCGCCCGAACCTTAAAACCTTCATGGATTTTGGGCGTTTGAGAGATTTTTGAGAGCTTCATTTCCTGCATTTCCTCCTTTCTTGTTTCTGTATTGATATCCCTCGGAGTTCTTCAGTATCTGCGTTGCCTACCTAGCCGGTCATTTCGTCCACCTTCCTTCAATATCATTGCTTCTAAAGCTGTATAATAATTCCCGCTACCGTACATCTTGATAATGTCAGACCAGAACAGTGACGTAAACAACATTCCAGGTCAGTCAGCTTTTGCAATGCTCCTCTCGAGCACCGCATGAATTCAAATCCTTCCTGCAACTGTTACTGAATGTGGGAAACAGAACCCATTGAATCAATCAGCGAAGACGGCCCAAAGAAGTTGCATCAGGATGGAGACACCAATGGTTCGACCCAAGAAACGAAAGAGACGGAGACTATTGATGGTATGTCCGCTTCAATGACATTTGGGACTTGGCTAATAGTGAAAGACGTTTTCGAAATCACCGTTAAGCTTCCACACGAGCCTGATAAGATACCGCTCATGGTGAAGCGCGAATAGAAATTTACCGTGATTGTTTCGCTAATACTCAAAGGTATCAACCCAAGAGCAAGTACAAGATCTACGCCAATCTATAATGGACACACCAACGACCTTCCAATATACCTGTTTTCATTTGGAGTTAAATGGCGAACGGATAAATGATTTCATCGAATTATCCGAGGTCAAAGGGCTGGCAGCAGGTGCCGTGCTGAGGCTCATTGAAGATCCTTATACAGAAAAGGAGGCAAGGATGCACTTGGTCCGGATACGTGAACTCATTGGGGTAGCTGGGGACCGAGTAGATAACCTGCTCGGCGTCTCAGCAGGCGTGTCTCTCCACGACCGGGTAGTCCCGTGGAACAACCCAGATGCGTCAAATGTCCTGAAGGAGAAGAACGGAAACACACAGAAGCCAACAGGAGCCAAGAACTCTCTTGCAAAGTACGAATTCGATGGCCCTGCCTCCATCACTACTCTTGAGCCTCCTGTTCCTGAGCTGTCACCCAAAACAGTCAAAGGCCTTTCCGTCTCTGCCTGGAATCCTCCTCCTCACAATCTTCGCCAAAGGGGCCATCTCTTATACCTACAATTAACTACTCATGAAGGCGAACAGTACCAGATAACCTCTCATGTGTCCGGCTTCTATGTCAACAAATCGTCAAACAGCAAATTTGATCCGTTTCCAAAGCCATATCCTAAAGATGCTGCAGCGCATTCGCTAATGAGCCTGATAAACAAACTCTCTCCTTCATTCCGCAGCTCCTTCGAGTCGCTGATGGAGTCCAATAGTAAACGAGATCCCCTGGCGAATTTTCAATTGACAAACGCCATACCGTCAAATCCTTGGCTAGTCTTTCCCACGGCTACTTCACTCACTGCACACCAGCCCGACATTACCAGAGTACAAGAAACATACCTTCTAGCCGGTGTGGAGAACACTGAGACGCTACGCGATTGGAACGAGGAAATACAATCGACCCGCGAGCTTCCAAGGGAGGCTCTTCACGATCGCGTTTTTCGCGAACGCTTAATGTCAAAGATCCTTTGCGAGTTCAACGAGGCCGCAGCTCGGGGGGCAATCATGGTCGCTCGGGGCGAAATCGCTCCACTTAATCCCACTGAAAGTAAAGAGGCGCAGATCTTTGTGTACAATAACATTTTTTACTCATTTGGCGCCGACGGAGTCGGAACTTTCACTTCGGAAGGTGGAGATGAGGCTGCGAGGATTGCGGTTGGAAAAGATGTCTGCGGAGTGAGATCCGTAAATCAACTGGATATTGCGGGAGTCTATACTGCTGGTACTATCATCATTGACTATCTCGGTAGACGACTGGTTGCACAAAGCATCGTCCCAGGGATCTTCAAGCAGCGTGAACCAGAGGAGCATCAGGTTGACTACGGCGGCGTGGAAGGCCGAGACGTGGTTGCAGACAACGAAGTATTCGTCTCAACATTCTCGAAGATCTCGAAAGCTCTAAGGGTCAAAAAACACCCCGTTTGGGACAAGGAAGGAAAGAAACATGTACTCGAAGGCAGCGTTGAGACCAAGGGTCTTCTCGGGACTGATGGTAGAAAATATATTCTCGACTTATATCGACTGACACCGTTGGACATTTCGTGGCTCGAAGCATACTGGACTGACTGCATCGATGGACAAACCAAGCCCGAAGACCGCGACTATCCTCATCGTATGACCACTCTTAGGCCGGAACTCATAGAGTCTTACTGGAGGATGAAGATGAGTGAGTTCGTAAAGACTGAGGTCGAAAAGCGGCGTAACACACCTCAGCAGCAGCCTACAATACCATTCAACACGGATTCGACTGATGGCGAATGTAGCGAAGGTCCCTCTGCAAGCTTAGACTCAGCTCCAGCCAAGGGTGTTGCCAGAAGCGAAGCCGATAATAACGAAGAGCGTGTGGATATATCTACCTTTAACATATATTTCAATCCAGACGTCTACTGCGGCCAGATACCTCAGACGGACGAGGAAAAGGAAGAATGGCTCAATGATGAACGCGAAGTCCGTGCCGTCTGCGACTATCTTCACAGCAAAGTCCTACTCGAGCTGGTACGTCGATGAAGATGTTAAGCATCACTACAGCTAAGCTAATGTTCAATAGATACAAGATTTAAGAGAAGGCGAGGTCGGCTTTCCGATGGATGGTACTTCCCTGAGTCGACTGATGCACAAGCGAGGCATCAACATAAGGTATCTCGGAAAAGTAGCGTCTCTCGTCGGAGAGCACGACCTGCGGCTTCAGGCGTTAAAAACGTTGGCGACACAAGAAATGATCGCTCGGTCATTCAAGCACATAGCTAATACTCATCTGAAGAATGTGCCTTCGATATTTGCAGCGACATGTATATCTCATCTACTTAATTGCCTTTTAGGGACCCGGTTGAACCCAAAGCCTTCAGTTGAAATAGATGAGGATCTCCGTTCTCTTTACTCTGAAGGCAGCTATACCTTCGTCAACACAACTCCCCAGACCTTGATGAATGAGATCGAAAAGAATGTGAGAATCCGATATCGGTACACACTCAGCGAGGAGTGGCCCTCAGATCTCAAGCATTTACAACTGTTGCGGGACATTTCTCTCAAGGTCGGGCTCCAGATGTTGGCAAAGAACTATCGATTCGATGCTGAGCAAGAAGCCAACGAACCGGCTTTAACAAACGGGACCACGGTGAAGTCGATGGCAAATGTTCACACCAATGGCAATCTTACGAACGGCATGAACGGGAAAAAGAAAAAGAAGACTGCGGATCATGGGTCACCGGCCTTGTCCAATGATTCAGGCTTGCCAGGCCCTGCACTGACTTTCGCACCAGACGACATCTGCAATGTGGTTCCTGTAATCAAAGATTCTTGCCCGAAGAGCGTGCTAGCTGAGGAAGCTCTTGAAGCAGGTCGCATATCCATGATGCAAGGCAACAAAGAAATGGGACAAGAGTTGCTTGTACAGTCTCTGACCTTGCATGAGCAGGTGTACGGAATCTTGCACCCAGAAGTAGCTAGGGTGTATCACCAACTAGCAATGCTGTATCACCAAATTGATGAAAAGGCCGCTGCTGTTGAGCTTGCGCACAAAGCCGTAATTATATCCGAGAGAACACTCGGTGTTGATTCTGACGAGACAGTCCTAAGCTATCTCAACCTGGGTCTCTTCGAGCATGGCAATGGCAACACAAGCCTCGCCCTATCTTGTGTGCGGCACGCTCTTGAACTATGGAAGATCATCTACGGTACAGACCATCCAGACTCCATTACCACTATGAACAATGCTGCCGTCATGCTTCAGCAGCTCAAACTATTCCACGAGTCGAGAACATGGTTCGAGGCTTCCATTTCGGTCAGCGAAAAGGTTGCTGGTAAGTCCTCAGTCAGCACAGCGACTCTTATGTTCCAGCTGGCACAGGCACTTGCTCTAGATGGAGATTCAAAGGCTGCTGTTGCCGCCATGAGGGAGGCCTACACCGTTTTCCTCGCCCATCTTGGACCTGAACATCGAAATACCAAGGAATCCGAGCATTGGCTTGAGCAATTAACCCAAAGCGCCGTGTCGATTGCGAAGCAGGCCAAGGACCTTCAATCCGGACGTATCCGGCGAGTTCTTATGAAGCCACGGGTGACGCTGGGCACTCGGCCACAACCACAGGTTGGACAGTCCTCCAGTGAGATGACCAGTAGCGCGAGTAACAGCTCGCGAGGCTTTGATTCCCGGAGTATCGACGAACTCATACGGTTTATTGAAGGGGGCGGGGACACATCGAAGTCCAGCCCGAGGAAGAAGCGAAGTGCTCGCAGCAACCCGAAGCGACGAGGGGGTAGCAAGGTAGCGGGAACATTGTAATAAGACGTGCATCAGGTTTGATTCCTACTTTGTGTACAGAGCATTTGCATGGAGTTTTTTCATCTGGCTGTTGGAGCGTTCTTATTATTTTGAGTACATATTACTGCTTGCTTTTACAAACATATATCTTTCTGCATTGGGTGGGCTTTACTACTTCTAGCGATATTGCATCACCGCTCATATAAATCGGGACCATTGTACACTAGCTGTGACAATAGAAGGGAATACTTATTCTACTCTTACAACGCGTCAGTGGATTGTATGAGGTAGAATCCCTATACACGGTGCCTTCTCGTTCGAAACGCTATCCAATGATATGCCAATTCAGCATAGGAACTGACGTAAACAGGTACATGTAAGTATTAACTCTTCCGAGAGAGCTGTGTACAGTACCTCGTACTGTACTTAGGTAGTAACTTCAACCCTAAGCTGTCGGGTTAAAAGGAGACCTGCGGGGAGCCGAAGCTGCATAGCCGAAGGTCAGGACCCTCGCTGTGCTCGTAAAGTGCAGGTGGGGCATTTGGTGGGGTAGCTTGAGAGCTCGGAATGCTTCAATGCTTGTCTGTCATGGTCCATGGAACACCAAGTCTAACACCTTGAATCGACACTCAGCAATGAGGAAGCAATACGTTATTCCGAGTTGATCTCTATATTATCGAATGGCCTATAGCATGTGACAGCAAGAGCGGAGAGATTGCCGCAAATTTATAGCGCCGAGCGGCGGGGAAGTTGAACCAGCTCAACGACCTCACTTCCCGACCTTTTCGGCCTTTCGGATTGTGTGTTTGGCTTTCTTCATCACTCATGATGGCTGGCAAGAGACGTGAGGCGTACTGCACGGTCAGTCAATACAGGATCCTCTTCAGTTGTTGAATATTAACGAAAGCAACAACAGCTGTTGATGAGCGATGATTATTTACCTGGTGACCGTGGCATGTCCTTGGCATATAATGGCTTAGGCTAACATCAATGCAGGTGCCATGGTCTTGGGTCGCTCCCTACGAGACTGTGGAACTCAGAAAGAACTTGCTGTCCTCGTCACCCTCGACAATCTGCAAGCTTCCACGATCGACGAGCTTAAGGTACGCGGAAACAATCAAGACTGGTGACTCGTCAATTGACTTTTGGTGAAGAATATTTATGACCAAGTCATCCCCGTTGACCGTATAGTCAACAAGTCTCCCGCCAACCTCTACCTCATGAATCGCCCTGACCTCGCTTCAACCTTTACCAAGATCGCTTTATGGCGGCAGACGCAATTCGAGAGAATAGTATACATTGATGCAGATATTGTAGCCCTCCGAGCTCCTGATGAGCTCTTCGATAGCAGAAGTGCCTTTGCTGCCGTTCCAGATATTGGATGGCCGGACTGCTTCAACAGTGGCCTACTTGCCCTGACGCCGAATATGGGCGATTACTATGCGTTGCTGGCATTAGCACAGAGGGGCATCAGCTTTGACGGGGCAGATCAAGGGCTCTTGAACATGCACTTCAGGGACTGGAATCGGCTGAGCTTCACCTATAATTGTACGCCGAGCGGCAATTATCAATACGTACCCGCTTACAGGCATTTTCAAAGCACGATCAGCATGATACACTTCATAGGCGACAACAAGCCATGGAAGATAGGCAGGAATCGTGTAGGCCCCACTGGGGTTTATGAGGAGCAGATGGGCAGATGGTGGGCTGTATACGATAAGCACTACCGAACACCAGTATGCTAAACTCACAGTGTAGCGAAATTAATGACACATACTGATACTGGACATAGACAAAGCCATATGATTCCAAGAGGACTGTGCAAGGTTTGAACACTGTACGGCGATACATGAAGGGCGAAGAGTCTGTTGATGAGTTTGATCTCTTCTCTGGAGGACCTTCGGTAGGAAGGAGAGATGAGCCCGGAGGCGCTACGAGCACCACAGAGCCTCAGCTGAGCGACAAACCCGAATTAGCTGAAGACATACAGTCAGGCGAATTCAAGCCCATCCCAACCATTCAACAACGTCGATTTTCCGTTGACTGGGATCCCATACAGTAAGACGAGACCCTATTGATTTTGCATGATCGTTAGCTGACTGGTCAATAGTAATGCTCCGCCTACTCAATCTCGCCCAGAAGCAGCAAACTTTCCCAACACGACATATGAGATGTCCGAAGACCGACATCTCTTCCAGGCACCAGTGAAATACCCTGAACCTCCGAGCAATTTGTATTATGAAGTACCTAAAGAACGACCTGCAAATGATCGACCATCACCAATATTCCCTTGGGAGTTGAACCAATCAAAACCCACTCGAGTCTTTGCCGAAGACATTACTACCACACGATCGGCACCACGAACCGAGACTACCCCTTCCGTAACCACAGACGAGGACACCGCAACCGAAACAGCCTCTCCTTCAACGCCAACAGTCAAAGTCTCCTCCCCTGAACCGTTCACCTCCTTCTCACGCACCAATGCCTGGGACGACATACCCGAAATCGACCGCTACATCTCCTCCCTCCCGCAGAACCGTCGCGCCAAAGTCCAAGTCCTTTTCGATCATTCTTCCCAACCCGCCGAATCTTCCACCGCCACTGATACTGGTAGTACCGAACCGTCAATTACATCGCCAACCTCCGAGAATCCACCCTCACAGCACCAGACCAACCGCCGCGCCTCCATAAAAATCACCGACTTCCCCACCGAAATCGAACGTCCCTCCCTCCCTGTGACGCCCGCCCCAGTCCGGCGCCCCTCCTTCTGGGGCGAAGAGCGAGACTCCGCCGGCGAGCTCCCAGCGGCGGAAGGCGTACTCCAAAACCAAAATGAATGGGACCCGACCGCGAAACTAGCGGAGCTGCAGAGACGGCAGAGCGAGGTCCTCGATAAGGGGCCAAAAAGTCCACCCAGGCCGATACCTGAAAGAGCGATGGTCAGCAGTACGATTCCTGAGGTGCCGGAGGGAGCGAGGATGGCGACGCCCGAGGAGGCGAGGGCATTGCCTACGCAACCAAACCCGGTGCCTGTGTTTGGGACCTTGAATTTCGCGGGTGGAGGTGCGCCTGCGGCTGGTGAGAATGCTGGATCTCAGCAGAGTGCTGCGGCGGCTACTCCAGCTGAGTCTTAAGAGGGAAGCAGGGAAGTAGGAGGCTGGCTGGCTAGAGTTTGCGTTTTGACGGATCTTGTATATACGCAGAATGAGGTCCTTGTATTTTGAGCCTCGTACTTGTTTATATGGGTTTTTCTTGGATATTTGCAAGAGCTCAGCAGCAATGGGTTGAAAAGCAGTTGGACGTTTTGGAGCGTTTCTTGTTTTCAGCGATTGTTGTTTGTATATATCGCGGTGTTTGCACATTATCATTGGTACATGGTAATTTCGAGGAAAAGAAAAAATAACCTAGGAGATGAGGCGTCGCATTATCCGATGAAGCTTACCGCAAGTTCCGCGTTGATGATGTCTTTATTTGGTACTCGTAGAGCTTCTGTACCTACGTTATGGCCGGTATCTCCATTGCTGTGCGTCATCTCATCTACAAGATCTACAGGAAGACCTCGATATTAATCTCAAGCGTACTGACAGGATACCTGTGATCATCATTAGCACTTCCACTCACCCCTTACACCACCGCACAACCAGATAAAACTCACTTCAACTCAAACTTCTCCAACACAGTCGGATGCAGGATCCCAAAAACACCAACCACGCTCTCCCTGCCCCCAATCCTCAAATGGATCTGCGCCGCATGCCCCGGAAAGAACGTCTTGTCATCCACCTCACTGATCCAATACGCACTCTCCGCCTCATCCTTCCCATGCAAGCCCTCCTCGCCAACCACGAACGCGCTTTTCAGCATCAGCATGACGCGATCCATCAACCCATGCACGACTTCGAACCCGCTGCTCTTGCCACACCACGCCGCGGCGAAATGGCGCTCATTTCTGCTCTTGCGCTCCAGGGCGAGGTCTTTGAAGGCGACGTCGCTGACTTCGAAGATCTTGATCGGGACGCTGTGATGTTTGTTCTCTCTTATCGTCTTGAGCAGCCCGGGCAGCAGGGACGTGCGCACGACTTGATACTCCGCCGTCTTCGGATTCGCCAACTTCACCGCCGTCGTACCGTCATCGACGCGATTTAACCAGGCGAAATTTTCGTCGTGCGAGCATAGGATTAGCGGCATCACTTCTGACCAGCCCGCCATCGCTGCCTCGAGCCGCACGATATCGCTGAGTTTGTTGATCGCGAGCGGTTGCCCGACCGTGCCGCTTACCTTGGGGAAGGCGCGCGGGAGCTTGTTGAAGCCGTAGGCGATGGCGACGTCTTCCATTATGTCGGCCTGGTGGAGGACGTCTGCACGGGTGGGCGGGATGAGAACTTCGACTGTGTCTGAAGATGAGGGGGACGGGCGTGCGGTGTAGGACATTCGGGTTAAGAGGGAGCAGATATCGGAGGGGGAAAGGGAGAGGCCACAGCAGGCGTTGACGTAGGATACTGATGCGGTAGTGGGGCGGGGGTCGAGATTGGGGACTTGGCGATTTTGTCCATTGTGCGGAGAGATGATTTTGATGGGTTCGACACTGAAAATGAAGGTAGGTTAGTCGGGATCGAGAGGGTAGAGACAGGGAAATGGAACGCACGTGAAAGGCTCTTCGGTATATTGGGAGAACATGGCGACGAGGATGTTGTTGCATATCTCAGCCTTTGTTATGTCGGTTGCTGTTATTTCTATGAAGACGTTGCGGGTATTTAGGCTTATTTTGGAGTGATTTGAGTTGATGATTGGAGGCATAGAGCACACTGTTCGATTTTTGTCCAATATGACTGGATATACAGGAGAGTCTTTGATTATATGTAGGTATCGTGAAAGATGCTTATCGCCCTGCCAAAACCTATCAATATCTTGGAATGTGGACTGTGGGTGGGCTGACCTCGTAGAACTTCATCACTTCGGTGGCCGTCATGACTTTGATTTGATTCAGAGGAGCAAATTTGATCTCTTCTGGCGGCAAAGCTTCATATGTGAATGGTCCCTCTATTGTGTCCAGATCGTGTGTCCCGATTGAAACCAAAGTCCGTTGACGTGCGAGATTCTGATGAAGCTTGTCTTGGAGAGCAATGAAAGAATCGTATCTTTCTTTTGTGAACTTGACATTTCGAAGAATGGCTCCAGAGACGTACGGCCGTACCCTCGAAGTCTGCAGCCCTTCGTTAGCTTTGAGGCATAAGGAGGCCCATCATATATATCCTACATCTTTGGTAGCTGTTATACTCTGTAGATCATCTCTGGAGGTATTTTTCAATCGGTAGTTTGGTGCCTTTTGTTTTCCATTGAAGATATTCAGCATAAGAGATATGCCTTCGAAACATAGCATATCATATCTGGAGATATGCCGTAAGCCGTGAATTTCGAGAACCTTGAGTGGTGAAGACAGACCTGTTTGCAGGTATTTCGATCTTGAGCTGTGGAGGTTCTTGCCTGCCATTGACTATGGGTCGGTCGCTCGTGGAAGTCTATACCCTTTTAGCGTTGTAATATGTCCTGTCCTTCACATAGCATACGTCTTCATCCAGCTCGATTCCTACGAAAGTTCAGCACAAAGCATTGGTCGAACAAGCTGTGGCATTGCGTACCAAACTCGAAACATAGCTCATCAAATTCTTCTGTAGTGTAGCTGAATCGCAAGAAAGTTTAGTGATCTGAACTAGACATGTGCTGTGCTATGGTATATACCCACTCCTGATCCAGAGCTTCAAAAAGCGCAGCTTTGTCCACCGTAATGGTAGGCATTGTGATTAGATAGTGATTACTTAGTTGGGCGAGATTTCATTGGACAGTTCGGTCGTTGGTGGTCTGCATTCTAACCTGACGAGCTCGGAAGATTATGGCTGCAGTAAGCTGTATTTGCTTGGGTGATGATTGCTTCGAGGCACTCAGGTACTTTAGGTATGCATAGTGTCAGCCCTACGTATAATGCCAAGCATGGCTAGTGGGGGACCGGGATGTTCCTGACAAGCCTCATCACAGGAGAGCTCCAGATCATGCAACTGCTAATTCACTGCCAAAACACGCCCATAACCACAGACACAGTCATCCCAGAAGCCACCGAAAGCTACCGGACACTCTAGCTACTTCAAATTACTATTCGTAAGAGGGATTTGAATAGAGGACTATGGTAAATTAGTTTCAATTTTGCGACCAAGCCTAGACTTCGAGGACCCCCAGTCACAGCTTTGCAAAAATTAGCATAGTAACCTGATTCGCGACTTACACTGACAGGTCTTCTAGCTCCTGGTTTACAGCGTATAAACATCCAAAATTGGGTCCCGTTGCTATTCTAGAGTCTCAAGGCTGGCCTATCACCCTCTCTTCCCAAGCGCTGTCCAAAACCATTCGCACCTTATCTCTCTCTCCCGACTAGCCAGGAATCAGCTTCTTATCGCTGGGAAAGTATGGAGGGACAAAATCAGAATGACGAGCTATATCCCATAGCTGTTTTGATCGACGAGCTCAAAGTAGGCTCCAACTTCCAACTCTCCACTCAAAGAAAGTATGCTCATCACGGTATAGCATGACGACGTACTGTTGCGACTTAATGCCATACATCGACTCTCCACCATAGCGTTAGCACTGGGCGCTGAACGCACGAGGGAGGAGCTGATTCCTTTCTTAGATGGTTAGTGCTAAGGCTGGGAAATTGGAAGGAATATATACTGAACAAGCCTGTAGAATCTGTCGAGGACGAAGACGAGGTGTTGACCGCCCTTAGCGAAGAGCTAGGGAACTTCGTGGAGTATGTGGGAGGTCCTGAGTATGGACACGTGCTCTTATCGCCTTTGGAAAACCTGGCTGCGATCGAGGAACCTTTGGTTCGTGAGAAGGCGGTGGAGTCATTGAACAAGATATGCGAACAGCTGTCCCAAGCGCAAGTCGAAGATCACTTCATACCTCTTACTGTTCGCCTTTCCAAAGCAGATTGGTTTACCTCAAAAATATCTGCCACTGGGTTGTATAACGTGCCATACAGCAAAGCAACTCCGCCCTCGCAAGAAGGTTTACGACAACAATTCGGTGCGCTGGTTCATGATGAGACGCCAATGGTAAGGAGACAGGCGGCCAATAATCTCGCCAAATTCGTCAAAGAGATGCCCCCACAAATTGTCATCGAGGAGATGATCCCGCTTTTCCAGCACCTCGCAGGTGATGATCAAGATAGCGTGCGTCTCTTGACGGTGGAAATATTGATCGCCATCGCGGAGGTCGTCCCCAAGGAACAGCAGACAAGCCATGGAACCCTACTCACAGCTTTACGGAGCCTCTTCGAAGACAAGGGCTGGAGGGTACGATACATGGTTGCAGACCGTTTCGAGAAGGTAAAAATCTATACTCGCCACTTTTCTCACAAACTGAATTGCTCTAGATTGCAAAAGCTGTTGATGAAGAGACCGTGACTCGTGACCTTGTTCCTGCTTTTGTCAAATTGTTGAAGGATACCGAAGCGGAAGTTCGGACAGCAATAGCGGGACAAATACCAGGTAAATTCTTTGACGAGTTGCTGGTAATGTTGTGCTGACATGCATCAGGCTTCTGTGGCTTGCTGGATCGCGAGACACTTTTGGATCAGATCATGACCAGCGTGGAGGATCTGGTGTCAGACAGCTCACAGCATGTACGCGCAGCATTGGGAACACAGATTAGCGGCCTCGCTCCTATCCTAGGCAAAGAAGAGTGAGTCTCACTTCATGATACATGCTCTGAATAATCTATCTAATCATGAGAACGTAGGACAATCCAGCATCTTTTGCCGATGTTTCTTCAAATGCTGAAGGACGAATTTCCCGACGTGCGACTTCATATCATCTCAAAATTGGAACTGGTCAACAAAGGTAAGCATGTGCTGCAATGGTCCAAGCGTTACTAACAAGGTAAAGTCATTGGCATTGAGCTCCTCTCACAGTCCCTACTTCCTGCAATCGTGCAACTAGCAGAAGATAAGCAATGGCGTGTACGGCTAGCCATCATCGAATACATTCCGTTGCTTGCCAGTCAGCTTGGTGTGCAATTCTTCGACGAGAAACTGAGTCAGCTCTGTATGAGTTGGCTTGGTGATACTGTCTTCTCAATACGCGAAGCTGCAACCCAGAATCTTAAGAAGTTGACAGAAGTGTTTGGAGTTGAATGGGCGAGCGACGCCATTATCCCAAAAGTCATGGCCATGGGCCAACATCCTAATTACCTCTACCGAATGACCACCTGCTTCGCAATATCTGTTGGTGCCTCCGGAGATTTTACCTTGTCGCATTACTAATACGTGATCCTAGACGCTTGCTACTGCGATTAATGTCAGCGTTATCGAGAAGTCGATACTTCCCATGATGGATAAGCTGGTTTCCGACGACATTCCTAATATCCGCTTCAACGTCGCTAAGTCCTACCAAATCCTAATTGACGTTCTTAAACGTCTTCCAGCCGAAGGCACTATCTTATCCATGGAAAAGTCGGGGCAAACGGGCACCGCTTCATCAAGAGGTCAAGATCTCATCCAGCAGCAAATTCTGCCAAATCTGGAGAAGCTGCAGCAGGACGACGATGTAGACGTTAGGTATTTTGCAACCACCGCAGCCGGAAGTGTTTCAGACGCGATGCAAATGTCCCCGTAATTGGGCCTGAGGGTCGGGCTTGCATTGATTGTTTCCCCGTTTAGAGCGGATTTCTAAAAGAGCATTGATACCTACATAGATCGTTCGAAGAGCACGAAAACACAGTTCCCCTACGAATGCAGCGCGTTCGCTGCAAGAACATTTGCACCCCAATGACATGCAAGTATAGAACGTCTATCACGAAATTTGGTGGGATCTGTGAAGCTCTGAGAGTTTAGGAGGTTTGTAGTTGAAGTTACATGCTCATACGAGTGTCGCTTGTTCACCATCTACCATGCACACGTTCCGCACTACCCCTGACTTCTATTGAACCGCACGTCGTTGACGACTTACTCCTGAGCATAATCTTCCGCGCCTTGTTCACCGCCCTGCTCCTGCTGTTCAGACAACCTCTGCTGCTCTGCTGCCTGTTGAGCTGCTACAGCCTTAGCACCGTAATCCTGACTCATTGGCTGCACAACCGTCTGCTCCTCTTTTGGCTCAATAATCGTGACGGAATCGGGCAGCGACTTTTGTGGGCCAGACTTCCCTTCCGGATCTGAGCCACGCATGATCTTTACCTTGATACCAAGAACTCCCTGGCGGAGGAGGACGTGGCGGGTGGCAGAATCGATGAAGTCTTTGGCGGGTTGGCCAGAGTGGATCATGAAGCCGTCCTATTTATGCTTAGGCCCCACGGTATTCAAGCATTCTCAAGCAATGGCCTACCGTGAACTTCATGCTCTTCGCACGAGCAGCCCTGAGTTTCCCCGAGACAACGACCTCACATCCCTTCGCTCCACTCTCCATGATGAACCGTAAAACACCATAGCATGCCCTCCTTACAGCTAACCCGTTCAGTAGCTTGTATCGTAGCGATTCGCACTGAGCAACAGCCGAGAGACCACGGTTTTGAACCTTGGCGGCATATAACGAGACCGAGTTCTCCGGAAACTTGAAGCGTTTCTGAATCAGGGATGTGAGTTCGCGGATGCGGCGGCCTTGCTCGCCCAGGACTTCTTGGGTGTGTGTTGCGCGGATGACTGCCATAAACGTCAGACTCGATGGTATGATCATAGGAGAGTGATGGGATGGTATACTAATGTCAGTAACGGTAGGGGTGACTCGGACTTCTACGCCTGAGTAGCCCTCTTCGGCCAGTTCTCGTTGGAAGAATTCATTCAATTCGGCGTAGAAGACTCCGTCAGCGACGAACTTTCTACGCTTGGAAACAGGAGCTCCCTGAGCGGTGGCTGCCATGATTGCGGTTGATGTAGACTGTCTGTTCTGTCCACAAGGAGAAGAAGAGTCGTTCTGAGCTTGAATGTGGTGTTCTGGTGGGACTAGGGCTATCTGTGGGATCGACGTTCGCTTGTGGCCGAGGGAGCTAAGGGTTAGGGTTACAGCAGGGATAAACAACGTGGGGTTTGAGATTTACTCGTGTGAGCAGCTCCTTCCTCTTCACATGCTCAGCTACGGATACTATGCGGACTCTTTGGATCTTTCTACAGTCCCGAGTAAATTTTTATTCTACATTGCTGCCATTGTCCGACTCAAATGACTGAGGTATTCGTTGCAATGCCACTCCTAACCTCGAAGCATGCCATCGAAGCCTAAGAAATTGATGCGCTATGGAGAGGACACGCATAGCTAAGGTAGTGAAGGTGCAGATTTACCACAGGACCTGAGCTTATCCGCCTCAGGTAGACGAAGTAAAACTCGTCCGCAGAGGAGAACAAGTCGAAGGAACACTGCACCTCACCCCCACCACCTCATCTTCTCCCACACGCCCAATGCCGCTCCAGAAAATGCTTCGTCCAGACCAAGAGAGCTCTGGATAACATACCCGATAATCCAAATATGTACCTTGCGACCCTCACCGCCAGCATCCCACTTGCCCTCGTCTATCCGCCTACGATGTCGTGATTTTACGTTTGTTTGCTTCTGTTTCGCAGATGAGAAGAAGGCCAGAGATGTCTACGATAGTATCAAAGCATGGACATGTAAGCTTGGAAGGGTAGAGAAGCTATATGCCTTCAGCTATCAACCTCCGCAGCCGGAGAAAGAGCTGAATGGATGGGAACTCTACGACGCGCGGAGAGAATGGAGGAGGCTTGGGATTAGCGAAAAGGGCACAGATCGCGGCTGGAGAATATCGACCATTAATGTGGACTACGGAGTAAGTTCAGTTGAGAGAAGAGTGGATGAGTGACAATATTCACGAGTCTAGTTTTCCCCAACTTATCCATCGTTATTGGCAGTACCCTCTTCTATATCGGACAACACGCTAAATTATGCTGGCCGATACCGCTCTCGAGTTCGATTACCTGTTCTCACCTACCTACACTCTGTCAATAACTGTTCTATCACGCGAAGCTCACAGCCGCTGGTGGGCGTTCGAGGAAATCGCAGCATCCAGGATGAAAAGCTCTTACTCTCAATATTTTCTACCTCACACTCATCTCCAAGCACATCCCAGACCCATTCCGCTCCGCGCAGTCGTCAATCGCCTAGGTCCAGCGAGGATACTACGCCTGCGGTCAGCAGAGAGCCAAGCGCTCTAGATCCGGAAAGGCTAGAAGATGAAATGCTGGCTCGGACCAACGTCGATGAGACAGTAGAAGAGCCTCGAGTGTACGGTGCGCAACAGCATAACCTCATTGTAGATGCAAGACCAACGGTCAATGCTTTGGCTATGCAAGCTGTCGGCTTGGGCTCCGAGAACATGGATCACTACCGTTTCGCTACCAAGGTTTACTTGGGTATCGATAATATTCACGTCATGAGAGATTCACTCAACAAAGTTATCGACGCTCTTAAAGAGTCGGATCTTACGCCTTTAGCACCTAGCAGGGAAGCACTAGCGAGCAGTAAATGGCTCAAGCATATCAACGGCCTTCTTGACGGCGCGAGCATCATCGCTCGACAAGTGGCTCTCCAACACTCGCACGTCTTGATTCATTGTTCAGACGGTTGGGACCGGACTAGTCAATTGAGCGCTTTGAGCCAATTGTGCCTCGATCCTTATTATCGGACACTCGAAGGGTTCATTGTACTCGTAGAGAAAGATTGGCTCTCTTTCGGCCATATGTTCGCTCATCGCTCAGGCTTTCTCTCGAGCGAGAAGTGGTTCAGTATTGAGAATGAGAGAATAGGCGGTGATAGCAACAACCGGCAGGGTTTCAGTAACAGTCACGCTATTGAAAATGCTCTTCTCAGTGCGAAAGGTTTTTTCAATAAAGATAATAGCAGCCGCGACTCTATTGCCGACTCTGACGGCGAGCTACAGCCTTATGAAGCCGCAACTGCCCACCTTCGTAAACCTACTGCATCCACTAAAAGTGGTAAGGAGGACAAGTCCACCACCAAAGTCAAGGAGACAAGTCCCGTCTTTCACCAGTTCCTTGACGCAACTTATCAGCTTATCTACCAGAATCCCTCTCGATTTGAGTTCAACGAGCGTTTTCTCCGCCGACTACTTTATCATCTCTACTCTTGCCAGTACGGTACTTTCCTTTTCAATAACGAGAAAGACCGGCTTGACAACCATGTACAAGAAAGAACCAGGAGTGTCTGGGACTACTTCTTATCTCGGCGTGAGCAGTTTGTCAATCCCAACTATGATCCGGTGATCGACGACAATGTTCGCGGCAAGGAGCGTCTCATCCTCCCTAAAGCAGGCGAAGCCCGGTGGTGGCACGAGCTCTTCGGCAGGACAAATGCAGAAATGAACGGCCGGCCGCCGCCAGCTCAGCGGACTCACCATCCGCTTAGTCCATCACCTGCCCCAGCGACTGTGCTTTCAGGCGTCGAAACGGCCGACAGTGCTGTAGGCGCCGGTGTTCCGGGGAAGGTCGCCGACAACCCTGCTGCTACGAATGGTGCCCTCAACTCACTCGCTGCTGGTGTGGCTGCGCTGAATGCAAGCGGGAGGAAGAGCTCGGGTACAGACATGAAGGAGGTGAAACACCAGATGGAGGTTGAGATGCAGTAAGACTCAGCATCTCAGTGCTTCCGAAGACAGGCATTTGTGAGAGTATTCGAGACTGTTTGTGTCGCATGGCGTTGGGATATGGTCATTTTACTTCTAGGGGGTGTAACGCATAACAATAAGTCCACTCTGCTGGCAGGCAATGAGGGCTTGGTGCATACTCAGGCACAGCGAGATTTACGTATCTTGCTTCATCCCTCGATACATTTGAAACATGACTATTTATTGGATGTCGAGCACGGGCTAGGCTTTGTGCTCAAAAAATAATAATTTTGTAGAGCCTTCATCTGCAGCTGGACCCCTTCGTTGCATCTACCGTCTCTTCTGATCTTTTGAGCTGTCTGAGATTTAGCTCTCAGGGTGAGTAAATTGGTCAAATGATCAAGTCGTCAAGTCGTCAAGTCGTCAAGTCGTCAAGTCGTCAAGTCGTCAAGTCGTCAAGTCGTCAAGTCGTCAAGTCGTCAAAACACTATCGACTATCTCGGCTTAACGAATTGCAAGCATCTGAAGGACATTCAATACAAGTTGGAGAAACTAGAATCACATACACCGTAGTGTAGAACTAGGTGGCCAATCAGAAACCGTCAAGAGCTTAGAAACTAATGCGCATTTCAATGACATTAGATGTTAGAAATCATGTAAATTAGCATTTCATAGAACAACATGCAATCAATGATTTATTTATTCAGAAATTTTACAGTTATGAGTTCGGATCACGTTTATTGCTGTATTCAATACGTGATCTAATTGATTATCGATATTTTCAGCATTCAATTGCTTCGGCAAGCTAACGAAAAAAATCAAAACATCGCGAGAACATTTCTGTGTTTACATTCTTTTACAACGAAAAAATTTTTTTTTACTTATTCGTCCGTTCAGCACGATGACGAATACGAAACGAAAATTCAAACTGAATTTTTTCAAAAATTGAAACGCGTGATTTTCGATCGTACGAGTCAAAATCACAGAATATTCGATTTGAAATTTTATCGATTCATTCAACGATATTAAATCAATAAGAAAAATTGAATTTTTAAAGTTCAATTTTGACACACAACAAAATGCGAATTTTAACGAGAAACATGCTCGATACAAAATAACGACATCGAAATACAAAAAGAAATTTCAAAACTGAAAAAAGCAAAAAAATTTCATGACAAAAATAATCGATCATATTTACGATACAACAACGATTACAAATTTCAGTTTTATTCAATTCGTTGAAATTCATTCATAAAACGTTTTACGCGTTTTAAAAGCACGTTTTGCACTCATCGATTCAGCTAAAAACTTGAAATTAAAACAACAATACAATCGCATGATTAAAAATTCATTCAATCGTCAGAACATCGATGTTTGACTAAACGAATATTTGAAAATGCTGATTTTCGTTAAACAGACGAAAATTGCTAAAATCATCGATAACAAACGAACGTATCGTGATTTTCTACACGCAATCGACAATATCGCATTTATTTTCGCTGAAATACAATTATTTCAATTAAACATCGTAACGGATCACGAAACACGATTTCTCGTTTTTATCGAAATTTTTCGTCAACACATACGCATGAAAAAAGTTCGAAAGAAAAAAAAAACGATATTCAATTCGACATTTGTTGCTGACGAAAAACGTCAAAAAAAAACGATAACAAGAATACAGAAATCGTAAAATTTTTCGTCGTCATTCACGTTAACGTCGAAATCATAAAGTCAAATTATTTTTTTCGATTTTCATGAATTTTGAATCATGATTTCGACATTCACGTGATCAACAAAACGATGAAACAACGTTTTCAAAAAAAACGAAATTGTACAAACGAATCGTCGATGATGTCAAAAATGAAATCATTTTTTATTTTAACATATGATCGAATACGTTTCAACGTCAGCATTTTCAAAAAAAAAAGCACAATGAAATTATGAACGTGTGTTACGTATTTGATTTCATGATCAACATCGTCGCAAACAACATTCTTGAAAATAAAAACGTGCATTTCAATTCAAAGCATCGTCATTTATATCGAAAAAAAATTTAACAAACTTTTTTTGTTTTCGTGTCGAAAATAGATGCACATTACGTTTTTGAAAATAATAAATTTAAATTTAAAAAAATGAGCATTTTCGCAGTCATCGTGCAAAAAAAAATTATTGTCGTTGAAAAAATGAAATTTATTAACAAAAAAAAAACATCAAAGAAATCGATATTTTGAGCAGAAATAATTTCACGATCAATAATCTCATCAAAATTTTTACGTTTTTCGATATTTTCATCAAAATTTATATCAAGAACGTTGAAAAACGTTTCGTTTATTTTTTCATTTATTTCATTTCAGAAGTTTGTTCAAATGCAATTAAAATTTATCAAGCAATTCTGTTTGATTGTGAATGATTTACATCGCATGTTTGCTGAAAAATCGAAATCATTAAATTTGCAACAGCATCAAAATCATCGTTTTTTTTCGCACATTTTTGGCATTCGTCAACGAGATTTCATACAAATTCGCATCATATTTATTTTTCATCGAAAAAATTCGATCAATCAGAACGCATGAATTACAAAGATTGCGAAAACGTCGAAAACGAGATTTTTGCATCAATGCATGATTCGATCAAATGATCGATTCGCAAAAAATGAATAAAACATCAAGAGTAGAACGAAATATCAGATATTTTTTTCTAAAGAGATGTGTAAAACTAGATGATCAATCAAAGATCGTCAAGAGTTTAGTAACTAGTGCGCACTTCAATGACATTAGATGCTAGAAATCATGTAAATTAGCACTTCATAGAACAACATGCAATCAATGACTTACCTATCCAGAAGTCTTACACGTAGTGTTCAGCCTGGACCAAAATTGGGGTGTTCATTTCAGATCCAGCGTTGCTTCACACCATACTGCTTGCTAAGAAATTGAAATGAAAGAGCTGGTATGTAACTCCGCTGGCACGAAAACATAAAGTCCCAAGAAGAAAAGATCCTACATCTCCATTCCAACCTAAAAAACGGGATGACGACCCCCAGCTCCCATCACCAGCCGAACTGCTCCACATGCCAAAACACCTCTCTCCCCCTCCCAACCCACACGCCGACCTCTCTCCTCAAAGCCCTGCCCATGCCCGACGGACCACAGACCAGCACCGCCACCTTCCCCTCCCCGCGCCGCTCGAAGACGTCTCGGACAATGCCTCTGAGGTCCGGTCGTCCCTGGTGGATCGTCAAGTCCTTCGTGTTCAGACCGCCGTCATCATCGAGCAATCCCGCCCGCTCTTCAAGCTCGATATCCCCATCCCCATCCCCGTTGCCTTCCGCAGAAGCTCCTGTCTGGCCAGTAACATAAACATCGGTCCCCTCCATCCCCTCATCACCCAACATCTCCAGCCCGAAGCTCATCTCCTCCCGCCTGCGCACGCTCCACACCATCTTCACTCCCCCTTCCCGCGCAGCACCCCTCCTCAGGCATAAATCCCGATAGATAGGCAATGTGAACGTAGCGCCCACACCCCCAGCCACAAGCAACACGGCCTCGAACCCCGCGAGGCTTAGATCGGGGAAGTAGCTCGCGGAGCCATATGGGCCCTCGACGAGCACCGGGATCGGCTGCTCCTTTGTCGAGGAAAGGGCGAGGGAGCGCAGGATCGCGGTTGAGGAGCGGAGGGGCCGGATGAGGAGGGTTAGCTGGGGCGTTTTGGCGGAGGGGGCGGTGGGAGTGGGGATTGCTGATGTGGTTAGGGAGGAGAGGGGGTCTGAGATGGAGGCGATGGTGAAGGGGTTCAGGCGGAGTTTCTCCCATGGTTTGGTTAGGAGGGAGGAGGGCGGGAGACCGAGGTAGATGTGTTGGCCTGGGGCGTAGGAGCGGAGTTTCGAGCGGGGAACGGGGAAGGATATTGAGAGGAGTGAGGTTTGGTGGGATTGGGAGGAGAGGGAGAGAGTAGCGAGGGTGGAGGTCTGGGAGAGGTTTCGTTGGGCGATGAGGAGGATGTAGATGAGTGCTGATTCGATGATGTAGACCCGTAGATGCGAGACGTGGAACCAGAGCACTGGGAGGATGGCGATTGAAAGCGCGACGTGTAGTACGAAGAAGAGGAGGTAAGAGTAGTCGCGGATTTTGGCGAGGGAGGAGGTCCCGAGCAGGATGAAGATTGTGATTGCGATGAGGCCGAGGATGACTGTTTGTGAGCCGAAGCGGTGGAGAAGGTTGGATTGGATGTAGAAATTTATGTAGAGCGCAGCGTGGCAAGAGAAAAGGGCGATTAGGATGCGGCCGAGGAGGCGGTGGTAGGGGTTTAGCTCTTCGTGGGACATGCGGGTTATGTGCTGGAGTGGGGACCAGGACTTTGCGGCGAGGAGGTAGTGGAGTGGGAGCTGGGAGGCGGCGACTATCCCGAAGCGTTTGGTGAGGTGGAGGTAGTCTATGGAGATCGTCAACGAATGTCTACATGGTCGAGGAGACATGCGGTAGCCAGTGGTGAACAAGCCTAGCACGCCTGCATAACGGGTATGGCCTTCGTCCTAGGTGATAGAGACGTGCCAGTAGTCCTGTTCATTGGCCGTCTCCGGGATAGAGAAAATCGATCCCCCCGGCTATAGATGATTGGAAACAGAAAACAAGTTTTTAGGAACTCACAATGAGAGAGAGGGGAAAGCATGATTAATGGAAAACAAGGCCCCTACATACCATCCCCAGTGTCCTTCATCACTAGCACCAACAACCATAAAGCCCATAGACCCGCGATAGCCCACTCTCTTCTCGTTCCCCATCCGTCCCATCCTTGCAGCACCTCATCGTCGAGCGCCCAATTGAGACGCCGCCATCTGATCCTCCAGGCTCCCGCTGTAGACTGTCTGAACGACGAAACCCTCGGACTTTGATGCGCCTTCTGTGGTCTTCCAAAGATCGAAAGATTGTATTTACTGGCTAATAAACGGACTAAGAAAGAGATATAGATAAGAAGCAAGGGGATCAAGGCGGAGAACTGCGCGATCTGTCCATAACGATCCAGAAGCTCACGACGTCGCTTCAATTGGACCCCATCGAGACTGACGAACGAGTAAAACAGCCCCATATCCCCGGTAGGTTTGTAATTAACTAATTATGGCATTAAGAAGGACATTTTATGTTGGCGGATTATTTAGGTCAAAGTTCAATGATGCGAAAGCAACATGCAGGTCGAAGCCAAATACGCCGCGTACAAGCAGGCTTTGTCAGCACTGGATGTTACCACTTTCATGTCATACCTCGGTCAAACATCATTTTATAGATGATAATAGGATACGAACACTACGCAAATTGTGCCTGACGTTAGGAAGTAGTGGAGTTAGTCGGTTGATCCAGTCAGCCAGATTTCGTCGACTGATCTAAACATTTGCCTACTTTCGCTTGCAGCTTGTCTAGAGATGTGTGCTATTCTATGAAGAAGGAGATGATTCGCAGCATTTGTAGATGCTGCTTCTGCTGATAGTCATTGCTCAATTTCTCTCTTGGCAGCGTTCAAGGCTCCTAAAGTAATGGCTTCTGCTTCTTCGTCTCCACTGTCTGTGGCCTGTCTCCCTTTCGATGTCCCAGTTCTAGCTTTGTGATTTTCGGCCTTGTCGTCCCCAAACAAAAACCCAGCTTTGCCTCTAGCACGTTCTCTCTCCGTGGAAAATGGAGAGGCCGCAACAAAATCGCTTTTTCGCTGGTCTTCACCGAGTATCCAAGAAAAAGACGACTGGGCCAGTGCAGGACGTACCCTGGGTGGCTCCGCAGTGGTTTTACTGTCTCCCGAGATATTGATACTAGGAATTGCTTCTATCGGTAGAGCGATTGACTCCTTCTTCGAGGGCGATCCTACAGGAGTCTGCGACGCCGAAGAATGTATTGCCGGTTTGGATTTTCTGCGAATATCTCTGACTATAGGCTTCATAGTAGGCGACGTTTGAGCCGCTGTAGTATCATTTGGCGATCCAGATTCGATTAAGCCCACCTCATCTGATGATTCCACTCGGTCGGCCACGTCCCTGGATTGGTCCTCTGCTGGAAGAGGCATACTGGAGTTTTCTAGGTAAACTTGCACAAACTGTACCTTGGCAATAGCTAAGCTAAGGGCATCTGCTGCCACGTCAGCCTTGTCTTTGGAAAACTCTCGTTGCTGAACCCATAGGTCCTCCATCGCCCTTTCCAGCAACTTGGCCAAAGCTTGGTTGCGTTGCTCTAACCCGTGGATCCTAGTAACGAGATTCGCCGAATCATCTGTGATCATGTTCCCGGTATCTAAAGACCATCTTGGCGCATTGGCTGGTTTGGAGGGAGTGCTACTGGCAGATTGCAGGCCTTGATAAGCACCACGCAAGGCTTTAGCAACGCCCCACTTCTCACCACGACTATAGACCCCTCGTGCCGCTTCTTGGATGATTCCCTCGATGCCACCCTGGTCCTGAAGAAACTTTGAAGGCGACATTCTTGGCGTAGGTGATCTGCGTACACGATCTCGACCTCCCCTATTTACTCGTTTCCCCCTCTTCGAACCTGTAAATGATTTCGCGTCGGAAGAAGAATCACTGTTATATCTCGCGATGATAGATTTGCCGCCTTCTACGGATAAGTGTCGTTGAAGATATACAGCATCTTCTACGAAGCTCGGTGGCCCTGGGGGTGTGTCTGGGACAGGATAACGGAGGAGTAAAGTCAGAGCTGCGGAGTAGTCTGATTCAATAACTACAAATGATGAGCATTCGAATGCTCGTTTAATGGGCTGCTCTTCCACTCACGTTGCTGCCGTATGCGGAGAAGCATGCTGACACAGATCAGGTCGATAAGATTGAGAGTTGGGTCCTCTGCGAACAGAACATCCCAAAGGCTTAGAACGTCATCCAGTGGAAACTCCCGGCCAAACAGTAGTCGGATCCATCTAATCAGGAAAATCTGAGGTAATACCTCAATTGCTGTCAGATGCTCAGCAAGTTCTGGATCGATTTGGCGTAAGTACTCTTCATGTATTCGCCGGCTCCTTTCGACTATCAAAGAGCTGCTCAGAGGTGTCAATGTGGTAGGTTGAGTGGTAGTGCCGGTCTCATAGAACGACTTTACTGTTTGCATCACAATGCTAAAGATGGTGAAGGCATCGTGTTCGATGTAAGTTGGTTCAAAACAAGCTAATATGAGACTGTCCGACTTGGCCTCCTTCTGGGAAGCGTTTGCGAAGCTTTGTGGATCAATAGCGTCTCTTGATATGACCCATAATATAGGTGCGAGGACTTCATGCATTCCTTGGCGATAACCGATATCCCTATTGAGCTTACAAAATATGAAGAGAACATCGAGCAGCATTGACTGGGTGCGCGGCTCGCGAAAGTAGGAGTTCTCCGGCATACACCGCTCAACATCTTGAAAGATCTCTGCACGTAACTCTTCATCGTGGCGAAGGACATTCCAAGGGGACTTTCAAGGACTTAGTCAACGGTCAGACGGTCTTCTTGCTTTTTGCGGTAGGCAAGGCTTACACCATGGTCATCCGCCAGTGGGTCTGTGGCTGATATATCATCTGGATGCTCGATGTCTTTCAAAAAGTGATCTCTAAGAGCAGAGTATGCGCTCCTTGAGTCGGCCAATGTTTTCCTCCAAGTAGATTTGTCTAAATTCTCGAAGAGGAGGAACGCCTAGGAGCAGTGTATTAGCAAAGCATGCAATGTGCGGTGGTCTTTTTGCTCTTGCCTTCCAGCATATTGATCGGAGCCCATTTATGCAGGGGCTTTCGCCGCTCGTATCCTTCACTGCGGCTCTTAGGTCGGAAATGCTCAGGTTGGCCGCAAATGTCGCTTGCCAGCGGTTACTGAACATGAAATTAGACACATGCTTCTAAAAATGACAGCATGACCGACCTGTTCTCGACGTACAAACGCATCTCTGCAGCGACATGACCAGCTGCAGAATGCGGGAGGAATGTCGGATTGAGTGCGATCAATGGTCAAATCATCATTGTTGCGATGTCTCTCGGAGTTTAAAAGCGGGATGGAGAATACTCGTACCTGAAGACCGGATCTGCGTAGGCTTGGCAAGCTAATTTGATGCAAGTTCTTCCGTCCCTCGCTTGCTACGAGTACAGCCATCCTGCAAAGAACCATGTTGGCTCAATACAGTATTCATCAGAGGCCCGGAGTGAACGTCTCCGCAGGACAATTTCCCGTGTTTGTCGATACCTCCTCGGTTTGTGCACTGCGTGTTTCAGCCTCAACAGCCCTGTCTCGCAGATTTCCATAATCAAGATCAACTGAACGGTGCAACACTTCCACAGCTTTTCACTTCTAATACATAAGAGTGTCATCGGCAGCGTCATATGAAGATTCTTCGCCTCTTGAATGCCTTGATAGGGTCGCTACTTGGGCACTCCCGTAAAGCGCTTCTCAGTCCACATATGGCTGCTCCTTTCCGTCTATTCCTCCTATTTCCTGTATCACAGACCCTCTTTTAGTATCGGGCTCATGTAAATACCTCAAATATCCTTCCCTTTCTCTCCATCGTTACCGATGGCGATGTCATTCAAATTACGTAGCTATTCCCCGCCAACCCATTGTTCCGGGTATATGCAGCCCCGCTGGCCTGGTGCTGACAGTGCTGACAGATCTGTAGATCTGCCGTCTATACGAAGATCAGGCTCACCCGTGACCATGTTGATGTGGAGTAAACCATTACAGTGGTGTGTGCAGATACTGGCGAGTACCGGTTAGTGCGATTCAAGAGCGGACGCCCACAGCACTCAAACATCGTGCTCCTGTTCTTCAGCCTCTTTGGCTTACCTTGGAAGGCGGTCTCTTGTTGAAAGCTCCCGGAATCGACACTCAAGCTCCACCTGACCTCCGCCACTTGCTCGTATCAGGCAAACCGTCGGACGAGAAGTGAGCGGCTCAATGCATAGCCATGTGAAATAGCAATAACAGGTATTTGCCACGAAAATAGATGGTCAAGTCTTACCAATCCTTGAATGTCAAACGACATATCTCGGTGAATCTTATGACATCACTTGGCGGTAAGGGATATATAAAGCCTGCACGTATGGCTTTCCAGGACTCTCCTTGGGCTACCACGTCTTCACTACCGCAAAATCACTCAAATCTACAGGGTAAACCAAACCTTAACTGCTCCAGCTTGCTCGAAGTGATCAGCATCTCTCGACGTCTCGAGTACCTACCATGAAGGCTTTCACCATTTCTGCGGCTGTTGCCGTTCTCCTCGCCCAGGCTCACGCCTCTCCTATGAAGGCTGAAGCCCGCCAGTTCCAGGCTCAGTTAACTTTCGAAGGAGCTCCTCCACAAGCCGCTGCCTTCACCGTCTCCATCCCGGCTGATGGAACTTCCTTCATCATCCGTAAGTGCCGTTCGTAGTAACCTCGTCGATTCACACTTTCAACCAGATTGAAGCGTCTACGAACGGAGATCCCGAGCTCGATCGGTGTTCAAATGGATACTCCTGACGTTTTCTAGTAAATCCATTGAGCATCTCCCATATCAGTTCCCTCGGTGGCGCGACTTGCACCTTTTTCGGAATCGACGGTAGCGAAACCACCGTTGTTGGTGCGCAGACGGTCGATGTTGGGCCGCCTCAGACTCAGACCTTTGGCGCATGCCGCACCCTCTGATATGGGGGCTTGTGACTGAGCTGATGATCAGTTCGTAAGGTAACGGTAGGAATAGGTAGTTCGTGGAACAAAGATTGGGGAATTTGATGATCATCATTGGTAGCTTTCTTGGCCACTACTATCAAAGTCAAGATGGTGCCTATTATATCATCAATAATAGAGCTTAACGGATTCTGTTGTACCTCTCTAATTCCATTGTGATCTTTTCACCAGGTGAGATCTCATGGGAGCCCCTTTTTCTCCAACTTAGGGTTAGCGACTGCATAAGTACGGAGGAGTACCTAAGTACTTTTACTCTTTGCGAGGCAGCAAGACACTCCTACCTTGGTAGTCCCTTGCGCGCATATGAATCCCAGAGAAGTATCCGTTTTCTCATCATACACCATCAATATATGATGAAAATTGTGGCATAACAGCAATTGCACATCCGTACAATATGTAACCAAATTTAACCGTTTTCTTTGACGAATGTCTATTGTAGGGGCACCAGGGGTACATTCAGTAGCAGACGTAAACTGTTACAGATATGTAGAGTGCAACGTGTTTATTATTCATGATAATACTATTTATCGTACATGTGATGAATGTGAATTATTGTACAGAGTTTGCACGCTAATCTATAACAAAATAATGTTTTGACATTGTTTTTGATGATAAATTTATTTCAACATCTTTTTTCGAATTTGCAAAAATATAAAATCATGATGTTTAATTCATTTCGAACATGTCGATAAATCGTTGATATTTGAACGAAAATAAAAATTTGATGAAATCGTCGATTGACATGATGTCGATCGTTATGTATTTGAATTTAATGCGATTTTTTTTAATTTCGTTTTTTACATAATGTGTAAAAAATAAGAATTCAGAATCTTCGAAAGTGCGATTCGCATCTCGTCAAGCAATTCGATTATCGAAGTTCGAATGATTCCGAAAAGAATCAATCTCAATCATCTTACAACTCGATCAACGATAAATTCAACAAACTCATATTGTCAGCCGAAACCGCCCGAATTCGTACGATTGAATAAATAAAATGTGAATAAAAAACAACTGCAAAACGTAATCTGTTCTGTAACGATTAATAAATCAATATATTACATCTCAAGTTATACATCTTTGATGTCAATAATTCATTAAACTATACTATTTCTAATACGAATTTTACATTCTAATCGCTATCATATTTCAAAGTGATGTCATTCGTGTATATTTAACAAAATACAATTCTGTTATTTTGCATACATCATGTCGAACTCTGATAATGATTTGCTTTCTGAATTTGTCGAAAATGTTGACGTATTTTTCTGATTGATCTATTACAAACAACAAATCGAAAAAAATCATAAAAAAAAAATCAAATTGCAAACTCGAAATACTGAGCGTTCGAAATCTGTAATTTCTATTTCATTTGTTTTTATTTCATTTACTTTTGTTTTTGATTTTGTCTGAAAATCTTTCGTCATGAAAACTATCGAAACGACATCGAATCAATATAAAAAAAAAAATTACAAAAAATGAAAAAAATACTGCAAACAAATGAAAAATCAATTCACGCAAAACAACGTGAATCACATGACTCAATTTTCGAATTTAATCAAAATCGCATACGCTGATATTTATCTTAAGTCAAATAGCAATGCGAACAAATTTTGAAACGCAAAAATCGACTTTCATTCAAACAAACAATACATCTGAAACGAATTCAAAACTTTTTTGAAAAACGACATCGAACGAACAATCACGTTGCAACAAAATCTTTTGAAAAAATATCGCAAACACAAACAAAATCACAATCAATCGATTAAAAATTACAATGTCGAACGAATAAATATGTTTGTTGAACTGAAATTCGAATTCAAACTCACGAAAACAATGAAATTCAATGATTTTCGTGACGAATTACGTCTGAAATTCCGCTGCATGCTTCTTAAGAAAAAAAAAATTTTCACAAAAACGAAATTGCTTGAACGACTCAAACGTATGAAAAACGCTCAAATTTTGAAAAAAAAACTCAAAAGTTTCAAAAAGCGTAAAATCTCGTTCGATACTGACAACTCTGAAAACGAGAACGAAAAATTCAAAATTGCGAAATTCAAAAATAAAAAAATCAAAAATATTAACAAAATCAATCCGAATCACGAATCAATCAAGTCGAAAAATACTCGAATGTATCGCTGATTCGTCAACGAATTCAAAAAAATTCAAAACAAAAATAATTGTATAAATTGTGACAAATCAAATCATCAAATCGAAATCTGTACAAACAAAAAAAACAAAATCATTTTCGCTGATCAAATTCTTGAACAGTCAAAAAACTAATCGATTTGATGATTTTCGCTCAAATCGTTAAAAAAAAAAAATTTTCGAATTTCGATTTCGATACGTCGTTTTTCTCAGACATGAGCAAAAATCATGCTAACAAAAAAAAAAAACGACGCAAGAAATTTAAAAAATTCGTGATTCGTAAATGCGTCAAAATCAAAATTAACATACAAAACGAAAACAAAATCTGAAACGAATCGAAAACAATACTCGATACAAAAGCGAAAATTAATCTGATAAATCATGTCTATGCGAAAAAACTGAATCTTCGTCGCTCTGAAACTCTAAACTGTGATGCAATAACAATTGACAATCATCGTTTGAAAACGTATGACGTTTATTTCGTACAATTCGAAATGTCAGACGTCAAAAAAATTAATCGCTTTTTCGAGAAATCGTTTCTGATCGTGAATCTGAACTGAAATTTAACGTTAAACATGTTCTGAATACAATTTTCGAAAATCAAAGTGAATTGAAACGACGACAGTATCAAAACTTGACGTTGCAAAAAAAAACATCTCATTTTTATCACATGTCGTATCGAAAACATCGAATCAAAACAATTGATCATAAACGTCATCGATAACGAAATCGAAACGTATTTCATGTTCGTACGAATGTATACTGACAAACAATTCGACATGCATGAAATGCATGTTTCAAAACGAATTCAAATAAAATTTGTTTTGACTGAAATGAAAAAAAAACTCGATGTCAAAATCACTTTTTTCGATATCTTGAAAACGTATGAAAAACTCGATAGCGAAAATAAAATTTACGAATTATCGAATCATGATTCAGACGATCATGCTATTGATTTAAAAAAAAACAAAAAATCGTCGCATGAATCAATTTATTTTCTATTCGAAAATGAACTTCGAATATTACGTGCTTACATCGAAAAACATCTAATTAACGATTTCATTCGATTTTCACAATTTTCTGCAAAAACGTTCATCTTGTTCGTCAAAAAAAAAAACGATAACTTACGATTATACGTGAACTACAAAAACCTTAATGTTTTCACGATAAAAATAAATATCTTCTATCGTTAATCGATGAAAATCTAAATAAACTCAGCAAAATCGTCAAATATATCAACATTGACTTGACTGCTGTTTATCATCGATTGCGTATCAAACATGAAAACGAATGAAAAACAATTTTTCGTATTCGATATGATCATTTCGAATATAACGTATTTTTCTTCGATCTCATTAACGCTTCGACGACGTTTCAAAATTTCATCAATAAAATTCTAACGATTCGTTTCGATATTAACGTCATTGTATATTTGAATGATATAATGATTTATTCGATGAACGTCGAAATTCATATCGACGATGTCAAATGAATTTTTGATCGTTTTAAAAAAAATAAACTATACATTGTTCTTGAAAAATGCAAATGATTCGCTGACGAAATAAATTTTCTTGAATTCGTCGTTTTTTTTCAAAAAATGAAAATGCAAAACAAGAAAATCGAAATTATTCAACAATAATCAATATTTCGCAACGTTTTCGACATCATGCAATTTCTCGACATCGTTAATTTTTATCGACGATTCATTAAACATTTCAGTAAAATTGTTGAATTTCTGATCGTTATGCTAAAAAAATCACAAAAATTTCGAAAAAATATTCGTAAACGCAAACGAAATCAAAATCGAAATCGCAACAAATCATCGAATATTTACATTTTTTTGATCAGCGAAACATTGAAAGTTTTCAAACAATTTCGCAAAACATTTATCGAAACATCAGTTTTACGTCATTTCGATTTCGAACGTGTTATTCGAGTCGAAATCGACGCATTCGACAAAATTTTAAAAATCATTTTATGTCAACAAAACGACGAAAATCATTGACATTTTGTTGTGTATTTTTCGCGCAAATTAATTTCGATCGAATATCATTACGAAATTCATGACAAGAAATTGCTGATTATTGTGATTTCGTTCAAACAATGAAAACATTATTTCGAAAACGCAAAAAAGCAAATTTTTGTTTTTATTGATCATCGCAATTTGAAACAATTTATGATCACAATTAAATTGTCGTCACGTCAAATTCGATGAACTCAAAAGCTGAATCGATATAATTTCTTAATCGATTATCGTCTCGATAACAAGAATTTTGTTGACGAATTTTCAAGACGATTTGATCACATGACGATTATTGAGAAAAACGTCGAAAACAATCGTCAAATCTTGAAACAATTGCAAAAATCATTGATCGCAAACTCGAAACGTTTCGAAAAAATGCGAATAAATGCGATCAAAATCATGAATGCGATGCATGTCATGAAACGATTCATGAATGCGATGTATAGCATGAAACGTCGATCGCATTTAAATGACTCAACAATCGAATCAATCAGCGTTGTTTCGAGAACATTTGATTCAAAAAATTCAAAACGAAATCGAATTTCAATCAACGCTGTTTCGAAAACATTCGATTCAAAAAATTCAAAAAATTCGAAACATTCGATTGAACAAAAATCAAACGTGACATTCATAAAATGAAAAATTTTTGTGTTAAAATCAGCGATTGTATTTGAATGCGCAATGCATAAAGTTCGAGTACAGACTGCTTTACGAAAAAAAACGACATATAACGACGAGTCAACATCTTCATTGTTAAATTTCGTTCGTGACTTGATCGTTAAAAATCAATTCGTTTTTGAAATATGTCGAAAATTAATTATTTCGAAGACAAAAACAAACAATTGACAACACAAAAATGAACTTTTGTATTACGACGATGCCGTTTACATTTCAGAAAGCTTGCGTGAAAACGTTATTCGTGCACATCACGATAATTCGCTCGTTGATTATTTCGACATCGAACGAACGTTGAAATTGATACGTCGAAAATACTATTAATCGAATCAAAATTTTATCGAAATTTTTGAAATGCGACAGCAAATCAAAAAACATTGTGAAACATGCGTCGTTTGCAAACGAAACAAAGTTGCACGACACAAATCATACGACGAACTTTTTTTTCTTTCGATTTCTGAATTTAAGTGAATTGATTTTTTCATGAATTTCGTGACAAAACTTTTTTCAAGTAAAACATGAAATGAAACGATCTACGATTCGATTTTAGTGATTGTGAATCGTTTAACGAAAATGATTCATTACATATCAATAACTAAAACGATTTTCGCAAAAAATCTGATCGAAATTTTATTTCGCGAAGTCATTCGATTTTACGATCTTTTTTCGTCAATCGTCATCGACAAAAATTTCATTTTCACGTTCAAATACAACGATGCACTGTGTTATGTTTTGAAAATCAAACGTAAATTGTCAATCGCTTTTCATTTTTAAATCGATGAACAAATCGAGCGAATGAACAACGTCATGAAACAATTTTTTCGCGCTTTTGTCAATTTCGAACAAAATGACTGAATAAAACTGTTGTTCATGATCGAATTCGCTTACAACAACAACAAACATGCATTCACAAATATTTTTCCGTTCGAGATTATGCTTGAATATTCACTTCGCATGTTTTTGAAAAAACATGAAACAAAAAAATTAAATTCAAATTCGCAAAAAAACACGCTGAACATTTAACTGAGCTATTTCGAGTATTGAAAAATAATTTATTCATGACACAACAACAGCAAACGATGTATAAAAACGAACGCACGAAATCAATGTCATACAACGTCGAAAATTACGTGAATTTGAACGATAAAAACATCAAAACTAAACGAAACAAAAAGTTGAAATGAAAATTCTTTGATTCATTTCAAATTTTAAAAACTATAAAAAATCAAATTTATCGTTTAAATTTGCTCAAACGCTGACGCATTCACGACGTTTTTCACGTCTTTTTTCTGAAAAAATTCAATTTTAAAAAAAAAAAAAACGCGCATACGTCACATTTTTTGAATTTTTCTATCAAATTGAAAATATTGAACTCGACGAAAACATGAAAATGAAAATCACGAAAAAATTTTATGAAATCGAAATCATCAAAAACAACAAAATTTTCAAAACAAATGAAATTTCAAACAAATTTTACAGCGAATTCGATTTTTATTATTTCGTGAAATGAAAAAATTATGAAAACGCGACTTGAAAATCTGCATCGTTTGTCAAACATTTTCGAAAAATTTTGCGACAATTTCATAACGAGAATTCGAAAAAATTTGATGTCAATAAAAAAACAAATCATCGAAAATCAAAAAAAAAATGAGTTGAAATATTTATTGCATGTTAACATATTCTCGTTTTCAAAAACTTTGTGTGCTATTTATTGTCTAGAATTTACGACGCATGAAAAGTTGAATTGTGTCAAAAACATTTTCAGAAATTGTTGTTCGATCTGATCGAACGATGAATCGTTGAATAAAAAATGTGAAATGAAATAAAAAAAAATTTCGAAAATTTGAATATCAATGCGATCGCGATTAATGAACGTTTATCGCGTTACACATTTTCTCATGATATCGATGCTGATATTCGAAATAAAAAAATGAAAAAATGAAAAAATGTTCGAATTCAAAATTTTCTGTCAACAAGTCAATTGTCAATCATCATATCGAAAATTGTGAATGATACGAAATCAAACATTCGATCATGAAAACAGCAAACAGTTGATTCATCAAATTATATTTTTTTTGAATCACTCAAGAAAATGTTCTTTCAAATTTTTAACGCAAATTGACTATTGAATTCGAGCAAAAATATTTCGAAATGCGAAAATCACGATCATAATGATTTTTCAAATCAATGCAAAATCAAAACAAACAAAACACGTCAAAACAAACAAAATACGTCAAAGTCTCTGTTAACATATTGATCTCAAAAAACTTCGATGCTTAAAAGAAAACGTATGTAAAAAATAAAAATTCAAAATTTTCGAAAATGCGACTCGCATTCCGTCAAGCAATTCGATTATCGAAATTCGAATAATTTCGAAAAGAATCAATCTCAATCATTTTACAATTCGATCAACGATAAATTCAACAAGTTCATATTGTCAACCGAAATCGTCCGAATTCGTACGATTGAATAAATAAAATGTGAATAAAAAACAACTGCAAAACGTAATTTGTTTTGTAACGATTAATAAATCAATATACTACATTTCAAACTATACATCTCTGATGCCAATAATTCATTAGATTATACTATTTCTAATACGAGTCTTACATAATGATATACGATATCGACGTGTTTGATGCGATCATGATGTATCGAATTTTCATTGAATGTTTTGACGTTTTGATTGTTCGTATTTATCAATATTTTGACGTAATTGTTCGATTGATTTTGAATTCGTAAATCAACGAATAATTGTTTGAATCAAATAATTTTTTTGACGACGAATGATATGATCATAAATTCGACGACGCAAATAAACGTGATCACGATAAATTGAAATTTTGACATTCAATTTATCGAATCGTCGTTTAATAAAAACAAATATGTTTCGATGAATTTTTTGAAAATTTTGTCACGAGTTCAGTTTGCATCGCAATATGTTTCGATGTTTAATTTTTTGTTGAAATTATCGTCGTAAATTATGCAAAAATCGATCGTGAAATTGAAATAAATTATAACACGTTTGATTGTTTTGATATGATTAAAATTGAAATTCTGAACAAATCGATTGATTATGAAAATCGCATTCGTTACATTTGATTTAATTTTTATCATTGCAAACATGATTAAATTCATCATTGTTTGATATTGTTTGATATTTTGATCGATGATTTGATTAATGTTAAAAATTGAATCAAATGATTTTTTCATGAATGTTCGAATTGATTTCGCATTTTGTAAATCGAATTTTTTAACGACGCGTTGAATATATGTTTTTTGATTAAAACGAATTATGTACATTTCGCGATTTTTGAAAATGATCATATCAAAATAAAAATTTATTGATTCAAAATCAATCATATCGAAAACGTTATTGAATTTCGTTTTTGCTCTATTAATCATGATTTTATTGAAAACAATGATTTTGATATCATCGATTCATGTAATAATGATAAAATTTTTGAAATCAACATTCGTGACGAATATGTTTTGATTCGCGTCGAAAAAATTGAAAATTAATTTTTGTAAAAAAAATTCGAACAAACATTTATATCATAATTTGAATGATTGTTTCAAATTATACAATGTTTTGTTCAATTTGCAAATAATTTTGTCATTGTCACATTCAATCGAATATTTAACGTAAATATTTGAATCAATGAATTTGTATAAAAACGCAATTTTCACGTTCATTTGTTCAATTTTCAAATTCAAAAAAACGACAACGACGAATAGAATTCGAAAAATCATTGATTTGACGACGAAAACAAAAATTTGATCAAAATCAATGTCGTATTGTTGTAAAAAATTTTTAACGTATCATTTAATTTTGTATCGTATTACAACGTCATCGACATTGCGTTTGAGTTTGTAAATTCATTTATCGTTCAACGATTTTTTTTTATCGAGCGTAAAATTTATTAAATTTCAAATGTGATTTTTCGATAAAAAATTGAATTCTTTTTTCATTGTTTTTAATCATTGTGAAAAATGAGAATTTCGTGCGATGTCGTTGTAATTATTTGATTTTTTCTCGTCAATCGTCAACATTGCTATGAATTTTTCAAACGAAAAAACTAAATTGATCGTCGAGTCAAGTTTCAAACTCGAATGCGTCGATTTGATTCGATTTGCAAACTGAAAATTTCGATTTGAATTTGAATTTGAATCAAACTCAAATTTTCTAACGTGTCAAAAGTTTGAGTTTGACTCAAATTTCAAATCAAAATGTCAAAATTTGATTTGAGTTTGAATCAAACTTCAAATTTCGATGTCGAACTTGATTTGATTCGTCAAAAATTTTAATTTCATGACGTATTACATTATCTCGCGATATTTTTGATACTAATTATAAATGTTTTTTTCAAAATTTTCGAATTTTTTTTTTGCATTATTTCATATAAATCAAACGTGATAATCATAATATTATTTTGTATTCGAAATTATTATCAAATTGTATTTTTCAATCATCAATTTTTTTCAATAATTTATTATTCTTTGAAATATATTATTTTTTGATTCAAGAAATTCATCGAACGATTGCAATTATCATATTTGCATTATTTTTGTGCATTATTTTAAAATTTGATTTCGTGTTATAAACAATTAATGTTTTAAATTGCATTATCATTTTGCATTATTTTTATCATTTATTCAAATGTCAAATAAAATGTCGAATTTCGATTTGTTTTCGAAATTTTTTTCGTTTTCAATTCAAAAGTATGAAAGCTCGTTCATCATGAACGACGAAAACGAAATGTCAATTGACAATTTTCAACAATCAATAATTTTAATTTTTGATAGTCGTCACAATTCGCAATCATCGATAATTTCAATTTTTGATAATCGTCAAAATCAAATAATCAAATTGACGAAAGAATTTCAAACAAAACATTTTGATTTTGATTTTCATAGCAATAAAGAATATGTATTTTAAAAAAAAATTCGAATGCTTTTTATGCATGATGAAAACAAATCAATTTTGATGAAAATATTTTGAACAAAATTCAAACAAAATACAGTAATTCACATTGAGCGAAAAAAAAAATAAAATTGTTATATGTTGACAAAAATTTGCTCAATTAACGAAAATATTTGACGAAACATCAATAATTGTTTGTAAAACATGTCATAAAATTCAACAACATTCGTCAAACGCAAATGACGATACAAACGTCATGAACAAACATTTGAAAATCGCAAAACATCGCGATAAAATTGAAAAAAAAAATCGAACGATGTCGTTTGATTTTCAAAAAATAATCGAATCGTTCGAAAATGTCAATGTAAATTTGTTGAATAATGCATATTGATAATGCATTTGTTTATTTTTATTAAAAAAAAATCAAATTCGATTTTCGTACGACATTCGACGAAAATTTTTTGAAAAACATTTAATCAAAATTTTTATTGTTTGCGATTTTTTTATCGAACAATCGAAAACGAACATTTTCGAATATGTTTGAAAATGAATCGATTCATTTTGAAATTATCACATCGCATCAAATTAAATCAATTTGTAACGAAAAATTATGAAAAATTCGTGATCAATTGAGAAACGAATTGAAAAATGTTGATCGAATTTTTATTTCGTTAAATGTTTGATTCAATCAACAAAAAATCGTTTATTTAAATGTGATGATATATTGAATGAATATTAATTTTCAATATCAAAAAAAATTTATCGATTTTGTTTCGTTAAATGTTTGTCATGACGAAAAAGAAATGTTAAATTTTTTGTTGCATTATTAAAATTTTATGAAATAACAAAAAAATTAATGACGATCACGATTGATAATGCATTTAATAATCGCATTTTCAAATAATTATTGAATTTAACGATGATTGAAATGAACATTAATTGAAATGTGAATCAAAATTTCATGAATTGTTTAATTCATGTGTGCAATTTAATCGCACAAAATTTTATCAATTCGATTGAAATCGAAATTATTAACGATGATGTTATTCAAAATTTGAAAAATAATCAAATCGATGACATCGAACAAAATACAAAAATGTCAAAAATCGTCAAAAAAATAAATCAATTTGCTAATGCAAAAAAGTAATGCATTTGTTAACAAAATAATCAAATTCGTGTTTTGACGATTGTTATCAATTCTTTTTCGCAACGAAAAATTCGTTTTGTGAAATTACAAAAAAAAACAAAAATTAAACGTTTTCGAAAATTGAAACAAAATGTCAAAATTCGTTGAAATTTTTGTTATTTTATGATACGACGTGTTTATCAACTTCGACGATTCGTTGATAAATAAATTCAAAAAAATCGTAACGATGTCAAAATTGTCAAAATTCGAATATTTAATGATGATTGAAATCAAATTTTATTTTTCGAAAACATGTTAAAAACATTTTACGAAATCATATTGATTGTTTTTCGAATCACAAACATTAATGTGCAAATTGAATTTAAAATTTTCAATTTTTTATACGATTATTTGAATTATTTCAATGACACGATACGACAAAGTCAATGTTTCGACAAATTATTAATTTTGATTGTTTGTGCGAAAATCATTCAAAAACTTTTTCAAATATTATGCGAAAACAAAAAAAAATGATGAATTGATATACGATTTTGTTAATATTTTAAATTCAATCAACAAATTATCGATTTATGAAATTTGAAATGAAAATGACAATTTCGAAAAAATTACAAAAAAAAAAAACATGCGTATATCAATGACGTTCGTAAACGATTTTTGAATTATTATCGAAATCATTATGATGACAAAATATATAATAATTTTCAACGCGTTATTTTTTAATCGTTCGATAAAAAAATAATGCATCAAAATAATGCATTGAAATTCAATTTAACAAAACAATAAATTTTTTTTATTAATTCGATTTTGCGATCGAATCGAAAATCGAAACAATCACAAAACGAAATCGAACGTTATTTCTTTATATCAATCATGAAAAAAAATTCTAATTGACAATATTGAAACGATAATGTTTCGAATTTTTCTCGATTGATTCGAATGACGAAAAATATTTTGTTTTGTTTTGTTTTATCGATAAAAATGAAACGAATTTTCAATTTGACACGTCGAATTTGTAAATATGATCGAACAATGTTGAATCAAAAAACGATTGAAAAAACGATAATGATCAAATATTATAATCGAACAATAAATGCAAAATTTAAAAATGTTATTTCGAAAATTTGAAATTTATTAAAACGATGAAAAAACGAAAATAAAAAAATTGCGATGAAAAATCATTTTCGTCGTTCAATAAAAAAAATGTTTCGTTTTATGATTTCAAAATTTAATAATAAACGATTTGAAATGAAATTTGCAATAATCATCGATAATGCAAACAAATAATGCATAAATTATTTGCATTCAATCAAAACATCGAAAAATTAATTAAATTGCGCATAATCGCATATAATTGCGAAATTTAATTTTCGAATCGTATAAACGTTGATTTTTCTTTTTTTTTTTTTTTTTTTTTTTTCATTTTAATATTCTAATTAATCTATTATTAATAATTTATTTGATAGATTATTTCGTAACGCAAACAAACATGAATTTTATAAAATTTGAAAATTTGTATTTTTCATTTTATTGTTTGAATATATTATTGATAAAACAACAAAATTTGTTCGAAAATTTTTTTCAACGACAAATTTATCAAAACATTTTCAAAGTTCAAACATTTTCGAAGATTGAAAATTTCAATTCGCAAAACGATAAAACATTCATGAAAAACGATATCGATATCGATTTTTCGATTTTGAAAAAATGTTTAAAATTTGAATTGAATGACACGAATAAAAAACAAAAAAAAAATAACAATGACATGCATCGAAATAAAATTTAATAATAATGCATTCGACAATTAAATATTAATAATTGATTTTTCAAATACAATGATCATCGAATTTTCGAACGATGTCAAAAACAAAAAAAATGAAAAAACGAATTCGTTTGTTGAAAATTTCGAAAAAATCATCGATAAAATGAATCGAAATAATGTTTGATAATAATGCATTTGACGATTAAAAATTGAAAAATGATTTTTTAAATATCGTGATCACGAAATTTTTGAATGATGTCGAAAACAAAAAAAATAAAAAAATCAATTCGTTTGTTGAGAATTTCGAAAAAAATATTGATAATGTGCATCGAAAATCGCGAAAAATATCGAAATTTAACGATATTGTTGCGAACGAAAATATCGTCGCATTTTTAACGATTCAAAAACGAATTGATCAATTTCAAATCAATAATAATTCGCGAAAAAAAATCGTAAATAAACGAATTAAAAATTCACGAAATAAAAATCGTGAAAATGATGTTGAAAAAAAATTCGCGCAAAAAAAAAATTCGTGATTCAACAAAAAAATTTTCAAATCGATTTGATCGTTTTTGAAATTTCGCGTAAAATTGTTTCGAATAATGTTTCGAACAAAAAATCGAAATCAAAAAAAATAATGCATATTGATAATGCATTTGATTCGCACAAATTGATTTTTATTGAATCAAAAACAAAACGCGATTGAACGTTTTTAAAAAAATTCGAAAATATCAAAAATCGATTGATTTTATGATATCAAAATTGTCATTTCAACGAATAATTCGAGAAATTTTGTTTGAAATAATTAATCAAAATGTCGAAATGCGAATTCAAACAAATGTTTTGAAAACATTACAAAAAGCAATCGAAATTTATGTCATTGATATATTCGAAAATAAATATTTTTTTTAATTGTTCGAATTTTGAAATCATAATTTTATTAATATTTATTAATTGTTAACAAATTAATTATTCATGCAAAACGAATAATTGTTCAAAACAAAAATATTAAATTAATTAAAAAATTATTGAACATGTTAATTCGTATATAGAAATTAATGTCATAAATTTTTCATTGAAAATTCAATCAATTGAAACTTTCAAAACGAATATTGATATTAATTATATTCGAATTTTGAAAAAATTAAAATATAATTGAAATACATTTTTAGAATTAAAGATTTGAAATTCAATATAAACGTTTTTTCAATTCAAATTCAAACATATATATGATACAAATATTTGTTTTTAAAAAATACAAATTTGAAATTAAAATATTAACGTACAATAATTTAAACAATTAATAAAATAAAAACGTACGAAATAATATGAATTGACATTTCAATATTATATTATATATAAATTATTATAAAATTACAAAAATTGTCATTTTATTAATCATATGCGAAAATAGAATATAATAAAATGATAATATAATTATAAATTTATGATTGTAATATAAATAATATATGTTTCAATAATTTCAATGATTTATATAAACATATATAATATATTTGAAATAATATATCAAATCGTGTTGTTTTAATTTATATACGAAATTAATCGAATAATATTTTATTATTTTTTCGTTAAATCGTTTTTTTAAATCGATATTTTATTTTTTATTTTTCATTTCGATGTATTAAAATTATTTGTTTTCAACAATCGAAAATGAATTTCAACTTTATTAAAAAACAAATATTGTTATTATAAACATTTGTTTCGTTTTATTTATGATGATTTTTGATTTTTTGAAAAATTAAATATTCGAATAATTCGATATTTAATATTTTGTTGCACGCAATAATTTAATGCAAAAATTAAAATTCATAATTATATTGCGTTATTTGAAAAACATAAATAAAATTTTAACAATTCAAAAATTAAAATGAAAAATAATGATATAATGTATTGTTCAAAATTGACAAAAAGTGATTTATCATGTTATTATTATTTCATGAAATATTGTTATAAATCGAAATCAATTATAAACAACATGAAAATTGATGATATTTTGTTGCGTCATATTTGACAAAAATTTTGCTTTCGTTTTATACGATTTTGATGATGATTCGACAACAAAATCGTCAAATATATACATAATTTGACATTTCGCGTTTTTTAAATGTTAATCGATTCAATTTTCATTTCATTCATAACAAATATCGATTTGAAAAACAAAATTCAAACGCGAATTTAAATTATGTAAATTAATTATTCAACAAAATTAACGTTGTGTTTAAATGATTGTGACGTTGTTGTTCACAAACATTTTCAAAATTTTTCGAACAAAATGAATATTTTTCATTTGAAAAATTATTCGTTTCGCATGAATCGTTTTTTATGAATTATTTTATAAAAATTAATTATCAAAATAATGCGCAAAAATAATGCATTTGATTTATTTTCAAACATTTTTGTGACAAACGTTTCGATATTTTTTTGCAAAATTTCAAAAATCGATATTTGAATTTTGACATTTTTTTTTATGTTTTGTATCATTTTTTTCACAAATTTCGCGAACGATTTTTTTGCAATTAATAATTCAATAATTTTTTGAAAACGTTTAATTTCGCGCAATGCGATCATTTCGAATTTTGTTCGTTTGTGTTTTTATTGATATGTTAATCAATATTCGATAACGTATGATTTGAATGCATTATCGATTTGTTCGTGATTTTTTTTTAATCAATGATTTCAAACGTTTTGCGATTGATTTTTTGTTCGATTGAATTGCAAATTTGAACGCAAAAAATTTGAACGCAAAAAATTTGAACGCAATAAATTTGAACGCGAAAAATTTGAACGAAATAAAAATCAATTTTTGTGATTTTTTGATTGACGTTTTGTTTTTGTTTACATCAATGTTATTATTTATTCGTCGATTTGTTTTTTTCATGCGACGTTTTTCGATTTGTTAATTTGTGCATTATTTTGACGCATTATTCGATTTATTCAAAATTCGAACATCGTTATCGTTATTCGTTTTATTATCGTCAATATCATCATTATCGAATTGATTTGCATTTCAATTTTCATTTTCATCAAATTTTTTTTTATTCGAAATATTGTTTTCGACATTTTTTTGATTTTCAAATTTTTGAATCGCTTTCATTGCGAACTTTTTTGAAATTTTCGTATTTTTAGCAATTGTTATATTTTGTTAATTTATGCATTATTTTCATGCATTATTTGATTTATCAAAAAAAAAACGAATATTATTATTGATATTACTATTGACATCAATGATTTCATCATTTTTCGTTTTTTCAAATTTCGTATCGATTGTCGTTTTAAATGTTCGCATCACGTTTTTCAAAACATTAAATTTGAACGATTGAATATTCGTCATAAACGAAACAAACAAATCAATTTTCGCGAACATAAATTTTGAAAATTGTTAATTTATGCATTATTTTCATGCATTATTATTTATTCGTGTTTTGAACATTTTTCGAATTATTATCAATATTATTTTCGTTATTTTCATTGTTTGATTGAAAGTCGACAATATTTAAAAGTTGATTTATAAAATTGATGACATCGATATTTTTTGATGAAAACATAATTCAATTTTTGTGATTTGAATATAAGTTGAAATGTTTTAATTAATATTAATCAACGCATTATTTTCATGCATTATTTTATTTATTTATTATTGTCACAAATGAATATTCAATAAAATTGTCGATACGTTTTATCGAAATTTGTTCAACAATCAATAAATTCATTTCATTGCGATTCAAATTTGTTTTATTTGCAAACGTTGCAAAAATATTGATGCGATCGTGTTGAATGTTTGATTAAATGTTTTGCATCGAAATATTGTTTTTGATTTCGACGTTTAAATTTTTTCGATAAACGCAACAATCGCGTGTCGACAATTTTCGATCGATTTTTTATAACATTTTCAATTTTTTTTTTCGATATTGATAAATCATTTCGCATATTCGATTATTTTTTTGTGTAATATTCGTTATTTTTCGTTTCATCATTTACGTTGTGAATATTTTAAAATTGTATGCATTATCATATCGCATTATCGATGTTAATCAATTTTATTGCAAATAAATTTTCAAATTTGACGATTAAACATTATTTTGTATTTTCACGTTTTTTTTTTTTCGTTTTCAAATATGATTCAATTGTTTATCGCATTACGTTTGTTAATGATTTCAATCACAAATTTGTTTTCAATTTTGTCGATCATTTCGTATTGATTTATATTCGACGTACGTTTTGAACATTGTTCAAAAATAATGCATTATTTTGTCGCATTATCGTGTTGATATTTACATTCAAAATGTTCGAATTCGCACAATTTACATTTGTTAAAATTTATTCGACGAATTCAAAAAATATCGTTAATCGCGAAAAAAAAAAACATTGATCGAAAATTCAAATCAAATTTTACAAAACACAAAATGTCGACAATGTCGTTGTGTTCAAATTCAAAAAAAATTTGATAAAAATTGTTGTTTGATTTGAATTTGATGAAAAAAATCGCAAAATTTTGAAAAAAAATGATAAAAAAAAAATGTTCGATGCACGTATTGAAAACGACAATCATGATAATGCAATCGAATAATACATATAAAAATTGCGATTTTTAATTAATTTTTAACGTGTTTTTTGAAAAATGAAATTTATCAACAAAACAAAAAAAAATTGAACGAACAAACACGACAAAACGATGTCAAAAAAAATGCAATCGAAATTATACGTCGAACAACAAATTTCGAATTTGCGCAACAATCGATAGATTTTCAATGTCAAAATTTGTCAAAATTTGTTGATTTCATTAATGATTCATTTTAAATGCAAAACGATAAAAACATTGAACGCGTGCAAAACGCAATAAAAAAATATTTGTATTTAATAATGAAATTGATTGCGCAACGCGTTTTTTATAACGATATAAAAATTCGCGCATTGAAAACGACGAATTTTGTTGACGCGATAAAAAAAATGCGAAAAACAATTAATGATTTTGCTTTTTCGCACAATGCGAAAAATCGAAATATTAAAATCGATTTTTTCAATGCGATCAAAAAAAAAAAGCAAAAAACGACGACGATGACGAAAAAAAAAACAACGTGAAAAAATTCGATGACGAAAACGAATTCGAAAACAACGAAAATACGAACGATAAAAATTTCATAATATTCGATTTTTAAATTGATTAAATAACGAAAATGCATTATCATTATGCATTATCATTTAATTTTCAATTCACGCATGACAAATATTGATATAAAAAATAATTCAAACACGAATTCAAATTATGTAAATTAATTATTCAACAAAATAACATTGTGTTTAAATGATTGAAACATTGTTATTCACAAACATTTTCAAAATTTTTCGAACAAAATGAATATTTTTCATTTGAACAATCATTCGTTTCGCATGAATCGTTTTTGCATTAATTATTTTATAAAAATTAATCAACAAAATAATGCGCAAAAATAATGCATTTGATTTATTTTCAAACATTTTTGTAACAAACGTTTCGATATTTTTTTGCAAAATTTCAAAAATCGATATTTGAATTTTGACATTTTTTTTATGTTTTGCATCATTTTTTTCACAAATTTCGCGAACGATTTTTTTGCAATTAAAAATTCAATCGTTTTTTGAAAACGTTTGATTTCGCGCAATGCGATCATTTCGAATTTTGTTCGTTTGTGTTTTTATTGATGTGTTAATCAATATTCGATAACGCATGATTAAAATGCATTATCGATTTGTTCGCGATTTTTTTAATCAATGATTTCAAACGTTTTGCGTTTGATTTTTTGTTCGAATTATTGACAAATTTGAACGCGAAAATTTTCGACGCAAAAAATTTGAACGCAAAAAATTTGAACGCGATTTGATTCAATTGTTGAAATTTTTTGATCAACGTTTTGTTTTTGTTCACATCAATGTCATCATTCATTTGTCGATTTGTTTTTTTCATGACGCGTGTTTCGATTTGTGAATTTGTGCATTATTTTGACGCATTATTCGATTTATTTGAAATTTGATCATCATTTTCGAACTTAATATAAATAATAACAATATCATGAATATCGAATTTGTGAACAATTTTGATTTCATTTTCATCAAATATTTTTTCATTCGATTCATCGTTTTCGACATTTTTTCGATTTTCAAACATTTGAAATGTTGATATTTCGAATTTTTTTTGAATGTTTTCATTTTCAACAATTGCGATGATTTGTTAATTTATGCATTATCGTCATGCATTATTCGATTTACAAAACGAAAAATTATTATGATTATTAATATTAACGATTTCATCATTTCGCGTTTTTTCAAATTTTTTATCATTAACAAATTCAACAAACATTTCAACAACGATTGTCGATTTAAATTTTTTAACAACGTTCGCAAAAATGTTTCAATTGATCGACGAAATATTGATCGAAAACGCGACAAACAATTCAATTTTTTCAACAAAACGTTTTATCATTTGTTAATTTATGCATTATTTTTTTGCATTATCATTTTTATCAATGTTCACATTTTTCGTTGAAATATTTTCAACAATATTTTCATCGTTTTTATTCATCGTCATAGCAATAGCAATTGTTGATTGAACGTTTTGAAAATTTTTAAATTTTTGAAAATTTTTTTTTCACGTCGAAATATTTTAAATTTCGTTAATTTATGCATTATTTTCATGCATTATTTTATTTATTTAATGTTGTTACAAATGAAAATTTAATAAAATTGATTACAAAATTAAATGATTACAAAATTAAACATGCGATGAATCGATTGTTGTTTAACGTCAATCAATAAATTCATTTTTTCGCGATACAAATTTGCATTATTTGCAAACGTTGCGAAAATATCGATGCGATCGTGTTGAATGTTTGATTAAATTTTTGCATCGAAATATTGTTTTTAATTTCGACGTTTAAATTTTTCGATAAATTTTTTCGATAAACAATCGCGTGTCGACAATTTTCGATCGACTTTTTATAACATTTTCAGTTTTTTTTTTTTCGATATTGATAAATCATTTGTCAAAATTTGATTATTTTCGTGTGTAATATTCGTTATTTTTCGTTTCAAAATTGAATGCATGATCATATCGCATTATCGATGTTAATCAATTTCATTGCACACAAATTCACAAATTTGACGAATAAACATTAATTTGAATTTTCAAATTTGATTCATTTTTCGTTTTCAAATATGATTCAATTGTTTATCGCAATACGTTTGTTGATGAATTCAATCACAAATTTGTTTTCAATTTTATCGATTATTTGATATTGATTCATATTCGACGTACGTTTTGAACATTGTTCAAAAATGATACATTATTTTGTCGCATTATCGTGTTGATATTTACATTCAAAATGTTCGAATTCGCACAATTTACATTTGTTAAAATTTATTTCACGAATTCAAAAAATGTCGTTAATCGCGAAAAAAAAAAAATTGATCGAAAATTCAAATCAAATTTTACAAAACACAAAATGTCGATAATGTCGTTGTAATCAAATTTAAAAAAAATTTGATAAAAATTGTTATTTGATTTGAATCTGATGAAAAAAATCGTAAAATTTTGAAAAAAAATGACAAAAAAAATGCTCGATGTTTGTATTGAAAACGACAATCATGATAATGCAATCGAATAATGCATATACAAATTGCGATTTTTAATTAATTTTTAACGTGTTTTTTGAAAAATGAAATTTATCAACAAAACAAAAAAAAATTCGACGAACAAACACGACAAAACGATGTCAAAAAAAATGCAATCGAAATCATACGTCAAACAATTAATTTCGAATTTTCGCAACAATCAATGAATATTGAATATCAAAATTTGTTGATTTCATTGATAATTCATTTCAATTTCAAAACGATGAAAACATTGAACGAACGCAAAACGCAATAAAAAAATATTTGTATTCAATGACGAAATTGATCGCGCAACGCGTTTTCTATGATGATAAAAAAATTCGCGCATTGAAAATGACGAATTCTGTTAACGCAATGAAAAAAATGCGAAAAACAATTAGAAATTTTGTTTTTTCGCACAATGCGAAAAATCGAAATATTAAAATCGAATTTCTCAATGCGATCAAAAAGAAAAAAAATGCAAAAAACGACGACGATGACGAAAAGAAAAACAACGTGAAAAATTTCGATAACGAGAACGAATTCGAAATCAACGAAAATACGAACGATGCAAATTTCATAATATTCGATTTTTAATTTGATTAAATAACGAAAATGCATTATTATCATGCATTATCATTTGTTTGTGAATAATGATCAATTTTTTTTTTTCAAATTGCATTATCAAAACTCATTATTCATTATTTATGTTTGAAATTTCTTGTAAAATGTCATGCAATGATATGAATAAACAACAGAATTTTAAATTGCAAAATTAACTATGAAAATCTGACAAATCATATGTAAATGATTTGATCATAAACGAAATTCGAATCAAAATTTCGATGTGATAAAATAAAAATTCAAACATTTATCAAAATTTCAACACATAATATGCTCGTCACATTATTTTTCGTTTTTTTTCAGTTTCGTTTCGAAACGACTAATCATTTTTTTCATTTTTCTCATCGGTCGACGATTCGAAAAATATCGTTGATTAAAATTTGAATAATTGAACAAATCATTGCGAAAATTGAAATGATCGAAACAAATGCAACAAACATGATCTGAAATCAGAAATCGAAAAAACGACGAAAACGTGAACGAAAACGTGAACGAAAACGTAAATCATGCGAATGAAAATTTTGATTGCAACGAAATGTACGAGATGTTTGATTTTTTGTATGATAAAATGATCGATTTCTCAAACAAAACAAAGCGAATTGTTTTCGCAAACGTAAATTGTTGAAAACTTTTCGAATTCGAGCTTTTCGAATTTTGATTAATCGATATTTTTTGATTGATTGCAAACAAAAAATAAACGATGATTCGTGACTGATAAAAAAAACGTGATTGAGTAAATGAACGAATGTCAAAACTTTGCGAAAAAACAAAATCTTTTTGATGTTGACGTAATTCAAATGATTTAAATTTTTCACGAAACATGCGAATCAAATCATCGATAATGAGATAGAATTTCTGATGTTCTAATACAAATGTTTTAAAAAATGTTGAAAAAAATGAAGTCGAAAATGTAAATGAATTGATTGATAATTTTTTCATCGATTTCGATGTGATATTGAGTGTCGCAATAAAGAAATGCGAACATTTTGATAATATTGAATCAAATATCGATGTAAATATTGCAAAAAAAATCGACGAAACAAACGAAACAAACGAAACAAACGAACAAATGATTGTTGATTTTTTCATAATTTTGTACGTGAATTCTGATGTAAAAAATCGAAAATTCGAATTTTTCGATGTGATAAATGAAATGAATGATGTAATCGATTTCGAAACATGATGTTCGCGTATGTGCTCGTGAAATTTATTTTTGAAATTGAAATTTTGTTCGCAATGTTTGCAAATCGTTTTCGAACAATTGATTTGTTTCGTATGTTTTAAAAGTCGAATCATTGACGAGAATTGAGCGAAACATTCAACGCATAAATGATATTGAGACGAAAAATGTGAAATATGCGAATTAAATGTAATAAATGATTGATTCGATGTTTTCGATGCGAATTCAAGCGAAATAGTAAAAAAAACACATGTTAAATCTTTGTCGAAATTCTGTATGATGATGAAATTTAATTGATTATTGAATCATGCGAAAGCAAAATTTCGAACGCATTTGAACAACAAGTCGAACACATTTTGCTTTTCATATTGATGTTGAATTTGTTAAAAATGTTGCAAAAAATCTATCATCTTGCTGTATAAATCGAATTTCAAAATATCACATATTAGTGTAAAATCGAAAATATCGATATTTGAAAAACTTGATGTTGATTTTGCGATTTCAATGATTTCAATTTTTGTTCGCTTTGCAACTTTTTGCTCGATCAATTTAATTTGTTTTTGAATTTTTTGCTCGATCAATTCGACTTTTTTTTGTTTTTTTTGTTTTTTTTGTTTGATCATTGCGATTTTTTTTTGCTCTTTTTGTTTGATCAATTTAGCTTTTAGAAAGCGATAATGAATAACATCGTATTATGCAATTCGATGTCGAATAATTTCAAAGCAAATGTCAGTTTGTTGATAATGTTCGCGAATTGTAAACGTTTTTGAAAACTCGTCGTTACAATGTTGACAATGCATTTTGAAAACAAAAAAAAATAATCGATTCGCTAAATAATTGAGTAGAATTTTGAAAAATTCTCGAACAAAGAAAATGATTTCGATATTGAAAATTTTGATGTTGTAACAGAATTTTTGATACAGTCGATCTTCGATGATGTAATGTAATGAAGTGAAATTTTATTTAGAACTCGCGTATCTCGACGAGTGTGTAAATAAATAAAATAAAGTCGAAAATAAATAAATGAAATGAGTGAAAATTCGTTGATTTGATGATTTAGAATTTAAATTTGATCGACGAACTTCAATGCTCAATTCGTTGCTTATTTTCGATTATGATGAGAACATGTACGAAAACATATTTCGAATGAATTTGTAAAAGTTTAAAATAATATAAGATGTCATGCAATGATATGAGTAAACAACAGAATTCTAAATTGCAAAACTAACTATGAAAATCTGACAAATCATATGTAAATGATTTGATCATAGACGAAATTCGAATCAAAATTTCGATGTGATAAGATAAAAATTCAAACATTTATCAGAGTTTCAACACATAATATGCTCGTCACATTTCTTTCAGTATTTTCTTCTTTTCAGTAAAATTTGTAAAAAAAAAATCTATTTTTATTATTTCTATAAATAATATTTCAAGTCAAATCAAGTTTTTCAAATCAAATTTCAAATTCAAAAAAAAAGTTTGATTTGACGTCAAAATCAATTTCAAATCGAATATGTCGATTTGAATTTGAATTTAACATTAAAATCAAAGATTTGAATTTGACGTCAAAACAAATTTCAAATTCTACATTTCAAACTTGATTCGATTTTTTCGAATCAAATTTTTGATTTTTTTCAAGTTCTTGATTCGTCGCGATCAGTCTAGAAAAAACGTCGATGTTTTCGACGTAATCGATTAACAATGAAACGAAATTGATCGTATCAAACTCAACGTTTGTAATTGAAATTGATTGAAAATCAACAATGTTGTCGAACAAAACAATTAAATCATTTGAATTTGAATTTCAATTCGCGAACAATTCACGCATTGTTAAATGAAACATCGTAAAATTGACAAAAATTATGACATTGTAAACGATAAAATTCATAAAAAAATTTATTCGAGTTGTTTTTTTGTTTGAGCGCATTGTAACGTACTTTTGTAAAATTTTTTAAAAAATTTTCTGTTGTTGTGACGTCATTGATTTTTGTATAATAATATTTGAAAATTTGATTTTGATATGTAATCGAATTTCAATGTTTTGAAAAATTTGAAATTGAATTTTTTGTTTTTTTGCAATGAATTCAATGTGAATAACAAAAAAATTTATTATTGTTGAATCAACAATTGATTCGATAAAATTTTCATCGAATTCGATGTCAATCTTTGATGTTGATTTGTAATCATAAATATCGAAATTTTTGACGCGTTCGATTTTTTGACTAATCGATATGTAAATTCGATAAATGATGTCATCGTCATATTCGATGAAAATTTTTTTTTCGACATTCGATTTCAAATGATTTTTGATTTTTTTGTTGATGACGACGTAAACGATTGATTCGAATGAATACATGTTCGTCAATTTCGAAAATTGTTCGTAAATATTTTCGAACGATGATTGATTTTTCAAATACGAAATTGAACGTCGATTTTTGATATACGTCATTGCATATGTGATGTTTGATCATAAAAAATTCGATATGTTTTTCGTCAATAACGTTGTTTTGATTATAATGATGAAAATGCGTTGATGTGTTTCGATTACATCATTGACGTTTTGAACATTTGTTGAAATTGAATTGAATTCAATGTTTTAATTGTTAAAATAATTGATTGATTGCGTGTTGCGAAATTCGTTGTTATAATTTATACGTACGATTTTGACGTCAATATCGAATTGACGTTTGATTCAATTGATGTATTTGATAAAACATTGTAATCATTCGTGTTTGTTTTTGACGATGTATATTTTCGTTCAACGTGATTTGTCATCGATGATATTGATGTAATAACGTTCATTTTCAAAATTTTCGATCGTTATTGATATTAAATCAATGTGAATAATATGAAACATTTTTTCGACATGATAAATATTCTTTTTATTCGATTTTTTTTTTGTTTTGATTAGTTTGCAAATATCGCAATGATTATTTTTGCAATCGTTTTGATAAAAATGATTCAATTTCTTTAAATATTGACGTAATAAAAAAAAATTCATGTGATTCAAATTTCGATGTCATACGATAAACGACAATGATAATGTTGTTAACAATGCAATCATTTGATGTAATTGCAATTTCAAAACGTATAATTCGTTGTTTTGCAAAAAAACATATTCGATTGATTTGTTTTGATGTTTGAAAATGTGATTTTCAATGTTTCAATAAATGTTTTGTTTTTCGAATGTTGATATTGACAACAAATTTGTTGACGAATTTGACATGTAAAAAATTGACAAATTAATGAATTGATCATTTGCATTGTTGTAAAAAAAAACGAACAATAATTTGATTTTTTTTTTTCAACAATGAAACGAATTTTGTTTGCAATTACAACATGCTCGATATAAAACATGAAAAAATGTATGAAATCTCGATTTTTGCATACGTGAATGTTGACGTTCGAATTTGTGTATCACAACATATCGTTGATTGAATGATTAATAAACAAAATTTGTTTTCAAAATTCAATCAACGACGTTAATTGTTATTGTGAATTTTGAGCTTTTTTCAAAATTTTGTCGTATGAATGATCAGACATGTTTTTATCAATTCATTTTTTGAAAACGCTTTTTGAATGATTATAATAGCATTTTTCAAAATCATGTTTGATGAAATCGTTGTTTATGCATTTTTGATTGATGCAAAAAGAATCGATGTATTCAAATTTTGATGTATTGAAACGAATACGTTTAAATTTTTCGAAACGATCAACGATCAATACAATTGAATTTGATTTTGCTATCGTATCGATGATGATTTTAACGAAATTTAAAAAAAAAAATTCGATTTCGATGAAATTTGTGTTTTTGAAAATTCATTCGTCACGTTGACGAATCACGAAATAATTGAAATGAATTAATTTGTGCATTTTGAACAACAAAATATTTTGACAAAATACGTTGACAATGAATTTCGAATCAACGTTTTCGATGATCAATTGATTGTGTAATGATTCAACGATTTTGATGTAAAATTCGACGCTCGTTAAAATAACAAATCGATCAATGAAATCGAAAATGATATCGACGAAAAAAACGAAAATATTTTTTTTGAAACGTTTTGTTATTTTTGTTCAATAAATCAACGATGTTGAATTCGTTATGACAATGATAAAAAAACGATGATTGACGTTCATTGCATTGAACAAATAAAAAAAAAATTTATTCAAATTTCGTTCGTGTTTTTCGACGACGATGATGAAATTCGTGAATTTGATTTTCGTTTTTGCATCGATGAAATTTCAATCGATATTTTTGTTGTATAAAAATTCGACGATAAACATTGATTTTATTGATAAATTGATTGTTCATTCAACATGATTGATTCGAAAATCGTTTTTGACGTCGATTTTTCAATTGAAATATTGTTTTGACTTTGAAATGAAAACGACAAAATTGTGAATGATGTTTGACGTAATCATTGTAATGTTTGAATTTGAAAATTTGAATCGTATAAATGAAAAAAGAAAAAAATAAAACGTATGTGATTCGTGAAATCGTGTAAAACGTGTAAATTTTATGTCGTATTTGTTTTTTTTTTCATTTCGTAACAAATGAATTCGAAATATCAATTCGAAACAATGACGAATTCATTGAATCATCGAATCGTGTATGTGAAATTTCGTGTTTTTTGAAAACGTTTTCATCGAAATCGAATGATCGATCGTGCGTTCGAATTTGACGTTCGTTTGAACGATAAATGACGTTTTCATCGATCGACGTCGATGTTGATTTTTTGATTTTTTGAGAAACTAAATGACGATCGTTAAAATAAATAATATGCATTTTATTGACGACATTAAATGACGATAAATTCGTTGTGAATTCAATTTGATGTTTTCGAATTTGATCGTCGTTTAATCAATCAAAAATTTTTCGATCGATGCATGAAATCAACGTTTGAACGTTGTAAAATAATATGAATCGATTCGAATGATATTTGATAAACACTGTCGAGTTCATAATTTGTTACAGATATGTAGAATGCAACGTGTTTATTATTCATGATAATACTATCTATCGTACATGTGATGGATGTGAATTATTGTACAGAGTTTGCACGCTAGTCTATAACAGAATAACGCCTTGGCATTGCCTTTGGTGATGAGTTTACTCCAACATGAACTAATGTCTCAAGATCTACAAAAAGCATTTGGCTACTTCCAAGAGAGCAACGAAAATGGTGCCAAAGAGGGAAATTCGGATGATGCAGAAAATGACGATTTTGGTGACTTCGAGGAACCGGTTCAGACCACTTTGCATGATCAAACGACGGCGGAGAGTGGCTCTAGAATGGGCAGCAAGGGCGCATCTACGCAAGCCATTGAATGGCGGAACATAGTCTCTGAAAATATCGAACAGCGTGAACAGGGCGTCTTTTCCGCAAACTTGGACGAAGACTGGGGAGACTTCGTTGATAATCCTCAGCAGAGATCCCTCGAAGGAGGCACAAACGGAGTAGGCTCGGAACCTCATGACAATCCAAGCGTTAAGCGAGCCGCTGCCGCGAGTAATCCCCGTGAAGTCGAAGATATCATATCTATAGTTTCGCCAACGGCATCCGTTGCAACTGAATCTCGAACAGCAAAGCAAGCCATCGCACCCATTGTTCAAGCACCGCCTCCATCAAACATACCACCTCCATCGACTCTGCTACTTCTGATAGCGACACTGCTGCAAACCTTGCCAGCCGAGCTCAAGGTCCTCCTCGCGGGGCTGAAATCCCCAGTAACTCAACCCATCGACATAGACCAAGCCAATGTGGATGAAGTCAAACTACGCATCTCATTCATCCGAGCGATAGCCCGAATCATTGCAGGCCGCAAACTCCGCTGGAAGCGTGACACGCACCTCTCCCAAAGCATGAAGATCGGGCCTGCCTCAGCCGGTAGGTTGGGCGGTATGAAACTCACAGGCATAGATCGAACAGAAAGCCGACGGGAAGACCAAGAAGCTGCTGAGGTCGTACAAGTATGGCAACAGCACGTTGGTAGTTTGAGAGCTGGTGTTGCGAGCGCGAAATCCCATATAGTTGGCTTGGATCTAGCTGTTCCTGAGATCGCAGAGAATATGTCTGTAAAGGTAGGAAAGCTGGCTGAAGGGGCACTTACCGCGCCTCGATGCTGTGTTCTATGCGGGCTTAAAAGGGAGGAGAGAGTGGAGAAAGTCGATGTCAATGTTCTGGACAGCTTCGGGGAATGGTGGACGGAGCATTGGGGACATCTTGACTGTCAGAGGTTCTGGGAGAAGCATGAGAGTTCGTTACAGCAGCGACGGTAGATTGCCGTATCACCCTTGTTAGCTTTGTGATTATAAGATTCCAGGTTTGGGCGAGCAAAAACCCTAATCAAAACGTCACTTTCTGTGGCGAAAGCTTCTTATCCCGTTGGTACAGTAAACATCATTTGATTTTTCGGACTTGGTGTCAAGAAAAAGGGGTCATCTGCCCCCTGCACATGTGTTATGCACGATTTATTCAACCGAGCCAGCCCTGCATAAATAGGTCCGCATGGACATTCCCCACTCTGACATCTTGAAGTCATTCGATTAAACAGCTCACCGACATCAATTGAAAGCGAGACAGTGACTAAGCTCTCATCGTATCTGTGCATCTGTCCTCCAACTTAATACTCTAAGCTTTTTCCCATTTAAGAGGATCTCTGCTCGTGCCCAAGGCATCTGAGGCAACTGCATTGAACGAGACGCCCTCAGCAACGAGCTTCAAGGCTGCTACTTTTAATTACACATCGACCGCCTGTCTCTCTCTACCGCCAGTCACCAACCCTCCTACCATCCGCAGGCACCCAACCAAGCTCCCCAATCACCCAACAAACACCACCGCCGAGCGGCCCACTTGAACCATCAGAGTGCTCAACAACACGCACACCCTTCCTTGACCTGTCTCCCCAACCATCCCCCGGAGACAGCAAGGATGGGGCTAACATACAACATCTACCTGAACGCGGACAAGATCTTCGGCTGCAAGCGGTGCAAAACGCATCTCGCGAGCCATGACGCTATCATAAGCCGGGTATTTAATCATCCACTCCTTCCTTTCATTTTCTCCGCCCCCTTCCCCCTTCCCCCTCCACTCCTCTCTTCATCTCCTCCCCGATAGCCAGCAAGGTCTCCCGCCTGACAAGCACCTCACAGAACTTCCGCGGCCAGCACGGGAAAGCCTACCTCTTCAACGCCGTCGTCAACATCACGCAAGCCGAGGCCGTGGAGCGGAACATGACGACGGGCCGTCACGTCGTGAGGGACATCACGTGTCGGCAGTGTAAGGAGACGGTGGGGTGGAAATACGACAAGGCGTATGAGGCGAGCGAGAAGTATAAAGAGGGGAAATACATCCTGGAGGCGGAGCTGCTGTGTCAGGTTTATTGAGGGGTGTACGGATTGGGGGGGAGGAAGAGGAGGAGGAGGGATGGGACACGATGAGGGGCTGGGCTTTTTGGTTTGGGGCATTGACTGCGTGGAGCGGAGCTCAGGCATGGCGTTGAATGGGTCGGTTATCTCATGATTGCATGCATTGGATTGGGCTACGATGAGCATGATGGGATGATTCCTGGGTTTTATGGAGCGGTTGGCTTAGATTGCTATGAATGGTGAGTCACGGTGTTGGAATCGATCTCAAACATCGAGGTATTCATGAATCGCTGTTTACACATTTCGCTGTTTGCAAATTTTACGAGCACCTTGTTTAAGTCTCACAGTCTGTAATGCGATTGAACGGTCGCCTCTCGTCCGTTCGCAATGATGGTGGGGTTGCACTAGAAGTATCGCAAATGCGGGGATCATGACAGCATTCATGTGCGAGAATTCTCCTGCATAAAGTAAAGTACTTTTGCTGGCTGACCCAGGCACAGGTAATTTCGATATTTTCTCTTAAATCGCTGCCTTGCTCTCGCGAAAACTCGGGGAAACATTGAAAGAAACGACCTATAACTGAATAGCATCCGATTGGGTAGACCACAACCATGGCGAAGGATACAATGAGAGCCGTAGTCTTCAAAGGCCCATACAAGGTCGTGCTCGAAGATAGGCCAATTCCAAAGATCAAAGATCAGAGAGACATCATTGTCAAAGTCATATACTCGGCGTTGTGCGGGAGGTGAGTTGGGAAATCTGTGCAGAGACGCAATGGCTGATCGGTTTTCTTCAGCGAACTCCATGTTTTCAGGGTAGGCCAACCCATTTCGCAGGCCCTTTATCAAGCATCGACATTGATCGCAGTATTATTCGATGGAGTTTAGGGCCACCAACCGAGCCCCGAAGACTTTATAATGGTATGCATGTAATTGCACCATCTGGCAATCCCACTGATCAGCCCCAGGGCCATGAGTTCACTGGGACGATCGAAGAAATCGGATCCGAGGTAAAGAATTTTAAGAAAGGTGACCAGATTGTGTCGCCCTTCACCGTCTCATGGTTCGTAGACCTTCGCGGGAGTACGCAAATCTTGGTTGACCTCTTTCAGTGGGGATTGCTACTACTGTAACAATGGCTACTCATCAAGATGCTCCAATGTGCAGCTGTATGGTACTGCGGTGGGTCTTCTCATGAGCCAACTTCTGTCCTTTCTTGAGACTTCCTCCGTACCATACGATGGGTTTATGGGGAGTGGTTTGTGTCGCAGGCGTCGCCAAAAGCCCAACGCTTATTCGAGAAGGAGGAAAAGCTGACTCCGAAGATCATGCTAGGCTCTTGATGGAGCTCAAGCTGAGTTTGTAAGTTCCCTTATTTTGAGTGATTGTTGTTCCCGGAACCTGACAGGGCAAGGTTCGCGTACCTCTGGCCGACTCGACTGCGGTAAAAGCGCCCGAAGACATTGCAGATAATGCTTTGGTGCTTATGGCGGACATATTTCCCACGGGGTATTTTGCGGCGTACAACGCCTTTAAAGAGATGACCAAAGATCAGATTGCGCAGGCCACCGTGGTTCTAATTGGATGCGGGTACGATGATCAAGATTCAACGCTTATGGTAGCTTCGACAATGCTGACTTGACTTGATTCATAGGCCCGTTGGACTTTGCGCATTGATCAATGCCGAGGATTATAAGCCTAAGAATCTTCTCGCTGTAGACTCTGTTCAATCACGCCTAGATCTTGCGAAGTCTCTTGGAGCTGAGCCTTGGAATTTTCAGACTGACAGAGAAGGCCTCGACAAGCGAGTAAAAGAACTTACTGAAGGCCGTGGGGCAGACATTGTGATAGGTAAGTCGACAATTCTACCTCTCTATAAATGAAACTGAAGGACTTTCGTACACAGAAGTCGTTGGCTTGAGCCCAGCGCTGAAGATGGGATTTGAGCTACTTAGGCCTTGGGGTACGCCTTTACCGTCGTGACTCACTATGTCACTTAGGCTTAACAACACAGGCATTATATCCAGCGTTGGGGTCCATAATGGGGAGGTGCGTCTCCAGTACGCATCTTTTTGAACGCTTCAGCTGACTGATGTAGATCCCCTGGTAGCGATAGATATGAATCGTTGCATGCGGTATTGTGAAGCTGACCGTCGCGCAGGAGTGGCAACCAAGCGTACGGCAAAAATTTGAGGATTCAGATGGGTAGATGCCCAGTCCGTTCGATCTTCCCGCAGGCTCTAGACATGTTGAAGAAAAAACAACATCTGCTCGGGTAGTCCATCTACAGCTTCATTGTCCGTGGACTAGACCGCTCACAGTTGAAATAGGTTCATGTCAGATAAAATCATGCCAATGTCGGAAGCAGTCGAAGGTTATGTATGTGTCTTGTCATCATTCCCTATTGGTCGTTCCTCGTCACCTTGAAAGAGGGATGATATCCTCTGAAGCTTCCCCTTCGTAACTCGTCCCGTCCACGAATTCTTGCAATGTGCAATTTCACCTGCGCGGCATGTGCTTGGCAACCTGATTGGACCAAGGCTGATTCAGACACAGGACCTTTTTGACAAGATGAAAGTACAAAAGGGTACAGTATCTGTCGAAAATCCAAACTTTCAGCTTGCTAACAAACAATAGTTGTCTTTGAAGCCCAGAAGTAGGTGCTTGACACATGGATGGTAATCATTATTGTGCCACTGTGCCCGGATAAAAATGTGGATCGGTTTCAGAATAAAAATTGCAGTAGCTCCGCTCATATCATATCTAACGAAACTTTCCCAACGGGTAAGTAAACTCAACTCGATCAAATATTAGAGTGAGTGAGCTGTAAATCACCTTCTTGGGTAGATGAATCTTATGTAATTAGATAGGAGACGGAAGTGGAAAATAAAAGAACTTTTGTTTCTAAACCAAGCATACCTTGGTCATTCCGAAGAATAGTCTGAAAGTTTATTGTTGAAAGCAGCATCTCGTGCGACAGGCGGGCAGAGCTTCCCAAGTGATCGATTAAGCGACTTCTAAACAAATATTCCCAGCTGCAGGCAATGCTCTACTTTAGCTTTGTTAATTGTGCCATCGATTGTAATGGTCTGTACTTCCTTATGCATGTTATTACCGGAGTCTTTGGTTGATTGATTGCTATTTCATCAGCTGGTGAAGACCTCACGTTCACAAGCACAACAGAAGAAGAGGTCACACGATGGTGAAGTACAAGTATCATTGACAATCGGTGTAGGTATTTAATGCTCCAAGCTGTCAGAGGTGAATGGAGAATGGGTGTGAAGAAAAAGCGTGATTTGCAGGGATTGTGCATGGGCGGGGCAGTTGATAGCTTAGCGCTTCACGTATAAACTCACCAGAAATTTCACCCACCGGAGACAGCTCTTGCCTCCCTCAACCTTTTCTCCAACCACCCCCGCAACCTTACCCTCTCTCACCTTTCTCCCTCGCCCCCAACTGCTAATCCTCTGACACTGTCAACCCTTTTTCCTTGTGTCCGGGAAGCTGTGCTTGCTCCCTCCAGCAATCACAATTCTTCGAGTAATTGTAAGTATCGAGTAACCCCTCGCTTCCCGCTGATTCACAGCATTCTAATACAGCTAGTTACAGATATCTACGTCTTTGACCTTGATTCGGAGTCTTGAACTTCGGCTTGTTTGAAGTCCCATCTCAAAAAGCAACTCCTTTCCCCGCTCGAGATACGCCAATCGCCATTTCCCACTACTCAAGATGGCAGCCACCGAAACACGTACGGAGACTGATCTCCTAGCTGAGAACATGGCACGTGTTGGTCTCAACGAAAATGGAGACGACCATAGGCTGGGTCCTGATGGGGAATCAGCCCCGAGGACCGACGAAGAATATGCCCAATCTCAAATGACCCTTCGAGCTATAGTTTCATCCAAGGAAGCTGGAGTCATTATCGGCAAAGCCGGCAAGAACGTGGCTGATTTACGTGACGAGACCGGCGTTAAAGCAGGAGTGAGCAAGGTAGTCCAGGGCGTTCATGATCGCGTTTTGACTGTGGCCGGTGGGCTGGAAGGCATCTCGAAAGCATATGGGATCGTGGCAAAAGGTCTTCTCGAGGGCGCACCGCAGATGGGGATGGGCGGAGTCATTTCCACGAATGGGACACATCGTATGTCTATCTGGACTCCTTCATGAGATGTTGTGTATTCACCGCCTTGGTCATTTATCTCCATAATCTTGTTTCAGCTTGTTACTAACCGTGACCTATGCTAGCAATCCGCCTTCTTATCTCGCACAACCAAATGGGCACCATAATCGGTCGACAAGGGTTGAAGATTAAGCACATACAAGACGCGTCAGGTGTCCGTATGGTAGCACAGAAAGAGATGCTTCCTCAGTCAACCGAGCGCATCGTCGAGGTTCAAGGTACACCGGAAGGTATCCAAAAGGCTACCTGGGAGATTGGTAAGTGTCTGGTCGATGACTGGCAACGTGGGACTGGGACTGTTCTATACAACCCAGCTGTCAGGGCCGAGGTAGGCCGTGGAGGCCAGCTTGCTGCGGCCGCTGCAATGCCGCCATATGTGGGAAACCGTTCATATAATCGAACAGGTAATGGTGCCGACTTCAGCGATTCGCCGGTCGGGTTCAATCGTCGATCAAATTCAGACGCTAACCGTGGTCCTCCCCCCACCACTACCGAGGACGGTGAAGAAATCCAGACGCAAAACATCAGCATTCCTTCCGATATGGTCGGCTGTATTATAGGCCGCGGTGGTAGTAAGATCAGTGAGATACGAAAGAGTTCAGGAGCTCGCATTTCCATTGCCAAGGCGCCTCATGATGAGACAGGGGAGCGGATGTTCACCATCATGGGAAGCGCTGCTGCAAACGAGAAGGCTCTATACCTTCTTTATGAGAATCTTGAGGCCGAGAAGATGCGACGGAGCCAACAGCAAGACTAAAAACTCATCTCGCAAAACCCTCAGTCTCCAGACCGCTACCATCTCCCTACCCCCGCTACGCCAACTCAAGGGCTTAACCCAGGTCTACGACTGCTCCCCTGCTTTTTCAAAGAAGTCCTTCTGACACCACAAAAGTTCTGGTTCTACACCCCTGATTCTTGATACCAACCCCACGGACTCATGCTTTTACGACGGTCGAAGATTACGAAGTCATGATCCTTGACAACCCTTTACGACTTGCCATGTTGCTATGCAACATGGGTTTGGCTGACGAACTCGCTTGGACGACTTCCCAGCATTTGATAGCTTTTTGACGATACCACTCCCCCCATCCAGCGATCCCCTCGTTTCACGCTCCGAATCCGACATCTCACCTATTCTCACCAATTCTTTCAGCAGCGTCCCTGCTACAACATCGATTTTCGTCCGATCGAGAAAGAACCTTCGTCACTGACTAGGCTCCGGGAATAGCCTTTGTCGTCAACTTCAATGCATTTAGAGGGGAAGCTGAATAGCGAAATAGCAAGGCAATACTTAGACAGCTACCCATCCCATCATACTACTTGTACTGTGACGTAAATCCTCTCATTTAGAGCTGAACTGTGACTTGATGTGACCACCAACACATAAATTTGGGACGCGAACGCACTAGAACAAGCTGAACGCTTTCAGGCCCAGACAGAAGTAGCTTCGTGATCAGTTATAGTTGTTCGGTTGAGCGCTTCATGTGTTCATAATTTGTCTTTGTATAAGCGCCTATGTTTGACTGGACTCGATCTACATATCAGCAACATCCCTGCCAGCTCAACATTCCCCACCGAACACCCCACGCTTTCCGTAGTCATTCACTTGTCACATAGGTCTTCCTTTTCGAACAGTGGATGTGTAAAGCCAGCCTCCAGCTTCTGTTCCGACGTGAGGTGCTGACCAATCATCGTCAGCCCGTCAGCCGACCTAGAAACCTCACGTGTAGTCCCGATGCCATTTTCAAAGCTTTGACCGGAGCGGTCGCCTCTCTCGACGCTGACTGGCTTCCATCGCGCTGAAAGCCGATTCGAATTGGCGGAGACAACTTTGGGCTCCAAGCATGCGTGAATCTGATACGGAAGATGGAGGTGAGTTGATTCTTCGGCTCGTCAAACATCTGAATTACGGGGAAGCCTGCGTATCACCGAACTCTTTGCACTGTTCTGGAGTCATGCAGCCGATGTCCAATTGAATCTCTCTGACAATCATTTGGTAGAAGACACAGCTTTACAACGATCCGTCTCCTTACAAAATGATACAGAATCGTCACATGTACCCCTCCACCTACCGAAGAACCGAAGTACAGGAAACCTTCTTGCGAATCCATCCACTCATCTGGGGAGTACAAGAATACGGTTCTCTGTCGACGAAGGGTCAGAAAGAGGCTATGATGCTGGGCCAGGGCCACCGTCGCCTGTCGTTTCTGGGCATGAGCAAAGCATGGGTGCTTCTGGCCTTCGGCGCATACGACAACAGCCCCTGTCTCGAGTCACGACACAACCTCCATCTCCTGAAGCTTCTTTCTCACTACCTCCAAGGTCTTCCTCCATGACACTGAACTCTTCCAACGCTCGGAACTTCTCACCGGGTACATTCACCCCGGCTGGACCTTCGTCGCCAACGTTCAATTTTGCTGAAGATCTCTCACGATTTCCCTCCGAATCACTTCACTCCTTTTCCTTTGCCCACCAATCTGAAGATGTTCTTCATAGCCGTCAAAGCCTGTTGAAGAGATCCATTGACTTCATGCGGGATAAGCTTGGATGGACAACCAATCATCCTGGGCTAGTAAACGCGCAGGCAAAAGTCAGTGGGGATGCGGAAGTTCAAGATATGATAGATTTGCTTGCCAAGGTCAATGTTCTTGGAAAAAACACGGAAGATGCACAGCTAGCACAATTCGTGCATGGGCCGCTGACTGGGCCTGCAAATGTTGATGGTGGGAATGTATTCGAAAAGGCTTTCCATCCGCAAAGTCCAGAACAGCTTGATGGGCGCTCCGATAAACCCAGAACGTTTACATTTGATAAAGCCGATCAATCTAAAGATATAATACAGACATCGGGACTCGGGGCGGCCGAAGATGCTGAAAAATCAGGACCGCCGTCTCCAGGCAAGGACTTCACTGCAAGCCAGGGGTCACAGACACCTGACGGAAGATCGGGTCTTAAACGGACGCGTACTGATCTATCTTTACTCAACCTACAAATAAAACTAGCCGAAGCAATGGCTGGTCCGTATTTTGCGAAAGAAGAACTTAGCGAGGAAGCACTACTATCGCCTACTCCAATGTCTGCGGTTGCTGGTTCCTTCAATGCTAATGTAAATGCTCCATCGGCTGTCCATGGACATTCCAACCGATGGCTGCCCCCCTCTCAGGCTATTTTCACAACCGAGACAGACGCTCCGTGGACTATTCTTGCAGCGAACGACCTTGCGTGTCTTGTTTTCGGCGTGACTAAGGCTGAAGTAAAGAAGTTGGGGATTCTCGAGGTTGTGCGCGAGGACGAGAGAGGATGGCTCGAACAAAAGTTGAGAATATCTGGTCCTAAACCTTCTCCAACTGCTCAAAAGATCCCATCAGAGAACAAGCGGGTCAGTTCTAGCACTTCCAGTACATTGAGTTTGGGTGGTGGTGTCACAGCCAAACTTTTAAGCAAGCCTCCGTCCCGTCACTTAGCTAGCCAGAAAGCCACCAAAAAAGGTGAGAATGACATTAAAAAGAAAGCGAACGGTACCTTGACTCATACAACATCTAACTCCAGGGGCGTTCTACTTTGTGGTGACGTAGTTCCCATACAAAAGCGGAACGGCGCTACTGGGTCCGCAAGCTTATGGGTCAAGGAGAAACGCGGTGGCCTCATATGGGTGCTGGAAGAGATCCTTGAAGATATTGCTTTCATCACGCTTGACTCACAGGCTTGTGTGACCTCCACTACAGGCTCAACCACCACCATTTGGGGAGATTTGCACCTAGCTACCCGCTCGAGTATAGAACAACTTCTCCCGCATGTCCCATTATGCTCCTCTGGCACTGCTGATTTCGATGAAATCAAGAAGACTCGATATTATACTGCACGTAATGCCGAAGGCGTCAATATACCTACGACAATCACCCTGGGTGCCGAACCTCAGACTTTACGGGTTTCGAGCTTTCCGCATATTGCTGGTATTGTCGTTCTTTCAGCATCAACACTGGAGATCACTAGTTCAAACACTGTCTTCTCTGCAGCTTTATTCGGGCAAACGAGCCCTAACGGACTCAGTATCAACGAATTGGTTCCTGGCTTCGATAGGGTCTTAGATGTTCTGACCGAAGACGATAAGGTGACGTTGCAGCATGGCATCGTCATTCCAGAGCACAGCTTCCGCAGAGCGAGGGCAGTACTTGCCTTTCGGGAAGGAACTGCAAACGCTGCAGCTATCTTTTTGCAACCACCAGGATTGATTGCAAAACACCGCGATGGCTCTGTGATCAACGTCGACGTACAGATGCGAGTGGTACAAAGCGAACGACCAGGACCCATTGACTCTATTACGGAGGAGAATTCTGGATATGTCAGTGAAGCCGTAAGCGAAAGCAGTCAGTCTGAAGCAGTTTCAGAAGTGGTATATGCTTTATGGATCACTTACTCTCGCCAACTCCATTCGACTGCGGGAGCTGGTGGCTCAGCGACTCCTATGTCGGGACGATACACCCCACGTCAAATATCTCCAGGACAGAATAGTGACGCGATTTCTCCTCAGCAGATGGACATTGATGATAATAAACCGAGTCGTACGCCATCGTCAGTTATAAAGGAACAAATTGAAGAGGCGGCGTCGCAACCGATCTCAGAGAGTCCAGTCAAACAGCTTCCCTCCGACGTCACGCCGGCTACTACTTCTAGCCCCAGGGAGCGTCCCAAGAAAAAGAAGATAACCGATTTCACTATCCTTGAGGATCTCGGTCAAGGTGCTTATGGCTCGGTCAAGCTCGCTAGACATGCAAAGGGTGGTGGTGGGAAGGTTGTCCTAAAGTATGTGACCAAGCGACGAATCTTGGTTGATACTTGGACGCGAGATCGACGTTTGGGCACTGTACCGCTCGAGATACATGTTCTTGACTATCTCCGCCGTGACGGTTTTAAGCACCCCAACATTATAGAAATGACAGACTTCTTCGAGGACGACGTCAATTACTACATCGAGATGGTGCCTCACGGACTTCCAGGGATGGACCTTTTCGATTACATTGAAATGCGATCTAACATGACCGAAGCAGAATGTCGAAATATTTTCATGCAGGTTGTTGCGGCTCTGCACCATCTACATACTAAAGCTCTTGTTGTTCATCGAGACATCAAGGACGAAAACATCATCCTGGATGGTGAAAACAAAGTTAAGCTCATCGACTTCGGCAGTGCAGCATATATCAAGAATGGGCCCTTTGATGTATTTGTGGGGACCATTGGTAAGCGCCCTCGTCGCGGGCTTGCGAATCGAGGAAATCCAGAGCTGACTAGAAGATCTGCACACTAGATTACGCTGCACCTGAAGTGTTGCAAGGCAGATCCTATCGTGGCAAAGAGCAGGACGTGTGGGCTCTTGGAATCCTCCTGTACACCCTGGTGTACAAAGAAAACCCATTCTACAGCATCGATGAAATTATGGATCACGAACTTCGCATACCGTGGATCATGAGCGAAGCTTCTATCGATTTGATCCGAGCGATGCTCAATCGCGAGGTGGATCAGCGGTACACCATCACTCAGGTCATGGAGCACCCATGGTGTAGAGCTGGCGGGGATCAGACCTGAAGATCAGCGTATGATTACCTGCTCTAGGCTATAGCCATGGAGAACACGATGTGGGCAACTGACCAGTGACTTTTTATCCGTGTTGTTGTAAGATCACTTTTTGGCTTTTGAACAATGCTTATCAAGCCGCCGTCTACAGTTTGATTTTAGGGATTTGTCGTGGAGGAGTTCTGTGAAGCATTTTGGCATTGTTTCTGGCTTGAAAGATACCCCGGGCATTTAAGATGTAAGAATAGGCATAGACAGGTCCTAAGAGAACTTCTTGATGAAGCGATGAAACGGCATAAAACGGTAATAATGCACAGCTAGTATTCTCGAGGGCGTCATTCAAGATCGTTGCAAAAGTCATCCCCTACTAGTGGAAGTACATCTCTGGATGGTGTATCTGATGGACGTCCAGTATGTACATATAGTAAGGTACCTTGATGTAGTATGTACCTTAGGTGAATCACGAATGAAGCCTGAAACCGGCTTAGCTTGTTTCCAATTGGGCCGGCCAATCACCTTCTTGCTGGATCAACCCCAAACAAAGTCACTTCAACCCTCAACCCTATGGCCTTCATCACCATCCTAAAGTACCACATCTACCGGATCATCTCTGAAATTCAAGTGGGTACTATCTTTGGAAGGAGTCCAAGGAGCTGCTTTGTGGTTTTGGCCAGCTCGAGTAAGTTTCAAATGCTCACAGCTGTTGTGCTACGACTTTCCGGTCATCCTCGTGAACATGCACCCCTCTTGTATTTGACAACGCAGCTGTTTGAGGAGGGGAATACACCCTAAGTTCTCGAATAAGGACAAACACTAGTTGAGGCGGCCCAGCTTCGGCTGACAATGACATGGAGAGAGTGCCGTTCATTTCATTAAATCGAGTTTGATTCGACGGGCTTGTTTCGGTCCACAGCTGGCAGGCCGTGTGAGCTGCAGCCTGACTGAATGCAGAAAGCTGTGGTCAAGCGCGGCGAGATTCGATAATTCCACCATCTTGGCGTCTAAAGATAGACGCTCTCTGATTGGCTCGCCGTCTTCTTTGAAAGCGCTGAACGCTAACAAGGTGTCCAACAGGCTAAACTGACCCATTCGCTCCACTTGAAACCACACGCCAAACCTCGACTCGCCCACTCCGCACTCTCCGAATACCTTTGTCGTTGATCATCTTCAGCACCAGCATCCATCACTTGACAATAACCACCCTTGGAAAATCGCATCCGCCACGCTACCCGATCGTCTGAAGTCCCGTCCGCGAGTCAAATCAACAAGCTTGAGTGACCGAGTCAACTTAAGCGCCCAACTGCCGCTAGGGATCTCGTGAAAGAGGCTCTAGAGCCAGCTCTGTCAATTAGGCAAGGAGACAACATCGGACCAGACCTTGAGGGTGTGCGACTCGAACAGTGCTGGCACCAATCACAGTCGGGAGGACAAGGGACAAAGACGGCGCTTCGCTGACCACGGTATGCAACCCCCTTTGCTGCTATGTCGTTTGCTGGCCGATTGACCATGCAAACACCCATACGTTAAGTCCAAATGTATGATTTGTGGTGTCTTGTGCCGACTGTCATTCCCTCGTCCCGTCTAATTACTCCATCGCTCTGCGCAGAGATCATCTTGACAGAATGACTGCTGTTCTGGCACGCAACGCTGACCAGATGGCCGTAAAAGGTGTTTGCGCTTCGATCTCGGTCCCATCTATAAATCACCAATACGACCATGATCCATCTACAAAAGGGGGTGATTTCTGCCCGGTAGTGTCGGATTGCGGACAGAAGGTTGTATCGTGGAAGGAAGAATCGTCAACAAATGCACAATATTCGAGGATGCCGGAAACAACAGGTTCGGGACCGCTGCTAGCATCTTTGCCATCGTTCATGTCTGTGTTTGGAAACGGTGTCAACTTGCAAGAGGCTAGAGAGTTGGAAAACACGACGTCCATCACATCAAACAGGGTTACAAACACTCTTAAGAGACCTCCACACAACAGCCATCATTCTTCTCCAGTGTTACGAAGGGATTCCACATCAACGTTCGAATCTACCGACTCCTCGCCTACTACTACGGTCTCGACCATGGACTCCCTTACTGAGCCATCCCCAAGCTCATCACCCGAATCGCCATCCTCCATACCTCCAATCGCGAAATTAGCCACGTCTTTTAGAACGGGAGCATCAGATCAATCGCAACGATCTTCTTCTGCATTTGCGAGTCTACCCGGTCTCAGCAGGGCTGATTCTCCAAACAAGAAAATGCGCAATATGAAGAATCTGTCCGTAAATACATCTGCCTCAAGTCGGCCCTCTCACCAGATCTCTTCCCTATCATTCCAGCCCGGCACATCGACCACTGCCAAAGCTCATGCTTTCTCCGCCCCTCCGACACCAGCATTTATCGTGCCTCCAAAACCGCCCAGGAAGCGACCGAGTAACCTCGGTCTAAAATTGACCACCCCAGATAATAGCTTAGGGAGTCAAGATACCCACAGCGAATCAGGTGTCGTACCATCAACTCCATCAGTCGACTCCCAGTCTCGGACGTTGAATTATCTTCAATCTGTATCCACGGTACCGATGATCTCTTCTCCTACAGTTGCTCCTGAAGGGGGCATGAAACTTCCTCCTTTTGGAGGCATTTCATCCAACAGCCGCGCTGGGAGGTCACGACCCCCATTAAGTACAACTTATCATTCGTCCGAGAACAACTACTCGTCGCCAATCACAAGGCAAACGCTAGACCATGTCGAAGAGGAGAATGATTATGAGTTACCGTTATCGCGCGAAGTCAAGTCACCTGCCTATCCGCAAGGACCTGTCTGCATATACGATCCGCACGTCTATCTCTATCTGGAGCCCACGGATACTGAGGCCTCCCAATTTGACGTCGTGCTGAACGTAGCCCGAGAGGTCAAAAACCCCTTTCTTGCGGTAGCTGAAAGGCCGAAGTCAAGTTGTATGGAAGATGCAGCGGTACAAGTTTCTCTGACGAACGGTAATCTTCATGATGTGGATAGGGAAACCCTTCAAGAACCACAGACTGCAATATCAGATAAATCCTCCAGCTTTGCCATCGGAACACAGCCGGCGGAGCCGCAGGAAGAGTTATCAGTACCGTCACAAAAAGAGAGCATTACGCCAGAGTATATACATATCCTTTGGGATCATAACACTAATGTAGTCGACGACCTGCTGCGGTTATGCGAGCTTATAGACGATCGAGCAAGGCAGAGCAAAAGAGTGCTTATTCACTGCCAATGTGGCGTTAGTCGATCGGCGAGTCTGGTCGTTGCTTATGGCCTGTACAAGAACCCACAGTTGACTGTACAGGAGGCGTACGATGCGGTAAAGAGCCGTAGCAAATGGATAGGTCCAAATATGAATCTGATATACCAGTTATCGGAGTTCAAGGAGAAGCTACCGAAAAGTTTCTTGTCAGGTCCTTCCGGGTGGCATTCCTGGCGTACCATGGGTTCTGGTCGAGCCAATCCGCACACGACTCCATTGAATCTACCGACGTCTCTGCTTCAACATCCTTCCCACGGACCCTTGTCAGGGCCGTTTCGGAAGGATCTTGAATTGACACCAGCCCGTGCGAATTCGTTCAGTCCTCCCAACTCCGCGAATATTCAAGGAAGAAATAGCACAGGGGATGTCAGTCCTGGTCCTTCTTCGGCACCTCCAGATATGCAATGGTCTCCAAGCGATACTATTGTACCTAGTGAGAGCATCATGACAAACATCGATGCCCAGGAAAGATCACCAGAGAATACTACACATCCAGACCTGGAGGATACCGCCATATCGCCAACTGACACCAGTGGGCTGAAGCCGCAGAGCCATGAGGTGTTGGAGACGAGTGGAGGGCTCATGGATGTGCCCGCTGCTGAAATAAAACCGACATCGTCCGAACCTTCACAAGCCTCTTCACCCCTCACACCCTCTCTCCCCGCCGGCTTCAGCAATTTCTCCGGTCGACGAGCCGCAGCATCGACGCAGCTTCCTTTCCGACGAGCTTTGCCACCTCAGTTTTCGGCCGCTCAAGTGACGGCTCATTTCCGCCCCGAACATTCCGTAAGCAATGACCAACCGCCACTGACACCATCCTTACTCTCTCCACGCGCTGCTGAGTTTACGGCCAGTCCCTTTCACCGCACTGCCGCGGGGGATCTTGCAGGTAGCTCGGTCTTTGAGCAGGCTCTCATGAGTCCGAAGCCCGCGCAAGATAAAGAGGAGGATCCGCGTAGTCCGGCAACAAGAGGAGAGGCGCCGATCACGAGGAGCATCTTTGACGTGCTCTGAAATGGCTTCGTGAGGTTCTTCGAGCGTATTGCCAAGACACCGGGAGGAGAAAGATCTCTTTGTATATGTTTCACGTTGTGGAAAAGACCTCCCTACGCATAGCATTTGGGGTTTGATACCCTGTGCAGCCGACGTCTCATCAGCCGTGTTTCCTCTGTTCTGAGATGCATGCATGCCAGCCGATGGACCGAAGCAGGTCATGAGGCTGCTCAGTCAAGCCATGGTGATCAGGTCGTGGCTAATGGCTAGGCGTTCCTGCGATGATACTATGGTACGGATGAAGCAAAGGAAGCGTTAATGCAAGGCGTCTGTACATAGTAAGCTGTCGAAATAATGGCAATGGCCAATGCATAATGGTTACATGCGATGGGAAAAATGGAATATCTGTTTGATCTTCATTCGTCTCCGAACATACGTGCTCCTGCCGGCTGAAGTACTCATGGAGTGGATTTTGGCAGCAAATGATCGAGATGACGATGTCTTGGCGTTTTTCCTTGTGAAGCCCTTGCTGTTCAAGCTGAAAACTGCACCAGATATCCGTTCCAAGCTGTTTCGCTACACTCACAGGACTCGACCTCTGGAGAACCCTTGCACTTCTAATCGTGACTTGTTCGATCCTGTCGCGCCTCGCTTTCCTCTCCTTATCAACTTGAATTCTTTAGATTTTCTTCGGCGATATCATCTTACTATCTCGGTCTTCTCCTTTCACGCTTGAACTCTCTTCATCTCTTCACTGCAAGCACTGCCGCGCGGTTCCATGGTGCCATGTGCGTCCGAGTCGGCATGAAATGGTGCAGTGTCACCAGTGATGATTGGTCCTTTTTGGACGAGCATGCAGGCCCAGCCTTGTACGGCTGGGGCTGATCTTCGCCGGTTTTTGTTTGTCGGGGAGTCTTCTCTGTTTTCTTTTCCACTTTTATTATCTTATAACTGGAAGAGTGATTTACGATGGACGTCGAAAGAGATGCGCAAAGTGACCTGTTCTCGGGGAGCGAACCGAAAGTCGAGAGCCTGCCAACCGCCCTTGGGAACTCCAATGATCCGGCTGGAGAAAGAGATGGCGACGTGTACAAGAATCTCTCGCTGGGCCCTAAGGCGCAAGCACGGCTTAAGAGCGCCCAGGAGATGACGGGATTTCGATCTTATGTGGAGTATTTGAAATTTCATGAGGAATCCTATCCCACTTTTTCAATGGTTCTTTCCTTTTTTTCGTCGATTTCCGATGATCAGACTACCTCAGGCTGGCCGACAAGTATTATGAACTTAGCAGAGACAGGGGAGCTGTTGACGCACAAGGTTCTAAAATCCGAATGCGATAGCCTCGAAGTTATCGATGCTCTGTGTGACCCCCCAGAACACACGGTGCTCCAGCTAGTTCTCGTCGACGCTGGCCCTAGAAGATGGCCTAAGCAAGCAGAAACACAGATTTTAGACTTTCTGGGAATAGTACTTCAACTTGATCCACGATTCTTCCGGAGCATGCTGAGCCTAGACCGGCGCAATTCATACGATACAGTCCGCTATCATCCCAGCTACGTGACTGTAGGTCAGACTGTGGCTACTATTTGTCATCCAAGGCTTCGAGGAGGCAGTCTGCCCGATGTCATCTTCCTGGCCCAGGAGATAGGAGATCTCTCTCTTGGTAATATTCGCAGCGACGAAATCGATCACATCCGCCGATGCCCGAAGCTCAAGCGCCAGGTTGCTTTTGGAAATTCTCTAAAGGATGTCTACATTCGCCAATTTTCTGAAATGCTCGCAGAGAACAGCGAACTGAAGGAAAATTTCACGACAGTATCACTCCTCTGTCCTCTGTCAATTATTCGACTGGAACTGTTCAAACTTCAATGTGCCTGCTCCACAGTCAGTCAGATACTTCATTACCAATCTTCTGAGCCCAAGAGTGTTTCTGAGCCCAAGAGTGTTTCTGAGCCCAAGGGTGTTTATAACACTTGTGGAGCGTTGCGGAACTCCATCAATAGGCTGCTGGACGATTGGCGAAGTCTTGAGACGTATTCTGACTCCTCACAATTCATGCAGTGCAAGAAGGGATACATATATCGTCAGGTAGAAGCGGAATTTAACGAAGTTACAGCCAATGGAGACCGCTTACAGGTTTCGCTCCGAGATCGTCTCCAGCTCGAGGTGGGAAAACTGGGGTTGGAAGAATCGAAAAAATCTATAGATTTGTCGAACCGACAGATTGAGGAAGCGAAGCGTGGTAAGGTCTACCCTTGAGGCGGTGATTCTTCTACTGACAATCATTAGTGAAGATTTGTGAGCCCGTGATCTGTGAGTATTTGTAACTTGCTAATTGGTGATAGTCACGATACTTGCTTTCATTTATGTCCCACTTAACCTCGCTACATCTATATTCGGAATGAACATCCAACAACTCAACGAGAGCGGCAAGTCTCTCTGGGTCTTCCTTCTGACCGCGTTTGTCACTTTGGCCGTTACTGGTTGTCTGTGGCTTCTGATCGAGCTTGTGAATGGCTATCAGATTTGGCAACGAGGACGACCGAAAGTCTCTCCAAATATAACGACTTCGAGCTATAGTATGGGTGAGAGAGTGGCAATGGTCGTCTGGCTTTTCCGACATCATCACATTTCATGGATGAGGGAAGTAGGTGCCTGGTGGCGGATCATGATTAACGACCGAACGCGACATATTCCATCAGTATTAATGATAGGCCCGCTTATGTCCGTTGGTGAATATGTGTCAAAGTATAGTCGGCCAGTGGACGATTACGCTAAGACCTCCTGGGAATTTGAGCGAGCTTTCAATGAAGCCCAGACTCGGGCTCGTATGCGGCATCACGCATCGAGACAAAGCTGAGTTGTCCACCACTGAACCTACTCACCACCTGGAATGGGAAGCGTGGGGACCGAGAGCTTATGATCAACAAGTGGGAAGGCTTCTTGATTTATCGAGTATTCTTTCCAAAACACGGACTCAACAAGATTATGGTAGATATTCGGTCTGAAAGCATCCCTAGACTACAGTATATTGATTTGGAGTCTCAAGGGAGACCTCATCAGCGACTAATACAACAGCCATGTCTCGCATGATGGTACTCTTTCTGGCTTCCGAGCAGCACCTTCATCTTTCGAAACATTAGAAAGAGCTTGTGTCCAAGTACAGCCTTCAGAGCATTTCGGTATGACGAAGATTAACGTCTCCGCCGGGTGTTCCCGACTTCGACAATATGAAATCCAAAACAGACTCAACTCAAGAAGCTTTTGGCCATTCCCTGGTATAAGCCTGGAAGATCTCATCCCAGCTTGATCGCAGACCGAGTACCTGCTGTCATAGGCGCTCAAAGGGGAGACATCCTGCCCTTGTGGTTAAAAGTTTCGTTCCAATTAGCGGCTTGGCCCATCTCGACGACATCTCATCGACTTCGCGGTATATTCACTCAAGATTTTGTGGCCGAATAAATGTTGGGAATATTATTGATAATTTTTACATTTTTGATTCGTGACAATAATCTTACGGCCCATGATCAGGACTGTGCCCCCAAAAGTCTGAGAAGGAAATTCTTTACCCATTGCACGCCAAACGACTCTCTGGACTCGGGTCAGTACTCAATTTAAACCGAAGAATAATGCTTCCATCCCGCGGTCTGGCGTATTGTACAAAAGGCTGCCTTACCGATTTGACGTTGGTACGGCATCTCATGCTTATTTGAGAGAGAAAGGTCGCGTAACGCTATGGAAGCATTGGAAGTTGTCGAAATCGAGGTCATGGTTTTGATCAAGAACGAACTCTAAATAGAGAACACAAGATACCTGTTCAAAGATATTATCGACTGCCTTTGGGCGAACTTTAGCAGTATAAAGATATGAACACCTGAAAGCGGGCTTCGACTGACTAACGGTTCCAACGCTCCAGTCATGGCTCGCATGGTAACCTGCGAATTAATTTGTAGGAGATGGAAATGGAAATGGAAATGGCGCCTCTATGAACAAGCCCTTACGGGCAATATGACTGCGCTCCTATCTGAAGGCGAAGTACAGGCAAGCAATACTGCTGATATCAGGCGAGACATCAGAATGGAGTGTCAGATAAGTAATAATAAGGGTGTCTTACCCGATACTACGACCGAGCGAGATGGTCACTGGAATACATCCCGTAAGGTAGAGCAGTTCTGATTTGGTGTTGACCCAGCCCTTTCGGCATCTGCCCCTCGTAAGGTGTCAACCAGACCCCTTATTGTTCCCTTGTCGAGCCCACAGAATATCACCCTTGCCACATCCAAAAACCGTCCACAACAAATACATTCTGCTCTCCCACCGTTGACGTCTGGCACCACTACACGATCAGCATGGCAAAGGCCAAAGTCAAATCCCAAGCCGCCGCAGAGCGCAAAGCTCGCTGCCGCAAGAACCACAGGCGCAAGGTTAGGGCAATAAAGCGTAGGCTGCCCCATTTTCCACCCCTGACCTCGTCTCTCCCGCACCAAGTCTACCAATCAGCGCTCGGCTGGTACAATTACAATCGAAGCTGACAGCGTTATAGCAATGGAATCGGTTGTGTCTGGACGGCGGGCGCTCCTGGAACACCGCCAGAAGAACAACGCAGGACGCCGCTGGCTCAGCGCCCAGCTCGACCAACTTGATCACGGCATCAGCGAAGCTTCTCGGAAGCGCTTGAGGGGGTTTTGGCGTCGGCCCCAGGCTAAAGATGTAAGTTGCTGGGGCGATCTTACTCTCGTTTTGCTTCGGTCGGCGGGCTGGTCGTGGATCGTTGCTGTTATGTTTAGGAACGGCTCCGTGTAGGCTGCGTACTTTTGTCACTCGCCACTTGGTCGAGGCTGGACTCTCGATGCGTGGTTGATCTTACACTTTTCGGCATTTCGTTTTGGATGTCATCGCCTGACTTAAAGTAACCCTGCTTTTTGGATTGGTCTTGTCAACAAACGCTTGGCCGAGTACGGCATTTTGGGCAATGGTAACGCTGACTTTGCATTCGAATAGGAATGTGCGACGACCTTCTCCGCGGCAGGGGAAGCCGAAGAGGTCCCGGATATGGACCAGGAGACACTGGCCCATTATAGGCGTTTCGAGGCTGCGTGGGCCGTTAGGGAGGGGGCGAAGAAGGGGTGGAACAAGGTTGAGGGGGCTACTGAGGGAGAGGACGGGGAGTGAAGCTAGAGGAAGGGGAGGACGAGGCGATGGTGGATTTCTTCGGTCTGCCAGAGCCTGTCTCTGGTGATGAGCATGATGACGATGGCGAGTTTTAGACTGCTAGCTGGAAAATTGGATGCCTGCTTCTAATCGCTGCGTTGCGTTGATCAGTGATGCTCACATCATCCTTCGATGTCGTTACGAAACCAATGTCGTGTGTATGGGCCTGTAGGCGGAACAAGAGCAGCTATTCTGCGATTGTTGTTCTGTTGCGATCACTATACTTTTGCATTTCTGTGGGATTGTTAGACTATTGTCGCTACTCCTACCCCCTCTTACCACACCCGCATCTCCCTACTGACCGGCACGTTCGCAAGCACGTATGCATGCTGATCCGACGCCCCGCACGCGTCCTCTATTCAGATGCCAAGCAGCCCCCTCCCCCAAAGTTTCCATATTTCCTAGACAGTCAGCGAGGACGAGGGCGCGCTTGCAGTAGTACGCTGAAGTCGAAAAGAAGAGGAGGGGAGTGTGATGAGGCGCAGGTCTGGAGAGTGTGAAGCTTTGAGGTTAGGTATTTGCGATAGTTTGTTGGAGGACGTGAGTGTTTCGTATTAGTTAATCGACAGTAATGATGGGTTTTGGTTGTTGGGGACTTGAGGGAATTGGTTGTTGTTTGGTTATGAGTGGAATTGTTGAGTGGAAGGGAGGTGTTATTGTAATTGAAGAGGTTGAGAGAGGTAAAGGGAAGAGTGTTGATGTGAACTTAATCGAGCGAAGAGATATTGGGAGCCCAGTACTTACCTATCCAAGGAATGACTGAATTGAGGATTTATATATGATAATTAGACATCATGCTTTCAATAAGTGGGCTAAGTGAAAGCAAGTGCTATAGTAAGCCAAGGGTCAAAATCCTAGCCGATACTGAGGCGTGCCAGATCGTAGTACGTACGTCGGAATAGCCGATTCGGGACATCCCAGGGGCGTTAAATATCATCCGAGACGGAAAGAGGCTCTGCTTATTTTTGTCCTGGGTTCGACTCCGTTATCGACCATCCTTTTTTTATTTTTGGTTTGCTTTTTGCAAAGGCAGCTTGATCTTTTCCCGTGTCACTATCCATAATTCGACTGCCATACTCTTTGTATCTGAGCGTGTGGGCCAGTAGTCATCGCAAAAGAGATTATCACATGTTGCACCTGCGTTTCAGCGCGGTCCGTGTCTGCATCAAGGTTTATCATGTCAACGCAGAGCACCGCTATTTGTCCAGAAATCTATTCCAGAGTTTGGGAATTCCTGGATCGTGCAATTCATGCCATATCAAATATCGACACTTTCCTGTCAGCTGGACAGCCTTTAACCATCTTCGCGATTCAATGCCTGGCTAATTTGTCTGACCTTCTCAATGAAGACTTAATGGAATCTGAAACTCCATATGTGAATGAGAAAAGGAAACACCACCCATCGACTGCTTACAGTAAAGAGCAAGCATCATAACACCTTTCATACATTTCGAACTATCACAGTGTAGATTCACAGGACGTTCTGCCTAACTTGGAACTGCCCCGCCGGTTGGCCTTTCTTGGACATGAGATGAGCTGGAGAGTCACGGTCTCTCCGCACCCAACGAATCGATCCCAAGAATGAGACGAACCACGGAAATCTATCAAAATGCCAATGGAGTCAATCAAGTGGAGAGTCATAGTAGATACTGGGTCTAGGTCAAGTTGATGAGATGTCGTCCAGAGCCAAGCCACTAAAAAAGTTTACGACGAACAAACATCCATCTGCTGCTGTTTAATCCACAACGTCCCATTCTCCCTTGCGCCTCTCACATCGATTGTTACCCCTTTTACCGCCTCGTTATACTTCGTGTATATTCAACCGTGAGGAACCCCTGGTGAGATCTTAGGAGGACCGGTGCCATACTATCGTGATTTCCGCCATTCCTGACCCCTCTGTCACTTACCGCATCATGTCGAGCAGGTCTGGTACCCTCGGTTTTCTGTCAACAGGTGGCAACTGGATGACGTCTCATCAATTAAGAGAGTAGGTCTTACCTAATCTAAAGGCATGGAGGAAGATCAAAGGTGAGGGTAGTGTCGATGAGGAGCGAGCGTCTAGGTGGCCTCTACGCTAGCCTCCTCTTCATACAATATTTCCTCGAAGCAACCATAGGACCCGAGCGTAGCGAACGACCTTCATTGAATGTTGCGGATCCATCCGGACTTCTGAGAAGTAATCACGCACGAATATCACCTTCTAGAGAGTTTCCTGCCATAGCTTTGAAGGGCCGCTCCGTTATAGCGACTGAACGACATATCGTTCAGTGAAAAGGCTCTGAGATATTCCTCAAATCCTCCATCAACACGGATCACATGCCCCTTTGGCAAAATGATGAAAATAAGTCAAAGTCGGTTGTGCCAAAGGGGAATGTACAAACAGCTCAGACCGAGAGGGATGCTTGCCGTTACGAAATCGGAAAATATTCACAATGCTCCAGGTACTATCTCAGAGGACCGGAACAGCCTCGTATCAATCAAGCTCATCGTTCGAGACAGGAATAGCCTCTTTTATCTGCACTTTCCCTTCCGCACTGCCTTCCTCCAGCTCGTCGTCCCGCTCGGCCTCCAGCTCCTCTTCTTGCTCTTCCCTCAGCTCAAAACTTGCTAGCTCATCCATTGTGACAGGGACAGCCTCCTCCAGTTCCAGTTCTCGTTCCTCTTCTTGCTGCTCTTTTTGCTCCGCTTCTTGCACTTCTCTCAGCTCAAAGCTTGCAAGTTCATCCATTGTGACAGGGACTGCTTCCTCCATCTTGGCAACCGGATGGTCTCTCTCTAGATATTTGTCCCCATCAGTGTCCCAATCATCATCCTCCTCGTCGCTCGTGTTGCCGATATCATATTCCCTTTCTAAATTATTCCACCCTCCTTGCTCTATCCACTTATTTGCCTCCCTCCTTCTTTCTTCCTTCGGCAAACCTTTTAATCTCGGCCACCAATCACTCCCCCGTCCATACGACAGCTCTCTTCCTATCTCCACCGCCAAAGATCTCGACTTGCTCCTCTCGGCTTCCAGCCGCCTCCAAACAGCCGTACTCTTCTCAGACAGATTGGGTACCAGTTCGGCAGCGCTGCCCGATTTCGATACAGCCTTCCATTGACTGTCAGGCTGTCTCCGCTCGAAGAATTGGATGAGCTCGTCTTCACATTCGGATGAGATGCCACCACGGTCGGGAAAAAGGATGCGAGCCTTGAGCCAGCGAAGGCTTTGGTGGTTCTTGCTTTTGTACTCGTCATATTCGGACTGCGTGATCCCGATCAAGGCCGCTGTGAGTCAAATCAGTCTTCCCTTTCCCCCTTCCCTTTCGGTAGGTGCCGATGTAGAGCAAAATTCGAGAGGATGGCACTTACGTCTCAGCTGAGGTATCCTTTTCTGCAGCGCTCCCTGCTTTACTTTCTGGTTGTAGTGGTGGCGTGCCTTTTTCGGTTTCTGCTCCATGGGAAGCGCCTCATTGCGTCTCTTTCGAGACATGACTGGATCGTTGGGAGGCGCAGGTGTCAGAAATGCCACAGCTCTTGTTGTTGTGCGGGACATCCGTGGAAGCGCGTTTTCAATCTGTGTCAAAGGACTACGGCGGCGCTATTCTAGTACGACACATTCAGGAAACATCCCACAACGGGCTCGGGGCCATCTCACACCCCAGAGCCTTCCATGTCCTCAACTCTGAACCTCAAATCTCTTCGAAGACGGACTCTTGGCACATTGAAGCCAACAGAATCTCTATGATAATAGGACTCAAGGCTTCAGAGCGTCACTGAACGCATTCTAGCTTGTTCTTTGCTGCATTATTCATGTTGCATTGATCTCGGCGTACACTACAGATCAACAAACCATTCCACGAAAGCCTCTCGCTTCTTCGCCGCTTTTTACCGCACCCAAGCTATCCCTCTCAAATTAGTCACCACACGAGTCGCCCAAAGCTTCCAGCACAAGATTATCCACCCCTGGCTTCACGCTTCGATTTTGCGAGTTATTGTTAGCGGCTTGGCCTTTTTCGACAACATCCCATCATGATCCTGCTATCGACCAGACCATCACCGCCTTTATCTCATGCAACTCAGCGATTATACCCAGCAAGCTTTACCCCAAATCCAGGAGTTGTGGTTTTAGTTATTGGACATCACATTCCATTGCGAAGAGGGTGGAGCCTTCCTATCTACGCCCGCTTATATTCATCTCTCCATGATACCCAGCAATCGCTGCTTCTGGCATGGAAGCTTTCAGAGTCCGCAAATTGCACACGAAGTGGATCGTAGTAGTCGACTGATGTTGTGTCTATGCTTTCCTTGGACGTATCGAAGCGTTGGAATGAGTACTTGCTTCGCTACAATGAGGAAATCGCATTGTAGCATGGAGTATTTTCCTCATCCTCCAACCCACTTTGCATCCTTTCGGAGTGTCTGTAGCCAGCATTGTGGAATACCCATACAGTCTTATTATATCTAGAGTAAACAGTGGCTGGGCTCCTGAGAGCTGTGCTTGGTTGGTGAAGATAAGACTATCGTAAAGGACTCTCGAAATTACGGGGACTACCGATTGATTGATAGAGAGGGAGAGAGGAATTACGGTCGATTGTGGCTTGGTGGGTTAGAGCCATCTACCTCTTCTCAGCTTTGCCCCAAAATCCAAATGTGACGGTCTCGAGGAGAGAACTTCGGTTAATCCATGAATGTCCGGTGTCGATTCAAACTCCCGTCTGTGCAGGACGGGTAGTATACGTCTTTTGGCAAGTGCGCTCGAGAGTGTTGTGCAGGCGTTATATCTCCGATGTTTAATTTCGTGTCGTCCTGCGTCCCAAATGTATCACTTTTCCACACTCCCAAACCAACTACGATCTACCTTCCCACCGACACCATCGATATGCAGAAGGATGCTTCTCCATCTCTAGCACTGGCCACAGGTCAATCAGCAAGAGTCGCTCGGAAGAAGCGCTGCCGCCGCAACCTCAAAGACAAGATTCAGGTCACAAAATGTAAGCTCCGGTTCCCCTTCCCTCTTCCTTGCCCCCATCTATTAGCTTCCTCTCTTCCTTTCTCCGCCACCCAACCACTGGTCTATCACAGGCGTAAGAAAGCAGCAACGACCAATAAGAATCAAAGACTCCATTCCCTCTGTCCGCAAGAACCCGAATTGCCCCGATCCAGCCCCTTTTTTCCCTCTTTCCCTCCTCTCCCTCAACCAAGGCTTGGTCGACCTTGAGCGTGTGCCAAGAAGGGAAAAACAGCTGACCAAGTCCCATAGCATTGGACGCGCATGTTGGGGGCACCGCGTCCTCCTCCATCACCGCCACAAGACCAACTGCGCGCGCCGCTGGCTGCACCAGCAATACGGCGAGACTGGGAGCAATGGCATCAGCGAGCAGTCGCGCAAACGGCTGCTAGAGTTCTGGTCGCGCTCCGCACCTGAGGATGTGAGTTTTTGGAGACCCGGCTTCTTGATTTTCTGAGGAGTCTTTTCGGCAACGGCCTTCTTTTTCGTGCTTCTGCCGCGCATGTGGATTTATCAATCTCAGATCTGGTTGATTCTGGAACTGGGGCGGTGGGTCCGGGGTTGTTTGGGCCTTTTGTCATAAGTTTTTCAGTCACCCTTTTCTATGCGATGGTTCCTAGTTCGGGCCTCGAGAACCCAACTTGGGCTGGGGCTGAAATGTTTGAGAAAAGGGGCTGACTGTGTTGTTTGCTGATAGGGATGGGTGACTGCGATTTCCGAAGAAGGGAAAGTGGAAGAGTTGCCAGACTTCGACGATCAGACTTTGGCTCATTGGCGGCGTTTTGAGACGGCTTGGGGCGCTGGAAAGGTGCCGAATCAGGCGAAAAAGGGAAAGAGAAAGAAGAGGGTTGCAGTGACGATGGAAGAAGAGGAGACGGAAGGGGAAGGGGAAGGGGAAGGGGAAGGGGAAGGGGGAGTGAGCATTGAGGCTGAGATTGAGGCTGAGGAGAACGATTTGGGGAAAGAAGAAGACGGGGATGAGATGGAGGATTACTACGGTCCTCCGGAGCCTGTCGCTGCAGATGAGTATGGCAGGTGTGATTAAGAGTAAACTGCTTTCAATGCTAGCATGCCAGGTTTTTGATCTCTTTCATTCTTGCAGCATGATTGTTGTTGAGTGATAATATTATCTACATTTAGCCTATCGGGGTCGTATGCATGAGATCTTCCAAGCCGATACAATAGTCTTTGACCTCGCGTGACGCTATTTCATTGATGTGTTAGTAGATTGATACATTAGCTTTACCGAGCACGTTGAACAAGAGTTATCCCTCCCTATCTCAAGAATCAAACCACACGAATATAATCAATAATTAGACAATCTGCTTTCAAGAGTGCGGAAAGTACAGTAATTCACCCGTGGCCGTAGGTTTCTACCCATGGCCAAACGGTTGTGATACAGGAAGTGTTTCCGGTAAAAGCTAGTACGTAGTCTACTTGGGGCCATCTATGGATTCTTCCGTGGCCCTACTCGTGATACGTGGGCTCCCTCCCCTTTTGGTGCCCGGTTCGAGCCATGTGTTGTTTACCTATTTTTGTTTTTCTTTTCTCATTATGTTTTTCCTTTCGATTTTTCTCGGGTAGAGTGAGGATCGATAGTCACCTCTTCTATCATAGTGGCACACTCCGCCATGTCGTTCAGTCAGGTTGCCAATTCACAAAGCTGTTCCCTTCTTGATATTCCTCCTGAATCAAACATAACCCTCCTTAAAAGCCTGCAAAGCGACACGAGCACCCTGCCGTCACAAGCGAAGCTCAAAGCTCTCAACACATAGGGTCATCCATCCACACCTAGCTCTTCGCAACTTGATTCATCTTTCTTTTCTTTTCTTTTCTTTCCTTTCCTTTTCATTTCCTTTTTTCTTACTACGGGCCCTCAGCTACACCTTTCGACCCTCTGCTTCTACGTCCACGCCCGCCAACACCGGTACAACACAAACAAAAGAAAGGACAGGAAAGGAAAGGAAAAGGAAAAGGAAAAGAAAAGAAAACTATTCCTCATCAACCGCTTACAGACCCAACGCGCCTCCAAGCCGCCCAAACCGGCCAGTGGCAACTTCCGCCATGGAAGTATCCAAGATCTCCAACTGCAGGCACCGGACGGCGAAGTCATCACGTCGGAGATGAAGAGGCAGCTAATTCCAACTCTAAAGCTGGGGGAGGAAGAAGCGGTAGATGGGTGTGGAGGGAGATCGAATGTGATGAGGCTAGGTCCTTTTTCTCGTTCCAGTTCTTGGTGGTCCTTTGTTCGAGACTGCAGGGGGATTTCCAGCAACGTCTATCTATGATAGGGTCATTAACCTTTTCCGCCCGATTCTCCTACAATATAAGGAAAGAAAGGCTAACAAAACAGAGAAAGGAAACCTACTACCACCCTACCCATTTTTCCAGCTCTCAATACCGGGTATCATACACGATGTTAGTATTCAACAAATCTAGGATCTCGATTCATGGCATAGTACCCTGAGATATCCCCCCCCCCAAATAAAACCCAGCAAGAGAATTCCGGAGGATAACTCGCGACAATTCCTATACCGAAGCAACCCAAACCATTCCATCTCCCTCTCCAGTCTCGCAATTCTCCAAAGCCAGGAAATCAGTCCTGGGACAAGATATCGTATCGTAGCCTCATTCCGGCACTGTACACGCAGACTACCTCTTTATCTATTGATTTCACGGCTCCTAGGCAGGGAGGGTTTTGGGGGGGGGAACATCTAGCATCGTTGTCTTAGCTGAGAATAGAGCAGTAGAGGCTCCGAGTCACTTTCAAATTTCCATCTCGGCCAGCAGCTCGCAAGGTCCTCAATGATCAAGGATAGGATTAGAATCAGTGTGTAAGGCGTAATTAGGGTAGTTGATTCCCGAGGGAACGTCGAGATATGAGATGTCGTCCGGAGTAGCCAAGCCGCTAGCATTGTCCATCAACGATAGGATGGATTGGGCTGGAAAAGCAACAATGAAGACCGGACGTAGTATTTTTGGTGATCCGATCAGATTGGCACTTCTTGGATATCGAAAGCTACCAAGCGATTGGCAGTGAAAAGCCTTGGATACCTAAGCTAGCTAAGCCAATAGCCATAAAGCTATATATACAAAAATATACTACGGGCTTAGATCAATATCTAGCTAGACGGGCATGCTGCCTCGCGAACAGGAAAGCAGAAGGCTAAAGAAGCAGCAGGAAGTGACAAGCCGCCAGCCACGAGCAATGCGCAAAGCAAACAATAATATCCTTCCCTCCCCAAAACCCCCCTTATCAAACCTCCGTCCCCTTCTTGCTCTTCATCTCTATTTCGGCTTGACCTCCTTGCTCAACCTCTTACTCTTCTTCTTCTCGTCAACCCCCCGCTCCGCATCCGCTAGCACTAGCTCCTCCTCCACCGGGATTCCCTCAACCTTCTTGACTGCCTTGCCCTCATTGAAAGCCATCAGCCCGCCCAATCCAGCAACGATACAGGCCATCGCCACGAAAGTCCCCGTGCTCCAGCTCGGCCGCTTGAACCGATCGTAGCCCCACATGAAGGCCGATAGCACGACCTGGAGGAACGTGTTCAGCACGTACGCCCAGATGACATAGTCCAGTTTCCAGAGCTTGGTCGGTGGCGCCCGGATCCCAGTGAGGGGCTCATCGGGCGTTTTGCTGACGGGGAGCGGGAGGGCTGGGTTGTGCTCTGCTGTCAGGGAAGAGGAGGTGGGGACTGTGGAACTCAGGTTCATGGGGACTGGGAGTTCAGAAGACCCAGGTAAACGGAACCAGCCACGATTGATGCCCGCTAGGCGACGGAGAGCACTGTGTTGACCCCTGATGCGCCATTGCAGGAGGTAGTACAGATCGCGGAATCGCCAGGGGATGAGGCCGAAGCCGGTGACGCAGAAGAGGGCGTTGAGGATTTGGGAGTCGATTTCGATCCAGATGCGGCGTGGGGAGTAGAGATCGTTGCAGTCTTTGATGCCGTGCAGATGTTCGGGGTAGCACATGTATTGACTGCCGCCGCCGATAAGGAGAAGGAACAGCATCCCACCCCAGGCAACGACGTTGAGGCCGTAGATGGTGATTAGAAAGCCGAGGGGCGTGATGAAAAACTTCCAAAAACCTTTGAGACCAATAAGGGTGGCTTCGCCCCAGGTGTGCTTTGGTGGGAATTTGTAGCCATTGGGGTAGATGCCGTCTGCGTCAGGTCCTTGTGCTGGCGAAGAGGTCGATGACGAGCTTGAGCGTCGCGCAGGCTTTTCTGATGTTATTGTCGTTGTTTTCCGAAGAGGTTTGGTGGTGGATGATTTAGGGAAGGCGACTGCGTCACCAGTAGGGTCTACAAACTTATTGGGGAGGCCTTTGTTTGCTCGTGGGACGAAGCTCTGATCGGTCATTTCTCCTCGCCCGAAGACATTTGGAAACGGATCATCTTCGTCTGCTAACGGATCGGGAAACATTGGTGGTCCTGACTGCCGTTTCGTTGACGACGTAGCCTTTGAAGGTTCGGCGAACTTATTAGGTAGTGGTCTCGATGGGAATGGCTCTACGTCTTCCGAGGGGTCCAAAAACTTCTTTGGGAGCTTTCTTGCAGGTCTGGGCTTTCCTTCATCCTCCAATTGCTCATCGTCAACATCCAGGGGATACGGATCGGGGGCCGTTTTCGAAGCTGGCTCCTTCCCTCCTTGACGCGAAAAGCTCTGGTTATCCATGCGTCCACGACCAAAGAAGCCAGCAAAATCGTCTTCAGCTTCTTCTGTATGCGTACCCATTGGCGTTGATGATGACTTGTTTAGGCCTGTGGTCTGGGCGGAGTTGGTCCTTGATAATGACAGCTTCCGTACGCTTTCCTCATCAATCGGCGTATGTCTACGTTGTATCGGCCCATCCCATCCATTGTGTCCGAAACTTCCTCTTCGAATTTCCAACGGTGTTGGCGCTTTCGCTAATACATCTCCAGTGGCATCCCACATCCCAGATGGAGGACTTGACTCAAGGAACTTGAGCGAGGCACTGCGGAGGCGGCCAGTCACCCCTGTCGAAGCGCTTGAACTCGCCGTTCCTTGTCGGTTTGGGTGCCGCCCAACTGGCGAGGTTGGCGACGCATCGGTGCCATCATTCGTGGCCATGGCGGAGGATAGGAGACGCTGCTGCTTGGTTTGGATGCTAAGGGTGGAACTGTAAGAGGGCTATCTTAGCTAGCAAGATCTCAGAACTCTTGATCCATGGATCAGAAATGCTTCAAAAATTTTGATGGAGCAACCGCGTGAAGATTGGTTTCATATATCGGAGGGCGACGGTTTAGGTGATTGAATTACGGCGGGTGGATTGATTTGGTGGCGAAGAGTCAGGACGTCGTAGTCTTCAGGCGCGAACTTCCGGTGAGTCGATGGATGGGTATGAGTAGATGAGGCGACGAGCTTAATGATGTCGATTGACTTTTATTATTACACGGAAACAAGAGACGAAGATGAAGCTGGCAGTGAATAATACTCGTACTCGATGTTTCTCCAGATGACGGGGACTCGGCGGGATATTGCAGATGCAGGGGTCAACCAACGCTGATTGGCGGAAAATTGCGACCCCCACCAACGGCGTCCAAACCGGCCGAGATTCCGTGCCGAGAGTGAAATGATCCTTCATCTCATGTCGCCATATCTGTGTGTGCGATTGCTTGGCTGAGATGCACGGCAGATCAAAAGATTGTTAACCTAAAGTATCGCGTCTGCGTTTGATACCGCCAGTGGAGGCTTCTCGAAGCTTGACAACAGCAACAAGTCGTAATTGCTCGTCAGCTATGGCGGTATACAGAAACCCCTAGCTCTGGTGACTAAGACACCTTCTAATCAGACTCATCGGACTTTGAAGCCTGGACCGGGTAGAGAGGCAAACGATATCTGGCAGGGGAAGCTTTCAGCGGTGGGCGACATGGGGCAACAGGCTGAATCTGCACCATCTGCACTTGATGCCTTCATAGAAGATAAATCTGGCTTTGCAGGCCAAGCATCACCTCATCACGCCCTAGCTCTCCAAGTGCAGTATGACCTTCAATACCAGCATGACTGGACTTCCATCAATATCCATACCCACCCAGATCCATCTTCGTCGTCGGGAACCAATCAATTGTCACGACCTCTGATATCGGGACTCCCTGCTCGTCATGTCTATATCCATCCGGACGAGCAGGTGCAAATTTTGAAGCAGGGTCTCACGGAGAAAGATGTACCCGTGGAGAGAGAGTGGGTGCTGCCAACGCATTTGCGGAAGAAGTGGTCCTTGAGAGGATTCGCAGAGGTCTTTGACGCGATCGATGAGACTCCGCCTGACGACAACGCGCAGGATAAGCAAGCAGAGGAAACGAGTGGGTATCAGAGGGCAAGGAAGCGAGGAAAGAGATTATTAATGGCGGTAGTGAATGATGATAGCACCATCGTATACTATATCATCCATGATGGCATTGTTAAGCCAAGGCAGAATTGACAGATAACCTCCTCCTCAAGCTCTCCCCTGTGGTGAAACAACAAGATTCCCTCGCCAACGAAATATGATTTCCCTCAGAAAAACTCCATGGTTCTTGGGTATCTGGTAACTCGATGCCTCAAACACCTGCTTGAATGGAAAAAGTGATCACACCTTAATTTGATACTCCCTTGACGTTACCAACCCACCAAAAGCTATTCCTGTCAACGACGCAGCCAAAGCCCACACGCCCGACCAGCCGGCAGCGCCAAAGAATTCAGCTCCTTCGACGACGAAATAAGTCTGGAGCCAGGTGTAGAGGCCGGTGAAAGCGATCAAAGTCGTAGTCCTCTGAATCAGTATCCTCGTGCGCTTGGAGTGACCCCACACATTGTACTTGATAGTTTCCCAAAAGGATGCCGTTGCTGGATTGAAGGCGGCGTTCCTAGCGTCGCGCGAGTCAGGTCTACCCCCCATAGCTGGGGTGAAGATGAACGCTTTTGCCGCGAATCCGAGTGGAACGACACCAAGGGCCACGAAGGGGTATGCGGCTTCGTGAGCTCCCTGAAGACTCCTGACCCCGTCGAAATGGGTTACAATGTACAATGGCAGCCAGCTGACCAGGCTGGCGTACAGCACAAGCCCGTATATACCAGTTGCCAACAGGCTGGTAAGACCCTGCACGGTGAGGTCGTTGATAATCGACCGATTCGATACAGCAGACTTTGGAGCTGTTGCGTCATGGGTGACGGAATTCGGACGCAGAAAGACGAGTGGTATATAAACGGATAGCATGTCAATAGCCATATTATTGATAACAGTCGTTGGGCGAACGGCGTAGAAGATCCGGAGGAGCTGATAGTAAGGCATATGGGACAATAGCGTCAGCGCTGCCATGTCCACGCCTGTAAGATGTGTTAGCCTTTGACCTCGCTGCTGCACGCTTCTCGGTGTCCTACCATCATACTTTCCCCACCATGCGAGCGCGAGCTCGACTGCTCGTCCCCCTAGAAATCCCGATATTTGCGGCCAGTCGTCGATGGTCCGGGTTACACCCGCTAAATCGCCTTCGACAAAGTATGAGGAGGAAGTTCGAGCTGCCACAGAGAGCGCAAAGCTAGAGAGGACGAGTATTATGTAGCGGAAGGTCGATTGTCGCTCGGAACCGGTTTGCGCTGGCAGAGGTACCGCGACTGGCTTTACAGCAGTCGCGGCGCTGGTGGCGGCCTTTCTTTTGGGCATGCTCAATAAAGTTGAAGCAGTTGGGAGCAATCTCAATCTGGAGCGCGTAGGAATCGAGCGATTGTATTCTTTAAGTCGGAATGGTGAAAAGGACAAACAAGCAGCGGAACGTGTCTGTTTATGGGCCTTTTCTTTTTAATTGGTTCAGGCCTAGCGTCATGCGGGAGAAATGCGCCTTGGCTTGTTTCGTTTCGTGCCGGCAACTTCCCGTCACCACCGTCCGTTGAATCCTTCGTTGACTTCCTTTCTTTTTGTCTTTCCTTCACTTGTTGGCGCTCCTTGTCCTCTGTCGTCCTCTGACCTTTCATTTGTCAAGTCATCAGGCGTTGCGGCGGTATTGTGAAAACTGAAGTCAGTAGCTATAAACCTCGACTATCATGAAGGCTTTCACATATTCGCAACTTTTCCAAATACTAATTGAAGAGAAACAATTACTAACAAGCATTCTCCTGGACTGGTCGCCGACTCACTGGATCACTTTTAGCGAGTACGACATACGAACACCATAATTGGGCTAATTGTTGGGAATTAATTCACAATGGCCCTACTTCTCCGATCACGGTTGCTTTCACCGGGGAAATCTTTGCATGGTATATGCTATGCAAAGTCTCTTAGATGTTACTCAAATGGCTACAGCGGGCCACCCGGAGGTCCACCAACGCCTGGTCAGGTTGGCCCACCAGGTCCTGAAGGAGATGCAGACAATGATGCAAGTGCTACGAAGTCAGGCCAAAATGAAAGAACCCGAAGAATTAATTGGGGTCCGACTCTATTCAAGGCCTTTGAGAGCGCCGCGACCACTTTCGTCTCACTGATGGTTCTGGGACTAGCCGGTTATGGCTACCACCGCTACTACAAGTATCTGGTGTTGCAGAAAATGGAGAGAGCATTTGAACCAGGTGACCCAATGTTAGAACTGGCCAACCAGGGAAAGCCTTCCCCGACCAGTATGCCCACAGATGACGAGAAACACTGGATCCGAAGAAAAGAGCAGGAAAAGATCGATGCCATTCTAAACGGGACTACGCGTGGCCACTATCACTTGATTATTGGCGAGAAAGGTACCGGCAAGTCTTCCATGCTTCTGGACGCTATGGCGAAGGTCAATGGCGAAGGTATATCCATGTTCGAGGCTCATGCAGATCTGGAGATATTTCGCATACGTCTAGGCAAGGCTCTCGATTACGAGTTTCACGAAGACTACATCGGTAGCCTTTTTAGCATCAAGGGACCTAGAGATACAACCGCGCTTCTCGACATTGAGAGAGCCTTCAACAAATTAGAAAAGATAGCCCTCAAACGGCGTAAGAATGTCGGTCGTCCGTTAGTGCTTGTGATAAATAGTACACATCTGATGAGGGATGACGAGGATGGTCAGGATCTACTTGAATTAATTCAACAAAGAGCGGAGCAATGGGCCGCCAGTAATTTGGTAACGATGGTACTAAACAGCGACGATTATTGGGTGTACGAGCGCCTCAAACAATATGCTACACGGATGGAGATACTGCAGGTACTTGACTTACCCAAAAGTGAAGCAATCGCCGCTTTGACCGGGTACCGAGAAAAATACAAACAGGAAAAGCCGCCTATGAAGATCTTGGAACAGGTGTATGACAAAGTGGGTGGTAGGCTCTCATACCTGAATCGTGTGGCTAGGTCGCCCGATATGCTCCACACCTGCGAGAACATCTGTCGGGCCGAGAAGACTTGGTTCCTCAACAAGTGTGGCATCCTGGGCGAGGAAATGGACGACGATGTTATGGATCAGCAGAAGTATGCATCAGCCGCAATGGTTCTTGCTAAAGCTTTAGTTACCCAAGAACAAGAGGTTGGCCCGAAAGTTGACTCAGAACTTCGTTTCTTGCTGCCTCAGATCGAGCTCCATAAAGCGCGGGAGATCATGACTCGGGCAGACTTCATCAAAAGCTATGATCACAACAACATCTTTACAATAGATGCCAAGGCAATGGTTCGAGCAGACTCGGTCCCAATGCAGAATGCCTTCCGGGAGATTTGTGGCGAAGAAGGATTTGACGAGTTTCTGCAGGCAACATTAGATCGAATATCAGCCATTGAAAGCCTTGGTAGAACAAGAGAGCTTGTGGCAAAGGATCTCGTCGGAGGAGCCGAATACAAGATCAAGGGCAGGCTCGACCGAGGCGATGGCGTTGCTGTTCGACTAGTCTCCCCAGGTTCGTGAGGTTTGACAGGTTTTCGCCAGACATGACGAGTATACACGATAGTCGTTCAAATACGTATCTGTGTTGACCAATTTATCCAAAGTCATAGGAGACCTGCTTGCGCAATGATTACCCGGTAACCCGACTATGGGACAACACATCAACTACCTTACACATTCTTTGACACTCAATTCCCGGCGCATCACCCACACGACCACTACCTCGTCACCACCACACCCACCATCGCAGAACCGTCTTCTTATCAGTATGGAGGACGCCGACAAGCTTGAAGCAGCCTACCAATCTGCATCGTACGCCGCTATGCCGTCCCCGGACCATATCAGATCAAGAAGCGCGCGTTACCACCATGGCAAAAGGTTGCTAGGTCGTGAAGCAGGTAATGTCCACTCCACTCCTCTCCTACAAGCTTGCTCTCTCAATATCGAACACCGTTTGGCCTACTCGGGCACGTGCTGACATTGGCATAGCCAAATATATAGCCGCCTCCGAAGAGCAGGCAGCGCACCAGGCGCGCGTCGACCACGAGCGTCAATGCAAGCAAGACCGGCGCTGGCTCCACGCCCAAAGGCAGCGTGGCCGTTTCAGCGAGGTAAAGCCCCCTCTTGAACCAACGCTTGGCCGTCGTTGGAAACACTGACATTGGGAACATGATAGCAAACAAACCGAGAATTGCTGCATTTTTTCAAGCGCTGTGTTCCCGATCTGTGGACCTCGAATGAGGTGGCTTACGGTAGGCGGGTTCCGGAGTTGGGGAACGACAGTGTCAGGGCGTGGATGACGTTGCAGGAAGAGAGGTGCGTGTGGGTGCGCGAGCACTGGAATGGGTTTGAGGATAACTTTGCGCCGGAGAAGGATTGGTGGGAGAAGATAGAGGAGGTGCCAAAGAAGGGGAAGCGTAAGAGGGGAGAGAAGAGGGATGGGGAGACTAAGGATCTAGGTGGGCAACATGCGAAAAGATTGAGACGTGAGGAGGTGGGCTATATCACGCCGGTCCCCTTGTCTAAGGACGAGTTTAAGGCTATGTTCGGATAGAATCCTTGAATACTCACGTATCCAGTGTTAATGATCTGTTATTATCCCGTGATTGCCTTGTGATTCGACCTCTTGGACTGTGATCGCGACGATGAGCAAATATTGAGTAGATAAAGTGTTGAAGTCTCGTTGCAATTGCTGCTAGTACTTTTGTAATCCAGCTACGTGTGATGAACCTCACGAGGAATGGTAGATTATTAGGAAGGTTGTGAGGATGAGAGTGAGCGGATCTTCACTTTAATTAATTTGAATTTGGTTATTATATATTATAATTGTGCAATTTGTTTTCAAGAATTTCAGACGTACATTATACTCTTCGGAGTGCGTTCTGACTAGGAGCGTGTTTCACAACACTCCTCCTACGAGGTGCGGATGCGCTACTGGTTCTTAATTTTGCCTATTTTTAAGGTCTCGGGTTCGAATTCAGCCTCGACATTTCTTTTTTCCCCCTTTTTTCCTTTTCTTCCCCTTCTCCCCTTTCTTGCATACTGCGCTTTAAATCTTGCGCGCATAGTTTCTACTATCATTATGCATGACGGAAGCGGTAATTCACAACGCAACTCTTTGAGTATTGGCATTATCACGAACTTCAACAAGCAGCCCAATCAAAATCTTAATCATCTCATCACAATCGCGAAAAGCCCCCCACGATCACCTCAAGGTATTTACTCGCTGTAGACTTACGTACTCAACGTTGCCCTTATCCTATTGTCGATCCCAAAAGATTAAGCTTGCGTCCCCCCTTCTCTCTCTCTTCCTTCTACCACCAGCATATATAACCCAAAGTGAGTAGGGTTCGTCTCACCTTTTCCAGCTGGCCCCAAAAGAGAAAGCTACATCCCAACAGGAGTTTTTGAACCGCATGGAAAAGTATCAGTAGTCTCGAAAGCAACTCCAAGGGGGTATCATAGGATATCGCGTCACCTTCTATAGCTTGGCATCACGAGTCAAGCGAGGAGTCCCCGGACCGTATGGGAGAGTATTGAAAGTTTGGGATCGGTCAGCATTGGGTTTTGGGTTTGTATGTACATAGCAATGATAGGGTTTGGAGATTGCTGGATTTTGGGCGGAGATGGGGAGGGATGTATGTTCCAGGGCCCAGCATCCGCTGCCCTTGAAGGCCGTGACCTTAGGATCAATCATTATTCGAACGTGCGGACGTTGGGGAAAAGTATTTTTTTGGGACTTTGATATCCGGAGACGATCATAGAGCCGTGCTCCCAGTTCTTCAAATTAGGGCAAGCCGATATCCCATTGATAACTTTGATACTCTGGAGATATATTTTTTTATTTTGATGGGATTATATCATCGCTATTAAAGTCAAGGGACTTGCTTCTTTGTGGATTCGATGCAATTAACCTGGCGGATAGTTGATATGAAGATGCTTTCTACTATGTGATTATAGACTATTCCTCGTCGGTGATTGGGGTAATCTTATTTCTTTCGCAACGTTCTCTCACATCTGCAGTGGATTGAGGATTTGATACTATGAAAAGTGATGAAGAATGGAGTGAGTAATTGTTTGCAGGTTTTGAGATAAGATTGAAGAGCTTTCGGAGCGAAGTCTCTAGTGTCGTTACTCGATATACGAGAAGAGGATATACAGCAACTATGTAGGAGTTGCGATTGGGTGTGGCAAAGCCATTCACAGTTAATCTGCGCTGGCCGCCCAAACCCTCCGTCTCGAATATCCCATCCTCCGGTGAGAAGTGGCCCCCCTTTCTTCTGCAAAGCTCATCCCGAAGCAATGCGAGGGAGAGCTTTGACGTTTTGACAGCTTGATCCGGGATTATGGCGAATCATCCAATCCAACGGTGGGTCGAATTCCCTGTGGCTTTACCGAGCTTCGAGTTCGATGGCTCGTCAGGCTAGTACTCCTGAAAATGCAGACACTCCTGTTTATTGAATAAGAATCATCTTTACGATGTGTTTACCCCTGTCAAAGTTGTGCCCGCTGCAACGGCGTCTGACAACGTCCCATTGGTAGACCCTAGGATGCCTCTGATCGGACCCGCTTCAGCTGACACGTAGTCGCTCGCCCATCTTCGAGCCATGAAGCTCCTTCGGGGCAAGTACATGATCGTGACGTATGAGCCTCCATGATGCGCTCCATAATACCATGCAGGCCTGTCCAAATTTTCTACTTCGATGAGAATATATCTGGCTGAGTGGAGTAGATCGTTGAGACTCGCAGCGGTCCAGGGAGGATACTGTGACGTTTGGTGAAATCCACCCCATGTAGGGAGAACGTGATCGCCAAAATCCTTCCCTATACGGAAAAGGAGAATACATGTACCTAATACGGTTATGTGAGCCTGATGTGCGCAAAAGGACGGGAATTTGGACGCGGGAAAGGAGGCCAAATACCGAATCGCGTGCCCAAAGGCAGCTCAATTGGACGGGGTCCTCGTGGGGGGCTCAGTCTCCATTTTCGTGACCAGAACAAATGCGTGGCGTCGAGATCGTCATGGGCGAATTGCTCGGTCATGTTCTGAAAGGCATGCTCACAGTCACTGGAAGCGAAATCGCCCAACCAGTCAGGATGTTGTTGGGGATTAACTGGCTGGACGGAACCGAGCATCGAGAAGGGGCTTGTCGAGGAGACTCGGTTTAGACTCTTTGTACCGCTTGGGATCGTTGCAGCACCAGAGATGGAAATCAGACCAAGGAAGGTGACGAGAAGAAGGTTCGAGATCCACATCGTGCGCAGAGTTCGAATGAGATCTTATGAGGTGTCTAGAGGATGTGGAAAGACCATACAAAGCGGAGCTGGATTTCCGCCTTATATAGCTGTTGAATTAGATACCTCCAAGCGACCCGTCTGTAGGGTATCGCCAATCCGGCCACCGCCCACAAGTCATAGAATCCAGAAGCGAGTAAGCGACATTCTTGCCGAGTACTTGCCCATGCTAAAAGAAGGACCCCGAGCGTTTGGTAGGCGACGGCCATCCCTGTTACTGGGATGCAATTGTTAGGTACAACTACCTAGGTCAAGTATCTTACCTTCCACACTTGTGACATAGATGTATGGGATAACTGACACTGTAAAACGTCTGCGGACGCGTGCAAGATAAAGACCATCCCGGGCATCAGCTTATCCCTCTAGGCATATTGAAACGTGAGACACGAACTCGATCAACCCTCTTAAAACCAACACGAGAGAGAAAGGAGGTGGCGCAACGAACGTACTCGTATTATACAAATATTTAGAAGCAGTGTCTATCATACGAGTACTTCCTACACGTAAAAGCTCAGTATCTTACCCAGCAGCTGCAGCTCCATCCAGTATGCCAGAACCAGAACCAGCGCCATGGATAGCCAAAGCAGTAGAGCCAAAGCTGTCGCTCCTAAAGCACCATTCATATGCAGATTATGTGACAAAGTGAAAAGGTAGTGGGCACAGCAGAAACAAAGCCTTATGGTCGTACCGTGATGCCGATATAGTCGTATTTCATCGTCGTGAAGAAGCTCATATGTGTCCATTGGGCAGATCCCCGTTTGCCGATATCTTTGCTGGAGCCTCCTCCTCTTCCCGATCCCGCTTTCGACTAATCAACATTTTGCCTTCTGATGTTTCTTTGTCCCACGTGCCGCCTATGCCAAAGGGGTAGTCGTGGAGCGCCATATGTCGGCTAGCCAGTGGGAGTCCGGCGAGATGGGGATGTCGAGGGATGATGTTGAGGAAATCGGAATGTCTGAGCCAGAAGATTGGTTCAAGGGTAGTAAAGAAACTACGTCTGCTCTCTGCATAGAGAACACTGTCGCCTTTGTCCTTCGTAAGCTCGGGTATGCGAACGCCTGACTGCTGATTGCGGAGCTGTCGCCAGAGAGAGCCGCGTTGGTCCAGAGTAAGTGGACGATGGGTCCAGGCGGTATCTGTGATTGCGGTCAGTGGCGTGCACGAGCTTCCAACATGGTATAACCTACATTGCGAAAGTTCGAGGTCCCTGTTGGCCAGTAATGGTGCCACCTGGACATTTGAGATCCAGCGCTCGTTAATGTCCTCTTTGTCGCATTCTGGATCAAGATCCTCGGTGGTGACATAGTACAGTGGCAACCAACTCTGGATCCATCCGGGATACCTCGCTTCGTCAGGACTGATTTCAGCGGCTCTTCGCAGACCACATGTTAAACGTTCGCGGCGTTGCATTTCTTGTTCTTCTTGAAGGCGAATTCTGCGCTGTTCTTCACGATGTTCCAGCTCGGCTCGTCTGCGGTCCTCTTTCTCTTTATGTTGCCGTTCTTGCTCAGCTCGTCTCACTTGCATCTGCTGCTCGTCATTCTGCTTTTTAGCTGCGCGAGCTTCAGCCTCTTCACGCTCTGTCTGCATTTGTCGTTGAAGTTCGGCTTCTTCACGCTGTGCCTTCAAGTGCGCTTCTTCCAGCTCACGAGCCGCTAAGGCTTCTCTGCCTCGGGCCTTCAAGATCTCTATATCACGTGCTGCCTTTTCTTCTCTAGCGTCACGCTCGTCTACCATAGCTGGACACATCTTCTGATTGTGCAGTCCTTCAGAAGCAGACTCTTCCGGTTTTAGGGGTGATTCTGATGTTGAGGCGAAATGCTCTGGCGCCTGACCCGGGGGCTGCAGGATAGGCGCATCGTGGCGGAAGCTTAAGTTCTCAGACATTGCCACATCTTGATGTAAAGCTACATCAAGGCTGCCCACTGGAACATTGATGCTCTTACGTTGCTCAATAGGTGATCTAACCATAGGAGGAGATGCTGTGCTGCCACCCATAAAGGCCACTGGCGCCGTACCTGGGGTTTTGATTGGCGACATTACTGGCTCGGGATTTGCAATCATGTTGGCCACCATAGCAGGTCCTCGCGGCATGGAGTCTTTTCGCTCTTGTTCGATTGCATTGCCCTGGGAATCGGCTCTTTGTCGCTTCTTCTTGACTGCGTCATGATCCTTGTGCACTTCCGAAAAGCTGCTGCGTGGACTTGTGCTTATTCTAGGGCGCTTCTTGCCACCTTCGCGTTTGAATGAAGAATCTTGAGGTGAAGCCTTCTTGTCTTGCGGCACTGAGACCGGAGAATCGGTCGATACACGGTTTCTTTTCTCATGGCTTGCATGACTTAAAGGGGGCGACTTTTCCACCGCTACACTAGCTTTTCTTTTGATGTCTTGATCACTCTGTATCTCATTTTTGGACAGTAGCCTTCGTCTTGGTTTTGCGCCTGACTCTGCTCCGGCGTTTGCTGTGGATCCAGCGTCGCTGACAGATCTACCATTTCTGACTTTTGGCCTCCGAGCGTTCACGCCCTCGACCTCACGATCTGAGACAGCGGAAGAGGACCCCTTGCGTTCGGTATCATTGGGATGCAAGTGCTTGTGGGAAGATGACTTATGCGAATGCTCGCGCTTGATCATGCCAATCGGACGCTCACTTGTTGACGCGGCAAGGGGAGAGGACGATGATTCCAGATGCTTTGTGCGGACCCTGTGAGGCGAGGAACTGGCAGATGTCCTTGCCCCATCACTGCTGTATTTATCATATGCTTCTTTCAGGACATCGTGCTCTTCTTGCCAATTGGAACTTTGTCTTTTCTTCGCAAGCTCATAATAAGTGAGACCATGATACATCCGCCTTGTGGGGTTGAACCTTGGTTGCCCAAGAAGCACCTTAATGACCTTGACATTTCCGCCTCCAATTGCTGCTAGCATTGGAGTATCGTGTCCTGGCCTGTATTCATTCGAGGAGAGAGGTTCAGGATCCGGGTCCGGTGGCCTACCGAGCGCAATCAGTAGTCCAAGTACATCGTCGTGCCCACCACGTGCGGCCGCAAGCATCGACTCTGTGTCAGCTCTCAAGGTGTTCAGACAAGCATTAACAACAGCCATATCCCCTTTGCTCGCCGCATCCCTAAGAGTTGCCGGAGTACCCCTGATCCACAGAAGGTCCTCACGAGTTGGCTCTCTTCTCGCAGTTTTCCTTCTTCCCACATCTACCTCCGGTTTGGCGGAATGTCCCTTCGCTATGGTGTCACCGCCTGAGCCTGGCTTGCTACCTTGTGTTTGCAAAGAATCAGTCGGACTCCCTCCAGGAGCACTGATTGAAGCCCCGTCGTTATCCTTAGCCCCAGTGCTCTGATCTTCGGACGGTCTGCGGAGGCTGAGCTTTGCTTTTGCAGTGATAAGGGAGTCGCGGATCGCTTCATAGTCATCGTTCTCGACATTGACCAAATCTAGAGGCTCGAAACCTTTGCCGTTCCGCATGCGTGGGTCAGCACCCGCTTCCAACAATATTTCCACAACTTGCAGGTGTCCATTTTCCACGGCGTCAATAAGAGGTGTGTCGCCATCAATATTCTTGCAATTTACAGTGCAACCCTCCCTGATCAAATACCGAACCGGTTCGACGAAGCCCTCGAGTGCTGCGATCTGAAGTGGTGTATTTCGCGCATAGTCTGGCTCATTAAGATGATGCGGCCGCTCCTTGAGTTCAGCGGCGAGCTGCTCAATGTTGTCATTGGCACAAGCGCGCGCGACAGGCGTTCGTCCGCTCCGATCCAGGATCTTTTTATGTGACAGCTTTGACGTCATTGGCTCATCAACGGAGGCGGACTTGTGTAGTCGCGGACGACTCTTTTGAGACCCGCTATCATCTGAATCCGGGCCAGTATCTTCAAATGTTTTTCTGCGGCTGTCGATGGAGAGTGAAGGGGGAGCTTTCTTTCGCTTCACATTGCTATTGATGCTAGTAGTCTGCGTAGAATGCGTTCTGAGATGCTGATGTGGTGGTGGAGATTCAGATTGGGCGCTGGTTGTGTGTTGTTTTCTCGCCCGCCGAGGTTCACGTCGTTCTTTCCCGTTGACAGCTTCAGGATCACTCTTGCCTCGCCTTTTCCTGACCCCCTGATCATCGGCACTTCCGAGCTTGCGTTTTCGTAGGCGGCTTTTCTTCTTTCGAATATCCTCATCGACAGGTGGTGATGAGCGTGATCGGTCCGAATCAGATCCGTGGTTTTTGTCTGACGCCGCTTGAGGTGCAGGTGAGGAATAAGCCGAGCTCAGGTTACTTGAGTTGCCGCCTTCAACACAATCATTTGCAATAACATCCTGGACTATCCTTTTTCGCTTCAATGACGGTTTTCGCGCTCCATTTGCCCCATCCCTATCGACGTTTGGCTCATTGTAGGGCTCCCTTTTCTCAACTCTTGATCCCACACTCCCCTGGTCATCACTCAAATCTTCATGCTTGATAGTCTTCCTCTTGCTGGTCGTTCTGCCTTCTTCATTCCCAGAAAGGACGACGGTCTCCGTCTCAGAATCACTCTTGCCATTGTGGGTGTGTCTACCATTGTGGCCATTGGGCAACGCATGCCCATTAGTTATAGGCAGGGCTGGTGTGTTAGCAGTCGTAGTGTCTACATTTCGATTTGAGTCATGGCCTCCAGCTCGAGCTTGCCCTATGTCATCTCTGTTATCTGATGTCGCATTCTCGTTACTCATAACTCTGCTGTTGTTGTCGAGGCTGCTATGCGTCTCATACTGGCCGTTTCGGCGTTGAAATCCGGGTGCCTTGTACAATGGGTCCAGCCGGCGGGTAGCTCTCCGCGAAGTAGGATGGAAATCTGGTTATCGGCGGCGCTTTGTTGCGAATAAAGGATGCGGCTGAAGGGAAGTACCGTGGATAAAGGATCGGGAGGGGGTTTAAGGATGGGAGGGTACATGTGAGTTAATGGAAGCTGGGGGACTCGGGCGCAATCTCTCGCAAGAGGGACTGCGGGCTGAGCGTGCTGCCTGGCTTGTGATTGGATGACGCGGGGCTCCACTTCGGATTACTAAATCAGCCCTATCGTGCGAGCCTCCCCACCGCCTCCGTTTCATCTTCGTGGTGGCACATTAATAATTACTCTAGCATTTCGAATTCGTTCACGAGATAGATACCTGTCTCCATGGCATGATGTGTCTTCATGCAATAGCAGCACAGCCACGGTATATGCATGATAACTCGGCGAAATGATCGACCTTTGTCTGTTTATTCAATCCTCCTTCCTCGCGACATGCTGCGCGGTAAAACCTCTGGTCGAAGATCCTGGACACCGCTGATGGCCTACCGCTCAGATCATCTTCATCAACTTTGTGCCTGAGCTTCGGTCTCGATTTCTCGCTTATGGCCTGCGAGCGACTCCAGTGAACGTTGACCACAGGCATGCATCCGATCCATCTCCTGCCGAGCACACCTCTAAAAGACTCCTACGTCTTCTAGATGGATTGGGCAGCATACAGGCACCGCATGGATACTTCAAGCACTTTTACATACTCTCGGTTCTCTCATCTATCTTCTGGGGATATCAGATACTGAGCCATGGGTTCGTCGTGAAGTACGTGGCCGGCACGGTCAATCAGGGTAATAGCTCCTCGTCGATGTCGATCGACCGAGTGGCTTTGCTGTGGTCTTTCTTGATGCTGCAAGGCGTGCGAAGATTGATCGAATCATTATTCATGACGAAAACGTCGGCGTCGAAGATGTGGTTTGTTCATTACCTCCTAGGGATGGGGTTTTACCTGGTCATGGGTATCACTGTATGGATAGAAGGCGCAGGTGAGTTAGACCCGTCTCACCACCGTCAATTCGAAGACGGGATACTGCTTTCTGTATCTCCTAGCTAACCCTGTCTCGGCAGAAACACTTCTTTCAAGTAAATCACCATGGCAAGAGCTCTCCTTCTCCGCACCATCAAAGCGAACACTGCTCTGCATGCCACTCTTCATCCTCGCCTCCGGCATTCAGCATGATTGCCATGCATACCTAGCATCGCTCCCCAAGTACACCCTTCCGACCCACCCAATCTTCCAAGTCATCGTGTGCCCGCATTACTTCGCCGAATGCTTGATCTATCTATCGATGGCCATTCTCGGTGCACCGAAAGGTGCTTGGATCAATAGGACCATAGCTTCAGCGCTGCTGTTCGTGTTGGTAAACCTAGGCGCAACAGCTTCCATAAGCAAGGAATGGTATGCGCAGAAATTCGGGAAGGAAAAGGTAGAAGGGAGATGGAAGATGATACCTTTCGTGTATTAGCAGCGTCACTGAAGCCTGCACGTCAACCACCCAATCCCTACATCTCCATCGTGAAAGCAAGCCCTTCCTTGCCCATGATCTTGACTTCTCGGGCCCTTGAACACATCATCACCGCCCCAACCCCCCAAACGCCCTCCCAACCCTCTTCACCTTAAGCACATCCCTAAACGTCAAGCTGACCCTCGTCCCCCTCTCCCTCGTCCCCTCCCCCCCTCCAGCTCCCTCCGCGTCTCCTCCCTCAACAGCCCCCAATTAACCACCCCTCCCTCCCCATCCCTGACACCCTCATCAACACCCACACTCTCAATCCCATGCAAACACTCCGAATACAGCCCCCCAGCAGTAACCAACAAACTCCTCGGCTCCAGATAGACGCGCCACTTCTGCTTCCTCGTCCCCAGTCCCAGCTCCCTCGCAGGTTCAGCGCAAGCCTTGGGAAACACCTCATAAACCACCCCCGCGCCCAAACTAACCGTGCACACGACGGGAAATACGCGCCCCCGTCTTCGTGCGGCATTATCCCCTGACCGGGTCTGTACTCGTTGATGAGCACGTGATTCGGCGCCCCGTGCGGGGAGGCGTGGAAGATATGATCTGAGTGGGGAGAGGGGAAGAGGGGCAGGGAGAGCAGGCGCGGGATGATGGGCTCTGTGAGCCAGGGCGGGAGCGGGGCGTCGAGGAGCGTGTTTGTGGCGGTGAGGGGGGAGGGGTGCGCTTGGAGGCGGCGGTGGGAGATTGGGAGGGTGCGCCAGGTTGGGAGGGGGCGGAATTTATCTGCGGAGGGGGTTAGTTTGGGGTTTGGAGAGGTGAGGGGGAAAGGAAATGGATGTTTAAGAGATGAGGGGGTGGATTGAGGGACGTGTGGAGGGATGTGTACTTTTTGGAGGAGGTGGGCTTCTTCGGCGGGGGTTATGAAGGTGGAGATGTAGTATGCTGCGGATGGGAGTGTGGTGATCTGGGCGTCTTGTAGGGTTTTGGGAAGGTTGAGGGTGTCCATGGTTTTTTTGATGGATTTGAGGATATTGGAGAGTGAGACACTTGGAATGTTTTTGGGTCTGGATGCGGTAATGATCTAGCTCGTTTGGTCAAGATATACAGAAGGACGTATGGTGGGAGACGAAGTGAACAGAAACTCTGATTACGGCCAAGTAGGGTTGGAGGAATGTGGCCTCTCAAGTCTTCGCAAATAGGTACGCCGTGTTACCTTAAGTGACATACCGTCACAAGTCAAAGCCTTTCGACAGCTTAGATACACATCGATGGGACATGAGATCTAGATGAACGCAGTTTTTAATGAAGCCACGTTGTAATATATTATTTGGGCTCATTTCCTCGTCATTCTACCAAACCTTGGTCAACCTCCCAGTCATCCCATTCTCCTTCGTCATGACCATTTGGCCTCGTCATCCTATCAAAGCCGATACCAATACCATCAATTCTCACAGCACTCTTGAAATACTTGACCTTCGCATCATAAGCATTGCTGTATGCTTCACGCGAATTCTCTGCGTTAAAAAGCCCAGGCCTGCATTCTTTCATCGCCTTCAGCGCTCTCTTACCAATCTCATCCACACTATCGTTGTGTCTCAGTCCTCCCTCGCCAGCACCAAAAAAGCCAGCTGCCTTGAAGTCTGCTTTGAGAGGCTCAAGTACTTCAGGCTCATACAGCCCTAAACTCATCAGATATACATCGTAGCCCACCAAGCTGACACCACCCCACCAGCTTCCTCCCTGCATGGCACGTTTGTATAGCCCAGTGAGTGCGGCGATCGCCCCTGCGCATCCGGTGCCGTAGTCGCTCATTGGAAAGGGCGGGACTACTGGCTCGTTCAAGTCCATGAACTCTGTACCTTGAGCCCATGCCACACCGCTGACACAATCGGCTATTTGCTGCCATCCAGGCCGTTGAGCCCAAGCTTTGGCCTCGTCAGACGCATTAGCCTCAGCGGACGGGGGAAGAGCTCCGAAGCAGGATTCAGAGATGTATACTAAGCCTTTTCCACGTGAAACAGCGAGGGAGGTAAGGGCGCCATAGCCATAACCAAGTCGAGCTAGGGAGCCAGGACGATAACCATCGATGAAGATATCAGCTGTCGCCAGAAGACTGTCGAGTTTGGAGCGATCTTGAAGTGTCCGAAGGTCGAGGGATAGGGTGTGCTTGCCCATGTTTCTGTAGGAAAGGTCAGATTCGATTGAAATACGATGAATAGGAAGCCCCATGCTGTGTGTGTCGTTGCTTGATCACGCCAATGGATTATATGGTGTCAAAAGACATCATAAATCCAGGTGCAGAACAAATCACGGTCATGACAGCCGATTAGTGAGGTCCAGCATGCGGAGAAGCAGGAACTTCCAGGTCCATGAACAGGAAACGGTTGACTTACCCATCAACCTGGAAAAAGGGAACATCGCTGAGATGAGGAGGTGTGACCTTGATGACATCGGCGCCATACTCAGCTAAAGTTCTACCTATCGCTGGGCCAGCAATTATTCTGCACATCTCGATCACCCTGATTCCCGCTAGTGGCCGAAGTTTCCCATTTCTTGGGCCCAACGAAGGAAAAGGCGTAGGCGGAGTCGTCATCTCAAGCTCTTCAATGAGCCAAGGACTTTGCTCGAGCTTACTTTGTCCCTGAGGAGGATTAGACTTGTTAGCTCTAGATACTCTATAACACGCACATAGTTGGTCCTTTTGAAGTTCTCCCACTTGAGGCATGTTACACCGGCTTGTCGCTTCTCGGCATTCATTTTCTCAAGCTCATCCGTAGTAAATTTCTTGACATGGCTCTCGATGAGGTTGATAGCATCATGATATCCCGTCATGTCCGGACGGTGGCCTTCAAGACCAATCATGTTGAGTGCCGCCGTAGCCTCCAAAGAGCCATGGAGATGGAAATACTGGCCGGGTGTTCCAGTCTCATATAAATTGGCTGATAGCCGTCTGTACAGAATCGACTGAGCCTTTAACAGATCGGTGTCTAGCCATGTTAGACTTCCCAAGCTCGGTAAGCCGTGCCTCATGAAGTACCTATCAGTTTCGACTTGACATTTGGGTGGGCTTTGTTCATTCCGTCAATTTCACAAATATATGCGGCAAAGAGAAAGCATGCTGCTCGCTCGAAGTCCACCGTGATGCTTCTCTTCTCTGTGCCATATTTTAAATCAGCGATTGTCGCAAGAGCTGCGGCTTCCACGGCCTTGAGAGCAGACACAGCTTCTGTCTCCTTGAACGGACATGGTGTGCTTATGCGTCCGTCGCCCTCAATGGAGTGGAAGGTTACATGTCGAGCTCGTGCTATGAATGGATCTGGAATTCCGTGTCGCGACCTTTGCAGCAGAGCGCTCAAAGCAGATGCTGTACCATCCTTCAACGAGTAGTTTGGCATGCTTCTGGAGATGGACTGATCGACGGTACAGAAAAGAGATGTTTAGGTGTAAGAATAGGAAATGAATTGAAACAGTTGAATAGATTGTTCGGTCGATACATTTCCTCCATCCCATAACAGTGCGACGATGACTAAAGAAAGGGGACTATTTCGACGCGGGCAATGGTCAAAGCCGGAACGCACGTCGTCGGGTAACATACGACTTCGTGTGGTGGTCCTAGGTGTTACCTTAACACGATGAGAGTACGGATAGAGAAGCACCTCGGAAAGGCCTTTGCAGATCGGAAGCTGGACTCGCTTAGGGCGTCATCCGCTAGCTACATAAGCTGTGACCCTACAATCTATCTCTCCACGAAAAACCTCTTGACCTGAAGATCCCATGCAAGCAACTGTTGACGGCAGAGTTAACGGCATCCTGAGACCCCTCCCCAGCGAAGGAGGTAAGGATGGCGCCAGACTTCGATTGTTTCACCTGGCAGCACAATCGATCCCTGTGAGGTCATATTTGCGGAACGATGCGGTTCCCTTGGTGGACCGCTATGCCGATGAGCATGCCGATGAAGCCATGGCTTGGAGGAACGTCCCACTTGGAGTATTGTGAACTTCAGCGCTCCTCTCCTATACCTCTTCTCTCTTCTCTCCAGTTTCTCACTCTAGCCAGTAGATTTTAGTGCTTCCTATCACCAATTCTAAAGCCTTCCATTGAATGTAATTTCCATTCGCAATGCCTTACAATATCACCGAAAAGGAGACTCAACCTAACTCGTACTGCCACATCAATGGCTCAACCGAGGAGATTTTAGACCGTTACTGCGTTTCCGAGCTCTGCAAAGGCTGGCCAGTCTACCGCGACGCCTCAGAATGGGCAAACTACCGCAATATTTTCGCAGAGAAGGACGCCTTTATCTGGACAAGTTGCTAACCCCTCCCATCTTCCCTCTCACCTCTTCCCCATTCTAATCCCTTCCTTCTAGCCTGGTCCGGCGGCCTCAGCATCGACGACTTCATCGAAGTATCCAAACGCGGGCGCGCCAACGGCGACTTCATAATGCACCGCGAAAACGGCACCCTCGTCGACCTGAACCCGTCCACCTCGCGCGCGGTCGGCAAGATGAAGGCTACCATCACGCAACGCTTCGATCTCGACGGCGTCAAGTTCGACATGGAATGCGACTGCCGCTTCATCTTCTTTTGCCATAAATCGCCGACTTCCACCTCATCCGGCCGGCCTGAGTGGAAAACGCAGTACGTGAAGTTGTTCTATGAGAAGGATAAGCTCGTGCCGACGGATGGACATACGGTGCCGAAGTTTGAGAAGAGTGAGTTGGAGAAGTACCCTGAGGGGTATCAATATTTGGGCGCGGCACAGGCGAGGTTGGGGCATAAGATCTTGGGGGTCTGCCTACGATGAATAATCAGGGGTTCTATGATCTATATAGGGCGATCGATGATTGGTTGCAGGGAAAGGAGGTTGCGAAAACTTTGGGGGTGCCGGAGAGTTACAAGCCGATGTTTTGAGATGATCTTTGTTGAAGCAAAGCAATAATTTGAACACATTGATTGTCTGCATCACTGAGCGACAAAAATCGAGGAGAAAACGCACCTTCTGTTCGTGACCATGGTTTCCACACGTGCATGTGGCACTTTCATTTGAATAAAGCTTTGTGCGGCTTTGGACTCTAACCATGGAAAGGAGCTCTGGTAAGATTTAATCGCAAGTGGGAAGAGAGGTGAAATTGAATACATTCCGAAACTTTTGTACATCTCTGCTAAGAGTTAGGGTGGCAACCTGCTCCCTGCGGATGTTACCACTCTCTTATACTGCCATCAGGACCTGAGAAGCCTTTCGGTTGCCATGCTGTTGAGTCTTTCGCTAATTGCCTGACCTCTTGTTCATCAACCTCGATGCCAAGACCTACCCCTTTAAGACCGTCAACGTAGCCATCTTTGACGTCCCACACACTTTTGTCCTGCACATAGTTATTGATGTCGTGCGATCCTGCTTCCGTGTTGTAGTGAATCCCAAGACCCATTTCTTGGATGACAAAATTCGGGGTGCACAGTGCGATTTGCATACTGGCTGCAAGAGCTATTGGCCCAAGCGGACAGTGAGGCGCAAGAGAAACATCGTAGGCCTCGGCCATTGATGCCATGCGCCTCATTTCCGAGATGCCACCACAATGCGAAATGTCAGGCTGCAATACGTCGATGGAAGTGTCCTCGAAGAATCGTTTCGCATCCCAACGGCTGTACAGACGTTCACCGAGTGCGATGGGGATTGTAGTATGCAGCGACAGCTGTTTTATGCCTTCGGGATTCTCGGAAAGAAGCGGCTCCTCGATGAAGAGTGGATGGTGCGGCTCAAGAGCCTTGGCCAGCTGTTTCGCCATTGGCTTGTGTAGTCGACCATGGAAATCAAGGCCTGCGTCCATACCGAGCGCTTTGACAGTTCTTAATCTCTCGACACTGGTCTCCAAAGCGCGCGGCGAGTCTAACCAATCGACGTCCTCGGTTGCGTTCATCTTGATTGCACGAAAGCCTTGAGCGTATCGTTCCTTGGCAGCATTCTCCACATCCTTGGGCCTGTCACCTCCGATCCAGGCGTATACTCTAATCTTCTTGCGGACAGCGCCGCCGAGGAGCTCGAATATCGGAACCTGAAGGCGACGAGCTTTCAGATCCCATAGTGCGATATCAATCCCAGCTAGGGCAGACATCAGCACGGGCCCTCCGCGGTAAAAGCCCAGACGGTAGGCGCTTTGCCACAGGTGTTCGATGTCACTGTCAAGTGTATCAGCGAGAGTTGAGTGGCGCAACCGATGTGGTGGTGTACTTGGCTTCGAAACCAACGAATCGCTGCATCAAGGCATCGAGACAGCCCTCGACTGCCTGGGTATGCCCTTCAAGCGTTGCCTCACCCCATCCAAATCTGTCTTCTTCGTCTGTGATCTTGACGAAAAGCCATCGCGGAGGGACTCGAAAGTACTCGATGTTCTTGATTTTAGGCATTATGATAGGAGATACAAAAAGACAGCAACACAATATTAGGGCGTAAGAGAGAAAGCGGACTGGGTACCGGGATAGAGAAAGTATATAGGAGAACTAGATACTGTTTACTTTTATGCGAGATAATGCGATCAGGTTACTACTGGAGCGGACAATTCATCATTTACCCTCGGGCAGCACAGACTACTGGCGATGGTTGAAGCTGGTCAAAATTCCATCAAGGCCCAAGCTCATAGCCAGCGCGGCAGTCAAACCTGGGAATAGAACTGCATGGAGCTGACGTGACCTCATTTTGAGAAAGAACTTTTGGGTCGAATGAAACGTGGGTTAAATGGCAGCGATTTGACTTTTTTCAACACGCTCGAATTCGACGGATAGAGGGCGGCAGATCGTCAGGGTCTCAGATGCGTCATTGGTCACAGTGATTGTCGACTCTTGGCTGTCAAGGCCCTTTACAGCTCGTGATGATCGAAGTCAGCCTTGCCTTCGCCTTCACTTGGGATGTGCCAACTAATAAAACAAAGTCATAAAAGTGACCAGAGATAAAGTAATTTTTCACACCTGGCGTGCAAGACCCCAAAGCGGAAATAAAAGTCGCTTTATCTAGACCGTTCCGCTGGGCCTGATTGCGCATGTGATTTGTGAAACGAGCTCGACAACGTTGTTGCTTCCAAAACCTCCTTTGTTCCGCTGGCCCACCATCACACTACTGGTACTATAGCACATCGAATGACAGCTGGCATTGGCACTGCCATCTCTCAAACCCAAGACGTAGCTTGCTTGCATTTCGGAGGCAAACATCCTGCGTCAGCAATGCCGCCGGCAAACTCCCCCACGGTGCGCTTCCGTGGAACTGTGCCCGCATGCTGTCGGTGACTGACCCTTGCTGATATGTCGTGCAGGAGACTCCACCTGCTGGCCCTTCACGTACCGCTGCCAGCCCTTACCTTGATCAATTCGCTCAGCTTGCAAGTCCAGTCCCAAATCTCGCGGCCACCTTATCAACGCAAGCTGAGCAGGATGCTGAAGACGACAATGTCAGCTTCCTTCGCACCCACCTTCCATCACCTCAACCCCCACCAGATGTCCGAGAGAGTCAGAGGTTGAGGGAAACATCGATGCCAGAAACCCGCGCTCCACCTCCGTTACGGGACGCTCGAAGTGGTCAGGTCATCCCTCGTACAGATGCAGACCATCGCCGAATGCGACGGGCGGTCGCGGCCACTGCGGAAGCAGCAGCGAGATACTCAGATCGAGCGAGCATAGTAGAACCTACCTACGCGGATCGCATATCTCAGCAGCCCTCTCAGGGTTACCTCGGGTGGGCTCCTGGCAGCTCTGATGACGAAGATGAATCGCACACTGAATTCAGATACGGCGGCGAAGGATCATCGCAATTCTACAATGAGTGGTCATCTAGGATGCGCGAACTGCGGATGGCCCAATCTTCCAGGCGAGAATTGTCACAATTACTTGATCAGGTCACCCATACCCAAGACGAGCTTGACTCGTATCTGCGGGCGTCTCGAGACTCAATACAGAACGAGCAAGCCTCGAACAGCTCAAGAAACCACCTGCCACCCTTACCCCAATATCTTCTGGATAGAGAGCGAGCCGCGATCGAGGACGCTGAAAACGCACGGCGGAGATACCAACGCAATCATGAAAGAGCCACAATGATCTTAGATCAGCGTCGTCGACAACAACTGTTGTCGGAAGTACAGCAGCGGGCCTCTCGTGTGCCGAACGACGATTCAAGGCAGCCATATGAGAACGCTGTGGCAAGCTCCGTGAGCGTATCAAGAACCTTGGCGGAAACAATCAAATACCTAGGTTGTATACGGAGCTGCGTCACAGAGTCAGAGCAGGTTCATGCAGCCCATGATGCTGGACTGATCACTGAAGAGTTCTCTCATGACTGGGAGGATTTCATGTTCCATCGCAGCTCTATCAAGCCTCCACCGGAAACCTCATGGTTCAAGCCTGGGGGTATCCTTTCCGGCTCACAACATGCGGCTGGAGCTTCCTGCCTTCAGATGCCATACAATGCTAACAGGGCTGGAGGGGCCACAGATGGCGGCTCGTCGGCACGACGTCGCAATCGAGTTCCAACAAGTGAGCAAGAAGAGCTTTTCAGAAACTATGCGTCCCCAGCACCAGCAGATTCATCTCGAAGCAATCGCTGGGATACAAGCTGGGTACCTTCTTCGACACGTCCACGGGTGAATCATGGTGAAGAATGCTGGCCTGTCAAAGTCAGTATTCATAGTGTCGATTACTCCACCATGACTCTGTCTGGAACAATGGAAGCCTTCAACGTGCCCGACAAGTCTTCGCCAACACAGGAATCAAGTATCACTACTTTTCTTGAAGGCGAGATCATTGACTTCAACATTCACTCGTTGGAGACAGAAACTTTCAATGCTAACGCTCGTATTGACGCTACATACTGGCGAAAATTGGAGCCTTTCAAGAACCTTACGGATAAGGAAATGATTAGAAACCTAACAAGTAAACGCTGGCTCAACGAAGAGTTCAGGACAAAATGGATATTGATGCGGTGGAAAGGTATTTGTTAGCGTTGAGTCACATTAGTCTCGTTTGCTAACCCTTCTGAACAGAAAAATGCTTTGTTAAGCCGTCGGACGCTCAATCATCGCTGACTATCAGTGGCTTCTATTACGTTTCGCTAAGACGTGAAGATGGACATGTTGAAGGCCTGTATTACGATCCTTCGAGCACGCCATACCAATACCTAACTTTAATGCCGGAGGGCATGAGAACCTTCCCATCGTACTCATTTACATAATTTCCGAATACCACTAAACTATCGATTATGAGAACATGATGCAAAGACTTTCTGAATCGCTTGTCAGATCGACTAGGTTATCGTGATGAGAAATTTGGCATGGGGGCTTTATGCATCAGGGGGGCATTTTCGTTATGATGGGAAGGTTGATAATAGATCGTTCTTGAAGCATACCATTAGCTGTCACATAGTTCACAACAAACTCCAAAATTTGAAGCCAATTTGTTAGTCTGAAAGCAGCTGTAGGATGATGATCTGTACTATTGCGACAGGGGTAGTTCAATGCGGTCGATGCCATATCAAGGTGATGACTGCCAAAGAGGGAGCATTTGGCTGATACCGGTGCTTTCCCGGATCATTGAAGACATAGAAAATCTGTAAGATAGTCCCACAGAGACTTGTATCAATCCGGGATCTAGGTCCAAATCCATTGAGTCTAATTTGATATTCGAAACCTTTTCAGCTCCAGCATATGCGCCGCATCACGTCGGCTGCTGTTTGATGTTTCTTCGCTAGCTCTTTTCCAATGCAGACCTTGCCTTCTTCACAACCCTACTGTTCCGTTCGGAAGTAATCGAGCAAGATTGTGCGCTCTTGAGACTCCTCACCCCAGTCACGGACCACAACGCAGGAACAATTGACGACCTTGCGTGCATTACCCTCGCGATCAAGTACGCCTGTGAATCAGGACATTAGCGAATAACCTTCCGGCTTTTTCAGTAGTAACGAAGGTAGCTTACACAATCCTGCCCATTCTCCCAACATCTTCCCATCTGGCACCTTGATCAATGGAATGTTATGCTCTCCACACAGCGCAACCACCAGCTTCTTGTACGCCTCCTCCTCACATCCTTCGTTAAGAACACACATATGCGCTTGCCGACGATCGAGTGCTTTGCTGGCTTCACGTAGACCGCGGGCGAGGCCATCGTGGATGAGAGCAAGCTTTAGGACGCCTTTCAGGGCTTCGAGGACGGTCATCTGAGAGCCTCCACCGGCATTGGTGGGGACCTCGATCTCTGGTGCCGCTTCGGGCGCGGGTGAGGTGGGCTCTTCTCCGTCCGACTGTGAAGTAAATCTTAGCCATCACACGACCTCGAAATTGACGGCAAGCAACGTTTTCACGTCGAAGCCATTGAATTATCATAATCTAGAAGAGAATTGCATATTTAGATCCGCAAGAGAAGCTTACCATGTTGACTGAGTTCTTTGCTTGTCACTGCAGTTGTCGGCTATCCTCAAAGAGCTTTGGTATTGAAGGAGCGTGGGTAATGATGTTAACGTACAGGGGTTTAGCCAAGCCTGAGGTTTGTGGGTGGGCCGCTCGCTTAGCTTGAGGCTTCGGAGATAAGGTAGGCATGAAGCCGGGATGGACCCTGAATCAGACCAGCACCTGAATCATTAAAGAGTCCTCACAACCAGATAGAATGTCTTCAAATACAATATCAGCACGCCATTGGCGATGGAAGGCTTCAGTCCATTGAGTAAAAAAAGGATACCGCTTTGGCTAGATTGTGATCCAGGTAAATCTCGAGTATAGCATGGTACATTCCGCCAATGCTTCTCTACATCGATAAGCTCCGGCTGACAATTATTAGGGCACGATGTGAGCATCTTACACTAATTATCACAAGCTTCTGATGTGCTCATAGACATTCATAGGATGCATTTGCAATACTTCTGGCCGTCCATCATCCGGCCCTGAATCTACTAGGTGTCAGTACCGTCCACGGCAATGCATCCCTGGAACACACCACTATCAACGCTGGCATGGTGTTGGAGGCCATTGGTCGGCCTGATATAGGTGTATATCCCGGGGAAGCGAAGCCCATGTGCAGAGAGCCTGTTCATGCTCCGTACATTCATGGTCAGTGATATCTCGTCTTTACATATACGTACGCTGAACAGCGACCCAGGAGCTTCTGGAATCGATGGTACAGATCTTCTCCCAAAGCCCACAAGCCCGCCAATCACAGGCACCGACGCGATACTTGCAATGCGGGCTGCTCTATTTGCTCAGCCGAAGGGTGAAGCATGGCTTGTTACCACCGGAACCTTGACAAACGTGGCCCAGCTGTTGATCTTATGTCCTGACTTACCTGAACACATCAAAGGCCTGAGTATTATGGGTGGCGCAATTGGGGGTGGTTTCTCGCCAGTCACTAAAAAAGGCAGTCAAGAACCCTTTGGGAATACGACATTCTATGCGGAATTCAACATCTATGTACGTACAAGATGTCTTGGTATCCTTCGGCTAGGAGCAAATGCTAAGCAATTACGCAGTGTGACCCAGAAGCCGCAAATGTAATATTCAGCAATCCGAAGATGGCCGCGAAAACAACTTTGGTACCATTAGACTTGACCCATCAAGTTATTGCTACGCACGACGTTCAACAGCGATTACTCCATGGATCTTCTTCAACTGTGCAAAGTGCGAATCTCACGGTCCGTCAAATGTACCACGACCTTCTCACCTTCTACGTGAGGACATACAATGACGTATTTGGCCTAACGGAGGGCTCACCGCTGCACGATCCAGTCGCTGTTGCGGTAGTTTTGTTTGATGAGGGCATAGAAGATCTTCAATTTAATGATAACGGAGGCGAGAGGTTCAGTATCTTTGTGAGGCCGGAAGGCCAGCACGAGAGCCCGGATTACCACAACAGAAACATCAACCAGGAACAGCTTGGACGGACGGTCTTGACACACTTGAGGTCTGGCGTCGATGGGATCCGAATACCGAGGGCATTAAATGTTTCTCGCTTCTGGGACATGATCGAGAACTGTCTGCAGCGCGCGGAAGATACTCTGATGGCGCGACAGCGTCCCTGATGAGGAATGGACGTAGTTGCATACTTCTGTCGTAGGGTATCATGAATCATGATTAGAGAGCGAACCGCCACAAGCAAGCTTGGAGAAATCAGCTTCACTCCATCTCAATATCGGAACCTCAACCTACCCTTTCTCCCCTCACACCCCATTCCCATTCCCCCATCCCTCCGATCCCCTCTCCCCTCCCCCAATACAAGAATCCCTCACCTCCTCCCCTCCACCATAACCACATGAAAACCAAACTGCGTCTTCACCTCCCCCCACTTCGGATTCCCCACGCTCGAAACCTCAAGCGCATACGCGACCCTCTCGAACTCAGCATCCAGCGCCCCCCTCGGTTTCCAGCCCAGGTTGCCCCCCTGCCGCGCCTTATCCTCGCTGCACTCGCGCGCCACGTCGTCGAAGCGGGCGCCGGAACGCAGCTTTGAGAGCGCGGTCTCGCGCTGCGAGTGTTTGCTGCACAGGATGTGGCGCGTTGAGATGCTCGTTGCGGGTTTGAGGGGGTGGTGGAGGGGGGGGGTGGATTTGTCTTTTTTGTTGTTGGGGTTTTTGGGGTTGTTGTTGTTGGGGAGGAGGAGGAGGAGGTTTTGGAGGTGGCTTTTTTGTTGGCCATGGTGCTTTGGAGGGGGATGTTGTGGATATGGATAGTTGAAAAAGTGTAAGGGGCAGAGAGGGGTGCTGTGTGCGCTACTCTAGGGGTTGAATGGCTTGCCGTAGACCCTAAGAGTAGGGGGTATAAATCCATTGATTTTCGACTCGAAGAGCTTTCACCTCCAGGGTAGTAGCAGATGTGGGCGCAAGAACAGCTGGGTCTGAGATCAATGTAAATTATTTCAGGAGCGGCGGATGAATGAGGAGAGGGATCATCTTGGTGCTGTCCTTTCTACTCCGTAGTCTATGGAGTGACGAGTCATGGAGAACCAAGCTCTCGTGCATTCATAGTCTACCCACATGAACATCCATGACCTCTAATTGAAGGATGTCTGTTACTGCTTCATAGCTTCCGGCTGACTATTCTCCACATTCATCGTCTTCATCGTCTTTCCGGCCTCGGGCATTTTCAATCGTCAGCTTGCTCAGTCTCCTTATGGCGATGGCCGTGGCTCCCCTCTCAGTCCTCTTCCGCGTCTTCGTCTTCTTGATCCTGCCCTCCTGCGCTTTAAGCCTAGCGTTCTTCTTTTCAGCCTTTTTAGATTTCCGCTGAGCTGACTGTGCTGAGCGGTCTCCAGTAGGTGCCAAACCCTCGACTGGGTTATCTGCTTCTCCGAGCATCTTAAGCCGACGCTTCTCTGCTCTCTTCTCGTACCTGCTGTTTTAGATGTTAGTATCTGGTTCATGACTCTAGGAACGGCCAGATCCTCACAGCTGCCGTGCCTTCGCTTGCAACTCTAGCCTAGCTACTTGGGCCGGAGTTCGCGATATAGGTACCTGTTCCTCTAGGGGCCGTTGCTCTACCTGAACATCCGCAGATTTGCCCTTGCCCTTCTCCACATCGCTAAGGGTGGCCTTGCTCATGAGTGATACCAAATCGGACTGCTCTGCCGGAGTAAGGAACCAATCATTTGCATTCGCAGTCCCTCCCTGTACTTTCCGGCTTCGGTCCCTCTCAGCCTCCAAGTTCTCAACGATTGCTTTACTCCTATCGCTGAGTTCAGGGCCAGCGTTGCGCTCTTCGAGTGTTGGAGAAGTGAAGTATGTGAGAAGTTCTTCGTGGGTGTTGTGTTTTTCACTTCCTGAATTTCTCGAGTGATTTGAACCGAAGTGGAGTTGCAGCCAGCGTAGGGACTGAGCCTGTTCGTATCCAAAGTCTCGCTCGGTCGCGGTGGTAGTCGTGATGGTGCCTACGTCACTTTTCAGTTTCGGCACGGACGTAGATGGAATACAAGGTTCTTACGAAATCGACGGTGGGGATTCTTTTTCCGACGAGGTTTCCTCTGACGAGTCCTGGAAATGGATACCATCTCTTCTGGTTTTTCTCCTCCCATGTTACCGATGTGTTGAACATCAGCTTGCATCTTAGCTAGATATCAATGACAGAGATCGAAATTGAATGGGTTGCAGCAATATAGGGTGGCACAGAAACTTATGCATCATTTGCTGATACGTGACACTTCCCAGTACTACCCTCTTTTGAGTCATTGCGAGTACCGAGGCACACATGCATATGTAGATGACAACACAAGCTTGTTGCCAGGTGGATACCAGGGAGAATCCAGTGTTAAAGCTTTCCCAGGATAATATACCATAATATACCAGGCACAGTTCATAAAGTCAGTCATTGTTAAGCCTCAGAGCTATAATAAGTATCAATCTTTCCTTTGTTTGCCGGATAGTAAATCTGTCTGTCAAAAATAAGATATCGTAGTCACTCTGATGTGTGCAAGTAGAGGAAACAGAATTCTATGTTAATTTAGCTTGAGCATCTGGAGGCATAGCTTGAAGTATCACCTTAAATATGGTAGCCCCTAATGCTAAAACAAAGCCTGTAGCTCAAAAGACATGCGGTGGATCTTCCCTTGACCCGGTCTTGAGCCCAGACTCCATCATAGAGACAATTGTTCGGGTTTCGTGTACATTCTCAATGCATCATTCTTCGAAAAAGCCATCGTCGCTAAGGGCATCTTGTGTCTCTTTCAATTTATCTCTAGTAGATTCTTTCTCCCCAGCTTTCCGAGACTTCGACTTGTCTATACGTCGAGACGAATCCTTTTTCTGACGAGAGGATCCATCGGTACTTGCTTTTAAATCTGTTACGCGACTTAAGTTCCCGTCTCGTAGAGCCCATAATGTGCCTTCTGCCATGCATTTCTCGACGGTGACCCACATTGGAGGCCGTACTAGAAGTGGCTCACTTCCTTGACTTATCATGCTGTCATTACTCATGGTGATGTCGCCATTACCTGCATCATCCTTCTGCTTGTAAAGACTGACGTATTTCTCTGCCAAAGGGGAGTAGAGCGTATAGTTGAGGTCCACCTCAGCTCGATGGATCTTCTGCTTGAGGTCGACAAATTCCTCGCTTGCTTCGTCCTTGGTCGACAGCAACTTCTTTAGTCTTTTGAGCCTTCTTGTAGCTTTTTGGCGCTCTGCGAAGGACACAGAAATTAGTAACGGGTTGTGGCAATGGGAGCGCATAGCCACCGACCGAAGAAGCGGACCATGTGGTACTTCTTGATCATCTGTTGCGTCCTCTTTTCATGTTCGGACTTTTCCAGATCTTGCTTGTAGCCGGCTAGAGCTCTCTCCTTCTCCACCCGAACATCGGCAGGTAGGTTTTCGGACCTGTCGAGCGTGCGACGCACATCGCGAATCTTACGCTTGATCTGATTCACTGCTACCGGAGGTCGTAGGGTATCTATGCCAGTCTTACGGATTTTTTTCTTGGGCCGCTTTCGCTCTGATCGATCTGGCAACAAATCTTCATTTTCATCCTCGACAGACCGTGACCGCTTGCTCCCCATTGCGCAAAGCGAACCGTGGACTTGGGAAGAGAACTAATTTGTAAAGGAGCCGGTTTCAATATGAGGTGATGTCGCGACTGAAAAATGGAAGGATTAGCCGAATAACCACAAACCTAAGGAACCTTACGCTTACGGTATTTCCCGTCTCCCACACTGCAACGCCTGCCAAAGTGTTATGATGTACGAGCCATATCCTCATTTTCTACTAGACGAGACCGTTGGGAGACGTTTCCTTTGAACATATGGGAGGAGAACTGATGCCAATGGCTTGTGGATGCATCAATGGAAACAGCAGTACGCTGGTCCCCACACTCGACCACCACCATAAGCGAGCAAAAATTCTTGGTCGCAGACGTTATTGGACAATTCAAGCTGTATGGTATTAAGCAGTTCAGAGGCGACGAACTTCTCTACGAGGCGCTATCAACACAACGGAAGGTTCCTCAGTTCCGTGCCTTTGACTGGTCACCCCATGATGAAAACTTGATAGCAATCGGACAATGGTCTGGTGAGGCAACGGTACTACGTCTTGATGACGGAAAAGCCCTCTCTTTCCCTATCAAGCATCAGCGGCTCTGCAATGCTGTTACATTTGGCCATAACGCTCTTCTAGCCACTGGCCTTGAGCGAGTCCGCAACGATTTCTGCCTGAACGTGTGGGACATCAATCGAAATACACCGACAAGCCCCTCGCATTCTTCTCCTAGACCCGGATCTAGAAGGCAGATTACTGAGCCTTTGCGCCAATTGGCAAGCTCGGAGGCGGTCACGAGCATTAAGTTTTTCAATCAACCAGATGTACTAATTGCTGGGGTCAAAGGAGCCTGCCTTCGGATATATGACCTCCGCGAGAACGCTGGCACCCCTTCTTTGCAGCTACCAACCAGTTGCGTTCACAATATTGCGATTGATCTGCTCGACGATAACTACTTTGCGTCTGCGGCAACAGCCAAAGATTCGACAATACAGATATGGGATCGAAGAGCCGGGGTAGCATCGACAGCAGGTACCTTGAGCTCTGGTCTGAGCGAACATTTACAACAGGGTCCGATAATTTCGTACAAAAAACCTTTTGATCATAATGAAAGGCCTTCACACGCAAGCATATGGAGCTTGAAATACTGTAAGAGCCGAAGGGGTTTTCTAGGTGCTTTAGCTAGCACTGGGACGTGCAAAGTCTTCGAAACGAAGAAGAATTGTGGTGCATTGCATGATCCACAGACATTGCAGTTTCAATCCGCCTTTGATGATCTCGAGCTTATGCCACAGGCCATTGTTACCCAGCAAATCTACAATATTGGCTCTAGTCCATATTGTGACCAGTCACAGATTCAAGATCATGAACAGATCACAGCTTTCGATTTCACTAATCTAGGTGGACCCCATGGTAGACCTTGTGCTCTTGTGATGCGGGCAGACAAAAGTATAGATATCCAAGAGCTCGATGGACCACCTCCGGTGCTCACTTTTTCTTCTTTGGGCAGCCTTGCCGCTAGTCAACCCAGAACCCTCGTCAAACAGCAGACAATTCCTGCTGATGATAATTCATTGGTTGATATGCTTCAAATCTTATCTGCCAACGAAGGAACTGGTATCGATACTTCCCCAGAATTATGTGAGGTGACCGACGCGGAACCGGGCATCCCTGGATCTGCTCCAAGTGGGACTGGTGAAAAGAAACAGCTGTCAAGTCACGAGTCACACGAGCGCTTTGCGCGATTAGCTGGGAGTATCACGATCGCTGAGGCTTTAGCGCAATTGACTACTACCCGTCGTCGATGCTCCGCCGGCTACTTATTTAATTGCAAGAAAAATGTGGAGATCGTGGCTCATGATCCATGGCTTCAGGAATTGTGGACATGGATTGGTCGTGAGTGAAGCTTCGCTGATATTTGGGTCATTAGCTGACAGTTCTACCAGGCGCGAAAGGGATAGCAGCTGACGAAGGCATGAATGCCCAGTCCGTGGACTTCAGCTACCTTGGAGTCTTTGGCATCTGGAATAGCGACTTAGGTAAGGACTTCAAAGAGACTTGTCCAGATTTTCGCTGAAGCCTTTCAGGCCCACACAGCGCTACTCGAACATCGGGACAAGGTTTGACCGATGTGAGCCTTCGTAACGCCATAGAATCACTTGTGAAAGGCCTGCAATTACCTGAATCCGTTGTGAGAAAGACATCCTTTCCTATGCATAGGCAACTATGTCTGCACACATGCGGCTTAGGCCTTGCATATCAAGATCTCGAAGCAGACGTTAAAGAACTTCTGCAGCAAGGTCAGAACACCAAAGCGGCTGCACTGGCAGTAATACATGATCAGCCTAAGCTCGCCTTCAACGCTTTGCGCTCTGGCAGAACCTCTTCAGAATACCGAGAGCTGTCTTTGGCGCTTGCTGGATTCGTTAAGGGTACTAATGACGACACTTGGGACGAGACAGTCCGGGACGTCGCCAAAGAGCTTGATGATCCATATGCTCGAGCAATTTTAGCACTCGTGAGCTATGGCGACTGGCATGATGTCCTAGCAGAGACGTCACTGCCACTGAGGTATCGTGTTGGTGTCGCATTGATGCACCTGGATGACACTGAGCTGACGAGATACATCGAGTCTGCCACTGCCGAATGCATCAAGCAAGGTGACATTGAAGGTATCATTCTTACTGGTCTAACAGAAAAAGTAGTCCCGCTTTTTCAAGCATATATGGTCAAGTTCTATGATTTGCAGACCCCGATTTTAGCTCTCTCCTTCGTTTCTCCACGATACTTTCCCAGTCCTCTGATGGATCATTGGCGAGACTCTTATCGCTCGTTGTTGAATACGTACCGCTTATTCATCAAACGCGTCCAATTCGATGTACAGGCTACGAAACTCTCTGTTCGCTCTTCAACTGCAAGAGCAAAGCCTTCCCTGACTCCAGCGCCACGGCAAGTCTCGATTCGCTGTAACAATTGCGATCAAGCACTGGATCGTAACCCCGAGCATGTTCCAGTATTTGCGACCGGACCTCAGTCACAAGTCAAGTCCTCGTTTAGCGCTAATCAAAACACCTCAATATTTGGTGACGCAAAATCTGGCACAGTATGTCCGAAATGTGGCAGGCACATGCCCAGATGTATCATCTGCATGATGTGGCTTGGAATGCCATCGTCATACCCAAGCAGTGCTGTGGATGGGAAGGGAAAGCTTATCGGCAAATCTCAGAATACCAAACACGTCAGTGCTAACGTGAACAGTTTGACGAAGGAAACTCAGGATAAAAGGACGGCAAACGATGTGATGAAAGATCTAATCACGGTCTGCCGACGATGCTGGCATATGTCTCACAGAGCACACTCGGATGAGTGGTTCGAAAAGCATGACGAGTGTGCGGTTCCTGGATGCAACTGTCACTGTGTGAATCTCGACGGTGGAAATCAAACCGACAGAAAATAAATGCGTAAACAAGCCTCTCCGCGAAGTCGCCTATAGGGAAACAGGACTGCATATTGCGAGATGTATCTTTATTTACCGAACATTGACGCTCTTATTTACTGGCATTAGACATTTATTCACGCTTCATTGCCGCTCCACCAATCCTCCCCCAGAGGTCGTCGATGAATTTCATGGGAGCAGAATCCCAGTAACCAACAATGTATCTGTGATTATTATGGCTAGATCTCTATGCGTCATCTGGATGGATGGAGCAAGATGCAAGTCCACATGCCGCCATGTCCGGTTTAGACCTAAACCCTATGTGTCAGCTTACCATTGAGAACGTTGGAGACAAGAAAGGAATATCAGTAGAAAGTCAGCCGACCTCTTGTCCGCTTCGCTGCATTACACATCAAAATTCGAATGGTCGTCCATGTTTCCAACCGGCAAGATATGCCGGTGAGAAGTTGGTGTGAAATCATGCATTTTTGTTAACAGGATTGGGTGTATCATGCTTACCTTTTAGTTGCCTTGTTATCCAGAACTCCCTCAGTGATTACGAAAAGCGCATGAGATATGCACGAGCCTACATCGGTCATACCAATCGCTTTCCACTCCCTAAAAAGACGATGCTCAGCCCAGTGTCTGGCACTTTGAATGTCACTGGGTCTGAACTCCAGTCAAACTGGCGCCAAAAGGCAAAGTATCATTCACCAGCCCGCCCATCAGCACCGGGCCATTGTAGTATCTGAATTTCGCGGATCCCAGCAGTCCTGGCTTGATGTTGTTCAATTCGACATGGAACTCAAACGGCGAATAGATGGTCATAAAATCGGACATCAAATGGATCAAAGCTTCTAGATCAAACCATGTCATACGGGGACCTGGCAGTATAGATAGCTGAACGCTTTTATAAGACGTCCATCTAAGACCACGTGGGAACTCGGCACTTCGCGCAGGAACAATTCCATGTTGGCCAAAGGCCATTATGTTCCTTGCCATCCACGCGCCCGCTCGCTCTAAGATGTCTGTCACGAAGCCAATGTATATCGAACGGCCAAACTGTGTGAATGTGGCTGATATGCCTGTGAAAGCCAGAGTCTTCGTGTATGGTTCTCGAGGCCTTGGCTCATATCTGTGCGTTATCAGTTTCTTCTGGCCATGATACTGCTACTATCCCCAGTGATGGTGAGGGGACCATTTTATAGTCTTACTTTACGATGCTAGTCTCATTCGAGGACGCATGTGGTACTATTATTGCTGGACCATTTGAAGAGATTGCTGAGGTAGGTTTTGGGACTACAGCTGCAAACGCAGCAGGGACTCCTTGCAAGAGCAAGTAAAAGAGGAACAATGACTCGAGTCTCATTTCGACCTTTGTGCAACCATCAGAACAGAATCTTTTCGTCCAAGAACATATCAGAACTGCTTCCGTTTGGCAGCCTACGTTCCAACAGACACACGATATTAGCGCTTCACACAGGTCGTTCTCTTGATCCTCAAGGGGCAGGCTATGGTCATTGTTATGCGACTCCCGTCGAACTGATTATTCATAGAATTATAGCGAAACCCAGCGGCTGGCGGCTGTCTCTTCCCGTCATACAATAATACGGCTATTCTCACGCCCTCGACCATCCGCTTTCGATAAGCGAAAGCACTACAGCTGATGAGTGGTCTGAAGCCGTAGGAGCTACAATAATACCATTCATCCAGACTTTCCAGCAAAGAACTACTATATCAAAAATAGTACATCAACTGCTCTCGGTATATCAGTCCTTTACATACCTTCACAGAGTCTGCATAGTCCCACACTAGCCCCTCAACTTTATCCCACGGTCTGGTGTGGTGCTAGCTTACCTCTGGTGCATCCTCAATGATACATTCATTATGACAAACCACGCACCCGTCTCTGGCACAAAGCATATGAAGACGCCATGAAGATAACACCAGTTGTCAATTTCGTCCCAAATACTACCAGACTATACAGTCATGATCACGCTCGATCAACACGCTCCACGTCGTCTCAAAGATTAAGTCCTTTTCCATTTATCCGTGACATTCCATCTCCATTTGCTTGAAATTTGGTTTTCGCGGATTAACAGTATCTTAACCATTCCCAACCACCACGAGGGAAGAAAAGGATTTACCCAATTCCCCGATATCCTATTCCTATCACAAGTCCCCACCAACAGACACTCCGCACCTAGCCAGCGCCACAGTATCATATCGAGTCGATCTAAAGCTTCCCTTCATGTCCGTAGCGCTCCAACCCACCCTTCGTTATATTTTCCTTAGTAGCAACTTCTACCTTGTCCCCAAATCGTTAGACCTCGATTTCCAATTTCCGATTCTCAATTTCTCATCCCTCATTCCTCATCCCTGATTTCTCATTTTTCGTTCTTCATTTCTCATCCCTCATCCCCCAAAACACAAACTCTTAATCTCTCAGGTCCTCCCGTCAAGGTCAGAAAATCTCCCCTTTCTACGCCCTCCATTCCCTTAAAAGTCACAATATCCCCGAGACAGGAAGTGTATAACTATCCCTATATCAAGAGACCAACCCCCTGCCCTCCCCTGGCTCGTTGCCTATTTTGTCATTGAATTGTCTACTTTCATAGAGCTTAGAGCACGAGGGATTGCGGTCGCAGGTGGGGATGGGGATGGGGAGATGAGGAGGTGAGGAGGAGGGATAAGATAGGGGGGAAGGGATGGTAGTAATTATATTTGTGGGGGGGCGGGGCGGGGGGTTTGGGAGACAAGGGTTGGATTCACTTAATTGGATATTTTTACTGCTGCTTGATGGAGATGGCTTTGCGAGAGGTCATGGCTGCGTTGCTGCATCAGAGATAGACGCGTGTGGGGATGTGCGATTGGATAGTGGATTGTTGAGACGGGGAAAGTGTTTGGGCCTTTTGATCGTTACATTTCTAATCTATCACAATCGCCGAATGGTCAGATTTGGAGGAAAGAGGGTAAGCACTCCTGTTGAAAGATATGATGCGTGTGAGTCGAGAAAAGTTCAATACTAAATACAGTTTCCCTCGCTACTCGCTTCGTCCTTGTGAAGCGGATAGCCATCACGAGCCGCCCGAGGCGCCAGATTTGCAAATATACACACGCTGCACCGTATGTCCATCGACATCTATTCTCTCACACCCCACTCCCCCTCCCCTTCTCTTTCACACACATCTCCCTCCCCCCTCCCCCTCCTCCTTCTCCTCCCCATCCTCTAAAATCCCCAATACCCCTTAACCAACCACCCGCCCCACCCCGCCAGTCCGGCAATCACAGCCTGGGTACCATAATAGCCAATCGGCCTCCCCAAGCCCACGGTCTTCGGTCCCTTGAGGCCAAGCTCGACGTGGCCGATGCGGAACAGGAGCAGTGCTGCGAGGGTGTAGTTTAGGATCTTGCGGTCTGCGCCGTTGAGCTCGGCGATGCCGGCGAAGAGGAGGGCTAGGGGGACGTTTTCGAGGAAGTTTGCTGTGGGAAGGGGGGAAGGTGTTAGTTGTGGCTTTTTTGATGAGAGGAGAGGGGAGGAAGGGAGGGGATGGGGTGATGGGAGGGAAGACGGGAGAGGAACGATGGGATTGAATTGATGAGGTAGAGGGATAAGAAAAAGATAGGGGAAGAACATGATGGAGAGCAGGAGAACGAACCTTGAGCCCTCGTATCCAAGAGCAAAGGATCGGCTTTTTCTTGGTCGGCGTCGGCGTCCTTGAGGCGGTCCCCGAAATATTTCTCATTGCTGAGGCGGTGGTAGACGATGCGATTAGTGAGGAAGAGGAAGTAAGTTGCGAATGGGAGGGTCCAGGTGCCGGTTATTGCTACAGAGAGGAGAGAGGAGGTTAGCTAAGCTAAGAGTGAAGGTGGAGAGGAGAGGGGATGGGACGAACGCAGCATTTTGGGGACGGGGACGCCGATGCCGAGGGTTGAGCTCATGATTGCTGTGTGACGCGACTTGTGAGGACTGAGGCAGTGGTACAAGTAAGATTGGTAGCACGGAGTAGATTGATTCCAAAGATGATTGAATTGCAATTTCGCGAAGGAGAAGGGAGCCGAGAGAGCCTGCTGATGTCATCCGAATGACCGAGAATCTACTGATCTAGCCCGATTTGGCCTGGCTCTTTGCCTCGCTCCAATTGGCGCCGGATGGACTTCTCCCTTAAGTCCGTAAAATGCGTGGGTCTGACTGGCTGAGACAAGATTTGTCTTAGTTTCGGGACTGCGAATAGACCTGATGTCATTGCAGTGACGCAATCTCGAATCAAGACTTATTTTTAATTTGCAAAATTCAACTGTCTGTGTAATTGATAAACGAATATTATTAAAACATTTTTAAAACAAAATTAATCAAATAATCAAAATGTGTTAACGTAATCAAAATTCTCACAATCAATAATTTTTCAATTTTTTTTTGAAAAATTTTCTGTTCAATTCATTTTTTCGTTTTAATCGTCGTCATCATGATAATACATTTCGTTCATCATTAATTTATCAAAATTAATTGTTTTCAAATTCATCATTAAAAAATAATTAATATTTTTTAATTTTTCGTCAAAATGTCGTGTAAAATCGACGATTGTCAATGTTATCGATAATTCGTAATAAAAATTAACGTATTTTTCAACGTAATTACAATTTGAAATTATTTCAATTTTTTTTAACATTATGATAAATACAAAAAATCGAACATTTTTGTCAATATTGTATCGATGATTTCGACAAAAAAATAAAAATTTAATTGATTTCATTCAAATATTTGAATTTTAATTAAATTATTTTCAAAATAAATATTATCAATATGTTTTTGAATTTAAAAAACATGTCAAACGTCATTTTCATGTAATTGAAAATTTTTCAATTGTGAATTGAATTGAAAATTGATTGATACAAAATATTTCGACGAAAATCAATGAAAACATTTTCGAAAAAAATCGATTGTAAAAATTTTTTGAATTATGATTGATTATAATTTAATAAACATTGACAAAAATGTTTTCGTTAACGTGATTTCGTAAACAATATGTTTGCAAAATTGATTATTATTTAAAAAAAATTTAAAATTTCGTTCGCATTTGATTTTGTTTTTGATTCGCAATCATTCGTTTCATTATCATTAAAACGCGATCGTGAATTCATGTGAATGTTTTTGAAAACAATTCAATAAATTGTTAATTGAAAATTGATAATTTTGCGACAATTGTTTTTGATTCGCAATTATTCGTTTCATTATCATTAAAACGCGATCGTGAATTCATGTGAATATTTTTGAAAACAATTCAATAAATTGTTAATTGAAAACTGATAATTTTGCGACAATTGTTTTTGATTCGCAATTATTCGTTTCATTATCATTAAAATGCGATCGTGAATTCATGTGAATGTTTTTGAAAACAATTCAATAAATTGTTAATTGAAAATTGTTAATTTTGCGACAATTGTTTTTGATTTGCAATCATTCGTTTCATTATCATTAAAACGCGATCGTGAATTCATGTGAATGTTTTTGAAAACAATTCAATAAATTGTTAATTGAAAATTGATAATTTTGCGACAACGATTCGATCATTATTTTTAATGAATCGCGCATTTAAATAAATGTTTTCGAAATCAATTCAATAAATTATCAATTGAAAATTGATAATTCATTTACATCGACGTTTAACACACGTTTCAAAAACGTAATCAAATGAATGTTTTTGAAAGCAATTCAATAAATAATTAATTGAAAATTGATAATTCGTCATCGTTTTTTTCTGCAATAAAACGCGACGAAAAAAACGAAAATGATTTTTCAAAATTTTTTGTCGTGTAAAAATTATCGATCAATTTTTGAAATTTTTTTAATTGAATATTGAAAATGTGATTTTTCGTATTTCGAACGATGTTTCGTAAATGTTTTTTGAATGTAATCAAAAATCAATAAATTGTTAATTTCGAATCAGTTTATTTTCAAACGATAAATTTATTTATAAAATGTCAAATTCGACGTACGTATCAGATCGTGAACGAAAATAAATATTTTATGAAAATCATTCAAAAAATTTCTAATGAAAAATTGATAATTCGTCGATGACGTTTGCAATAAAACGTGACGAAAAACAAATTTCGTAAATATTTTTTGAATGTAATTAAAAATCAATAAATTGTTAATTTCGAATCAATTTATTTTCAAACGATAAATTTATTCATAAAACAAGTTTGCTCGAAATTTTTTTTAAAAAAAAATTTGCTGAGTGACTTTCAGAATTAAAATCAGATCTGATAAGATTGCGAAAATTTTCGCATCGAAATCAGAATTTCAATGATTTCGCATTCGTTTTGCGATTTCATCGATTTCGCATCTTAATAACATTTGCATTTAATAAATAAAACATACAATCGAAGACTCATTTTGAAACTTGAAGTGAACTCTATTCAAATAATCAAAAATATCGAAAATTTATCGTTGTCGCATTGAATTGTGATGAAAATCGCATTATCGCATTGCAAACACTGCGAGAAGTTGAATTATTCGCAAGATGCAAACACAAATTTGACAAAAACATAATTTTTCAAACTTCACAACTATTGCGATAATGAGCCGATTTTTATCATTTTTGCAGCGTTAAATTGCGCTCATTCTGCTCTACAACTTTGGCTAGTTAATTGTATATCATGTGTGATTGTTGACTGAAATGCAAAATGCGAAATAATTGTACAGACGACGAAGCGTTGAGCGAAATCTTTTCGCAGACATCTCAGTTGACGATCTGACACAAATCTGACAACGACGAAGTCTTCGAAGTTTCAGAACTATTGCGATAATGAGTCGATTTTGATTATTTTTACAGAGTTAAAATGCGCTGATTCTGCTTTACAATTTTGACTAATTAATTGTAAATCATATGTGATTCTTGATTGATGTGTAAGATGTGAAGTAATTGCACGCCGTTGAAGCGTTTTGAAATGATCTTGACGTATGTTTCGATTAAGAACGTGAATTAAGTATTGATTGAATTTATCGACTTTAAGCAACGAGACTCTCGTATTGATCAGAATTCTTTCCGATCGATCACTCGCGTTAAACGAATATACTGAACATTTTTTTATAGATTGTGTTCTATGTCAAATTCGACGTACGTATCAAATCGTGAACGAAAATAAATATTTCATGAAAATTATTCAGAAAATTTTTAATGAAAAATTGATAATTCGTCGATGACGTTTGCAATGAAACGTGACGAAAAACAAATTTCGTAAATATTTTTTGAATGTAATCAAAAATCAATAAATTGTTAATTTGAAATCAATTTATTTTCAAACGATAAAATTATTCATAAAATGTTTGATTTTACGTACGTATCAAATCGAAAACGCAATTCGATTTTTGTGTTTGACGAATAAATGAATTCATCGAAATCATTCAAAAAATTTTTAATCGAAAATTGATAATCGAACAATTAATATTGAATCAAACAACGAATTCGAATTCGTTTTCGAAAATTTTAATGTAAAATAAATGTTAAAAGTCGATATTTTGATTTTGTTTTAATTGAAAATCAAAAATCAACGAACGTATCGAGCGTTCGTTCAACGCAATTTCTCATCGTAAATGATAAAACGAAAATTTTCAAAAATTTATTGAATGAAAACTAAAATTTTTAATTCATTCGATATAAATCGAAACATGAATTTCGTATTTTCACGTTTAACAACAAAAATCGCGCAAATGACAAAAATTTCTAAAAATCAAAATCGAAAATAAATGTTTTTTGAAAATTTTTCAATATTTTTCTAAATGAAAATTAGATTATTTTCATTTGTTTCAAATATTTCAATTGCAAAATCAAAAACAAAATCAAAAAAATTAAAATTATGAAACGAATAAATGTTTTTTGAAAATTTTTCAATATTTTTTTAAATGAAAATTAATATATTATTAAATGTTTCAAATACAAAAATTTCAAAAACAAAATTTGAATTTGCATTTGTTTCAAAAAAACGAACACGAAACGAATAAATGTTTTTTGAAAATTTTTCAATATTTTTTTAAATGAAAATTAAAAACATTTCATCGATTTCAAATGCAAAATTTGAAAAAAAACGAAACGAATAAATGTTTTTTGAAAAATTTTTAATATTTAATTGATTGAAAAATAAATCAATTACGAATATCATCGAATCGAATCATCGTTCACGTAAAAAATAAAAAAATCTTCTAAATGTTTTTTATTATTAAACTAATTGATTTTCAGTTTTAATGCGCAAAATGAAAATGATAAATGAACAAATTTTAATAATTGATTTGTGAAAACTTTCGAACGAAATCTGACAATCAAAAAAAAAAATTAAAAAAAAACTGATTTAAATGAATTTTCGTTTTAAATAATATTTAATTTAGATTTGCTTTTGTTAAAAAATGACATAAATGATTTGTTGTTTTGAAAACGTTTTTATTTGTCGATACACAATATGATGAAAATTGCGAAAAATATGCATCGTTTCATAATCATTTCAATAAAAACTGATTAATAATCGATATTGAAAATTTGAAAATTAAAAAACACGACAAACGAAATTCAATGATGCATAAATGAAACAAATTCATCGAAAACGCATGAAATTGTTGAAAAATCGAAAATTTTTTCGCATACAAATGAATGAAAATTGCAAAATTTCGCATTCATTCAAACATCATTTAAAAAAAACTAATTAATAATTGATATTTGAAATTTGAAAATTAAAAAACACGACAAACGAAATTCAATAATGTATAAATGAAACAAATTCATCGAAAACGCATAAAATTGTTGAAAAATCGAAAATTTTTTCGCATACAAATGAATGAAAATTACAAAATTTCGCATTCATTCAAACATCATTTAAAATAAACTGATTAATAATCGATATTGAAAATTTGAAAATTAAAAAACACGACAAGCGAAATTCAATAATATATCAATGAAACAAATTCATCGAAAACGCATGAAATTGTTGAAAAGTCGAAAATTTTTTCGCATACAAATGAATGAAAATTGCAAAATTTCGTATTCATTCAAACATCATTTAAAAAAAAAACTGATTAATAATTGATATTTGAAATTTGAAAATTAAAAAACACGACAAGCGAAATTCAATGATGTATAAATGAAACAAATTCATCGAAAACGCATGAAATTGTTGAAAAATCGAAAATTTTTTCGCATACAAATGAATGAAAATTGCAAAATTTCGCATTCATTCAAACATCATCTAAAATTAAATTGATTAATAATCGATATTGAAAATTTGAAAATTAAAAAACACGACAAACGAAATTCAATGATGCATAAATGAAACAAATTCATCGAAAACGCATGAAATTGTTGAAAAATCGAAAATTTTTTCGCATACAAATGAATGAAAATCGCGAAAAAATTTCGCAATTATTCAAAATTCATTTAAAAAAAAATTGATTAATAATCGATATTGAAAATTTGAAAATTAAAAAACACGACAAACGAAATTCAATAATGCATAAATGAAACAAATTCATCGAAAACGCATAAAATTGTTGAAAAATCGAAAATTTTTTCGCATACAAATGAATGAAAATTGCTAAATTTCGCGATTATGTAAAAATGTAAACATTGCGTAACTAGAATGTGCGAATAATAATATGAATTGTTATGATAAATGTTAAACACATAATAGAACTAATTGTTAAAAAAACAAAAAAAAATTCGTGAAATTTCGAATATATAGAAATGCGACAGTTAAATTTACAGCGTTTTAACGTTCGTTTGATCGATTTCGTCTCATTACAATTGTTTTTTTTTTGAATGATCGATTTTTCGCGTCAATTATCAATGTCTTTATAACATATCAGAAATGTATCGCAACAACGTTGTTTTGTAAATAACTTTGTGCTTTCGACGTGTAATTTTGAAACATTGTAATTCAATAAATAAAAATAACAATAACAATGTAATGTAATTTCAAATATCGCGTTCGTGTTGTGAAATCGAGTCGAAATGAATCGCGTCGTGTGTTGATGAATGTTTATTTCAATTTTTCAATTCATTTTTTGAATTTTTTTTTTTAGCATTTTTATTTCATAGCATGATAAATATTTCATTTGATTTTTTTTGTTTTTGCGATAACAACAATTATTGCGACAATGATGTCAACATGATATATCGTTGTTTGTACAATTATCACATTGCTTTTGCAAATGATGATGTTGTCGCAATAATATTTCAATGACGACGAAATTGATTTTCGAACGTCGACAATACAATGCGTGTGTTAACGATGCAACAAATTATGATTTCATTCTTTTTTTCGTCGTTGTTTGTTACGTTTCGCAAAAACACGCAATTTGTTGTTTTTGTTGTAAATGTATTGTAAATAACGATGACGTTGTTAACGCGTGTTAGATTGATAAATTTTTTACGTTCGAATTGTTGAATACAATCAATACAACAAAAATGTATTCGAATCGCGATGTTCGCGATTGCATTGTAATCAAACTCAATAAATAAACACACACAGTTGTTTCATATCAATTTGACGCGTAACAAAATCAATTCATATGTAATGTCAACGTTGCGTTCGAAAATTTCGTTTTGATTCAAAACACGTTTGCGTTTTTTTTGACGAAAACAAACGAAACAAATGCGAATTTTGCAACAAAAACTTTCATTATTGTGAAAAAAACAATGTTTTTTACAAATTGCAAAACAACGTTCGCATTTTCGTTGTCAAAAATAACGACAATTTGAAATTGATTTTTCAACATTGAAAAAATAGTAACATACGATTTTTGATGTATAACGTGACTAACATGAAACAAAATGACATAAAAAAATTCGTTGTTTTTATCAAAATCTTTTTCGCAAAATTGCGTTGATTGTCACGTCAAAACTTGCTGAAAAAAAAATCGTTTTGTTTGTCATTTTTTTTTTTTCGTTTGTTTCTGTTTTTGCTCGAAAAAAAACTCGAATTTTTTTTGTTTCGTTTTTCGACTTTCGCGTCGTTTTTTTCTCGATTTTTTTCGTTTTCGTCTCGTTCGCGTTTGTTTCGTTTGTTGATTTCGTTGCGTTTACATCGCAAACAAATTCGTTTGCTGTCGCGTTTGTTTTTGCGTCGATTTCGACTCAATCAAATCGTGTAATCAATGATAAACAAATTTCATTAAACGCGACGACAATTAACATGACGCAATCGAAATCGATTTGATTGTTGTGATGTGAATTTTGATTGATGAATTTATTGACGCGTTGATTTACATTTTCGTGTTTTTTTCGATTTAATGATCGCATGATTTTGTTTGTTGCTGTGTTTTTTCTCGTTGAATGTTGAATTTTGTTTTTTATTGTGACGTGTTGTTCTGTTGTTTGTTTGTTGCATGCAAACTGTGCATATAATCAAAAACAATTCACAATATCATTTTATTGTTTGTGTTTTTGCGTCGCAATTACTGTTATTTCTGCTTTTTGAATCGTTCATGTTTTTTCAGTTTTAGAAACTGACGTGCTTGTTTTTTTGTTGAAAGTTTTTCGTTCGATTTCGTTTTGAATTTGTCTGTTTTTCGACGTTTCGCAATTTTTTCAGATTTGCGTAATTCGCGCGCATTTTCGAATTTGACAATTGCGTTTTTCGCATTCTCGAAATGTTTCATTGATTTTCACGAATTTTCATATGACGATGAATTTATTCATGCAATAAAATATTCAAATTGATTTTTTTTAATGCGCTTGTTTAACATTTGCGATATTTTTTATTTTTTTTTTCGTTTTTCATTAATATTGATTGCGATTTTGAATTTGCGTCGTCACGATTATATCAAAATTCGAATAAAAAAACATGAAACACAAAATGTATGAATTCATATTGAATAAACAAATCAAATTCGTAAATTTGCGTATTTATTTTCTTGACAATTTCGAAAAAATTCAATTGTTTATGATCAATTTTTTTTTGAAACGCAATGTGCGTATATTTACATCACGTAACAACATTTTTTTTTCAAATTCAAAACTTTTCATTATATGATTTTCATTATAATATTTGATTTGCTGTTCGAAAATCGTTTTTCACAATTTCATTAAATGCGTTCGATTGTTTCGCAACGTTTTTGTTTTGTTTGTTGCAAATGTTGTTTTTTTTTTTTGAAAATTGTTCACAAAATCGCTGTTTAGAATCGCAACGTATTCAGACAAAATTTTTTGAAAAATTTGATCAATGTTTGAATGTTTGTTATTATTGTAAGCAAATTGTGTCATAAATAACAATTCTGATCAATTATTTTGCTTGAAATTGCAATACATACGCAGATAATGTTCGAACACAATATTTTGTTTTTTTGTTTGTTCATTTGTTTGTGAATGAAAAACAATGTTAAATTTACGTTTCGTTTTCAAATTTCAGCACAAAATAAATCAGAAATTGTTTGTGAAAAAAAATTTCCGATTCGAAATAATGTTACGCATCATTTCATGACGACATACGAATTTTCGTCATAGCAAATTCGCAAAATTTATCGCGTTTAACGTTTTTGTGATTGTTATGTACGTTGCGTATTTCGTCAATTTGTTTATCAATATTAATATTGAATCGTTAATTTTTTTCGTATAAAAATTTTTAACAAAAAACATATTTGTAATGAAATTCATGATAATTGTATCAAATGATTGTTTTTTTTTCGACGAAATTGTTATCATATCGTTATAAAATTTATGTCGATAAATTCGCATTCGTTGACAATTTAAACAAATGCGTACATAATTTGTTATTTTTTTAATTATATCAAATCAAAAATATTTGCGTCGCACAACATTTTCGATTTTTGTTCGCGCAAAATATTCAACATTTGAATCGTCATGATTCATACGAAAAATTTCTTGTTTTGTAACAAAATTTTCAAACACATAAATTGCGAAATCACGACGAAACAATTCATTTTTTTCAACATTTCATTTCGAAAGTTCGTTTTGTTTGTTTGCGTATTTTTGACGTCATTGTTTTTCAACAACAAAAACGTTTTTTTGTTGTAATTTGAATAATCACGCAATCATTGATTTTCGCAATTTTAAATAAAATTTTTTCGATTTCATAATTTGATGAATTAAAAATCGAAATGCGACAATGTTTAAAATTCTGCAAACATATTTATCGAAAACTTTTTCATTCGAAACAATATTTCGAATATTTGTCGTAACAATGTTACGCAATCGCGTTGTCGATGTTGCAAATTTGATTGAAACAAACATACGTTAATCGTTTTGCAAATCAAATTGATAATTTTGATTGCGAAATTTGTTTCGCAAAATAAACAAAAATTTATCGTTGTTTTTGTCGTTATCGTTCGATTTCATAAAATCAAATTTTTTCGACGACGCGTTCGCAAAATTCAATTTGTTTTTGCGATATTTTATATTGAAATCAAACGCAATTAGTTTCTCAATTCAGCGAATTTGTTTCGCATTGAATTCTTTGATTGTTATAAAATATCGAAAATTGTTGTGATCAAAAATAACGCGAATGAAATGTTTGTTATTTTGCAAATAATGTTTTCAATTTTGAAATCAAACATTATCGCATACAGTTTTTTGTCATGCGTATTTCAATTAATTTTTGCTTTTTTGAATTTGTAATTGAAAAACGCAATGAAATGTCATTGATCGTTTTTATTTTTTTGATTGAACACATTATTTGTTTCGCGATCAAAAACATCAATTTTCATGCGTAATTTCGCTTTTCAATCATAATGCGTAAAAATAAAAACAATCGTGAATTTAATTTTGAACTCGTTGAACGCAATTTTAATTTTTTTTGTCATAACAAATGAAAAACGATTTTTTTTTTTCGCATCACGCGTCAAATTCGTAAATGATATTACGATTTGCGAAAATTTTTTAACAAAACGTTTATAAAATTCAACAAAATCTAGAAAAATCATGATATTTTTCGCATTTTCGAATTCAAATCAATCGACGATTGCGTTTATACGCGAACGTTTTATTTGAATATCATTGCGTTCAACAACGAAATCTAAAAAATTGATTTTTTTTTGTTGAATTCGCATTTTTTCAATTTGACATATAAACGATAACGTAACAACGTTTTAAACATCAAACGAACATGTTTTCAATGTTGTTGTTCATTTTCAAAATAAATCAACACATCATTCAAATACATCACGCAAAAAACGTCAATGTATGACTTTAATATTTCATTAATATAAAATTGAAAAATAGCAAAAACGTTAACAAAATCGAAAAACATAATTTGATATTCGTATTTTTCATAGCGAGTACGAAAAGCAATTTTTCATTCATTTTTTTGACGAATACGAATTTTATGATACGCATTTCGAATGTTTATTTTGATAAAATGTTTAACATTCGCGAAACGTTTTAACGTTTCAAACAACAACGACAATGAATAATTGTTCTTGATCGTGATTTCATTGAATTTTCGATAATTCACACATAAACGCAAATTGTCATTTGATTTTTTGACAAACAACACAAATGTTTTCGCAAATGCGTTGAAAAAACGAATTCATTTTTTCGTCAACGCATTCTCGAAATAATTGCGTATAACAATAAATTCGTCGTGTGACATATTGTATATAAATTCAAAACGCGATTTTTTGTTTGATTGCAAATCAATAACATGTTCGATTTGATCATGCGTATTCAAATTGTTCGACAACGTTTTGAAAAATATTTCGATTATTTTTTTGATAACATCAAAAATGTAATCGTTGCGATTCATTTGTAACGCATCACAACGAACAACATTTCGTTTTCGATATTGATAATTCTGTGTTAAAAAAAACATTTGATATAACATTGCGACATAAAAACGATCGCGATTCGCAATGACAATTATAATTAAATCAACGAATTTTTTCGCAAAACAAAAATTGATTGAAATTTGTTTGAATTTTTCATAATTATCATCACGATATAGTCAACGACGATCATGTTAACGAATGTCAAAATCGATAACATTTAATCATGAATATTCAAAAATCATGTCGTATTCACGCATATCAATCGTTCAAAAATCAACATTTTGCTTTTTTACATGTTTTTCACTATTTCGTGTCATGATATGCACGTTTTTATGATGTTCATACATTTGAATCACACGATCGTCAACAATTTCTACATGTTATTTAGCAATTTTCTTGAATTCAAACAATTGCATTTGTTTGACAAAAATCTGTGATATAAAATTCGTTTCGACATCAAAATCAATCAAACAAATAATTGTTATATTGTTTGTTTGCGTAACAAATGTTTTGATTGATAACGTGATTATCAAAACACGAAATTTATTTCGTTTGAAATTTATTTTCAATGTTTTAACGACAAACATCAAATTCGTTTTTTTTTCGACGATTGATTTTGATTTTGATTGCGTTTTTTTTTGAATTTGCGCATAATTTTCACACACAAAATCATTTGTTATGTGATTCGATTTGTGACATGAAAAACATGTGCGTTTTTCGAATTCTGAAAATGCGAAATTGTGATTTTGATTTCGATTTTCATTTTTTTTTTATTTTGTTGATTTTGCTGCGATTTCGAAAATTGATTTTGATTGTTTTTTTGAACGTTGTCAAATTCAACAAATTTGTTACGCGAAATTTTTTTGTTTTTATTTTTGTCGTCGTCATTGTCATTTTCGTGATTTTTTTGATCATTTTCATTATTTTGTTTTGTTTTCGTAACATTGTTCGACGATTTATTTAACGTATTATCGTCGACAAGCAATTGTTTCGCAATCAATAAATTGACGATTAATTTAAAATAAAAATCGATTTCATGATTTCGCATTTTTACACATTTGATGCGAATGAAAACATAAATTTTGATTAGCAATTTTTTTTGTCGTTTTTCGTTCGAAACGTGACGTTTCAATTTGTTTCACAATTTGATTAAATATTGATTGAACGCAACAATGTTTTGTCGAAACAATTGTTTGACATTTTCAATGACAATAATTGTGTTCATGACACGAATCATCGAATTGTTAAACAACGTCAACAAATAATTTTTATATTGTTTTTATGTTTGTTTTTCAAATTGAGCATCAACATAATTACGTCATTGATTTTTTTTTGTCGTTATCAAAAACGACGTCGATCAATTTGTTTTCATTTTTTTTGTTTGAAAATTAACAAAATCGAAAACGATATATTTTTCGCAATCACGCAATCAACTTTTCAAATTGTTTCAATTTTCACATTTTTGCGTGTTTGAAATTTTTGATCGTACGATTCGTTTTTTGATATGCGAAAATGAATTTTCATATTGATCATCGTTGTTGCGACGACGACGACGATTTCGATCACGTTTCGTTTTCGTTTTGATTAAAAATATTTTAAAATCATTGAATTTTGATTCAGTTTTCAACATTTTGATACGCATTTTTATTTGTTTGAAAATCACGTTTGAATCGACAACAACAAACACAACGACATCGTTATTTGACGACAACGAAACAAAATCATTTTTTCGTTGTGTTTCATTTTGATTAAAATGCGTAACAAATGTTGAATTGAAAAATTGATCAACATTTAAAATCAAAAATTCGAAAATTGAAATATGTTTAATTGAAACGTCGACATTATCAAAATCGACAAAATCATTGTTTTTATCAAAATTTTCGAATTGAACATCATCGAACAATTCAATAATTCGATCGATAAAAAAAAAACATAAAAAAATTGTTTGATGAAATGATGTTTGATTGTGATGCAATCGATACGATCGCACGATCACGAATTTGCGAACGAATTTCGCGACGACGAAACGCATTTGTTGAATTGAACATTTTTAATCGAGCAATTTTTGATGTAAAGCAATTAAAATTGTAAAAATGTAAACATTGCGTGACTAAAATGTGCGAATAATAGTATGAATTGCTATGATAAATGCTAAACACATAATAGAATTAATTGCTAAAAAAACAGAAAAAAATTCGTGAAATTTCGAATATATAAGCACGAAATGCGACAATTAGATTCACAGCGTTTTAGCGTTCGTTTGATCGATTTCGTTGCATTACAGATTATTTAAACATGAATCAATTGTCATTCAAATAAAAATTAATTTACAAATAATGTTTTTTTCGTTTGAAATCAAAAAAATATCAAAGATTTTTTAATTTGTGTCGAAAAGTAAATAATGCAAACAATTTTTTTGAATTGTTTTGTTTGTACATTTTGTTTTGATTGTTCGACATTTTTCGCAAATTTTATTTTCGTTCGCGCGTTTGATAATTTCGATATTAAATTAAATTGAAATTAATTATTAAATCAAATGATAATGACAATGAATTTACACGTTCGTTTCGATAACGAAAAAGAAAAAATTTTGCGTTTTGAAAAAATTTAAAAATTAATATTGATTTTTTTGTTTTTGAATTCATTTCGAATTCGACAAATTGTGTCGTTATGTTAATATAAAAAAATTAATATTTGATCGATGATAATGATATTTTATACGTATCGAAAATTCATTCGCATTTTGTGTTTTGAAAAAATGAATAAAATTTGAATCATTTTGAATCATTTTGAACGATTAACATTTGATATTAAATTAATTATATGACGATATTTTATTTTTGCAAAATGATTTTTTTTTATCGCGTTATTCATATTCGTCGTGTGAAATTTTTAAAAACAATTGTTAATTGATATACATATGAATATGAATGATTGTTCGCACATACATTTTGATTTTCGTTGTTAAAAAAATTGACATTCGCGAAAAAAAATTGAAAAAATTAATTGATTGTCAATTGATTCACAATCAAAAAATATTTCGCGATTTTCGATTTTTTTATTTTCAAAATGTCGCATTGAACATTTGAATAATATTAACATTGCTGTTTAATTGCGTAATTTTTGACAAATTTATTTCGAAATCGATAATGTCGTCAATCGTGATTATGTCATTCGACGCGAATTAAATTTAAATAAATATTAACATTTAATAAATGAATTTTTTCACGAATAATATTTCGTTTTTTTTTATTATAACATCAAACGCAAATTGATTTTAAAAAATTCAACAAATAATAATTAAATACGTTGTTTAAAAAAACGCATTTTGTCGACATGTTTTGTTTTGTTCTGTTTCAATTAATAATTAATAATTTTTTTTTTGTAATGAATTTATTTTGTTTGCATTTTTCAATGATATTTGTGTCAATTAAAAAAATATCAATCAATCGTTTTGAAAATGATATTTATTTTGTTCACAATTTTGTTTAAATGATCGTTTGCAAATCGATTTTGAAAAAAAATCAAAATTTCATAAATAATTAATTTTCAAAAATCGCATTTTGATTATTTTTTTCGTTTGTTTTTATGTAAATTAATAATTTGAAAAAAATTAATTTATAAAATATTTGCGTTGATTTTTATTTGAAACGATTTATTTATCGCAAATTTGTTTTGAAACAATCAATAACGAAAAAAAATATGTTTTTTGTGATTTTTATTTTATTGTTTTTCGTTTTTTTGATCGTCAATTCGTTTTGTTTTCATCAAAAATCAATTATTGATTGATTCGTAAAAATGAAATTTATTTCGAAATTGATCACAAAATTGTTCGACGAAAAAATGAATTATTGAATTTTAATCAATGATTAAAATTCAATTGAATTACAAAACATTTATTTTGTTCGAAAATTCAAAAAATTTTTTCACATAATTTTTATTTCGAACGAATCGTTTGCTGTTTTGTCTGAAAAAAAAAAAATGTTAATAAAATATTAAAAATGTTTTAATTAACATTCAAATTTTCACGTTTTTTTTTGAATTGTTCGAATAATGATTGACGAATTTTTTTAAATTTCGAATTTGAATTTGTATATGTTTTCAAAAATTAATGATTAATTTTTATTTAGTTGATCAATTTTGAAATTTATTGCATTATTGTCAATTTGACGCATAAAATTTCGAATAATTTTGATGTTATCAATAGAAAATTGATTCATAATTGATGAAAATTTACGCGACGATTTTCGATTTGATCGTTTAAAAATCGATAAAATACGATCGAAATTAAAAACATTTGTTTGTGTATTTTTTCAACATGTTTGCGCAATTCATTTGACATTACGATAAAATTGTTGAAAAATATTAATCAGATTAATATTGAAAAAAAAAAAACTTGTTTGTTTGTGACACAAAATTGATATTTTGTTTTTTTCGTCAATTTGTACGCGACAGAAAATTTTTCTAAAAAACTATAAATTAATTCAGAATTGAGAAATTACGAATTTTTTATTTGCAAATGATTATGATTGCATTATCATTGTTTTTGTTAAAAAAAAAATTCGAAAAATCGATGAAACAAAAATGTGTATCGTTTTAACATTTTTTTGTCAAACATTATTGTGATTTCGATTATAATCGACAAATTAATAAATTAAAAACAATTATTAAACATTTTGTCAAAGAAATGTTTGAAAAAATAACAAAAAAAAAATTCGAAAATTTCTGTTCAAAATTTAAAATTTTGCAATTAATCAAAACGAATTTAGTCAACGAAATCGAAATTCAAATTAAAATCAAAAATAATTTGATAAACGTCGCATATCGAATGTTTCGTATTAATTTCAAAAAATGACGTTTTACAATATGCAATTAATTCGATAGAAAATTAGTAATGCAAAATTTCGTTTATTTTTTTCGAAAGTTAATTAGTTTACGCATTAAATTTTGACGATCATTCGAAAAAAATTTAATTGATTTCACATTTTTCGTATTCATTAATAGTTTTCACATGTATGTGTTTTTTGAAAAAATCAACGAAAAAAAAAAAAAATCGATGTGCAAAACAAAAATTATTAAAATTTGAATTGTCAATTCAATTGATAAAAAACTAATTACAAATTTTAATGAAAACATTTAGAATTTAATATTAATAATAGAAAATTAATAATCATTTTGAAATTCATTTTTCGTGTTTTCGAAAAAAATCAATAAAACGTTATTTCAATTTGTCATGTAAATTATTGAATTCGCGCGTGAATAAAATCGAAAATCGGAAATTTTAAATTTAAACAATGTGTTTTGTAATATATTCGAATTTTGAAACAAATTTTTTATACAAATCGATTGATTTCATCTGATTAATAAAAAATTAATTATTTTTTTCAAACGTTTTAATCATGTAATTTAACATTGATAACAAACTTTAACTTTATTAATTTTTTAATTTTTTAATTTTTTAATTTCGAAAAAACACAATAGATGAACATTTTTATTGTTTTTTTAAATATTTCTATTTATATAATAAAGATTATTTTATAATGTTATAATTGTTTTTTCAATTAGTTTTTAAATTAGAAAAAAATTTATGTATTTTGTTATTATATTTAATTGAAATTGTTTTTAATAATTTTTTTATTTTTCAATATTATTTTAATTTTTTTAATTTACGATAACATAAACAATAATTTAAAAATTATAATAAATAGAATTCGAAATTTTATTTTCAATATAAATATTGATAAATTTAAAAATTATTTAATTTTGTTTTATTTAAAATTGTCGATTTAAATATTGTATCATTTAAATAAAATTCAATTCGAAATATTTTTGTATTCAAATTCGTTAAAAATTTTTTTTTTTTTATGTTATTTTTTAAATTTAAATTTATAATTAATAAAATTTGTTAATTGTATAATTTTTTTTTTTATATCAATTCAAAATAAATTTTTTTGTTATCAAACGACGAACACAGTAAAAATTTTAATTTAACAATTAATTTTTCGAAATTTATTAAATTTTCGAATAATCATCGAAAAATTTTGTATTTGATTAAAATTGAAATTAAATTGTAAAACTTCTAATTATTTCATAATTAGTTTTTTTTTGATTTTTTCGAAATGAAATTTTAATTTCAAATGTCAAATTTATTTAAACAAAAAATTAATAAACATTGAATTGTTTTTTGAATTAAAATGAAAACTGATATAATAATTATTAATGTTTTATTAGTTTTTGTTTTGTTCAAATTTTTATTTATTTTTGTGAAACGTCGTTCATTTTGTTTTAATTTGATTTTTTCAATTTCAATTGAACACGTTTATTTTTCGATTCGAGTTTTTTCAATTTCGATAAATCGCAAAATTTGTTTTTGAAAATTTGTTTGATTTTGAATATCGAATCGATTTTTCGTTGACGATTCGCGAGATTTTTTTTCGAAATTGCGTCAAAAAATGAAATTGTTTTTTCGTAATTTGAAAATGAATTTGATTGTTTGAATTCAAATTTAATTTATTGAACGAAACGAAAAATTTTGATTGCAATTTGAAAATACAAAATTACAAAAATTCGACGATAAATTGAAAATTGAATAAATTATCGAATTCGAAATTTTTCGTCGATGTAAATAAAATTTGAATTATTAATATTCGTGATCGAAAATACAAATCGAAATCGTGCAAATGATATGACGTTATTGTGTTAATCGAAAAAATGTTTGAAATTTGTACGATGAAATCGATTTTCGTTATGTTAATTAAATTCATTAATTTTTATTGATTGTTTATCGTTTTTTTTCGTATTTCGTTTGTGAATTTTTCGTCGATAAATTGTTTATATTCGAAAATCGTACATTTAATGTTCGAACGTTTAAACAAACATTTAAATGTCGATCGTTTTGATTTTGCGCATTAAAATTATAATTAATTTTTGATATTTATTCGTTCGAAATGATTTATTTTAATTGCACTTTTAAAAAATTGTTTCAATTTATTTCGATTGATTTTTTTGTAAATTCGATTAAATTGAAATTTTTTTGAATTTCAAAAAGACATTTTGTTTCAAAATGCAATGTTGTTCAAATCTGAAATAATTTTTTGCATAAAATCGAAATTTATGAATAGTTAATGACGAATCGATAAATTGAAAAATAACTGATTTATTATCAATTTCAAGTGAATTTTGATTATATTGTTTCGATAAATTTTTCAAATCGAATTTTTAATGAATGATTTTGTATTCGATTTTGAATTCGAAATGTTTTTGTAAATTCGACAAAAAATTCGTTTGAATGTGTTGTTGTATCGTTTTGAACGTCGTTTTTGACGAGATATTTTTTTTGAAAAATATTAAAATATTAAAAAATTAGAAAAATTTAATAAATATCGAGATTTGTTTTCAATCGATATTCGTCGTTACAATTTATAATTTTCATCGTTGTGACAAAATATTTATTTGCGTTTTTAATTCGTTAATTCGTCGCAAATTTTGAATTCAAAATAAAACATTTTAAATAAATTTGCTTTTTGTCGTTGTTGATATATATTCGTGTTAAACGAAAATTTAAAAGATTTATTAAATCATGAAAAATAATTTTAATTTTTTAATTATTTTCAAAATTTCAATTCAAAAATTTTAATTCGTTTTTAAACTCGAACACGTTTGAACGTCATGTTATGACACAAATCAAATTGAATAATCTGAAATTAAATCGAATATTTTTGCAAAACATTTGACAAAAATTCTGTTATCGTTTTAAAATAAATGAATGATGATCAAACAATTGATTCGCAATTATTGTACATAAATTGACATTTCGTCGTTAACAATTTTTAAATTCAATCAATTCACACATCACGTTTAACAATTGATAACATCATTCAAGTTGATGATCGTACGTAAACAAATCGACATTATTTTTTGTTTTTGACGTATCGATTTTCGAAATAACGCACGATTTTAAAATGTCGATTGAATTTCAAAATTTTTTCGTTGTTATCGTCGAAAATTTTATTGCTTTTTCGATTTGACGTGTCGATCGAAATCGTTTATTATCAATCAATAGACATTCGAGTTGAAAATGAAAATTTCAATCAAATTTTTCAATTTTTTTTACAATTTTCAGCAAAAACGATTGATTTTTTTCAAATATTAGCATTTCGATTTTTCGTGAAAATTCGCATTGTCATCGTTCAATGACGACGCATTTGAATGTCAATTTATCGTCGAATTTTTGTTTGATTCGAACAATTTCAATTTAACGATTTCGTTTGTTTTTTTAACACAGAAAATTTGTTGAATTATTTTGAAAATTTCAACTCGTTTTTTTTTTCTTGTTTTGTTTATTTTTTTATTTCAAATTTCAATACGACACATCATTTTTTTTAAATCATTTTGATTGTTTTTATATCACAAATCATTCGCATTGCGTTTGAGTTATTCGATTAAATCGATACAATTGATTGATTTATTTTGTCGATACGTCGACAAAATTACTGTGAACAACATCGTAATTAATTGTTTTAAATCAACATCGTTGTCAATTATTAATCATTTAATTTCGACAAACATTGTTTATTCAACAAAATGAATCGTCGACAAAATTCGTTTTCGCAAAAATTTTAAAATTTTCGTGATCGTCGAAAATTTATCGAAATAATCAATCGTTTTTCGATTGAATTAATGATCGTGTTACGTCATTCATTTTTGATTTAAAATCGACGATTGCAAATATTTTTTTGATATTTTTTACATTTATTTTTCGAAAAATTTACGTCGTAAATTTGAATCATTTCGTCGATTTCGTTTTTTTCACGACGAAACAACATCATAATTTCGTTGAATATTATTTTTTGAAACACAAAAATATCGAATTTATTTTCGCATTTAATACAAACATGACGAATGAAAATAACAATTGACAAAACATTGAATTCATTCAACAACAATGACAAAAATTTTAATTTTGTTCGAAAAAAAACAATCGTTCAAACAAAATTTCAAAATTCGTCGAATCATCAAATTCAATCGAATTTTTGACAATGATGATGACGTCAAATGAAATGTTCAAAAAAACAAAATTTTTTTGATTCGTGATACGAAAAAACGTTATTATCGACAATTCGATCGAACATTCGAACAAAAATACATATTTTCGAAATGTTCATTTTATATTGAAAAATTAAAAATATGACATTGCTCAAAAATGTTGATGTGATTTGAACAAATTTTTATAATTGCATGCGTGATTACGCGTTACGTTAATATTGAAAATAATCGACGATGATCAAAAACGATTGATTAAATTCGAAAAACGTAAAAAATGAAAACGTTTGTTGTTAAAACGTTGAAAAAATCGTCATCGACAACGTTGACGATCATCACGAAAAAAAAAATACACGATAAAAAATGTTCGTCGACATCGCGAATCATTCGATTTCGTTGAAATTATAATCAAAAAAAACTAAATCGACAATGATATCAATTTATTCGCAATTGTATTTAATTTACAATGAGTTGAAATTGAAATTTCGACGAAATTTGATCAAATCGACAAAAAAAATTACAATGAATGAGTTTTTCAACAGCTTGATAATAAAAAAAATATGATGAAATATCGAAAATCGATATCGATTTTATTATTCGTTCGAAAACGAACGTTGTTTTAATTCATTTATCGTTTTCAATTATCAATTTTGTCAACATCATTCGATTCGTATAATATTTCTTTTGTTATCAATGAACGTGTAAATTACGAAAATTTCAATAAATTTTTTCGTAATCTCGTCAAATTCAATATTCGACATCGTATCAGTTTGAAAAGCAAAATAACGTTTACATTTTTCAACAACGTTTATATCAATCAAATTATTCAAATCGACAACAATCGACACAAAATATGTAAAAACGTTCATACGAAAATCAACAATATCGATTTCAACAAACGCAACAAAACGAAATTCAAAAAAATCGAAACACGTTCGATTCGCGATTTCAGTATTCGCAATTTTACGTTTTAGTCAATATTTTGCTGATTTTTCAAATTCATTTTCGTTTTCGTTTAAACAAAATATTTATTTTAATCAAGATGAAACGTTTAATCAAGATGAAACATTATATCGACGAACGTATTTTGCGAATGAAAAAGCAAAAAACAATTATTCGAACGACGAAAAAAATTATCAAAACGATCACAACATGAATATTGAAAACGCGTCGAAAATACTTACGATAAATGATGAATATCATGACGAAAAACATTTCGAAATCAAAAATTTAACGAGAATTTTGTGAATCATGAATTATTCGAATACTTTGTGAATATTTTTGCAAAACAGACGAAAATTTATTCGTGCAAACGTTGTCAATCGAAATTTTATTTCAATAATAAATTTCATCGACATTTGCGTTCGTGTCAAACAATTTCGATTAAGTTTGACATATCGTTGACGAAAAATACTCATGATCATTATCAACATTTATTATACAATCAAACGTCAAAACAAATACGCGATTCAATTTGAATTTCGCTCGTGACGTTACGTCACGATGAAAATCAACATTGAACAATGTTTCACGAATATGTGCGTCGATATCGAATGCGATACGTCATTAATCGATCGTAAATTTTTGATGCAAAAAATATTTGATTATCAAATTCATGCGCGACAAATTATGAAATTTTTCAAAATTCGCGACATTGAAAACGTCGTTGTAATCACGACGAATCATATTTCATTAATTTTTCGAATTTTCGAAATTTCGATTAATGACGAAAATGCGATCGTCACGTTCACTCGACAAATTTACATAATAAAAAAACTGAAAACAAAGATTTTTTGACAATGATATATTGAATTCAAAACGAATGAATATAAATGTAAACAAACAGATGATTATCATTGAAAATTGCAAAAACATTAAAATTGATTAAATGTCGTTAATGCGAAATCGTTGATCAAACGCGTGATTCGTGTCAATGTTATTAAAATTTCAATTAAATCAATTTTTACGATTTTTTTCAAGTTACGTGAAAAGAATAATTTATTTATTGAACGCGATTTTATGTTCACGTTTTCGCGAATTGAACGATTAAATTCAAATGAAAACGTATTTTTCATATCATTGATGCACATACAGAAGTGATTCAAACGAACAACGTCAATTTTGAAAATGTTTACATTTTCAAAAATACGCGTTTGAAATTCGTACAAAATACGAAAAAAAAAAAATGTTATTTAGTTAATTCGAAATACGTTTATTTAATTGTTAATGTTTATAAATTTGTTTCACGAATTGATTCAAACAAATTATGAAATTTGATGTTTCGATTTTGATCGTTAACGCGATTATCGCGATTAATTATGAGAATTTGCACGATGCGATCGCGTTTAATTTCGTCGTTTCAAATTTCAATTTTACGATCAATTTTGCAATTAATTCGTGCGAAAATTCTAACAATTTTGTTCAAATTCAAACATTAATGTTGAAAAAATCTTGTTCGTTGAAATATCACGATTTACGATGATTAACGCTCGAATTAAATTTGCAAATGTTCGAAAATTATTCAAAATTGTGAAATGATAACGAGTTTATTGTGCGAATTTCGTCTGAAAATGAATGTCGATTGAGTTCAAATTCGACGCGAAAATCGAAACAACGAAAATTTATTTTTCGATCTCGCAAATCGAAAGTTTGTTGATGAGATTTTCGATAAATTGCACGCTCAAAATCGCAATGAAATATATCGATCAATTATCAATTTCGCATGATTATTTTGTTTTCGCAATATGAAAAACAATATTTGAATCAAATGATTCAAAATGCAAAAATCGAATCGTCGTGAATATACGCGAATTAAACAAAATCATTTAATCGATTTTTATTTTATGTTTTTTCAATCAAACATTATTTCAATTGTCGTCGAATGCAAATTTATTTTCGTTTTTGACGTTGCAAATTTTTTTCATCAATAATTGATAAAGTTTGCAAACAAACATAAGTTTATCGTCGTTTTCACATAAAAACAAAAACAATTTAACGTCGCATCATGATGAAATTTCAAAAATTTTTTCATCATACGTACAACGACGAATCGATTTATTTTTCGAAATTTTCGCGAATTTGTTCGTGTTTACGTAAATAACATTGTTGTTTTTTTCAATATTTTTGAAAAACATATGATTTATTTACATTCGATATTCGAACGATTGAATGTTTATGAGATTAATTTGTCGTCGAAAAATCGTTTTTCGATTATTTTACGATCGCATTTTTGATCAAAAATTGACGTTTTTGATTTCATTATCGCAATCGACAAATTGAAAACAATAGTCAAATTGAATTTTTTCTATATTCTCAAAGATTTGAAAATCTATTTAGATTTTACAGAATGATTACGAGATTTCGTCGCGTTTTATGTTCAAAAGACGAACGCGTTACAACGTCGCAAAATTCTATTTTTACGTCAATTTTCAAACAACAAAAAGACGATTCGCAAAATCTATTCGCAAAAAATTGTAATGAACAATTTTTCAATTGAGAAATTAAAATCATATCGACTATTGCAAAAAACGTTTAGCAAAATCTTATTTCTGATACGTTTCAATTTCGATCGAAAATTGTACATCGACATCGACGCGTTTAAACGACGCGAATTCGACGCGATGATTTATCATTTTAAAACAAGCAGCAATTCAAACAAATTCAAACGTAACGACATCGAATTCATTTTATTTTTAAACAAAATGTTGAACGAAATCGAAATCAAATATTGATTCATCGAATTCGAAATGTGTGATTTAATATGAATTGTCAAAAAAATTCGACATATGATAAAAACAATCAAAAATATCATTGTTGTGTTCACGAATCATGTCGTCAATATTTTCATCGTTAAGCAAATCACGATGAATTCGAACAATATCGATAAATTCAATTTTCGTCTCGTTCGTGCTTCAATCTATCTGTCACAGTTTAAATTGAAAATGAAATATAGATCAAAAAAAAATCATGTTGTCTCGAATGCGTTATCAAAATTAACTTCTGAAAATGAGCAAATCGACAAGAATTCAGAAAATAAATTTGATTTGAACACATATCATGACGAGATAATCGATTTTTCGAATAATTTCGATTGCTACGTTTTTCAAAACACATTCATCGCAATGTCGAAAAATCTAAAAAAAAAAATCAAGAACGAATATCAAAAAAAAAAAACATGACGAAACATGATCGAAATGTTAAAATCGTTGACGATTCGAATGCAAAAAAAAAACAAAAATTGTCGATTCGAAATTTTCAAATCTCATCGTCGCTCGAAAACAACGTAGCGAAACGAAACGTCAATGAACAAAAAAATGACGATACGAAATTTATATCAAGAAAATTCAAAACAAAAATCAATTTCGCGTTGAATACGAATGACATTATATATCATGTTGACATTGACACGCGTCGATCGTGTATATTTGTTGTTGTGAAACGCGAAATATTTCGTTTAATTCACGATACGAATTAACATTCAAAAATTCATCGATATTATGACAGAATTTTCAATACGTTATACATATTTCGATTTTCGCGAAAAATTAAAAAATACATCGAGCATTGTTTTATTTGTCAATTGACACAAATCAAACGTTATCGATCGTACGAAAAATTCATGTTTATTACATTCGTTTCGCGTTCATTTCATATTATTGCTATTGATTTTATTCTAATTATGTTCGACGAAATGAACATTGTCATGTTCGCAACATGCAAACATTTTCGTCGAGTTTCATTGATTTTCGACAAAAACACTTATGAAACGAAAAAATGAATCAATGCATTACTGAACAGACTATTAATCGTCGATTGAAAAATGTTTGAAATTATAATTTTCGATCGTGATTCAAAATTCATGTCGAATTTTTGACAGATATTCTTCATCAAATTAGACACGAAATTGTTAATTTCAATGACATATCATTCGCAAACGAACGATTCGTCAAAACGAATCAATCAAATTGTTGAAATTGTTATCAAATATTTCGTCATCGAATTTTCGAACATCGATTACATTTTAATTTTTTTTGCAATTCAAATTCAGTTAAACAACACGTTTAACATCGTTACAAATTTATCATTCAATGAAATCATATACGAATTCAAAATCAAAAACGCGATATCAAATTTAATCGAATTTAACACAACAAATGTACAGAATTTGTCAATTCAACGCATGAAATATCAACGAAAAATTGTCGATGTCACGAACTTTGCAATTGTCAAAATCAAAATATATTATGATTCATGTCATATTTTTATTCGATTAAAGCAAAATGAAAAATTTATTTACAATTTAACAAAAATTACAAATTGTTTGACAAATCAAATTCGAAATTATTTCAACAACGTTGCGAATCATTTCGAATTTTTGAACGCATCGAACGTTTAACATATCGATTGAAATTGTCATCAACATGACGAATTCATTTCGTTGTGTTTATTGCACAACTCGAATCAACATTTGTTGACGTTGATTTTTACAATCGTTTTCGTTTTCATTATTTTGATTTCATTGAAATCGAAAACGATACGAATCAATACAAATTTTATGAAATCGAAAAGCTAATCGACAAACGTATCAAAAAATACAACAAAATTCTCGTAATTCAATATTTAATCAGATGAATCGACTATGAATCGAAATATGACGAATGACGATTTATTTTCGAATTACAAAATTTTCAAAATTTCATTGAGCAATACGAATTCAATCATTCGCAAAACTTTGATGATCGCAACGACAAAAAAAAAGCGAAAAAAAAAAATTGATGCATGATATGATTACGCATGATGATAAAACATGAAACTCAATAAAACATTGATTTTTTTTTTTTTGATTGACAAATTGTTATGACACAAAATCAGATTGAATGATTTGAAATTAAATCGAATATTTTTGCAAAACATTTGACAAAAATTTTGTCGTCGTTTCATATTAAATGAGTGATGATCAAACAACTGATTCGCAATTACTGTACATAAATTGACATTTCGTCGTTCATAGTTTTTAAATCAATCAATCGACACATCACGTTTAACAATACAATTACAATCATGATTCAAACGACGTTATTTGACGATAATATATTTGATTTTCTGTAATCAAACGTCATTTTGATCATGACATATATCAAAAATCGTCGTTTTTCGATTTTTTTTGACGACATGAATTTTATTGAAAAATTTATAAATATTGTTTCAAATTTTTTTAATTTGCATTTATTTGAAATTATCGCGTACGTCGTCAAAAATTTCAAACACAAAAATCATTTCGAGTTTCGCGATGACAAAAACATTTTCATTAAATACGACGACGACACGATTTATCGTGTATAAATTTCATTTTTTAACGACAACGAAATACGCAAAATTAAAAACGTCGATTTTTACGATGTCGCAATTTTCAAACAATACACGATTTTTAGCGAAGTTATTGCATTTGAACAAAAAAAATGTTTTATTATTTCAAACACAATTTCAAACGTTATTGTTTCGAAAATTATTACATTCAAAAATAAATCGATTATTTTTCGCAAAATCAAATTCGCATTAAAAATTTCACAAAACATATTTTCAATCATTTTTTATAGATTTATCATCATGCGTTCAAATCGTCAAATCAAACAAATTGATTTTTTTATAAATTCATTTGTTTATTCGTTTATATCAAACAATACGACAAAAATATTTAACGTTGTTATAACAAAATTATTGACAAATTGAAAGCATTTTTTCGACGATTTCGTCGTTTTTTTGAATTGTATCGACGAAAATTTTATTTTTGTCAAACGCATTTTCGAATGATACAATGATTCATGCGTTGTCAATTCAATTTCATTGTTAATTGATTTTATCGAAATTCAAAACGTCATAAATTTTGAAAATTTCGTTGTTTTCAACAATATGAATGACGACGAATTCAATACATGAACACAAATCATAAATAATTCAAATTCGTCAAATTGAATGAACGTCGTCGAAAACGAAATTCAATTTTTGAACAAAAACAATACATGAATTTTGATAAATCGTACATTCGATGATCGAAAATTTTTAAACGATAAATGAATTTTCAAAATCAAACGAAATGTCGAAAAAAATAATTCGTTACAAAATTCGATGAATTGTTAAAAATTATTTGCAACAATATAACATTGATTTCGAACAAATTTTTGTTTTCGTGATCAAATCAATGATTTTTCGAATTTTGTTCGTTATCGTCGCATTTTTGAATTTGAAAATCGAACAAATGAACGTCAAAATTGTTTTTTTTTACGATTTCATCGATACAAAAATATACGTTAAATATTTTGAAAATTACAACGAGAAAAGAATTTGCAAATTTCACAAAACTTTATACGATTTTAAACAATTTTCTCGCTTATGATACGAACGTTTAGCAAATTTTTTTTTTGAAAAATTGAATTTGCATTATTTACACGTCGATCACAGTATTTTTGCAACGACGAAAAATTTCAAAATTTCATATTCATTTTTTGAATTGACGATATCAAAATTATTGTTTTTTTCATCGTCATGATCAACAAAATCAAAAAAAAATTGTTCGTTGTTTTCGAAATGATTGATATGAAATCAATTAATTTTTATTTAAACATGATCGTCATCAAAAATCGTGATCGCAAAAAAATTCGATTCAATCAAAAAATTTATATCAAACGCATCGTTATCAAATTTGATCGAAATGAAATCAAATCAATACATATTTCAATGCGAACGAATTTCGTTTCGATTTTTAACGAAAATCAAATTTTTGAATTTGACACAAAATTGTATCAAATCAAAATTGATTTCGTCATGTTTGTCATGATCGAAATCAAATCAAATGTTTTTAACGTCATTTTTATCGTCAATCGTTTCGTTCAAAATTCAAACAAAATTCACATGAACGTCGTAAACGATATTTTCGATTATTTCAATATTATTGATCGTTTAAACATTGTTTACGAAAAAAAAATTTGATTCACAAAATTATTGTAACGTCAATTACGATAACGATTTGATCATTAAAAAATCAATTGACGTTTACGTTTTCATTTTCAATAAAAATCAATAAATTGAATGTCAAAATTTCAATTTATCGTGATCACTTTCACATGCGTTGCAAATTATATAATTATTTCGACGATTATTAAAAAATCACGTGATTTCGAAATTTGTTCGTCGATTTATACATTCATCATTAACGTGACAAATACGTTATTTTACAAATACATATCGATAATCAAAATGTCAAAATTTTCGTCGAAAATTCAATTTATCATGATCGCATTAAACACGTCGATATCGTTTATCATTACATTCGAAACGAAATCAAAATTAATCGAATTCGTTTACATTACATTTTTATTCAAAACATGTTTGTCGACGAATTTATCAAAATTTTGATTTTTATCAAGTTTCGTTGTTTTATTCAAATGTTGAACATGAATTAAATTCAAAAACGTTGTATTGTTATCATAACATGTTGAATTTTTTCGATTTTAAATCATTACATTGAATATTGAAATGTTTTACAACGTAAAATGAAATTCACATCAATTTTTGATGATAAATTCATTTTCGTCAATAAATTTTATTCGAATTCGATTCGAAAAAAAATGTTGCAATTAGTTCATTTAGAATTAAAATTGCAAAAAATTTGATGAAAATTTCAATTTCAAATTTTGTACACTTAGTATCATCATCGATATAATCAATGAATTATTTTTATTTCAACAAAACAAGATCTCTTCGACTTCGCGCACGTCGGAAAGATTCATTATAAGAGTGTTCACTGATCATTACTTTTCGAAATATCGGTCGTCATGGACAAACAAATCAGCGTTTCCGTGTCCGATGTTGGTAGAAGATTCTTTGGCTTGTTCACTTTGCTTCTTTCTTCACTTTCAATCCGGGCTCTTTCTTGCCGTGAAAGGCGCGTCGTATACTCTCGTTCTGGTAGCTTCAATGCGTATGCAGCTCTACCCCGAGTTGGGATTAGACGAAGCTATTCGTGACACTTATCTAGGGGTCAATCTAAGCAAGGGCTTCAATCGAAGAACATCGCACGTCGAAATCATCGACGCCCACAAGCGAAGCATGGAAGGTAACAAGAACATCAGTACGTCAGGCCAGGCATTTATCAGGACAACCACCCCAGCGGTTGTGACATGAGCAACGCGAGAATTGCGGCAAGCTCGCAGAAGCCCACGGACTTGCGATTCTGTACCCAGTATGACAGTTTTCATCAAAATGAAGTTGGAGTAACAACTGTGGTTCGCAATCGCAAGACTCGAGAAATGTCGGCCATTGAAATCCACTACTGACAAGGTGCCGTTGGCGCAAAGAGCTCGGTCATCAAGATCACTAGAGAAAGAGTCCTAGGCCACTCTTTAAACATTCTTCCCGAAACTGATACTCGCGATATTGTGCAGAGACTTGAGTTTAGCCTCTTGTTGATAGATCGCTCGGACTTCTGTAGTCTCGTCACCTCATTCAACAAGAACAATCGAGAGGTATGTCATCTATTTATGATCCGACAAAAGGCGAGAAAGCAGAGGACTACGCAACGGATCGATAAACAATTGCTCCAATTTCGTGTTACAAAGGACGCTAAGTGAAGCAAGATGCTAGTCTCTCTGTCCGATGTTCTTTCCATCTGCTACAGCATCAGAATCTGGCGGTAGTCGTGGAAAAAGATGATGACGAGCGCTGCGAGAAGTACTTGGGTGTCGAATGGTGTGCAGAGTGACCAAAAAGTGAACAGATCCTCAACACTCCGGAAGACATGACCTCCTCAAACCAGAGCTTAAACTTGCGAGCGATGGAAAAAAGTGTGCAGCCTCATATTCCCAAGACCTTGAAATATACGTTCAAGGAGAACCCAAGTAAGCTACAGATTCTTCTGACGAGGAAGATCAGGACTTCTGAGCATAATTTCCACCAATTACACTGGTTCTCTTCGGAATCGTACGCGGAATAATACTCCTAGTGTTGAGGATCAGTCGATAATTCTGTTTTTCTTACCCTCAACGCTGATGTCTCGAACCTGCCTCACTACACTAAACCTGCAGAGAAGACTTGCCAGCCCCGGTCGAGTACTGTAAACGTCGGGCAGAAATCTCGCTCGGAATTTTTCAGATGAGGGACTCAAAGCGCTTCTATCAAAAACGCTCCGTGGCAATACCCCCCGCAAACCCAAAAGATAACACAGATTCTAGAAAGAGCCTTTTCGAAGAACGACAAAATGGACGACGTTGCGTCTATGTTACTCGAGACGCCAGTCCGACCTCTGTCGGCAACGTCACATGAACTCGGCATCAGACGAGTACTGCGATAGTTCCTTTAAAGGCTTTTGGGGATGGCCGTCTGATTCTCGATTGTGATGTCATGAGTGTTCATGGATCATTACTCATCTTGGAAGTCATCGAGGTATTAGTTATTATCTGTGATGTTATCAATGTTTCTTAGGCAGTCATTTGTCCCTTCAAGAGATTGAAGCCATCCTTTCTTTTGCTCTGAATACTCTGAATATTGCATGCTGCTAGAGTGTGCATGAATCATGACAGCCCGTCCGTGGAAAATCATCATGACAACTAAACCTGAAAGACTGAGAAATGACAATCAGATTCTTACCCTTACAGGGCATCTCTAATCTGTAGATAAGCCACGACGACTTCTCACGTGAATCAACTTGCTGAGGGATTACTCGCCATCTCCCTCAGTTGTTCCCCTAAACTACAAGAGCCCTAGCTCGTGTCAAAGTTTATTTGCTTATTGATAAGGTAAGCCTCGTCTCAGTTGCACAAATCCTTTCATGAATGTTGGACTCGATCTACGGGGCTTGACTTCGGTAAGGAGCTCGACAAACCATAAACACCGCGACGTTCGCAGACGCCGACGACGACGATACCAAACGCAATATTGAGATAAGCGTATTGCTTCTCTGCGTGCTAGCTCAGTCTGAAAACTATTCAGAACCTCAGCATCTCTTTTCGTGCCTCAAAGGTGCCCCAATGGTAAGGTATCATTTCACTACGTTTCATCCGCCAAATCTCGCAATCTCGAGAGAATTGTTTCTTTGACTCATAGAAGCAACTATGCTGGCTTGAACTCTGTGTAGATTTCTAAATGCAGATGAAAACCTCGTGTAGGCTCTGTCATCTTTCCTGCAGGCTTATCTTGACTAGCTGGAAGGACCCTAGATGAGTAAGCTTTTAGCACTCCCTCTCAGCACTACATGTACATGGGTACTTTCCAGGTGGTTACATTGCAGCGAGCCTAATGCGAATATCGACATTGCACACTTAGATAGGATAATGCGCCGTGAACTATAAATCAGTGGAAGTAGTGACAGCCATAAATGTGGATGTAAGCCTCGTATCTCGTGCAGCACAATCTTGGCGGGTGTATTTATAAAGTCTACATTGTGTGAGTCAGGATGATTCGAGCTATCTGAAGTATCGTCAGTGCAGGGGATAAGTTACGTCGAGAACCCCGGGACTTTACTACTTTCCTGGAACACGGCTGTAAAAGCCAACAGCGCTGAACCTCAACTCATCATCTTATAAACCATATCGCAAAATGGCTTCGCTCGCCCTTTCTTCGATTCTCGCAGCTCTCATCCTCTACCCTCTCTTCCTCGTCATCTACCGCCTCTACTTCCACCCTCTCTCAAATTTCCCAGGCCCCAAGCTCGGTAAGCCTTTTCGGGGCTTTACTACCCTTCTCGGAATGTTCCTTAGGTCGTTACCACTCCGAAACACGCCTTGAGTTGATGCTTACTCCGAAACTTACTATAGCCGCCGCAACGAAATGGTACGAATTCTACCACGACATCATCAAAGGCCACGGCCTCTTCGCAGACAAAATAAGAGAGATGCATAGAATCTATGGACCGATTCGTCAGGATCAACCCCGATGAATTACACGTCGATGATCCCGAGTGGTATGAGGTTTTGTACGCCAACAATCCGACTCGGAGGGATAAATGGCCCCCGGCGGCAAAAATGGCAGGAACCGGGGAGGCTGGTAATTTTTCCCTTTTCTTTTGCTCCTTATGGGTGTGGAATTGGCTGGGGTGACGCCTTTTTAATTGAGGTTGTCTTACTCATGCTTATTCGTATTTGGATGTCCAGGATTCGGAACAGTAGACCACACGCTCCACGGCAAGCGTCGAGCAGCGCTCAGCCCCCTCTTCTCGAGCCGAGCTATCGCGAGCGCGGACGGTATCATGCAAGAGAAAGTCCAGATCCTGTCAGATACATTCCAGCGCAAATGCGTTGCGAAGGAAGTCGTGGAGCTAAGAGGTGTCTTCGTCGCGTTCACGACGGATACGATATATCAGTATGCGATGGGCGAATCCATGGGGTTGCAGAGGGATGAGGAGGGTGCGCGACGGTGGTGGGCGACGTTGGAGACTACGTCCAAGATGACGCCGTTGGTGAAACAGTTCCCTTCGATGCTGGCTCTGGGAAAGGCTCTGCCGATTAAGGTCATTAGGTGGTTGAAGCCCGAGATGGCAGGTTTGTTGGAGATCCATGAGGTTAGTCCCCTGCAGACACGCCTAGTAACGACTAAGCGGGTTATTGATGGTGGTCATCATGTGTAGCAAACGTATGCTAGAGCTAAGACATACCTCTTGCACGAAGAGAAAGGCCACATCGAATCCGCCTCGGGCATGGAACAAGGAAAGAATCTGTTATTCAGAACCATCCGGGACAGCTCTCTGCAGGCGGATGAGAAGAACATACATCGCCTGGCACAAGAAGGATTCACAGTCATAGTAGCCGGAGGAGAAACTACAGCCAGGACGTTGGAACTGGGGGTCTTTTACATCTTGACTAATCCTAGCGTGCTGCAGCGAATGCAGGAAGAGGCTATAGATGCCATGCCTGATGTGTCCAGAGCCCCGTCCATCAAGGAGCTTGAAAAGAGACACTACCTGGCAAGTCAACCCTCTATTATAGTTCTTGTTGGCTTGAAGTATTCTGACAGTTGTGGTTAGAACGCTGTAGTCAAAGAAATCCTAAGAATAGCGGCAATGACCACGTCCAGATGGCCACTTATGGCACACGAGGAACTAAGGTATAAGGACTGGATCATACCGCCGAAAGTAAGAAGAACTTAACTCTCGTCATTACTAGTATTATGACCACAGCGATGACTGAGATGCCATAGACGCCAGTTGGCATGACGCCACACGATGTCCTACTCGATCCGAAAGTCTTTCCTGCTCCTGAGGCGTTTGAACCCGATCGCTGGATCCACAGTCCGGATCTTGATCGATATTTCGTACCGTTCGGAAAGGGCACAAGGATGTGCCAGGGGATGAGGTAATATTCCTTTGAAAGTTGACAACCCCCGATTAACCAGCTGATGACCGTCATGTAGGTTCGCCCTAGCGGAAATGAATCTTGCGCTTGTGATTCTCTTCCGACGGTTTGATATGGAATTGTATGAGACAACTAAGGAGAGGGATGTGGATTACGTAGGGGATGGCTTTTTGGGGGCTCATCATCCTGACAGTGTGGGTGTTAGGATCAAGGTTAATGGCGCGAGACAGTAGATCTTGAACAGATCTTCTCTACGGACTTACAATCTTGATATTCCCTCTCACGCTCCTCGGAATCTACGTTTTCTCAACGTTTGCTTCTTCTTCTTCTTCCTCTTCTTCTTCTTGCTTTAAGGCCTTCGAACAGTGAGTGACTCACAGAGAGCTCAGGCAGATCCTTCAGGCTTGTTGCATGCGTTCTCAAGACGATCTTCAGACCACCCACAGTTTCGTAAGCCTGTCCGAATACCCCGGTAGTCTGGTGTGGTGCGAATTTAACTCACATGCATCGCCACTATATACTCGTTGTGACCAGACGCGGATCCGTCCCCGCTACAAGCATATGAATGACGGGAGTCAAAACATCGTGTTCTGATTGAGTCCGAAGGCGGTTTCTCGGAGGCCTGTTAGGGTATATGCAAGAAAATGGTACCGCTTGGTACCAGACCTCGGAGTCGTTGTCCAATCGCGCATCGAACAGCGAGTCGCCCTTGGTCGAATCCTCCAGTCTGCCTTCATCTAACCTTGTCTTAGAGCACACCAGGTATCAGCACCCACCTCACCCTCCTCTTGACCTCCTCCCAATCATTCCCATACCTTCTCTTACAATACCCTTCCAATTCCGGCACCGCCCTCCACCGAAAATCATTCAAAAGTATCACCGCCACGACAAACCCAAACCCCAGCCCAGCTGCAACCATCGCGTACCCAGCTTTCCACAGCGAGAAGCCAGTGTAGTTGATATTCCTCGCGTATCCAAAAAGGCCTCCATCATAGGGGTTTCCTTTGTTCTTGGTGTCGGCTTTGAACGCGCTGCGCTGGATTTCTGAGCCCAGCTCGAGGAAGATACCGAGCGCGAAAAGGAGTGTGCCGAGAGAGATGGTGGGGTTGGCGACGAGGGAGAAGAGAGTAGAAGGCGGAGGGGCCGGGCATGCTGATGTTCGGCTCCAAAGCCCCAATGCGCTGTTGAGGCTGTTCATCACTGTTGCAGCCGCCGCTACGATTAGAGCATAGCTGGGTAGCATCTCCTCCCGCCCGATGAACAAAGCCCAGTAATTCTGCTTGAGCATTGAAGCGACTGACATGCATAGCAACAGTGTCTGATATGGTGGGAGCTCGAAGATTAGAGTGGAATTGGTCGATGCCGACCGAGGTGATGTTGGCGATAGGCGGATACCAGATCTAGCATCGACGGTGCTGGGGAGTAGAGCGCCGCCTAGAAAGGAAGGCAGCCAGCCTATGCTGACATACTGACTAAGGATCGCGCACTGGAGGAAGGGGTCGAGGGCGCGGAGACTGACAAAGAGGGTCCGGCCGAGCGGAGAGGGCTTGTAGCTGCCTCGGGGGACTAGATTGCGGCTGGACATGATGAAGACTGGAAGCGTCGAGAGGGTGGATAGGTGCAAAAGTGGTCAGTCAGACCAGGTACGAGGAATGGCATGATGGGCTGAGACGCGTTGTTTAAGTAATCGGAATGAGGCTCGGACATTGGGTAGGATACGAGAGTAAACTCCGAAGCTTTGCGCCACTGCAGCAAGGTACGATAGTATTGCTACCTGGGGCCCAATCCTTCACGTACTTTTACTTCAAGAGCGGGGCTGACAATAGTAATGCACCTCATACTCTGCATACGTACTTAATGTCCATTAACAGTCTACAGTGGACTCGGACTTTGTCAAGAGGATTGGCCTCGTCTTCTTCATACTAGAGCTTTTGAGGATGTCTTCATCGTCTAATACCTCGTCACCGCCTGACCGCTACTGTCTTGGGCGTAGCTTTGTTTCGTCATCAAGGTGGCGATAACCACTGTTGTAGCATGTGAGATGTATGCTCAAATTGTAAACGGCTTAACCTCCAGCACCACCTCTGGAGAGACGTGATAGGATACAACATCCATCCGGCGATACATACGAAGAACGACTCAGACTACAAGATAGCAGACGTCGGCACAGGCACTGGGTGCGTCACCACACCCTATGAATGCCGCAAGTATTGATGTATTGGCAACATTTGGCTCATAAATATCCACCGTCAATTGCCCTTGGCTCGGCTCGACGGCTTCGACGCGTCCACTGAACAGTATCCTCCGAAAGAATGGCTTCCAGCCAATATATCTTTGAAGAGTCTGGACATTTACAAGCCGATACCTGAAGATCTTCAAGGAATTTACGATTTCGTTCATGTTCGGCTTTTCCTCTCAGTGGTGAGAGATGGCGATCCAACTTCCATACTCGAGAAGCTGTTCGCCTTGTTAAGTCAGTGTCTCGTTCTATGCTTTCTACTACTTGTCTTTGCGAAGACACTGACCTTCGCATGTTCGTGAGCAAACAGAGCCAGGAGGCTACCTCCAATGGTCGGAGCTCAATCCTTCAACTTTTGGGATCAAGTCTATCCATGCAGACACTAAGAAAGACAGTTTCAATTATCTCGTCGAAAGCTCCAGGCTAATCTTGCCGCTTAGCTGGGTCCCAACACTTCTTTCTTTGCAGAGCAAAATTTGAGGAAGTCTTCCACAAATGCTATCCAACCCCTTCAGAGCTATTGATGCAGATGATGCAGATTCACTTCATGTTTGGCGAGGAGATGAGCTTTGCCGTCATGGGTAATAGCGATCCCTCAAAGCCTGGACCGGCCTATTGCCGGCGGATTGAAGAAGCTGCAAGAGAGGCTCAAGAAGATGCGGCGATTGCGTCCGCCCCTGCGATCACAATAGGCATGAGACAGATTGATCAAAACAAAGTACAAACCGTATGAGTTCATTGATAGAGACTCAAGCTCAGAGGTCGTACATGTAGATGTCGGTCAAGGCTAAAGGCGACTAGAAGTCGCAGAACGAGCAGTTGGCCAAAGTCATCTTGTGTTTGAACCGTTCCGGCAGCCTTTATCCTTGGAGAACCGATCAAGAGATGTAGAAGTGATAATCTAAGAATAGCAAGCAAGAAACATCCGTTTTGAGCATCTGCAGGATACTGCAAAATCTGATACCCCATGGTGTTTATAGCAGAGATGCGGTAGTTTGCATACGGTTATCACGCTCTTGTCCTCGCCGTCTCCCTCTCGTTACTAAGGGTCCCTCCACAGTGATTATGGGAGCGTAACCAATAACATGGATATATTCCTATGTCAACCCTCGCACGAAATTGAGTGTTAATGAAAAATATAAATCACGCACCAAATCAAGGGTACCCGTCTTTGGGATTCGGCAGGTAAATTGACATGAATGAGATTCTAGATTTGATGTATTTCCCAAGTTGGGTTACCAATTGTGCATTCGGTTTTTGGTATTCTGGTCCTAGTAGCCATCTTTGCTATCCACATTGAGCCCCCTCTCCAGCTCTTCGACTCTTCTCGCCTCTTTTTCTTCTTGCTTTCTTATTGCCTCGGAGCCCTTTGGTCTATGTATCCACCCTCTTACAACGAACACCAAGTGCACAGTCAGATTCATTCCAACCTCCGACAACGGGAAGGGACCTCGTTCACACCACGCCGTTTTCTCGTCGTCGCGCCATTGCATATGCTTCAGCTTAGGGCGCATGTATGGCCCTTCCATGGGGCCAGGCATGTAAGATGACTCGTGAAGTATTATTGAGCGAAGGGAAGCAGGGTGTTGACGCTGGTGGGCTGCGCAGGAGAGGCAGCGCACGAAAGCTAGGCTTTTCTCAAGCATTGTCATGGAATTAATGCTATAAGGCTTGTGGGCGTATCTGCTGATGAGACGGGGGAGCTGGCGCACGGTAAGAGTCTCAAGCTGCGCTGGCAATCTCTCCGCCAGAGTTCCGGCTTCTGGAACCCCCATGCTATCTCCCAATAGGATGTCAATGTCGCACCTGAGATCCCTCAACGCCGTGAACTCCGCAAAGTTCGCCAGTGTCCCGTCAGTCACCTGCGGCTCGTAATCGTCGTATCTATCGACCGATGCGGTGATGTCAAGGACTTCTAGCGTATCCTTGCGTGGAGACAGGAATTTGGAAACGCTGAGTGGGCTGTAGGTAATGTCCGGGGGGTTCCAACAGCCCTCGAACTTCAAGAGCTTCCTTGGGAGGCTCAAAATATGGGAGAGGGATGGCATGGGCTGCCAAGATTGGAGTGAGAGATAGGAGACGCTCGAGGCGCCTATATCTTTCGACTGAGGGTCCACTAGCGCGCTGTGATCACTCTTACAGTCTTCTTCATAATACCGACTGTAATAACCAAGCGAGAGACACTTTAATCCTCGAATGGAGAAGAAACGCCTTATCTGACAGGCGCATGGAGAGGACGACAAGCTGAGCGTGGTTAGGTTCGCATAGAGATCCGTGCAGATAAGATTCGTAAATCGTTCGATAAAAGGCTTCGAAAAAGCGCGATAATGACTGAGGTCTAGATTTCCTACGTTGGGCGTGACACGGAGGATGTCTAGACACGTGCCCTCACCGCCATTGTCCTGTCCGTGGATGCATTCAATTTTCAACTTGCGGACATATGATCCCAGTTCAGGCTCTTTCAGCAGACGTTCGCAGGCGAAGGCTTGAGTCTTGCTGGGCTCGGCGTTAGCATAGGCGCCCAGCTGGATGTCGAGGGAGCGATGAAGTAGGGGAATGACTAGTGATTGTAGCCGCTTGCTGGCTAATGATAGATTGAAGTAATCATGGTGGTCGAGCCTGTTCACATCTTCGTTATCGTTTCCGAGAATCTGGGTCAAGAGCTCGTCCGGAAGACCGATGAGATGCATTTTCGGCCACCTTTATGCTGACTGAAGATGGATTTGGACTGGAACTAAGACTTAACAGGAGTCGTATCCCGTTGATGATTTGCGAGATGTCGAGGACACAACGGATTGTAAGGTACTGTAAGGCTGCAATGTAGGATCGGATACGCGGTCCGGCAAGCGACACCAAGCCCAATTGATCATTAGCTCAGAAAAGTGGCTAACTAGCACATCGTCAAAACGTACGAAATAGATTGATGTAATGCCTTCAAGGATAGTCTCATTGGGTGGTTGGTATGGAGGTGTAAGTATGTACGGAGTACAAATTGCATATCCCATGTAGGAGTTTTATCAATGCCTCTATGTCATGCCTGTTAGGGCTAATCCTATCGATTCTAGCGTTTCGTTGCCCGGCCATTTTCGCACTCCTTCCCGCAACAAGCTCTAAACCTAGCTTCTCCTGTCGCTGGAAATCGATTCCATCTCCGCTCATCGCATAGTCGCGGGTGACCGCTGGCGCAGTTGCCAGCCCACGAGAGACTTCTGTTGGATCACTCGCTCTTGAATTTTTGGGTGCCGATCTCATTTTGAGATGAATACTCCCAAGCTCACAATTGTCCATCCAAAAAAGAACGAACAGACGGTAGCCCGATTAGGGAGATATGTCGAGTCTCAACACTTGATTCTTATCAGTTTTTTTTTATGAGTTTCGAGGTCGGGTACCCTTCATGTGACGGGTGACTCATCCCTTTTTCCGTAATCAATTCTGACTGGGGCGAGTGAAATTACCAACAAGCGATGATGAGCGAAATATCCCGCATCAACGTCAGATGCGTATATGATGCCCAGACCCGCCGCAAGTGATAACCCGCAAGAGCGAAGCTGAGGCTGAGGTCCCTCTTAATGATCTAAATATAAATTTCAGAAGTCACAACTGTTGACCTTTGCATCATGCGGTTGTGGGGACGGATACAGCACCTAATCGGCGCCCTCCTATTCGTCAAGGCTCATATGGTATGCTGGGATCTATCCCCTCAGCGCATTCCATCTCTACAGATTCTTCCTCCACCTCTCTCGGATGATCCCCAACCTGAATCCCGAACGAGTAAATCCGCTACCACCAACGATACAGATTGGAATCGTGGGCTGGCAGTTTGGACGCGAGATGCATCCCGTGACGAAAGAGTACATAGAGCTTTATTTCAAGAAGAGGGCGGCATGGTTGCGGGCAGGGTATCCGACAACGTGGGAGTGGGAGTGGTATCGAGTTGATGGGACGAGAAGATGCTGGGTGAGGATGTTAGTCGATAAGAAGCCAGGTCCAAATGGTGAGTCTGGAGGTAGGCGAGGTAGGGGGATAGAATGGGTGATTGAGACACGACAATATCATGGTGGAAGTTTTTGACCGTGATCAAGATCTGACATGCACATTCATGGTAATGGCCCCACAACAGTACTACTGACTGTAGAAAGCCAGCGGGAGTGCGAGACTTCTACCTAGTTCAATTATCGACCGACACAGAGACCTGAAGAGCCTAAGCCTTGTCCGGGACAGATTATCAGTATTCGGCAGGCTTCTAATATCACCAAGTGTAGGTCACGTCATCTCTGCATCATCATCATGTCAGATCTCATGGCTTTTCATCATTCGAGCTGTTCTTTATGGTATCCATCAGGACTCCTCGTTGTTTTCCTCAAGCTTTCCATGATAGAACGGCCCGGATGGCCAAGATCAACTTTGGCATGAACACATACCTTTGGAGCCTCCAAGTCAGGTCATTCACGATTTACATCAATGGCGAGAAGACAAGTGCGGGCTTACGATCGCGCCTCAAAGATCTCTCTAACCTGACAGTACTCGGTCGAGGTTGCTTGGTGAGGTGGTACGTTTGCTGTAAGCATGCAGGCTTACAGGCACTGAAGGTACGATGCCAAGAGAAGTTATGTTACGCACCTACATTGGTGCACACCATCTAAACTCTCGCAAAGCTGCCGAACATTGGTGTTGTCGAATGCGCACTTCGGGTCTCAGTATGCCACTGAGTGAGGATCTTTCAATAGGTCGCTCCAGGTGTTGCTGTGATTGGAGCGGAATGTCCAAGTGGAATCGATAAAAGATGCAGATCAGATCATCAGACCAGACATAAAGCGGTTGGGGCAGCTGTGCCCGTTCATTGACCAATGACGAACATTGATTAATCAACGTCGTTCGTTTATCAATCAACGTCTGTTGATCAATAAACGCGTTCATTGATCAATATTCAAATCATTGACAAATCATTTCGTTTATTGTCAAATCAACGTGTTTATTATTGTTGCTTTTATTTCGCAAAAATTTCGCATACGAACTAAAACAAAAAACACATGAAAATTTTGCAATTTGCAATGAAAATCGTTGATGTCGTTTCGAATATTGCAATCATGACGTTTGAAATCGTTTCGAATTTTCGACAAATTACAATTTGCAATCATGACGTTTAAAATCGTTTCGAGTTTTCAACAAATCAAAATATTTCGTCGTTTTCGCGATTTTTTACAAATAACAAACAAAGTTTTGAAACAACAACAAACAAAAATGACGCAAACAGCAATAATTGAAAAATGATCGAATTTTTTTATATGTGCGTTTTGTTTCGAGTTTTTCGAATGTTCGATCATTTTTGATTATTTGATTTTCGACGATTTAATTGATAATTGTCAAATTCACGTTTACACGTTATTATTTTTTGTTTAATTCAAGATGTTCGAACAAGTTTTCAATATCATTCAACTTTTCGAACAAGTTTCAGAAATTATTCAATTTTTCGATCGTCGAAACAGTTATTACATTTTTGATTCGAATGAAATTGTTCACAATTGCATCGAATTTGAAATCACGACGTGATTACGCAAATTCGACAACAAAATCAAATTAAATTTTTAAATTTTTTTATCATATGTTATTATTTGAAAAATTCGCAAATCAAAATTTTCGATCAAACGAAACGCAATTTCAAAAATCGCGTCAAACGAAATTTCGTTTTGATAAAAAATATATTGTATTATCGCGAATTTCAATGAAACAATCGACAAAAAATAACAAAATTGAATTTCAAACGAATCGTCGAAATTCAATGAATTTATCAATTTGTCATGAATGAAGACAAATATCAAAATCACGACGATCGAAATCGAATTTGATTTATTATACGCGACAAATATTACGACATTTTTCAAACGAAAATCAATCATATTTTTATTATTTGCACGATTTGTCAAAAAAGTAATTTTGTTATCGTCAAAAAATTTTTGAAACAAATCAAAATCAATTTTGTCATGAAACGAATTCAAATGAATTTGATAAATTTTCGTAATCAGTCGAATGAATTGAACAATTGATTTTTGCACATCAAAGTAAATTGTTTTTTCATTGTTTTAATTGACGATGTTCGAATTTTTTGTTAACGTTTGTCAATAGAATTATTTTTTTAAATTTATTTATTTACGAGTATTCATCAACAAAAAATCGACAATCGTTGCGAAAACGATAATTTTTTTCATCATAATAATCGAATTTTCGAAAATCGTACAATTCGACAATGAAATTGAATTCAAAAAAATTTTGCGTATTTTTTGAAACGATACGATGTACGCATCATCAACGATAAATTCAAACATTTTCAATTTCAAAATTTCATTGAAAACGTCAACAAGATTGTCAAGAAAACGTTGAATAAATGAACGAAAAATCATAACATCGATCATTGATCGCAAAATTTGTTCGAAATAAATTTATCAAAGATAAAATGCTTTTGAATTTATTGATTAATCATTTTATAAATTGTTTTCGATATCAATGTTGCAAAACATAACACGATAAAAATGTCGTTTTACGAAAATTTTACACACGATCGAAAAATGTACACAAAAAATTGATTCACGAAAATTCAAAATTTCGACAAACATAATGCGATCATTGAGAATGAATTTGACAACGAAAAAAACGTCGCAAATTTTAATATTGTTGATTTCATTGTCGTTGATTTTTTTGTTGTTGATTTTTTTATCGTTGATTTTTTTATTTTTATCGTTGATTTTTTTGTCACAAATTTTTGAAAAATTATTTTTGCGATGTCGCAATTTGATTATATTTTCGATCGCAACGAATTTTTTGAATCAATTTCATCAATTTCAAATTTTTCTGTCATTGATTTTTTTGTCACAGATTTTTGAAAAGTTATTTTTGCGATGTCGCAATTTGATTATATTTTCGATCGCAACGAATTTTTTGAATCAATTTCATCAATTTCAAATTTTTTCGTGTCGAATTTTTTGTTGACGTATTCATATTTGACGCACGAATGACAAATTTTGTGAAATTTTTTGTTGAATTTTTCTTGATTTTTTCAGAAATTTTTGATTTTTCGATCGTTGAATTACGTTTTTCTGATTTTGAATCGCGCACAAATATCGTCGAACGTCGTGATGATTCGAAATTCAATGACAATGACAATGATAATGAACACGATTCGAATCAAAAATTCGTGCATTTAAACGATTTCGAAATCGAAATTCATTTAATATTCGCGCATTTGCGTCATCATTTTGTTATTGTCAAAAAAAAACAAGTCAAAAAGTTCAACAAAAACATCAAGATTTATGAATTCAAGATGAAAAATATTGTCAAAATCATTATTTTTGATCGCTATCGCGTCGTCAAAGCAAATCGATTCAATTTTTTGAACGAATAACGCGCATTATCAAGATTACACGTCAGCATACGATTCAAACGAAATTTGATGTATTGAGTCGACGACTTTTGATCAAAAAATTTGACGTTTTCGTTTCGAAATTGAACAAGTTCATGAAAGACAGTTTTTTTGACAAATCACAGAAAATTATCATGAAACAATTGACGAAATATCAATTCAAGTCGAAACAAAAACAAATTTTTTGTAATTGCAAATTTTTTTTTTTTTTTTTCGTTGCATTTGTCAAAAGCATGACAAACGATGTTTCATTTATTGTCATGACGTTGATCAAAAATGCGACAATGTCGCTGAAAAATTCGAATTTCAGCAATATGTTTTGATAAATCGAATTGAAGAAATGATCAGAACGTTCGAAAAGTAATCGTTTAACAAAAAAATTGTATGATTAAAATTTCGTTTTTTTTGTAACGTTAACGTTAATATTTCGATAATCAATAAAAAGTTTTGTTTTGAATGTTTCAATTGACGCAATGTTGCAATGTAATGATCATCGTTTACGCAATGTGTATGTTTTTGAATGATTATGTTCTGTTTGAATGAATTCAAATTTCAGAATTGCGACACATTTTTATCGTAATTAGACATGATAATTTTATATTTATATCATTTGATTTCGAACTAACATTCGTACGAAAATGTACAATGATTGATGTGAATTTCATGAAACAAATTGCAATCATTGTTAACTTGTCAAATGAAAAAAACAGAATTTCAAAAAATATACAGAAAACGAAAAAATAAAATATGAAATAATTAAATTGTCATCGAAATTTATCGTTTCAAAATTTTCAATTCTAAAATGTTTCAATATTATTTTTTTATTTTTTCAATGTGATTATTATTCATTTATATTTTTTAAAATTAATTCGTTCGAAAATCGAATGTTTATTTTTTGATTTTTGAATCGAAATTTGCAATGTAAAATGTGAATCAATGATGATCAAACTGATTGATAATTGAAATGTTATATCGAAATTTGTCGCATCAGAATTTTGAGTTTTTTTTTTCAAACATTTTGTCATACGAAACATAATATTTTCATTTGTTAAATAAAATCATTACTTATTCATCGTTCAAACATATGTTATGACGATTTTAATTCGAAAACGTACGATATTGACAAAATTATCGTTAAAGAAATTAATCGTCGTTATTAATAATTCGATATGAAAAGTACTCGTCAAATTGTTCATTTTCTGTTTAGTTTCACGGAAAAAATCGAGCAGATTTTTGATCAAAAAAATTCTTTCGAATCGATTATCATAATTGAGCAACATGATAAAATTTCATTGCTTTTATTATTTTTTCTTTTGATTAATTCGTACGAATAAATGAAAAATAACATCAACGAGAAATTTTATTATATTGAATATGCAAAGTGCACGCATGTAATTCAAAATGATTTTTTTCAAAATTTCATATTGTTAGAAAATCGAAATTCAATAATGTGTTGTTGTTGTTGATGAAATCGAAATCGAAATCGAAATTCATTAACGTTTTTTTTGAAATCATTTTTTATATTTTTTTTTTTTTATTTTTTTTTTTGTTTCAAACATCACGATGTCGCACAACGTTCGATTTTTGATCATTCGTAAATGCATGCAAAAAGTTGCGATATTCGTACGAATATTAACGAACTGTAATGATTAACGAAAATTATGTTTTTTCAATCAACGTTGTCGTCGTGAATTTTGAAATGAAAAAAAAAACGAATTGAAATTGACAAAAAAATGATTCAATTTCGCATTGTTTTTTCGATTGAAAAACGTTCGCAATTTGTCAATATATACGACGATTATACAATATTTTTGATTATTTTCAATCGAATCATTGCAAATATAACGCATTCGCAAAAATTGAAAACGTTTGTCATTCAAATAAATTTATTTTTAATTTTGTAATTCAAAATTTAATGACATATCAAATTGTTGATCGATCAACGAACGAACGTTGCATTCGTTGCTTTCAAATTGAAAAAAATAAATCGAATTTTATTTTTTTCGTTTGTCGTCGCGTCAAAAACGAATTTGAAACGTGCGACGAATGTTAATTTCGACACAAAACGTCGAAATATTTTTTAAATATGTTTTTTTTTTGATTCAATATAAATCGATAATTGATTTATGATGTAAATTCGATGCGAATGAAATTCGCGATCGCAAAAATGATGTTTTCGATTTTCGTCAACATCATCGTTTTTTTTTTGCATCAAAAAAACACGAAAATTTACATTAAAAACGTGAAAACGTTTTTAATGTTTACAAATCAATGTTTTTCGCAACGATCATTCAACAAAAAACGTTGATTGACGTTTTTTGTAAATTGCGAATTATCAAAAAAAAAAACGACGAAATCGACGAAACAATCAATAATCGTGTTGAAATCGTCGTCGATTTTTTATTATTTCTGTTTCAGAACGAGAAATCATTTCAATCTGAACAACATGACAATTACGACGATTTCGATTTTGATATCGAAATCGAACGATTCGCTTTTGAATTTTCGAATGTTGTTTCTATCACAGAAAAAGCAAAAATTTCAAAAATCAATTTTCGAAAATTGATAAAAATCGAATCTCAACATCACGATTTCGTGTCGTAGAGAAATTTTTATCGTTTTTTTGATATTATTTTCGAAAAAAAAAAAATCAACGTACGTATGAAACGAAAAAACGAATTCATTTGAAAATATAAATAAACGCGTGCGACGCATGAAAATGAAATTCGACGTTTGAACGTTTGAACGTTTTTTCAATGATTATGTATAAAGAAATTTTGTTATGAAAAGCGATTTTATTGCATATTTCGTTATACACGAAATTGTAAAAAAATTGTTTTTAATCAAACGTCAAAAATATCAAAAACTCGAAAAATTGAAAAAATATACAAACAATTTCATTGTTTAAATATGAAGCGACTTAAATCGTACACAAACAATGATGTATGCATTAAATCGTCGCTCTGTTGATTTCGTTGATCGTAATGTGATATATGAAATCAAAACGATTTTTTTTGCAAACATATCAAATTCTAAATGACGTAACAGAAACACATTATCGTTGTTTCATTGTTGTTGAATATAAAGTGTATGCAACATTGTCGAATTAATCGATCATTCAGAATTTTTACTCGTACGAATATCGACAATTTTATTTGTGAATTTCATTCAAATAATCTTTTAAACAAATGAGTGATTTAATGATTCAAACAAATGTTTTCATCATATGAAAAAATGTTTCACGATCGTGAAATCGTGATGTTGAAATTGAAAATATAACGAAATTTGATTTCGCATCGTCGATCAATTTTTCGTCTTTTTTTTTATTTTTCAATTTTTTTCATCATTTTTATTTTTTTAGACGATGTCTTTTTCATCATCACGACGATGAATTGTGATACGAAATTCTGAATTTCAAAAACGTGTTTTTGACACGATTCAACGCGTTTCTGAAATTTTCATCACGTCGTAAATTTCACATACGTCGAGAAATGATCGAGATTTTTCGTCACGATGAAACGAGTTTTTTTTTTCAGCACGAAGAAATGAGTGATATCAAATTTCAATCAACGAAAAATTTATTAACAATTGTATAAAATTTTTTCTTTTGCGAAATTCATTCAATTTCTTTTTCTTTTTTTTCAATTTCTTCTTTTTTTTTTTTTTTTTTTTTTTTTTTCAATTTTTTCGTTCATACGATCATTTCGTTTTTATTTTGTCACAATTTTTTTCGACATTAATTCATACGATCACATCGTTCGTATTTTGTCATGATTTTTCATTTTCAATTACGTTTTCGCAATCATCATTGTTCAATCAAACATTTCGATCATTTTTTTTTTCAGTTTCGTGTTTTGTGCATCGAAATTTTGATTTTCAGCACGAAATTCTGATTTTCAATTCGAAATTTTGTTTTTCAACATTGTCAAATCAAAAAAGTAATGTTTATTGTCTGTTATACATCATATATTAGCGAGAATTTTCAATTAGTCAAACAAATGTTTCAAATCGAAATTCATCGTCAGATTTTGTTTTACGATTACGTTTTGACTTTTAGTTTCATGAATGAAATCTCAATTGCATTTTGTTCATTTGTTCATCATACGATTCGAATCAACGATTTTATGAATGAAAAGTGTTTATTTACAATTCGTATCGTTAAATTAATCAGTCGATTTTGTTTCAATGATTATTGATTTTTTATTCTGATATATAAATTCGATGCGACATTCAATAATTTTTACATTGTGTCAATCATTATGCGACGAAAATCAGCATTTCACACTCAATGTATTCATTAATTTTATTTAGTCATTTTATTTTACAGTCACATTTTGTAAATATAATGTTCATTTTTCAAATATTACGACAATTCGCTGTTCAATCATTGCGACACATGTTCATTCAAATTCATTGATGTTCATTCAAATTCATTGAAATTTGTTCATTTCAAAACATCAAAAATTTTATTACAATTTTCAAATTTAATTTCATCATCATTCATTTTTTTTATAATTGAAATAAAATTTTTGATTTTTTGTCAAATTCATTCAAATTTAAACAATCGAATGTAAAATTTTTTTTCGATCATTGATTTCATGTTTCGACGATCATTTGCGATGAAACATGCGTTGTGCAAATGTATAAACATGACAGAAATTTCGCTGCAAAAAAAAAAATTTCGTTGCACGATATCGACGAAAAATTTGCGAAAAAATTTCGCTGCACATTATCGACGAAAATTTGCGAATTTTCAGCTAATACGTCAAATCACAAAAGCAACATGCGTTGAAACATCAACAATATTCGTGCGTTAAACAATACATTAAATCATTTGTCAATGATTTGAATATTAATCAATCAACACGTTTATTTGTCAATATTTGTTTATTGATCAATGAACGCGTTGATTGACGAATGAACGTACGTTAATTGGGCAATAAATTTATTGATGTATGAACGGGCACAGCAGCCCAAACAGGAGCGCTAAAATTGGCATCCAGGCTAAAACTGCCAAACAAGCCTTCCGCCTTGTGCTCCTTCCCCACTCCACCTCGTGTCGAGGCCTCTTTTCGGGAGCGCAATTATCGTCATTGTGGGGGATGGCAACAGATGCGAGAAGCTAGTGGCAAATATCACCTTAACGCAAACCGTCAGCAGCCACAAGTCTCGAAGCCAGCATCTTGGCAAGGAAAAGCACCGTGAGGGGATTGCGACCTCGTAAAATATCCATGGTGACGACTCTCGAGCTGCTCCGTAAGCCTGACAAGTCCTTCCGAGACCCGCTCTTCGCAACGGACATGTCAATATCCTAGGCTTACCGCTGAAGTTCGTCATGACAGTAGTACTGCAGTATAAAGAGTCCCCGAATCCTCCTGTTTCTTTGTATTTCCTTACAAGGAGAGTCGAATAGAGCACAATAGCCATGCATTGCACACAGATTCTTGCAGTAGCAGCTCTTTTGGCTACCACAAGTTACTCCTCCCCTGTCCAAGAAGTCAACGCACGCAACCTTACCCCGTCCCAGTGCTCCAAAGTACAGTCTGTCGTCGATGTATTGAAGCTTTACACTGCGACTCCCTTCTGTTCGTCGTTTCTTTCTATAAAAACCGCTACTTCCACGTCTACTATCAAGGTCACCTCAACAGCGTATGAACTAACGAGTGATTGACAAGAAGAAAGGTGCTGATAGTAACTAGTACTACGACGAAGACTTCGACGATTACGACTGGCACGACTTCGTTAGTATACAGATATTAAACCGGTCCACGAACAGCTACTAAATGAATTCAGGACGTCTATTGTGTTTAAACCAGGAAACCCACCCGCCAAAATTCGCCGAGAAGCGGAATCCGATGTGGAGCAACGTGATGCAACTCTTGCAGCGGTACAGCGACGCGAGTCAAGTCCTACCATACCAGCCTATGTGTCGGCTTACGCCACTACCGCAATCTCAAGCGCCTGCTCATGTCTGAACATTCCAACTCCCACTACCACTGTCACCACCACAAAGACGGCAACGACAACCAAGACAGTCTCCACCTCTAAAACCGTACAGCCACCAGTGGTGACTTCCACAAAATACCGTACGTAGTACTCCGGTGTCCGTCTTAAACCATAGCCTAAACTGAAGTTATTAGCATGCGCGACGCCGATTCCTACCAAGGTTCCAACCATCCCTTATGGGAAATCCGACGGGACTGGGGTAGGGGAGACCAGCAATAGCCGCTACTATTTAGACACTCCGGAAGGGTATGTATAGATTCTCCACAGCCCAGCCCAGCTTCACCAGCTCAACAGCTACATATACTGATCTCCCTAATTATCGATAGAGAAACCCTCGAAGGCTGCTGTAACGTATGCTACTTCGGCATTCCCAACTGTATCCAAGCCTTCTGGTACTCCTACCAGGGCTGTGTTGTTCAGCAAGCAGTCGCTCCAAGTGGTAGCGGTGTGGGCGTCAGCAGTGTCTGTCCCAACGGTAAGATCAGTGGTTTGACCTACAATCGAGACACGGGAGCGGATTTCAGAAGCACTGGGGATATTGCAGGACCTTGTGGTCAGGTCTACAACAACTTCTGATAGCAGTCACTTTGGTGATGCGAGGAATTTTCAGGAATTTGACACGATGGGTCTTGAAGGATAGTGAAGCCACGATACTGGGATATAGAGGTTGAGGATTGATGAATACAACGTAACAGGACCCTCACTCATAGCGTTTCATGTGCCGTTGTTCGTCAGGTTGATTTCGATAATTGAACTAACAACCAGGTTGATTTCGATAATTGAAATAACAACATATCCCGCATCTAATTTCGGCTCTGAGCGAGGGTGTCAAAGTATTTCCATAACCGTGTACATCAAGTGGTCGACTTGGAAATCACGAGTGACAGATCGCCAGACATGTTTCCGTTTGTCTATATCTTACGAATGCGCTTCCTGTATCGGGATAGAATCTGAATTGCTGTGACCGATTGGCTCCTCAGCCCTTCAATCTCCGGGCCACGTATACAGAAATCCGATACACGTGTCTCAGTCATGCAGAAACTATGTTGCAGAACTCTACATATGATGATATCACGTCTATATCGATTATTAATATTAAAGACTCCTTATGATTCTTCTTTATAAGTGTCTCGGGATCGTTTAACTTGCATGGTAGCTTTTTTAGCGATACAAGGCCCGTGTGAGAATTGGAAGCTTGGGAAGTGTCTGGAGTTGTCATCATACTCTTACGAGCTCTGAAGATTACGATAGAAAAAGGGTGAACCTTTCAGCTGGGCGCAGATGATGATTGTCTATGACCTGGTTGAATGTATATGTTATAATGGCATCATGGCCCCTCGGGGTGCGTATGATTTCTGAATGGTTATCTTCGCTGAATTGCACTGCATTGTAATTGTATGTGTTAGGTACTAATTTCCACTCGCGACCAATCCTGTTTGATGCGCCCCAGCAGCAAAGGGTTCCAACTACCTAGACTTCATGTGTCTTCTAGGCCGGGAGTACTCACCTGCCGCTCTTACCACCAAGTACTAAGGTGGCTGTCCCAGGTCATTGCACTATACATCAGACATGCAACTCATAGCGCATGATCAACTTGCATGACTCCACAGTCACTTTTCCACGGCGACGGCCAGCAGCATTGCTAACCAAAGTTTGATGCTTAGCCATAATACGACTCCAAGTGATCATCTATGCACTTCGCCCACTTCTTGAAGCATTGATTTGTATATTGTCTGCACACGTTCAATGGGCAATTGATCTAAGGGCGATTCAGGCTCAATACATCAAGTTCAGTTCCAGTCCGTAGCTCGGTGTCGATCTGCTCAATGTGCTCGCCCAATTGGGGCTGTCTTGCTCCTTCGGCCTCCGATTAATCACCTTTGCTATCACGATCAAGGCTTGTAAGTCAATGAATCATCTAACGTAAAGCTAGGAAAGCGCGCTTTTTAATAACAAGAAATTGATAGTGTGCGCTTCGGATCATTCTGGGGTTTTGAAACTGTCGCTTTCGATGGCATTTTCGATGAATTCGTTGGAGCCTTTGGAACCCGTCATCAGAGAAAAAAGTCAATTGCAACATCACTTCGAGGACCAATCTCAGCAAAAAAGATTATTTACAGGGGACGCATAGTTTGGAGCCGATAATGCAAAATCCTTTTTTCGCTTCGGCGTAATGTAGTTGAAGATGACTCTACTCTGATTTTACTCCATTTTGCCTGTTAGCTTGGATATTCAATAGAGGGGAAAAAGGCGAATTTTTCTTTGATCAGTCGGTCAATTCCCATGCCAAACTTTCGGCTTGATCTCTGTAGAATAAAATCTCTGACGATAATTTTACAAAGTGCGGGCATCATTCACCTGTTTTCTACTGCACACTGGGTAGTACCTCTCCGCGGGCTGCTCAGAGGAAGCTTCTACCTCACACTCGCCGACGACTGCAACCATCATAGTCTCAGACAAGTAATATCCACCGAAATGGAACTTCCTCGCACACGTTCTATTCCACTGTCCTATTCCCACCTTTGCACATCACTGTACCCTTTCTTCGTCGTCTTTCCGCCCTTCTCAACCAGCGCATGCCTCTCCCAGTCATAGCACTCACCCTTCACACTCTTTTCACACAACGGCCAGGCAGTTTTCGTCTCCATATCACAGAACACGCCCTCCGCGAAAGAGACAAAGTCCGAACCATGCGACGTCTCCGAGGAACAGAGCTTGATCGCGCTGTGGGCTTCATCATGGCTGCCCACAATGGTGCTGGCCAATTTCGCCGAGCGCTTCCGCAGTCCTCGTTTGTACGCCTGGGCGCGCTTGGCCGGAGAAGTCGTCTGGGTTGTCGTCGCTGCTGTTGCCGTCGTACTAGGCGCAGGAGCGCCCCAAATTTGATTGTCAGGCAAGCCGGTATCCTCGGTCCTGGGCTCGAAATACATGGCCGGCCAGGCGCAGTAGTGCCCGGGATCGGTGCTGTAGTCTGTGGTCAAATTGGTAAAATCCTGCATGTGGATCTGCATGCTGCCGCTTAGAATTCCCGTGTGATCCTGGTCGAGCCAGGTACAGGTAGGCTTGTGGTCGGTGCCGACAATGACGTTTGAATAACCCCAGGTGGTACCGCATGCCTGGCCCATGTCCCCCAGCCAGCCTCTTTGGGTACCATCGGGCCATGTCTGGATTAGATATGCGATGCATACGGCGTCATCGGTGCCGCTGATCTGCACGTATGTGGGCTGTTGGCCAGGGCCGTAGCCATGGGTGATGGTGATGTCCTGGAAGCTACCCATAGGAATAGGCCCGTCACCAGAGCCGGCGCCGATGAGAGTCTGTTCCTCATTGTAGACTTTGATGGCCCCGAGGCTACCGCCGGCGTTGGGAACGGTCTTGGCACCACCGCCGAGATGGACACGGAGGGAGGAGCTGTCGGCGGGATTGGCCGTGTGGCTTGGCATCTGATCTTGGGCGAACTGGAAGATACCAAGTACGCCCGAGACGACACCGATGACATCGATGGCAACAGCTGCGGCCATGTTGGATGTTGTAAGATCTGTGTTGTGATTCGAGGTCCGAGGAAGCAGTGAAATAGGGCGAAATAGGGAAGACTTAACTGTCAGGAGAATGAAGACGCTGGATCCCGTTTGCCTCAGCTCTGGTAACTCGTAGTTGGGGGACGTCATGATTCAAAAACACGGAAGTCTCTGCTTTTATATTGTTCGTGCCTAGTTCATGGAGCTCGCTCGATGATGTCGTTCGGTTCTTTTGGCCCCCAGTGGTATAAGCGACCAGCAGATCGCTGTCATAGTTTTGTTCATGGTAGGTTCATCGACAAGAGACTGAAACTGTCCTAGGGACAATAGGGTGGCGTACTTCGAAGCGAGTAGCTGAGACGACCCCCCAAATCGAAGGTCTGTAACGCAGATAACATGTGTATGTCATGTTCGCAGAAATCCGATCTTAGAGAACCTTTTTGAACCAGAAAGATCATAAAGCGACTCTTTCCTGTGGGATTACTTCACATCTATCTCTAAAATCTCCTGGTCAGTGCCATCTCTCGTATTGTGCTCTGCAAGGGAGTCAGCTTTCTCTCCATAGAATAGAGCTATACAATAATGCACTCCCATAACCCATGGTGGAATTAAGGCAGTTTCAAGTTTCCACTTTGCCCCAAAGCACTAGAACTGTAGAACTCTGAGGCAGTTCAGCGGCAATCGCGCTTCAGCCACAACTCCAGATTCGGCCCCCATCGGAACCTTCATACCGAAGCGCACCACGGAACTCTTGTCTCCGCAGATTTCTGGAATCGGTGAAACCCTCAAATATATTCCGCGACGATCGAAAAACTCAATACGAGGACGCTATCGTTCCTGGTTGCCCGATCTGGACTGACAGGACGATGGGATTCCGGAAAAGGCCAGGCGGCTGGTTTGATCGACGCCACTACCGCTATAAGCGATGATCCTTCTCTCCGTATAATCTTGTGAAAGTCAAAGAGTAGACTGGAATCTGGCGTCTATGATTCTTATCCCTTGTAAGTCGTCCTTTACAAGATCGCGGCTAGCGAATGCAGTGTACACGGCTTGGATGTAGGAAATACAATCGGATATTATACCCACGAAGCCGTTATGGGGAAGACTAGTACAAGCGAGAATTTTTCCCGAGGATCAGACGAAAACGACCAAGATATAATTCAGAGCCACCAGTGCAGAACCCAAAGTCAACCCATCGCCACCAAGGTATTTCAAACCTTGTTCAAGTTGGTCCAAGGTATTCTGTCGTCTCCACAGATCACTGTAGCTTCACAAGCTATTCCCAGTTCCTGAATAACCGAATTGCGCCTGGACCATTGTTTCTGCAGATTAAGCTAATGATTACAAAAGTCAAGTCAGTGTTGCTCGGAAGACCGTAATGATTAGCAGTGAGGTTTCGAAGCTTGTGCACATTCACGCCACGCATCGTGTCTCTAATTTCAGTAATGTAGACTTATCAGACAGATTCGGATGCAGCCCGAGTGTTTTAATACTCGTCGTCTAGTCAGGCCAAGACCTTGTCAGCTTGCGAGTAGAGGTGGCGAATCACAGCTACTGGTTGGGTTTTGTGTGGTGATCTTGCTGATTGATGCATTGCATCTATCTGGCAAAGAATTTCCTATCTGCCCAAAATCTACCCAGTGTTAGCTAACCCAATTGCTCACCTTGTCCGTATCCACAAAAGGAGACCCGTGGCAAATCCTGCCGAGACAGCGCTCAATGCCGTACCACCCCACCACGAGGTGCTACTCGCAGTACTGATCTCACTGTCGGTTGCGAAAAGAATTACCCAGCCTTTCAGACGCCCAAGACTGGGAATGCAAGCGTTGCACCAACATGTGTCATATAAGCCTGTGAATTGCAAAACTGAAGTGGCAACGAGGAAGAGTGCGTTAGCTACTGCGAGAACTTTGCCTACAAGGCGGGTGCAGATTGCTACAGCCGCGAAAACATTGCTTCGATATCGTTGCGCTCGAGTAAAAGGTGGACTTCTCTCCATGAGGAGTGAGTGACGATGCGAGAGGAAAGCTGCTAGGAGTAGAATGAGCCATATCTGCGTGGCAGCAAGTCCATATACGAGGTAACTTCCGGATTGGCAGCCGAGGCCTACCACTGGGGTACTAAGGATGTAAGACAGAGCGTGTGATGAGGGATGGGATTGGCTTACTTGTATGCGATGACTATTGCGGCACCTGTCGTGCCCCATTGGGTAATCATGGAAATCAAAGCTGCGATTATGAAATTTTGGAGCAGCTCAGGAGAAGCTGACGCTTGAGTCGAAATGCTTGGTTGATCTTGTCCTGTGGAAGAAACATATCTGCATTTATCTGCTGGCGAACCTTCGAGGTTTTCCTTCCATCTCTGACTTGAATTCACCCATTTCCGGCCACTGACAGTGCGTCGGTGCTCTTGATTTGCGACGAGACGCTCGAACGAATGCACAACGTGCTCGGTCACATGCATGTGGCTCCAAGCGCGGGCATAATTGAATATTGTCCCTCTTTCTGTATCACATCCAGCGGCACTAAACCCAAAGAAGGTAGTCGACAGTGGATTCAGTTGCTGATCAGGTCCAGGAGGACTGTTTCCTTGGCTTTCAAGGTCATGAGAGGCATTTGGCCAGACCTGCAGCTCACCCGTGGACGTCGCTCTATCTCTGATGCCGTTAATAGCTTCATTACCACCAGTCTCTCCGCCCAGTACTGGGTTGGAGATGCGACCAACTGCCGCACTGATTGGTCGTGTAGTGGTTCGCATCCCCAGTACCGACCCCACAAAGACCACAGGTACCATCCAAATCCAGAGACTGTTGATAGCTAAGCCAATCCCAATGTTGGAAGTACCGGTTGTTGAAGTAAAAAATCGAACACAGCTAAGGTTTGGGCGATGCAGACGAAAGCGACATTAGCAAAAAGAGAGAAATCCCATGTCTTCCTCGTAACGCACATTTCGTCTTTGAGGATTGTCCACCATATCCAGGTGTCTGGACACACAACAAGCTGAGAAAAGACCCTTTGCGGGCCTTGGTATGCCTGGATTGGGATGTGCTGAGAATCAGCCATGATAGTCTGCGCCGAGTCGACTGCCTCCGCTAGTCCTGGAAGGTTCAGCTCTTTACATTTTCTCAAGCACTTCTTGAACTTGCGACGAATTGTTCGAGAATTAGTGACTGTCAAGGCCAGAGTGTAGACCATAAGTGCTGGACTTCCTAACGCTAAGAAGAGAGCCATGATATTGCTGCGTTTGTTACTGGTTGAGTAAGGTAGCTGTGCGGTTAATGCAAGCCAGGGGAGAACCCAGGAAGTCATATGTTGAGTGAGGTAGTCGGATCCGTGAATATCGATTTTGGCTGGGCCTGTACAGAGCTCCATACACAATTGATAGCTAATTCCCCAAGCTGTAGCTCGACTATTCGTAGGCTCACCGTTGTGATCGAGCAGGATCGAGCTGTTCGGCATTTCGATCATGGTGGCATTCTTCGCACACTTAAGGTAGTTTGACACACCAGCATTAACAGTGGTACTATTATCGGCCAGTATCGCAAGGATCAGAAGATTTCGCCTGAGCCGCTTCATCTTTCTGTGCGTGGCTCAAGCCCGTGTTCCCATCCGATGTGGGGATCGTGGAATGAGAACCATCCAAATATCACGTCCCCAAAAGAATTGATAGCCTTGATGAAACTAATATGCTTATGCTCAATACAAGATTCTGCAAGAGTGAAGGAAGTGTGAAAGAGATTCTGCATTCAAGAGCTTCCTTGAACGAGGCTGAGATAGGAACTTGTCACCACCCTTTCCAATGCTGGGGGAGTTGCAATCTTCCATGATCAAGCAGTGTCCAAACTGGAGGGTTGCGCTGGGCAGCATGTAAGGCCGCAAGGCTGCGCGAGGCACATCGCGCAATTGGGGACCACTGGCAAATGAGGATTGATGGATAGAGTGAGGGAAGCGTACTGGAGAGCCCACGGCTGCAGCCGTAAACGCCATGCTTTTACACCGGTGCTATTGATGGTGTGGTGGCACTTGATCGAGCGAAGCTACCCAGAGCAAAGTGTGATCGCGTTTTGCCCAGCTTCAATGGTGACAAAACCTGGGATCAGTAAGAGAGCGGACTCGAATGGTAGGCCTTCTTGGGTATATGCACTGTACAGCATTCAATAGAAATATCTGTAGAACTAGGTGGCCAATCAGAGGTCGCCAAGAGCTTAGTAACTAGTGCGCACTTCAATGACATTAAATACTAGAAACCATGTAAATTAGCATTTGATAAAACAACATGCAATCAATGATTTACGATTTCATGCAATTTAACAATTATGAATTCGAATCACGTTTAATTGTTGCATTCAATACGTGATTTATTTGATTATCAATATTTTCAACATTCGATTGTTTCGACAAACTAACACGAAAAATCAAAACATCGCGAAAACATTTTTGTGTTTACACTTTTTTACAATCAACAACAATCAAAAATTTTTTTTTATTTATTCGCTCGTTCAACACGATGACGAATACGAAGCGAAAATTCAAATTGAATTTTTCAAAAATTGAAACGCGTGATTTTCGATCGTACGAATCAAAATCACAAAATATTCGATTTGAAATTTCATAAATTCATTCAAAAATATTCGATCAACGAACAAATTTGAATTCGTAAAATTCAATTTTGACACACAACAAAATGTGAATTTCATCGAAAAGCATGTTCGATACAAAATCGCGTTGTCGAAATACAAGAAAAAGCTTCAAAATTGAAAAAAACAAAAAAATTTCATGACAAAGATAATCGATCACATTTATAATACAACAACGATTACAAATTTCAATTTTATTCAAAATGTTGAAATTCATTCATGAATCGTTTTACGTGTTTTCAAAGCACGTTTTGCATTCATCGATTCGACTAAAAGTTTGAAATTGAAACAAAAATACAATCGTTTGATCAAAAAATCATCGAATCGTCAGAACATCGATGTTTGAATAAACGATTATTTGAAGATGTTGATTTTCGCTAAGCAGACGAAAATTGCTGAAATTATCGATAGCAAACGAACGTATCGTGATTTTTTACAAACAATCGACAAAACGACATTTATTTTCGCTGAAATATATTTATTTCAACAAAACAACGTGACGAATCACGAAACACAATTTTTCATTTTTATCGAAATTTTTCGTCATCACATGCGCTTGAAAAAAATTCGAAAAAAAAAAAAACGATATTTAATTCGACATTCGCAATTGACGAATGCAAACACACAAATTATCGAAATTTTTTTGACATTTCGTCATTTCGAAATCAAAATCAATTTCGAAATTTTTGCATTTGCGAAAAAAAACATTTTTACGACGATTGTTTCTATTTCAACGAGAATATACGTTCAGATGATTTCAAACTAAAATCAGAAATCGTGATTAAAATAAACGAAACAAAAAAAAAATTCAAAAAAGAAAAAACAAATAAAACAAAATATCAAACGAATTGACGAAAAACGTCAAAAAAAAAAAAACGATAATAACAAAAATACAAAAATCGAAATAAAATTCTTCGTCGTCATTCACGTCAATGTCATAAAATCGTTTACAAACGATTCGTTTTCGTCAAATTATTTATTTCGTTCGTCATGATTTATGAATTACGATTTCGACATTCACGTGATTAACAACACGATAAAACAACGTTTTCAAAAAAAACGAAATTGCACAAACGAATCGAAAATTATGTTCGACATAAAATTATTTTTTATTTTAACATATGATCGAATGCGTATCAACGTCGATACATTTACAAAAAAAAAATCAATGAAATTTTTAAATGTCAATTACGTATTTGATTTCATGATAAACATCGTCGCGAAAAACATTTTCGCAAACAAAAAATTGTATTTTGATACAATTCATAAACATTTACACAAAAACGATACATCGATCGTTTACGTGTCACGAATAAAAACACATTACGTTTTCGAAAATAATAAATTTGAAAAAATGAACATTTTTGCAATCATTGTGCGACAAAAATTTATTTTAAAATGATATCAATTTTTCGTTTATGTTAACAATGACGCAATATAACATTTGCAAAAAACAATTGAAAAAATGAAATTTATTAACAAAAATAAAATGTTTTTAATTAACAAATACGAAAAATGTGCATTTTTCAAAACACATAAAATCGTATTCAAATTTTTTGAAAAATCAAAAATTTCGAACAAATCGTTTTATCGAATTATTTACGATTTTATCGATATAACAACGATTTTGAACAAACACAAATAAATATCGTATATAACATGTTTCGAAACAGATTTTCACATGATATACACGCACGAAAACAAAAAACAAATCACGAAAATGTTTATTCGAATTATTCATACAATCGAAATCAAATACAACGACAAAATCGTATTTGTACGTTTTGACGACGAACGTGCGTTAAACATTCAATGAAATAATTATTGCGCATTCAAAAACATTACATTTGAATTTTCGATCGTTGATATTTCAACACAAAACGATCACAACGAACGATTAAATGACATATTGTTGATCAAATCACGAACAATAAAATTCGAAACAAATTTATTTGTTTATTTATAATCGTGAATCAATGAAATCGCTGATTACATAATGAATCGTACATTTTTCAAAAAACATGAATGAAAAACATCGTTCGAAATGATTATCGACAAAAAGTCGAATTTTGTTCACATCGTTCAATATGAAACAAAAACATATTTTTTGAATAAAAATATTTCGAAAAAAAAAAAAATGAAAATCAAAACACACATCGATTTTTTTGTAAAATATGACAACATCAACATTTTTTTAATTTGAATTTTTAATCAACGAAAAATTATACGTACACGTGATGTCACATTCAACGAAAATTTACGTTATCGTTTTAACGAAATAAATTTAATTCAGTTCGTCAACGAATTTTTTTTGATTAACGATACGTTTGACATATCGCAAAGCGATTTCACGAAAATAATGAACATCGAATCAAACAACGACGAAAATGTATGAAAATTAACATTTACAAAATTTATTATCGATCGCGATGCAAAAAAATCTCATAAACAAACAACTGAAAACGATTTTGAATCAAAATATTTATTTTCATTTGTTTCATTTTCGTCAAGAAATGAAAAAACACGTCAAATACGTTTGATTTTTCGTCATTTGTTGTTACAGAAAATTTCTCGTCATTTGTCGTTGCAAAAACAATAAAGAAATTATTTTCGTTTGCATCGTCGTTGAAAAAAAAAAATCGAAACATTGAACGAAAACAACGATTGACGAAATCAATATTCAATTTGAAAAATTCATTCGCATTCGCAAATCAAATTCGTTTCGAAATTTCAATCATTTTATCGTTTTAAAAAATGCGTTCACAAAAAAAATGCGTTTATTTTATGAAACATTCATGATTTCAATGACAAAAAAAAAATCGCATCGTGACGATTTTTTCGTCGAATCACGTTTTTATCATTAAATGTTCAAACATTTTGAAATCGTCGATTTTTTACGAATTATTAACGTGAAAATTAAAACATTATAATCAAAACAAATTTGAAAAAAAATTTTCATGAAATCATGTCAAACAAGCAAAAAAAACTTCTATATTTATCATATGAATATTCAAATACAAATTCGACAACGAAAAATATTTGATAAAACACAAAATTCGATTGTGTGTTCGAAAAATTTTCAACAAATCGAGCAAAATGTTTACGCAATTATATTAATTATTAAAATTTTTCGAACATTAATAATCATAATCACAATTTTCGATTTTAACATACGTTAATATGACGTCGTCAATGCATTCGTCAATAATGATATAAACGAATTAATTTATTGTAAATCGTTTGACGATTGAAAAAAACAAACAATGTGTTATTTTTTTTATCGAAAACATTATATGATTTGAAACAATTTTCAATATTATGATATCGACATTTGTCGATTATTTTTAACAATTTAAATTTGAAACAAATATTCGACATCGAATGTTTATTCATCAATGATTACATGATTTTATTTTTTTCGTGAACGACATAACAATCATGTATTATTTTCAATATTTCAAACAAGTCGACGTTTTCGAAAACAAACTTTTCGAAACATATGAAATGAAAAACATCGATGAAATCGAATGATTTTTCAATATTCGCATTACACGCGATAAAAAGCAACAAACAACGTCGTTTTGTCAAAACAATTATATCGACAAATTCATCAACAAATTCAACATTGATATGATAAAAAAAAATCAAAATCATTTATATTCATTCATATTTCGATGATAAAAAATGAAAATAATGTTATTTTTCAAAAAATTCATATATATTAACAGAAAATCGAATCAATCAATTTCGTTGCAACAACAATTTGATCAAATGTAATCGTTGCAATCTCGTTATTATCAAAATATTTTACGAATTCATTTAAACATCATGCGAAACAAACGATTCGAACGTTAAAATATTTAACACACATCAAATATTACGTCATTGTTTACAAAAATCAAACAAATTATACAATTATCATTTTTTTAATTTCGTCAAATGCGTTATTCGCAAACGATTTAAATATTCGTCAAAATTTAAATGAATATTGTTTCATGCTTTTCGACGATTTCATTGATTGAAAAATCACAAAACAAAAAACAATCATCACGAATTTCATCGAAATCGAATTGTTGATCATGTCAATGACGATCAACATCAAAATGTGATAAAATCGTTTTTTTGAATCAATACAAATGAACATGAAAAAATTCATTCACATTCAATGCGATAATCGTCAAATTATACGAACGTTTATTATGTCAACGATCAAATTAATCATTAAATTACGTTATGTCGATATACATCGTCATTGACTTCGTTAGAAAAATGCAAAAAGCACGATCAACATTCAATGAATTTTTACAACGAACATTTTGATCGACGATTTCATCAAAATTTTATCATTTCAAAAGCAAAAAACATTCGTGAAACTGATTGATTTAAAATTTATTTCGATATCAAAATCGAAAAATACAACGAATTCGATCAATCAGAAATCGAATAAATCGCATCATAAATCGCATTAAAAAATGAATAAAACATCAAAAATAAAACGAAATATCAGATATTTTTTTTTAAAAAATGTGTAAAATTAAATGATCAATCAGAAATCGTTAAAAACTTAATAATTAATGCGCATTTCAATGACATTAAATGTTAAAAATTATGTAAATTAACATTTCATAAAACATCATGCAATCAATGATTTACGACTTCATGCAATTTGACAATATTTTATGTTCAATAGAAATGAATGAGAAAATATCAAATATTTGATACAAATTGTCGATTTCGAAACGTTTACGAATGTTTGACTTTTTTTTTTTTCAATTATTTCGTTTTTCAGAATTTGTCATTCATTTTGTTAACACGTCATTTGAGAATCGATTTTTCATTTTCGTTTCATTTTCGTTTCAGATTCAAATCGAAAAATATTTATCAAATATCAAAAAAAACGCATTTGCATTTTACAATTTTTCGTGCTATCAGTTTTTCGACATGTTTAACGTCAAAAAACAAATCGTTGTTCGTAAAACGATTGCAATCAAAATCGTCAACAAGAAAATTGCTCGAAAAACAAATGAACGACTTGAGAAACGATTAATCAACGAAACTCATTTGTTGAAAATTCAAATCAATTTTACTGTTTTTGAACAAATTTTTGAACAAGTTTTCGAACGAGTTTCTGTACAAATCGTTTTTCGTGCTTTTTTTGATGATTTTTCATTCGATGATCGTTTTCGCACATTCGAATCGCATTTTGATGAAATTGTTTCGAATTCATTGATTTATCGAAATTTTACAAACGACAAAACAATGAATTGAAATCGATTTTTTATACGTGAATCAATCGATTCAAAAAATCAATCAATTGAATTTGATCAATCGTCGCAAACATCACGACATTCGAAAATTGAATCGAATCAATTTGTTTTATTCGATACATTTCAATCGAATCAAATTCGAAATGTATCAAAATCAATTCGTCACAATTTTCGTACGTCAATTTTTACACGTCGATTCGAAAAATTGACAAAAAATCAATTCGTCGAATTGAAAGATCAATTCAAATACAAAAAACGTTTTTTTCGAAATTTATACATCAAATTTGAAATTTTAACGACGTGCGTCAACGTGTAACATTAAATCGTACGCAAAATGTTGCAAATACACAACAAAACGTCGTTCAAAAAACAACGTTTAATTTTATAAATTTTCGATTTATTTTTGCAAAAGAAAATGTCATGAAAATTGAATTCAACGTCGACAACGAAATTGATAATTACGTGATTTGAACACGTGAACAATATTTTTTCAAATTCAAAATTTTTTTACGAATTTATTACACAAAAATCAACGCAAAAATCAAATGAATTAATTCAATAAACAGTTTTTTTGAAAATAATATGCACGATAATTGAATTAAAAATCGTTTCAACGTTGAAACATTCGAATTTCAAATAAAAAACGTCAAAACGATTTTTGAAATTATCGATTTCACGAAAATTGCAATTACAATCAAAACAAATTGTCACAACGTTTCGATTATTCGTTTTACATTATTTGATTTTTTCGTCGAAAATTGAATCGTAATGAAAATCGCGTTAATCGATTTGTGAAAACGAAATTCAAATTACGAATTGAAAATCAACGTTCGATGTGAAAATTTTGTTGATTCAACGTTGAATGCAATCGTTACATTCACGATCGTTGACGTTCAAAAATTTCGTCAAATCAAAACAATTCAATTCGAAACGATCACCACAATTCGTAATAAACAACGCGAAAAAATTGACGATTATCATGCGAAATTAATTAATAATTATTTTTGCGTCAATAATGTGTGCAACAATATAAACGAATTTTGTTATAAAAAAAATAATAATTATTACAAATTCATTTTCAATCATTTAAAAATTTGAACGAATGTTATTTCAAACGATAAAAACGACGTTTTTACAATTTTTTTTTTTGATGTTTGATCACATGAAAAAATATCAAAATTTTGTCGATACGAAATCAAAAATTTTTTTCGTTGTAATCAACAAATTAAATAAAAAACGAAAACGACAAAAAAAAAAAAAACGACGAAAACGAAATTATCAACGAAAAAAAAACGTTCAACGTCGAAAAAAAAAATCGAAAATCGACGAATGATTCGTGAAAATCGTTTTCGCGATGAAATTATTACAAAAATCGAATTTCGAAAATTCAATTCATTTGTACAGATTTTTTTTCAATATGTTTCGCAAATGTATAATCAATTTTTTTTTCAATATAACGATTATTCATATTTTATGCAAACGTTTTCGTATTAATTTCAATCGTATTTTGAAAAATTTTCAATTTTCGTGATTTATTCGTTTTCACAAATTTTTCAACAATTGATTTCGCAAATGATTTAACAAATGATTTCGTCATTGTTTTTTCAAACGATTGTTGAATCGATTTCTCAACGAAAATTTAATTCAATTGAAATCGATGACGAAAAAAAAAAATCATTGAAAATTATTGACGTTGAAAATTTTTCAAAAAAAAATTTGCAAAAAATCGCAATCGATTAATCAAAATCAAACATTTTTTCGATGAAACGAATTTATCGATTGTTAATATCAAAAAATTTTCATTGAAAATTCGCGAATGCAAATTTGAATTTTAAATCAAAACATTTCGTTAAATCATATCAATCGATTCGACGAAAATTTCAGAAAATACAAATCGTTATGACGCGAAACAATACGAAAAAAAAAAAAACGAATTCAACGAAAAAATAACGATTTTTTTTCAAATTCAAATGATTTTTTTTTTCAATTTTTTGATGATGATATCGAAAAAATTGATTGATTTAACATACAAAATAGACGTTTTTTTTGACAAATAAACGAATTTTGAATCGTTCGAATTCGAAATTTTCGAATCAATACATGATGCGAAAAATGTCGAAATTCGAAAAATGATTTTGAAATCGTTTTTGTTGATTTTGTTGAATGATAATTAAAAAATCTGTAAATAAAATAATCGTTTCACGATTCGATATTTTTTGATCAATAAAATGATCAAAATTCATTAAAATTTCAACATCAAAAATTTGTATAAATTCGAATTCGATTAACGTCAAAATTATTTCAAATATTTTCGTTTGTAAAACATTCAAAATTCAAATCAACAAAACATTGCGAATCGAATTTCGATAAAATTATATCAAGCAATTCGATTATCGAAAAAATCAATTTGATCACGTCAACATCAAATTTTCGATTGAATTCAACAAATTTATATTTTCGAATAAATTTCGAAATGTGTGTACGATTGAACAAATTGATTGATTATATAAACAAAAATTTGTAAAATAATTAATTTTGCAATTATTAATTTAATCATACAATCGTTTTTGTTATACATTTTTGATGTCAATCAATGTTTTCAACAATGTCAGAAAATAACGTTTGATTTGTATGTAATATTGATTATATTTTCGCTAAATACAAAAAATTAATTTTTCAATTTCGTTCAAACATCAAATTTTCGTTGAAAAATTTCGTAATCGTTTTCAAATCGATAATTTTTATATTTTTTCATGTTGTATTTGAAATGTGCATTCGCATGTTGATCACATTCGTTGAATTTCACGACATATTGCAAAAAAATCGCAAAATCGTTTTGAAATTGATTTCGTAAATCGCGTCAATGTCGTCGCATTTAAATTTTTAACAAATCGAAAATCAATTTATTGAATTGAAATCAAATAAATATAAAAAAATATTTGATCAAACAATTTTTGATTTCAATGATTTTTCGAATTCGAATTTTGATGTGAATGTTGACGTTGTTCATGACAATAACGTTTCGAAAAACAAAATAAACGTTGCAATAAAATAACAACGCGTTGATTATTCATTCAAAAAACGTTTCGTTGTTAAAATAATTTTGACGAATATTCGTACAAAATAAATAATTTTCAATAATGTATGCGAACAAAACGTTGTAAACGTCATTTTTTCGAATATTTTCATTTTATCGTATTTTTTCGTCGATAAATTCATACGTCATGCATCGTCAATTCGTTTGTGTTTTGAATATAGTTTCGTCGATAACAATCAATTGTTTCGCGATGAAATCGAACATATTTGTTTGTCATGCAACGCGCAATTAATCATTTTGTTTGTTCGAAAATCGTTGTTTTTTTCGATTTATGTTTTTTTTTTCAATGTTTTACAAATCGTAAAAACATTAATTTTGATTTTTCATTTTTCGTTCAAAAAGATTTTCAATTCGTCGTGATATGTTCAAAAACGTTGTTTTCTAAATTCGATCATTATATTTTTGATGTAAATCGTCAAAATACGCGATCGATTCGAAATGAATCGAATTAATAAATGAAATTTTTTATACATTTTTTGACGATTTTTTCATCGATAAATTGTTGAACGATAACAATGTTTTTGATCGCAATGATGTTTGATTTTCAATGAACGTCAAACAACGTCAACGAAATGAATTTGATTTCGAAATCGATTTTGCGATACATCATGATTGCAACATCAAAAAATCAATATACAGAAATGTCGATATGATCGATTGTTGTTGCAATGATTATAACAATCAGATTTCAAATAACGTGTTAACAAAATGAATGACAAATTCTGAAAAACGAAATAGTTGAGAAAAAAAAAAAAAGTCAAACATTCGCAAGCGTTTCGAAATCGACAAAACGCTGCGAATTGTCAAGAAATGATGTCACTTGATAGCGCGCCAAGGCGAGCATGTAAACACTCGTGCACGCGTCCTGCATACCTTAGAATCCGACAAGCACATTCTTCACCACCCATAACAATTCAAAAGTACGACTACATCAGTTGATTCATTCCTCCCTCCACCTCCTCCAGCTTCAATTCCTCTCCCGCCTCCATCACGATGGCCCAGTCAAGCAACCCCACCACAAGCCCCGAATACTACGAAAAACTCTCCGAGGAAGAGTTGAACGAACACGGCGAACGGCTCTACGCCGAAGTCTCGAGCATTATGACCACCAGCATGAGGGCGGTGGGCTTACCAACGAACGACGCCGAAGGATCCCACGACACGTCCCTGAAAGCAGGGCTTGCAATAAAGGAACGCCTGAAGCAGCTGTCCGAGGAAATCGCTGCGATCGCCGTGGTCAAGGAGAAGAGGATGCAGGGGCAATAAAAGTATGGGGACGTGTGGAAGGCAGTATTTTGGAATTAACATTCACGAGACGAGCGAAAACGGGCTTAATACCATCAACTGCGCTTCGGAGGCCAGAGTACACCTTGCCAGTAGCCTGTGATCGAGGGCTTCCTTGAGCCGGGCATACATATCGGATATTGACGAGGTGTAGGGAAGCCGACTCGAACTCTGGTCTTCGAAGGACGCAGTCGATCAAAAAGCGGAAATTCTTTCATATCATGTTCCCGAAACGCAATACAAAATCGAGATTGTACAAATTCTCATACTCCATTCTATTCCCAATAGCTTCTCCTCCGGTACACAGCGTCAAGGCCTTTTACTTATCAGAGTGTTTTGGAAAGAACCACTGCTGGCTGTCCTGAGCGCACATTTGTCATATTTTATACATTCGAGTTGGGGTTCCGCAGCCATCGTCAAGCGGAATCGTTCCCCCAGCTTCCCTCCACCCTGCGCTCCGTTCCCACCCATCTCAGAGCGTCAATATTTCGGGCGCTATAATAAACATCGGGCTCCAATCCCATGTCGCCCTCCCATCCGGCCCGAGATCAGGCATGATATCCACATCCCAAGTCCCAGCGTTGACACTCGAGTGCGTCGCTCAATTCTCCACTATAGCGCTCACAAATGTGTTCTCGCAGATAGAATGTCCAGGTACGTAGAATCCATCGGAGATTTAATACCCCATGGCGCAACACTTCCCGCGCCATCACCCAGTCACCTCCGTAGTAAGAGCTGCAAGGCGGCAGAGGAATTTACTCTCTAGAGAATCGTCATCCTCGCGCGAGACTCGCTAGCTCACTCAAAAGAGTAGCCTCGCTTGAAGAAAGAATAACCTGTCAAGATCGTTTTTTCTGTTCTCGGATAAGTCGGAAACCTTCTCACGTTAGGGCTTCTGTGAGCAGATGATAATGGCAGAGGTAGAATATGATGGCACATGCAGAAGATGATGGCGTAAGGCCATGTGGGAACCGTTGGTGATAACGGACACTATGCCACCAGTAAGTCGACTACGAAGGCCACTTCAACCGACCATACGATCCTCTTGATTCCTCAAATGCTCCATTGCAATCGTTGTTTGCGTGACATACAGTATGATAATTAGATTACCTAACTACTCGAGAAACTATATAGAGCTAATGATATGCTCACCGGTGTTGCATGGCCGGTTCCAAGCTGTCCACGAGATGAGTCACCCTCGGGCGAAACGACAACTATGTTCGTGGCATGATGACCCCAAAGCGCTATCCCAGTCATAGCCCGAAACGAAGGATGAGATTCTACCAAAGCGAATCATGGGCGGAGCAGGGCACGTTCAAAGCAAAGTGTTGGACTGGAACCTTAGTTGAGTCACCGCTACTCGTAACGCAGGGAATGGTGGATGGATTTGTTCGTTGAATCCATGTACCGGAAGCCAAACACTCTACACCCGCAACTAAACCCCGCTTGCTATGGCGAAAGGAACGCACCACAGCGTCGCTAACCACTATTGGAGAGCCAGCGTCGAGCTCTTAGCATCTACGTGTAGCTCGTTCGGCTTTGCTATCGTAAGCGTTGAGCGAGATGCTTCGCGGCTGTGCTGTGATTTTACTGCAGGAATCTAACAGGTTTTGATGGTGCCGGTACATGAGAGATTCTAGTAGGCAAGCCCTGCCCCCGAAAGGGTTCACAGGAACAGGATTAGTCTGACATGTTTCGAGAGGTCGTTTCCTCCATGATAGCTACAAGTGCCGTCTTTCAGAAGAGCGCTGCCGGGCTTGTGGCCATCACTATCGTCGATCATCAGGCAAAATCTCGATCTCATCAAGATCTTCACAGCGCTATCCTATGTTCGATCTACAGTCATAGAAAGAAATCTGCCACCGTAGGAGGTCCGATGGGATGCTGCTTCATCTCAAGACAAAGAAAATCCTGGCATATGACGATGCTTATGCATTACTCCGGATATCGTCTCAGCGTCGGATAATAAGTCAAGAGACACAGAATAATCTTACCCTCTCTCAAACGTTCCTTGAATAAGCTCCCATGTGGGCCAAGAACTCAATTGCCAAGAATAGAGCCAGTTATCGTATGGAAAGACCAGCAATAGCTCAACGTCGCCACATGCCCCACCTCGGTAAGGGACTGCGAGCTTGGGTAGTGAGGAATAGTCCCGAGAGCTTTTGTAATACAGGCATTAAATGCTCGGCAGCTATCGTTTGCACGTAGATCGTGTTAGCATGCACTCATCCGTAAATGCAGGGAATGACGATCTTCAGGGCACCTCCTCATGAGTGAGTTGGCAAAAACAACTTCAGGGGTTTATCGTTCCGGGGTCGACAAACACCCGATGAACGAGGGCTTGGTAATTAGTCCGCACATTGCATTTGAAGCAACTTCTACATCGATGGTGTGTCTGACTAGTGGAATCAAAAAAGATTTGAAATGGTAATATGGCGGTGAACGGCTAAACGAATTTCGTTGTTTCGGAAGGCAACTTGCATTGAGACAGGAACCATATGCTTCCCGCCCCTCGGACAGACGAACACGGCGGGACGAGCATATAGACCTTCCCTGATACGTAGCTTTGTTAAGATATGGGTTGATTGGCACAACGGAGCGGTGAGTCAACTGGGATATTTTGAATGCATCGTGGTCGAAAAAGTAAATCATTTCCCTTTTCTCCGGGGCCTTGGGCGTGTTTAGACAGCTTGCGTCCGACAGTAAACCTTGCATGCTTCTTGATCCCGATGAGGCCAGGAGCCACCCTAGCTTAAAGTGCTTGGACACCCAGATCTAAATCGGCAAGTCTCTTCAACAAGAGTAGGCAGCTACGAACATTTCTTCAAGCCAGCAACACTGTCAATCCTAAGCCAAAAACCCACGACAAGCTTTGTTAGCCATGCTTCTCTTCACCATATTCCTACCCGTGATAATTGCATTCAATGCAGTCGAAGGAGTTTTTACCGAGAAGGATAAGGAAATCATTGGTAAAAACTGCTTGATATAACCATCGCGAAAATGATGAGCTGACTTTCTGACCGCAGTACTCAGAGCGAACGAATTTCGATCCAAGTATCAAACACTGGTACAATCTCACGCCGAGTCGAATAGCATGATCCAAAACCTCCAGCCCAAAATCCAAGAGCTTGAAGATTTGCTGTCCTGGGCCAGCCAGGACACATCATCCATTCAGATAGCACTAGCCGGGAAGATGGTTTTACACCAATATCAACAGACAGTACAACTGCACAACGAAATGAGTCATGAGATCCAGGACCTTCAGCCCATGATTCAATACTGTGATGACCTTTTATCCATTGACGTCGCTCAGTCGACGTTACCCATCAAGCTAGCAACGCAAAAGGCACTATCTGGACCCGGGACACTTGGGAAGGCGCTGGAGTTGGCCCAGGACAAAGCGAGCGAACTCAGCCTTCTCCAAGTAGCTACCGATATTGAGCACTGGCTTAAGGAGAATCCCGGAGAGGCAAAGTCCTTCACCGGTGGCGCACTGGGACCCTTCGCGCGTGAGATCCTCTCGGTACAAGGGCTACAAGATTTGGGCTTCGATGTCAAGGAGATTCGTCCTTGTAGGTCGTTTCACATCCCCGAGCGATCCAATGCTGCTTATTGCTAATCGATGTGGATTTGATACAGACTCCGTTGCTGCCAAGATCGAGTCCGTTGTGGGTCCCCTCGCTGCCCGTCACGTCATCACAACATGGCAAAGTACAGAATTCGCTGAAGTGACGAATTTCAACGGTGGTGTAAGGGCATTGACATTGTTGATGGACGCGGCAGTGGCGAAGTGCAATCCGCTGAAGGATTGCGAAGGGACTGGTGGATATTCCGTAGTTGGAGGAGCGTTGTATGTGGTCTATAGAGCCTAACTTGAGGTGGCCGACGCGACACAAAGAAGATTAAGAAAGTGAAACATTCGAAGGCGTTAAACTAGTGTACATGCTATGGGTTGTATGTATAACATATACTGCCTATTCAGCGAATAAAGGAATATTGTGCCCTCTCCATCTCAATAAACGTACAGTAGGCGGGCTTTTCAGCTCAGAAACGCCCATCACTCTTCTATTCTCTGTCTCCTCTAAGATATTCCCCAATCCATTATCGCCGCCAATAGCTCTCATCAGCATAATACCAAGGCAATTCGCACACCCATTCATATTGCCCCGAGGGCATCCTTCACAAAAAGAAAAAACGCAAACATAGCAATCACCGCACCCTTCTCCCTACGAACCCAATAATCCACGCCGTCCTGCTCCTGAAACGCTCTCCAAATGCCCGTGCAATGCCATCACACCACAGTAGCAGACGATGATCGGGCCTATGATGAAGGCGCCTATAGCGATGCGATGGATGCTGGACGTACTGTGCGGTGGAGGAGCTATGGATGGCGAGCAGCATCACGCGGCCAGTGGTCATGAGGAGGATGCCGAAGAAGAGAGAAAAAGAAGTGTAGACCCGGGTGGTCGGTCGGGCGGATAAGTAGAGTGCTCTGAAACTGTCGTAATCTGACCTCAAATTTCGGTAAATCCACAACGGTTTTTATCAGCACATGTTAAGCAGAAATCAGCTATCGACAAAGGCGCAAAGGGCCGAGGACAAAGATCTATCATTGCTGTTCAATTTCTTGAAAAGCTCGGGATACTAGCCGTCACAGTCCGATGTATCCGCGTTACTTGGAAAAAGTCAAAGATCTCGCCTTCCCACTATACATTCTATTTTTGATCTTACATCCCATCCCCCTTTCCCTCCTCTCCTCTCCTCTCCCCAACTTATAGCCCATCCAAATCATAGCAAAGAGCCACATCACAATCAGACGTCGCAAGGGTACAAATCCGAACAATCACACGCCGTTCCATCGGCCCTCTCGTTCGGACACACCATCAATGAGCAGTTGGGGTCCTTGTCGCAGTCGCATGGATCACCTTGCGGAGTTTTGCCCTGGCAGGTGGAAGATACTGAAGGGGATGTGGGTGAGTCACCTTCATCATAGGCGAGCAGGTAGCTTGGGTAGCCTGCGTTGTGGGCACGTCCTATTTCGGCGAGATGCAGCGTTAGAGCTGTGACTCCGGTACAGCACAGATTGGGAAAGAAGAAGAAGAAAAGGAGGAAACTCACCGGTTGAGCCCGCAGCGACTGCCTCGTCGCTGCCGGGCAAGCGAAACGGCGCGGGCGGCGTTCCTGGCTTCTCGACCAGGTTGATGCTGGTCAGGACGGACTTTGGGCTCTGGCTTGCGGCGGCGTCGAGCATCGCGCGGTAGATGTTCTTGCACTGCGCTTGCGGGTCTTTGGGGTTTGACGCCGCGCCGGTGCTGGTAATGGTGCCGGCAGCTTTGGCCCTATCCGGCTCGGCGGGGATCCAGAAGCCCATGGTGCAGGGGGGTTTGGTGACGTCAGTCTGGATGGGGGAGGTGGTGCGGAAGGTCCACTATTGGGTTTCATCAGCTAGCTTTTCTCTCTTTGTCTTTCTGTTTGTGGGGAGACGTATTGGATTGGAAGGGGGTCGAGGAGAAGGAGAAAGAGGAGGATTACTGACGATGTTCATCTTCATGTCTGGTGCGAACATGTCTTCGCAGATTTCTGCTATGAGGGGATCACAGGTCGCCCAGTCCACTGCGTGGGTTTTTGAGTCCGTGGTGGTATTCACGGTTATGCCGAAGGTCTCCGGGGTTTGGGCAATCAATGGCTTCGTGGAGCATGTGTCTTTCGGATCATCTGCCTGGGAGACTTTGGGCCCGCAGGCATCTGGTGCACGTGCTGCTAAGGCTTGAGCGAATGGGCTGTGGGTGAGACTGAGAGTGACGATAGAAGATACCAGGAATAGAGCGAATGAGGACATGGTGGGTGGTTGTGGAAAAGAGAACAAGTGTGGGGGGGTTGCTGTTGGACAGAATCTCTGGCGCTCGACGATGTTATATAGTCATATTGGTGGAACTGTTGCGGTGATACATTCTAGCGACCCGTTCTCAAATCAATCCCGTTGCTATTCTGAACATTGAACCTAGTAGCTAGCGCAGATTGATGATACGTATTATCATCGAGACGGCATGACTGTTCCGTTACTCTCGTAGAAGTGTTTCGTCGCTATTTTCATCACTGTCAACGTTTGAGCAGATCAAAACATATAAATAACATATGAGCCGCGATGAAAAGAAAGAAAGCAACATGTTTGCTGGGACGCGGGAGTACTAGACTGTTGGCACCAACCAAATGCTAAACCTAGCGCTGCTTGGCGATGTCACACCTTTCAAATATGCGACGTCGTCAACGATGATTGCAAATTACCTAAGATCTTAATACCACAGTGGATGGTTAGCTGTCGTTAGCGTTATCTCAAGGCTTGTTCGGAACAATGTTCGCAATAGTGCACTGCACTAAGTAGTGCAACCCGTGCACTACTGTAGTTTTCTCGATTTTCCTAGTGCAGTTTTCGAAAAATTTGCACTGATGCAGTGCAGTTTTGAGACAAATTGCACCAATGCACTGAACAAAACATGTATTATGTATATTTAACTCGGTTTTTCTGCGAATGTTCAAGATTTTTGAAATTAAATTTCGAGATAATTCTGACATCACTCTGCAATTTTTAGAATTGTTACTAGAATTGTTTCATGTAGTGTGCATTGATGCAGTGCAGTTCTAGCCGAAATTGCACTAGTTCCATTCAAAAACGTGTTAGTGCAATGCAGTTTTGGGCCAAAAACAGCACTAGTGCACTATTGCGAACATTGGTTCGGAATGAGCCTTGACTGGAATTTCAACGAATGAGAACGCCTCGTTAACACAGAAGTAGAGATCGTCCGTTAACTCAATACGAGAATTGTTTCCTAGCATACGGAGCGCAGCCCTTGGACAAATTCTTCGAAACACTCTACAAAATACGTACGAGTACTCAGTCTGTTATTTCAGCAATTTTAAGTCTCTCGACGACGATAATTTTTAATTCGCTAACCTCTCCAGATCAGCTTCAGCCCTTGTACTACATACAAACCAACGCAAATTCCTGACATTCCCTTGAAATCTGCACCATCCAGTCTGGAAGCAATTGAAGTTCTTCGGCCGGAGTATGTATCATAGTATCCCTACCTAGACAACGAGCGTATCCGCTATCGAGGCGCCTCTGTCGCAACGACGCCAGCCAGCAGAGAGCCATCGATCATTAGAATCACTGATACTGTCATAGTCCTCAGATGTTTGATGCCGTTGCCTTCTGTCTAGGAGTGGCGATGACATGCTCTAGAAGGCTCTGCCTGTCCTTATCAGCTGCCTCTCATCAGTACGAGGCAAGACTAGAAATACCACTGGTATCCAAGAGACATCTCAACTGTTCAACCTCAATGCCACAATATTTAGTAAAAAACACGATTAGGTGACCTAATTCCACGAATTTGGAAGTCCGTGCGGTACATAAATACACGTACGCGGCATTACAGGCGGTTGTCCACCCTCGTTGAAGACTTGTGGCTACGTACTCATGGGACTCTGCATCAAACAAGATTGTTTCCATGTTTTAAGTGGCATCGTATAATGTTCCTTCTGCCCTGAGGGATTCAAGATCTGGTGATGCACAAGATTGATACCGTGTGATTGTACTTGAGAGGGTGTGGATCTGCTTCACCAGGTAAGAATTTGAACTGTACTAGGCGCTGTAGCAGGAGCGTGCTGCTGCCTCGGAGGTATTGTAAATTGGATTCGCTGTCGCCTATCATCCAGCCCTGTGTGGAGGTTAGCCGTAACAAGTGTCACCGAACGAAAATTACCACAACGCCCTTGTTGTGCACTACCGGAGGCTGCCTTGACGTGTCCGGAGACGAGCGGTTCATCAATTGAAAAGTCTAATAGTAATGTATACAAGAAGTAAGAAAAATGAGGTCCCACTTTTCCAGCGCAGGTTGAAGGATCTCGGGGGCCAGCAATGCGACCGCGCATTCGAGGGTTCTCTGAGCCGTTGCGAGACCCATGGTTGAAATGGATCGGTCGTAGGCGTGCTGTGGGCCCATGCCTGATCTGAAGATACTGCTGCAAGTGCGGCAGACGTGAGAGTAGGTCTGGGAGGAGGTCTGCAAAGAGGTGATTTCGGCCGAGGATTTCGAGGACTTGGTCAAGGATGTGATGCGGGTGATACTGGGCACTTTGTGTGGCGAAACGGCCGATGTCTCTGGTGTACTTTTGGTAGGTGGTAATGACTTGGTGCGGGCCATGCCCGCAGACGTACGTTGACGAAAGCGCTTCGGATTTGGCGTTCTCGAGTCCTGATTAATCCGCCTGTTCTGATTGGCTGCAGGGTCGAAGTACGCAGTTATCTTGGGTTGGTTGGAGAGCTTCGGAGGTGAGTTGTTCTTCTTGGTGAGGTATCTGATGTGTGCAGAAGGTCCGTTCTCTTGGGCTTCCCAGCAAACATTCTGAACAAATCGTCAATGGTAAGATGGGTACGCGCCCGGGATGAGTAGGCCCGCAGATGCCGTGCGAGAATCGCAGCCGTAAGGTAAAGAAGTTCCTGAGGGATATCTTTACCATACGGCATTTCCTGCTTTAGGGCCTTGCTGACCATAGGGGCTTGCTTACCATACAGCCTTGCTCACCATATGTTTCCATAACCAGGCTCGCAATTACTGTTTGTCCTTGTGTACGCTACGGGCGGTTTCTCACATATTGGTGATACCCCACGTGTCACGTCCTCAAATTTGCAGACCTATGGTCCGTAAATCAGGGATTCTGGAAGGTCCTATAACTCGAAATAAAATCGCGAATGAGGTACCTCGATTCGTTCCAAATCGATTATCCTACTTGATAATCTGTAAATCTGCTCTCTAGTCGCATCTGCGGATACCTCTGTATATTATTACCTTGATACTTACATGAATTTTACCGTACAGGCGCTATCACCTTATATGGTGATTTGTATGTACTGCTCATAACCGCATGGTTCTGTGCGTAGCCGTCCTTCTGGTAAAGCGGTGACCATTTTGGGATCGCACTTGTGATCGAAGAGATCAGAAACACCCAGAATATCTCACCTCAGTACCTCGTACCCATCATCTGCGAATCCCTTCCTACACCTCTCTTTCTTGGCTCGAACCCACATACCTACCCAAATCGGCCTGTCATATGGACTTTTCGACTTCGCCTTTCCTGGGTTGGGAAGATGTTTTATCGCAGGCTTTTTCTTCGCACAAGTTCTCTACATGGTAGCTATAGATATTCCCACATTCCCTTCGCTCCGATTACCATCTCAGGGCCGTGGCGGTGACACGTCGACCGAAACTTTCCTGCAACATCATTAATCAAGGTATCCCATGCTTATTCGCTGCGAAGCGGACCAAGCAGGTATCCGCGTGCTGACGTGCGTTGTCCTCGTACGGTCTTGGTGTAACTGGAACGCAGGCTTATGTGGTAGACGGAGCAGTAGGCAAAGGTCCAGGTGGCGTAGTAACAGTGGAAGCCCTTTGGGGCCGTGATGGGTGGGATGGTGATGGACAGGATGTTGATGGGCGGGATGGTGATGGGCAGGATGGTGATGGACGGGTAGAAGAAGAAGACAATAGTCACGTCGCGTATGTTTGGTGCTGACAGCTTTCCCTGGCGCTTCAACGACTCATGATTATGCATGAGACGACAATGATAAGAGCAGCTCCCAGACAACGGGCTTTTTTGAGTCATGATTCGAAGTATGATGTGGATCTTCCGATCAATGAAGGATACAATTGCAACGTTTCGACTTCAATGATGTCGCAGGCTAGACTTTCCATCTACGAAATGACCATGAGCAAACCACTGAGGGCTCTGTGCAGTTCAACGGTGCTTCAAAGCCTATCGCCATGTTGTACTCGGAGCGGAGCGGCATCCAAATAGGAAGTGATGTTGTGCACAGCATAAGCTTACTGCAGCTATCGGCGCCCTTAATGCACTCCCTCTTCTAAGCTTATCGCAGCTCTTGGCTCGATCATGAAGCGGTGAAAATGTACGGTGTAGAGAGTCATCATGAGGCCGTATGACGATTCGACTGAGCATGCCCAGTTCCGACCGTCCGTCCGTCTCCTCTTCAACCAGCGAGAGCCTGACGTATCCAAGGGCCTCAGGATGTCTATATAAACACCATCGGCCTCCGCCTAGGAGTCTTGCTTTCTTCACCACGCTCAGCAACTTCCAAGAAGCCCCAAAGCAATTCAAACTTCAGAACACTCGTCCCTCTCGACCTTCAATATAAAAAAAAACCCCCCTCTAAGCAATCATCATGAAATTTCTTACCATTCTCTCGCTCCTCTCAGTTGGCGCCTTCGCGGCTGCCATCGCCGAGCCCGAGGCCGAGGCCAACGCCGGGGCCGACGCTCTGCTAGAGCAGCGCGTCAACTGCGGACAAATCTTGCCTGTCTGCGCCAGCGGGACCAAAATCGGGACGTCCGGCTGCCAGTGCAGGGGCAGAAGCCCACGTGTGATCTCTGGGCCTGCCCAGGGGGCAGACGCGTAAGTGCCATCTCAAGTTTTTTCTTCTAAAAGCCCGATGCTGCTTGCGAACAACGTCGACCCTCATCTCCCAGATCTGGCAGCTGATCATAGATACAGATGGTTTGTGGCCAGCAAGGCACCGGCTGTGTGTACGTTTAAGCGGTAGCCCAGACCTTATCGTGAGATAACTCCCATACCTTTGTCGATCTGAGACCGCGAAGATTCTAACGGTGTTCAAGGGCAGAACATCCCATCCTCTCATTCAGTGTCATGCAGAACTCTTCAACGAGTTGAGAAATGGAGGCAGAGGATGGCTTTCCCAAATAGAACGACTTCTGTCAAATAAGCCAAGCACGTGTTGACGGAATGGAAGATCGAACCAAAGCTTTAGATTTTTAGTACCCAAACTGTAGTCGCTCCTTATCAATGAAGGTCTTGCCCGGGCATATGATATGATGTATATCCCTCTGAGTGATCGCAATTGGATTGCTTAGACGAGTGCAGCAGCATAGTTGCAGAGAAGTGACATTCCCTCAGCTCAATTGCTTCGTCTTGTCCCTGTCAGTATAACAAAATGGGGGTATAACAAAATGGGGGATTCTTTTACATTGACATGATTTTGGCCTGAGACTACGGAATGTTTCAATCTCTTCTTGTATGGATTACGCATGGGCAATGACTGCACGGACTGAGTGTAGTTTCTGAGTACAGGCAGGCCGAAGGCTCTGATGTGTGCGATGCCAAGGCACTGATCCCAACAAGGACGCACTAGTCCTCGTTTCGTCAGGTCACTCGGACCATGCGCACCTACCACTGCGAAGGCTGTACTTCTCAACACTCTTCCACAGCATCCGCCTGTACCTCCTGCCTGCATCTTCTGCCCAAAACAGATACCATGATGCCTCAAGCTTTCGTGCAAGCTCCTTCAAAGCGACGAGTCCTGAGACTCTCTCAGCGATGCGTATCCTGAAGCTTCCGTGCAAGTTACCTCAATGTAAAGATGCAGACCGGAGTCGGATAAGCGGCTTGCAATGATCCATCAGATCAGAGACGGAAAATCGATTGCTCGACATTGATGCTCAGGCCCTAGTGAACAGATTTCGATATATTCGTCGAACGATGTAATCAGAAGAGTTGCACAAATTTCGATTCTTTTGAAAGATGTATGGGTGACTACCATTCTATTGCTCTGAATCTCGTTTTTCTGGTAACATACATGCAGGTGGAGCACAAGAAGTGTGCGGATGCCAAGGCGCTAAGCCCCATTGGCCGATCTATACCAATGGACCCTGACTGCAGCACCTGCGGAGTACACCTGCGGTGGCTGTATTTCCAACACTCCCCCACAGCAACCGCTTGTGCCTCCTGCCCTGTATCCTAACGAGCCCAGCCTGGAGCTTCCGTGCAAGCTCCCCCAACGCGACGAGTCCTGGAGCTCCCCCAGCGATGCGGCTCCCCTAGCGATGCATATCCTAGAGCTCCCCCAGCGAGGTAGCTCCCCCAACGATGTATTACCTGGAACTTCCGAGCAAGCTCCCCGATGACGTAGATCCTGTAGGGCTAGGCCATACATCGATACGAAGATTGCAAAAACGAACGAATCGAAATTCGATGATTTATTGATTTCAAAAATGACGTAAAATCGAATTGATTGACGATCGAATGATTGAAAACGTTTTGCGTTTCTTCATGAAATGAAACATCGATGTGAAATCTGATATTTAGAATTGAATAAACGATACATCATGAAACAAATATCAATTGTTTGAATTTTGCGATATTGAACGAGAATGCAAATCACATCATGATTTGATAACATCATTGTGTTTCAAAATTTTCAAATATTTTTTGCGACATCAATGATCGAATTTCTATGCGATTTGACTGTAAAAAGTTCATAAAATATGTCGATACGATGTCAAAAACTGAAAATGATCGAGAAATCGATAAGAAAAATGATACATCGATGCAAAAAATGCGAATTCGAATTTTTCGATTTTGATTAAATTTTGTCAAAGAAACAAATCGATTAATATGCGAAAAAATCAAATATTTTCAACATTATTTGTTTTTTTTGATCGAATTTTTGTTTTGCAAAATCGAAATGTAATATAATTGCATAATACGTTTTTTCGAAACGATATTATGTAATTTTATAATTGTATTTGTACAATACGTTTTTCGAAACGATATTATGTATTTTTATTCAATTTCGAATATGTTATCGTTTTTTTTTAACAATTATGCGTACAATATGTCAATACGTTCAATCGAAATTGCATTGATAATATAAAAAACATTGTATCAAAAATACATAACAAAAAACAAAATAATTTATATTAATAATTGTTAAATTAATTTGTTTGCAAATTTCGCAATATATATTCGTTAAATTTGTTTCATTGTACGAATTTTTGAAATTTTGCGTATAAATATTTAATTGTTATTGAAAAATGTATGAATGATTATCATTTTATTGTTTTGAATTTCGTTGTTTTAATAAATTACATGCAAATAAAAACACAAAAAATATACGAATATCAAAACATTAATTTCAACAAAAACGCATTAATTTTTTTTTCGTCAAATTATATCAATTGAATTTTGATTGCAACATTTGCACAACACATTTGCGAAAATTGTATTTTAACATTTTTTTACAACAATCGTTTGTGTCATCTGTTTTGTATTTTAACGAATTCAATTTGATTTGAAATTTTCGCGCAAACTTTTTCAACGATGTAATTTTTTTAACGATACGTTGTTTGAAATTTTCGAACAAATTTTTTCAATGTCGAATCATGTATCGATGCGAAAATTGCAAAAACGAACGAATCGAAATTCGATAATTTATTGATTTCAAATATAACGTAAAATCGAATTGTAAAACGTGCAATCGAACATTTGAAAAATTGCGACGTTTTGAATATGCATTTTCATGAAATGAAATATCGATATGAAATTTGATATTTAAAATTGAATAAACGATACATCATAAAACAAATATCAATTGTTTGAATAATGCGATATTGACGAAAATGCAAATCACATCATGATTTTGATAACATCATTGTGAATTTCAAAATTTTCAAATATTTTTTGCGACATCAATGATCGAATATCTATGTAATTTGACTGTAAAAAATTCGATAAATATGTCAACGATTTGAAAAATGATCGAAAAATCGATGAAAAAAATAATGCATCGAATGCGAACGAATTTTTGCGAACATACATCGATGCAAAAATGCAAATTCGAATTTTTTTGATTTGATTAAATTTCGTCAAAGAATTAAATCGATTAATATGCGAAAAAATCAAATATTTTTTAACATTCATTTTAACGATATCGATGCATCGATATCGCAAATTTTGATGAATGAAATTAAAATTAATTAATTTCGATATCGATGAAATCTGTTTCAACGATATCGATGCGAATTTTCGATGAATATTTGACATATCACAAATTTGAAAACAATTTTGAAATCAACTTAAAAAAACGCATTTTTTTCGCATATATTATGTCTCGATCGAATTAGCGATTAATTTTTTAAAAATTTTTCAAGCAAGTTTTTCGAAAATTTCGATTAAGTTTCGAGATTTTTGCGATATCGATGCTGTTTCTCGATGAATATTTGACGTATCGTAAATTTGAAATCAGTTTTGAAATTTACAAAAAAATTGAATAAAAAAGTGATAGAGTTGAGTCGAATCGAATTAGCGACTAATTTGTTACGAATTTTTCGAATTTTGATAACTCGAAAATTCGATTAAGTTTCGAGATTTTTGCGATATCGATGCTGTTTCTCGATGAATATTTGACGTATCGTAAATTTGAAATCAGTTTTGAAATTTACAAAAAAAATTGAATAAAAAAGTGATGAGATTGAGTCGAATCGAATTAACGACTAATTTTTTACAATTTTTGAAAATTTTGTATCTTGAAAATTCGACTAAATCTCGAAATTTTTGCGATATCGATGTTGTTTCTCGATGAATATTTGACGTATCGAATATCTGAAATCAGTTTTGAAATCTACGAAAAAAAATGAATAAAAAATTGATGAGATTGCGTCGAATCGAATTAGCGATTGATTTGTTACGAATTTTTCAAATTTTGATAATTCGAGAATTCGACTATTGCGACAGTATCGATAAAGAATCTCAATGAAAACTTGACATATGACAAGTTTGAAAGAAGTTTTGAAATCAACACAAAAACGCATCATTTTTACATATAGCATGTCTCGATCGAGTTAACGATTGATTTTATAAAAAATTTTCAAATCAGTTTTCGAAAATTTCGATTAAATTTCGAGATTCTTGCGATATCGATGCTGTTTCTTCATGAATATTTGACGTATCGTAAATTTGAAATCAGTTATGAAATCTACGTAAAAAACAAAATAAAAAAGTAATCAAATTTGATCAAATCGAATTAACGATTGATTTGATATTGTTACAATCGTGCATGATAATCGATATTCATTAAACGAAAATTCTAAAACTAGAAAGAAAAAATGTACAGATGAAAATCGAAATGTTTAATGTAAAATTTGCGAATGTCAAGATTTTAATCACGTGTTTTTTCAATTTTGCGACAATGTTTTCGAAACACGTTCGTAACATTATTTTTTTTTTTGCAAATTTCGTTTCGAAACGATTATTTCTTTCATATTTTTTCAATCGATCGACGATTCAAGAAATATCGTTGATTGAAACGTCGATAATCGAACAAATCATTGCGAAAATTGAAATGATCGAAACAAATGCAACAAACGTGATTTGAAAACGAAAATCGAAAAAACGACGAAAACGTAAACGAAAATGTAAATCGAAATCATGCGAATGAAAATCTTGATTGCAAAAATGAAAATTTTGTTAAAAATCTTGATTGCAACGAAATGTAAAAGAAATTTGACTTTTTGTATCACGAAAAAATCGATTTCTCAAACAAAACAGAACGAATCGTTTTCGCAAACGTAAATTGCTGAAAATTTTTCGAATTTGAACTTTTCAAATTTTGACTAATCGATGTTTTCTGATTGATTGCAAACAGAAAATAAAAAATGATTCGAAATTCGTAAAAAGAATTTGATCGATCAAATTGACAAATTTCACAATTCGGTGAAAAAAAACGACGATTTTGATGTTGACACAAATCAAATGATTTTGATTTTTCAACAAACATGCGATAAAAATCATGAATTGTAAAATAAAATTTCGAAATCGATTTTCGAAATTTTGATAAAAATGTTGAACGAAATAAGAAAATCATTGATTAATGTAATTTTCACGAACTTTGATGTGATTTTGAATGTAAATAATGAAAAACGTGAACGTTTTGATGTAATTGTTGCAAAAATGACGAACGAAATAAATGAATTTCTCGTCTGTTTTGAAAATATGACAAATCTAAATATCGAGATTTTTGTTGTTGTTTTTGATGAAATTGTTGTTGAAATTGTTGAAATTGTTGTTGTGTTTTTATTTTTTTTTCTATTAAAGCGAAATTTCATCGTTTTAATTATTTCATTTTTCACAGTTTTCGTGTGATGTTTCGACGAAAATGAAACAGACTGAAAAAAAACAAACGAAACAAAAACAAAAATTTGAATCGAAAATTTTGACGACGATTTCGAAATGATTAGAACTTTTAATCATTCGTTTATATTTTTGACGATTTCGTTTTGTTTTTGTATTAATATCAGTTTTCATTTTCTAAAATAGATGAAGATTTCGTAGAAAAATTCATGACGAACGAATTGAAAAATCGAAAAAATCGCGTCGATTTGAATGACAAACGCGTGTATTTCAGAATTTTTTTCGAATTGTAATGAACGAATGCTCGTGCAATTGCTGAAAAAATATATCAAACAAATAAATAAATCGATAGATGTTTGTGTATCGACTCGTGCAATTATCGAAAAATATGACGAACAAAATTCAAATAGAAAAACGATCAATGAATGTATAATCGTATTGATTTTGCAATTGATTTTGCGATATGATGAAACAAATATTGATTTTTGATTGATTGATTCGATAACATCGTTGAATAATGATGTCATTCAATTCGTGTTGTTTTTTTGACGATCATTGATGATTTGTTAAAAAACGCATACAAATACATGCATATATCATGAGTCGTGCTTGTATGACTGTATTGATTGACTAACTAGACGAAAACAATAAATTTGCAAAAACAAGTAAATACAAAATGTTGAAATTGCAAACAATGTACGACGTCAAGTTTCAAATCACGTTAATTTCGACGTAAAATTAAAACATAATTCGCTGTTCGATTATATCATATCATTTATCTATTTGTCAAACATCTGTCAAGTTTATCTGTCAGACATGTTCGTAACAGCATACGTTTTTCATTGAATAATAAAAATGAAATTTAAAAATAATGTTACAATCGTGCATAATAATCGATATTCATTAAACGAAAATTCTAAAACTAAAAAAAAAAAAAATGTACAAATAAAAATCGAAATGATTTGATGTAAAGTTTGCAAATATCAAAATTTTAATCACGTGTTTTTTCAATTTTGCAACAATGTTTTCGAAACACGTTCGTAACAGATATAATTTTTTAAAATTTTATTAACATTGATTTTTGCTATATATATTTTAATAAACGATTTTGATTTCAGAAATTTCTCACGAATTTCTTGATTCTAATCAAGAAATTCTTGAAATGTTTCTTTTTCAAAAATCGAAAATTCGATTTCTTGTATGAATTATTATTTTTTCTTTTTTGCACGTTTTTTTATTATTAATTAAAAAATTTGAAATGTTATTTTTTCAATTTCGACATTTTTTTGAATAAAATATGAAGAAAAACAATGAATTAACACATATAATTTTTTTATTTGACAATTATGACAAATAATTGATAAAATTTAGAAATTTATATTGTAAAAATTCGACAAAAAAATTATCAAAACTTTTATTCAAATTAATTATGAAATTTATTCATTTTTGAAAATTTATATGTAATTAATGTCAAAACTCGCATTATTTTCACATTCAATTTGTTTCGATCGAATTAACGACTAATTTGTTACGAATTTTTCAAATTTTGATAACTCGAAAATTCGATTAAGTTTCGAAATTTTTGCGATATCGATGTTGTTTCTCGATGAATATTTGACGTATCGTAAATTTGAAATCAATTTTGAAATTTACAAGAAAAATTGAATAAAAAAGTGATGAAATTGAGTCGAATCGAATTAACGACTAATTTGTTACGAATTTTTCGAATTTTGATAACTCGAAAATTCGATTAAATTTCGAAATTTTTGCGATATCGATGTTGTTTCTCGATGAATATTTGACGTATCGTAATTCTAAAATCAGTTCTGAAATTTACGTAAAAAATAAAATCGAAAAATGATAAAATTGAATCGAATCGAATTAACGTTTGATTTGTTACGAATTTTTCGAATTTTAATAACTCGAAAATTCGATTAAATTTCGAGATTTTTGTTATATCGATGCTGTTTTTCAATGAATATTTAACGTATCGAAAATTTGAAATCCATTTTGAAATCTATGAAAAAAACAAAATAAAAAAGTGATGAGATTGAGTCGAATCGAATTAACGATTAATTTTTTACAATTTTTTTGAAAATTTGTATTTTGAAAATTTAATTAAATTTCGAGATTTTTGCGATATCGATGTTGTTTCTCGATGAATATTTGACGTATCAAAAATTTAAAATCGATTTTGAAACTTACGTTAAAAATGAAATAATAAAATGATAATGTTTAATCAAATCGAATTAATGTTTAATGTTTTACGAATTTTTCGAATTTTTTTATCTCGAAAATTTAATTAAGTTTCGAGAATTTTGCGATAACGCAATCGTTTTTAAATTTGTACATGAACGTTAATTGAATTAAAATAATAAAATAACAAAAATATTAATATCAAATCAACAAAATTCATGCACGAATAAATTTTAATTCATGCACAAATAAATAAATATTCATGCACGAATAAATAAATATTCATGCACGAATAAAATTTAATTCATGCACGAATATAATTTAATTCATGCACGAATATATTTTAATTCATGCACGAATAAATTTTAATTCATGCACAAATAAATAAATATTCATGCACGAATAAATAAATATTCATGCACGAATAAATAATTTTTCATGCACGAATATAATTTAATTCATGCACGAATATAATTTAATTCATGCACGAATATATTTTAATTCATGCACGAATATATTTTAATTCATGCACGAATAAATTTTAATTCATGCACGAATAAATTTTAATTCATGCACGAATAAATAAATATTCATGCAATAATTTTAATTCATGCACGAATATAATTTAATTCATGCATGAATATAATTTAATTTATGCACGAATAAATTTTAATTCATGCACAAATAAATTTTAATTCATGCACGAATAAATAAATATTCATGCACGAATAAATAAATATTCATGCACGAATATAATTTAATTCATGCACGAATATATTTTAATTCATGCACGAATATATTTTAATTTATGCACGAATAAATTTTAATTCATATACGAATAAATTTAAAAATAATATTAATATATATCAATATTTATATAAATAAATTTATAACATACACAATTATAATTTATTTTATGCATTAATTTAATTTAATTCATGCACGAATATATTTTAATTTATGCACAAATAAATAAATATTCAAAGTTAAAATATAATTTAATTCATGCACGAATAAATAAATATTCAAAATTAAAATATAATTTAATTTATGCACGAATAAATAAATTTTCATGCACGAATACATTTATCAATTTTAACAATACAAATTTACTTTTACACGAATAAATAAATATTCGTGCATGAATAAATAAATATTCGTGCATGAATAAATAAATATTCGTGCATGAATAAATAAATATTCGTGCATGAATAAATAAATATTCGTGCATGAATAAATAAATATTCGTGCATGAATAAATAAATATTCGTGCATCAAAAATAAATATTCATGCACGAATAAATTTATTAATTTTAACAATACAAATTAATTTTTATGTTAAACAAACATGAACAATGATTGCATGAATTGCGTGTAATTTCTAAATACAAACAGATCGAAGATTTTGATGTATGCGATGTCAAAACATTAATTTCAACAAAAACGCATTAATTTTCGTTTCGTTAAATTATATCAATCGAATCATGCGCATTTATCATTGCGAAAATTGTATTTTTCAACATTTTTTCACAACATTCGTTTGTGTTTTCTGTTTGTGTTTTTCTGTTTAAAGCAAATATTTTGATCAATTTGAAATTTTCGTGCAAATTCTTTCAACGATGCGTGTTTTGAAATTTTCGTGCAAGTTTTTCGACGACGAGTTCTGAAATTCTTTCGACGATGTGTATTTTGAAATTTTCGAACAAGTTTTTCTAATTCGATAAATTTTGATTTATTGAAACGAATGATTGTCATTGTTGCAAGTTAGTTTTTTCAACGAAGTGATTTTGAAACTTTTTCAACGATGTGTTGTTTAAAATTTTCGAACAAACTTTTTCAATGACGTAAATTTTGTAAAGTTAAATCATGCATCGATGCGAAAATTGCAAAAACGAACGAATCGAAATTCGATGATTTATTGATTTCAAATATGACGTAAAATCGAATTGATAAAACGTGCGATCGAATGATTGAAAACGTTTTGCGTTTTTTCATGAAATGAAACATCGATGTGAAATTTGATATTTAAAATTGATTAAAAAATACATCATGAAACAAATATCAATTGTTTGAATTTTGCGATGACGAACGAGAATGCGAATCACATCATGTAATATCATTGTGAATTTCAAAATTTTCAAATATTTTTTGCGACATCAATGATTCAATTTCTATGTAATTTGACTGTAAAAAGTTCATAAAATATGTCAAATAATCGAAAAATCGATAAGAAAAACAATGCATCGAATGCGCGACATGTATTGCGAACATGCATCGATGCGAAAAATGCAAAATCGAATTTTTTTGATTTGACTAAAATCTGTCAGAAAATCAAATCGATTAATATGCGAAAAGATCAAATTTTTTCAACATTATTTGTTTTTCTTGATCGAATTTTTGCTTTACAAAATCGAAATGTAATATGATTGCATAATACGTTTTTTCGAAACGATATTATTTGATTTCAATTCGTATCAATGATTGTATATTTTCACGAAACTGTACATCATTGTAACAAATTCTAACAGTAAAACGAAATGATTTCTTTAGAAAAATCAGTTGATGACAGAAGTTTGATTGATGAAATCGCTTTAGTCATTTCGCATGTTAATGAAAAATCACTTAGCGTTTTTTCAGAAAATTCATCATTTTCTAGATTGTTTGCAAATTTTCTTTGCATGCAATCAAACACGTCATTATTTTTTGCAATACTTAAAAATCAATTCGTCATTTTCGAAACGACAATTTTCAGCGTCAAAATCAAAAACATCGAGTTGATTGTCAACAATGACTCAGTCGTCTGATTCAGTCATTAAATTTTCATCACGAAATTCGCGCGTTTCGTTCGATCGTTTACATGAAATTTTGCAATTTCAATTATCATTCTTCATTTCGTTTATTTGTTTGTACAGAGCATGATTATTGCGTATTCGTTTCGATCATTGAAAATCATCTAAAAAATCAACACAAAGTGAAAAAAAAACGATTGCAAACAGTCTTGATCGAAATTCGCATTCATGATTTTCGCGATTTTCGTCAAATTCATTCATTCAATGACATCGAACGTGTACTCGAATTGCTCATCGAATTCGAATTTCGATGTGATGCATGCATTGAAAACAATCGATTAGTCAATAAAAATCGACGTACGATTGAAAAACATTTGTTTTCGATTCATGACATCGAAAACGCAAAAAGCAAAATTTCGATCAATGAGAACGACGTGCAATCAGTTTGCGTGCAGTTTTTTTGTTCTGCTCGCGAATATCGTTCGTTTGCGTTGCGTTCTCAGTTTTTTTTTCGCTCAGCGATAGTCAGATTTTTTTCATCTTTTTCGACTCGCAACATGCAAACACTTCGATGTCAAATCGCGTGCAAACGAAAATGAATCGAAAATACGAAATCAATTGCGCAACATGAAGTCAAGCGTTTGACAACATGTTTTCAATCGACGTTTATGCGAATCAAACATTTTTTTGATTGCGTATTACGAACATATTCAACTGAATGACGAAATTGAAAAAAAAAAAAAAACGTTGAGAAATCTATTGTCAGCAATTTTTAGTGATAAGCATTTTCAATTTTTTCGAACTCGTTTTTTTTTTTGCATCACATTATCGTATTTCATTTTTTGTCTTTTTTTGACGATCTTGTTGTCGAGTTTCAAAGCTTTAAAAATATTTTTGTTGACGATTCGATACGTTTCAATGTCGACAACGATAATTTTGAACTCGTCGAATTCGACTTTACATAACATGAAAACTGATTGCATGTCACAGATTTCATCATTTTAATTCGAAAGCATTTGATCGATCAAGCGATGCAACAAAATTTCATGAAATTTCGTGACAAAATCATTTCGAACAAAATTTCTTTATTCATCAATCGACAGACTGCACGTTATCTCAATTCTTTCGAAAAAAATCGCACAGCGACAAAAATTCTGTTAAAAGTGCAAAAAAAAAATATCATGACACGATACGACACACTATGAATCAATCTGATACTGTTCTTGATTCAACTATCGAAAAATATCGAGACTTGTTTTTTGACAACTCGATATTTGACGAATTTGCTCGATCTGACAAATCAAATTAACGAGATCAAAGACATTGCTGAACTACTGCTAACAGTCAATTTCAAGCGTTTGTTTTTGTTGAAATGTTTTCGATCGACGAACATCTTATCGTTTTCGAACGACGAGAGTTCTGACGATGAGAATTCGAATGATGAGAATTCGAACGAAAAAATTTTCAACGAAAACGTTTCAACTTTGCGATCGCGTGCAGAGACTTTTGTGCAAACAATCAGCATTCTGTCGCACATCTTGATTCGTTTTCGCTGAAAAAATTCAGCTTTCATTTGTTCGATCATTGATTTTGTTGCATTGCATGTGATCAGTTCGAATGAATTCTGAATCGCGATCAAAAATCTCTTTTTTCGATTGAATGAATGAATTCATTGCATGCAATTGTGATTTCTGAGTTATTTTTTCGTCAAATTCGCTAAGTCGACGAATTCAAAAATCAATTTGCAGAAAATCGTTCGTCGACAACGAATCAAGTACTTGATCAATATCGCGTTCAATTCTATATCGAAATTGAGTTGCTGACGACTGCTTATTTGAAAAATCAGCAACGACACGATACGACATTCGATCATCATCATCAACGTCGATTGCATGCAAATTTCTCATCAGAATGTCAATCTGAATTTCATGCAATGACGACAAAGTATCAACGCTATGATTCATTCGATTAATGTCATTTTCGAGAATGATTTGCTATTGAATCTGCATGAGACGTCTTTGTATTCAGTGAGCAATCTTGTTGACAATTATTTCGACAACAGATTCGGCAAGTTTTTTTTCGATGATTCACGCAATCAACTGAATGCAATTCGTGATTGATTGTACAAGCGCCTTCAGAGCATTTCAGCCTTGCGAAAAAAATTTTTCAAAGCAGAAACTCAACTTCGAATTCGACAGTTCAAAGCCAATTCGTATCTGCTAGCAGTTCAACGATTTTTGCGCATGTTCAGTGTGCTGATGTATCAGATTTCAAATTTGTTTTCTCGTCGTAAAGAGCTGATTGACGCGATTTGATGCAATCAAGAAATTGCACGCAATCTGTATTTGTCGCATAAACTGATGATCGTCGTCAATGATTATCACAAAATTGCATGAAAAGTCGATTTTCGTCTCATTGCGCGTTTTCTGTTGTCGAAAATGAGTGAGTTGTTGATGCGATATCTCATTTACGTTTCGTCGTTTGTTTTTTTCTTTGTCTTTGCATGCAGTATTCGATTGATCGTGAACATTTGTTTGAAAAGCGTGAACAGATATGAAGCGTCGATCAATTCGACATTGTCATGAAACGACAAATCACGTTGACGTTGAGTTTCGTCATTATCATCAAACAATATCGTCATATGTTTGTATGCGTCGACAAACGATTGTTGCGAAATTTTGCATGCAAAGTGTATGAAGTCTCGAAAATTTTCAACGCACAGACATCGCATGCAACTCATGATTCGAACTCGAATTGCGACGACGATTTTGAAAAAATTAATTTGTCAATTTTCAAACAGAACAACGCGAGCAGAATTCATGTCATGCAAACAAATCACATTTTTTTCATCAATCGCATGATCTATGGCAACGATGTTGATCTGTTTTTTGATTTTACGGATGGATTGCTAGCGAACTATCTGGAGGTCAATACTCGATGACACGAAGAAATCGTTCAGTTGCATGCGATTCGCAGTATGGCAGAGTTTCACAAACGATTTTTCAATCGCGATTTGATCTCGATTCACTTCAAACGTCAGAATCGAGATTCTAATTTGAAGGTACGAAGTGAGCTATGGATTTGACCGACCATTGAACAATGCATGAAACAGTTGTTCGGTTCGCAAGCAGAGTTTCGCAACACGAATCAACGCAATGAATTGTTGATGATTGCACGCAGTCGTTCGGAAATGCTCGTGATGATGTCTACTGACAACGACAAGACATTGTTGTTTGTGATTTTCTCTCAATTGTTTCGAACGGAAATTATCATTGTCATCGTGTCATTGATCGCGTTGAAACAAAATTTTCAAAAACGATGCAAACAATGAAACATTCATTGCATGAATTACGATTTTTTTTTCATTCGAAATCAATTTCATGCAATATCATCGTTGTTTTTCGTGAACATTGAAAACGTCGTCATTTTTGATTTCGTTGAGTTTGCGCAATTTTTGCATGTCAATGATCGTCTGAATCGTATTGTTCTGAACGAAGTTCATCAACTATTGATAATCAATCATTATCGACAAAAAATGTTTTTCATATTTCAGTTTCGTGAAATTTCTGTCTCGTTCGTTTGCATGACGATCACATTGTCGTTCATCGTCGAAATGAATTTCAAACAGACGTTGCATTTCATTCGATGCGATATGATGCGTTTCAGCAATGATCGATTTAATTTTCAGTATTGCGTGCAAACAATCTCGTCGTCGAACGATCGCTCGTCTGAATTGATTAATTCATTGATCAGCGAAGCGATTAGAATTTGCATGCAAAACATTGAAATCTGAAAAGCAATCGTTTTTTCCGATCAAATATCAATTGCGCGTGACATCGTTTACGTTCGCAACAAGCAAATGAATAAAATCTTAACAAAGATCATCGATTGCGAATTTTATCATGAAGTTTTCTCGCGCGAGAATCGAGTTCGAATGATGATTGCATGAAGTCAAGAATTAATCGATTTTTTTTTTGTAACGACGTCGTTTTTCAATGTTGATGTTCATTATTTTTTCATTCGTAAAGTCATTCATTTGAATGTTTTCGACGATTTTGTCAATTACGAACAGAAAACAAAACGAGTCGATCGAAACGATATGTCGACAATCTGTTTGACATTGCTGACAAATCGTTGATTTGTTCAGTGAAATTCGAAATATCGAATTGATTTTTTGAGCAACGATTGTGTTCGCATGACGAGATTTCTTCAAAATCAACAATGTTATCGTGAGTTTCTGACTGTTTATTTTGACGAAGATGCTGACATTGCGTGCAATCAATTCATGAATGATTTCATTAAACGAGTGTCATGCGAATTTTGTCATCATCGTTTTCGTCAGTTTTCAACGAAGTCAGTCAATTCTCATCACGAGATTTCGATCAATTTTTTTCGCGACATTGTCATCGACATTTTTCGTCGTTCAGCTGTTAGCAATTCATTTTTCTCGTTTTCACGATCTGTTCAGAATGTTCTCGATGTCGCTTTTCAAATTTCGTTTCGATTTCTCGTTTTTTCATTCTCGTCATCAAAACGACATGCGATCATTGCGAAACGTTCAAATATTTCGTTGCGTTCGAACATCTTTTTGCATGTAGCTATTTTTTTGTTTATCAGCACACGATTCACGACGTTATTCATTGTGTTTGCGTCGAGTCAATTGATTGATTTCGACGTTTTAAAATTGATTTCGATTTTTGTGTCAGCTTTTTCTGTTTTTTTCGATCAAGTTTTTTCAATTGAATCGAAGAATTTTGACGAGTTTTTCGACAACGAACTCGAAAGCGAAAAGCGTGAAACATACGACGTTGTCGTCAGATTTGCATGCAATGCGATCGTCGCGAAGAAAGAGAATTTCGAGCTTTTCGAGAGTCGAATCGTTGCATGAAAACAGATTTGCATATTTTGTTTTTTTGTCAAGAAACGATTGATCGAAAGAATTCACGACGATTGTTTACAATTGACACATAATCAAGTCTTGAGAACACATCGTCGCAATATAACATTAAAGATTTTCATTGTCTGTTTCAATTGCGATCAGATGCAATCGATATGTAAAATGCAAGAAGCAAAGAGTCGCTGTATGCAAAATCAATTGATTTGACACGTCAGCTGAATTGCATGCTATTTCGACAAAGAACTCGATCGAATCATGATTTCACTGCTAAAAGGTTCAGACTTGATCACGAATGAAGTCATTTTTCGATTGCAATGAGATTACGTTCAATGATTTGCGCAGAATTTCGAGCTGTTCAATCGTTTTCGCTTTCAATCTGAGTCGATTTATTTATCATTGACTGAATCGTTTGAAAAACTTTATGTATGTTCGATCATTGAAAAATCATTGTTCGTTGCGTACGATTATATCGCATGCAATGAATGTTTTCAATTCATAATTTGAATTTTGAATTTTCGAAATTTCACAGAATTGATTCTCGTCGATCGCTTTGTGAAAATTTGATGATTTTTTTTACTGAACGAATGTTTATCGTGATTGCTTGCTGATCATGTTAACAATCTTTTTGCAAATATTAAATTCGTCTTTTTTTGATTTAATTTTCTTCAAATACATCATTTTGTAACAATCATCAAGAAATCGATAACGCGAAATTTTCTCGCTTGAATCACGATAGTCATAGTTTTCTTCTGTTCAAACGCATGATTGTGTAAAAAATTGAAAACGTTAAATCAATAAATAAACAGCGACAAATGTCGAACAAACACTCGATAAAATGAATTTCACGCTAAAAACTTGATCGTTTTGACGACGATTTCGT